>VCII01000102.1:1543750-2902500 GCA_006030095.1 Triplophysa siluroides | reverse complement strand
AACAAAAACAGGCAGAAATGATAGAAAAAATGTTCCCTTCACCACAGCTTTCTTTTCACGATCAGATGGAACCGTGCAGATGGAACAGATGCAGCAAAATCCTGTGGGTTTTTATCGTGCATTTCTCAGGTTAGAATGGCCCGATTTGCCAGATTTAGTGCACAAGTATGCCTTTCTCAGCTGGTTTAAAGACTGTGTGGCATACGTGTGTTCTGTAGGTTTTATATTTGTGGAAGGGTCTGGTCGCTGCAGTCTCTTTAGCCGGCAGCATGTACACACATTTGACGGTGTGATTTACGAGTTCCCTGGAGACTGCAGCTACATGCTGGCTGGAGACTGCCAACAAAGAAGCTTCTCCATCCTGGGTAAGAGCCAGTCGCACACACAGGCATACACATCAATAAAACAAATGTCTTCATTTCCTTATTTGGCAGACTCATTTATACCAAGCAACTTACACTCTGGGAATACAGTTTTATCAATTCAAGTGTTCCCTGGAAATCAAAACCGTGACCTTGGCATTGCAGTGCCAGTTCAAGCTCACAGGCAACAGTAAACTTTGCCAACATTGCCAGAATGATAAAATGCCTTCCTGTGTTTATGTCAAGGTGATTTTTCTCATGGAAAGAGGAAAGGAGTCACTGTGTTTCTCGGAGAAGTCTTTGAGCTTCACCTCTCTGTCGATGGAACATTGTCACAAAGAGCAGAGAGGTAAAAGATCATGCGAATGTCCTACATTACAAGTATATAGATTTATACATATAAACATGTACCCTGTGTGTTTTAGGCTTCCACTGCCGTACGCGTCGAGCTCAGTGTTTGCAGGGTTCGAGCTGGGGTACGTCCGGTTATGGAGCGAAGAGTTTGGATTCTCCATCCGTATAGATCCCTCACATAACATTCAGCTCACCCTCGCCAAAAAACACAGCAATCGCACCTGCGGGCTGTGCGGCAACTACAACTATTTGATGGAGGATGATTTTACCGCACAAGAAGGTGAGACAAGCATGCACCAAAAATTCTCAAACATTCTTTCGTTCAGATGTTCACTTGTTATAAGCAGCACGCACAGGATGCTGATAAATTTGAGCTGAGGAAATAAGTGGCGTCAACGTTCATCCAGAAGACAAAACATTGTTAAGTTCTTTGTTTTACATCCGGGTTTGTTAGAGAAAATGTACATCACCTCTTCACATGAGTCCAACAAAGATATAAAAAAGCCTTGGAAACTACAATATTAATGTTTTTTTATTAATAATTAAGTATTTATAATTAGGGGTGTAACAATAAATATTGTGTGATATGATACATCCCCATACAAAAATATTTATACAAAATTCAGTTTTATTTTGCAGTGAGATACCTACACTGAAAAAACAACAAATAGTATAATTTAATAATTTTTTGTGTGTTAATTTGCTTGTTTGCATGTTTTTTAAGTAAACTTATGTTCCAAAAATTATGGAAATTAACACAAAAGATTAAGTAAATATAGTTGTGATCTAGTGAGTAAATTTTTTGGGGAATGTAAATACAGAAGATTCAGTTAAATGTCAATTATTTAACAAAATAACAATTACTATTGAAAATTCTAAATGTTTTGGAAATAAATCTGTTTTTGTTTGATTTTCAGTGTCATTTTTTTAATTTCATTGAAAAAACGAGATACTATTATAATCGTGAATCCAGTAGTGTGCACTGTTACACCCCTAATAATAATACACATTAAGATTCACAATAGTGTATAAAGAATAACAAATCTTAATAAACAAATACATTTTTTAATTTGAATACTCAATGCAAAAATGTGAATGGTCCTGAAAGAAAGATTTTTTTAATGCAATTTATTTTTGTAATCTTTCTATAAAAAGATTTTTTCTGTGTTAAAGTGACCTGTAATTTAGCTTATTTAGCATTTTATAAATACATCAATATGCTTGTGTAGGTTTCCTGACAGATGACTCGTATAACTTTGCAAACTCTTGGGTCATGAACGGAGCAGAGGAGCCGTAAACGTGTGCCACCCCCATCTCAGAGCTGCAACAGCACCGGAGAATCCGCTAAAGTCAGACACTCACCTTCCCTCACAACCTATTCTGAGTGTCTGATAATACAGTTGCGTAAAATTCTGATTATTTGTGTGAATGCAATAGGATCTGATGTCACAGTGCGAGGCCATGAGCAGCGCCGGCCTCTTCCTGCGTTGTGCGCACATCCTCGATCCGGCACCGTTCGTATCTGTGTGCGAGTCTGATGTGTGTCACTGTGCAACGGGTGACGAGTGTGTTTGCCAGGCCATGCTGGAATATGCCCGCACCTGCACCAGTCGCGGAGTGACCCTGACCAACTGGCACATACAGAACCAGTGCTGTGAGTGACACACACATACTCACTTTCACACACACGGATCTGATACAGTCAGCTTTAAATCCATACGTATGTTTGTGTGTGATCAGCTCCTAAGTGTCCTATTGGCATGGAGTACAGTGACTGCACCTCAGCCTGTTCTACTTCCTGTCAGAGTCTGAACATTCAGGAAGTTTGTAAGGAAGAATGTGTCGACGGCTGCAACTGTCCAGGTGAGGGAGGAACTTCGTAAGATGTCCTGGTTAAATAAGTCAGAGACACTGGTTTGGAAGATGTATTTGAATTAATATTGCTTTATACAACATGCAACATGAACACTCAGTACTTACACGCGCACGTGTTTGTGTCAGCTGGTAAGGTGTTGGATGGAGATCGCTGTGTTGATGTCTCTCAGTGCTCCTGCACGCACGCAGGACGACGCTACCCTCCTGCATCCTCCATCTCGCAGGACTGCAACACATGGTAGAACACACACACACATTTACACAAAACAACGCATTTAAATAAATGTGAGCTATATTTTCAAATGCACACATTCATCTTATCTTTTCCAGTTTGTGTCGCCACGGATCATGGGAATGCACCAATGAAGAATGCCCCGGTAAACATTTATCTGTGATTTCACGTTGACATTTCAGTATGTTTAACTTCCACAACTGTGTCATCTGTCCGCTCTCTGTCTGTAGGGGAGTGTGTGGTGACAGGACAGTCCCATTATAAGACCTTTGACAACAAATTCTTCACCTTCAGCGGTATTTGTCAGTATCTTCTGGCTAAGGACTGTCTGAGCAACTCATTCTCAGCTATCGTTGAGACAGCACAGGTCAGAAATCTACCCTGGGGTGTATTATTTTATGCTTGTTCGTTGGGATGTGTGATGAAGAATGTGTTTTCCCGTCGAAGTGCGCGGATGACCAAGATGCTATTTGCACGCGATCCATTTCGCTGAGGTTCCGCGATCTGGCCAATCAGACGGTTCGCCTCAAGCATGGGGGTGTGGTCTCTGTGGATGGAATGGATGTACAGACACCTTTAATAAACGGTCAGTAAATTAATTAATTCATAGCTAAATTATTGGTTATTTTAGTATAGATTTTGTGATATCCATGTGCGTAATAGGTTTGGGCCAGTTTGAAGACAAGCATTTTCATTCATTTTGAAATCTCAAGTCTTTTGGCATATTGTTCAAATCAGTTCTGAAGCTCTCAAGGAGACGCGAGAGGCAACTGGGGTCTCGGGAGAAAAATCTGAGAAGCATAAGATTACCATTATGTCCATTTGCTTTCCATGTGATTCAATTACTATCTAGCAGAAGCTACCAATAAGCGTACAGTTGTACAGATCAGTAATGCGTGTGTGTAGGTGCGCTGAGAGTCCAGAATACCGTGTTGTCATCTGTAAGACTGAGTTATGGAGATGATCTTCATCTGGACTGGGATGGCAGAGGGCGTGTTTTGCTCAGGGTGAGTGTGCCCGGCTTGAAAACCAGTAGAAATGTGTAATTTATCTGGTCTAGGGTATATCCTTTTCTGCATGTTTGTGTAAGAAACATCCAGAACATTATCATTCAAACATCTCCTTTAAACAGACTAGCCAATGACCTTCAGGAACCACGACACAGCCCTCAAAATGAGTTCACCCAAATATGAAAAATCTGTCATCATTTACTCACCCTCTTGTCATTTTAAACCTGTATGTCTTTCTTCCTTCCGCGGAATACAAAAGAAGATATTTGGAAGAATGCCGGCCCCTATGCACTTCTATTGTATGGTCACAAAACCAATGCAAGTGAATGGGTGCCAGTTAACAACATTCTTCAAAATATCGTCTTCTGTGTTCTGCAAAAGAAAGAAAGTCATACAGGTTTGATATGACAAGTGGGTGAGTAAATGACTGCAGTTTTGGGTGAACTATCATTTTAACATCCCTTACAGGGGCTCTTCACCCAAAAATGAATATTCTGTTATCTTTAACTCACCTTCGAGTTGTTCCATATCTGTATACACTTCTTTGTTCCTATGAAAACAGAGAAATATATTTGGAACAATGCTTATAACCAAACAGATCTCGACCCCCATTGACTACCATAGTAGGAAAAATGACAATGGTAGTCAAAAGTAATGTTTCCTACTATGGGAGTCAATGGGGGTCGAGATCTGTTTGGTGACAGAATTGTCATTTTTGGGTGAACTATCCCTTAAAGTTTCGATTTATTGACATAATTTACATGTATGCATGTTATATGAATCCGTGAAATGCATAATGTCGGTCCCGAGTCTAATTTTTGTGATTCAAACTCAACTGGCAAGCATATGTGTGTGTGCTAACAGCTAAGCCCTGCCTATGCTGGGAAAACGTGTGGCCTGTGCGGTAACTATAACGGTAACCAAGGAGACGACTTCTTAACGGTGGGCGGGCTGGTGGAGACGCGCGTCGAAGGATTCGGCAACGCTTGGAAGATGAACGCAGAGTGTGAAAATGTCCAATTGCAACAGTCTGATTCCTGTATCTCCAACCCCAAGAGAGGTACACACTGTCTGTTATACCTCTTAATGCCTTTGATTGTGATTGATATCTTGAAAAGATGCTTGTATGATGTCATGATTAAAAACCATAATCATGCACTGAACACTAGATGGAGACAGACACCATTAGATGGCACACTGATGCTCTGTGTGTGTGTCTTCAGTGCGTTATGCAGAAGAGGCCTGCGCAGTGCTGCTCTCCATGAAGTTTGCACCGTGTCATTATGAAGTGAACCCTGAGCCTTATGTGAAGAACTGTCGCTATGACGTCTGCTCGTGCGCAGACGGACATGAATGCCTGTGTGATGCTGTGCGCAGCTATGCAGCCGCCTGCACAGCCAAGGGAGTCCTGATCAACTGGAGGGGACAAGGATACTGCGGTAACTATCTCTGTCTCTTTTGTGGTATGACACGTTGAGACAATTCGATCTTTTTTTATCTTTTCCTTCGTGTGGTTGAACAGAACTGACCTGTCCCGATGACCAGATGTACGAGGGGTGTGGAAACGTGTGTAATAAGACCTGTAGATCGCTATCCCTGCCTGACAGCGACTGTCACGGGTTGTGCGAGGAAGGCTGTTTCTGTCCCATAGGACTGTATCTTAGTGACGCCGGTGAATGTGTGTCAGCGGACCACTGCACGTGCCACTATAACGGAGAGATCTTTGAGCCCAACGACATGATTGGTGACCATCACTCCATCTGGTTAGCAGAAAAAACACACATAAACAAAAACTATAAATCTGTGAAACAGTATTTGACTTTACAGATGATTTACATGTAGTACAGTTCCGAATGTGACGTGGTAAATAAGCTGAAGTTTTTGTGTGTGTTTGTAGTGTTTGTGAGAATGGATCCATGCATTGCAGCTCTAGTGAAACCACGGGATCGACCATGTCAGATCTGTTCTTTGAGGATCGTCTGCCGTCACGAGGTTTTCACATCACACTTGCATACAACTTCGACAAACAAGCATGCGTAATCCTGACTCTTTGTCTGTGTGCGCTTGTGTTTTGCATGTAGAGAGGCGTTCTATCGCTTGCCCCCTTCCGCTGCAGCGGTTCGAGTGTAGCAGTGTAAGGGATGCTGGGATTGAGTGTGCCAGAACCTGTCAGAACCTGGACGTGGAGTGTGTCAGCTCGGGATGTGTGTCCGGGTGTATGTGTCCACCTGGACTGGTAGGTGTATTTATAAGTTTGTGAAATGGTATGTATAAAACGACAGGTTTGATACAATAAATAAAAACAAAAAGGTTCTTTACAGTATTTGTGTCAAATTCGAATTGGATTTGAACAGGAATTCGTCTTTTCACAGGCCAAATAATATCGGCTGATGGATAATTAAGCCTGTTTCTAGATAAAACCATATATAACTTATAAATGCATACAGTGAGACTTTGAGACTCAAATAAGACGTTTAATGTTTGCAGGTTCGACACAAAAAAGAATGCATTCCACAAGACCAGTGTCCTTGTTTCCACAATAACCACCCCTATGCTTCCGGACAGAGCATCAATGTGGATTGTAACACCTGGTAAAAACCTCAATCACAACTTTTATTCTCTTATACTCTGTGCATCACATTAACCGTCTAAAACAATCAGATAATGTTGCATGCTAGTGCTTTCGTGTGTTTTTAATCTGAACCCGTTGTTTCAGTGTTTGTGAAGGACGGCAGTGGAAGTGTACACAGCGGGTGTGTGACGGCGTGTGTCGTGCAATAGGAGAGACGCACTACATCAGTTTTGATGGACTGAAGTTCTCATTTCCTGGACCCTGCCAATACGTACTCGCTCAGGTAAAGACAATATTCTCTCTTTTCGTTTCCCTATTCTGAGCCTCACGTTCACCCATGCGTTCTCTGTTCTTCAAAACAGGATTATTGTAATGGATTGGAGGGCACGTTCAGGGTTCTAGTGGAGAACTCCGCCTGTGGGATCGCAGGTTACCGCTGCAGCAAAAGCATCACAGTGTTTTATATGGGAGGGTTGATCATTATGGAGAACAGAGAGGTAATATACTGTCATGGTGTTATGTTTAATAACACAATAGACACAGTAACAATTCCCTGATGACTCAGAAACAATATTGGGTAAGCTTATGGACCTGTTAGCAGTGCCATGTTATTATTAAGGGTTTCACAAGGATTACATTTCCATTTATGTTTTTATTCAAAGCGACTTGCATCGCATTATCCTATAAAAATAATTCTGAGTATGTGCAGTCTCTGGGATCGAACCCAGACCTTGGCGTTGCTTGCACCCTGCTCTGAAAAAAGAGCTAAAGGGAAGCTTTTAAATTAAGAAGAGTTTAAAGCCAATCCTGGATTTACTGATTCATGTTTTATCACAACACTTGACAGTGATTTTTTTATTTATAATAGGCATTATGCAGTTTGTTTTAAGAAGTAAACTATTGCAATGTGCTAAAATTGACAGACTATATATACAGTGTACATACAATATGCTACTAAATATGCAATACATAGGCTACACATATACTATATCAAGCTATTCTATGCCTATATCCACTTCCTACTAACAACATTATAAGCTTACTCGAGCTTTGTGTATTTATATACATTGATGGTGTTGCTTTAAATTAGCGCCAAAGGATAGATCATAAGTGCTGATCAAGCAGTCTTATTTCACAACAAGGTTTTTAAACTCATGTATCAATGGTTGTCACACTACTATGGCAAAAAAAGTTTTTTAAAAACGTAAATTGTCGACTGTTTATTAGGTTGTACAAATGATCAAACAGCCGGTTAAAAATAAAGTGTAGCTGCAGTTAAGTTTTTTAATGTCCACTATCATTGGTTGTCGATCTTGTGACTTGGGGCATAATTTAGAATGGATTGAAAATGTACACAAATATTTGTACAGCACCATTTTAATTGAAAACTGCCATGAAGTTACATCTGCGTTATTATTCTAGCTATTGCTGCATCCTGTTTAATAAACCATATGTGTGAAGAGTTTGGTTCCAAAATGAGATTTTTTACTATGTTATCATCTTTCTATCGTGTTTTAGTGTGTTAGTTAGCTGTTTTTTTGTTTGTTATTATGGCTTAAATCAAAACAGACCAACTGCAGTTTGATTGATATTAATTGGAATGCACAATAAAAAAAAAACATGATTTTTCTCATCTTGGAACCAAACTCTTCATTTCTTCCTGACATCAACAGGTGAGGATGAAGAGGCCGGTGTTAAAAGAGACAGAAGTTGAGATTGTGCGCTCAGGACAGTATTACATCGTCCTGCTGGGAAAACACATCTCTCTCACCTGGGACACAGGAACCCGCATATCACTACAGATCAGTGGACACTACAGGGTAACACACGGCTTTCTGAATGAAGTTCTGTCTAACGGTTTACAGAGGCAAATGTGTACGCATGAATGACCTTAGTTGTGTGTGTGTTTAAGGGCAAAGTCTGTGGCCTTTGTGGAAACTTTGATGGCAGTCAGAATAATGACCTGATGAGCAGCAGTAATCAAATGGAAATGAACTTTGCTGATTTTGGAAATTCCTGGAAAGTCCAACCCAGCTGTGCTGACGCCGTTCAGGTCAGTGAGTTCCACTGCATAATGCACAAATAAATATCAAAACGGCCTCTGTACTTCACAGAATTTATGGACCGCTTTATTAAAATCTACGCTGTGTCTGTTTTGTGAGATTGATATCTTTCAAAACACTGATTTTGATGTGAACGTCCAGGTACCATCTCAATGCAGCACAGACTGGTTAAGTTGGTGACGGTGGAGCAGTCATGTCGTGTGCTCACCAGCACCCCCTTCAGGCAGTGTAACAGTGTGGTTTGTATCCTTTATACTGGATAATCACAATTCAAATGACTTTTCAGTACTTTCTAAAGAGCCCTCATTATCATATTCTTTCTCTTTTCTTTGTCAGGTGGACCCAGAGCCATATTGGGACATCTGTACTCATGACACGTGTTCATGCGCGTCTGTGGGTGATTGTGCGTGTTTCTGTAACGCCGTTGCTGCGTACGCACATGAGTGTGCTCAGAACGGGCTGGTGGTGAACTGGAGATCCAACGACTTGTGCCGTGAGTTTAAAAGTCTTTAAAAGTGCTGTAGCCCTATTACACTATTTGTGTGGCCAATGCACTGGTAACTGGAAGGTTGCTGGTTTGAAAACCACAAACAGTGGTTATGAACTTTCACTATGCTATAAGCAAAAAAAATGTATAAATTTTTGCTCATTTACTTTTGTGGAACACAAAAGGTAATGTTATGACAAATAATTTCATCCGTATGCAATGACAAAATGCAACGGATAAAAGACTTTGCTAAACAACTGCCTTCTTGTTTATCTGCAGCTCTTAGCTGTGAGGAGTTAAATAAGGACGCAGGAGTGGAGTGTGTGTGGAAATATAACGCCTGCGGTAGCGCTTGCCCCAGAACCTGTCAGCACCCTGAACCTCTGAACTGTCCCGTCACATGCGTGGACGGATGCCATGCTGTCTGCCCAGCAGGTAGCTCAAATTCACACGTACTTAAAAGTACTTCATAGCCGTCTGTCTCTCTTTATTCCACACCTGTTGTCTCTGCTTCAATGCCCTCAGGACAAATTTTGGATGAGGTGCTGGGGAGGTGTGTGCAACCTTCGCAGTGTCAGGAGTGCATGCATGCTGGAGAGAGGATCTCCCATGGAAAACAGTTCATCCTCAACCGTGATGATCCTCATCTCTGCCAGATATGGTACGTTCTGTATGGGATTTTAATATCTCTGGTAAAGTGTGTGGGGCTGAATCGCACCAAACACAAATATATCCAGGCCGCACTTTACTTCAATCCTTCAAAAAATGTTTGTGCATTATTTTATAACAATAAAGAATGTCTTTTAAAATGTTCATAAATACAGTAATCATAAAATGTGCATTAATTGCATAAATTACAGTATCATTTTTCTACAAATACTGATAATTAATATAATTTTCATTTTTAAGGTGAAGTGTGTGTAACATTTTCTCTTTCACAATTTTCAATTTGGTGGGGAAATGTGACCCAGACATGTTCTTAAAGAGACCAATCCCCCCCCCAAAAAATGATCTTATCATTTACTCGCCAATTTGTTCCAAATCTGTATACATTTTTCCTACCATGGTAGTCAACGGTGGCCAAGAACTGTTTAGTTACAAACATTCTTCCAAATATCTTTCTCTATGTTCATCAGCACAAAGACATTTATACAGATTTGAAAAAAATCGGGTGAGTAAATGATGACAGAATTTTCATTTTTGGATGAATTGTTCTTTAACCGGCTTCGTGAGATTCATGTTGTTTGGGTTTCAGCCATTGTGAAAGCAACACAATGACATGCACTCCATGTCCCGCTACTGGTTTCGCTTCCACGCTTGCGCCGACCACTCCGACGCCCATGCCTGTTTCCACACCGGTGCCGGCGGATGCCTGTGATAGGGCGATGGACTTGGCATTCTTGGTTGATGGATCATCTGCTCTCAGTGAGGAAGACTTCAGCTTGGTCAAGCTCTTCATCCTTCGGGTCGTGGAGCGGTTCCGCATGGGTTCGGCCCATACTCGCGCCACAATCCTGCTCTTCCACTCCGGCGTGAAGAGTTACGATATGCAGGTGCAAAAGTGGATCTTTAAGAAAATGGTGCGTGAGCTTAATTACAGTGGTGGGGATGTGGCATTCATGGATGAGGCTATAAAATACCTGGCGGTTTACATTTACGACAAGAACAAGCGTGAGCATGCGGGCCGGGTTGCTATCTTACTCACCGCGAGCACTAATCCCCGTCCCATGCGTAGCACTCAGCGTTTTCTCCGTAAGAAGGACATCACCATTCTCGCAGTCGCTCTAGGGCCCGACGTCAGCCTGGCTCAGGTGAATGAGATCGTAAAGGCGACAACTAGCAGCCGCGCATACGCATTGAGCGGTGCGACGGAGCTTGACGATCAAGCTCTGGCCATCACAGACTATCTTTGCACTTTGGGGCTGGACCCAGAACCTCCAAAGAACCCCTCCACCAAAAAAACCACCAGCACCACAACGTCAGCAACTTTAACACTTGCTCGGACCTCTAAACCCAACGTTGTCACGGTTCCTCCAACTGCTGCTATTCTAACTGCGTATCCCAGCATCCTCGGCCCCGGTTACACTTCCCCCATCCACGGTCACAACGTATGAAGTCGTTTTCTTGTTGGAAAGCTCTGACGCAATAGGCGAGGAAAACTTTAATAAAACCCGTGACGCGCTGGTGGAGGTGATCGCTTCACTTGATGACAAAGAGGTGGAGAATCTTCGAATCACAGTGATGCAATACTCCCTCACTGTTACCGTGGTGATCAGCCGCATGGAGTTGTGGAACAGGGAGCAGGTGCTGCGTAGAATGCGGCAGTTGCGTTGGACACGAGGGGCGGAGGTCAACACGGGCCATGCCGTTCAATCTGTTTACGAGTCCGTTACTACGGAGATGCCGAGCAGTTCACCGGACCAGTTGGTGTTTCTTGTAACACAGAGCCCGCCCACTGATGTGATTCGGCGACCTCCGAGTTCCACCCGCAGAAAGATGTATCCAATTGGGATTGGCCAAAAGATTCGATACGAGGACCTTGCACCGCTGAGTTTTCCAGATGAACCCATCATGCTGGATAACCCTTCGGATCTGAAAAGATTACGTCCTATGCTGATAAATATCAGTAGAACGATCAACAGACCTCTGCTGCCCACGCTACCTCCGAGAGCAAGCCTGCCCCCTTCAGGTCAGAAACAACAATACTCTTCTCTATCTTCTTTTGTCATTGACTCTTGCTCCTTTTATTCAATTTTACTGCTTAAAGGGGGGGTTTACCAAATTTTTTTATTATTTTATAATTTACTCACTGACTCTTCGCAAAAGAAGATGTTTTAAAGGACGTTGGTTACAAACCAGGCCCCCATTGACGTCCATTGTATGAACACAAAACCACAGACATTTCTCAAAATATCTTCCTTTGTGCTACACTGAAGTAAGAGTCATATGTTTTGAACGACATGAAGTGAAAAAATAAAAACAGAATTTCTTATTTTTGGGTGAACTGTCCCTTTAAATGTATATCCATGTGTGTTTGATCAGTGCCGTGCACAAAACCCATGGATCTGCTGTTCCTGTTGAGAACCTCTTCTGACAACCAGTTTGAAGACCTGAAAACATTCGTCAAAACCTTTATAAAGAACACGCATATCGGTAAGTCACACGAATGAAAGTCTCTACAGTATACTACATATACACGCCTTATAATGTCTCCTTGTAGCGTGGATGTATATGTGTGTACATGTGTTTTAGGTCATAACGACACGCAGGTAGCAGTGATGGTGTACGGAGCAAAACCAGCCGTGGTGATCTCCTGGAAAGACGAACAGAATAAAGACAACCTTCTCAAGCTCCTGGATAACTTGCACAGAAAAGCAGACAACACATCCAGACTGGGTAAATGTGCGACACAGCGGGCACATTGCTTGACAGTTTAAATATATGCCTCACGTACATGTGCGTCCTTCCTTTTTCTCTGCAGGAGTTGCTCTGCGAATGGCAGTTCAGACTGCCGTTTCCTCTAGCAGCGGAGGACGGATGGGCATCCCTAAAACCGTGGTTATGATAGTGACTGACAGGTCAATAGACTCTGTGCATGAGGCAGCAAATGAGGCTCTGACTGCCGGTGGGTGATTGTCTTATATGGAAGAGGTCTTTATCAAACATCAGGGGCCGGTTGCATAAACTGCTTAGACTAGTTTTAGAAGTTTGTCATCTCATTTTTTTCATCAAGATTGGTCATAACTTCTTTAAATCAGTTACGTGAAAAGGTATATTAGGCTAATTGAAATATGAAAAGGAAGACAGATTAGTCCTAACTCATTGATAGTCAATGAGACTAGTTAAGACGCAGTATAGGTATGTGTTTAGGTAAATTGATCATTTTTGTTTCATTCTGTGAACTACTTACAATATTTCTACTAAATTTCAAATAAAAGTATTGTTTCTATTTGCGTTTATTTGCAGAAAATGAAAACCAGAGAAACATGTGAAAATAACAGAAAAGATGCTCTGTATTTTTTCAGACCTCAAATACTGTCAAAAACAAGTTCAGATTCATTTATAAGAAATACAACAGTAATATTTCTACATGTATTTAGGAAAAGTTACAAATGTTTTTTTTATGTGATAAACTGAGATTACTTTATGAGACTCCTGAGGTTTGATTTTGTCGAAATTCAACAGACACTTGACTGGAATGGCCACAATACATCTAGAAATAATGATATAAAGAAAATTTGGATTGGTCTCTTCATTTTTTCTGCAGACGTATCTGTCCAAAATGATTCGGCTATTGGCTAATTTGAAGAAAAGAAAGACAGACCATTATGTCCCGCCCCAACTTATTTACAAAGTAGAGTTGCTTTTTCAAGACATACAATCATTAAGGAAATGATTATTAATTTCATACAGGTGTGTCTGTGTTTCCTATTGGACTGGGTCAGCAGTATGATCAGACTGAACTGAGTGTGCTCCCTGGCTCACATGCTCAGAACAACATTATCCGGCTCAGCAACACCGAGTATCTGCTCGCCATGGTTGCGCTGGATCAGTCATTCACTGACAAACTCTGCAGGGGTAAGACATTCACACAGTCTTCACACACAATACAACTACATGCCTTCTTATCAATTTAACAATTATGAAAGATGCTGATAATGAGATGGTGATGATGATGATAATGTCCCATAGCGGGTCCCCCGGGAGTGTGTGTGGATGATGAAGGAAATGAACGGAAGGTGAGCTGTGTTAAGTAAGAAGTATAATTCCCATAAGTGCATCGAACTTCAACGAAAGTCAACTTGCAATCTACCCGCTTCTCTTTTTGTGCTGTACCAGCAGTTTATCCGTAGCAGATTGTTAACTATCAGACAATCTCAATTCATCCGTCTCTGGATCTCACGATCTATAACCCCACATCAGCCTTTTTTGTCTCAATAACGTCATCCTTCAAAAACGTCAGAAGAACAGCTGCTCATTAACCACACGTCATTAAATCTGCGCAAGAACGCAAACTGCAGTACCAGTGGGTTGCAAACATGTGGTGTGGTTTTGCATATTTAATGTGATTTCTTGCATAAGTAGAACCTCAAGAAGGCGTGGAGGAACACATTTATGCTACTAATGTTCATTCTAGCATGTTCCCTTTGGCAGACACATTTGACATTTTTAACGCATTGAAACCAGCCTTACTTTTCAGTGCCTAATCCAGAGACTGTGCGTTTCATGTGCATCTCCTGATGTTTGTGAATTTCCGTCTATCAGCCCGGAGAGGTGTGGAGGTTGGCAGATGGATGTCACTCGGTGCTGTGCAACCCGTCAGGCACAGTGACGTTGCAGAGCCATCGAGTCAACTGTCAGAAGATGGAGCCTCCCGTCTGCAAGAACAACCTCCCGGCCCTGCGACTGAACCACACCTGCGGCTGTACCTGGGCCTGCCCCTGTATGAACACGCAACCTTCAGTACTGGTCTTTAAATGCACAGATGTGAACCGTTTTTAGACGGCTTGTAGTGTAGATTGCTTTGTTGATTGTAATCAGAGAGACGAGCAGTGTCATATTATTCTCAATTGTAGACACACACTGTGTAGGCTGATATGAATATGAAAGTTATGAGTAAATAAATAAAACATTTGAAAATATGTCAATTAAAAACGTGTAAATATATCAAGTAAGAAACCACAACCGTGTAACCATCGTCTTTACCTGTTATCCGTCAGGCACCTGCATAGGCAGCTCGTCCAGTCACGTCGTGTCGTTTTCGGGCGCGGCTCTGAAGCTGAGATCCGCTTGCTCCTATTTGTTGCTTCGCTCGGGAGGGGCGGAGCTCATCTTGCACACGGCTGCCTGTCAAAGCTCACCCAATCAGATCTGCATGAAGAGTTTGGAGCTGCGGGAGGACGGGATGTCTGTGATGCTACAGGATAACATGAAGGTACTGCATAAGTATTGAAGATGAACAAATACGTTCGTGGAATTTTTTTATTTAATCGGCATTTCTAGATGTATTGTGGCCGTTCCAGTCCAGTGTCTGCTGAGTGAAAGCATCAATGACAAGACACATCAAATCGGGGATACATTTTGAACTTTTCCATGTAGAAATATTCCTGGTTAAAACAAAGTGAATGTGAAGAGTTTGGTTCCAAAATGAGATAACTTTTCGAAAATCATGTTTTTTTTATTGTGCATCCCAATAAACATCAATCAAAACTGCACTTGGTTTGTTTTGATTTAAGCCATAATAACTAAAAAAAGTACAGCTTACTAGGATTAACGGTGTTATCTCATTTTGGATCCAAATGAATGCCGTATTTGAGGTCTGGAACAGGGTACAACCGTTCAATCGGCATTTCTAGATGTATTGTGGCCGTTCCAGTCCAGTGTCTGCTGAGTGACATAAAGTCATCCTACATCAATGACAAGACACATCAAAATCGGGGTTATCACATTTAAATACATTTTGAACTTTTCCTAAATTAATGTAGAAATATTCCTGGTTAAAACAAAGTGAATGTGAAGAGTTTGGTTCCAAAATGAGATAACTTTTCGAAAATCATGTTTTTTTTATTGTGCATCCCAATAAACATCAATCAAAACTGCACTTGGTTTGTTTTGATTTAAGCCATAATAACTAAAAAAAGTACAGCTTACTAGCACAAAAAAAACATGATAACATAATAAAAAACATTAACGGTGTTATCTCATTTTGGATCCAAACTCTTCTTCTGAACTTGTTTTCTTTGCCGTATTTGAGGTCTGAAGAAATACAGAGCCTCTTTTCTGTCATTTTCACCTGTTTCTCCAGTTTTCATTTTCTGCAAATAAATGCAAATAGAAACAATATTTTTCTTAGAAATTTGGCAGAAATAGTGTTAAACGTGTCCTCTGTACTGCAGGTGTTAGTGGACGGTGTGGATACTGCAGTTCCCTTCAGAAAGGGCGAATGACTGTGACACAAATCGGTTCGATTCTGCACCAGCTGAGATCAGAACAACACGGTTTCACACTTACGTTCACTCCACACAGCAATGAGTTCATGCTCAACATGGACATCACTATGGAAACCAACACAACTGGATTATGTGGTAAATATCTTTTGACAGTGACGTGTAGAGTTCGAGAGCTTATAATAGTGTTTAATGTTTGGGCCTTATACATTTTATTTACTTTAGTCTCTCTATCGCGGTCTTTGCTTGAAACACAAAATCGTTTTTTTGCGAAGTTTAAAGTCAAATGACGTCAAACTGACATTTCTCGTACCCGACAGCTCTTATAAATCAATTTACAAGTCACAGTTTGCACCCTCACATTAGAATTATAGAATGAGTCAAATATGAAATGAATTCTGTATGTTGTGACCTTTTCGAACGTGAAGTGCATATAACAGACTCTCTGTCTCTCAGGTTCCTGCTCTGATGATCAGTCCAGTCTGGTGTTGTCTGACGGCAGTGTGACCGCAGACCCTGAGGTGTATCTGAAGGGATGGGCTCTGGGCGAGTGTGTCGTCCATCAGAGGGTCGAGTCATGTGCCGCAGGTGTGGCGGTGGGATGTGACGTGTTAAGTTCTAAGGTGTTCAGTCGCTGTCACGCACTGGTGCCACCGCAGGACTACGCGCAGATCTGTCGGAGCGTGGCCTGCCAGCCCAACGCCATGTGTGACCTCGTCTCGGCATACAGCAGCATGTGCCGACAGCTAGGAGTGTGTGTGGACTGGAGAACGCCCACCCTGTGTCGTGAGTCATAAAACAGCGTGTGGACCCCACGTGTGTTTGGTCGTGTGTTAAGGTCATGGCACAGTGTAGCTGAGAAAAAGAGTAAAGTTATGACTCATTGCATAATATTAAAACTTTAATAGGGCTAGTTTGCCCTCGTTCCGTTATTTGTTGGTCCAAACTCATTTGATTTTCTCATGTCAATGCAATGGGTAGAATTTTAGTGGCTGGTGAATGGTGACTGAAGTTGTCCGTCTCTAGCATTTAAAGGGATAGTTCACCCCTAAATCAAACTTCTATCATCATTTACTCACCCTCAGGTTGTTCCAAACCTGTATACATTTCTTTGTTCAGCTGAACACAAAGGAAGATATTTGGAGGAATGTTAGTAACCAAACAGATCTATTTTCCCTAATATGGCATTAAATGGGGGATGAGATCTGTTTGGTTACAGACATTCCTCCAAATATCTTCCTTTGTGTTCAGCAGAATAAAGATATTTATACAAGTTTGGAACAACCTGAGGGTGAGTAAAAACATCTCTTTTAAACATCACAAAACATAATTGATTCACCCTCATGTCATTTTAAACCTGTATGACTTTCTTTCTTCCGCAGAACACAAAACGAAAAATATTTTAAAGAATGTTGCTAACAAACAACAATGGCCCCCATTGACTTCCATTGAATGGACACAAAACCACCAAGACATTTCTCAAGACATCTTCTCTTGTATTCCCCATAAGAAAGAGTCATAAACAGATTTTGAATAAGATGGGGGTTATTAAATGATAGGATTTTCATTCATGGGTGAACTATCCATTCAAGAAATAAGAAAATAATACAGACTTGGAACACTTTAAGAAATACTTAAAGGACACGTACGATGATTTTGTCCTGTTAAACACCACTAACAATACTGTAGTGTACAGCCTAGTCATTGTGTTACATTTCCATGATAGTTTAAATCTAAAAGCTTAAATTATAAATATACAGTTGAAGTGAATTTTACATCTTAAATCGTGTGTGTTTCTCCAGCCATGTCATGTCCGGACTCTCTGGAATATGCTGCATGTCGAACGGGATGTTTGGATCAGTGTGAACAGGGCCTGTTTTATCCCGGAGACATGGTTGCTATGGGTGATGGTGTAATCAAGGCTAATGGATCCCAGTGCTTGACCGCACCCACCGAGGGCTGTTTCTGCCCTGAAGGGTTAGTGTTAATGGGAGGTAAATGTGTCAGCGAAGAGGCCTGCAGTCAGTGTGTGGACCACCACGGGAGAACTCGCAAGGTACCACATAGAAAGAAGAGTGTTGACTTTTAAAAACAGTTCAGTTGTAAAATGTCCTATATACACACGCCTGTGACCTCACATTGGCTCAAATATTTTATTTTATTATATATATTATATTTATATTATATTATATTATATTTATTATTTTTCCATGGTACATTTTCATCTATGCATTTGGCAGACATTCATATTCAAACCAACTTATAGTGCATTGAAGGTAAACATGTTTATAGTAATGTTGTCTTATAATCGAACCCATGACCTTTGCGCTGTTAATGCAATGCCTTACCAACAATAAAAAGTCTGCAATTAGTCAACTAAAGTATTTTAATATTTTATCCTATTCCTATATTTAAAGAGTTTGGTTCAAAAATGAGATAACTCATTTGTTTTGATTTAAGCCATAATAACTCAAAAATACAGCTAACTTACAACAATAAAAACATGACAACATAATAAAAAAAATGATTTTTGAAAATGTTTATCTCATTATGGATCCAAACTCTTCGTTTATTCTATTCTACATATCAGCTGTGTGACATTCCCATAACCTTGACTTGTGTGCATGTGTGTGCGTTTCAGTTTATGGAAAGCTGGAATCCTGAGGACAACCCTTGTCTGCTGTGCATGTGTCTCGATCAACAGCGCATTAAATGCACAGCTCTACCCTGCACCAATGCTAAAGGTAAAGACATAATACAGATGCTCTCTCTCTCCCTCTCTCTCTCTCTCTCTCTCTCTCTCTCTCTCTCTCTCTCTCTCTCTCTCTCTCTCTCTCTCTCTCTCTCTCTCTCTCTCTCTCTCTCTCTCTCTCTCTCTCTCTCTCGCTCTCTCCTGCCCTCTCTTGCTTTCATGCACTACACGATAAACAGCCAAATTTTTTTAAAGTGGCTTCTCAGTGCGTGTTGTCATGGCAACTGTCGCTGTGCTACAGCTCCAGAGTGTGGACAATGCGAGGTTCTCCGGGAGAAGATGGAATCCAAGTGTTGCTCTGAATATGAGTGCGGTGAGCTGAAAACGCATCTAACGCACTGTATCCAAACACAACATGCTTTCAAAAATTAAACAGGACACTTCAGGACATACATCTTATAAGAACATGAGTACAGTGATGTCGATATTTAGGATTCAAGCAAGCTGTGCTTACACGTTGTGTATATTGTGTTATGAAGTTACCCACAATATAATGTTTATGCAGATACAAAAAAATAAGAGACCACTCCAAAATTATTTTCAGTTTTTCTGAACAAATATTTTTTAGGTATGTGTTTAAGTAATTTTGTTTCATTTTTGTAAACTCCTGACAGCATTTCTCCCAAATTCAAAAAGGAAAATATGAAAGGAAAAAATTTGAAACAGGAGAAACTGTACATGTAGAAATGCCGATTAAAAGCAAAACTAGCGTGATGGTCTCTCAACGTTTTTGCGGAGCTGTACATGTAAGCTTGTTATTCTGAATCCAAGGGCTGGATAGATAGACAGACAGATCAATAGATAGATGGCTTGTGAGTAATTACCCTAAATTTGCAGCCATACAAAATCAACACTAGATGGTACAAAGTACATACAATACTATAAAATCAATAGAATTAATTTCCTGGAGATAAATGGGTACGGACTCGTTCTAGCAACGTCAAGGTCATGGGTTCCAGGAATTCATGGACTTTATACCCTCAATGAATTGAGATGACACTAACAAAAATTGAAGACAGTGTACTATCAGTTTGCACGATGAATATAATGTGCTATGATATATGTGTGCAGTGTGTGACACAGCCAACTGTAAACTCCCGGATCCTCCAAACTGTGCTGACGGGCTCAGTGTCGTCCTCACAAACCCTGGAGAATGTCTGCCAGTTTACCAGTGTGGTGAGCGTTCGCATATACGCCCGGACTCTTCATACACATTCATATATTACACACATGCGCTTTCAATCTCTCAGTGTGCAAAAAGGATCTTTGCGCCACGACGACCAAACCATCCTGTCCTGCCTACAAGAGGCTGGCGGTTAAACAGACGGAGTGCTGCGATTCGTACGAATGCGTGTGCGACTGCCAGAGCGTTACCCGCACCTGCCCACCAGGTTACATCACGAAATCTACTGCCAATGATTGTGACTGCGTAGAGGTCACCTGCACAGCGGATAAGGTTCCATGTTTATATACTCTCTCTCTCTCTCTCTCTCTCTCTCTCTCTCTCTCTCTCTCTCTCTCTCTCTGTGCCTGTGTTATTTACTTGACCTTGGCGACTCTTTGTGCTGATGACTGTACATCCGATCAGCATGTGTTTAACTATTAATATTTTGATGTGCGCGTTGTTTGTCTTTAGGTGTGTGTGGTGGACGCCGTGGTGTATCAGGTGGGCAGCAGGTGGGAAGAGAAGTGCAAAACTTGTGCCTGCACGGAGCAGACGGACAGACAGACGGGGCTGCACATCGCTCAGTGTGTGGACCCCGTCTGCAACCAGATTTGTCCTTTGGTAGGTCAAGTACATGTACTGTAAAAAAATCTAACTTGTAAATGTTCTCCCTACAAAGATAAATAAGTAACTTGATCAAAGCATTTTTAGTTAATGGAGTCAAATGATTGTTTTGCATATACTATAATAATTAGCCTAAACATGTTTTCAACAAAGATTATTTTGTTGAGTGGACTTAGTTTCCCAAGTTTTTGGCCAAAATGCATCAGAAAGTTCGCCCAACTTACAAAACAGTGTATTCTGAACAAGGAATATTGTAAGAGATTGAAAGTTCCCAAGATGCATTGCAGCATGTTCAATTCTGTTTCTTATTTGTTTTCTTATAAAGATTAGTGTTTTAGTTCTTGCTGGATTAATTTATGCTTTAATATCGTTGTTACTGTTTGTTATCTGTTGAATTTAGAGCTCTTTTAATGAATGATGGTTTTTGATTGTTACCATGGTCGAGATTTGTGTTTTCAATGTTGAGGTGTAAGTGCATGACCGATGGTTTAAAACACTCAATACAAACTGTTTAAATAGATATTTGATCAAAGTTCTGAGTATGTTTGAGGCGGAAAACATTTACAATTGTAGTAAAAGACAAATACATTTGTTTATTTGTTATATTAACAGTACTTAAAGAGTACTTGGAATAGTTTATTTTACTAATTTAACCTTTTTCATCCACACAACAGAAATATATATATTGCCTGAACAACAGTAATTGGTGTGACAATAATATCTTTATTAGAAAAATAAGACAATCAACATTTTATAAACAAACAAATTTAAGTTGGTTAAACAAAGTATCATTACTTTGAAGAATTAAATAATATACGTTGAGTCAACACAAAAGTCTTACTGCATCAGGTTGCCTCGTTTTTCCACGTTGGCTCATTTTTGTTTTTTTTACAGCGGGAATGATTCACTTCACTTATTGTCATGGTGTATTTTCTTTATAAAACATTGCGTTTGTGTGTGCAGGGAACCACATACTCGCATTCAGAAGGCGAATGCTGTGGTCACTGCCGCCCATCTAGTTGTGTCGAAGAAGGACGTCTGAGACAGGCGAGTGTGTTGTATTGTTATGTTTGGTTTTCTTTTATGTTGAATAATAACGGGTCTGTGTCTGAATGCACAAATTGACATTTTCTCTTACATGTGACATTCACACGAGCCCGAGATGAGAATTAAATGTTTTTAAATGGGTATTTCATATGTGCATGTAGATTGGAGATCAGTGGCTGTCACCGCGCGACAGTTGTGTCTGGAGCGAGTGCGTGCAGGTGAATGATGAGGTGTTTATCCAACACACCAACGTGTCCTGCAAGCTCATGGACACGCCAACCTGTCCACTGGGCACCGAGCTCCAATGCAACACTGTGGATGGGTGCTGCCCGAGCTGTCATTGCGGTACACAAAAATTCTCTCTCTCTCTCTTACACACAGCTCATTTTTTACTCTCTTTAAACATGTGCATGTTTTCATCTCTCTGCAGTTCAAATGGATGCCTGCGTGATGAACCAAACTCTAATTGCGGTATGGATGTGTAGTTACATACAGAATACTAATGTGCCGCACGTGAACGTCTTTGTGCATAACAGATTGACTTAGGGGTGTCTCACTGTGTGTGTGTGTGTGTGTAGGCTGGAGAGCGAGTGATGGTGGATGTGTGCACACACTGCGAGTGTGTGAGAGATAAGAGGAGTTATCGTCTCTCTTGCAGGAAGCTGAGCTGCTCCCCCTGCTCAGAGGTAAATCCCTCACCCACATGATTATTAAAGGGGTAGTTCACCCGTAAAAGTGTCATCAGTTACTCAACCTCATGTCCTTGCAAACCCATATGACTTATACGTTGTTGGGTAAAACACAAAAGATGTTTGGAAGAAAGTACGCGCGGCATTTCTATATGGTGACAGCCTATAGTGATCAGAGGCTGAAAAGTGCACGCAGGATTGAGATTTAAGAGACTTGGAAATAAATCCTGTGCTACTTTCATCATGCTTTTGTGGTGCCTTTAGAAGCTTGACAGCTCTTTGTTCTGTTGTATGGAGAAAAACATCTTTTGTGTTTCATAATGTCATAAGAAAATGATCAAAGGTTCGTTTTTGGTGATCGCTTGTTTTAAAGGAACAGCTCACCTTTATTTTCTAACCCTCGAGTTGTTCCAAATCTGTATGAATTTCTTTGTTCTGATGAACACAGAGAAAGATATTTGGAAGAATGTTTGCAACCAAACAGTTCTTGGCCCCCATAGACTGCCACAGTAGGAAAAATTTGCTTTATATGTTTCTTGGTTGTGTTGAACACAAAAGAAGATATTTTGAAGAATGTGGGAAAGCAAACAGTTCTGGGGCACTTTTGACTACCATTGTCATTTTTCCTACTACGGGAGTCAATGGTGACCAAGAACTGTTTGGTTACAAGCGTTCTTCCAAATATCTTTCTCTGTGTTCATCAGAACAAAGACATGTGTACAGATTTGGAACAACTAGAGAGTGAGTAAATATAGACAGAGATTTTATTTTCGGGTGAACTGTCCCTTTAAGAACGGTCATATACAAAAACAGTTGCCCACATAAACGTCTGTGTATATTATGTGTTATAGGGTTATACGCTGCAGCCGATACCTAATGCTTGTTGTGGTCGTTGTGTACCAACCGCATGCAGCATCCGATATTCTGGTGGACAGATGAAAATGCTAAAAGTAATCAACATGAGCACACACATGCACAGCCTGAAGCGCTTATATTGCCATCAGGAATAAGCCATAGGGCTGTATTACAACCACTCAAGATCCTCATAAATATCTTAAATGGATGTATGTGTGTGTTCAGGCGAATGAAACTTTTACAGATGGCTGCACTAAACATACATGCAGCGTGAATAAGAAAGGAGAACTGGTGCTGGAAACTCTGGTTACAGCATGTCCTCCTTTTGATCGCAGTCGATGTGTGGAGAACGGGGTACGTACGACAGTTAAATATAAATACTACTCTTACTGTCCAGCATCCAGGTCCGAAACGGCTCGCTTTGTGGTTTCATATTGTGTCTTTCTCACAGGGTCAAATACGTCCGATTAAAGACACCTGCTGCGAGACGTGTAAGAAGAACACACGAACCACATTCAGACATGTTTCAGGAACAAAACTCAAGTCTGATAGTCTAAACATGAATGTATGTTTGTGTGTGTAGGTGCGGAGCCAGAATGCAAGAGGAGTGTGGGTCTGCTGAATTACATCAGAGTAGATGACTGCCAATCAGAAGAGAAGATTGAGCTCACTTACTGCGAGGTGAGACGGTGCATTGTTATGCATGACCACAATGGTTAGAAGCATCTGATGTTTAAATCAAATTCATGTTTGTCTTAATCGCAGGGGAGGTGTGGCAGTAAGTCTATGTATTCTCTGGACAAGCACGAGGTGGAAAGCGAATGCGTGTGTTGCTCGCCTACAGGCACCGTGCCTATGAACGTCTCCCTGCGCTGTGCTAACGGCACACGGACGCATCACCAGGTCCTCGCCGTCACGGGCTGTGACTGTATGTCACACAGCTGTCCGACTAACTGAGCGCACACACAGCTGATAAAATAACATACAGCATAAACAGAACATTTTATATATGCATCTACAGCAGGTATGTTTTGTGATTGAATTTATATACAACGTGTTTTACTATGATCGAGCACTTTAACCCACATTTCTGTCAAGCATTAAAAAACACATTTCATACATAAACATTTAATCAGTGTGTTTCCGAATTTGATTACGACATTGCATACTGTATGAGTGGTTGTATTTTATGCAGCAAGTGTTTGTTTCTGTAAATGACAATAAAGAAAACGCTTAAAAGAAGTACTCTGCTTGGACCACTTGATGGTGCTCTAGATGCTTGAACTCGTTTGTGTGAGAGTGCTGATGCGTGGGGAGAATATTAAAGATCCATCAGCTGTGAAGGGTGTTGAAGGATACAATTCACGCGTCTAAATGAAATGTGGCACGTTACCTTGCTTATCACAATCTCCTCCGGCCACAGAATGAAATATTACGCCATTATGTGTTGTAATCTGTATAGTGTACGTGATCTAGGCTCATCATAAGTCTGTGTAACCCTGTGACACAATATCACCAAGAGTAACCAAATGATGTGACATCATTTGTTACGCGATAGTGAGGCAGATTTAAAGTCAATTTCAGCTGATATGAGCTGACAGTTGTAGAGACATCTGGAAAGCAAGGCAAGTATTTAGTGCGTTATTATGCGCAGACTTTTCTGATGTGTTTTGCCATCAACTAGGATTTGTGGTTAATGAATTTCAAGGCAATTGTGACAATGTACAAAAGTGTTTGTGTATGAATGATATATGCACAATTTTGTGCAGATAGTGGTTATTTAATGGTTAAAGCTCTGAACTGCTCAAACAGCATAGTCTCTGGGAGATGTAACCCATGACCTCAGTGTTGCACAGTTTTGACCTACGGCCACCTTTTTACGTGAAAAATACAAGAAATGTGTGTTCATAATTACTTCCCAGTAAATAGACTTGGTTCGTGTGTGTGTGTGTGAGAGAGAGAGAGAGAGAGAGAGAGAGAGTGGGTGAGAGATACCCATTGTGTGGGGGAGTGTCGGCTGCGCAGCGTCGGACTCTCGCTGAAGTTTGTCCACGGAATTAACGGCAGCAGCACGAGCGCGTTAAGCTGTCATCGGATTGTCCATCGTCTCACCGGGAACATGAAGTCGCCCTCCACCACCGGTGAGTAGGCTACCTACCCTGACACTGTTGTGCGTGCGTGCGTGCATTCGCTTCTCTATAAGTGAAAAGCGTTTTCCGTATGTCTATCCGATGGTTATTCCGTTAAATTGGTTTGTTGCATTATTATATAAGCTGCTTTAGCTGTTGCACACGCATGCATGTATACGATCTGATCTTGTGCAAACTGTAGGCTACATTTGGAGTCGTTGCAAACTGGTCTTCATGTTAATTGCATTGAAATCACTAAGGCGCGCGCCATTATTTGTCCCCTTGTGCGAACTGTTTCACTTACACACTCGTATAAATCCCACGCAATTGTGTTGTAAATGGTTTTATTTGGGAAACAACGTGTGAACCGTGCGTGATCTAGTGGCGGTGTTTGTTATAATTAGCTTGGGCAATAAGCTTGAGCTATTTCAAGTGACATCTGACGAAAATGTGTACACTGATGTTATTGAAAAAATCCAAGATGCCTCATTTATGATACACCTTTTCTGAATTGGTGATATAATGGTAAGTGTGAATTATGTACAGTAAAATAATACATATTTGGCAAGACAATGCGCAAATAGACTATAATGCATGGTTTGGCCAGATGGTGTTAAATGCGCTTAGCTTTCTGTAAGAGTCATGAATCCCTGTGTTTGTTTACCTGGGGGCATGAGGTATATTAAAGTGACGTTTAAGTCTGTTGTTGTGTATTTTTTAATAGACTAGAGGTGTACGTGCGCTTAGAGTCACTTTGACAGGTTTTGGAGAATTGACGCACAGCTTTCAATTATGTCGCTGTCCATGGTGCTGAATGAAGCGGGAGGGATTTTCCTTATACTTTAAAATCTCTCTCTCTCTCTCTCTCTCTCTCTCTCTCTCTCTCTCTCTCTCTCTCTGTATTTTTGTCTCTGTCACACATTGTTACTCTACTTTAATAGAAAATTGGAACGGTGCTCCAGAGCGCATGCGCGTCTCCAGCGTACGGAACGAGTCCTCCTCGATGCAAAGCGACAAACTCCGCTCTCTTGCTCGTGATATTTCTGAACTTGGCCAGCAGGACACTGCTGACACCGGGCACGACGCCAATGACATTGCCGAGGATACGGTGCGTGACCTCTGATTTCTTATGCAAAAATGTAATTTTCATCAATTAACAGAGACACTATAAGACAGGGCTTTTCATCCTTTACACCCCCAGTCACGCTCCATATATGCTATCAGCCAAATCCAGTCTTTTGATATAAAAAGTAAAGTTATTAAAATATTAACTTATGTGCCTTCATAATGCTTATCAGATTTTGCATGCACAATAGTATCATACAGTTCTAATGTTCCTGTATGTCTACAATTTCATGTTCTATCTTCTTTAATTCTGTACAGCACATAAATGACATTTACATTACCCTTATTGATTTGGCAGATTCTTTTATTCACAAACAAGGAACATTGCACAATGCCAAGGGTTTTGTACAAGCGGGATTAGTTTAAAACACAGCTGAATTGAAATGCAGAAAATGTGTTTTTTTAATTGTTGTTGTCATTTAATCATATAACGTCAGCATCTCAAGTGTCTTGGTATTGGAATCAGCATTGCACATTAAAAACCCATAGACTGACTGCTACTGTAGAGATAAAAATGCCAAGGGAAAAAAAAGCAAATTCAACAAAACTTGGAATATACATTATGGAAACTGAAATCATGGGCCTATCCCCTCAGTTTAGTATCTTGTTCAAAAGCAGAATTGTAGTTAATCAAGAGCACAGCCTTAGGAGACATTCAGTTTCTTTGAAGTGTGTGACCCAGATCTTCAATTTTTGGCTGAAACTTCCCACCATGCAGTGTCAAAAGAAATGGGAATATTTATTTCCCCCGCTTTTGCAATTGCAATTTTCAATTGTATCTTCCATGTCTTTTCGATCAGTGTTTCCCAAACTTTGCGTCTTTTGTATGCCCATAGCTTCTTAAGTATAGGTGTACAGAAAGAGACAGCTTAGAACTTCCACCAATTTGACCAAAAGCAGTTGTATTGAATCTGAGTACAGGTATGTAAGTTTGTGTGTGCTTTCAGGAGGAGCCAGGACCTGGGCCAGGAGGAGGGCTGTATTTTGCAGATGGCCAGAGAAGAGTGGACTATGTTCTTGTCAATCACGGCAAAAGACGACATACGCAACATCGCCTCTCTGTTGTTTCCAATGGTAATGTGCCATCTCAAAGCCCCACCCCTTCACGCAGGAGTACAAAGGGCGATGTTACGGAGGCGGTGCTGGAGGCGGGGCTAGCGACGGAACCTGATGATGGACTGAAAGATAAAATCAGGGAGGAATTCGAGAGAGGACTTCAAGAAGAAGGCTTGGAGATCGAACGCGACAAAGAGGTGTGTGCCTACTGCATACTGTGCAGTATGTACTAAATACTGCATACAATTTTTTTAAAGAATGTTCTAAAAGAATGCACCATTTAGTAGTTATATTGTTACATTTATCACATGAACATAGAAACCGTGTGCACTCATGCATCTGTGTATCATTCATGCCACAAACAGGTTCATGTAATCTTTAAATGTTGAGTCTTGAACACTCAGGGATGAGTTAATTTGTGAGTGCAGCATAACAAAATATAAACAATCAAGAGATTCTCAAGGTGACCTTGGAACTTAAGAAGCTGAGACCCAGTTTAGCAGATGCTAAAGCCCTCCCACACTCAGTAAAGTCCATCTGGATTGAGGAGAGCTACTTCTCATTTTTAATAAAGGCAGTATTTTCCAAAGCAAGCTAACACCTCTCGGAAAGCATTTTTGTTTTCGGGCAAAACCACATCAGTAGCCCCTGGCAAGATTGTTGCGACAGACAGCGCAGTGGTTGTCAAAGGAGATCATTGGTTCTCTTTGCATCATGGATTTTCATAAGTTAAAGAAAGAAAAGCTTAGTATTTCTGAATAGGGGACATGCAGCGTTTGCTAGAAAAAGGCTTGTCTCAAAAATCCACATATCATTTGAAATGTTCTGCTGTTAAGGACAACTTAAAATGCGTCTTTCAGTTTCTTATGCTGGTATGGGTAGATCTCACAAAAAATCTGATTTAATTTATGAAAAAAGGGAAAGACTATTGTAAGACTAATCATATCTTCTTGTGTCTTGATTTTAATGGCTGTTAGTACAGAAATAAATATGTTGTCCAGCCACTGTAATTTATACAGTATTAAGTATCATGTATACAAAAGAAAAAATTAATCTGCAAATTAGGCTTATTTTTTAAAGTGCAAAGAAAAAAAGATTTTTTTATAGAATAGATTTTCAGCGTGTTTAGATTACATCTTTCCATTCATAGTACTTAAATGAAAAAGCTCATGTAGGATATCCTTCAGCATAGCCGGTAAATTCATTTTAATCTTCATAAGACATTGTCCATATGTTTTTTGTCTGTGTTAATCTGAAATTGTCCCTGGGTCTTTTACTTTGTCCTAAAGATAACCTGATGTGGGGATATCTTGATGTGGGCTGTAAACCAAAGCGTGTAATGTTTGATTGGTGGTAGATCAGGTCTGTTATGCTGGTGTGGATTAAATTTGAGTGCTGCTGTCTCCAGGCGAAATAAAGATTATGGCTGATCCTCATAGCCGGAGGTGTTTGTTTTTGTGTCACTCAGAATAAGGCCACTTATACACTGTATAACTGTAACAACTGCTTCTAACACTGTGTGTGCAGGCGTGTGTGGTCTTAATGGTTGTAATATTCATGACTAAATTACCTTCTCTGCATCCCAATTTGCATACTATCCGTCCTAAATAGCATTCGAAAATTATTTTTGTAGGTCCCAAATCATAGTATGTTGAAATGAGTATCCATAAAGTTCCCGGATGGTTTACTGTTTTTGGTGAAAATTGGAAATGTAGATCAATACACACTCAAACGCCTAATATTACCCAAGCTAATCAATGCAAGCTAATCGGCAACTTCTTAAAACTGAGAACTGTTCCCCTACTTGAAGTTTAACCAAAATGTTTCAATGCAAAAAGGTTGTATTTAGATTTTTGAGATTGTTAAGGATCACAGGCAAAAATCGTCACACGTTAGTATGTCCCAGTGTGTGGATACTCTTTTGCCATGCACTCAAAAGTACCTATTATACTTTACCATTATATCATCGTATAAGTAGTTGAATTGAGGGCTTGTTCAGCTGCAACTGTATTATCCACACGTCTTACATCTCTGTTTCTCTCTCTTTCTTTCTGTCGCTCCACTTCTTTAAGTTGAGGACTGTCAGGTTCACTCGTCTACACGTTCCCTGGTCTGTTCTCAGTCGTGAAGCTGAGCTTCTAAAGATCAGAGTCCCCACTAAAAAGGTGAGTTTCATCTGTTCACTCTTAAGTTTTTTGCACATACAGTCTGAAATTTTCGTATTTGTCATCCAAAAAATTTGTCACGCACAGAAACCTTGAACACTGAGTCCGATGCGTATTAGTTAATCCGTTGCGGAAAAAATCCGCAAAACAATACAGCCTGACCCTGCGGTGGCTCTGCCTCTCTCCTTATCTTCCTTTCATCCCTTGCTTCTCGCCATTGACAGTACCGGCTCGCTAGGTAGGCTGTCCTCACTCTCACTGCCTGCATTTTCTTGCATACCTATCAACACTCCCGTTTTTCACAGTTTGCCGCTATCCATCCGTTTTGTTATTTCTCCCATTAAACGGTATTTCAGTTTTGCGAACGGACCGACGGAGACCGCGAACAGCCCCGGGAACCCCCGAATCCCTGCAGGTCTCCCGGATTTTGGTAATGTCGCCCAAATGTGGAGTTATGGTCATCTTGCATTTAACACCGAGGCTAGAAAATCAGAGCATACTATCCTGTTATCAGGCCGAGTCATCATCTGCTCATCGGCCACACTCTCTTTATATTCTGTCTTTGTAATCCGCACTTTGTTTCTCATACAGTACTTTGTGCTGCGAGACGAAGTGCACTGACCTGGATTTTGGCGCTCGTTTGTACGGTGCCTCTAAATTGTCAAAACGCCTCTCAAAATGCTTGCTACGGATGCAAAAAACGCAGAAAATCTTACCCAGTCCTAATTTTTTTATGACAGACGGACGTATCAGAGGCAGAGTCTAAAGGTGATTGACACAACGTGAGGTCGTATTTATCTTTTAAAGTGCGAAAAACTCTATTTACATTATTGATTCTCTCTGTAGTTGCAGCAATGTTACATTAATATGCCAGAGGAGAACTGGCCCTCCCGGTCGGTTTTTTCTCCACATTTACACATATATACATTTATAGTGGAGTTTCGGTTCCTTCCTTGCCACTGTCGGCACTAGCTTGCTTATTGGGAGACTACAAATATTGCTTCTGGGGGTTTGTACTCATTTACATTTAGGCATTTGGCAGACGCTTTTATCCAAAGCGACTTACATTGCTTTATCCTATACATTTTACATAGGTATTTGCAATCCCCTGGGTTCGAACCCACAACCTTGCGTTAGCGCAATGCTCTTACCACTGAGCAGCATTTACTTCGTAAACATAACATAACAACGTGTGCATTTAACTTTCTCGTATACATTCCAATACCATATACTGTCTTTATTTGATTTATTTATTTATGTATTACTATTATTTTTGAAAACCATAATGTATGTAAAGCTGCTTTGCAACAATGGAAATTGCAAAAAGCGCTTTATAAATAAAACTGAGTTGAACTGAATTAGATCCTCATTTTTGTAATTATGTTCGGTCATTAGAGTGGAAGAGAAATCACAAGAAATCCAAGTGCAAAAGACATCACGGTTGCCCAAACTCGGAGGGCAACTGGCACGGCCCATTAATGTCATGTTTTTAAGAGCTTTGGGTTCATGACGGCCTTTGTAAGTGCTCCCAGTTGGCACAGCCTTTATGAGCAGTATTGCCAAGGACACACTACAGAGAAAAAAATATATTAGCATTTACCAAGCTGATTATTTGGAAAATGTTTTCAAATTCCTGAAACGGTTGTTTGGCATATCAACCGTCAGTACGGTGATTCATCCCCGTTGTGTTTTCACACACGTTTAGATTAGTCTTCGAGCAACATTCTGAATGATTTGTCCTATGAGGTTGTGAATATTGAATGATATAATCTGATAATGGTGGATTAGCTGTTGAGACATATGGCCCGGCATGTGCTTCAGTCTGCACTCAAAACATAACATGTCATTTCCACTGCGCATTGCCAGTGTCACCATCGTCTGACCCTGGGCTGAACCCTTACTGTCTCCTCTCTCTAGAGCTGAGGATGTAAATGGATTAATGTCTGTTTAATTTCAGTTCCGTCATGCTTGTTTTTGCAGACGTATCAGCTGAAAGAAAAGACGGGGATAGTGGGCGTAATAAGCTCGTTTTGGGCCAAGATCAATCAGCCATTCCAGCCGGGCGTTGCTGAGCCCCCAAACCCACGCGTACGTGTCCTATCGCAGCCTTTCAGCAGAGACAAGTCACACCTGTGAGTGCCAACACGCCACAGCCAGACAATCAATAAAACACATACTGTATATCGAGCCTACACAGTAGCTTTATTGGTTTGTTTTTTTCTTTTGCAGATTTGATATCAAGTCAAAGAGCAGCTTGTTCAGCAATGCAATAAGAGGCCGAATTGTGAGTAGTAGATTTGACACTTCAGCTCATCTGCGATAAATACAAAGCAAACGCGAATATCAGATAAACAGAGCATTTGCATTAGATTGTGCTATGCTTTAGTACTTCAGTTCTCTTTTTTCTGAAATCTGGAGGGATTTTTTTACACTGAGCTTGTTGCATGGCATACTTCACTTTAAATGATAAATGCACGTGGCCATAGGAATGTCGTTTTTTTTCTTTTCTAAAAGCCTTTCGATTCATGATCATACCTGTGACGTATTATAAAGGGCATCTTATGAGCTTTAATGTACATGTCCAACTCTTTGTTTTCTTTCTGATCCATCTGTTGCTTTTGCAGGTTTACGAAATCCTGAGGCGCACAGCTTGTACACAGTCCTGTCAATCTATGGGTGCGTTTCTTTAAAATTGTGTCGTTTTTATATATATTTTTCCAAATCTTACAGATATTTGACAAAATTCTCACCTTTCTCGATCACTTTCTCAGGCATTTCTTCATTGTTAGCTAAAGGGGTCTATGATGCTGCCTTCCCTCTACATGATGTACGTTTCCATTGTACCCAGCTTGGGTGAAAATTGAGTAAATCGAAGGTAAATGCGTCGTGTTTTAGGAAAATCTCTGTTTTCTCATTACTACAGGGTGACTTTGACAGCTCAGAAGATAAAGAACAACGTAATGACAGACAGGTGAGTCATGCGCTCTGCTCTGATTGGACAGCAGTGTGTCACGTGGTGATATACACAAATCAAAATATATGTCGAGTGTCACATGTTTATTGCAGATGTTACATGATGAATGGGCCAATTATGGAGTTTTCTTCAAATACCAACCCATGGACCTTATCAGGTATTATCGTAGATGCGTTATGACCTACTTTTGTGCAGATTTTTATCATTAAAGCAAGCATCACTTATTATTGCTCATACTTGGGGAAGAACAGTTTGTTTATTTTCGACCTTGTCACGTCTGATTGCTCTGTAAGCGTTTTATCTGTGTTTAACAGAAAGTACTTTGGGGAGAAGATTGGCTTGTATTTCGCCTGGTTGGGTGTTTACACTCAGCTGTTGATTCCAGCCTCGGCTTTAGGAGTCGCGGTATTTCTGTATGGATGCTTCACCGTAGACACCAATGTGCCCAGGTAAACCCACACCACACCACACACATCTTACGCTATATTCACAATTTTGAATATCAAATATTTCTCTACCCTACTGCTAAAGCCTAGTTTAAGCACACTTAAGTACATCCACAAATTCTTTCTATTAACATCTATAGTATTGCTTTTAATATAAATCCATTATAATGTTACACCTACTTTTTCTCTGAACGTAAATAGACATGTATTATAAACCGTTTTTCATTACAGATATGATCAGGTTGTGCACAGATAATAATTTGTTGTATTTCCTGTTTCTCTCTCTCTTTCAGTCAAGAGATGTGTGATGAGCGTCTTAATTTCACCATGTGTCCGCTGTGTGATCGTGTGTGTGATTACTGGCAGCTCAGCAGTATCTGCAGTACGGCGCGTGTCAGCTATCTGTTTGACAATCACGCTACTGTCGCCTTTGCCATTTTTATGTCCCTCTGGGGTATGAAGAATATTAATAGTGTCTTTGATGATAATCAATGCCATTCTATATATCATATATTTAGAAATGATTTGAATATGGTCCTATAAATGTATATGTGGCTAGATGTTCATTTGATTTATTATTGTTTGTGTGTGTGTGTATTTAGCGGCTGTGTTTCTAGAACATTGGAAGCGGAAGCAGCGCTGTTTACAGCACAGCTGGAATCTGACAGGCATGGAAGACGAAGAGGTAAGAATAGTCCAAATGTTTCCGGATCCAAAAACATGATTAAACGCAGCATCACGACACAACTCTAATTTGGCCTGTCGCCACTACATCACCTGATCTGATCATGATCAGACCTATTTGATCTGTGCGTCTCCATAATTTATTGTCAAATACAGACAAAAGATCGTCCTTCTTTCGAAATGAAAGGGAAAAAAAGGAAGAATAATGGACAGAATTACATGATAGCCCAATGGAACTTTTTCACAAGCCTGTGATGACGTTCAACGGTCATCAGCATCACAAATTCCTTCACGTTTTTTTATTTTTTATTTGTTTCTAAATGTATGTACGTTTATAACACTTTACTTTGTATTATGTTACCTTTGCGTCAAATGACAAAAAAAGATTTAACGCTAATGCGAGGGTGCTTCTTATACAGGGTCTATGGAAGTCATGGTAAATTTGACAACATTCTCTCTTTTGACTGCTGTTATCAGACTCTCTCTATTTTTATTTTCATTGTGTTGAAAGTAGTGAAAACACTACTGTTGAGTTTTTCTTTTGCTATTTGGGCAAATGAGAATGCAAAAAATTCATTTGTGGTAGTCTCCCATTCACCGCTATGGAAGTTTGCCTAACTATAAGGACTTCCGCTGCTGAGAAACCCGAAAACGTGAAAAAGGTCCATAGTCTGAAATAATGTCTGTATCACCAGAACACTCCAGAATACTTCAGTAGCAACAAAGATCATAAAAATACCGTAATTATTCCAACTCAACAACTCAAAACAGGCTTCACACTGATTCCTGGCTTGGCTTGAAGTGTTTGTGTGTGTGTGCTTTCTAGGCATAAGGTGTTGATAGGATATGTGCGAGTCATTCACCAAAAACAACCCTCATCTCAAAACCTGTATGACTTTCTTTCTTTAGAGGAAGTATTTTAAGAAATGTCTCAGTGTTTTGGGTCCATACAATGGAAGTCAACAGGGGCCAATGTTGTTTGGTTACCGACATTCTTCGAAATATCTTCTTTTGTGTTCTGCAGAAGAAAGAAAGTCATAAAGGTTTAGAATCACATGAGGTTAAGTAAGGATTGTCATGGAATCAATCGCTCAATTGTGTCATGCTAATGTGAACCAGCAGGAAGTTCAAGTTATTCTTCACTAAGCTCTGCCTCATTGGTCACTGTTTCTCGCTCAGAGAAATTTTATTGAATGTACCATAGGCATGAATAAGAGATTTAGGATTTCTGTGAGCAGAAAGATTTTCAGTATAGTATTTGAAAAGAAGTAGGAAGAATTAACGCTTCAACAACAACGCTTTACTATCCGAACCAATAAATAATTCCATTAATGTTAGGTTAACAACATTTATCATCTTTGAAGCAACATTTTAACTTAATTTAGTGTATAAGGTGCAAACAGATGTTCAATTCTCAAGAATCACTTAACAATTAGCAAAAATTATACATATACACAGACGAAAAAGTAGTTTTCATTGTTTTCATAATTGTCATAATTTTCATAGAGTAAAATTGTGTTTCGAAGCCACCCAAACACACAGATTTCCATTTGAAAAGAGCAAAGGCTTATATGAAATATATATATATATAAGAATATGAAAGATGCTGAGTGAGAATGCGGTTTGTTTAATTTTAAAGTGTGCATGAGTCGACGTTTATTTAGCCATCTTATTTAACGATGTAAAACACAGTCAATGTGTCTCATTCATGTTTTTCTTTGCTTTGATGCTGACCAATAGGACAGAGCTGAGGTACATGATCAGTATCCTCAGCCCTCTCTCTCTCTCTCTCTCTCTCTCTCTCTCTCTCTCTCTCTCTCTCTCTCTCTCTCTCTCTCTCTCTCTCTCTCTCTCTCTCTCTCTCTCTGTGGCACAAACAAACCCACACCATATTTGTCTCCCGCTATTCCCCTTTCCTTGTTCTCTCCCCGTTTCTCTCATTTGTGATTTTCACCACAGCAGGATAGTAAGTACTGCATCTGAATCCATGGTGACGGTGTTTTGATGAATCAGCCGGGAATTTATAGCAGGAGGAGAGATTTAAAGTGGATTAACTGTGTAGTAACCTGTGTGCCAACGAATCCTTTATCGTGATTGTATACCATTAACCCCAAAGCCATAATCCTGACCACACTGTACTTGTCAGAAATGTGCAAAGTTATGTGAAACGCATTTTGTATTGTAAACAGTATCAAATATAATGGTTTGTAAATGTGTTCATATTCTACACAGAGAACCCAGCGGGTTATAAATGTGTTGCAAAGCGTTCCCAGAAACCCACAGGGTTAATGGTTATTAATAAACATGCAATTTCGTACCTTGTCAGCCTACACAAACTGCATAATCGTCCCATCATTTAAGTGTCCCTGCCTCAAGACATGAATGATTTGATTTTATGCGTAAGCAAGATAATTATTTCTGTTTTTGTCTGTGAATGCGGTAACTATGGAGACAATTTTGCTTGTGTATTTGTGTGTCATCCTTAACTTGTCGTTGGTGCTTTTAGAGACCAGTGTAGTCCTAGAATACTGCATTTAATTTATATGTAAAGTCTGTGTGCGTGTGCTTGTGAGTGGAGAGAAAATTGAACTGATATTACACATTTCTATATCTCAGAATGAGCTTCGGCCAGCATATGAAGACTTTCTCCTCAAGAAACAACAAAAGAAGGCCAAGAAAAAGAAGAAAGACGAGGTACAGTGAATCAAACTACTCACGGTGTTGTTATAATAGGGAGTAAACAAAAAGGTTTGGGTTGAGCTTGTTTACCTAATCCTCTTAATAAGAACTATATAAACGGCTTAAACACTGCGGTCCAAATGTAGAAGTTTAGAAATGTGATACGTAAAAAAACATCTTTCCAGTCAAATAGCGGCGGGCGTTAAAGGGGGGTTTACCCAAAAATACAAATTCTGTCATCATTTATTTACCCTCATGTTGTTCAAAACCTGTATACCAGTCCTTCTTAGGTGGAGCACAAAAGAAGATATTTTGAGTAATGTCTCTGTGGTTTTGTGTTCATACAGTGGAAGTCAATGGGGGTTGTTTGGTTGCCAACATTCTTCAAAATATCTTCTTTAGTGTTCTGCAGAAGAAAGAAAACCATACAAGTTTGGAGTGACATGAGGTTGAGTAATGATGAAAGACTTGTCATTCCTGGGTTAAACTGTCCCCTTAAATTTCAACGGCCCAATGCAATATCAAATCAATAATCTACACTATTTAGGTCTTGGTATTAATAATAGTCTCGGTATAAACATTAATATCGGTAGTATTGAATGTGAAGTTGTGAAGCTTAGTTGACACAGCTTTATTCTAATAATAATATTCATACTCCAGTCTTATTATATCCATTGCATGATGTTGTTAAAACTATTACCTGAGCTGGAATACCTGGAAGAGATTTCAGTCCTTACACTACAATGATTCCAGGTAGTTGAAAGATGACAGAAACATTGTGTGTCATGCTTAATCTGTGCTCTGTGTCACAGCCGGATTGACCAATGAAGAGAGAAAAGCCCAGGGCAGTCGCCGGTGAGTAGGGAGGGACGTCGTTTGTGAGAGTTTACCGTCTGTCTATGACAGAGAGCGCTAATCAACTTAACCAGAAGAGGCGGGGCTTCTGAGATAACACAGATAGATCACCGCTGTCAGTCACGGAATGGTCACCGAAAGAACTGACCTGCGCCGGATCCCACCTCCCCCCTCACGTCTCATCCTCCACCCCGTCTTTCTTCCCAAGCTCTCTTTTATCTTCACTTGTTGTTAATTAAATTACTTAGAAAAATAATAGCACAGATTGTATTTTCTATATCCGTTTTTTCCCGTTTGATATGAGCAAATTGGTCGCAGTTTCACTTGATGAGATTTTGTGGATTTTTGTTACCGTCATCGTGCCCTTGCGCACCCGTGACAGACCTCCGCCGCGCACACGCAACACGCGCACGGCTCAAACACTAGCTCTCGCGTACACGCTTGCTACACACGCCACTGAAAGCAGATTACCTCTCTGTGTATTCCACACTAGATTATGCAGGATTAGAGCCAGAGCTGGATTAAAACACGCAAGTTAGAGTGGCGTCCTTCCTCTAATCAAAGACACATGTTCACGGTGTATGTGCAAGCGTGTACCTGAGAGCATGTATGTTTTAATTCATATCTCATGTGAGGGGGGTTTAAATCGTGCCGGTTTTATTTAGAATATACAGCACTTCAATCTCTCTCAATGTTAAACTTTTTCTATTTTCAGCACCAGCATTGGCCGATAACTACTGATATTTTGCCAATTAACAGAAGTTTGTTCAAATATGCTGTATTGCTTTAATATTTAAAATGTGAACTTTATTAACATGTCAATTTATTTTTTTTGCGTATTTTAGTAGTTTGCACAGCCACAATTTAGAAGCAAATCATATTAAAGTGATAATTCACCCAAAAATTAAATTTCTGTCATTTACTGAGTCTTTGTCATTTCAAACCGCAGAACACAAAAGATTCTGTATTTTGAAAAATGTTGTTAGCTGGACCTCATTCACTTGCATTGGTTTCGTGTCCATACAATAGAAGGTGCTGTTCGGTTACCGGCAATCTTCAAAATATCTTCTTTTGTGTTCTGCGGAAGAAAGAAAGTCATAAAGGTTTGAAAAGACAAGAGGGTGAGTAAATGATGTCAGAATTTTTACTTATGGGTGAACTATCACTTTAAGGCTTTCTTTAAAAAAAGGTGTACTCTTTTTTTATTTATTATAGATTAAAAAATTGAAATTTTAATCTTTGTATGGTTGATAATTTGAAGTGTGTGGAAGTCAGGTCCATGTGAATACTCTTAGGTCATTCCATGTAAAGTCAGCCAGAAATCCTTGGCTAAATATTTAGATGATTCTTTTTTGGAGAAAGGAGTACCTAAATGATGAAGAAATACAAAATATGAAATGCCGTGAAATAATCTTTACTGAGAAATTCACAATTACTCAGTAAACTTGTAGAAGGGGGTTTAAACGGAAATTTCGTACACGGAGTGACCCTGCTTTGTGTAAAAAAAACAATAGTATTTACATAAAGACTTGCAAAGTATACGATCAAAGTATAGATTTTTAATATTAGCCAAATTATAAAACACTGGTCTAGACGCACTTGTGATTTCATTGTTCAATCTAACATGACATCTTAAATATATTATAACATTTTGATTCGGTTATAAATGTTCTTTTTTTTGTATTTTTTCTGTATTTTGTTCAAACATTTGTGAAGTGTTAAAAAACGGAAAATGGTTCCTCTTGACCAGCGTTGTTTACGTCTACCGAAGTCTATTGGTCATTGTTATCAGGCCAAAGTGAACTAGTAATATATGTACGTGACATTAGGTAACATCATGTTGTTCTTGTAGTTTGCCTCAGAGTCTCTATCATGGACGGACCGCTTGCCTGGGTTCTGCATTAACATATCCTCCATCCTTCTTATGGTGAGAAGCACCAGCCCAAAGAAAACCTAATGTTTCTGTGTTGTGTTTTTAATGTTTGGTCAATACTCCTGTTTCTCTCTCTGTCAGGTTGGGGTCACGTTCTCTGCCGTCTCTGGGGTGATTCTGTACCGAATCATTGTTTTCGCTGTCATGTCAATGAACCCTGACCACGAGGCAAAGGCAAATGTGCGAGTAACCGTGACGACAACAGCTGTCATCATCAACTTGCTGGTGGTTTTGGTGCTGGATGAGATCTATGGAGCCATAGCAGCCTGGATTACAGAGCTCGGTGTGTGTGTGTCTGTGTGTGCTGGCCTAGAGACAGAACATGTGTGGCTTGTGAAATAATGTCTATACTAGACTGACATAAACTGTGCAATAACAAGAATGATGAGTGTGAATATGATATATGTTATACTTCCAGAGATTCCAAAGACTGAATCAACATTTGAGGAGCATGTGATCTTAAAAGCTTTTTTGCTGAAGAGCATGAATGCATTTGCTCCTGTCTTCTATGTGGCGTTCTTTAAGGGCAGGTAAAATGACAACAGACCGCACCATAGCAATCTATCTCTCTTGTATTTATTATGTGTTGAGAGATTCTGCAGTGTTGTGTGTTTTCAGTTGTGCTATACAGTTGTTAACATATATGTATATCACAGTGTTGTGTCTATCCTGTATCATAGTGTTGTGTGTCTGTCCAGTATCTTACATGTTTGTGATATTATGCACATTGTGTTTGTCTATAATGTATGTACAGTATCACTTCAGAGTGAACATTTCTTTTGCTGTTGTTTTTTATGAGCACAGATTATTTAAAATCTTCACAATTACATTACAAGATTTATAGGGATGCATTTCTTTTACAAAAACTTTTACAAAAGAGTAAAAAACGGACTGTATGCAAGTACTTTTATTTTGTATTTGTATATTTTCTGTGCCAGATCTGCAATTTATGACTGCAGTTTACAATATATGTGATGTTTTTCTGTAGTTTTCTGTAGAATTTCTACAAAAATATTTTTTATAAAATATATTTTTATATTATATTTTTTAAATAAAAATCACAAAATAATTATGAATTGTAATGCAATTACAGCTCTAAATTATACTTCCAAAACTACACCTGTTGTGTTATGTGTCTATATATTACACATAGTGGCGTGTGTCTGTGTTGTGGAGGGATGTCCAGCACCAAAGTCCAGATTTGTTTTTAAAGCATCGTCTATATATGTCAATGATGTCAATATTGTAAAAATCCATCATAACTCTGGTCTGCTAACTTAGGTTTGCCGGTCGTCCGGGTGACTATGTGTACGTCTTTAAGGATTTCCGCATGGAGGAGGTAATTATTAAAGCAATAATACAGCTCGCCTTTACCGTGTCAGCATGACTTAACTTCTTTGCTTGAACGCGTGTGTGTTTGCTTCAGTGTTCTCCAGGTGGCTGTCTTATTGAAGTGTGTATTCAGCTGGGCATCATTATGCTGGGGAAGCAGCTTATTCAGAATAATGTGTTTGAAATTGCCATTCCGTAAGTGTTACACACAGACACAGTCCTCCCTGTGGTCCCTTGACAAATTTTCAATGATTTTCCTAATTCTCTTTGTACATTCAATTAAAATTTGCAACACGGTTAAGCAGAGCCCAGGGAGTGTTGTTACCGTTTTTGCGTTCAAAACGATGTTGAAGTTGTTATGTTTATAAAGGAAGCTGAAGAAGATGTATCGCGTTTATAAGGAAGAAAAAGAGGGAGCGGCAGATGAGGAGGACAAAGATTCCAAGCGAGAACCTCAGCGCTGGGATTTGGATTATGAACTGGAGCCCTACGAGGGGTTGAGCCCAGAGTACATGGAGATGGGTAAGTTCTGGGATGTCTCATGGACTTAAATGTTAACAAAGTTAAGTGCTTGTTGCATCTTTCGTATTACTCTGATAATGTAAAATCTCTACATACAATTTCATAAGACATTTTTTAAATTGTACCTTTTCAGTTGCTCGGGTGGTACTCCTTAAGGTTCCTTTCTGTACCTCAACGGGTATATAACACATACACAAAAATCTGTAAAAAGAGAGCACAATATACTGTATTAATATGAAGGAATTTTCCATATTCATTTTTTACAGTTGTTTTACCCGTATTAAAAATTTTGCACTGCATTAAATTACATTTTAGCATTAACAGAAATGTCCGTAAAATAAAGGAAAATTTACTGGTAATTTTCTGCCAGTACTTTATTTTTTACGGGATTTTTTACATTTTATAATTTACCTTTTTTGGGTACATTATTGTACCCTAATATTAGGGGTACAAAACATTTAAATGTACCTTTGAAGGTACACAATAGGAAAATTATATAGGTAAAATAATGTACCCAAAAGGGTACAACATAACATTACGGTCTGTATACCTGTTTGGGTATAAAAAAGAACCTTAGTGTACCACCCCAGCGACAGCGAAAATATAAAATTTTAAACATATTTACAACATAAAAATGTTTGGCAGCATTTCATAACCACAGCTCTAGGGCCCTGGATTACACGAGTCTGTTTACGTAGCAATAACTTAAGAATGATGTGCGGCAAACACAAATGACCAACCGCAGATGTAAATAAAAGTAATCAGGTTAAACCAGTAGTGCTGAACAAGGTTATCCATGTTTAACATGCAAGTCGGTTTTGTGTGCCACCAATTGTTTTGTAAGCATTGTGTGCAACACAGACAAGGAGTTGCGTATATATCACAGCTTCAATGCGCTTCTAAATTGCTTCTGTTATAAAACACCTGAACGTTATATGAATGCATGCTTAGAGGCGCCTGTACGAGACTGTATGACTCAACTTGCAGTATTCTTGCCAAAGGGCCATCATTTACGCATGGGTTTTAAGATGGAAAGGAAAATGACAACAGTATGGTTTTTAAATCTTGTGCATGAGTAATTCTTATTCACAGACAGTCTTATTGGAATATAAACACTCCAAAATGGGACCGCACGAAAAACCATGAAGACACTGGATAGCAAAGAGAGACCCTACAACACAGACCAGTTTCGACCGGATAGCGCAGAGCAATTTGTGCAGAGCTTGGCAAATTGGTATTCTCTGCAGTTGGTCATTATTTGGTCACGACTTTGCACGGTTCAGTTAACTTAGCGCAATCCCTCTGCTGCAGTGATGCGCTCTGGTCTATTTTTTGAAGGAGAGGGTGTGTGCACAGGGATTTCCAGGAAAAAAGTCACACAGGTTGCCAGCCCTCTAATTTATAAACATGTTTAATTTATACATGTAGTTTACGATGAGATGACATTTCGGGTTCTACAACGACTTGATCAAAATGGGTTTGATCAAGGACATCCATTCATGTATGTATGTGTGTTTCCCTGTCTGCAGTTATTCAGTATGGATTTGTCACGCTCTTTGTGGCTTCCTTCCCGCTGGCACCGGTCTTCGCTCTGCTTAATAACGTCATTGAAATCCGTCTTGATGCGGCAAAATTTGTCACGGAAATACGCCGACCTGACGCTGTCAGTGCGAAGGAGATTGGTAGGAAATGTACCGATAAATACATACTTGCTCATTACACTTACACTTTGTTTATCCTAGTTTGCACCGGCTGACATTTGTTTATCTGTTCCCAGGCATATGGTACAACATCTTGAATGGGATCAGCAAGTTTGCAGTCATTACAAATGTGAGTGTTAAAATGGGGGATTTCGCTAAGAATCGCAATTCTTCTTACTAATTGACAAACTAATTTAATTGCAACCACAAACAGTGCAGTTTGATATGAAACATCAGTCAAATATAAAATGCAGAATTATGTAAGCCTGGTCCCAGACTAACTTAAATGTCAGAGAACGTACACTGACATATCTTAAAATATATCAGTACAATTGTTTTGTCTCAAGATGCACACAGAAATGTTTTTTTTGTAAAGTATGTTTTTAAAATGAAGGCTTAGTCCTGATTCAAGATAATGCTTTCCTGTAGCTCAGTGGTTAGAGCATGGCGCTAGCAACGCCAATCATGCGTTCAATCCCAGGGGATTGCACATAATTAGATACAATGTATAGTATAATGCAATGTAAGTCGTCTGCCAAATGCATAAATGTAAATGTAAACATAATCCCTGTCTGGGAAACCACCCTTTGGGGTCCTTTGAATTGAGAGGTGTCAAAGGTTTTAAGGCTTTCTCTCTTTTCCCCTCAAGGCATTTGTGATCTCCTTTACATCCGAGTTTATCCCACGGATGGTGTATCAATATTTGTATAGCGAGACAGGCACCATGCACGGTTTTACCAACCACACACTGGCTTATTTCAACACGAGCAACTTTAAACCTGGAACCGCCACGCATGACACAGACTTTGACCGACAACTCCGTATTTGCAGGTAACTCAACATAAGTACACCTGCATGCACACATACTGAAATTCACACATTCTTAACAACTAATCTTCTTCTAGGTACAAAGACTATCGAGATCCTCCTTGGTCTCCGGAGTCTTACCAGCTCTCTAAGAAATACTGGTCTGTTCTTGCTGCACGGCTGGCATTTGTCATTTTTTTCCAGGTCAGTGTTTTGAGTGTTGTAAGCAATAGCAGTTGTTCTTTATTTACTTATTGTTAGATAAATATATTGAGTCAAATAGCTTGAAGAAATGTTATGAATAAATCTATCAATTAACTCACCCTCGTGCCATATGTATGTGACTTTGTTTCTTTGAATGCAAACAAATAATTGTACATCCATGATTAAAGTAATCTAAGTGACTCAATTGGGTTGTTTTGTGATGAAAATTATTATTTTGTGAAAGTTATTTCGTATTAAATTATACAACGTGCATGAATGTAAAGAAGGAGATTCAAGAGCTAGATTCAAATATGGCCGCACATCGATAACTCACAAATTAACTTTTGTTATCTAAAAACACCATTTCAAATATACAAATGCCACTCTGTTTTGAAAGTACAATAGTACCTGTTCATTTAATGTCTTTTTTTGTGATTTAGAACCTGGCCATGTTCCTCAGTATGCTGGTGGCATGGTTGATCCCAGACGTGCCTCGCTCTCTGAAGGAGCAGCTGAAGAAGGAGAACGCGCTTCTGTTAGAACTTCTGCTCACTGAGGAGATGGACAAGGAGTCACACTCATCGTCGACTACCAACATTGATAAAGTTGTCCAAAGTTTGGACGAGGAGCCACCAGATGAGCCACCTGTCTGCAGGGGAGTACTGCTTTGCCAATCAGATGAAGAACTAAACGAACTTCAGGAAGTGAAAGAGCCAGAGGAACAACCCTCAGAGACGCCTATAGCGTCCCCCAGTGATCTGCGTGATGATAATTCTCCATCTTGTTCCCGTGAGGCTCTCAACACAACTGCACAGTCCCTGTCTGAAATACCCTGTCAAGTTGAATCCGAACGTTTAAGCCATTCTGTCCATTCGGTCAAAACAGCTTCGCTATCCCGGTACCAAGAGTTCGACTTAAACGGAGGTCCACCTGGAGACCCAAGTTCCAAGGCTAAGAGCCGTTGTCGAACCCTTCCCTCAAGGCACAAAGTCTCCAAGGAGGGTGCAACCAGACCCAGCCACTCCACCACATACACGCACTTGGACCAAAAGGTTCCTCCATCTCCTAGCGAGCTTGCACGGAACGCACCCAAAGCACTGTCCAAAACCGAGCCCTCTGGCAGCCAAACGTCCGTGCCGACACATCTCCAATCCCAACCCGATTCCACAGGAATAGAATTGCCATCCCCATCGAAACCAGATCTCACAACGGCACTTCCTCGTCCATCATCCAGACCGGAGCTTGCAGGCGGCCTTTTAACAGTCTTGCCACGGCCACCTTCTAAACCAGAGCTTGCAGGCAGCCAGTCAACAGGATTACCACGGCCTCCCTCCAAACCGGAGCTGATGGGGATCGCAATGAAAGGCCTTCCACCCTGTGATCCAGGCTCCAAACCTAAGGGCCGTTGTCAGACTCTTCCTCCGAAATACAGAGAGACTGCCGGGGAGACGTCAGCAAGACCTAGCCACTCCACCACCTTCACGCACCTGAATGAACAGATCCCCCCTTCACCCAGTGAGCTCAAACGTAACCCCCGTGTATGAATGTGGGATACGTGGACAAACGCTCCACCTCTTGAGCACCTTGCATACAAATCTTCAGTGCCAGGCAACCCATGCCATCAGCAACACATCTCTGATTCATCAATTTCTCATTGATGACTAAATGACCGTCATCAGTGATTCTGGAGGATTGTTGATGGCTCGGTGGAGGTTCTTATGAACCCCGACTGGGAAACCTCCTTGCATGAAATGATTAATACTTTACAGGGGGCCGCCATGTTCAGCTTGTGCATTCTGGGTATTACGGCATTCTTTTGAAGCCACCTGATGTGACTCTAAGACGTTGTCTTATACTGTGACTTGCCATTCTGTATTTCACACACAAATACCTGTACAGACACACACACACACATCAAATCTCATTAACCCAACCTCTTGACCCAAACAGCTGAGATGAGAGAGGCGTGGGAATGTGGGCCAAAGGGCTTTTCAGTCCATACAGATTTGTTATTCAGCAAGTGGAACCTTCGTTTTGTGGTTTGTTGTTCTCTCGTTGGTTTTAAATGTGAACACCATAGTCCACCTTCAAAATGAGCCAAGTTGTTTGTGAAATTGTCTGTTTGTCTTCGGTGTCATTCGCATTGGCAAGTTAGCATGTAACTTGCTGCTTAGCAAGCTCATTACATATAAAAATGTGATGTTTAAGTGGATTCATAAGACATGCAAAGCCAATTACTTACCAATAAGTGAATGTTAGTTGCTTATGATTCTAATGGCCATACTGTAGTATTTTACACAATGTATATTTAACGATATGCTAGCACAGCTGAAGTTCATAGGAAAGCATGTTATATTTACTGTGAATATGTTTTCAGGAAAGATATAGACCCAGATGGAAACAAAAAAGCCACTATCCGTACTAATGGATGATAAAATGAATACAGACTAGGCTTGTGCACGCTGCAAAGATTTAGCAATGACAACCACATTTATCTTTGGGAATTGTACAGACTTATACATTCATAAGTGCAAGAGGAGTCATCAACGTCTTTGGTCCTTTTATCTGGACATAAAAGACTGGAGATTTAAATATGATTATATTTGCAATAACTTTTATGAACGCACTACATTTGAAGACCCGATAACTAAAAGCCTCAAATATCGTCTTTATGGGGTCTTTATGCACTGAGTAAGAGCCAATGTTAAGTGCAGTGTGCACGTGGCCACCGTGTATTCAATTTTCCGTTTATGTCAGATGTGTATGATAAGCACTGTGCTACAAACCAGCTTTCACGTAGAACATTCATGTCTATGTTATTTCAAGAGGTATCGAGAATTTTGACAATATTTTGATAATAAACCGTGATATTCATAATAAAAAAAGGAAAGGAAGAAATCTGAGTTACCTGTGATTTGATTTCTGATGACTGCCACTAGATGGAGACACAAGACCCACACCTGAGACAGAGAGACAGGACTTGTTAGACAGCCATCAGAAGAAACTGCGAAGAGTCTGGTCACTAGTGTGTGTGCTGGTGGAGTGACGGAGTTTTATACTTTTACTTAGTAAAGATAACTGCTGTGTTTTATTGCAGCATTTAGGTTTTAGTCTTGCGTAACAAATATGTGACAAGGATAAATTACCAGAAATGTAAAAAAGTCCACCAGGTGTCCAATTTATTTGAGAGCCTGGTGTAAAAATGTAGAAGGTGTGTGGGTTAAAGGGGGTTACTTTTTGTTTCATTTTCGTCGTGAGATCAATGGATTATACCCAAAAAACGTTTTCACCCATTGTTAGTTTTCTGTTACCAACATTTTTTTTTTCTCTTCTTTGTGTTCTGCAGAAGACAGAAAGTCATGACAAGGGCTGCCCCTTTAAACTTTATATTTTTCTTCTTTATGTGCGATGATGGATGATGCTTTCTCAAATGAACAATGTAGAGAAATGTGTAAGTTTCCCGTTTATCTGTGTGAGAAAAAAAGGTTAGAAAAACATCTAAAAAAACAGAAATATCGATTATTATATTTTTAATAGCCTTTATTTTTCGGGAAGGGCATATCTTTCAAGGCAGCTCGAATCTCTCTCTCTCTCTCTCTCTCTCTCTCTCTCTCTCTCTCCTCCTCTTCCTCCTCTAACTCTGCCCTTCTTTCACTATACCTGAGTTGACAGTGGCCCCTCCCATTCATCCCATTCTCTGGCCCCCTTTCAAGACAAACACACTCAAGCGTTTCTATGAGCTCTTTGTTGGGAGTTGAGGTATGCAGTGAAAGTGTGTGTGTCTTTGAGTTTGTTCTACCAGCACCTAGCGGATTGCTTTAGGTTTACCTGTGAAAAATTGGAAGAAAACACATATGAAAAGAGAAGAAGACAGAAGTGCGTAAAAACAAGAACATCCTAAATCTGCCTTGTGTTTGGAGTCTGAAAAGCGAAAAAAAGGTACGGAATATTTCTCATGTTTTCCTCTGTCAGTCGTTATGCGTCTCTGTGCGTCATGGTAACAATAAACCATTGTTATTTGCAATAAGAATTCACAGAGTAACTTGAGCGCTTTATGGCCAACCAGCCGTTCCAACACAATCCTGCTTAAATCATGGGATGGAAAGTCTTGCTTTCCTGCAGTGGCTTCGTTAGAAACCCTTGTTCTATTTTAAGCAGTCTAGACTTTACTGTAGACACGATCGGTTGGGCTGACAATGGATCTAAATTACTTCATGTAAGTCTGGGTCTGTCTGGCATTTAAATATTCCCAGCGACAGTCACCTGCGTGTGTTTCATTTCCATGTCAATTATCTCTTTTAGGAAGTTTTCACAAATATTTCTCACACTGTCAAACACGTCAGTCACACATAGGCTTTATAACAAGTTGGGCAAACACATGGGTTCTGAAGAAATGAATTTCTGGTCCCAATGGAACTTGCTCAGAAGGTTCCAGTAATGTTAGATGTTAGGTTGCTTGGATGCACTGTTAAAAGCGGATACATTATGTTGTCACATTATCCATATTTTATTTGATAAGACCCTAAAAATAACTTTATAGTACCTTATTAACTATAAAAAGTTCATATTGATACATGATAGATGATACCACATAAACCAATATAATAGAATACAATATATAGATATCTGCTGCATAATAAATAAAGGACTCAACAAGTATCTGAATTTCCTATGATACCTGAAGCAAGGTTCATTTCAAAAGCAGGTTTTCACTACATGTATACATTTATCCAACGCAAATGATAGTTTATGATATTCTTCTTAACCTGTATGATATTCTTAACGGTTAAAATGGCGTTATTGTTTGATTTCCAGGGCAATGCTTAGTGAGTGGTTTTGGTGGGATCGGCTTTGGTTACCGAAGCCTGTAACGTGGGCGGACCTACAGGATGGTGAGGGGCGTGTCTATGCCCGTGTATCCCACTTGTACATTATTATACCTGTAGCAGTACTGCTGCTTGGCTTAAGAGCGTTATATGAAAGGTACACTACACACTAATACTCAATTTGATCCACATTAAAAGTGCAGGTATGATGTGAATATCATGAATATATGGCAATAATCGAGTACCCTTATATTAAATAAACATCAAAGTACCATGATGTTAACATCTGATACGTCACTCTTCCATGGCACATCCACATCATTTAAGATCAATTTGATGGTTTAGCAGGCAGGGTAATAACAACTGTTTTATAGATGAATACACACACCCTCCAGCAAAAAACTGTTACTATGAATCATTTTTTAGTTATTATATTTGCTGAAGTGTAATAAAAGTTCTGTATGCGGAGGTTAACAGCAGGTGGAAACATGACTCACTGTCTTGGCCTGTTCTCGTTCACCAGGCTAATCGCTGTGCCACTCGCTCATGCCCTTGGGGTTAAAGACAAAGTTCGCTTGAGAGCGTCACACAACCCAGTCCTGGAAAAATACTACAACACACACTCTAAGCATCCAACACAGGTAACCCCCAACACACACACACATAATTGAAAGCTTGTATAGGAAAAACGTTATGAAAATATTACGCACATTTATTGGTTGACAAACCTGCTAAAGAGCAAAGAAATGTTGCATTAAAAAGAAGCCTATTTTAGGAACATTTGTATTTTCGCCAATATTTTCATTACAAATAAGCACATTTCACTAAACTGCGTCTAGACAAGATGATTTTCATTGACAGCAAATGTTGCATTAAATTGCATTAAGAATACTGTATAATACATTTCATATTTATGTATTTAGGAAGATCTAAAAGGTGTGTGTAAAAAGCTAGGCTGGTCGGAAAGGCAGGTGGAACGCTGGTTCCGCAGAAGAAGGAACCAAGACAGACCCGGAGTCCAGAAGAAATTTAAAGAAGCCAGGTATTGATTTACTGCAAATTTTACCTTGTAAGATTGACTTACTTTATTATACATGTTGTCATCATTTTAATAAAGAAACTGTCTCGTTTCTGTAGTTGGCGGTTTGCATTTTATCTGTTGTCATCGATTGGAGGCGTACTGGCTCTTCACGATGTGAGTGGTTTGGTTCAGACCCGAGACTCTTTCTGAACCTCTAAATGACCTCCAGCTGAGTATATGTGTGTTGAAGCACATGCAGAGATTCTCAGGAGAGACCTTGAATCAGCATGTTTTTCTGAGACATGCCTGAGGGGTAAATTAGTAACATTTCCCCACCTGTGAACAACTCTCGCTCTTAAAGAAAGATCTATTAACAGGAACAATAACAGGCCTACACACACACATACTCATACACATTTGCAAGAGCAAGCACCACTATGGCTCATGCAGGTTATACAGTATATAGAGTATTTTTTAACTTCAACTCAAGAATCATGGCCAATGACAAACTGATAGGAGTGTGGTTCTTTGCTTAACCTAATGTTGTTATTTAGTAAATGAAAAAATAATTTATTTATGATTGTATTGTTTTGTGCAATAGAAACCTTGGTTTTACGACCTACGAGAAGTGTGGGCAGGATATCCAAAACAAGTAAGTGTGACTTTTTATTACAATAATTACCTAGAGCAACTTTCTTATTGTGCTTTAAGAGCAAGAAAGTGCACATGTATGTTCAAGAGCATGTGTGAGAAACCTGATTTAATATTTGCATGCCGTTCTGGGAGTTTGTGTTTTATGACAGGTGTGTTTGTGTCTCTGTATGTATGTGTGTCTACAGTCGCTGCTGCATTCTCAGTACTGGTATTACATCATTGAGATGAGTTTTTATGGATCTTTACTATTCAGTGTGGCCGCAGACGTAAAACGTAAGGTAATGATGAGCTTCTGTACATTATCAGTCTTTACATCAGTTTACATACCGTAATACTGTATCTCTCTTACACTTGCTGTTGTTACACATGCGATTAGATCCACGCTATATCAGAGCCTGTTATTAATGTCATAAATGAGTTAGCAAGTTACTTTACGAGTAACAACATGTCAATATAATGCAAACAATGTATTGAGCATGGTGTTGAAGTGATAGTTAACCCCAATTTTGTCATCATTTACTCACCCTCTGATTATTCCAAACCTGTTTTCTTTGTATTGCTAAACACGAAGGAAGATTCTTGGAAAAATGTCAGTAACCCAGCAGATCTCGTCCCCCATTTACTGCCGTAGTAGGGAAAATAAATACTATGAGAGTCAATGGGGGACTAGATCTGTTCGGTTACTGAAATTATTTCAAATATCTTCCTTTGTGTTTGTAAATTTATACAGATTTGAAACAATCTGAGGGGGACTAAATGTGGACAGAATTTTCATTTTCGGGTGAACTATCCCTTTCAAATGTTTAATAAACGCAATTACTTTGAATACTGTAACTTGCATTTAAGCCATATGCAAAAGTAATAAGTTGCCGCTTTGTGTGAGAAATGTAAAAAATTAAAAAGATGCGGATATGCTTGAATTGTCTGACTTTTCCCTTAGTTAGGTCAATGATTGTTTTGGCTTCGTATAACTTGTTGTCATACCTCAACAGATACTGATATTCAGGTTTATGAATCTCTCTCTCTCTAGGACTTTAAGGAGCAGTTGGTCCATCACTGGGCGACTTTAACTCTACTGTCCTTCTCCTGGTGTGCCAACTACATCCGCATTGGCACGCTGGTCATGCTCGTGCACGACACATCTGATGTCTTACTTGAGGTGAGGACAGACTATGAAGGAAAGAGACAGATTATAAAAAGATGAGCGTATCAAGACATCACAATGTCACAAGCTCAGACACCAAAGTCTACAGCAAAAATATGAACTCAAACATTTTTACACTACAAGTCTAAACAGTAGCATTTAAAACCTTGGGGATTATCGTAAAAGCATAGATTTGCATTGATTTTGCATAGTTTTACCACAAATATCATGGTCAACCTATGGTGACTATAGCGAGACGATGTTTACTAGGGTTAATACAATAGTTATTAACTATAGTTACTATAGTTTTCATAAGGGAAGCGTGTCTCAAGTCATTTTTAATCTTAAAAGCCATAATTTAATTTACAATATGGGCTCTGCAACTACATAAACCGGCAACACCATATAGGAAAACATTTCATTGTAGATGTTTAACAAAACGTGACCTCTCCAGTTATAATCAATTTAACTGGTTAACAGGTCCCTTACGTAGGCTATAACGTTAGATCGGTATTAACCTTTAATATTTAATAAACAGTACATAATAGGTTTTAAAAATAACCGTGAAAACAATGTACCACAAACCACTTGCAATAATTTGCATAACTGTTACATTATTCTCTCAGAACAGGCTACGTGACTAACGTGATGCAAACGTTTATTAAGAAACAGGCTGAACCTATAATTGTCGCCACAAACGTAAAAAATTGTCCAAAGAAATTGTCTGAAGTATGAAAAAACAATCACTGAGCAACAAATCCTTTATTTATTTACAATATTTTATATATATTTTTATTGATAGCCTATCTTTATTTTTTTTAGTGGTCCTTCAGGATGGGTTGAGTTATTATATTGTGAGTTATGGTTGTTTCTCTGTATGTCAGTCTGCCAAGATGTTCAACTACGCCGGATGGGAGACCATCTGCAACAGTGTCTTTGTGGTTTTTGCTCTGGTTTTTATGGTAACCAGACTCATCATCTTTCCATTCTGGTAAGTTTGTAACAGCGGTAACGGTGTTGGAGACTTTAAAGGTGAAGTTTGTAACAATTTTACAGTAAAATAACTAGGCCAGTGTAATATATTTTGTTCAGAAGTACTTACAATAACTCAAATGTTTCCAACTACTTGTTAATCGTGATAAAATCGCCATTCTAAACATTGACACGGGGCTGTGCAGTCGCATGTCAATGGCGTCATATCCGCGTTCCCCTTTGTTATCGCCTTTACTGCGGCATGTTCAAGCGTCTAGCTAGCCACTAACTTGTTTCGAGCAGTGACTTATTTATGGCCCACAATTATTCGGAACAATTATAAAATTGTACCTCCTCCGCTAACATGATTTCTCGGTACCGTCTGATTGATGGCCGTCAGCGGTGGAGTTGAAGACAAAATATCCCATCATTCCACGCTCCTTCACAGCGTCATCACGCTACGCCATTGTTGTTGTTTTGATCGGTTTTTTAATATTTATTTTTTATGCTGGTTTATTGAACTAGGAAATACAGGGGATACATAACATGTATAAAAAAAAGGAAATAATATATCGAAATAAATAACATTAAACAAAAACATCAATATACATTTTTTTTATTTAGTTTGGAATCAAAAACGTATTTATACCGGACCAGATTTTAATAGTAGAAAGAAAATGATGTTTTAATTTCCATTTTAATGGAACTAAACTTCCTGATAAGAATTTTCCTAATCCAATAATTATCACATTTAATTTTATCGAGCTCCATACCTCCAATATATAACTTGGGCACTTCACATTTTGATCTTGTAACTACAATAAGCCTCAATCAAATATAAAAATGTTGGGGAAATAGATGTAATAACCCCTTCAAAAACTCTAGGTGTAGTATTCACTTCAAAGATTGCTATGAATACAGAACTGTAAAACCAATTTTTCATAAAAAAAGATTTTTTTCCGCGTAGCACATTCTGATTGTTCCATATAATACTCCTATGAGGGGGAAATTGTGGCAAAAGGCCAGTTGTTTTGATCGTGTTTTTTTTTACAAACTGCCCCTTTAATTGGGAGTTTACAGTCTGTTTAATCTTGTGTCTGTGTTGTGTAGGCTGATTCACTGTACGTGGGTGTCTCCTCTGGACCAGTTTGAACCCTTTTTCGGTTATTATTTTTTTAACGTAATGCTGGTGGTGCTGCTTTTATTGCATGTGTTTTGGGCCTCTCTGATTCTTCGCATGGTCAAAAAGTTCCTCTTCGGAAATGTAAGTGAACAACACCCCTCAAACACCATTCATATCCATACATTTACATTCATTGGTTACAAAGACAGTAATCCATTTAATCAGCATAACTAGAAACGTCTTACGAAGAACCTTTGTGCATCAATATAAAATGTCATAAACTCTCTCTCTTTCTCTTTAGCTAAAGGGTGATGAGAGAAGTGATGAGGAAGAGGATGAGGGCTCTGAGGAAGAGCACACACAAATGCATTCTAATGGATCTGTGAAAAGATTATCCAATGGTCATTGACACATTGAGAGACATTTCATACATACAGACACAAATAAACTTTTTAATGCCATGCATACATTTATGTCCATATTGGACACATAATTCATCTGTGAATTTTCATTTTTGCATCACCTTTCATTAAGGTGTTAATATGTACAAATGTTGTTGTTATTCAATAAAAGCAACAAATCAAACAATATCCCAGACTTCAAGTAAAACTTCATAACATATCTGCACACAAAAACGTAAATGAATACATTGAGTTAGCACGTGACAGTCAAAATGGTATTTTAAATAATATATATATATATAATAATTAAATTAAGTTCACTAGCTTCCTATATACAGATGTTACATTGTTGCAGTATGTAAAGTACAGTGAATAATAGCATGTTTCTTATATTTAACATTGTAGTCGTCGTTCAAAAACGATAGACTAGACTGGGATATGAATGTAACACACTATCAGATACCCCACATAGATCTTAGATTATTGATGAATTCTTCATCATCAGGGATTTCGATACTCAGACCCTCATAATAGTCCTCAAACTCTGCATAGGACACGCTTTTGTTGACCTCTCCTGCTTGCTTTATGAAGGCCCAGAAGTCAGCGTTTGGATCCGCTTCTGTCAACGATTCAATATAAAAATTATAACTTAAACATAAGTCGTCTGTGTAGCCCGTGTTGTGATGTTGCTTTTATGCATAAGGCGCACTGCATAGTTACATTGGTAAGCCTAACAATAAGGTTGAATTTGTTCACATCATTTATAAAAGAGAATCTTTTTTACAGCATTTATTCATCTAATAATGTTAACGTATTAATCTAATGTCCTTTACCACATAATATATTTAACTCACATAAACATAAATTGCTTAACGTATTGTAAACTGACATGAAATAGCAATAATCATTAGTATATACATTAAGATAAATCTATATGAATAAATGCTGTAAAATTACTGTTTATTAATAATACCTAATGTAAGGTTTAAATGCTAACAAATTGAACCATATTGAAAAGTGTTACTGATGACTAAAATACGATCTGCACTGAGTTTATTTTTAAAATGACACATAGATACCACAGATTTAAGATCATCATTCAATAAATACTATTACCTACTGCCTATGAACATGAAACAAAATGATAAATTGTCTCACCGTGTGTTGTGTACGAGTCTTGTTTGCCTCTACAGAATTTTTCAACATCACTCATGGATATGAAGCCAGTTTTATTTGGGTCAAGCTTTACATAAACCTAAAAAATCAAAGAGAGACATGCATTTAAAACAGCAGCAAATTTACAGAATAGAGACTCAAGTGCTCAACGGCGCCTCTGGAGGACAACAGCTGTCAAATGCGTCTCTCACCTTCAGGAAAACAGCCTTTCTGTTCTCGCTCATCTCCCCGGTAACGGCACGCATCACATCGGCGGGGTGCACCAGCCCCTCAGCACACCGACTCACAATCCTCCACACCGCCTCGAAGTCCTGATACACACACAGAACACAATAGTAACCGCATGCTTATCTAATGTTCAACATGCCTGGTGTTTGCGCATGCACGCATGGATGGATGAAACAAAAAATGCAAACTTTCTTTTTTTATTTTGTTCTCTGTACCTGTTGAGTGAGAAACAGACGGTCCACGAGTGATTTTCCTAGAAGCTCTTTTCGTAGAACACAATCCGCCTTTGAATCCAAGTACTGCAGATGTCTCCCTAGGTGGATGGAGGTTTGGACCGCACGTCCCCTCAGACTATCACGCACCGCATCTGCAAAACATCCGCCAATCAGGGCGCTTAATTCCAAGTGTAAATTCCATGGTAATCTATTAATTTGTCTCTTAAAATCAGCATAGAAGGGCTTTGATTTTCTATTTAGTTCTTCACACATTAAACCAGGATATGAGGAAAACGTATAAGACGGGTGTGTTTGTGTATTTTCACGTGTTTGACTGAATGTGTGTTGTCAGTTGCCAACTCGATCTTCCACATCGTAGAGCGACTTGTAAACTTGTGTTTATTTCTTTGATGCTCACTGCCAGGGCTGCACTTTGTCAACCCTTAATTTCGCCCAGGAAATGCCAATAAAAATCAGAATGGATTTTTACGCCCATCTGTTTGACTCCAAAACCACTTCGTAAATGAAACTGAAAATGGGCCAGTGGGACAGAAAGTGTGTATGTATTAACCTTGAATTGCCTTCAGGGTGTTTCTTTCATTGATTTCCTCTTTAGAGAGATGAAACAGGCTTTCCCCATACTGGAATCTGTACAAAAAAAAACTTGCGTACACGTCACTTGCTTACACACCATAGGTCTGTGTGTGTGTGTGTGTGTTTGTGTGGTACGTACAGCAGGGCTCTCTTGGCCGTCTCATCCACATCAGTAACTTTAAGAGAGATGCGTGGCTGCCGTCTCAGGCTGTGGGGGAGGTGTGGGCCGTCTGTACAGAAGTGAAGCTCGGCACCCTTGGTGATGTAGGCAGAGTGTTAATGAGGTAATATTCTGTGTGTGTGTGTGTGTGACAGATGATGAGTGTGTTGAACCTGCGAGATGTCCTGCAGGCTGTACGGTCTCCCTCTGTTCTGATACACCCCACGAGCGATAAAGGGCAGAGCGTTCCATCTGAAAATATATTTTCAAATGTATCTTCTCAAAAAATAAATAAATAGCTATAATGCTTCCAAACCATACACGCTGTAAATGTTTCTGACAATTATTTGTGTGCGCATGTGTTTTTGTACATGCAAAACAACACAGACTGACCTGTTTTTACCGAAATTTCTGTACTCGTACACGGTCAGCGTTTGGTCACAGGTGAAGAAGAAACCGATCAGCTCTCGACACGCTTCACGTCCACACCTGCAAACCAAACACACGTGCCACAGATAATAAAGCAAATATGGCTAAATCTCCATTACAATATGACAAAACTAACCAATAGTTGAGACTACCTTGATAAAATCCTGGCGTTAAAGCGGAGCTTGTTGGACAGGAGGTTCTCTGTTAAAGATGTCTGGGTTTTTACTCTGAAGACACAACAAAGGAATCTACAGTAAATATCCTATATATCCTATATAACTTTACTGTAGCTCAGTGGTAAGAGCATTGCGTTATCAACGCAAGGTTGTGGGTTCGATCCCAGGGGATTGCAAATACCTATGTATAAATGTATAGGATAAAGCAATGTAAGTCGCTTTGGATAAAAGCGTCTGCCAAATGCGTAAATGTAAAATGTAAATATCACAAATAACATAAAAGAAAGTGTGCACGGAAGCAAAAGAATGAGTATCAGTGAGAAGAGTTTTCAGTGGTAAACATTATTAACAAGGTTGACCAATTTCTTTGTTATTTCGTGTTTTATAGGAAAATAGAAATATTAGTAAATATGATCAATAAGCCTCACAATTTGACTAATTATGAATAAAAATGCTAAATTGATAATGTCCCTTAAACAATCCTCTTGTTGTGGGGATTGAACCACTATGACCTTCTTCAAATCTATGAGTATGAGACAGAGGGAGAGAGTTTCATATATGAGTCATGTATGTGGGCGGGTTTTACTTGGTGTGGTGAAGAGTTCTCGTGTAGCGCGGTGGGACGCCGTGGGACTGACAGACACAGCATTCTGTTCCGGATCGCTAATGACAGCCCTGCGTGAGCATTGAACAACTCTCACCATGTTATTACTCACCAAAGATACAGACAGAGAGAGAGAGAGAGAGAGGGGGACTGACCTCGACAGCTGATCCACCATAACCTGCTCTATTACTGCCTGTAGTTTCCTCTCCTCTGTAAGCTCCTCCTACACACAAATATATCAGCCAACCATATGTACAATTCCTCTGGAGCGTACAAACACAGACGAAGAGAAAACACATGATTGGTTGAGTCGATACAAGCTCAAAACTGAACTTACGGCATCCCTCATCTTCTTGTTGGGTCGTGCAGTGTTGGCCGGGTTATAGCTGGGTTGTGCTGGGTTTTCAGAGGTCAAGTCGGGTGGATCTGTGTTTGGTTTATGGATGTGCAGTGGACTTCTCCGTGTCGGAACCCTGCTGCTCAGCTGTAGTGATTCTCCATGATCCACCAGATTCTTGGTCTCAAAACACTGAAGGAAAACACACAAGACTCTTCATCTTGAAGTGAAGTGTTGAGATTGTGGTGTAGTGTAGTAGTGCATGTGATGTAGGTTTGAATCACTTACCCACGCTCACCACATCCTCTTTTTACTTTGATTTCTACTTTCAACCACTGACAAACACCCAGAAATGAAAGACTGCTTATTTGTATAGCTGAATGGGTACCTGGTTTGAGTTTGTGAGGGGAGGAGAGCCCCAGCTAAAAGCTGATACATCTCCTGAGACAGCAGCATCCTTGGGAATGACGGCAAGATTCTGTCAAACAGACAATCAGCAGTTTGAAACCTATCCTAAGTTTACATTAAATGTATAGTTCGTTTTTGTAGTTCAGTAAAGGTAAACATCATAAAAATGTACACAAATGTTCATAATTTTTAAGCTTTGTTTCCCACCTCGTTCAATGTGTCTTGTAGCGTATCTAACTGCAGCATTGGGACTCTGTTACAAAAAATTATGCAACGTTACAATATGACATTGACATTCATCTTTTGCCTGCAGCTTGTCGTTTTTATTTCTCTAAACTTACTCTGCTGGCCTTGGCCCGTGACGTGCTCCATTCTTGGGCTTCAGAAAACAATAAACATACAAATTATGAATAACATTATTGTTCTGATAAATGCCACGGTCAGTTATAACAAGAAGCGCACTTACCTGGCGCGGACTTTGTTGTATAGGTAAAGTCTTGTTATTTTCGCTCATGATTAATAAAATTGATAAATATTTATAACATTTAACAGGTATAAAGACGATTTTCACTTCCGCATCTATGTTGCTATGGTGAAATCAAACACTGCGCGTTTCGGAAAGCGCGTCACTCTTGTCATCACGCAAGATTTCTGGGAAATGCAGTCAACAATGCTGGACAGATGGAAAAACACACAAGATTCTGTAAAAACTGTAGATGAAAGACGTCTTCATGATTTAAACTTTTTTTAAGGAAATAAACAGTGCAAATAATAGTATTTACTATGCGTGTGGTCAACTTTTAGATGAATAATTCTGGACATTTTATTTAAAAAAAGAATAATTACATTTAAAGCCACTAAAAACCTGTACATTTTACATTTAGCCTAAATGTAAATATATATATTTATGCTTTAATGTACAAATGTGCACATGGTGTTTTTATTGTTCGGCTAAATATTGCAAAATTATGCAAATCACGATTTATTTTGCTTTTGGCGCCCATTAAATATGCGAGTGCGCGTGAACTTTTGCGTGGTAGTTGGAGACAAAGAGCCACGCGCATCATATTTTTCGTGACATGGTGGGTGGTTCTGTTGAAGTCCTTTAAAAAGACACGGAGATGCACAGACAGAGAGAACGGGAGTGGGCAAACCCACGGCACCATGACGCACGGGTCAGAGCATCTCCTCCAGTGATGCTCCATTGAATCATTTATCTACAGAAAACCAGTGCTGCTCGAGACAGTTGCCATGGACTCTCTCGGCTGTCTGGTCTTACGGATATCGGTTCTTCTGTACGGCACTTGCGGGGTTCTTGCATTCATACCGGGAATAACGGAACCGGAGTTCATCCGCCGGTGTGTGCTGGCGCACAATGCGCACCGCTCGCGCGTCTCTCCACCTGCGGCCAGTTTGCACTCTATGGTAAGACAGGTGCTCTCAGGTGTCTGTTATTCTGCTGCACTTTTTATGCATGGTGTAATGAGGAGTAATATACATTTCTCGGTTGAGTAACCAATAAAATAGGCTATGTATGTTGTCATATTTATTTGCGCAGTGACTCGAAAGCAATCTGTTCTCGATCTGCTTTCATCTTCTGTTTTTATCTTTTCATGATTTCACAAATAAATTCAATTGTATTTAATCTGGCTTCTTTTGTGCTTTTGTATCTATGAATATAGTAGATGTTCGCCGTGGTGTGCTACAAAACATGCCTCTTTGTTTTGTGCTCCAGATAAACAGATACAGGACAATAAATCATTCTGGTTGTCATGGTAATAGAAAGAGCTTTTGTATGAGGAGTGTGTTTTTGAGCTGCAAGGAATGGTTCCCTATTGTGTCTGTCTTGATCGGATTTTAAAAATAGAGTAATAAGAGGAGTCAACAGCAGTGCAATACGAAGTCGCACAGCTACACATCTTTTGTTGTTCTCAGGTTCATTCTCAAGTGGAACCGAATTGACGTGTTTACACCGACTGAAAATATTAACTATTGCTGTACTGGCGTTTTCCACAGTCATGGGACAGTGACTTGGCCAAAGGAGCCAGGGACCGGGCGAGACACTGCAAGGCCTCTCACGCCCCTTCCATGGCACATTTCGGACACCCAATGTTCGGGTGGATGGGGGAGAACATCTGGTTAGGAGTTCCCTTTTCAACCTTCTCAGTAGAGAACGCCATACACAGATGGAATAAAGAGGGAGCTTATTCTCTCAAAACAAACAACTGCTCGAGATTGTGCGGCCACCACGCACAGGTATATCTATACGATTGTATTAGCAATGTAGTTTAAATTAACGAAAAAGACAGATATTACCTTAAATTAACAAATGTAAATTGAAAATTGTATTTGTTTCAGTTAATGTGGTCTACGAACTTCAAGGTGGGCTGTGCTGTTAACGTGTGCACTAAAGGAATCGAAAACTTCTCCACACATCCGGAATCCACCATTTTTGTCTGCAACTACGGCGATTCGTACGTTAGATTTGCAATTGATTTTTTCTGTGACATTCTAGATGGGGAACAGGTTTATAGAGCAGATAGAAGAAATAGATAGTTGTTAAATTTTTTTAACTATTGCATTGATACGGTTAAGCAATATTTACTCATTATAATTTATATAATTTATTTCATTAATGATATTCTGTTCAAATGCAGGGGACAAGTTCATGGTGTGACTCCATATATACCAGGTGTGGCTTGCAGCGGTTGTGGCTCAGAGATCTGTCGAGACAACGTCTGCAGTGAGAACTTTTACAGTGTGCATGATATTGAGATGTTACAATAACACACAAAATATTGGTTAAAATATAAAGTACACAGTCTTAGATTTGACACAATGGTTCTCTTTGCAGGATATGATTGGTTCCCTGGTTGGGACTATGGCCCCACCTCTTCAGTCCAAAGTGTCTCCAATTGGCTGATGTATGTTGGACTACAAGGAGTTTGTTGGCTACTTAACCTTTATGCAACACATTAATGTCATTGTGTTAACCTGTTCTATTTCATTTCAAACTCCTCCTCAATTTTTATTTCTTCAATTAACCTTATCGAAAACAATAATAAAATGTGAAGAAAATTTCTCTATAGCAAATATATATAAACTGTATATAAACACTGTTTCCTCACTGTGTACCACATTTATTTTAGTATCACACACAGCAGGTCTACACATGTTTTATTTAAAGACTCTTTCATTTAAGTACATCCATCATGAAAGTGATGATAATAATAATAAAAGTTAATATTTTATACTCTAACTAGCTGTCTTCTCTGTGATTTCTTGTTACAACCTCACAATACTATAAGGTGTGAACTGTGTTGTGTTTCACAAGCATATACTCACAAATCACGACACATCCTTGATGATTTTATAGTCACCATGGAAACGGTTGTACGTATAGCACACTGTAGGCCGTGAGTGAGAACAGCTATGAGTCACGAGTTATGAATTATATTTTGAAGTACTTGTTTATTTTGATGAGTAACCAATTAAGTGTCCTGTTTTAGCATGAGTAATGTCAGAGTCAGGGCTTTACTGGCTATTTTAGATGACATAGAGGAGAAATCATTTATACAGTTGGTCACGCATATGCCAAAGTCTCAATGTACTCAAAGTATTTATATGTATATATGTCATGGCAAAATACATTTCAACTTGTTTTTATAAGTTACACCAACTTAGAACTAGTCAAAATTAGTACATCAAAATGACTTGTACAGATAATTTTATAATAACTAAACATTTTAAGCGACCAAAAGTTTATTATGTATGTATGTATATCTCTTAATTTATAGATGCAGACAAAAAAAGTTTCACATAATTGAACACGTTTTACCAGATGTGTCTGTGGATTATTATCTCAGCGTTTGCAAAACACTTCACGGAAATCTATTAAACTTAAACCTCTCAGAAAATGATTAAACCGACAAGTGCTTATAATGAAAATCACCATCACACAGGCTGACCTCACACACACAGAACGGTAACCAATACATTTACGCAACTTAAAATGCTTTTTTTTTGGATCAGACTTGACCTTTTTACTGCTATTTACTTTTAAATCTACGGGTTGGTTGTGTAGAAATACACAACATACTTGTTTAAAACCAGACTTGTGTGTTTGCAGACCTCTCGTTGTCTGTAATCTGATTTGTTTTACAATGGGATCTTTGTAAATTAGAGAGACTGGAAGAAAAATTTGTGAATGTGGGGCAATCTAACTCATTGATATCACGAGAAACTCCACAAGAGCACGAGACGCAGTCTGATTCCGTACATTCAACTCTGTAAATATGGTGACAGCTACGGAGGACACATAAAACCTTAATACAGCATAAAACCTCTGCCAAGAATTTTACATGGACCTGATCGACTGAGAACTTTCTGCAGAAGTGGACCTATCCATGTTCTGAACTTTGGGGCGATGGCCATCATGGTCTTGTTGAGTTGTACGCTAATCTTGGCTACACAACTTTCAATGGTGACAGCTGTGCAAGGAGTACAAGAAACAGAAGAGAGTCTCTGGATACACACATTTGGGACAATGTTCAGCTCCATCCCAAACCTCAATCATAATGAAGAACTTGAGAGAATTGATTATGATGAAGACGTTTTTCTAGTGAGTCTTTAAACTTGCTTGAAGACGTGGCGTTGAAGGCTTCAGACTTTGCGGCTGATTATTCTCCTGGAAATGTTGCCGCTGACTGGATTGATACTGAGTCTGAATGTAATGAAATCAATTGTGATGATGATAATCTTGTACGTAAGGCTCCCGTGATGGATATTACTGGAAGTGATGATAAGATACCTGGGTTAAATAAGATAAAGCGTGATGGTTGGGGCAACACTGCTTCGGATGATAGCTCTGATGTGGACCCCGTGGTCACCACACGTCTGGGACGAGTTCGCGGTCTTACTTTAGATAAAGCTTATGTGTTTTCTGGGATTCCGTATGCGGACCCTCCAGTGGGGGTCAAACGCTGGGCGTCTCCTTCACCTGTGTCACCTTGGACATACATATACGATGCCACGTTTCGCCGTCCTGCATGCATGCAGGTATGCACTGGAGAGTTCTCTCAGGTATGTTATATTCGATAATTTTTTTGGATGGTTCTCTTTCAAAATCCTTCACCAATCAAAAAACATCACCGTTAAGACTCAGCCAATCATAGTCTACAAAACACTTATACACAAAACGCATTCAATTGAATAAACCCCAAAAATAAATGTCATCACAAGACTCATCCTCTTTTTCTTTCCTTTTTAACAGGTTAGCGAGGACTGTCTATATCTAAATGTGTTTGTCCATTAAGTGTGAACTTATCATCGCTAATAGTGACATCACTCCCAGTGATGGTGTGGATTCACGGTGGTGACTTCATCGCTGGCTCCGCCTCCAAACCCTTGTACGATGGACGCTTCATCAGTAACTATAGCAACACAGTGGTTGTAAACATAGAGTATCGTCTTGGTAAGGTCGACTTTTAATTTTCCAGATTGTTACATAAGTGCATTCTTACGCACATTGTAAAATGTGGACAATTTTTAGGTGCATTTGGGTTCTTAGTCACGGGAAAAGATCCAGAAAGCTCTGCAGTTGGGAATTATGGGATTCTAGACCAGCAGGCGGCCTTGCTGTGGGTCCAAGAAAACATTGCTGCTTTTGGAGGAGACCCAAATAAGGTATTAAAGGGCCTGGGGGCGGACTACTGACGACACTTGGATATATAGTTACTGTATATAAATCTGTGTGTGTGTAGGTGACTCTCTTTGGCGAGAGCGCCGGAGCCCAATCGGTGTGTCTGCATCTAATGATACAGAACAGCGAGTCTTTGTTTAGACATGCAGCCGTACAGAGTTTGCCATTCTCTATACCATTAAAAACAAGGTAACATACAAACACACACACACTTTTTTTATTTGACTTTAAAGGTCCCTCTTACTCATAAACTGTCAGAAAAAGGTACATATTCACACCCAAAGAATGCTTGATGTTTTCCTCTCCCTGTGACAGCTTTTGTACCTTTTTTCTGACAGTGTAGGAATATCAATAACACTTCACAGTGAGGTTGTAGGCTATTTGTTAACATAGGGGAAATGCATTAGCTAATATGAACTAAAGTTAAGTTAATGTTTATTCATCTTCCTGACAGGAAAGTGCAGACAGCTCTAAGCAAAAAGACATTTTATTGGTCATAGGACAAAACATAACTCAAAATTCTCTTAACTTAACTTAAAATACAATACAATACAATATAGATAACTATATCTTCAGAGGTGTATAAAGACCTTACATAATGAAGCGTTTTGTTTTTATTGCCTTAGAATGAGCTATTTCTATCTAAATACACCGCATGTAATTTACAAACTCACCGCTACCTTTAATGGGATATATAAAATGGTATATCGCAATCAAATGCATTTTAGGTTGGATGCCATTAAACTGGGTTGGGATTTTGCTAAAGTGACAAACTGCTCAGTATTTGATCTGGCTTGCCTGCGGTCCCTCAGTGCTCAAGATGTTCTCAACCACAGGTTAAATCAGGTAAGCGCATCACCATAGTAAAGTTAAATCAAACAATAAAGTAACAATGTACACAAACAGTGACACAAATAAATCCCGATTGTGACCTTTTGAAGGTAAGATCATAAACCCCTTTCGCTTCCTGGAAGCCTTTGAGACCTGGGGGCCATTCATTGACGGAGAGCTGATCCAGGAACAGCCAATCACAGCCTTCCAAAAAGGCCATTGGCAAAGTTACAAGCCAGTTATACTAGGTTTGTCCTATCTAGATTTCATTTAGAATGATCAGCTATTTCTAAAAGTTTTGATTATTCAGTGTTGTTTGGTTGTGCTGTAGGTACGACCTCTGAGGAAGGTGTGATCTTTGTTTATGGGATTTTTAATAAATCTGTGTCAATGCTGGAAAGTGTGCTGTACACTGCGGCTATTTTTAAGCAACATACACTTAAAATTCTGCACAAATACATCCCATTCTACCGAAACCTGGACAAGCGGGTCATGCTTTCACAGGTAAGACATCATCATACTATGCACTATTGAAGCTTTTTTAAACACTTTTCAAACTCAACGTCCTGCCCTGTTTTGCAGATTGTAACAGATTACATGTTTCTGTGCCCGACCCGATGGTCTGTCCGTTCTGGAGTGAGCGTCGGTGGATCGGTCTGGATGTATGTATTCGACCATCCACCGTCTGATGACAGCATATGGGCGAATCTTTCGTTTTGCTTTAATCACACTTGTCATGGAGCAGAGCTTCCCTTTCTGTTTAACTCCGCCCCTAGCACTAACCTCACACTTACACCACAAGAGACCCTCTTAGCCAATCAGATGACATGTTACTGGGGAGCATTTGCCCACGCAGGGGACCCAAATTCACGGTGGGATCAGACACCCTTCTGCAAAGAGCAGATGCTCCCTGCTTGGCCAAAATATACATTCACTGAGGGCTGGTCCATCCTCAACCTGACTCTACAGTCACACCCACAGCATGGTAACAGAGACCATTTCTGTGATTTTTGGGACAGGTTGGACATTTATTGAGGAGTGGAGATTTAAGACTGGGTGAAGGATGTACAACATCATGGACCTGTCCAAATGAAAAGTTTTCGAGCATAATTTAGCAATTTTCTTATGGCAGTTTCTTAACAAGCTATCTTTTTTTTCTGTAGTCCATACTATTATAAATGTCACTTCTTTTGTAAATAAACTTGGCATACTTAAAATAATAAAATGAGCTGTAAAGTTATAGGGATAGTTCCCAAAAAAACACAAGATTCTATAATTATTTATATGCCCTCATGTGGTTTCAAACCATTGTATGAATACAAAACCACTGAGACATTTTTCAAAATATCTTCTTTTGTGTTCCACAGGTATACAGGTTTTGAATGATATGAGGGTGAATAATGATGACATAATATTGGTTTTTGGGTGAACTATTTAATTCAGAGAACAGCTAACATCCCAAAAAAACTTTTTTAAAGAAATAATGCAGAGATATTTTACAAATAGTAACCCAACAGAGATTATTACATACATTCAATAGAATACAGAAAAAGTATGTGGATGCTTTGGCTCGTTAAAGTTTTTAAATGTCGCTGTACGAGGAACCAAAAAAAAAAGTTAAACCAAGTGGCAGTTATTTTCAAGAAAACTCAAGCACAGGTAAATAAACCACAAAAATATATTTTTAAGTTCAATAAAATATAATAATAGACATAATGAAGAGAAAAAAATTATTGTCAGTCATCAATTTTAAATGTATCTTAAATATCCTACATTTTTAAATATATGCTTGCGTGTGTAGTACAGGTCATATATTTGTTGTTTCAATCGTCTGAAAGATGCAGGTTTTCTGACTCTCCTTCATCCTCGAGCTAGTGGAAGGGTGGGTGAGTAGTGGAGAGCGGGTGTGTAGAATCGCCCCTATACATAAAAGTCTGTTTAAACACTGTAACACAGAAACGACCAGCTGCTGTTTACTACTGACCGACTCTAAACACACTGGAAGTGTTGAACCTTCATTAAACCTGAACTTGAGCTCTGACCGTGTGGATAAATCTTGCACATTAGTCCTTTGCTTAAGTTCACTTAAGAGATGTGTTTGGGCATCTAGGAAGCGTCTGCGAGAGTACAAAGTTCTAGGCACACACAGTAAAGCCTCTGCCAACAGTCTACAGCTCTCTGAGTCACCATGGTTACGGGCATTCAACAGGAAGTGATGCAACAAGAACTCAAATGTGCCACCAACAGGAATCACACCACCAGCTCTCATAATTCTACCCCACAAGTCCTGAGATGAAAGAAAGCTTTGTGATGGGTCCAATTCGGAACGCTGTGATTGGCTGGAAACCGGAACAGAGCTTTCAAAATTTTCCTGTGTCTCACAGACGTTGTCAATTTCAGAATCTGTGTATTCATTTAGCTGTTTTTGTGTACTAATGACAGACTGACAAAGATGTTCCAAAAGTGTAAATACTCCTCGGCTCACGCACACAATCTGGTCGAGGAGTCCCGGCGCAGGTCCACATAAAACAAGTGTGTGTGTTTGAGGCAAGAAAGTTCCCAGACAAGCGTAGCGATGTCCACCCAGCTGAACACGGCTACAGAACTTTAGCATCAGGAGGTGTTGAAGAGATGGATGAGGGACTGTCTCTGTTCCACTGATGCGACAAAGCAAATCCAGCTGAGCCGAGTCGACACACTCCAACAGAGCGATGTGGTTCAGCCTGGCCCACTGCAACACGCTTTCTGGCTGTTTCACAGATGACAATAACACACGCACCTGTAACTGTAACACGCTAGCTAACTTCTGTTCCAAGGCTCGATCTGTACGGGACAGCCAGTCATGTTGAACACACAGTGATATATTGTTGCTTGCTGCATTGAGGCAGGATCCAAGACTTTCATATATAATAAGAGCTTTGGCTGATCCATTCGGGTCTGTCCACACCGACCAATCACGAGTCACAACCAACCCTTCGATCACCTCTGAACATCCAATTGGAAGCCCTGTCACTGTCGTATGCAACAGAGAGAAATGTGAATGAAGGAATCTTATTGTTTTTGCAGCATCTTGACCTTGGCTCACTTTCTGGTAGAATTCACATAGAACACGTTTCAATATATCAGCCTGGCCAATGCCCAGTCTTCCGGCAATATACCCACCAACCAACAAATCAAGAATGCTGCTTGATTTGTAACTATGGCGACTACAATAGAAATAGGCATTTGGGAGGATTTTGTGTGTTATGACATCATCAAACTCCTTATAGCTGAATGCCAGCAGCCGATGAGCTAGATTTCGAAGATAAGGAGCAGTAGAGGTCCTATGCCATGTTTGTCTGCCGAGTTCTGAATTCCACGCAGCAACGCGGCCAGCAGGAGAATAAACGACTTTGTGCCATCCGCAGTAACATGAGCATGTGCACTCACACAGTCCAACACCATCCTAAAGGACAAACACGAGAAAATATCATTTTCAAATAAATAAATTATATATTTGTTTATATATATATATTTAGAGTTTCTCAGAAGTTTTGATACTTAAATATGAATACATCTGGAGCTGTCAGTTTTTCCTATTTTAGGACGTGTATATATAGAAAGTGTATAAAGATAAAATAACACAAAAACGATTAGGATCTACCTGGCCATTGGGTGCTCCAGGTGTAGTGTGTTGAGAATTCGTTGTCCATGTCTGGTGATGATTATTTCTCCAGTGTCTCGTGTGAGCAGCACACTTCCACCTTCAGGACCGACACAACGCCGCACCACACACTCCAAAACCCCCACCACACCGAGAGACTGCTGCAGCGATACACACTCTTCATGCATCTACAACACACACACACGTTTGTTTTTGTACAGCTGTGTTGACCTCACATAGACCCTTAAACTATACAAGTGTATATTACTTTATACTGAATTCTATCCAAACCTAGCCCTCACACACAGCTTTTTGCATTTAAACAAATACAAAATTTCACATAAGCATCATGTTTAACAATCAATTATTACTCTTTTTCCATTCTTGTGGGAACATGTGCTGCATTTGGCTCCAATATTTAAAACGACAAAACTTGTATAGTTATACAGGTTTTACTTTTAAATTATATAGATAGTTGTGACATTCAAGCAGTTGCATAAATACCGGACAAAACAACTCAATGTTATTCGTCAGATTTGTATAACCCTTCAAATCAAATGGAACAGAAAAATATTTATTTTTGTTAAACTTAATAACTAAACCAAAACAAACTGCACATTTCCGAATTTACAAAAACACAATCTGCAATGTTTATATATCATAAAGCGGTAAATGTGACCATTAAACATTATAAAACAATGCTATATGATTATACCTTCTAATCTGTCGCCCATCGTCGAGCTTCGTGCAGTATCCAAGCGACGCTCTTCTTCTACGTCACGTGTTTATCCCTAAGCACAGTTCAATATACTGACATCTAGCGGAGACATGCAGGAAGTGTAATAGAATAAACATTTACATGTATTAGCTTCTTAAATGTTATATATTATATATATCTACTATATACGTATACGTATCAGCCTGGCCAATATATATATATATATATATCCCATTATATTTTTATTACCATTATATTAATTAACTATAATTAAATACACATATTAAATGTACTTTTGGTACAAAATCATGGCTTTTTGACATCTTCTATAAAAAAACAAAGAAACAAAAAACAAACACTTGAACAAACACACTGAACACTTTATTTTGTTTCTTTGTGTAGCCGATGGATTTAGTTGTTTAAAGCAAGGGTGTGTCAATCAGTTTATTTTATGTTTCCTTCTTACTTCATAAAAGATAAACAATATCCTTGTCTTAATACATTTACTTTATGCATTTTATTTACTAATTTACAATGCATTCAATCTTTAAATTTTTATCAGTATGTATGTTCCTTGGTGCTCAAACCCATGACCTTTGTTCTACCAGAGACAAGAACACTAACACAATAATATATCATCCCATTTTCATTTTTTTCTTAGACCACGGGTTATATTTTTTGCCATAATGTCCACCTGGTACCGCCCACTGCTGCATGCCAATTGGATGTTTTCTCTCTCTTGTTCTCTCTCTTTACATCGGATGTGTGACTTCACATCATTCATACAATCATATTTTCCTTTCTTTTTGTTGGCTCTCGCCAACACGCACAAGAAACCAATCTCCCCTATTACTTGTTTTCTTTCTGTTTTGAAGAGTTTTTATTCTTGAAATTCATCTCTTTTAACAATCCCTCCAAGTGTGCTAATCAGAACTGCAGGTAAGAATTTTTCTTTCTTCTTAAATTGATAATGTGCTTGTACGTGTAATTCTTTACAAGTCTTAATTTATATACACCCTTTTCTAAACAATAAGCTTTAACGTGCATGCACGTGTGTTGTGTCAAATGATGCATTTATTTATATAATAACTATATGAACGTGTTAAAGGAACACTTATTATGTGGTATATCAGATTTCAATAGCAGAAGGATTTGTTTGGCCATAGGTTTATCGCTGTTGTGTTTTATATGACCATGTTTTTATTTGTACTGCATATTCAGGTATAAGTTAAAGTCAGCAGTATTTCTCTGGGGTATCAATGTCGCTGGCTCTCTGTGTCTCATTTCACTGTAAATAGAGAGGAAATCAATAAGTCTCTACTCAGCATTTCTCAAAATAATCCCAAGGTTAAGGAGCATCATGTCACCTGCTGTGTGCACTGAATATGAACTGTGCCTTTACACCTTGAGTTAATGAGTTCCCGATACAGCAGCAAATCTTTGTTACAAATCCTCAGAATGCACAAGGGCAAGTGGGATGCTCTGCAGGCCGGTCCTACCTCGTCCACATCACCCACTCAAAAGCAGAATGGGCCGCGGATACTCGGACCCACGATTTCTTCACCCACTGCAGTTCATCCACAGACCACAGCCACGGAGCGATCTTTTCCTAGCATCCGAAGCAAGTTTTTAAATGAGCTCCATAAAGTGCATTGTGAGTATCAACGTTTTCACATCCGTGTTCACACACGCACTCATCTGTTTATTTGCTGTCATTTCTGTCTCTGTGTGTTGTGTGTCAGTGCCATCCTGGGCTCCGGTGACACTGGGCTTCCTCGCGGTCCTCCTCATAATCTCCTGCATCCTGTGTGTCTGTAGAAAGTTCATATTTAAGAAAAAGAAAGAGAAGGGTGGGAAAGAGAAAAGTGAAAAAGATGGCATCAACATGTCAGACGTGAAAGAGGAGGGTATGAAAGAGGTACAGACTGTCAGAGGAAAGTGTAACGCATGTTGATCATATGTTATTTTGTATTTAAGATGTACCGTTTGCTATCAGCTATAAAGCAGTGGTCAATTATTATGAATTTTTTCAGGCTGTCCATCCTGGCACTGATTCTGACCCCCCGGAGGAGAACACAGAGTCGAAACAGACTGCAAAGCTTGGAAAACTGCTTTACACCCTTGACTACAACTTTACTGACAGTGCGGTATGAATACAAACAGTGACCTTTGTTAATCCACTCATCACATCCATGTTAATGAGAGGAACTTCGTTAATGCTTTGGCAAGAACTGGAGACATTTCTAAATAAAAAAACATGTATGCTTGTTAAATATCTGCTGATCTGTTGATTTCATATATTTTTTAGTTAATTGTAGGTGTGATTCAGGCCGAAGGCCTTGCTGCTATGGACATGAGTGGCACCTCAGATCCATACGTGAAAGTTTACCTCCTCCCAGACAAGAAAAAGAAGTTTGAGACTAAAGTTCACCGCAAAACCTTAGATCCCACGTTCAATGAACATTTTACTTTTAAGGTAACACTATATATATTAACATAAATGAATCATTTGACAAAATATATTTACACTCCTGTTAGTACAAAACTAACAACATTTAAAGAGACATTTTGATGAATGCACTGCTTTATAAAATGTACAAAGACAATGACCTTAAGTTCCAGACATTAAGCTCCATATGACTTGATTTATAGTGTTTATATGCTTTTTATCATGATCACTATGTGTACATGAACATCTTTAAAACATCTCTCTTTGTAGTGAATTATAAAAGTGCCAGTGAAGGGATCACAACATACAGATTCAAAAACGCATGCATTTAATTTGCATTGTAAAACAAAAATATTTGATCCAGATTATTGTTTTTCGATTTATCACAAATGATTGACTTTTTTTAAACAAATCGATTGCTGAATCATTTAATTAGCATGTTTCTATCAGTGTATTATAAATCTATATTCCAGTTTGAGCTATTCCTCAGATTGTGACACTTTGCTTACAGGTTCCATACGCAGAGCTTGGTGGAAAGACGTTGGTCATGACGGTGTATGACTTTGACCGCTTCTCCAAACATGATGCCATTGGTGACGTGAGGGTGCAGATGAATAAGGTGGACTTCAGTCATCTGACGGAGGAGTGGAGAGACCTGGAGAAAGCTGAGAAAGAGGAGGTAAGAGAGAATCTAGAAAAACATGAAGGAAAGAACATGTAAATGGAAAGTTAGCATCCCTTTACTGGCAAAAAGAAAAATGTCATAATAAGATGCCAAGCCCCTATATGATGCTTAACCTTTAAGCAAGACCTACATGGTAAACCAGCTTTACAAAGACCATTTTAGTTGACCAGCACATTTGGCACCAGATAGACTTAAAGTGATAGTTTACGCAAAAAATGTAATTCATTCATTCACCATCATGCCATTCAATATTATGTATTACTCTTTCTTCAGTGGAACACAAAAGATAATATATTGAGAAACGTCTCAGTGGTTTTATGTCCATATAATGGAAGTCAATGAGGTGTTGTTTTTCTACAAACGTTCTTCAATATATCTTCTTTTGTGCTCTGCAGAAGAATGAAAATCATACAGGTTTGTAATGACATGAGGGTGAGTAAATGATGAACAGTGTTTTGGGGTGAACTACCACTTTAACCAGGATAGGATATAAGAAAGTAGGTAATAGTTTGCCTTTGGCAAGGTCACTTATAAGCCATTGGTTGTTAAATTGTGCAGAAAGTTGCCGATTTCGAGAGAAGATGTGAAATAATAACTCGTCCTTGTTATCGACTCAACAGCAGGAGAGGTTGGGTGATATCTGCTTGTCACTGCGCTACGTCCCCACCGCTGGAAAACTTACTGTTGTTATTCTGGAGGCCAAAAACCTCAAAAAAATGGATGTGGGCGGTCTATCGGGTGAGTTTGAAAGTGCAAAATTATTTTAAAGTAACGTGAAAAAACAGGCATACATATACAGTATAATATATCACAAGCGCAAATTCCTGCATTGAATTTATCTCATGTGTATTACAGACCCCTATGTGAAAATCCACCTGATGCAGAACGGCAAAAGACTGAAGAAAAAGAAAACTACAACTAAGAAAAACACACTGAACCCGTATTACAATGAATCATTCAGCTTTGAAGTTTCGTCGGAGCAGATTCAGGTAAGGTTTCTATTTTCAAGTTAAATCTTAAAAAAAGAAGCACATGGATTGTCCCTAACCAGCCTTTATTACCTCGTAGAAAGTGCAGGTTGTGGTGACAGTGCTGGACTACGATAAAATCGGAAAAAACGATGCCATTGGAAAGATTTTTGTTGGACTGAACAGCTCAGGAACTGAGCAATGTCATTGGTCGGATATGTTGGCCAATCCGAGAAGACCCATCGCCCAATGGCACGTACTCAAACCTGAGGAGGATGTGGATGCGGAACTGTCGAAGAAATGAAACGGTTACATATTGGGAGTATGAGCATTTGGTCAATTAAATATGCAGCAATTTTATTTCATTCGTGATGTGTAGGAGAGGGGTTGAGAGGTACAGTACACCCTGTAAATCTGTTCCTGCGGGGCTAAATTAATCATCAGAACCAAATGAATATTCAATATCTCATGATGTAACTGTACACTGTAACAAATGGTATTGAAAGAGCATCGCGTTTAACTTCTGTCATGTGATGTTCATAAGTGAACTGAATATTTAGTGGATAACTATAGAGGTGAAAGAGGAATAATTTTTCAAAATGAAATAAAATGGAGTGCACGATTACTGGTAACACTTTATATTAAGGTTCCCTTCGTAAAGCACTTATGAATGTGTTCATTAATGATTAATAAGTCATTTACAAATGCATTATAAAGCAGTTATAACTGCATAAATAAAAAGGGGATGCTAAGGAAATACCTGCCAAAAAGTGAGCCATTTTTACTCACGTGTTATAAATGCTTAATAAGTCTATTTATTAATTATTTATTTGACTCGAAAGAAGATTCGTTATTATCTTGATGTTTTTTGCAAAATAAGCTGTCAGACGGGAGACTGTAGGGTGTTATGTTGGTTTTTATTTTTATTGTAGGCTATATTTCATATCTTATGTCACTTTTCAAACCACGTTGCTTACCTGATCCGATTCCGAATGTCTTTTGATGTTTTGTTAACGATTCAATTGCTTCAAATAGTTAATCAAAACCAAAAAACATGCATTTCTTATTTATCGTAGAAACAGAATGCTTGCTCAAAAGGCTACATCTCGGATGCGAATCATATATTCAGAAGTATTGACAGCCCATGAAAGTGCACTTTAAAGAAAAATGGATGCCTTTGAACTTGAAGCATTCACATTTATTAAGCACAACATGCGAGTTATTATTGGCTCACTATTTGTCAGGTATTTCGTTAGAATCCGGTTATTTATGCAGTTGTAACTGCTTTATAATGCATTTGTAAATGATTAATGAACACATTTACAAATGCTTTATAAATGGAACCTTAATGTAAAGTGCTACCCAATTACTTACATGTTATTCTGCAGGGTAAAACAAGATAAAATCTTCATTCCAAAACCACTGTTTTGTACATAAATATAAAAATAATCATGTTAGAGGGTGAATTTGATTGTTATAAACTTTATCCCTATGAAATGTACAGATACCGGCTATATCATACTTTGCTGCTGCAGTTGTAGGGTACAAGCTATTCAGGAATTTGCAATATCACATATTTCTTATAAAACTGGCGATTTAAAGAATACAATTTTACTTAGATCTCATATTTAAATAACAATTATAGAATGCAATAAACACACACACACACAAACACTCAGGCACAAGAAGTGTCCGTGTTCAAAGGCTGAAGTGTTCACTTTCCAGCAGTGGATCTGTAAATTCATCCGTATTCTATAACACAGAAATCAGATATTCTTTTGTATTTGTAATAGTACAGATCTTGCAGTGTGATGATGTATGTGAAGTGTGAACGTGTTATTGTTGTATGTACCTGCATTACTCTGTTGTAGTCTTGTCTGTAGGGGGCGCTGGAACACTTCAGACCTCTCCAAACAAGAAAGATTGTGTATGTGGCCGCAAATATACACTGGAGGATGGACAGAATACAGCTGCCCTTGACCACATACACACCTATACGCTGAGAGAGAATAAAGTGTCAGTTGTCTTGTGAATTTTAGCGGTTTATTCTTCCCTTTAGCATCTTTGTACATACACACAGAAATAGTGATGCATCACAACACGCTTTGATAACAACGCACACCTGCTGAGTAGTGAGGTCTCCAAGTGCTGTGGACTTCAATGTGTAGGTGATGAAAGAAGAGATTCCAAACAGCAGACTGAGGATGTTCAGACCCATCAGACACATGACCTAAAATGCAACCATTCAGAAACCCCCAAAAGTGTTTTGGTCACACATTAAAATGACTGAATGTCATCATTATACAGTTTTTAAAATAAAAAGCTGTTCCAATTTTTAAGCAATTTGTTTTGCCTGGTTTCAAAGGATATAACTTATGTAAACTCAAAATGTAACAACTGAGTTTATCTTTCAAATCATTTGTAAGACGTAAAACTGAAAACTCACTTTGATCTTTTTTGGTTTCCTCTGTACGTCGATTGCAAGTGAACCAGTGGCAATATACTGGAAACATAAACACAGATTCACACACAAGACTTTGGTTCATATAGGGACATCTAAATAGCACCAGGAATAAACTTGGGTCATCACCTTGATCTTTTTGTGTTGTTGAAAATAAACTTGAAAACCAAAAATGTAACTGGAGAACTTACAAGCAGGGCACACCAGACGGGTGCTGTCATAGACACAGAGCATCTGAAACTTAAACACGTATAAGAAATGGTGGAGAGAACACTGGAGACTGCACTAAAAATCTGAACGACCTAAGAAGACAGACAGAGACACAGTATTAGATTATATATTTTATTACATACCGCACACTATTCAAATTACATTTTTGTATGACCTCAATACTTTGCATGTTTAACTTAGAAGAATAATTGTGTTAACTCAGACACACATAAACTTGTGAGGTTCTACACGGTTATTCATGAAAGTTACACTAGAGTTAACCTCTCACCCCAGCCAGGAGGAGACGTGTGTTGACCACTGTCCCAAACCAGCAGACCAGTCTGGCTTCCTTGAGCTCTGCAGATGTAGAGACTGCGAGTGGGCGGGTCTGGGGGCGTTCCTTGAAGAACACCTGATAGAGCCCTTCTTGAAACATGTTCTGAGTCATCTTAACAAAAACATCAAAATAGTGACCTCACAGGTAACCATGGCAACAAATGGATTTGTCACATATGCAGAGATAAGGACCGAGACTACAACAAAAACATTTATCACAGTAACAGGGTTGAGCTTAATAAATGCAGTTACCACTACAGATGATGTAAATATTTATTTAATATTGATTTATATTCCCAGCAAGCTTTACATGGAGCATAAATAATGTATACATAATACACATTTTTGCAAAATCAAGTGGTAACAGAGCATGCAAAATGGAGGACACGGCTAATACAAATGATCTTAACATAATAGTTCTCACAAACTATTGTCAAAGTGTTTCATTTTAAGCCCTAATCGAATTAAAAAAAGAATGTACAGTATGTAGAGCAGTATAGATAACATTCACAGTCATGGTTTATCACTAACATTTTTACACAAGTTTGAAGTGATTAAAGTACAATAACATACATCTTACCTCTGGAAACCCTGACATCAGATATAAAAACACCAAACCATACCAACACAAGATTAAACAAACATAAGAAAACATACACAAATCAACTTTTAAAAGGAATTTGTTATCATGAAATACAGATCAAAGTTCATTTGTTAACTCCTTCTTTAAGACTTGCCCAATAGGGAGGGTCCTGATCTGTGATTGGTCAAGATCTGGTAAAGGTTGTACACTGTCTCAAACAAGAAAGTTGTGTGAAAGCGATTCTTTGTATATTTAAAGGGATACTCGACCCAAAAAATGAAAATGTTGTCATCGTTTACTCACCCTCAAGTTGTGCCAAACCTGTATGAATTTCTTTGTTCTAATGAACATAAAGAAAGTTTTTTGGAAAAATGTTAGCAACTGAGATTTCTGGAATATCATTGACTACCATATTAGGAAAACGTATTGTATAATTTTTTGCTTTGTTGAACACAGATGATATTTCGAAGAATTTAGAAAAGCAAACACTGGAGCACCTTTGACTACCACTGTCTATTCTTCCTACTATGGTAGTCAATGACGTCCCATAACCTTCAGTGGCTATCATTCTTCCAAATATCTTTCATTGTGTTCAACAGAAATATATACAGGCTTGGAACTTCTAGAGAGGGAGTCATTTTTGTGTATCCCTTTAAAGTATAGTCTCTTTAACCTCCTTAATGTATATATCACTGCTTTAAAGGTCTACATATTTTACAATTAAGAAACGAACCAATATATATGATGAATGTAAATTCAAAACACTATATATATATATATATTGAAAAAACAAACAGCTTTCTGGTGGTTTAATACATATATTTACCTACTGCATATATGTAAACTATATAATAATACAAATGACACAAGATTTGAACTAAGAAACAATAAAAAAAAAAAAAATGAAATTACTATAAAATATAAATAGCAACAACGTACACTAAACAAATAAAAAGTTAATTTTACTATGTTTTTACATGTTTTTGTTTAGACAAATGTGCCATAAAACTAGTGACAAATAAAATAAATGTAAATAGAGATTTTTACCTCTTTTTACTTCTATTTTTTATCCATAGACAACAATGAGAATAAAAATGATATCCAATAGAGACTTTTGCTTCGATCATACGTTGTACTTTCAGCTCATATGTCACTCATCATCTCCTTCATACATGTCAGCGAGTCTTGTGAAGGGAGACCCCCAGTGCTGCAGATGCTGGTAGTCTTGACTGCCGTCACTGCTGGAGGACTGCAGAGAGCTGAGAGATCCGGCGCTCGATCCCTCACCCTCATAACCAAACACCAGCAAAGAGTCACGCGGCGCCAAACGGTGGTCATCGACTGCACTGTACAAATTCTATACAAACACATAATGCAACATATTACAAATGGATGTAGTGAAAGTGATGTGTTCCTAAATTGTCTTTCATTGAAATAACATTCTTGCCAAACTAACATGACCATAACTTAGCCAACGATCATTTTCTACTGATCCCTTCGCCACATAACTGTCAGTATAAAGACCTGTTTAGTGTGAGCCCTTTTTCACAGTGCCTGGGGGGTGTTCAATACATACATTTTTAATGAAGTTTCCAATATCTTCATTGTCCTCACAATGTTGCCGATAGAAGAAATCTGTCGGAGTGATGTTTGTATTGAAAACCTGTGGTCTGCTGTGTAACAGGCTCATAACATAATCCTGTAAAACACACGCACGCACATGTTTGTAGTGATTATAGAATCTCAATCGTTTGTTTTAATGCTATACATTTGTTTGTATATACTCTCACACATACACAAAAAGACAAAGTCAAATATACAAAAGAGGACTTTCACCTGGTCTTCTTCTCCTCCTCCCTCCTCATTGTAACATAAAATATTGTCCCTGTCACTGTCATCTGTCTGGATAAACAGTTTTTGCTTCTTCACGCTCTTTCTCTTCAGAAAAAGTAGAAGCAACAATAGCAGCACTGAGGGAAGAATAAAGAGCGAACAAAAGATTGTATTAACACAGCTCACCCACCTTCATCGTATATACTCTATACTCATATTTCATATAACAATATAAAGAACTCATTTGCTTACAAAGAAGGCAAAAGACGGCTGCTAGCACATAAATATACAGGGCGGAGACGTACGCAGCGCGCACGCCAGCGAGGCATATGACATCACGGCCTTTACAGTCACACATCTCCACCGTGACTGAGTTGTCCAGAAATAACATCTGGGAGTCATACACACGCAGCGACAGGCGGTACTCGCCGACATCAAGATGTCTGAGGGGATTCAGCCACACAGCATCTCCTGTGAAAAAAAAGAGTGATTATGAGATGCATTTAGAAAACATTTGTTTTTTCAACACTTTTTAAGTGTACTGGTCGTACCGCTGGAGTTGACCACGACGGTCCAGTTGTTTTGATATTCACTGTGCAGTTCCACATGGAACGGAAGGTTGTTTTCTGGCTCGTCTGGGTCTGTAATGGTCAATTGGACAGGTTCTGGTTCTGTTGAACACATCTGGGCTCTGTGCTGCTCCAGAACTGGGGCGTTGTCATTCACATCTTTAAGATGGATTATCAGTGTGCCTGTACCTGTGGCTGATTCCTCTTCTGGAGAAAACAAAGAAACATCTTTATTTTAAGCATTTCGATCTCTAAACCATAAAACTCTAGATACATTTAGAGTACAGTAGAGTTTTTATACATTACCGTTGTCATATGCCTCTATTAAGACTGTGTATTCTCCATTTTTTTGAAACGAGGCCTCTCTGTCCATGGGGTTCCTGACTTTAATTTGTCCAGTATCTTCTGTGATCTCCAACCACTTAGCTATGTCTTTTGACATTTTATATCTGACAAATGAATAAATCCAATCTGTGAGAGCAGACAGACTGAAGGGTTTTTAAAGCAGTGGTTAAAAAAGAGGGGGGTCCCAAGATGGAGCCGTGGGGGCCACAGTTTTTATAGAAATAAAAAATAAGACTATAAAACCAAATTAATAAATGTTCCAGCAATGTTTAATTGAATATGTTTTTGGTTGAATTAAGATTCTAAGTTTAATATCATAAGTCTTTATTTGGGGGGCCACAAAGCAGCCTTACTAACCCACCGTTTTAAAGGGATTACAGTGGATTTACAGTCCTGGATGTTCAATACATTCTTAGGGCTCCGGTCAGTTGGTAATACCTAGGATTTCAAAATGAAGTGCAGGTGGTAGATCCTTGTCCTATTAAGCGCCTAAAGTTTGGAACAGTCTTCCTTGTACCCTCCGGGAGGCAGACAGACTCTTTCAGTTTCAATCTAGATTAAAGACGCATCTTTTCAACCTTGCATACACTACACTTCCTTAGTATAAATCCTCTGAGGGGTAAGGCTGCATCAGTTAGATCATCCTGAACCAGGAACACTTCCCATAACAACTGAAGTACTTTCTGCATCAAAGAGTGTAGATCAGTACTCTACTCTCAGCTTTCGTTTCTCTTTGTTCCGAGGCTTGTGTGCGTGCTTGCGTGTGTCAGTACGTGTGTATATTGTGCTCTGTGCGTGTGGAGTTGTGTTTTATGCATGTGGTGTATGAACCTGTGTGCATGTCTGTGTGTGTTCACTTTTTTTGTTTTAACTTGTATAAATGTAATGCTTTGTTTATAGTCAATATGTTTTATGTACAGCTGCTTTGCAACAATAAAAATTGTAAAGGGCGCTATATAAATAAAGTTGACTTGACACGTATCTGGACACTTAAGCCACATTCAATAAATAAATGTCATTGCAGTAGATAACATATCAAACTAATAGTTAAAGCGACAAATGTTCTTGGAAACTCAGTTTAACATACACAAAAATTTGATTGTCAAATGATAGCTGGTTAGAGTAGTTTTGATAAAAAAAACCTCTAAAACGGTTTAACGTCATTTGTTTAGCAAATATAACATGTTTTTAATCTTTGTTCTGAATTCACACATATTAAATGTGGCTTAAGTAATTCTTAAGGCCACAGTAATGCATGCGCGTTGTGTATGTACTGCACGACCTTATTTTCTGTTGTCTAGCAGTATCTGGGTCCTTAGCTGTGTAGTAAGTGATGGTGCTGCCCACCGGGAGGTCCTCGGCCACGTGGACCTGCTTCTTTGCGAGTTCGAAGATGGGCGGCTCATTTACGTCCTGCACTGTGATGGTAACAGTGGCAGTCGAGGTGGACAGAGGAACAGCAAACGGAACTGTGTTCTCCACCACCACCAGCAAAGAGAAAGTGTTTCTGCCCTGCTCAAAGTCCAGACCCTAAACACAAACAACTTGATTTTAACATCTCCAAAACAACCACAGGAAATAAAAACACTGCATTTAAAAAAACATGTTGTCTTAGTTGACAAGCTTATTTAATACTTGTGGTGAAATATTTGAGAAACCCACAAACATGAAGGGTGACCAACAGTCTCATTTCGACAACGATTTTCTTAAAAAACAAATTAAATGTGTTTTTGGGACATTTTACTTTTATTGTTGAGATGATTCCCTCCATCTCGTTGGGGGCGGTGCTAACGTTGAAGACTCCTTCCTCGTTGCCATCGATGATGGTGAACTTCACCATTGAGTTTGCAGTTAAAGGTTCGTCTTTATCCGTGACGGTCAACCTTGCAACGATTTCCCCTACTTTATGTTCTTGCATCGTACCAATATACTGCCAGCGCACACACACACAAAAACAACGATTTGTGGCTACTCAACACTATCTTTAAAAACAAATTCCATGGAAATGTTTGTTTAAAGCCTACGTGCAGAGAACTCACAATGTTTTGGCTGAATCTAGGGGCATGATCATTGCTATCGGTGACTTTGATGATAACCATACAAGTGGAGGAAAAGCCACGTCCCTCCAAATCTGCAGCCTCCACATGCAGTTTATACAAAGGATAAGTCTGTGTAGAGACAGAGATAGACACAATCGTATTCCCATAAAAGTTAAACATATTCTCAAGTAGGTGTCTATGTTTGAGTTTTAGTACCTCTCTGTCTAAAATGCCAGTGGAGGCTAGACTAATGTTTCCAGTGACAGGGTCAATGCGGAACGCATCTCCACTGGGTTCCTGCCCCACCAGTTTATACCTCACTATGCCGTTAAATGTATTTGGATCATCCAAGTCCTTCGCTGACACTTGCACGACAGACACTTCTGTAAAAAAAACCATGAACCGTATTCACTTTAATAATTCTGAGGATAAGGAAATATCTGAGGTCATATCTTCTGAAGACTTGTCATTTACTTGGCTTTGACCTTTCCGGGACCTCTCCCCTAAAAGGATTGTGGGTACAGACAGGTGCGTTGTCATTTTGGTCAATAATGTTTATGATGATTTCAGCGGATTTCTCAATGTAGTTTTCGCTCTCCGCTGAGCCGTGAATCGTAAGCTGCTCCATACGCACAAAATACAAGAACATTTATCAACACAGGTGTTGGTATAATAATTGTCTGAACAGGTTCTGAGAGCATGACAGATGACTCACGATGTATTCTTTCATTTCCTCTCTGTCCAGTTTGTCAGTGACAGACAACATGCCTGAATATCTGTGCACTTTGAACAGACCAACAGGAGGCTGGTCAGCTCCAGGGCCTGTGACATAATAAACCATTTTCATCAAATCAGCTGCCGTGGACTTCATCTGTGAAGCCAAAACAAAGGGATAGTTTATAGCAAAACAAAATGCGGTCATTGTTGTTCCAAACGTTTGTCTTTCTTCTGTGAAACACAAAAAAAGCTGGATGTTAGAGACTGACTGCTCCAGTCACCATTGACTTTGCTGTATAGAAAAAGACGCAATTCCAGTGAAAGTTGACTGAAGCTGTAGGTATAACATCCAGACGTTTACTGTAAGTTACATGAAAGAAAGTCGTACAGGACAACATGAGAGTGAGAAATTATGATAGAAAACAGCGTTTTGTGACATGATAAAGAAGGCAGAACAAAGACCACCTTCACCACTTCCTTTGGAAAAGGGCCTTTATCATTTTCTGGGATGTTGACAGCTGGAATCATCCATTCCCCTTCTCCTGATCAAACCGGCAGATGCTTTTGGGAAGACCTTCATCGGAAACACACTTTGGGTCCTTGGAGTTGTTGCATTCTGAAAGACGGGCTTTATTTTAAACCAAATGTTTTAAAATGAGCTGGAGGGACGGCAACAACATAAAAGTCACCAAATAATGGTTTTAGCTTTGTAGATTATTATGCTTATTTCTGTCTTCTAAGACAAAATCCTCTCTCATTTGTATGTCGCTTTGGATAAAAGCATCTGCTAAATGTTAATGTCTTACCTGTTCAATGACTGCCGCACACTGGGGTGTGGTCTTTACCTGGAGTGTAAAAATCACCAGTACAAAGAATATGGCAAAAAATATTTGAAAACGTTACATTGATTTGCATAAGCACAGAACTTCACATAAAATAATGTGATGTTTATGAAAAGTCATGACTAATGCTGCCTTCACGTGCTCTAGGGAAATTCAATAATTCACTTAAACCCGGAAATAATTTATCTTTAATTTATAATTTATATTTTGCTCTTTTAATGTTAGGTGACACTTTTAATGTTTTAATTAAACTAAATCATTGGTAAGATAAATCTTTTAATGTTAGCCTAATAAATCCAGACGTTACTTGACGTAACCGGGTTGAAGTGGGAATTATTGAATTTCCGAGAGCCATGAAGGCAGCAATGCATCAAATAACCTAAACAGAAAATATAGACTCAAATTTTAAGGAACTGTACAGTACATACTTTTTCTTAATTAGCAGAATTCAATTAACAGATATTGTGATGTAAAAAAAAAATTATAGTGTGTGTAAAACTGTACAGCCGTGGAATTTTTTTTTTTTAATGTAAAAAAGCCTGACAAAACACATGAAAACTGTGATAAAAATCAAGGTTATCATATTCATTTTTTTTAAACTTTCCTAAATACATGCACTGCAGAAATATTACTGTTGTATTGCTTATGGTGAATATGAACTTGAGGTCTGAAAAAAATACAAAGCATCTTTTATTTTATTTTCACCTCTTTCTACAGTTTTCATTTTCTGAAAATAATGCTAATCGAAACAATATTCATATTTGAAATTTAGAGGAAAAATTGTTAAAAGTTTCAAACAAACAATGATCATTTAAACATGCATATGAACAGTAAATTCAGAAAAACTGAAAGGAACTGTTAAAAACAGTCTAATGCAATAAAATTGAAAATGTACATTAAAACACACTCACCAAAGACAAAACACAGATGAAACCCAGGTTACTGTATCCCATCATGCTTTCATTTACTATGCACAACTAAAAAAGTGAGTAATACACTTCTCTTTTTCCACCCAAAGCTGTGAGTGTCAGAACATTTGTATGTTTATGGGAAGGTGTTAATGACACGTATTGACAACAGTTCATTAGAACTAGTCTTTTGAAGATGCTCCAAATAAAGTAAATAACACATTAGATCAACACTGTCATATAGCAGATTGGCCTCAGTTCGCACGCACACACACAATAGCTCACTTCTTAAAAAAAACTCTTTATATTAGGTTTGCATGCTGTAAACACTACCTGTACAGTTTCTTTTGAAAGGCATTGAAATTCAATATACTAAATAATGAATATCAGGTTTAACCACTGATATAAACAAATCATGAGCTCTCTAATATAATAGTAGGGTTGCATAAATTATCGGTCATATCAGTAGATAAATGGTCATTTTTCATGTCATCGGTATCCATAAAAAAGCCAATAAATTATGAATCATTTCCTCTGGTTGAACCACTTCAGCTGCACGCTGCTCACAGATAAAATACAGTACAGTACTGTCTTTCGGTCATGATCATTCACTTACTGCTATTAGCAATTCATTATGTAGTATGTAGATATTTATTAATGTGTAAATTATAGGAACGAAAGCATACTGTTTAAAGCCGACTGCTGTCTGAATGCTTTCTGTCTTGAGACCTGATTTACTTGATGCTATTGAGAACATATTCTGGGTTGCTCTGGAACTTTAATTAGTGCAAAGTAGGCTTGGTGCATGAATTTCAGGGGGAAAAAACATAATTTTCAGTCTCAGTTTTCAAAATGATATAATATTAGGTACTGTATATCGGCCAATATATCGGGTATTGTCTTCCAGGTTCAAGAATAATTGGTTCATCTTTAATAAATAGAGAAAAAAATATTGAACTTCAAATGAGTAAAACTATAAAGATAGAAAAAAACAATACAACAGGCCTTAATAACCATATTTATTTTATGGTACCTTTTCCAGGATATTTAAGAGTTCAACTGCAGCAATAGGACAGGAGACTCTTGGAAGGAACACATACATGGGACAAACAAACACAGCACATTGATACAAAGTGACAACTCTAGAGACAACTCATCTACTGAAGCAAACCTCCACTAAGATGTGTCAAGGTCATAGCTCTCTCTCTCTCTCTCTCCAATACACACACTGCAAAATAAATCACCTGCATGGTCAATTCTTGTATGGAGGTTAAAGCTATAAAATGAACAGCTCTGCAGTGTTGATTTCCAGATTCTCGCCCAAGAACCTCAATCATCTCAGTGTTAAACCAACAGTAAAATACATTTTCATGTGTGTTAAGTTGCTATCATGACACAACCGACTACACTGTTGGTCGAACTGCCTCCCAATGTAAGTGTACCACTCAGAGAATATAACGCATGGCTATGTAGCCCCACATTTTTTTATAATTATCAGTATAAATCAGGTCATGTGAAGATAAACAATGAAGTCATCCTCCCAACAAAATCGCAAAACTTTCTATTCATGACGTACTTCATATACTGTAACTCCGCATACAAATAAAAACGATTCTCCCTTCTATATGAAGACTGCAGTATGACAGTCAAATAAAGTGTTCCTAAAGTAAATGAAAAGTAATAAAAATATCAATTTTAGCCTAGAGGAAACAATTAGTGCTTTCCTGGTAATAAAGTAAACATAAACCCTTATACATAAACATTACTGAAACAGATCCTTGTTTTAGAATTATTGCATTTAAATGCAATGCCTTCATATAATCACAGTAAGTACATGTTGATTTATTTAACATTCAAAGTAGGAACAGAATTACCAGGAAAACATGCAAATCGGACTGTTTCATCTGCGTGCATGGCTTAACCCTCAACCTTAAAGAATAAGTCATATCAGATCAGAAATATAACCATATTATATACTCAGCATATATTCTGTACGTGTGTAATAAAGTAATACAAGGGTGTCCTTTCCTGAGTTTAGCTTCAACCCAAATCAATCACACCTGCCTGTCATTTCTAGAGTGGAATAACCTTGATTCGTAGGTTCAGTTGTGTTTGGTCAGAGTTCCAGCTAAACTCAGTAACAGTAGCCCTCCAGAAGCAGGACTGGTGGCCCCTGTAGCAGAACATGCATATGGACTAACAAATCTCAATAAAGCAGATTATCATGCATTATTAAAATAACAAGCATTTCAGATTTACTTTCGGACTGCACCTGTGTTCTTCTCATAAGTTTCGCATGTTCTTTGAAATTGGCAGATATGATGTGTTCTGACCTACTTTCTTAGTGTGATACAGGTTAGTCTTATTTTACAGTATGCTTTCACGAGAGGTCCCGCTCATGGAGGATGTGCTAGCTCGGCTGTCGTTAGAAACTGGCTTCCTGTTCCAGGTTTGAAAGTCCAGTAAGGTTTGATTGAGTTTCTCCATCCATTCGGTCCTTTCCTCTCGCGTGTCTGCTGAAAACCAGGACCTGGACGAGATCATTGACACACAAATTAAATCCAAAACTCTGTATATGATGTATACAGTAAAACTACTAGGACTCTTTTTATTGACTCGGCTTAGAAATAGGGAAATATCATGGAATATATTAAGGAAACACATGGATGAATTACTTCTTTAAGGTCTGGTTGTCTTGCTGCTCTGGGGTGTTAGTTTCTACCAATTCAAACGTGTCCGGCCGCGCACAGCATTCTCTCTTCACAGGTCTGACGCTGCAGAAGCCAAAGAGAGAGAAACTGCCATCTGATGGCTGGAAGAGTAAAAGAGTACAGAAAAACATTAGTGAGCAGAAAAGGTAGGAGGTTTACACGTTCTGCGCGACGAAATTCTTATAAAATTCTGGTTGCAAGAACCCACCGTGTCACCCATCTCATTAGGATGATTCCAGTAGAGCAGATGTCCTCCCTCCAGACAGAAGTATAACCTCTGCCAGGCTCCAAAACCACTCACATCCTCAAACATGGTCTGCATGAAGAGAAAGACTTATTACTAAACAAATATTATATAAAACACAGGTCTAATGATGTCATCAATTACTACCCCTTATTCTAAAGACGGGTGGATGTTAATACATTTAAAGCAATTAAAGGGGTCATAAAGACTCAAATAGGAGAAAAAACTAAAATCTGTTTTGCAAATACACCGTTTATATTTTGCAACTGTGTTATGGCTTCTGCCAATATACAAATGAACACAGGGATGACATTCATCTGGCACCAAATGCAGCTGATGAAACCAGCCAAACAAGTCATGAGACAGACATGCACACACATCAACCCACCAGAAAACCCTGATGCTTGACATCGGAGTGGCCCTCGCTGTGCAGCCTCAGATAGATGTGGCCCTCTAAAGGAGAAAGAAATGGAACCTACACAAAACAACAAACACTTTAGTGCTATTACAATATAAACAACAGCTGTGAATGTCACACAACAGCTGGGTCTAATCATGACCATGGATTATAATGTCACATAATTCTAAATAACCAATTGATGTAAAGGCTTGAAAGTTTTCATCTTCTCAAGAATATTAAGTGTCTTAGGGGAATTGTTCATAGAAATGTATAAACTGTTTATAAAATTCTATTACTTTCCCATAACTAGAAAACACATATTTTCTATGACTGTGAAAACCCTGCTCATATCACCGTCAAATATGAGATTTAAAAAAGGAAAGGGGGTGTATCCCGAGTAAAAAAGATCTAATTTATAATTGACAAACAACACACAGACTGTGCAAAGCAAACTAAACCACAAGACAACGAATGAGAAAGTGTGACACCTTTTCCTGAAACTCATCGCCAAGGAGTCGTCTGATTTTCCCTTCAAATTTCATCTGAGTGGGGAGACACAGGAAAGAAGGACAGAGACCCAATTACATCCCACCACAGTGCAAACACAAAAAAGACCCTCATGCTGATGTGCATACGTGTTTTAGGCCTGAGATATTTAAAATACCTTGAGACTATAAGATCAATTAAATGACAGATAAGAGGTTTATTAACTTTAAAAAGAAAGTGTCCATGAATCAGAGGTGCTCAGAGGTGAGAAAAGTATACACACACGTCCACTTGGCTAAATAGGACTTTATAGCTTTTACCGTAAATAAAGCTAATTAAAATGGTTATAACAGTTATTTGAGGGCACACACACACACACTTTAGTCAAAGCTCATCTCACTTATTGTATATGACCGCAGTTTCTATGTATCAATACCTTGTCCAGAGGAAACTTGCTCTGTCCCAGTGAGCTCAATGTGACTTTGTGAGAGCCCACTAGTTTGAAGTTACTAGAACGCTGGGCGCTCAGACCTGGCAAAGTAGCAGCTATATCAAAGAAAAGAAAAACATTAGTGTTCGGAGGACCAACCAATGGCTGACAAATACTGTATATTAGATGACTAATAATACTTACATGTCACACTCTGGCTAGACTTCTAGAGAGAGTAGGAAAAGGGTTTTAGAGCTGACCCTCAAATTTGAAAACAATGAATAAAAAAAAAGAATTAGAAGCATACCGTGATGCTGTGGAGTATTTTCTTGGGGGTCACCTAAAGACAAAAACACCCTGTTAAAATTGATCAAAGTAAAAAAGGTCATTGCTTCAGGATGACATGTACATACCCTCGACTTTGTTGAGCTGCGGAACTGCTGAGTGTTAAGGCTGCAGGTACTACTCTGATTATTAGACTACAACACAAAAGACACATAAATACACAATAACAACCCTGACAGGAGTTAACTAGGTATGAACTAGCAAAAAAACTCTACCTACCAAACTGTATACTTCAATGTCAATCTCAAAATTGGAACGAATGTCTTGTCTAGCGAGGAAAACATTCAAACCAGAGTAAATTACATCTGTTAGATTTAAACACCATATTTTCATCATGGTGTGTTTTGAGTATTAAGCAACAGTGTCATGTGGTTTTTACACTCACAGTGTAATGGAGGTTGGAAAGGTGATGGTGTCCCCATTCTGGGCATCTGCAGCTGTAGCCAATGGTGTTGCCATGATGTTACACGCACCGTAACGAATCAGAACAAAGAAGTAGTGCATCGGGCGACCTTCACAAACAAAACAGTATTACAAATTGTGCATTGAAAATTCAAGCTTTCAATAATAAATAATCACTCATACCTGTGCGAGCCGAGCACACAAACTCCACCTTGAGGGGCAGCTGGATGCTGCTGATGCTAATGGTGCCCCTGCAAGGCTGAAGAGGTGCATTATGGGAGTCCGGTTCTCCAGACCCACCCTCTCTAAGTCTGCTGACCTCTGCCAGTAATGCTGCCCGCTTCTCGCCTGCATTTAGGGGAAAGAGCACAATTAGACCATGTATTCTCAATGTGACATCAGAACTCTGCAGAAGGTTCCAGCACAGAAATGTGTGCCACTAACAGGTGCTCAACTTACAGGAAACTAGGAGAAGTTTCTCAGCCTCTGCCTCCTGCAGGGAACCCTTGCCATGTTCCTCATCACTACAGCAACCCAGAGCCTGCAGTGTCTGCGTAATGATCGTCTGTAACTTGGCTGCCTCCTCATTCAAAGTCTTAATACACAAAATACGACAACCCCTTACAAACTTGCATGCTCAGGTCAAGATAAAGATCTTGCTAAATAATCCACACACCTTATTCAGAACAGATGTCATATTTAATTTTAAACATTTAACAACAGTCTGGCACACATAAGTACATGTGACTATACCAGTTTTCGAAAAGGACAGCCTAATTTTACATATGGTGTCAAGTCTCTTTAAAGTCTAGTATATTAACACTGAATTTCAAACCTTAATTCTCTCTTTGGTGTTGATGGGCTGTTTTGGACATATTTTCTCATGAATCTGCTTCTGAACTCCACTGGTCATGTTCTGAGTGGAGGGAGGGTGGGTCTTCCTCTGCAAGCGGTAGGCATCGATGCTGTCAATCAAAATATAACTCCAATAAATAACAATGTCACATGTTTAATGACATATATATCATAAAAATTAATACACTGTATAATTACTACTTATTCTTAACTGAGATACAAAATGACAACAAAAATTAACAAAATAGGTAATTTTGAGCACCTGTACAGAGGAGGAACAACATCAGCTGTGTGAGACTCTTCTTCAGGTATGACTGGTGGGACTGATGGCTCTGCCGCAGTGATTTCAATCTTCTGTAGTAAAATTAAAAAACAGTACCACGTTTTTTTAATTTATCGATGTTGTAACTGAACCGTGCGTGTATCTGTAAAAATATTTTACATTTGAATCTTCCCAAGAGAAAAAACAAATGTAAAACACTTGCTGGGGTTTCATTTTATATGCAAAAAGGAATAATTATGAAAAAATAGACAAGCTTTTCGTGTATTGTAGGCTACATACTATTTAATTTAGCATTGGGATGCTATTCGAGTATAGTTGGCTCTTATATAATAAAACGCTTGCGATTTTCATAATTTGCAAGTTCCTCTGGATAAAAGCCTGTGCAAAACCCGAAATGTAAATGTAAGGATTGTCAGAATAATACCATTGGCGTGACAACAGCCTCCACTGATTTGCTGAGAGGAGAGAGGATACATCTGGGCGGCAGGGTCAGGAAGTCTTCTTCGGCACCCCCGGAGGTGTTGTCCATCTTCTGCTCCATCTCTCCCTCACCTTTATCAGAAGGCTGGAGTTCCTGCTCTTCATCAACTGCAGAACTGCCTTCAAACGTTTCCTCAGTCTCCTCACACACCCCACTATGTTCTTGAGACGCCGGATTTGATTCAACCGTGTCTGGTTCGGATTCATCTTCTGTTTCAAGTACAGATGAATTGTTGTAATTCTTCTCTTCCTCCAATTCCTTCTCTCCATCTTCATCTTCCTTGTCTGCGTGTTGCAAGACATCTTCAAACATTTTGTCAATAAGAGCAGAGGTGCTCAAAGCAGAAGAGCTCAAAGCAGAAGAGCTCAAAGCAGAAGAGCTCAAAGCAGAAGGTTCTAACAAAGGAAAATTCATAATGAAGTTCAGTTTCAAAATGATTAAATATTGTAGTCCAAACGTTTGAGACCACAATAAATATTGGACTAACCTAGAAATAGTATATTGTGACCCTTGAAGGAACAGTTCGCCCAAAAATAAAAGATTCTGTCACCATTTACTCACCCTCAAGTTGTTCCAAATCTGTTTACATTTCTTTGTTCTGATGAACACAGAGAAAGATAATTGGAAGAATGCTTGTAACCAAACAGTTCTTGGCCACCATTGACTACCACATAGGAAAAATGACAATGGTAGTAAAAAAAAAACCAGAACAGTTTGCTGTCCAACATTCTTCAAAATATCTTCTTTTGTGTTCAACAGAACAAAGACATTTATACAGATTTGGAACAACTTGAGGGTGAGTAAGTGATGCCAAAATAAATTATTTTGGGGGGGAATTGTCCCTTTAACAATGTGGTTACACACTCATTATGTATGGTTTGTTAAATCCAAGCTATAAATCATAAAGCACATTTACCTGCTGATGAATTAAGGTCAAAGTGGGGAATCTCCTCAGTACGTGGTGGCGTGGTGTTTAGACTTCCCTCCACCACCTTACTATCAACCTCACAGGAGCTGAATTCTGATTCCTTTAGCTCCTCCTGTAAAACAGCTCAAGTTAAATTTAGCCTTTGTTTCACGGTCAAAAAGCTAATCCTCCCAAGCGTGTGCGCAAATTACATCCCTTTGTCCCAGTGGTGACAAGCAAATTTAAGATGAACCTCAAAACCAAGTGACCAAAAAGGTGAAGAGGCAACAAAGGCCCTATATCCACAAAAATTCACTTGAACAAACTGTCTCAATGCTCACACTCCCGGGCTGTAATGAAGGCCACTGGAGTGTTCGAGTTTTCCTGGGAATCCAGGGTGAGGTTGTGGGTGGAGACCCCCTCTGAGAAAGTGGGGACACTTTGTATTTGATCTAAGGTTTTCTAAATTGCTCAAAAACTGGACAAGAACACATACACATGTCTCAATATGGTAAGAGCACCCTAATGAACTTCTTAGGTTGATTGGCTCACCTCAGTAAGAGAAGAGTCAGACAGACTCCTCTTCAACCACATGTTCTCTCCCACAGGCTGAACCTTTAATAGACGCAACTCATCCACACGAGCCTGCAACCGAGAGACAGTGAAGACCTGAATTCACCCAAATTCGCTTGTTCGTTCTAAAAGTTTTAAATAGGCATTTAATAGAAAACAGGGCCTGAGGAAGCATACCTGGCGGATACGGGAGGCTTCTTTACTGCTGGGTGTAACTGTGGCGTTTAGCTGCTTTTGGATGCCGTGCACGAAGCTGGAGAGATTGCGTGTGCTGGGGGTGAGGCGACCGGGACTGTTCAGAGGGGTTGGCGGTTTGAAGCGCTGCTGGCGGGAATTAAACTCGCCATCACCTTTCGTAAAAATACACAGGTTTAGGGCGGGTCCTCATTTAAGGCTAATCTGACTTCAATGGAAAGCAAAAGAAAAGACATGTGTTGTGAGGAATAGCCTCCATGGGAGAATACTGACCGATATGACAAATATCTGAGGATATAGGTCTAGGAGAACCCTCAGACCCAGGGTCAGACACGCAGCGCTGGATGAGACCAGTTCCACCTGGACACATAAAAACAAGAAATTTGATTAAGAAACATCCACAGAAAAAGAGATAGTATGAAATGACACACTGCAAGTGTTAAAAATCTTAGGAGGCAAGGCAGAGTATGCATTGAAAGAATATATAATGTTATACATAAATATTCTTCATTTTTCATATGAAAGTGATTTTACAAAATGAAAACCTGAATAGTCACCATCCCGTCTCTGGCTGAGCTGTTGGACCCTGGAGCGTATGGAAGCTATGGCTGGGGTGTCCGGTTTTACTTCCAGCTCTGTCAATCTCAAGCGGGTCCTGGCGGGGGATTTTTTGGGGTCTAGGTTCTCTTCTCCTGCAGCTAGTCGCCTTTTCTTCAACACATTTTCCAATTCTGGAAAACATTATACAGCCTGTGTCACGATTAAATCCTTTTAGTTAAAGAGCTGCACTGGTAACTGAAAGGGTGTCGGATTAACCACTGCGCCTTTGAAACTGTCATTTCTACTTTAAGTTCATGCAAAATGTACCCAATAATTGACTACTTATTCATTTTTGTTGCATTAAATCTTAAAAGCCGTGTGTACTATTCAAAGATCTATTGCACATGATTAAATCAACCAAACATTTATTTTTCTTTGAAATAATATATTAAACAATGTAGCATGCGCATGCAGCCATGATGAAATGACTGAAGGGTGATGAATGTTGTCTGGGCAGGTAAGTAACTACAATACTGGACTTACAGACACAACCACATTGTATAACATGACAAAGCAGGTGACAGGTGACACAGTCTTACCACTAGAGGTTGAAGAATTCTCATCCAGTGGATCTCTCGGTCTCTTCTGATTTTCCATTTTTTCTTAATCTTTTCACGTGACAGATAAAAAACAAATTTAAGAAGTCGTAATTTTAAATTGAACAACATATCACAGACAAAAAGACTTAACTCGGTAGTAATTCACGTGTTTTATTTCTATTTAACGTTACTTCTTGTAAAACTTAACTGTTAACGTTACTTACCTAACGTTAGCTTTGATACTCACAAAGAAGTGTAAAATACAAACGACTATTGATTAATTTCAATAAAAAAATATTCAGCGTTGTGTCACTTCCCATTTGAGAGTGTTGCTCAACATAATTTCAGTTATAGCTTTAATAAATATTACGTTATTGCGTTTTTGTGAGGCCGAAGTGCAGCTAAGTTAACTAGCAAAGTAACGTTAGGTCGGACAGAACAAAAACACGAAATCCAACCTCCTTAAAGACGCAACGAGCAAAAAGTATAACATAAGTATACGTATACAATTTAGTTTTAGTTTTTAAAAGTGTTTTCTTACCCAAGTAAAACAACCGTGTCAAGATTCGTGGAGTTTCAAACGTCTCTCTGCCCTGTCATCATCAGTCAAGCGTTTGAATTTCCGCGGGCGCTGCGCGCATGCGCACAACATCAGCTGAAGTCAGACCACAGGGCCCTCCAGTGGCTTAATGTGAAATGTACTTTACACAATACAAAGTTATACCATGGTAATTTATACGATGCTGAATTACAATATTCGCTTGATATATTTTAATTGAATCTTGAATCTAAATTAATTGAAGTTAAGTGCGTATTTAAAGTATTTACATTCATCTATATAAAGTGGTACTGCATGACGTACTCAAAGGTCCTGGAACAAATTGTGTGTGTGTGCAAACCTGACGAATAAATCTGATTCCGTTTTCAACAAGTTAGTCTAGAAAGGCATTTCAACTTATGAGTAACACATTCTTAAATGTGCTTTTTATAATTAGATAATACCTGTCATTAGATAAAGTAGTAAGTTGGTCTGAGAAATGTAAACTTGTAAACAAGTAACCTGCTTACCTGCATCCATAACTTAAATATGCACTTTACTGTATCATTACAACGCAAATGGGATTCAAAGAGGCTACATTTGTACATTTGCTGCTACATTTGTTTCATAAATAAAAACGTTAAACCAGAATGATAAAAATATATACGATCTGAAAACACTTGGCTTGCTCATAAGGAATCTGGTACAAAAGCAATCAACACACCCCATTGTTAAATGTTTACAAATGTTATTCAAATATATTTTTTCTTTCCTTTATAAACATATACAGCATCACTAAGATCATTTGGATTATGTTTTTTTTTCATTTATTCATTATAAAGAACAGAAAACAAGATTCCAAATTAAGAGACAAACTCTGATGTCTTATATTATATGAAACAACATATTCGTACAAAGCAAATAGTTTGATGAACCTACATAAGGATTGTAATATAGAGAGAATTTAAATCTGCACTAAAAGTGTAACTAGTGCTAAAACCTTTAATAAAATTGCCTTGGCTTTGTGACCTTTATACCTTTCTCTGCAACAATTTGGTTTAATCATTTATAAGCATTTTATGTTATTCACTGTGGTACTTTGAAACAATCTGCATTCGCTACAAAGTGCAAAATATCTCAAAAGCTAAAAATCTTTATTAACATCAACTTAAAATGCAAAAAATTAATAACTTAAAACAAAATAGTCATGTGCGATATATTAATCTAACTTCAGACTACACAATAACTGACAGAATGAATGCATATTCAAAATAATGTGTAATGGAAAATAAGACAGATGTAATGAAATAATTGATGATGTTAATGAGTTTTGTATTAAACAGACTTAAATGATAACATCTTCAAATTTATCCTAGATTGAAAATATAAGAACAGTGAAATATGGAAACATCTGCTAACAATTAACCACTACTTTAAAGCTGTCAAATAATATAAACAATTTTATAAATCTACACGGTCATCAGACATAAAAAAGTGTGAAGTACAAGCAGACAAAAAACAAACGAACAAGAAATTGAAAGAAAACTGGCCTGGTAAACTCGCAGCGTGACAGATTCATATTAACCTTCATAATCTGACTGTGAATCTAGCCATTGTTTGCTTTAATCTTTACCAAAACACATTAAAACGTTATACCGCTTACAGTGGTTTAAACTTATTACAATATAGATAGGCAAAAAATAATTAACAGCATTTTGAAACATACATTTTTGCACCCCCAACAACTAAGAAATGTTGCCTTTTATAATTTATTATGAGAAGTTTTGCTGAAGTTTGAGTTAAAGTAAATTACTGTGACTGTGATGTCGTCACGATACATGCGTGCTAGGTCACTAGGTAGTGCCAGCATGGTTGCCAACCTCTCCTGGTCCATCTCTCCATACTCATTTGTGCTCAGCGCATGCCGAATCAAGTGTGTGGCTGCATTACGATCCAGCGAGGGGGTTGCCCTGGCCCGTCGCCGCAGCAACAGCTGATGCATTTGTCCCAAGTTAAGCTGGCTGGCTGAGACCCGCGCCTGCAGGTGAACACCTGTCAGGTGTTCCGCCACAAGTCTTACAGCCTCCTCGTTGCTCATTTCGTCCCAAAGACCATCAGAGGCCACGATCAGAAACCGGTCCTGCGGTCTCAGTCGATGATAAGTTACCTCTGGTGTGGCATCTAAGTAAGGTGGAGTGAGGTAATTGGGTGGTGCATATTGATAAAGGTTCAGTGCTTCCAAATCAGAGTCTCCGTTCTCCAGCACACTTTGCTGCAGCTCTCGACTCCACTTAAAACGCACATCTCCAAATGCACGTAGTGGCATCAGGACCCCGAGCAGCCTGTCGTCTACGATCACGGTAGGCCGTTCGCTGACTGGATGCTGGCTCCATACCCGCTCCAATTCTGTTTGATTGGAAGTGTTGTGGTCCTGCGTGAGTGGTAGAGCGTTCCAGCTCCCATCATCCTCTTGGACTCCCAACACTGCACGACAGTCTCCTGCATTTGCAACGTGCACACCTTCTGGTCCTACGTGCGCTACACACGCAGTGCAACCGGCAAAAGCAGTCTGAATGGCCGTGCTGCGCATCAGGTCATTTGCCAGGGGTACCTGCGCTTCAAGGGAAAGATCCGTGTCTAGCCGCTGGAATGCATAGCTGAAAGCATCTACGGGGCTCATGCCACCACCTTGTTCTTCACTTGCCAGAAGCTCCTGCCAGTAAACACGCAAATGATTGACATAGAGAGCGGCAGACTCCCTGTAGTTGTAGTCATTGCGATGCTTGTACCACTGCAGAATAGGCGGCACAGGTCGTGCCGTCTCCATGGCGGCCTCCAGATCCTCCAGGACAGATTCTGACATCATCGTCACAGCAATGTAATACGGTAGACGTTCACTGACTGCTTGAGCACACGCGTGACCGCCATGTCCATCAAACACACCAAAGATCATGCCACGTGCTTGGAGGCAACTTGCACTACTGCGTCGGTCTTCAAGTGGAGTATTGGCTGCAAGCTGGTTACTCTCAAACCTCAGCACAGGGCTGGTACCACCCCGTCCATCAAACTCTGGAATCCGCACAGATTGTTCGTTAGCGCACAGGACCGCATCGATCTGTAGCCGGTTGAGGTGGTAGTCCAGTGCATTTTCTCCTTCCTGTCCTGATCTACCTCTGCGTGAGGAGATGCCCCGTGCGTGAGAGGGAAACAGGCAGGTTTTAGACAGTGTGGCAGGTAAACCATGGCTGGTAGCAAGGGAACTGGACAGATGTCTTATACCAGTGTTAAAGAAAACTCTTAAACACACATAGCCAGACATTACTGTCTGAATGCAGGGGCTTAAGCAGTCTACAGCTCCAGCACCTGGGAAAATACAACGTGAGAGGACAACAATTAGTTTCAGATGGTCTTGAAATGTTTATTGATGAATAACCTTATCTGAAGCCACACGGTAAAATCCTTTCATTTATTTAGAGCACCATGTCTGATATTTAGATTATGTTAACATGACACAATGTGTGCACCCACTGATCAGCCAAATCTAGGACACGTACATTTTTATTTGTGTTTGTAATGTAACATATAAACCATATCTTTCATATTTATGTTAAAGTCAAAATTAAGTCTAACGTTAAATTATATAAACACTCCTTCTGTTAACAATTCCGGGTGTTAACGTTACTTGCTTGCTAGCTTCACCGCGGCTCTTATATTATGACCTACACGATTTCAAAGGTTATTTATGTTTTCTCGTTAACAAACACATAATATGGAATTAACGACAAAAAAATTCCGACAAAAATGCTTAGTTATGAATAAATGCCGACTCAAACACATACCAGTCACTGTTCGGCGCAGAACGATCTTCTTCTGCACTCGGGTTTCATTGTGGGAGACTGAAGACGTGTTGCTCACAGCGCCACATGCAGTTCCGCCTCGAAAACAACACTCACAGTGAAATAAACGTTTGCCTAGTTTATGTCTTTATATGTTCTTAAATGTTCTGCAACAAACAAAAAGCTCGTCTAAATAAAATAAATATCGCAAAAAAAAAAACATTTTACTCAAAAACACAAAAAATGGGCACCCACATCCGTTACCATAGGAACGCACTGTTCACGTCACGAGCTCAGGTGATTCAGAGAGCGGGAACTTGTAGTAACACAAGAAGAGCGTTTCGTAGATTTTGGCTTATTAAAATAGCTACAAATACGTTTGTTTTAAGACTCGTACACATTTTGTGCTACAGGTCTGAGGCACAGCACCCGCATCTTAAATCAGATTTGGGTGCTGATATAAAAACGCCACAGATTTAGGTAAACGTCGTGGCGTTTGGTACTGTGAATTGCGTATTGTACCATAATGTTTAGTAATTGTACCATAGCGTATAATAATGTGTAGTTATTGTACCATAACCTATTTTGTGATTTTGTTGTAGGCTCCGGGGATGTTGTAAGTGGAAAAGCATGTGTTGATGAACTCGAATGGAAAAATGGAAGGTCAACATCACACATCAGTAGCAATAGATTCATTTTAATAATAACACTATATTTGTCAATACTAGGATTAGCAAGTTTCAAGTAACCTTGATTCATAAATATACAATTTCAGATAAATGTGTACTAAATGTATATACTGTACATAATTGTAAATGTCATATACTCTATATTCAAAAGTTAATGTACACAAATGACTGTTTGTACTGCTTATTGATGAAAGTTATTATCGTAAGTGAAATGTTTTCTATTGACACCTTGTCTGAAGTGGCAACATCTTCCTTTATAACAGTGGTTCTCAAACTTTTTTGGCTTAAGAACCCCTTTTTATGATTTTTCAAGCCAAGTACCCCTTGACCAGACAACAACATTTTACCTTAAAATTCAGTGAAATGAGAGTCAAACAGTTATTATATCTAAATGTATTCATTTAAATTCACTTTGTGTAGTCTAATTTCATATAAAAATACTATTGTCATAATTTATTGATTTTCATTATTTAATCCTAAATGTCAGTTTCTCTCACGTACCCCCTGCAGTACCCCTGGGGGCACGCGTACCCCCATTTGAGAACAACTGCTTTATAATATGGTTTTCACTGTTACTATGTTGATTTAAAAGTCTTCACATTTTCAGCAATCAAGACAGATTTACGTCTTTTACTGGAGTGTCTGAAGTACCAGATGAAATGGCCAGCCTCCCAGAAACAAGCTCTCATCACCGTCCTCTCTATCTGCAAACATAACGGTCTGCTTATTAAAACACACACACGACCTGACTTCTCTCTGAAATAAGGTGTTTCAATGACACTTTACCATGGACTGTGCGCACTCCTAAAGCTGTGTGGTGTAGTTGTCTCTGTCTTTGTGTAGCAGGTCAGTATGTGGAGTTCTTCATAGAGATTGGAGGGATTTCATTCATCTATAACCTGTCAAAGTCTAGCTCTCACTCTGAGGTTAAACAGACTGCACTTTTTACACTTGCATCCTTGGCTGAATTATATGGTACGTATGTTTTTCATGAAGATTTGTTTAAAGATATCAGCTGCAATATGTGATATAGTTATAAACCGTTTCCCTCTGTCTGCAGGAAGCTGTAAGCAGACACTGTGTCGGGAGGACACTTTTCGTGATTTGGCGCAGCATTTGGAACAGGAAATGCCTTTGACATACAAAAGAGTTGCAGTGTACATGCTGGGTGTCCTGGTTGCTAACAACAGTAAGTTTCACTATTCACCTAGTTTCACCAGAGTCAGTAGAGAACACATTGTAAAATTTAGATTTTGTTAGGAATATCTCCGACGCGAGGAGTACCAAGCAGCGTGCATGTGTGTATGCACACACCACACATCATTTATATTTTCAGTATGTCACATGCTTTTTATTTCAGGATGTGGCCAGACTTTTGCTAAGACCTCCAGGTGTATTGAAGTCTTGCTCAATTTGTTCAGGTACCCACAACAATAAAATATCTTAAAACATCTTAACTATATTCCATCTGTAAAGTGTAATTGGGCTGTAGGAGCACATCTGCAAAATGTAAAGTCACAGCTTTAGGATAATTTCGTTTTGGCAGTTTTGTTCAAGTTAACATCAATAATTAGGAAACTAATGGGGAATGCAAAGTCTTGAGACGTAACCGTATGAAAATAAGTGAACATTTCCATTCTAAAAAAAATTGTTCAAGGAAAGGAAAATCCAGTTTCCGTTGGCTGAATTCTTTTGGACGGTGCCCTGGATCTAACAAAACATTCACAAACAAAACCGTCATATACTCCATGTTTGGAAAGAAGGAAATAGCTTTCAAACACAGCATGATGTGTTCAATAAATCACAGAGCTGCATATCTGTGATTCAGAAAAACATCTGAAAATTCACTTAAACACTCCCCCGCTGCTCGAGAGAATCAGCTTTTTGTTTTTTCTTTTATGCCACTTTCAGGAGTAGTTTTCCAGAGCAGAATGACTCTTATGAGCAGACACAGTTTTGGGCCGCTGTATTCAGTGCTCTCTGTGGCTCTGTTAACAACCCTCAGAATGGTAAGACAATGATGTGGAACTCTATGCAGGGAATATATGAATGGAATGCACATCGTTTTAAAAAGCACAAAGCTATGCTGTGTATGATGTTTTAGCAAGCAAAGTGTCAATCATCACTCTTTCATAAAGAATAGAATGCCTGACACTATTGTATGCAGGTGATAAGCTTTGAATATACATTGATAAGCCATGACAATTGCTTTGAACATCTGAACCTATACTATGTTTCATAATATTTTATTATATACATGTACAGTGATGTTTTCCCAAACGTAATTGAATATTTACACATTCACACTGTAATTTGTCTGCAAGAGGAGAATCAGAATGCCTGCACGTGTGCGTTTACGCTGGTTATAAAATGGCTACAGGAGGTGTCATTGCCCCGAGCAGAATTGGCACAGCCTATATGTTCATTTATTGGCATGACGGTGGCAAACAATTGTGAGCACAAAGCACATCAACACTAAATTATGTATATTTCCACCTTGCGTGTCGCTTTGTACATTTTGCATTACTGTTTTTGTTTCTTAGCCGGTGCTCAGGAGTATTTCGTGTCAGTGGGAGGCCTGGATTCACTCTCTAACACTCTTACCAGAGTTTTGCCTCAGTCTGCACACAGTGCAGCTGCTTGTAAGATGGCGACGGTAATTACTAAAACACTGTCCGCTTGCATCTCCAGCAATGGTAAGACACGTACATGTACACACACACCATGATGTATGTTGGATTGTTTTACGTTCTGTATTTCTATATCGTTTTCAGAGTTGTTGATGCCTTGTTTATCGAGTTTGAGGGTTGTTCCAGGGCTGTTGTCTCTGTTGTCCAGTCCAAATCTTGACCCTCAAGGCCAGCTCGCTGTGATGGTGACGATTGGTCAGCTCACTGATGCGAGTGGTGAGTGCGTTTAACAGACAGTGGTCAACTGGCACTAGGGATGTAACGATTCACTCAGCTCACGATGCGATTCACGATACCGATCTCACGGTACGGTTTATTTTTACAAAATGGGTTGACAAATTAGAAATGAACAACTGCCCTTTTTTATTTCTCAAATGCTGCACATTTCTTTGTAAAACAAAAATGTTTTTTATGTCAAATAACAAACTAAGCTGCAACTTTGAAAAAGATTCCAAATCAAATAAAAAATGAGTAATACAAAAGTCTCTTTAATATAAACAAACTTAGACATTGTCTGTGCTTTTCTTGGATTTTTTTACTTAAAGAAAAATCAGCATATCCAGGTTTTCCAAGTTTGCAGTAAAACACAGCGGCCCCTGTTGCTCAAAACATCTATTGCGATTCATTTTACATCTCAACCAAATTGGGTCGTCGCCGATTTTCAACAGTGAATCGTTACATCCCTAACTGGCACTGAATGATTTCCAATTGTCATGCTTCTACTAAATATGAATGAATTGAATTTTGGAGAAATGTTGAATTTTAGAGAGTTCCTTTAAGTATGAGGACATTTAAACAATTTGAATTTATTACTACAGCAGAAGAATATGAGAGTTGTCGAATTTCAAAATGCGTAAAAAAAAGTGCTCCCCTGTATGTTAAACACTGTCTTTAATCTGCAGTGGAGCATCAGTCTCAGCTGGTGTTGTCCGGTGGTCTGACTCTGATGATTTCACTTCTCACTGAGGCCACAGATGAAGAGGTCAAGAGAGCAGCTATGTTTGTACTTTACACTTGCAAGAGAATCAGTAAGTTATAAATATTTCACGTTGTACCGTAGTAGCATGCTGTGACATTGAGCAGATGTCTGTCTATCTGGTTGTCTGTCTGTCTATTGTACAATAATGTATCTATTTATCATATTAGAATCATTATAAGGACTGTTTAAGAATAACTATTATGATAATGCTAATATTAGCATCCACACCAAAGGACAATAACATACTGTACCCTACTGTATACTTTATAGTTTATTATTGGCACAGACTCATTTCTTGACATGTATTTTCACTCCCACACAGCTGAAACGTTATGTGGAAGCATGTCTGTAAAGCTAGGAGAGGAATGTGATATGGAGAGACACTGGCAGTCAGCTGCTGACATCCTCCAGAGAATACAGCAGCTAGAGAAAAAGGTGTGAATGTGTATTGTGTTGTAAATTTCCCAGTTTGCAATGAAATACATATCGTGTATGAGCCAAAAGATTGGTGTCCAGACTTTTCCTAAATTTAAAGGTGGGATGACACACGCAGTTTCTGCCAATCTCATATTAATCTTGAGTACCTATACAGTAGTATTGCATACGTCGTATCTTCAAAGAGTATTTAGTTTGATCAAATTTATAAAAGAGAGATACAGCTGTACGATTATTTCTTGAAAAATACGAGCTGCTGGAGGTGGGCGGAACTTCTGCCTCGGGCACAAATTCCTAAAATATTATTGATTTTAGTTGTTTTGTTAAGCTTTACACTTCATAAACTACGGCCATAAACATTTTCTATGTTATCGGATTGTTGTGAAACAGCTGGAAATTGACAACAAAAGCCAGCACAGCGGGCAGGAGTCGGGCTCATCTGTGATATATGATGAAGAATGGTTGGAGGGCTCTGTCATACGCAAGGTCAGGGATCATCATCAAGCATGTGAGGTGTTGTGTCCACCTTCTGCTGGAAATCCGGATCAACCAACAACAAATCCAAGAACGTTTTAACCAAGAAAGCATGGTGAGGATCGTTTAAACATTGAGCGTTGCACATCACTTTAGAGCTGATTTTTTCAGACGTTTTTTACATGCTCAGATTTAACGTTATAACTTTGTGCTAATAGTGTGCATTTGTGTGTCTGTATGCAGCAGGGTGTCCGAAAGCATGGGAGTTCTGCACAGTATTTGGGTCCTTCCCAAATCACTCTTTTTCAACACCGTAACTGTGAAAAAGAAATAGAGGAAGAGCAAATGACAGAACCTGAGAGCTTATTTCAGAAGACTGAAATGAGCAATGACCGGGGGACAAAGACAGAGATGTATGTGAAGAAGAGGAAAATAAAGTCTGAAACAGTAGTGAAGAGATTGAAGATGACCCCGGCCTTCACTAATCCACACTTGGAAGGCGATAAACCTTCTCAAAGCTGCAACACACCAACAAGGGGCGGCAGAGATGCAAAGGGGTAAATAAATGGTTTTGCTTTGAGTTTTATATATCGTTTGTAATCTCTTAAATTACACTTGAGTTGTACACAGGTTTATTTAAAGCAGCATGATTTGATGTACAGTATTATACACTACCGTAGTACAAATGGCATAGTTTAATACTTCATTCAGATTGCTAACCTACAGATAACAGTGCTAAGATTCCCTCTTTAGTAAGAGCGACTAACTATTCCAGAAGTCACATTTATGTCAGTGGCTTTTCAAGACCCGAGTCAGTGATTTATTTTCTGCTCCGGGAGTGACATTAACTTCTCCGTTTTATTATTTTTGGGTTTTAGCCCAGATATTTTCAAACATCCTGATCTCGGGAAGAGAGGCCAGTGCACACAGACTCTTTCTGATGGTAAAACTTTCTTAAACACCACACTCGCTATTCTTGTACTATGTCACAAAAACCCTTTGATTGTTTTTCACTAAACTCAGGGGTTCCCCTTATGCAAAGAAAACATATTTTATAAACACAAATATTAGGCTTGCTTTTCGTTTGAAGGTTTAGACCAGGGCTGTCCAAAGTCGGTCCTGGAGGGCCAGTGTCCTGCAGAGTTTAGCTTCAACTCTAATCAAACACACCAGACCGTATGAAATATGGACGGAGCATTCCAATTCACCTCCATGTAGAAAAATGAAGCCAAATTGTCAAAGTTATGTGCGCTGCCATTGGCGTCCTTTGGAGCCAGAGTTTGCTCAGTAGTGAGCACAAAGTGAAGCGCGGTATCAAGGTCCCGCCCACATTCCCTGATGACTCAATTGTAAACAAAGAAATCGTGTTACAAGACCCCTTTTTATAACATTTTAAACCAGCTTAAACTAAACTTATTTGACAAACCAACACTTGGACATATATCCAGGTGATAAAAACCTGCAGTTTATGACCTATACTGCAGCCAGCCACCAGGAGGCGATCAAAGAGCCTCCAGCTTCACTTTTCAGGACGTGCACACCCGACCTGAGCCAGCTAATCAAGATCTCACTAGGCAGACTAGAAACGTCCAGACAGGTGTGTTGAGCTAAACTCTGCAGGACACTGGCCCTCCAGGACCGTCTCTGGACACCCCTGGTTTAGACTTGTTTTCAGATTTTTGTGTCTGTTCTCAGATGAGATCTCTCTGTGCTCCAAGCTCTTGGACAAAGAAATTAAGAGGTTTCTGAAGCCACCATTCACCTCTAAATCCAGCAGCTTACGCTGTGCAGGTGCGTGCCTGTAAACGCACAACAGGTTGAAGTACTGCTCTACTGCACACCCCTCATTGCATGTCCCTACATCTCTCAGGCTGTGTAAAACTTATGCACGAGGTGGACAGTCGGTCCTTTGGCGCTGTGATCCGTGGCTGCAGGCATCACTGTGACTTTCATCAGGTGCTTCAGAAGGCTGGGGATCATTACAGGAAAAGCCAGCAGTTAAAGAGGGCTAGCCACACTCCAGCACATGCTCCCATCAACACACACAGAGAGGAGATCAAAAGCAGAGAGTGGGACAGATGTAAGAGACTCGCTCTACACAGTCTTTCGCAACGACTTCGGAAATGAGACAGATGGCCCGCCTCATATATCATTTTAACTATTGTTTAGAAAGTGTCTGTGATAGAGAGAGGCTTGGAAAACCTAACACACCCTCACCTCAGCGCTGGGAAGTTACATTCTTATTGTGTTAGTCTGTGTGCAATCTGTTTTTGTAATATTAGCAGAGTTTATTCAGATAAACAAGATTTTATAGAAGATTGTGTTGTTGTTTTCGTTTCCCAGTTTGCGTACTGTATGCATACTTAACATCTCCGATTAAACCAACAGAAAACATCTTCACATGCTGTAATACAATTTTTTTTGGTTCATTTTGTGTTTTATTTCTGCTCTGTAATTCTCAGCGTTTTTCTCCTCAGTTTTAAGTCTAACGCCCCTGAGAAGGCAGTGTGAAAAAAGGGGTAAGAGATGTTTTATTTTCCTATGTGTCGAATGTGATGGAGTGAACAGCGGGTTTTAGAGTCAAGGGGCAAACATCCATAACATCTTTGCCATTGTAAACATGAGCAAACCTTCCCATACGCTTGATAAATTGCATGCCGATGAATAAGCTTCTTCTGTTCCATAACTTTTCATTTTTTCCACTTTGGTCAGTGCTGCTGACATGTCTTTCCATCTTTGCCTTTAATTTTTCCCTCTTGTGTGATATTTTTTGTCTTCATCTCATTTCACCCGCCTCCTTTGCTGAGTCTTGCTGTCTGCGTGTTGTTCAGTTGTTCCCCTTTCCTGAAAACCGCAAGACTTCCACTGCCATTTTTAAGTTATATTTTTCGTTTTGACCAATGTCTTGGTTAAGTGTTGTTGAGTGTAACTATTCCACTGTCTACATCTTTCCACCCGTCTCCGAATACATTGCATATATCATTTGCACACAGATACTATACACACACAAAAGTATACTTATCTGGAGTTGGTGGGACAATGTGTATTGCTGTTGCCTGTATGGACATACTTGGTTTGAAGGAATTTTTTTATGGAGTATTTATTAGTTTACTCTGTCTGATAACAATAGAAAATAATTGACTTCAGTTTTGTGTTATTTACGTGGAAAGCACATAATGGTATAACTGTTCTAATTGTGTTATTTTAATTTAATGACATTTTTAATTAAATTGAATTTGTCTCTCTTTCCCCCCTTTTTTTACAGGTTCAAACATTGAAGAGAAATTAGTTAAGAGAAAACTTGAGAAATCATTTGAAAAGTGCTCCCCAAAAAGTGTACGGTATTCTTAGTTTTAGTAGTTAAAATGTAAATGCATTTTATGTTACCCTTGACCTTATAGATGTATTGTAAATGCTTAGATTGTCATCAGGCACCTAGGTTTATTTTTTCCCAACGTAATGAGCGATAAAGGATCAGTGCACACCATTTAAAGATCCATTTTCTGAGCAGACAGGTCATATTCACTAATGCCCATTGTTCTTAGTAAACAGATTTGTGACCAGAAATGTAACTGTTTTTGAAATCATTGGTAGACTTCAGGCAGATCTTCAGATCAGGACAGGAAGAATTGGTCTGCTGAAGAGCTGCTCTACCTCAGTAAGGGTGTGAAGAGGTTTGGTCACTCCTGGAACCCCATCATCTGGAAAATCCCTTCCAGAAGGGATGCACAAATGTAGACCTGGCCAAGAAATACCAGTGCATGCAGGTGTGTCATGACCAAAATACCAATTTCTAGTATATTTCCAGTAATAAATGTGTGGAGGTGTTAAATATTAAATGTAAATGACTATTGAACAAAGTGATATTGGGTATTAAAGGGATACTCTGTATAGAATAGGGCGTGTAATTCATGACAGAATTTTCATTTTTGGGTGGACTAAACTTTTGGGTTAACCAAACATTGGAAACATGCTAAAGATGTACTGGTCTTGTTGGAACTTTATATAGATGCATTATTTTGGTGTTTGTTAACTGCATGACAGCTTACTGAGGTCCAGGGTCCAACCACTGTTTGTAATGAACGTACGCCCCTGGGCTATGGCACATCTGGCTTCTGTCACAGATTGTGCCAGTGTTTCCGGTTTCATTTCCCCAGCAGTGCTCTCTCAGAATCTTGATTCTGTTTTTTTGTTTGTTTTACTGACAGAAAACTAAAGCTCAAGTTCTGGATCTGTCTTATGCAGGGAATCTAATGTGTACCCAGGGACACTTGAAATGGATCGTCTTGTTTTCTGTTATCAAACTGTATGCGTTTGTCGGTTTTTGTTACGTTTAGTTTATTTGAATTGTGTGTTGTATATTTAATAGATACAGTAACATATATTTGGTAATGTTGATATTTTGTTTATGGATCGCATGGTTTTTGCAAAAAAAGTTAGAACATGTAATCTTTCTTGTACTAGAGACAAATGGAAAAATAAATTTAGGTTCATATAAAGATTGTTATATTTTTCTTTGCTCAATTAAATTTATGAGACCAAAAACTAAAGTCTTACATAGTTGTCTGTTACTGTTGTGTGTCCTACTTGAAGTTTGTGTATATCGTATTATATAGATATAATACTGTTACTAGTGTTTATGTAAAATATAAAAATGCACCCATGTTACAGTGGTACTTTCCCCAGAGCCCATATCATCTAAATGTATTACATAGAGAATGAGCGTTGAAATTTCAATTCAAAATACTTGTGTAGCTGAAGTTTCTTGGGATTAGAGCCTTAGAGCGGACCTCAAAATATATATATATATATATAAATAACTGTCCCATGAGACCTCTTCTCTGTGGAAAGAATGCTGCCCTTCCTCCCCCCCGGAGTACTTCTCAGAAAACTTTGAGATGTATGCGAATGTGAGAAAAAGAGATCTTGTGCATGTTAAACCTCTTAAAACGAAAAACTCCAAGAACAGAAGGTAGAAATATGTCAGTATCAGAAAAAAGTGTGTGTGGTAGGATTATTCACACATTTGCCACATGTTTTGAGTTTTGTTTGTGTTCCAACATATTTCTAACACCAGTGTCAATGTAGTGACAGTTGTATCAATGAATGCTGTTTGCACTAATCTTTTATTCAGATGTTTGGACAAAAACCTTTGAATGATGAATCAGACTTGTGTTGTATTTCAAAACTTGCTTCCAAAATCCGTATCTATTGACCGACTGAAGATGGTACAGATCAAAGCAGAACGTTATTGTGGCGTCTTTATTTGACTTAACTACAATCACTCTTTATTGTACATTCTTTTACACTTCTCCTATTGGAGACGAAGTGAAACATTTCATACACAATCACCAGGATATTAGATGAAACATCACGGAGGAAATGTCGAAAGACCACTGGTTTGCTGTTTTTCCATACGTATACATGGACATTAGTTATTAGTAATGTTCATTGGTGTTCATCTGTGGTAGTTTGTTTTCATTCTTTGCTGGGTTCTAGATACAGCTTTCAACCTTTTCATGACTACATCCTAAATTTGAAAATGAAAAATAAGAAAACGTTTCATTGTATTATTTTAGTATCTTTGCTAGTCTTGCCCTTGCCATGCCATACTTGCTTCTAATGAACTGCAAGTATGAGTTTAGTGGTTTATATGAGGTCAACAGCTTCGCATGCTTCCTGTCTCACGTCTCCCAACGTGTCTGCGAGATCCGAGTCAGGGATTGTCGATTCATAGGTCAGTTTATAGTCGAGAAGATCCACCGAGGGTGTCGCCACCTTATCCAAACATTCCAGCAAATCCTTGTTCTCATTACTAATGATGTCTTCCGCCATCTGACAGGTCATGGTTTCGTTCTCCACTCTGACCTCAGAGTCACACTCAGGAATGAGGGATTCTGAGATCGGCTGAGGTTTCAGCAGAACATCAAAGAGGGTGGAGTCGGACTGGAGGGGTGCCGAGCCAGAAGCAGAGAGACTCACCCACGGTTCAGGCGTGGACGGTTGGATTCTCTCGGGTTCTTGTTCTGGAGCAGCAGGTTCTTTTGCGTTCAGGCTGACAGCAGCTAATGCAGACTCCACTGCTTTAATACCCTTGTTCACAACATCTTCCACTGGTGCAGAAATCTGCTCGGTCACAGTGTTGACTCTTTCCTCCACAGCTTGTGTAATGGTCTCCAGAAAGCTGGTTGATGAGTCAGGCTGTGCTGTCGGTGTGTCATCGGAAGCATTTTCTTGAACCTCATTCTCGGGTTTTAGTTCTGCAGTCTTGTTCACCTCTTCTGCTGCGTTCTGCTCCACCCCTGTGCCCCCTTCACTCTTCTTCCGACTCAGCTTCGCTCCCATTCTGCCCCCTTAAAATAAAAAAAAAGGATGAAATACCACTATTGAAGGCCAGCTTACTCAAACGTAACCAATACTGTAAGTCTACACCTCATCTACATTTTTTATGGACAAAGCTGAATTGCAGTGTGAGGTGAGGCACTTCTGCACAATTGCATTTGCGTATTGTATACATAAAAATAAAACGTTGCACACTATTATTTGAAGATAGTTGATGCATTACATTAGTTAAATTTATTAAATGTAAAATAAATACAACGTAAGCTATCGTGGGTTAGATAAATCAACCACACCTTCCTCCAGCTGTTTAAATGACCTGAACACAAGGGTCCCATTCTGAAATCTCAATCTTTTGCAAAGAGTTTGATATGCACAGCATACATTAAGTTTTTAAAAGAATAACCCCTTAAGTTTAATGCTGAACTTCAACAAGTTACATTGACTTCCACTGACGTGGCATCAGAGCTCATGTTAGTAAAACGAAAAAAGAGCTGGGAATTTCCACATAATCTATTCACTGCAAAAGACAGCATTTTATAATATTACTCAACTAAAAAGTGAAGATCACAATGTATGCATGCAAAATCAAAATGTCAAATATTGTGAACATACCTTATTGAATGTGAATAAACAGAGACGCGGGATGGAGAGTCTGACTGTGCAAAGGGAGGAAAACTCCAAGACTGTGATGTACAATTGGCGAACGAGCCGATTCACTTGAGAAGATTCATTTGATTGATTCACTTGACCCAATGAAACCTTTTTGTAAGTCAAAATATTTGGGACATTTACATCACTTTAATAGCACGCAGGAACACTGCGATAAACATCAATTTTTAACTGCATTAGTAAATGAACCGTAACAGAGAAGAGAGAACAACAGTTGCTGCGCGCCCGCGTCTGGAAACGTGACGTTAAAGTAACGAATCAAATGAACCGGATCTTTTGTACAGATTCATTCAAACAAGTCCTAAATGAACTGACTCGTTCGTCGTAGACTCTTCATTGCTTTTCAAGGATCGGTCCACCCCTCCCTCTCTCGTCATTCTCCACGGGACTTTCGGAAATTTGCGTGTTCTCCAAACCGCCCCGTCCCTCCTTGTCCTCGACAACAGGGTCGACGATTCGGCTACGTATTAAAACGTGATTCAATCGTGTCATTTTATGGCTCTTTGTAATGCACAACTGGTTCACAGAAGCACAACCACACCGTTTCAATATCACAGTTTGAGTACGTTGTATTTCTCATGTTGGTTTTGTACGTCATTTTTTTGTAGAACAAAAAAACGGAGACATTTTGATTACGTCATACGAGTGTACTGTCCACAAGATGGCGCAATGGAGCTATTAATAATTTTCCTATATGACTACGGGGGAAGGAATAAATAATGCATTTTTTCATTCTTTTCAGTTTATCACTCATGCCATTGAGGAAGAACCATTCAGCAACAGCTTCTTATAATACCACGTGTTTATGTCTGAAGAACCTCTTGTGCAACAAATGTTCTGTGGATGTTAAAGTTTCTTTATGTAACTATAAAGACAGACCACATTTTTTTTAAGAGTGTATCTGAAACAGGATTTCATGCTGTATGCGTACTGAAAAAGTGTCATTGTTAATTAAATCTTGATATTCTCATGTCATCTCTTTCTCTAGTTTCTTGTTGTGTGCAGTCGTGTTTTTTTGCTAGAGGATTGCAGTTGGTGTTGGCAGAAGTAATTGTACAGCTGAAGCAGTAATAGCAAAGCCACAAAACTGTTTGTGCGATGAGGATGACAGAGAGAGATGAAGCTGTTAACACTCTTAAGACTCTCAATCTCTTCATTTCACTTCTCTCTCTGTCTGTCACTTTATTTTAATGCTGGTGTTTGGGAAAGAGCTTTTGGCACAGAATGTAAATACCCAGAGATGATAAGTAACAGCTGTGTTTGAAAGACAAACAGTAGCAAGTGACTTTGTTTCCAGCACTGTAATTTGAATTCCTTCCTGTTTTGAATTATCTTTTTAAATGGTCCTATTTCCATTTAGTCGTGAGTTTCTGAGGGCAATTTTTCTTATGGTTTTATTATTTATTATAGCAGAAAATTGGTTTAATCAAAACTATAAATTCCTCACATGTATTCATTACATTAAACGGCTGACTTGAAGTTACATTCAGTCATTCAAAGCACGTGTTATGCACTGGGCTTCTATATTGTGCCTTTGATCACATGTACAGCCATAGACATGTCTGCTTATGTAAGCCTCAGATGTGACATTTGATATTTCCAAGTTCACATTTCACATTCTGACAAAGGTTACAAGCTTGAATTCTAATAGATTTGGTTAGCTGTATTTGTGAGTCCAAAATATGCAAAGTTAAAATGTTCATGTTAACAAGACTAGTATGAGATAACAAATGCATAAATGCAGTTGAATAGTTTTTGTCCCAATTTGGGCATCCGTGAACATGTGCATCTGACCTCTTCAGTGCGAGTGAACTGCTTGTGGCTTTAATGTATTTTGAGGATATTTTTAGTCTGAGGGGATGTTTAGAGATTTGCTGAAGATTGACTTTTGTCCGAAATCTCCCTCCCATGGTCTCACAAAGACATGTATTTGTTTGTTTGTTTATTTGTTTATAAAACTCTCCATTCAGTCCTCCAGATATGAGAAGGGTATATGGATAAATAGACAGACAGACTGATTTGTGTGGTTATATGCCAGCTGCCACACGCCCTTTTGAAATATCTGAAGAAAATCGCTTGATCGTCTTTGATGTCATCTTGGAATCAGCCTGATTGTGCGCTGTGTCACATGGTCGATTCTAATCCAGAATGCTTCCTGGATTTAACCCCTAAAATTACATACAGTATGGCCATACAGGATTTATCTTCTGTCCCATACATTTGAAATCCATCCATTCTCTGCCAGTATTAAGAGTCATAGCTTATGTTACTGTGATTTGTAATTCGAAATACAGTTGATGTGTATTAGAGAAAGATGGCAATAAGATAAGACCATTTTGATTATCTGAAGGATGTAAAATCCTCGGCTGGTCTGCGCTTATAGATTTAATATGTGTGTGTGTCGGTCTGTCTGTAGATACTGTCTCTATCCCTGTCTTGTACACTTTCTTTCTCTCTCTCTCTCTCTCTTTGTTTTTTTTCTATCTCTCTATCTCTAAAAGCTTGCATCACACTGTCTAGGTTGACTGGCGGGTCACGCAGTATTTCCCTGAAACACACACACTTTCACACCTGTTTTGTGTTACAAAAGAACACTAAACATCATGTCAGTGTTTTTGAGACGAAACACATTTCTTGTGTAACACTTTCCATGCTTTTTCTTAAAATGATTTCAAAGCAAATCGACTAGCAAAGTCTCCCTCTCTTTTCCGTCTCTACAAAGCAGCAGATTAACAAAACGATTTTACTCTTTTCTTAATCCTTCAACACTCGCAACCAGACGCAACAGCAAGATTGACTTAGATCCGCAAACCCGCACACACACACACACAAGCCATGAACTTAGACACTGCAAAAATATGCCATGTCTAACTGATGCTCTTTTAAAACATTATTAAATGGTTTTATAACAGAAGTCAGACACAGGATGATTGATGTTAAACTCTGCACACTGCTGAAAATTCATTTTGTGTTTTAAAGTACTTGGTTCAAATATATATCGTAATAATACGTTCAATATCAACCCTACTCTATAATGTGAAGTACTTCCAAGTTAAATGCAGTATTCAGATTTTTTTTTAGGTATTATAACAGTTTGATAAAAATAAGTAAGACTAACATTTAGTTTTTTTTTGGAATAATGTGCACAAAGGATTTATACATTATAGAGTGATGAATGTGCATTGTGCATTGATCTCCATTACTGTGCGTGCATGCATGAATGTGCATTACTTCTAAGTTAGCTCTGTATACTGGGGTTGCACTTATGCTTTTTGTTGTCCTTATGCTGTCCCAATTGCTTCCATTGTTTACCCCACCTGTGAGTCGCTTTGGATAAAAGCGTCAGCTAAATGTAAATGATAAAGTAAACAGGAACTATTTTCATTTTACATTGACTTAAAGGGACAGTTCACCCATACATAAAAATGCCTGTTTTCATCATTTACTCACCCTTGAGTTGTTCCAAATCTGTATAAATGTATTTGTTCTGATGAACACAGAAAAAATATTTCGAAAAATGCTTTTAACCAAACAGTTCTTGGCCACCATAGTAGGAAAAATGACAATGGTGGTCAAAAGTGCCCCAGAACTGTTTGCTTTCCTACATTCTTCAAAATATCTCTTTTGTGTTCAACAGAACAAAGACATTTATAAAGCGATTTTTCCTACTGTGGTAAAACATGTAAAGGTCTGTTAGCTAACGGTTTAAACGTTGCAGACTGGCTATTATTCTGAACTTCCTCATTTAATCATTCATCTGTTTTAGCTGATCTTAAAGAACACCAGCACACTTTTAAACCAGACTTAGTTGCAATTGCATCTTGCATGTTTGTTTATTCACTTTTAAATCATTAAACTCATACACATCACTTTTGCTCATTTCAAAATGTTAATTTCTCAAATAATTGACTCAGTTTGCTCCCTCAACACTTGACTTCAATGAGAACCGGCCATAATCTCACATCTCAGCGACTACTTGTTGACTTCACTGTATTAAGTTGCCTCATTGTTTCCTTTAGGACATTTCAAATGAATGAGGCAGAATCTCTATTCTCAGGCGAGAATCTCATCTCCTCTGTCACAGATGAAAAGGAGTCAGAACTTTATTTGAATTGCAAATGCATGCCATCACACTTCAGCGTCAGATTAAGTAATTTATGAAAGCCTTTTTCATGTTAGTTGTCAGCAGGCTGGGTCATGTTGAACCTTGAATAGAAAATAACTCTTGATAAAGTCGTGGCTGTATCTTATTCAGTACAAAGCTCCAGAGGCTTTGATAAACATTTTCAGTTTTTGTCGTGCCAGATATTCAGTCAGATCTACTTTTAAAATGTAGAGAGTGGTGTGTTCAACATTCAAGTCTGATGTTATCACAAATGGTCGCCAATGAAGTATCACGATTTTATTTGACATTAATCGTCACCTATTTTAACATGATCGAAATCGGAAAAGGTAAAGTTTGCTTTATGTTTTCATGTTGCTTAGCAACAGTATGAATTATTTTTTAAAACTTCTCATGATTATTAATTAGGTCACGTATACAATGCCAGGAAGTAATCAGAGACAACAATTTGGATATGTCAGAGACAAAAATTGGAAATATATCATGTGAATGACATAACGTTACAGTTTCGAGGGCTTTTGGGTTGATGGACTCAATGAGAGTATCTAGGTAGGACTAATTCTTTACCAAAAAGTATGACATGGCACCTTAAAATGTGCACTTGTGTAAAAATAATTTACCAAGTAGAATGAAGAGGTTGATCTTTACCATTCTTGTCAAAACTATGACACCCACTTGTTTTCTATTTCGAAATCTTCCTAGAGCGTCTCGTGAAGTGATGAAATGAATATGCACGAGGATTTAAGGCAGCAGCTTACTCGTGCCTGCTTAGCGCCCTTCAGCCAATCAGATACGCGTACCGTGCTGATGTCGCGAGACGTTTTAATATTCATAAGGACAGCTTTCTCTGTACCACAATCACAATGAAAACACTCCATGAAGACTTAACCGATCTTCAAGTGCACAAGGTTCACAGTACACGGGTTTCTGCACAGGGAGTCGATACGTTTCGTGCTTTCCCTGTCAAATGGATTTTCATAATTTGGAAATGTTTCGTTTGCCATTAATTGTAGTCTAATATTGGCTTTGAAAATGTAGACAAGAGGAAAATAATCTCCCAGTAGCAAACGTGTTCAGTAGAAGTGGAAATGCAAGAGGGTGAGTAAGCTTCATTATTTATTGATGTTGATATATATGTTAAAAAAACTTCAGAATCGGGTGCCTACTTGTTTTTGCAAGCTCTCAAACGTATTTGGAGAATTATAAAATAGGTTCAGTACACTAACAAAAATTCTACCATGATAAAGTGAAGGTCTTAGGCTACTTAATGAAAGTTGACTTATATGTCACGGTCTGCACAGTATGTAGCACGCAGGAGGCACACTGCATGCTTTACTCTCAGTGTGGTGCTGAATGGACAGCTCCCGCTGCGTTCAATGAGGGTCTCGACCGCGGACAGACCCTCTCCCAAAAACCTGAAGGACAAACAGCGAATTCTCTCAGGGTTATGTGCTCATTACATAATCTGTAATCATGACATCATCCACAGAAATAATGAAGAAGTTTCTTTGTCTCGACATTTGACTGTAAACAAAACAAAAACTTTTTGCTAAATTGAATTTGGGTTTTACCCCTAAATGAGGTTGGCAACTTTTATATTTTGCATTATTTTTTGCTGAAATAGTGGGATTATAACACCTAGTCCTATTAAGCGAATCTTATAAGAATGATTTCAAGTGTCTAATGTGTTTTAGGTATTATGTCTGTGCATATATTATGCATAAATTAACTTTTGAAAAACAGGTTTGTATATATTAAATGACTCATAGTTAATTAAAGCTGATTATTGTAATCGTTATTTCCATATTATCACAACAGGGAATGCTGTTGCTCTAATGGAATCACCTCCTGTTAACCAGACCGGTTTATCTTTTACAGAATATAGACAAAAAGACAATCTAAATATTGCTTTTCTATATGTTGCTGGCTGAAAGCTGTGTTTGTTTAAGGTATGCTGTTAAGCAGAATGGATGTCCAGCCACAAGTGAGACTGACACATATGTGAACACTGTTTGTGTTGTCTTTCAGTCTTGTTTCTGTTTATCCTGATAGAGGAGGGGTTTGCATTGGCACAGAAAACTCAAGGTTGGTACATGTTAAATGCTATATGACTCTTGAATAGAGACCCACATGCAATGATATAAACAGAAAATGGCAAAACAAATCTGTGCATTTAATGGAAAGTCTGTTAATTGTATTCTTTGTCTCTAATGTCTTGAATGTGTGTCATCATCATGTATTTGTGTGTGTTTTCTTTCTCGCAGTATTGCCTCAGAATGTGGCTATTGAGGATAAGAAGCCAGCTCACTGTGGAACTTTGATCCAGACAGCCAATGGAGGATCATTCAGTTCTCCAAACTACCCAAAGACCTACCCTGCAAACAAGGAGTGTGTTTATATTCTGGAGGGTACGAGTCTCACACCCACAAGCACAGACATTATTAATCATTTTGTCTTATTTGTTTCGTTGTGTAAAGTGAATTGCATCCTGTCATCACATATTTGTTTAATTACTCAGACCTGTCAGTTATGGACTGTGATTTATTTTGAGGAATGTTATGACCTCTGTTTCTGTTTCACTGTCTCGTCATCAGCCCATCCACGCAAGAGAATCCAGCTGGTCTTCGATGACCTGTACTACATCGAGCCGTCCTTTGAGTGTCGTTTTGATAACATTGAAATTCGTGACGGGCCGTTTGCTTTTTCTCCATTGATCAATCGATTCTGCGGTGCTCAGAGTCCAGGAGTGGTCACCTCTTCTGGACGCTTCATGTGGATCAGGTTTATCAGCGATGAGGAGTTAGAGGGACTGGGCTTCAGGGTGGAATATTCATACACTGCAGGTACACACACACACACACACACACATGCTTCATAATATGTAATGCATCTTGCAACTTTTCTCTTTTCATTCATTTGAAAATATGATTTTATTACAAAAACGTGTCTAGATCCTGATTTTCATCTTCATGTTGGAGGACTTCTGAATCCCATTCCAGGTGAATACGAAATAGCGAAAGTCAATTTGGTTAAATGATAAAATATGACTTCCACTTTATTGAAAAACTTTGTCCTAGGTAAATGTTTTGGGACAACTGGAAGTTGTCATTCTTGTTTGTTTGTTGTTGCATTTTTGACTGATCCAGTGGGGATGGGGAGCGGGGATTTCATTGTTTGACCAGACAAAGCAGTTGAGGTGACTTTTTTGGAAACCACCTCTTGCAAATGTCAGATAGTTGCACAGCGTTCACTCTGGGTTTCATTTTATACTGGACAATAGCAGAGTTATAATACATGCAGTTTTATTGCAATTTGGCATCAGTTTAGTTTCTCACTAAACCTGTAGTTTAAAGTAAATCATTAAACCCTCACATGACGCTGTTAAATTGGCATTGCCGTGTTCACCGCCCAATTTAAAACAGCCTTAATTCTCAACATGTTTTTAGTATATTTTCATCAGAATTTCACCCCACACACTCTCTGTTTCAGTAGCTATGATTTCTGAACCCAGCAAATATAAAGTAAATGAAAACTTTAGCGCACACGTTATGTAAACTCTTGAATATTTCAGTGGCCCAGAATTTATTAGTATTACACTTACCATCTGCACTCTCAAATACACTGAAGGTATGATGTTATTATATTTCAATGTTATTTGTCTTCCCTATGTCTCCTTTTCTTAGACTGTCAGTTTGATCTGTCTGGATCCGATGGTATAATCAGATCTAGTCAGGTTGAGGAGGAAAACAAGGTGAAATCAGGGGAAGCAATAGACTGTATATGGACAATACGAGCTCCACCTATGTCTAAGGTTAGTAATGCAAAGTGGGCTCTCCTCCTTTACTCACAGTGAGATATGTAAAGACTAAGCCAAGTGAGTTAGTCATTTTCACTAAATAAACCTCTTCGAGATGATACAGGACCGCAGCGTTTATTTTTTACATTTCTAATAAATATCAATAAAGAGAACTGGAATATGGATTCAGATTAAATTGATGTTGAAATTGATAAAATATACAAGAAATAGTTTAGCAATCGATGTACAAAATATTGGACTGCAGGCTGAAAATTTATCAAATCAGAATTATGTATTCCAGACAGCCATGTAATAAATCTTTATGTGTTTTTATGTGTACTCACTAGCAGCAACCTGTTAACATCCTCTCTCTCTCTCTCTCTCTCTCTCTCTCTCTCTTTCTCTCAGATCTATCTGCGTTTTCTGGACTATCAGATGGAGAACTCAAATGAATGTAAAAAGAACTTTGTTGCGATCTACGAAGGCAGCAATGCCATCGAAGACCTAAAGGCCAAGTTCTGCAGTACTGTTGCCAATGACATCACACTTGACAACGCTGTTGGTGTGGTCCGAATGTGGGCCGATGAGACCAGCAAACTGAGTCGGTTTCGTATGATCTTCACGGTCTTCGCTGAACGTGAGCTTTCCTTTGACTTTTCCTTTTCTGCACTTTAATTAATTTGTCTACATGTAACATATGTGTATGAATTATCTATAACTGCCAGAAATGACAAGTGACTTGTCCTGTGAAGTGTAGTCTCTCTTTCAGGTTTTATTAAGATGTATGAGTCGTTTGAAATTGTAAGTTTAATTTAATTTACATTAAATTCAATAGAAATGAATGTGTAGCGACATCTGAACTATACCCAAAAATGACCTCAGGAGTCTTTTCCATGGCACTCACTATCAGACTGACAAATGGTTTAATACAGGATTGCAGATGTTTGGTCTAAGAGCTCCACCATGTGAACATTATGAGAATTACATCATCTGTCTGTCTGGCATCTCATTAGTAACTTGTTTGGTTTGCAGCTCCATGTTTGGCCAACACATATTTCTGTCACAGCAACATGTGCATCAACAACACGCTGGTCTGTAATGGTGTTCAGAACTGTGTGTTCCCCTGGGACGAGAATAATTGCAAAGGTAAAACGTGTATTTGTGCAATTTACCCGCATGTGTCGCCATTGACACATTTTTATTTGAATGGGTAGTCAAGGAAATCAAACTAATCATTCATCAGGGAACTTAATTCACCAATAGACTCATTACTGTTTATTAAATGAAATTGTGCAACACGTTGTGTGTATAAAAATGATTTTAAACCTTAGGACAAACAATTATATTTGATTGAAAATGCTTAATTGGAAATTTAGAAAATATTCTGTTGTTTTCTCTCTCACACAGAAAAAAAGTCTAAAAGTTTTTTCCAGCAGATGAGTAAAACTCATACCACTGTCATTGGAGTGTCTACTGGTGTGGTCTTTCTCCTCCTCCTCATCTCTGTATTCATACAGATGAAGCAACCAAGAAAAAAGGTGACTGTTTAGATAAAAAAACATGTGTAAATTCAAACTAAAGCCACTTTCTTAGTGGCCGGGGCTACACAAGCTATTCAAATTTTCCTTCTGCATTTATAAAAATCGTTCAATATAATGTTCTTATGTTAAGTAAACAAATATTACTCAAAATTGGTGCAAGGTAAAATGTTGCATTTTGATCTGTAACCTGTTTCATGGATCCGAAGGTTTTGAATCGCAAGAGTTTGTTCAGCGCGGCTGAGATGCAGGAAGTCCTTGAGCCGCCTCATTATGAACTCTTTTCCATGCGTGAGCCCGAGCTGTCGGATGAACTGTCTGAGGAGCTGGATACCACGCAGAAACTCCGCCGCTCCTCCAACACGTCCCGCTGCATCCACGAGCATCACTGCGGCATGCAGGGCAACGTTGCATCCGTTGCCATGGCTACCCGAGCACATCAGCTTGCTCAGGCAGCGGAGGAAATGAGCGGCATCGTAGGGGGCCAGAGGTTGGAGCAGTTTCCATGAGAGCAGAAATGTTTCGCGACCGCACACTCGCAGTGTGCAGAGTCTGCGTGAGGTGCTGGAGGATGGGGAGTTGGGGCTGGAGGAGCGGGTTATGGAGGAGATCGGGTACAATGATGCTATGGCCCGTGGAGGTGTCTTGATGATGCGTAACCATGCCAACCCTGTCCAGCAGCGCTCCCTCTCCATTGACTTCTGAGTGAGGGGAAAGTCAGCAGATACTTTGTCATACTGTATGTTGCATTAAATTACTATCAACTATTCTCTCATAACCCTCCTTAGGTACATGGAACCTTGTTTTGGTCACAAATAATGCACAATTAAAGTCTTTCGTTACACATCATATCAACATTTAGGAAGTATAATTCCAATCATTTTGTTAGATTTTATTTCCTCAATACTCCTTGTGACTTCCTCTCTTTCTTTTATAATTTCAGGCCAAGTCAAATAAGATGTAAGAAACCCAGAAACCTGGGAGTGGTAATCGATGATCAGCTTAACTTCACGGAACATGTTGCTAGCACCACCCGGTCCTGTAGATTCATACAACATTAGGAAAATTCGACCGTTCCTGTCCGAGCATGCTGCGGAAGTCCTAGTCCAGGCTCTCTCAGACTGGACTATTGCACTGCGCTACTGGCTGGACTCCCAGCTTGCACATCCAGACCTGTACAGATGATCCGGAATCCAGCGGCAAGAGTGGTCTTCAATGAACCGAAGAGAGCAAACATCACTCCTCTCTTCATGAAGTTACATTGGCTCCCTATAGTGACTCGCATCAAATTCAAAGCTCTGCTCTTGGCCTACAAGACTGGTTCGGCACCCCCATATCTTCACTCGCTAATACAGACTTCCGCCAGATCCCTACGCTCTGCAAATGAACAACGTCTTGTAGTGCCATCCCAAAAAGGGAAAGATCACTCTCATGTACCTTCTCTGGATCTGTTCCACATTTGTGTAATGATTTGCCCGCTGCTACAAGGTCAGCAGATTCTGTAGCCATCTTTAAGAATCGGCTGAAAACACATCTCTTCCGTCAACACCTGACCGATTAGCACTGAATTCTTTTCTACTTTTTCCATCCTCAATGTAAAAGAAAATCCGTAGCTTTGTATACTGTGGTAGGCTATGAGACCAGTTTGTACTGCACTTATGCTTTTTGCTGTCCTTCTGCTGTTCCAATTGCTTCTATTGTTGACCTCATTTGTAAGTCGCTTTGGATAAAAGCGTCTGCTAAATGACTAAATGTAAATGTGGAATGTATAGGCATTAAGATGTGGATTAGAGATGGTTTGCTTTTTCCCTTTTACTTTAACCACACTAATAATTGACTTAGATGGGAATTTACATGGAATTTTTATGTTGTGTTGTGCACAGTGAGGTGTAATGAAAAGGAGAAGTTAATCATTTTTATAGTCTTGTTTATAACGTAGCGTACATGGGACTGTTATTGAGCCGATCTGTGAAAATAAACATCACATTTTAACATACAAATGTATTACTGTATAGTTTCTTACATTTTCACTGACATAGTCATTCATCTAAAAATTATTTTTATGTGCAAGAATAATTACTTTTTGTTGTTTTGCATAATGTAGAAATCCCCCTTTCCAGTGAAAGGAAAGTAACGTTTAATCAAATGACTGTGGGGGAAAAGAGTCCCTTTTCGAATTTCTTTATTTTTCAGAAGTGTGTTAAAAGTATTTCTCCTTTTTGTTTTAGACAGGTGCATGTTGACATTGGCTTTGTTAGGAATCTTTTAAACATTATACAAGTTTATTTTTGTATTAACACATGATGTAGAAATATTAAAAACAAAACACAAGATTAGTATTGGGCAAAGAAAATCTTTCATTTTCAAAAGCATGTGTTTCATCAAAAGCACACAAGTGTAGTTTATAACCTTAGCTCTTATGACTGTAGACGTCTTCACCTGTATATGCCTTACATCATTTCTTCATTCAGATAACACATCTCATACAAATCCTCGCCCAACCGTTCCAGAAGCCAAAATCTATGGAATTTTTTGCTCTACCATTAATATTTTTGTTTACACTTGTTCTTTACAGTTGTTTCATGTAGCTTTATTTTATCATGTTATTGTTTTTTCTTTGTTCATTTTCCCACATTTTATTGTGTCCCATTAGCTGTTAGTCCCTTTTCTTTCAAACACAGGCACATTCGACTTTCCACATTCTTGTTTAAATGTAGTTTGTTTGATACTAAATGAACTTTTCATTAGTAATGTTCATTTCAACGTCGTCCCACTGTTATATACACACTTTTTATCTGTGCAATTTACACAACAGCGGGTTTTCTATTCAATCCTATTAAGTGTCATACACAATAGAGCTCAATAGGGCATGCAGCTCTGGCCTGGCATTGGTCTTCAGCCAGGTGCTGTTGTTTTTGTTATGGTGCCATGCATATATAGGTCAGGAAGACAGCAGAGTTTATATCACATTGCACTCATTACAATGAACTCAATCCAGAGATGAAGTGTTTTGCACAAACACGCAATGTTCATGCGCTTGCTTTCTTTCTCGCAGGGATCAAACCAGCAATTTTTGGTTTCCAGCCCTCTATGCCACTGCATCCAAATGTGCACAGAACAGGTGAACCTGCTCTTTTCTGTTTGTGAGCTTTGTTGACTTTTGTTTTAACATTAATCAATTGTGTAAATATGAATTTCCTTATTTACTGTATTTAACACTTTTCACAAGTTTTAATTGTTGTAAAACATCCATAAAATACATTTTAGAACAAAAAGTAGAGATAAGAAGGAAAGCCTTCAAATATACAAATGACACCATTAAAATAAAGAAAAACAAGAAATAATAAAAAACAGGAAAAAATAAATGATGTAGAATACATAGAAGAAACACTATGATGGATAGACTCCTGAAAATTTTCCCGAGCGTGTGACACAGTTACATCAATTGTGTGCCAATGATCAATCATTATATTTTAACCTGGTTACCTGCTATCAAAACAATAAATCTAGATAGGTGCTCATGGTATTTATTGCTACCTCACACAAATAATGTAAAATGGGTCAGTTTATCTGCTCTGAATGTAAAAATTTATTTCCATTTACCGCAGTCACAGTGGAGGTAACATTTTAGATTAAATGTTGCATTCATTCACACATAATAGAAGTGGCTCACTGAAACTGAAACCATATTTTTGTCATTTGGCCAACATGAATTTCCAAGCCATGCAGGTGATTCAGAAAGAGGAACTATGCTTCACACAAAGCTTTTTCAAGACCCTGACCTCAAAAAAAGTTCAGTGGATGACTCATAAATGCATTAAGAATGGGTGCCAAAACTATTTAATTCAATCCTTTGTGAATATCACCTCAGACATTTCGGCTATTAAACACATTTTTTAAATGAAATTGAAATTACACTGACTTGTTGAGGCTTGTATCTTAACATCCTCAGAGCTCATGGTACATTAGGTCCATCTTGAAATTAGATTTTTACTTCGGTAACCACTCAAGCTTATTATACAGTATGTTTCTAATAGAACTCCGGTGTTTTATGCAATTTCATCATCCACAGATATGTGTTGTTTACTTTAACTTTGATCAAATTATACATGGTAAAACTTTGGGAAAAAACCCCACATTTAATAAACTATTTCGGATGAACACAATAAACAGTGCGCCCTCTTTGACCTGCAACCATATTTTTTAGTACACATTGTGCTGTGCTAAAAAACGTTATGGGATCGCATAGAATCATTGACTATCTGAGACATTAAAAACATTACTAACAGACCTGTGACTACTTGCATAATCTTTTTCGGTTAAAGCAATGAACAAGCAGTATGATGTCACATGATGAAATATTACACTGACATTTATTAAACAAAACTGCAGGTGTGTAAGAAATACAATGTTTCCATATAATATCAGTCTTGAAAGTATGTGAATGAATGACTAATGATATAATCAGGTAATGATATCTTATTGTTCAAATTTCACTACTATTTAACACATTTTAAGTATAGTTTACATACAGTAAAATATAACACTTCTTGCAGGTTTCACAAGCATAAAAAATAAATAAAAAACATTTAAACATTAAAAGCACATCTTAATTCTCACATCACACACACATACGGGTCATCTTTTAGTTTAATGTCCTAATGGATCATTAAATGATTGATCAAAGAAAGCTTTTTGTGAATAGGCCATGAGCGGCATACGCTCTCCAAGCACAGCGTCTCTGAAATTGCGTCGTCTCCACGCATACACAATACTGTTCAGACACCCCTGCAGTGATACTGACATCGCCTAGACAATGACACAAATCACACAATTAAACCGGCTGAAAATACTAGATTTTATAGAATCAAAGAACACAACATAGCTCTGCTACTGCAGTGACTTTGCAGTGACATGAAATACTCAATATTCACAAATCAAAAAGACTGTACATTTTCTTGTAAATGGGATTTCAACGAACACTAGCATATATATGAAGGAAAAACTCCTGGTCTAACAGTCATACGATTTCTTAATCCAATGATTTTCACTTAGTTTAAAATGTATGTTATTTTACAAAACACAGTGTACCTGTATAACATAGAGAGGAAATAGATGTTGTCTAATGGATGACGCAAAGGATAGACTGACCAGAAGCAGACCTGTGGAGAAGAAAAAAAATCCCAAATAACACCAGGGTTATAAAGAGACAAACATACAATAGAGAACAAATTGGTGATCTTTCATAGCAAAAAGTCCTAGTATCTGTTCTTGATTTTGAATACAATGGTAAAATGTGTTATTTGTTTCTGGCACCAGCAATGCCAAGACAAAAGGTTCAAATCTCAGGGAATTTACAGTTCTACTTATTTCTAACAGTTATTCTCACAGTAAAGCATTTGTGTGCCCATGTGTGTTTGTACTATATTGCGTGTGTGTGTGTGTGTGTGTGTAAATACAGCCACAGAAAAAAGAGAGCATCACAGATTTTCATTAAATCAGCCTTTTTAGGTGTATTTTGTCCATTCCAGTCTGTTGAATTTCAACAAAATCAAACCTCAGGAGAGACATCAAGTCATCCAACAGCAATGTGAAAGACTGACAGCATGACAAGACACATGAAAACTGCTAAAGCCAGGTTATCACATAAAAAAATATTTTTCGAACTTTTCCTAAATACACGATTGTACAAATATTATTGTTGCGCTGCTTAAAAGTGAATATAAACATGTTTTCTTTGCAGTATTTGAAGTCTCCTGTTTCCTCATTTTTTATTTTCAATAGAAACATCATTTATTTTTCAAAATTTGTGAGAAATATAGTTAGTAGTGCACAGAATGAAACAGAAATGATAATTTTACCAAAGCAAATACCTATAAATAGTACATTTTAAATGAATTTGAAATGGTCTCTTCTTTTTTTCGGCGGCTATACATGTGGGTGTTATTATACTGACCTGGTGCCCAGCAGAATACGATAACAAGAATCATGTATCGTGCCGAAGACCAAATTCCACCTGGATGATTCTGGGACATTCTGAACATGGTTGTGCTATTATAATTCCTATACCAGCTCTGTAACTTCCAGTATACCACCTTTACAGGAAGAAAAAAGAACATTTAAAAACAATGTATTTGTATACAAGTGCATTACTGTCTTTACATTAGAAACCAAGTAGAATTTGCAGTAATACACTTTATAAGCAAGTATTGATAGAAGTATTGTATGTGTACCCACAGTGCAGCACACGAGGACGGTCATCACACTGGTGAGCGTGAAAACTTGAATGAACTCTGCATGACCTTGATCCTGTTCGACAAAACACAACCGAATCACTTCTTTTCATTCAAATATAAAAAACGTATTCTTGCCGTTCGGTGTCTCAGTATTGCTTACCACAGTTGGGCAGGTGTCATTTGTTATATGCAGAAACAGAATGCAGCTGGAGAAGGAAACAGAAACAGATTAAGTAAGGTGACATAAACACGTACACACAAATGCAGACACGTGTTCTCACCTGTCGCAAAACCTGGCGGTGTCCGGCCAACTGCTGACGTATGTAATGAGTTTGTTTGGGCGCATAAGAGTCGCTTGCTTAACTGTGACTGTTTTAACATAGACGATGTAGCCAAATATTGGAACAAGCCTAGTGAAATAAAGTACAGAGCATTACATAGATCAATTTAAAGCATCATATTTGTAAAGGGTTAAACAAAACTACTCACCACACAGTAATATAGAACAGGCAAAACATCCTTCTTCTGCGGAGTGACTGTGGTAATGAATAGATTAAAATAATTACATTTTAAATGAATGAACCACAAATAAAATATACTGCATATTCAAGACTTATTATTTAGAATCACGATGCACAATGAGTTAATTCTACATGAAGGATAAAACGAAAAAAAAATGTGGGGAATGTGGTACAACCAGACTGAGCTGAGATTTAAACAGCAAATGTTAATTGGTGTTGTCATGTTATACAAAAGCAGAAGCATTGATCTGATGTTTAGTGACACGGTGTGCGTGTGTCTGCTCACCTGGTTTTCAAATCCTTCCGCTTCGGCTCTTTCTCTCCATCCTTGAAACACATAAGCTGACTCACAGGCGTAAATGAAGACGAGCAGAAATGAAATGCAGTAGAATGTCTAAAGAGACAGAGCGTGAGAGTATAAATGAATGCTTATGATTATTATTGTGAAAAGAGAAACAAATATTAAAGAATAATTAGGTGTGTGACATTTCACTGGAAGTCTGTTACTTTAGAGCATTTATAAATAGTTCTCGTCCTGTCCCGATCTCTAAGTAAATACACAACGTCCTCACTGTTTTATAGGGTCATGCATGACTCAGTTGAATTGTTTTATGGCTTGCCACAATAAAACAGAAAATCTATGAAGCACTGTATAAACGTTTGCAGTGTAACGGTGTTCCTTTTTTTCCAAGAGGAAATTTTTCTACTGCTGAAGAAAGATGTTGCGTAATAATAAAGAAATGCAAATGCATTAGAACGTGTTACATAAGATCTTTTTAACAGCATTATTATAAAAAGAAATTGCAGAAAACTTTTCTGAGTTCTTAAATAGTTTAATAATGTTGTTTAATGCGTCAGAGCAGCTGTATAACTGATGCATGTTTATGTGCCTGTTGTTTCTCACCAAAGATAAAGGCAATCCATAGTTGCACAATTTTTCACTGGTTTTCACTGGCAAAGTGTCGTAGGATAGGAAGTTAGTTACGATGGTGCCCATCAAAACAGCCGAAGCTAGAAAATCAGCCAGGGCCAGCTGAAGAAGAGGCTTTGCCTGCAACACAAGAACAATGAGAAACGTACAGTATGAGCTATCAATACCTTTAGCACAGCTTTTCCAATGAAGCACATATTGCATATTTGCAAATGGTGAGAATCAACTGAGTAAGACTGTTGAAGCAATATTTAAAAAATGTGTTTGCAATCAACGGTCAACGGTGAACTTTGCAAAAGAAGTTTATTTTATCAAGAGAGCGATGTGGTGCTTGATTTTCATTCACACCATGTGTGCGTGTGTGTACACTGCCAATATTGATCTTCACTGTTGACGTCTGTAGCAATAGTGTGGAATGTATGTGTACTTTAAATGTGAACCAAGGAATGTAGATTTATCAAATTCTCATTCAATAATGTTATTATATTCCGAAATTCAATATTTACTGGGATCCAAATGAAAATGTACGTGCCAATTTAGATTTTTGGTTTAACAAGATACTTATTCATGATATAATGAAGTATCACCTTCGCATATAGTGAAGACCGGGGCTAGTTGTCACACTTTTTACTTGTGAAGTGAATTATATTGCTATGTGAACACATAATGTCTTCACTACAGTAAACATGGCTTCTGTTATTGCCCAAGAAATAATTCACACGTAGCAGGCTTTTAACATACTGCAAAAAATGACATAATCATTTTAGTCTGGATGATAAAATTCACAACAAGTGTTTTCATTTACGAGAATATTTACCTAAGTTTCTAATAAATACAAAATGCAAAACCACTGCTATCGAGAATGCTGTATGTTTATCCAATATATACTATAAAAGTTAGTCTTAATGGTTATCTTGGTCTCTACAAACACTGATTTCACAATAGCACTGAATTTCTCTCAAATGTCTTTTAACTGTGACTCACCTGTACACTGAGATGTGATCTCTTTAAAATGGATACTACTATGACAGAACAGCTACCTAGCAGACTGCAAATAAAAAATAGAAAAACATAACATTTTGACAAAAATAATAGATACTTATAAGAGACAACAACATTCTTCAAAATATCTCTTTTTGTTGAATTTCATTTTGGGGTGAACTATCGCTTTAGGGTGAGTGGACCCTGGCGGGGGTCGCTGTCCCTAGAGGCTAGTCCTGAAAGTTGGAATTATGGATCAGGCAACTCTGGGTTTACATTGAAATTCCTCAAATCCTTACCTCACAAGTCACATTACATGTCATACAACCTGGTTACTCTTTTTATGTTTAAGCATTTTCTAACGCACTGCAATGCTCTTCGGTTCAGATTTATTAGCTAGGACTGAATGCGTGCGCATAACTTTTCTATTTTCCTTAAATGTAAGACTTTCTTACCTTAAACTCAAACACGACACGTAGACCCCGGACAGAGCCGCAATCTGTATACAACCATAAAGAACATACAACCTTATCGAATAGAATGTATCGATCTTTTAGTATTTGCATTTGTTTTATGTTTTAATAACTGTTCGTTTAAGCAATATGCAGTGTCCGGTAATGACACAACATGCTGTTTTAACAAGTTAAGCTGAATGTGTAAATTGATGTATTACCCTTTTGTCTGCCCATCCAGCACTTGAGTTCATGACGACGGAGTTCATCAAAGCTATTCCTTGACCTACATGCCGCTCTGTGTTGTGTGTGTCATGCAGGTACAGCACCTGCCCGCTGTTTTTCCTGTACCTTGAACCTCAGCTGTGACCACGTGACGTCTACTCTCACCTGTACTGATGTGTTGTTCTTCATGGGGAATCCCAAATCTATTGTGTACTTGTCACCGCGGAGAGACGTCTTGGCAACACTATAATAACTGTCATACAAATGGCTAACCGAAAGGATCATGTATTTTATATATTTTATACATACATATACATATAATGTGTGTTACATTGTACATACACAACTCTGCCGCTATTTCGTTCAAAAAAACACGTAGTTCCATCACATTAACTGTATGTTGCACTACATTTTAACTAAGAATATTTATTGATTTATTGACGTCACACGCGCGAACCAAGGCGCACAATTACTGTAGTATGCAGCGCCCTCTACTGCTCAAAAAGGCTTGTGCTTTAGTTTGACAGCATATTTGGCCGACGCAAATTCAGATGTTAGAAGACTAAAAACTAAGTAAAAACGGTTCACTTTAACATGTAGGTGTTCAAAAAAAACATATAATCAATTATAATCGAGTTAATGGTTCTAATGGGAATTGTATTGGTTTTAATGGAATGGTTAACGAATGCTCTCTGTGGGTAATGTGTTGGGTTTTGTTGGTGGATGTGAACCAATAGAACACAATTAACCTACTGGAATAAGGCCCAAAACACTGTAGGTTTTATACATGTGTAACCATTGTAATGGTTTTAAGTGCAAACAGCTATGGTTCATAATGGTACTTGCAATGAAACCCGTTAGGATTTCTATTGTTTACGAATCGCAACTTTATTTATTTTTTAAAGATTTAAGAAATGTTTTAGTGTTTCATTCATTACAGGCTAGGAAACGTTCCTAAAACTCCGGAAGTCATGAATAATTGTGACGTCACCACAGGGGAGTCTGCTCGGGGCGGGAAGTGACGTCAACTCTTCCACGGTGGCTCCTCTTCTTACGTGGCAACGCGTCAAGCGACCGGCGAGACAGACCGAGCACAAAGAGATAGAATATTAATTAAAAGATATTATTACATCTGCTTTATAAAGTCTTCTTTAAAATCATCATGGGCCTCACGATCTCATCGCTTTTTGGGAGACTGTTTGGCAAGAAACAAATGAGAATACTGATGGGTGAGTGTTCACCGGACATTAGCTTCATTTTTATCATTCGGTTCTTTTTTCATATAAAGTTAATCACGTTTTTGTAATATACGACAGAGATTTCGCGTGGAACTAAATAGTCGTGGTTTTCACAATATCTACATTTTATTACAACACTAAATGTCTTGGAGAGTGGCTAATGCTAGCTTGCTAGCCTCAGACACAACCTGAATAAATGGATGAAATAACATTATTCAGAGCTAACATCCTTTTTTTGGGTTTCAGTGGGTTTGGACGCCGCAGGTAAAACCACAATACTTTACAAACTAAAACTGGGAGAGATCGTGACCACTATTCCTACTATAGGTGAGATTATTTCCTGATCCCTCTTTGTAGTAGAAACTGTAATAGTTTAATGTTTATACAGGAACTGTATTGGTTTTAATGGAAACTACATTGATCTGTCTGTGTCTCTTCTGGTAATATGTTGTCTTGTAGATAAGTGTCATTTTTTAGGGTTGTTTCCTTGTTCTGTGTGCTGTATTGATTATTGCATGATTGCATTGGGAATTTTAAAAAGGTTGATTTTGAAGCTGACATTAGGTGCAGTGACATTTGATTAATAATGATTGATAATGCCCACACATATTGTATGATCTATTGGCCTGGCTGTTATTGCTTATCAAATCTCATTATAGCCAAGCTATTTTGTTTAATGTCCTGACAAATTGTTGTTTTCTTCAACTGTATTGTTTTTAGGTTTTAATGTGGAGACTGTTGAATATAAGAACATCTGTTTCACTGTGTGGGATGTTGGTGGTCAGGACAAGATTCGTCCTCTGTGGAGACACTATTTTCAGAACACACAGGTACGATCTTGTATGATATGTCGTAGTGATTCAGTTGTGGTCTCTTATTTATAAACGCTTTTTCAAATGCAAACTATTGGTTGAGATGTGCTGTACTCTTGATTGATGATTTTGTGTATTTAATAAAGCATTAAAATAATACTACTTTTCCTTCACCTTCAGGGTCTGATTTTTGTTGTGGACAGCAACGACAGAGAGAGAGTGGCAGAATCTGCAGAAGAGCTTTCTAAAATGGTAAGACTTGCTCTTTTACCCACAGTTATTTTAATCATTAAATTCAATTTAGTGCAGTTAATTCTTAATATTTCTTTCAACCCTAAATTAACATACTTCAGAGACATTACAATATTGTGGCAGACTCAAGTTCAGAATAACACTGATCGTACATCAGCTTAGTTGCACATTTCTTGACTGGATCCTGTTACTGAATTGATATATATATATTACCAGTTATATGTTGGATTCATTCTCACCAAAGTAAACTGTTGATTGTTATTATTATTATTATTAGTCCCTAATCGACAATGGCATCATTTACAGTAATGTTTCATAGTTATATTAGTTTATATCTAATGCAGGGCTCAACACTAAGACATTTTTGGCCACACTATTTTTTGATGTGTGACATGCGTCACATCATGTAATAAATGAGATATGATGTATTACAGTATAAATGTTACCTTTGACTGACCCCTGCTTCTTTTGTCTATGCAGTTGCAGGAAGACGAACTGAGGGACGCGGTGTTGCTGGTTTTCGCTAACAAACAGGATCTGCCTAACGCCATGGCTGTCAGTGAACTCACAGACAAACTTGGGCTACAGAGTCTACGCAGCAGAACGGTACACACGCATAACTAAAGTTATTCCAACCTGCATCTGCTTAAACATACGGTAGTTTGTATTGCTTACATATTCCTCTGTCTTTTCTTCCCTAGTGGTATGTTCAAGCAACCTGTGCTACACAAGGGACTGGACTTTATGAAGGATTGGATTGGTTATCAAATGAGCTCTCCAAGCACTAGTATGTGTGTTGACAGTGACCAGATGTGTGTGAACCATAAACGACAGAGGATATCAGCGTTTAAACTCTGTCCTCAAGAACTTGTGTGAGTGCGTGTGTTTGGACAGACAGGTGTGGAGGAGCTATCAAGTGTTCAGCATCGTTTCTAATCTATCCTATTTGTCTTTTTTCTATGCTGTATTCCTACTAATGTTCTTTTAATTTGTTTCTTTATGAATCTGATTGTTTTCTATGACTGTAAAATAATGCTTAAATTGCATGTTTACTTGATAACTGTGAGAGCATTATGGCACAAGAGAAGGGAAGTGTGGAAGTAATTCTGGGCAGAGGGGATCCTCTCGCAAGTGTGGAGCAGTCGTATCTTAAGTTGTTGAAGCTGTTGTGCAAACAAGCTCACCACAAGATTTCCGTTGCAGTGCTGCCTAAACCGAGTCACAGGCCCCGCTGCTCAAGGAACATTCTATTTCACAGCAGTCTATTTTATTCTGGGGGGTGTTTTGTACAGCTACACGTTAATTTATGTTGCAGAAGGCCGATTTCAGGGACTTTCCACCAACAGATTATTTGAGATGTTTGGAACAAAATGGTACATGAAGTATTAACAGCAATATGTTGTCATCCATGATAGAATTAATACCATAATCTTACTTCCTGTCCTGTAACCTCCATTGTTCAATATGTTAGTGTATGTCAAGGCCCTGCATGTTATGGACTGGAGAGGGGTGAATTGTTTTTAAATCCCAGAGTTCTGGACAATCCAGCTTCGTGGTTCTTTTTTTTTCCACACGTGTCTAAAGATGCATGTTGGCACCTTTGTCAAGGTGCAGTGGAAAAGAACTTTAAATGGACACTCCAATACATCAAAGGCCCTTTTTTTCTCTGATTAAGGTGAGTAGGGAAAGGGCTGTTCTGAGACACTTCCTCATTCTGGCGTATGCCCTGCCTTTGCTCGAACTACCACAAGATCCACCCCTGTGAGAATAAAGATCTGATAAAAACAAAATGGATACCTTGGATGGATATTTATTTATTTGTATGGGTTTTTATTCATTGATGTACTCTGACATAAACAAAAAGTGGTTGCCTTTCTAAAGGGCTTTTCATTCCTTAGAATCATATTAATAGGCTGTATTGTTGCCTGTTGCAGGGACTCTCAATCCTGTTGTTAGAAGGAGATTTGCCTTTCTGGTTAGTTTGTTCCAACCACACTAACACACCTGTTGGTAATGTTGAGGTTAGGTTAACTAGGGTTGTGATTAGATGGTTTGGGTGTATGTTTCCAGGACTACATCTGACATGCGTATAGGTTTACATGGAATTAAATGCAAATAGTCTCTGCTTCAAATGTCAATCCTCTTATACTGCCAATTTTGTAATGAGTTCTGGACTTAAATGTCATAATTCTATATCCCATCTGAAATAAAAATGTTAAACGTCTCGTACAGATTTTGCTCATCATATTTATCCTGCCAGAGAATGTTTGTTTTACAGGATTGCAATTAATGTGGCACAGCTTTCCAACTTTGCTGATCGATGGGACGATTTATTTACATTTTAAATTATTATTGTGCATAAAGCTGTATAATAATATCAAATAATATCTTATCTATAGGTCATAGATGTGTCAGAAGAAATATAAATCAGAAGTATTTTTAGTATTATTTCACTGCATTATAAAGCCTACATCTTTTTATTCCATTTACATTTATGCATTTGGCAGACGCTTTAATCCAAAGCGACTTACATTGCATTATCCTATACATTTTCCATAGGTATTTGCAATCCCCTGGGTCGAACCCAGTAAGCAAGTAATAAAGGTAAAAAACGACATGTAACGTTATTAATGAGATTTAGTGGAGTAAAAGTAGCTAATATGATATTATGCTTTTTAATGATCTACTAACTCATTTTTTCCAAAGTAAAACTATACTAGTAAAGATACTTGTAAATGCACCAGTGAGTAAAACGCGTCACTACTGTCCACCGCTGATGATATTTGTGTTCATATTCTCATTCAAAGTAAATTAAAGTTTAACGCCACTCGTCGGAAGTGACGTCATATCTTCCACGCGGCCGTGACGTGGCGTTGCGCAAGCTCAGACGAGTCGATACGGTTTCCTGACAGCCAGGCGAGCATCACACCACAAATCTTAAAACTTTAGGAATATTCTCGTAGTTTTAGTTGGTTTGTTGTCAATCTCCGTCATGGGTCTGACCATCTCGTCGCTGTTTAGCAGACTGTTCGGAAAGAAACAGATGAGAATTCTCATGGGTGAGTGCTAATTCTCATACGAACGTTAGCGGTGCTAGCAGCGTCAGACAACTTTCGCAATTTGATCATTTCCCTAAAATGTCAGCCCTTAAGGCTACGAATGACGGGTCTCTCTCATGATACATTATGTTTTTAAGAAAGTAGAAATGAGTTTCATTTGCGCATTATGTCAACTTACCTGAAAAATCATTCAAATGCTGTGATACGAACCCAACTAGTTTTGTATAATTTAACATGGTGTGGATTTCTTTACGTGTTAATCGATTATTGAGAGGGTTAAGCATAGCAGTTGACAGCTTAGTGTGGTTTAGATTCTAGTTATTTTATATTAGCAAATATTGTGTGTGTACTTTAAGTTGTAGTTTAATCTAGATGTGTATGACTTAGTTATACTAGTTTTGAATTCTAGAAATTTTGTATATTGTTGAATTTGTGTACAATTGTAGTGCAGTTCAATATATAACTGCAGTAATAAAATCAGTGCCAGTTTAGTTTCAATCTGTTCTTGTATAGTTTATTTAACGTTAGTTTTATTATAAGCACAACACAGTTATTTTCTGCCATGCTTTATGTTGAGTATAGTAGCATACGTCTTTTAAATGATTGGTATATCTCAATCTGTTTTTATTGTTTACAAACATAATTGCTATTTTTTTATCTGTTTCACAGTGGGTCTGGATGCTGCAGGCAAAACCACAATATTGTACAAACTGAAACTTGGAGAAATTGTGACCACCATACCCACCATAGGTAAGAGGGGGTGGCTGTACTGAGCAGAACCTAAACCAAAGCACTTAAAGTTTTACTTTAGGATCTTAATCTCAACAAAGCTTTATGATGTCTAAGAAAATGAAGTTAATTTGATTGATTGTTTTATTAATTAAGCTGTGCGCCTGTAAACCCTGTTATCGTTTGGGTTTGGACCTTGTTTGTTTCCTTTCGTTATGGCAACATCCACTGACTGTCTTCATAGATGTGTTGTTTACATCATTAAATTGGTCCGCTGGAGTCAACTCCGCATTTCTTTACAAAGGATCATTTCCACTATTAAGTTGTGTGCGGTTATTGCTAAATATTGTATTACTATTTGACAGGTTTTAATGTGGAGACTGTTGAATACAAGAACATCTGTTTCACCGTGTGGGATGTTGGTGGCCAGGACAAGATCCGTCCTCTGTGGAGACACTATTTTCAGAACACACAGGTATGATCTTGGCAACAGGTTGTTCAAGTTTTTATTTGAAATGGTATGGTTTAGAGAGAATGGAATTACTATCACTGTTTCCAGCATTCCTACTAAGCATTTTAAGGGTGAATATTAATAGTGGCAACTCGATCATTGAAGTCTTTTCAGTGACTGCAAGACCTGCAGTCTATTGTTCCCTCTGCTTATCTATCTGTATCTGCAGGGTCTGATCTTTGTGGTGGACAGCAACGACAGAGAGAGAGTAGCAGAATCTGCAGAGGAACTTTCTAAAATGGTAAGAATCTTTTTTTATTCTGATTTTGTGGTTTGCTTGCACAAAACAGCCAAATGGAATGTACTAAGACGTTTGTGTAGAAACCGTTTTTTTGTGATTTTGTTTGCTTAATATGGTTTAGTTGCCTCATCGCCCTTTTCCTGTGTGTGTGTACAGTTGCAGGAAGACGAACTGAGGGACGCTGTGTTGCTGGTTTTCTCTAACAAACAGGATCTGCCTAACGCCATGGCTGTCAGTGAACTCACAGACAAACTTGGGCTACAGAGTCTACGCAGCAGAACGGTACACACGCACTTTTTTTTCATAATCCCTGTATACACTTTGCTTAAAGTAAAAGTTAACATCGCCCTTATAACGTTTAAATAAAGATGTCTTTGTTCTTTCTTTGAAACACAAAAGCTCTTTTACATGCAATTGTAATGAATAAAGACAGATGGATTATAGCTTCATGATAGAGCATCATAACATTTATGCATGCGACTTGCACTTTATTATTGCTTATTTATGTCTTGATTTCTGTTTAATTGTCTTGCGCAATGATAGTATTATTGATTATTGTACCTCTTCTAATGCAGTGGTATGTTCAAGCAACCTGCGCTACACAGGGCACTGGACTCTATGAAGGACTGGACTGGTTATCCAGTGAGCTCTCCAAACGTTAGTGTGGCTGACAGAAGAGAAATGAATGCGTATGAACCAATGAAAAGTCTAGAGACTCCTCTTAGAAACTTTTAAGTGTATGACAGCTGACAACTGGGAACGAACCATCCAATACTCAGCGCTGTCTTAGCCTTTTTTCTTTACAATGTATTCTTTTGCCCAAATTTGTTTGTTTTCCAATGTACAAAAGCGCATTGTTGCATTGCCAAGAGGAACTTTTTTTTTAAAGACCTTCCTTCACTATGGCTCTTTCAGTTTAGCAAAATGGCCTTCTGGTCTATTAACACTGGAGTCTCTGATCAGCATGCCAGGTTATTGGATTTGATTTAGTATTCTTACAATCTGATCATCATGGTTTAGGGGCAGGATTTCTGATAAAGGGCTTGTTTTTTGAACTGGAGAATCTTGGGGGTCACTTATACTTTTGAGCTGGACTGTGAACGAATCAAAGCCATGCCTGTTCCATCAGTCTATATAAATATGCAACATTTTAAAGTTATTAAATTGTCACTGTAGTGGCTTGAGGTTTCTGTGGTCCTTCTTAACATTGTCCCCGACTGTGCATGCATCTTCAAGAATTGACTTTCTGGTTTAACATTCCCTGCATCAACACATGTCGTGTATGGCATGAAATTGTAAATTTCATAGCAGTCGTATTTTGTGTTTTCCCCTCAGTTCATTGTTGTTTTATGGCCAATGTTGAATGTTTCGTTGACCCAGAGAGGACATTTCATGTTGTTAAGCCACAGTAATGCAAGGAAAGTGCAGTTCCTTATAAAGTTCTTAACATTGCAAATTCACTTTGAAATTGACATTTTTTTTGTCAGTCATGCCATGTGAAAATGCTAATGTTGGGTTTTACCTGCAGCTTATCATTACTCGTGACTGAATCTGACACCTGGACGCTGATTTAATGTATACTGATAAATTCCATGTCTGGTTGAAATGGTTTGCTTTCCTAAATTATGTGTAACAGAAACCATCTATTTTACCCTTTTATCATGACAAATTTGTTTGTGTATTATATGTATTATATTGTTTTAGAATAAAACATAATCGTGAACAAATGTTGAAGCTGATGGTGCAGTTATTCAAATGTCCTTTTATTCTTTACTCGATGCAGATTTTCATAAAAGTCAATTTAGGAGGAAGTTGTAGCTGTCTTTAGCCATTTCACATCATAAACTGTATGTCCATAAAAACCATCTGTGTTGTGCTTTATATCATAATACATACTATATATATGTTTATTTGATTCATAATGTATTTATTTTAGTATGTATTATATATATATATATATATATATTTACCTGTATTTAGTCTACTTTGAAATGGCATCATCCAAAACCCATTTTAACACCTATTGCTGGCGATAATGATCTGTTCACTTATAACTCGGTTTCCATTTACCAAGTCAATCGCCTCATGTTTGTGCATGACCAAAGTTAATAAATTAATGTTAATAGATCTTACAGCACATTTTTGTTGTGTAATCGAAGTTGCATTAATACATCAATCCAGCAGATGTCACCTAGAACTAAGTTAACAATGCATATATTGGAGTAAAGGTGGAGCAAGTCCTAACATTTAAGTATTTAGGCACAGTAATGAAAAATTCTCATTCCAGGAAAATGTAGACTTCATACACAAGAAAGCCAGCCAAAGACTAGGTCTACTCAGAAAGTTAAGTTTAAGTATTGATAAGATGATTCCAACTGTTGTGTATAGGTCTGTGATAGAAAGCATTTTAACATATAATATTATTGCTTGGTATATGGAAATTTTGCAATGAGACCAGAATCAGCCAGAAACAGAGTACAATGCAAGATTCGAACCCACTCCACCATTGGTTTGAAGTTCTTCCTTCAGGGCATAGACTGCGCATGCCGCTAGCTAAAAGGAATGCATATAAAAGATCATTTAATTTGAAATGTAACCATTTTAAAGCAATTGTTTTAAAGTGTTCAAAATGTGGTGTAAAGGTCAGTTGGGCCTATGTGTTGTACAGGAACATGTGTGTTTATATAATGTGATATGGGGATGTATTGTATGTTGTGCCAGTGTCAAAGATGAATTTCTGTTTACGTAACAGACAATAAAGTAAACTAAATTTCAGGCTGAGTTAAGTTAGTTAGAGTAAAAACACAAACTAAGACTAAACATAAACATAAACGTTATTAAGAAAAATGTAAAGCAATGAGGAATAAAGGATTTAGTATTCTATTTTATGTCAGAAATGCTTTTCAGTCAACAAAGTGAAGGAACAACATGCAAACAGTTAACAACATACAAAAATAATAATATGCTAAAATATCATGCAAATACACCATGTAAGAAAACGAAAAAAAGTTGTACATTTTTTAAAAATTCAACAAGATGCATGCAATGAAAAACAAAACCAAAAGCAGAAATGGCACAGTTGTGAACATCACTAACAAGAAATTCCCAGAGGAGTTTCATTTCCCATGATCAGATTTAGACCTGGTGATGATTCTAGAACCATGGCGACCTTTGCCCACAGGTGTGAGTGTGCAGCAGTATAAAACATGAGGAAATAATCTTGTCTTTTTTCGATACATTCTGATCAACGATCAACAAGGGTAAAGAGAGTACATTTAGTAAATTGTCAAGTATGCTACCAATACTTAAAGTTTGAATGAAAAAGAGATAAAGACGTTTTTTTTGTCTTTTTTTTTTGGAAAAAGAAGTTTAGTTCACAGTTTAGTGGTGGTGCCTTGGTGGGGGACACCGTGGTAAATGGAGCTTCTGTAAAAATGCAGTAATGAGTGAGTATAACAATATTCACCAAGCTTTATTATACTATAGTCTGTTTGAATACTGGATTCTGATTGGCTGGAAGGTGTGCATTAAAAGCCTTTAAAGCACGGGTAGCTCCAGTCAGCTTAATTACATTTAAAATTTACTGACAAAATAACCGTCATTTTCACCTGTTTGATCTAAAATGACACTGTAAACATCCATAAAAGCTTTAACTTGGCAAATAACCATAAGCAGGATAATCCACGGCTAGCCGTGCATTAAAGGATTTTAACGTTGTGCATTAAAATCCTGTAATGCATGGCTAGCCGTGGATTATCCCTTACATATACATCAGTTAACCTCAAGACAGGTAGCCTATCATAGTTAATATACTGTACATCACCAATTTCGAAGTTTTGGGGTCTTTGGTTTACAAACCGAAAGACGTTCAATATGCTTAATGACAATGTTTTGAAATGTGTTTATACTGAGTTTAGGAGAAAGGGCAGAAAGACAGATTGGAAATGGACTTACTTTTTAAAAAGCACCTCAGTGTGAGACAACAATAAGCTAAATAAAGCTACTTTTGAGCAGTATGTTAGGGAACATGCTCTGTTACCCAATTTACAAATATTTATTCACCATCTTGCCAATCTTGTTTTTCTTTTGTTTTTGTTTGTTCTTTTAAACTGTTGAAGGGGTGGATTTAAAATCCTGCTCCCAAGGGCAGGTCATCCGGCCCAGAGACAAAGGAGAAACTCAGCAGGGGCTTGAGTCATCACCTTTGCGTATGGAGTCGCGATGCGCAGAGACCTGAGTTATACGCAGTTGCGTTGAAGTCTTATGTGAAAGTCTTAATGAAGTCTTAATGTCTTATCTAAAAGAAGCTCTGAATGAAGAATATATGAATATGTGGTGCATGCAAACCAGTTTGGTTTGGTTTCTGTGGGCTTGGTTAGGTTGGTTGGGAACCAACGGATTAAAACCCTTCCTAAAAAATAATACAACAGCGAAAACATAATGTGTTGGCCTACTGTGCAAATGATTGACTGATCTATTATCATCTGTTTAAATGCAATAAATGAAAGTGACTGTCAGGACTGTTATACAATAAAAACTGACATTGTTAAGTCTGTTAACTTGCTTGGTAACTCACTTCACAAAAAATCCAAATAAATAAAGGTTTAATTGAACAACTATTATTGTCCTCATTATTATACCTTGACGTTTAGAATCAGATTAAATAAAACCTACTCTGATGCAGATTGCACGTCAAATGACGTAACTGTTGTTATGAGTTTCAGTTTACTGTGAAACCCGAGAGAGAAAACAGAAACAGAGGGAGGAGTTTAGAACAAAAGTTGACAGGACTATTTAAAGAGGAAGAGATAACAAATCGCTCCTTTTGATCCTACAGACTCTCTTGTCTGAAACGGCACGGAGATGATCCACTTGCAGGCAATGATCTAACTTGGAAACGGACTGAACAATTCCAGTACGGTAAGGGATCGATTACGTGCGGTCACTTGACTAAAATGTTTTCATGAGACACGTCTGTTAGGTGGAGAAATGTGCCAACATTACAAAATAAACATTTAAAAAGGTTTTTAAAATTGAGCCAATAAGAGCCTAGAATAGAAGGGCACTGTTTTGCTATCATGGTAATATTTCAAGAATTTGACATAAAATAGGCTACCAAGACTATATTTTATATAGTAGCCCATATAAGTTTTATTTTTTACAAAACAACACATTTGGATTTTCATAACATATATAAATGTATATTTACATAAATGTATTTAGTATTGTTAACCTTGTGAAGGGTGACGTCATGGAAATTCTGCTTGCCCAACAAAATCTCTGTTTAAGAAAATGGTTTATTATGGTTTCAAATGGCCAAGAATAATTTTATAAACAGACGTTATACATTATTTATGCGTGTAACGTTATAAGTGATAAAAACGATCGTTTATTTTAGATTGTAAATACAATAATATTCGACAATTTTTCACTTTTTAATAAATGTTTCTCTTATTTTTAGCTTTCTCACTAGATGATTGCCCACATGTTGAACCATCTCGCAGCCAAAGGATGACTTTGGCGTTTAGCCTAATGCTTGCATTTTCTTTGTAAGTACCTCACAAATCTTCTAAAATACATTTATTTTCCAACATAACTTGTTTTTGTCTGAGCTCAGACAGGCAAGTTTAAAGTCTATCTATAACAATACATTTATTTCTTATAGGCTATTCTTTTGGAGGAGAGGAGAAGGAGTCTCCCACGGGACTCAGCACTCGGGTCCATTGCCCTTCTCCAGTGGCTCGTGAAGGGTTTTCATTCTGAAAACGCCCTCAGTCCTCTGGTTGGGGTTCAGTGGACCTGCAGTGTACGGCGCCAGATTCACGAGCTGCTAACGAAGCTCAGAAACTAGAAGCAACCAAAAAACCAAATCAACAAGAAGTCGACTTTCCCCTAACCCTTTTCCCTGGGTCGGCTTCTGGTTGTCTGTGGCTTGGTTGGTGGGTCTTGAAGATGGCCCGCTGGAAAAAAACTTTCTTTACAAGGCTGATTGCAACTTTCCATAAAAAGAAGACATAAAAACCCCCAATAAAAATCACAAAATATTGAACTGTCTGTGTTGTCTTTTTATCACAGTAAACATTAAAAACTAAAGAACTAAACAGAGTCAAAATAATCCATCATCTTAATTGAGCTATCATTTTTCTAACTGATAATATTATTGGCTTGGATAGCTGTAAAGCAATATTAAAAGTGATTCCTCTGCATCTTGTCTTACAAGTGTAAAAGGACATTTTTTTCACTGACATGAGTTAGACCACACACATTAGACATACAGATAGCTGATATGTAAATTATATTTGTTTCATTTTGTTTCAATAGCTGCACATATACAACGTGAGTCAGGAAACCTCCCAAACACATTGTTGACTTATGAAAAACAAACTGGTTGGTGGAGTTTTCTTTTCTTCATGTATTTATAGAATCAGAAACATAATACACAAATTATACAAGGGAATGTGGATAGCTATGAATAAATAGCAGGATTCAAACGATAAATTGACTCACATGTATCTACAATATACAGATTGAGATAACTGTGATGAATTTTGTGATTTAAATTAAAATTTTGTTAATCATTAGCAAATGCTAAAATCCCCTGCCAGCAAAGTTTTTCTTTCACTTTCATTTATCATGAAAAACATTTCTTGTGCCTTGACAGGATTGGCTAACACAAATCAGCCAATCAGGAGGGAGATATAAAGGACAGTATAAATAAAGTATGCAGGGTGCGTGCTCGATAGATTTCTTTACATTTGTCAAAAGATTTGTCTACAAATTTGCCTGGTAACTAACTGCTCTGAATTTGAAATTTGTCAACTGGAAATTCATACTGCATGCAAGTTTTTCAACAACATAGAAAAACCATAAATACATGGATTCTCAATTCTTTTCGATTTGCTTTTGATTCATTTCTTAACATTAGATAAACAGTTTGGGGCAGAATTTTTTACATATAGCAAAAGTCATGCAGTCTTTCGATGTTGAATGTCTGACTAAAGTAATATTTGTATATTGTAGTGAACAAATCAAAAGTCCTTTCTATTTCTGTTTTATAAGCCTACTTTAGTGAGCATTGGCTTCCTTTAAATGTGCTTAAGAAGTAAATGTGTCTTCTGCAGAATTATATTTATCTGTTACCTGTAACTCACAGTGCAATATCACCCCTCCCTTCCTCTGTAGAGCAATTCACAAGTAAACATTTACAGAGGGAGTGTCTGGAGTTTTCCTGACTTTGGCGCGTTCTGGAACTTTTTGATCATATAGTTTGCTATCATTACTGTAGTTTTGATATGATAAATGATTAAAATTATATGATTAAAATAAATGTTTTGGAGGCACATTGATCTACATTTTGTATGCAATGGCATAGCGCAGGGGTTCAGAGGCCACAATCATATACAGTAAACCAAAATAATTAGAAATTTTCACTTAACTTAAAAAATATTTTTGATTTTATATTAATTTCATAAAAAACATATTTTATACATTATATTTAAACATTTTTGTTTCTATTTATTTTGAATTTTTATAAAAATTCACTTAAAGGAATAGTAGACCCAAACATTTTCCCCATTGACTTGACGATAGTAATTTTTATTCCTACTATGAAAAGTCAGTGGGGACCATTTCTTGGTGAAGAATTTCTTTCATTTCAACGTTTGTTCTCCATTAACAGATCTCATCAGTGGACAATGAAGGAGAGGATGATGACGATGATGATGACGATGACAAAAGGGGTGCTGGAATAAGCATCTGCTGCTAAGGGTAGATGCTCCTTGCAACTAGTGTTACGAAAGGCCAAAGGAAACACGCTGGACCAAGAACTGTGTTGTTTGATGATACAAACCGGCAGCCAAATCAAACGCACAGTTCCTGTCGTGCCAAAGAGTCACGACCCAGAAAACCTCCCGCGCCATGTAAGCACATGGCAAACCGCAACGGTGACACAAAGACTGAAAAATCCATGGAAAAGATGCATCTCGCAAATTTCCCGCTGTGCAGTGGCAGCAGCATCTGTGTTCTTCAGATTGGCTTTGCTTTTGTGCCTGTTTGTGCAACCCTGAAGAAACCATGGAGAAAAGAAAGAAATATACATGGAGTGGTGGAAACCTGAAGCTGCTGGTCCAAAGGTTTGAAGATGCGAGGCAATTATCCAAGCGGCAGTCTCAAACACCATTGTGCTCTTGAGCAAAGCACTTGACTTCATGTTATTTCAGCAGGACTTTAGCTGCGATTGTTCTACTGTAGTCACTTAGACGCATCCTAAACAAACAGGATGGGCTGGATGGGCAACAATTTCATTTAAAAGGATGCGTTTTGCTCAAATCTACTGTACTGGGAGTCAGTGCCCTATTCAAGCCCACGTGTAAATGTTATAGTTTGTTAAAGATATTTTATCAAGACTATGGCTGCTTGGTCCAAGATACTCTCCGGAAAAACTAGCAGAAGGTTTCTGGAGGAGCAGAGATCAGGGTTGGAGGTAAAAGACCACTGTTTACTTTTAGAATCTTCTCACCTCCATAGACTTTTATGCCACAGTACTGTCACAGTACTGGCATTCAGCCATAAGGAGCATGTTTTGCGCGAGATGACACGCTCACCAGGACAGTCAACAAGCACACCGATTCTGCAGGTTGTGCTTACAAAGTTGAACTCTCTGGTTCTGATATCTTGCAAACACACATTACACCATGACACACTGCCGAATGCACATGCACAGGTGCCGTCAGTGCTGTTAAACACAAGCAACACTTGTGGATATAAATGAGAAAGCTATATGTACCTCATGCATTACTCTGTCCAAATAAAAGGACTGAGGTCTAGCCTAAAATGAAGCCCAACTGGTCACAACATCAGAGGGCCTCGTCCTATTGAGATATAAATGTTGTACTTAGTTATGTAGCAGGGGATTATTGGCCAAGTGATCTGTAACAGAAAGTTAACAATAAGTTAACTGCAGATTGATTTATGTGCATCTGTCTGCCTGTGACTGCATCACCTGCCAATAAGCTACACAGAAACTCCCCCATAAAAACATTGTGTGTAAGGATGAGTGTTTAATAAAACAGAAAAATACTTTTACTGGCTGTGTTAGAGATGCGTTTTCTTGTTTATTCATTTAACATTAAATTTACTAAACCATAATATACAAATATTTTGTAATGACACAGTAAATGAATACATGGAATGATTCTCTAACTGTCTACAGTAATATTCACGCACTGCTGTCAAAAACTATCAGGATGTAGATTTGCTGTAACTTGCTAATACTTTTCTGTAGTAGTTTTTACATGCAGCTTTACTTGCGACTAAATCTGAAAAGAAAAGCAAGAAATCAAAGAACAAAGAAATCAAAGCAGAACAGAAATGAAAGTAACTTGCTAGTGGCCACAGTTGTAAACAAACATTTTCCAGGCATGGAAATGTCTAATATTTAATGAATATATATTTGAAATTAATTCGTTGGACGACTAGAGAAAGAAAAGGCAATTCAGACAACCTATTGCCATGGTGAGCAAATATGGAAAATGTTATATGCATCCCGGTGTGAGAGACATCAAGAAGCTGACTGATAAAATGCCAATAAATCCTTTTATATTAATATTCAGGATTAGTGTGATTACACTAAATATGCATTAAAGGTTTGGACTTATTTCAGAGTTTTTAGTTCCAGCATACTGAAAATATATGGTCTGTAAGTACGTGACCCTAAACTTGTACTATGTGACCCAGTATGGCCCGTTTACGTTATGTACAATTATTTAGGAATTGTTAGCAACATCTTGCCAGTTTTGTTTTTCTTTGTCGTATTAAATTGTGGTATTTAATAATCCTGATGCAAAAAGGAAAAGCATAAACAGGTCATCTGGCCCAGAGACAGAGCAGAAACTGGGCAAGTGCATGAGTCATCACCATTGCGTGCTGGTGTCCTGATGCGCAGAGACCAGTGACGCAGTCTTAGGTAAATAAGTCTTATGTAAAAGAAGCTCTTGGAAAATAAATGCATGTCATGCAAACATTTTATTCATGTTGTAAAGCCCCATTTGGTTTCGGTTGGCTTGGTTTGGTTGGGAAAAACAAATTTAAATCTTTAAAACTGTGCCTATGGTAAAAAATGACACTAATGTTTATTTGAAATGTCATTGCTAAAATGCAATAAATAAAAAACATGACTGTTATAGAACAGAAACATTAAAAACTATTTGTAAAAATTTGTGCCGTCAAAAGATTAATCGGGATTAATCGCATCCAGAATAAAAGTTTGTGTTTACATAATATATGTCTATGTACTGTGCATATTAATTATGTTTTTATAAATACAAATACAAACACATACAAAGTCTGTAAAAAAGTAAAGTAAACTTAATTTAAATTCAATCTAGTCATCAAGTGAACTTAAATACACAAGCTTTGGGGGACATCAGAGGCAACAAGTTTACTCAATCCACGTGTCTTACACGTCATCTTTCAAAATCGGAGATGAAATGAAACAAGGTTGTTTTTTATAAAGAATAGGCTTTAATCTTCACCGATTTGACATCACTGTGATAAGTTTCAGTTTACTGAAACCGACACTGAAAACAAAAACAGAGGGAGGAGTTTGACGAAGATTGACAGGACTATTTAAAGAGGAGGAGAACACAAATCGCTCCTTTCAATCCTACAGACTGATACGGCACAGAGATGATCCACTTGCAGGCAATGATCTAGCTGAAAACGGACTGGAACAATTCTAGAACGGTAAGCGATAATGTACTGGTCAGTTTTGGATCATTTGACTCGAATGTTTTCCTGATCTTAAAAAACGAATCTAAAATCTCTGAATTTAGTTAAGGGGTAAAAATTATTTTGCCACCATATTTATTTATCTCATTACAAAACTAAGAACTTCAAAAGCATCTCGAGACAACAGCATCTTAGTGTGTTTGATGGTAGACATCTAACGTTTCTTTATTATTTAAAAAGTTGTTAACGTATTTTTTATTGGAGAGATTTAATCCTTCTTTTATTTTTATTTAGCTCTCACTAGATGACTGTCCCCAGGTTGAGACCTCACGCTGCCAAAGGATGGCTTTGGCATTTTGCCTAACGCTTGCATTTTATTTGTAAGTATAGCTTAATTTTTGTCTGATATCAGATATTCACATATACATTTTAGATATAACAATATATAAAATTCCTTTCTAGTTTTTTTTGGAGGAGAGGAGGAGGAGTCTCCCACGGGACTCAGCACTCGGGTCCATTGCCCTGCTCCAGTGGCTCGTGAAGGTTTTCATTCAGAAGCCTTCATCAGTCCTCTGGTTGGGGTTCAGTGGACCTGGAGAGTGTACGGCACCAGATCCATGGGCTGCTGATGAAGCACCAGAAACTAGAAGCAACCTAAGAAACAACGTATGAAACCTACACAACAAAAGCAACATGACATTTGAAGTCGACTACTTTTCCCTTACCTTTACCTTATTCTATGGTCGGCTTCTGGTCGTCTGTTGCTTGGTTGGCAGGTCATGGGGATGGCCTGCTGTGAAATGACCTAGTTTTTATTATATTTTTTTAAAGGCTGAGTGCAAATTTCAAAAATAAATACAGAAAAAAATAAAAACAGAAAAATGTGTTAAACTGAAACAAATGTGTTGTCTTTTATTTGATAACAGTGAACAGTCTAAAGAAAATAATCTACTTCCTCTTCTGTAAAATGTTAATCACAGATAACAGAGGCCATAAAAACAGAAATGCTTGTGAAATGATGAAGTGAAACTAAGACTGAATGTAACGTGATCATTCTGTTGTTGCACATGTAAACAAACTCACAGAACCGGTTGAGTTTCTACTTTAGCGGTCAAATGTTTTCTGACCTCAGCTGGCACAGACCAGGTGGGAGTTTCATATTGATCGTTTCAATTGCTTACTTACATTTTTTTACTGTCCAGTTTAATGTTTTGCTAAATTTATACATTTTCTTTAAATACCATAATTTTATTTGTGACAACAGCTTCATAGCATTAACTGTAAACCAGTTTTAGAAGTCTTGAGTGAAATAGACAAATGCCAGCTTAACATGTCTACTTGCACTGATATGTGAATACTGTATAGACTGACATTTTTACACAATATGCAAAAACTAAAATGTTATCTCTAACTATACACATGGAAACCCGGCCATGCCTATTTACATAAAGCGAGTTGTTCAAAAGCTACACAATACAACTTAATAAAGTCCATCTTAAATTTATTTGCAGTTGTAAACTCTCACACTTCTGAGTCATCCAAATGAGTCAAGGACTGACTGATTTATTCGACTGAACTATAAACATATATTCAGAATGTTTGCTTTACATTTACTTGAAAAGAACTGACTCAAAATAGTACATCTTTTGTTAACAGTTCTAGCCAAAAGATCTTGTCAAGGAAAGGTGTTTTCCAAGCTGTGAAAGTATGCAAACAGGAACTGGATAATCCATCAAAATCATTTTCGATTTTAACTGGCTGGTGAGAGCATTTGAAATAATAAATTGAAACGACGTGTACAGTACAGCCAATATAATTTGATAATAAATAAAGATCACTATACACTGTCTAAATCTTCAATGTAGCTAAACGTTTTGTTCTATCATCATGAAGAAATAAAAAAAGTAATGTAAATCCCTTCTTCCCGCATGTCATGTGTCCCAGAACCACCCACAGTACAAACATTTGCATGAGCTTTGTTTGCTGTTGATTACAAAATGTGAACCATATCAGTTCTTCAACAGGCAATGATGTTGTAGTGAAAGATAGTGTTGCTTTCTTTCTAATATTATTTACACGACAACCTTACAGAAATATTAAACTGATAAGTTATCTTTCACGCGGAACTAGAAATGCGTGCATGCAAAGAAAGTGCCAGAAAGACATCTCTTACAGTGTTCTTTTCAAAAAAGTGGACAACTTTCAGACTGTGTCTTCAATGTGGCGTTAGCATTTGATGATTTCAAATCTCAGAAACACCCCTGCATTCATATCTCTGAAAATCTTTGCAAGCAAATCGTGTCTGGATAGGATTGGTTGCTAAAATCATGAAGTATCAAAATATTCTAATTCAAAAGTATCTTATAAGTAAAAGCCCACAGAGTGTCTGCACTAAAGACGTGTCACTTCTGCCTCAATTGTGTATATCAATGTCAAAGACACAGAGTGCTGTTGTTACAAACTGTACCATACTACTGGGATGGGTTGTAAGACTCATAAAATCTATTATAGAATAGGTCAAATTGCTGCTCTGTCCTTTATATAAATAAAAATATATAATATTAGTTTTATAAATGATACATGAATTTCTCTGAAGTACCGTAGATGTAAATATTCATAATTTTGTTTAGTACCATGGAGGAAGACAATGTAAAACGAGGTTGCAACTTGCAACCAATCAACCTGGCTTCCAGTGTTTTGTTAAACGGGTATGAGCCCTGGACCATAAAGCACCTTTGCTTCACATTTTACCCACATTCTGCTTTTGGACTTTGTTTGAAATATTAAACTTGTACCCCGATTCATTGTAAATAATCATATTATTCATGGTCTTTTGTTACTAATGAATCCTAACAAGTGATGAATTTATTGGAATGCACGTGCACATACAGGTAGAACCAGACCGACATAGTAGACATTTTCCACTATTTTGAGCACTGTGTAAGAAGACCAAGGGGAGGAGGAAAACACAATTGTACAAAATTGATTATACACAGATGTCTGAAATATCATGCAGTCAAAACCTATTCTTTACTTTCATTTTTGTGAAAAATATTTCATTGTGTCTTAACTTGATTGGTTGCTACAGAACAGGAAGTGTAAAATAAAATAAATAAAAGCCAACAGTTTCTCCACTATAGATTTATCACATTTGCCTGCCAACACACGGGTCTGCACCCTCAGCAAATCGTTTAAATGGTAAGCTCCTTAAAAAGGATTTAGGAAAATTGTATTCTTCAAAGTGATACAATTTAGATTAATTTGTGATGGCTAGCGTGTAGGCTACGTTATTTTAGGATAAATGCATGAAAACAAATGAAAATATGCTTTTTGTGCTAATGTTTGTATATGATTAAATTTACATTGATTTCAGTGAATGTTCAGTTTATGTCATTAACGGCATTACAGGTTTAGATCATAAAGGAGATCACATTACTTTTTACATATAGCGACCCCTGTTTAAAAAACAACATATGCTGGGTTACTGTGTTTTGATGCTGGTTTGACCATCTTAAACCAGCTCAGGACCAGCACATGACCAGCTTAAACCAGCACAAACCAGCCTCAAAACATACTTGAACTGCATATACTGATTTTGTCAACAGGAGACTTTGCTCTTTTAATTTGCAGTTAATTATATGGTTTATAATAACTGATACATATACATTATTATTATATACGTTCTAGTTTGATATTGTTTGTATGTGCATTGCCACTCCTAACTGAAAGTGCAGTGTTCCCCTCTCTATCGGTAAATCAATAGAGGGAGTGTCAGGGATTTTCCTCTCTCGGGTTTTAGTTGGACTGTTCTAGAACGTTCCTTTATTATTTACATAGTTTGCATTGTGCGGATAATTGGTAAGTCAAATGTTTTTAAGGTACACATTTCTTCATGCATATTTTTATTGTGACAATGATATAATGCATGGGTGTAAACTAAAACTCATTTCACAACTTTTTTTATTTTATCAGAAGTGAGTCAGTGACATTAGGTTCCATATTAGTTCGATTTTTTTACAAAACAGTAATGTTTGTCACCCATTAACAGATATTATCAGGGGACAGTGAAGGAGAGGATGACGACGATGACGACGATGATGAAGATGACAGTAGGGGTGCTGGAATAAACATCTGTTGCCAAGGATAGATGCCACACCCTGCACTGCTGAGAAAGTTCAATAGAGACGCTGGAACAACGGACTGTGTGGTTCGACTGTCTTCATTGTCTGCAAGCCAAGGCACGACACAGAAAGGCACGACAAACGCACATCCTTTGTGCTGTCCCAACCCAATGAGGCTTGAAAAATGCAGCATAAATGTATGCATTTATCTTGTACTGTGGGTCAGTCAGCACCTTTTTATTTATCCTTGGCTAAAACAGGTTGGTGAAGCCAACCTGCAGGGGTCAAGGTCAGAAAATAATCAGTAACACTATCAGTGTTATTTCAGGTTGTTTTTTGTGGGTCATTCCTACATTATACATAATAGATTACTGTACTCACACAAAATGGCCACACAACTTTTAAATCTCATTGGTTGTGTGTCACCGATCTTGAGAACCAAGGAGGTTCTGAAGCGAAGATTCGTGGAACCTGTGCCAACCATTTTGTGTGAGTAAAGTGATCTGAAACATAGCACAGACAGGCTCCACGAATCTCAACTTTTGAGTCTTATTGATTGTTGCGTGTCAACGACCACCAAAACCAATGAGATTCCAAAATTGAGATTCATTGAACCTGTACAGTGATGTATTAAACACAACGCATCACTGTACTCATCTAAACCATAATCTAAAGGATGTGAATGTAAAAAGGAATGTAGAATGTAGGAATGACTCTGGGGTTCTTTATGTATCATGTGGGCATAATTCTATGTTTGGATGTTTAACAAGCATTCAATATATTGGGTTATCCTCTATTTCTTATATGTTACACATAACTGCTTAGTGATGTTGAACATGTAAATGTTAAATAAAACCAATGAGATGTATTGAGATATATGGTGTAAACTAGATTGCACCATGGCTGTCAATTCTCTCACGATTATATGAGTATTTACACTTTATCATGTTGATTTAATCGCTCAGATTTTATCAATCCGATTTAAGAGTAACTCAAGAAACTAGCGTCCAGTTTATTAACTATCGACATCTCAATATTCAACATTACTTGGTTATGTAGGGGAATATTAGCAAGACGTGATCTGTTACAGTAAAATTGTATATCTCTGTCAGTGACTGTATCACTAAAACTAATAAACTACATGGAAACTCCCGCTTAATAAAGTTGTGTGAAAAATAAGTGTTTTTTACCAAATGCACAAAATATATCTATAGTTCATGTACTAAATTATAATAGTCACTTAAGCTTTGCATTTAATAAATTAACCTATGCCTGCATTTGAAGGTGGTAAAAAAACATTACATTTATTAAAAAGAATTAGAGAATATAGCTTTTCTTGTTTATAAACATAATCTTAAATACTATAACTTAACAAATTAAAAATGTCTGTCGGAGTCTGTGGCCGTGCAGACAAAGTTCCAGATGGGAAACCCGAGTTTACAAACATTTCATATAGTTAGCCTTACTATGAGTTGTGAAAGTCTATCCAATAATGAGTTTATGTCAGTTAATAAGGATTAGAGGACAAGAGCTGGGTCAGCTTTAAAGCACATGTGCCTGCATGCAGCACAGTCATGTTGGATTCTCTATAAATGTTTGTCATGTCATTTAAATATAAACTTACTTGAACCCTTTTCTGGATAGAGCTTCTAGGTAAGTGATTATTTTGACATCAAATCAAGGTCAGCATTTGGTTAGTGAGGCAGTAATGTGTTATTGTATGTTATATTCACTGCTTTGATTTTTTAAATAATTTTCTTGCATGCACATATGATAAGAAACGTGTTAAATGTGCTATGGATAAAAGCATCATGCCAAATGTGTAAATGGATAGTTGATAAAACTGTCAACTGTCAAAATGGTGTGACAGCAAAAATTGAGAAAACAAACTGTTAATAATATTGCTAAACATTATTCATATTTGTATATTATAAATTAACAACGAAGACCCATTTCTCGTATGCTAGCTTTTTTCTAACATGTTTCTGTCGCATAGGACACCTTTAGACATTTATTTGTCAACTACCCAAATGTAGAATGTTTTGATAATTCTCTCGAATTCATACTTACAGTTAATCTTTCCTCTATTTTGTAGTATTCCTCCTATTTCCCATATTACATCTCATCCATGTAGTGGCATGCTACAAATGAAGCCTTAGGTGCATATAGACATTTGCCTCCTTTCCTGTCCTGTCCTTTCCTCGATGACTCTACAGGTTCAAGTGCCCAGGCCTTCATATTCCAAGGCCAGGGAGAGCCTAGTAAAAGCTATTCCACCTAAAATCATCTGTATTCTGACCTGTGGGGGGAGGGACTGCCGCTATGAGGGTCCAGGATGCTGGAGTATGAGCCAGCAGGCCGTTAAAGGCGTCTTCTCCAGCTGGTGAGGCAAACACCAATTACACAACAATATACACCTGTTTAAAAGTGCTGGAATGACGTTCAGGATGTGATCATTTACACTTTTACATCAATATTCAATTCCATCTCTTAATTGTCTATTATGTATGTTTATACATCACTTTGTATTTAGGGTGACCGATGACATCATTGCGATGGCAAGACCTTCCACATATTTCATCAAGAGATACAGCATCATAGAGCAGTTCAAACAGTGAGGTTTAGTATTTTTATTTCAAGGCTAAATGAGGTGTTTAAATATTTTGTGTTTAAACGTTTCACTTGAAGTGAAGTGTTAATCATAGGTAATGTGTGTATGTACAAACAGGATGAACATTAAATCCATCATTAATATGCAGCTGCCAGGTGAGCATGCTCACTGCGGTCCTCCTCTGGAGCCTGACAGCAGCTTCACTTATTCACCTCAGATTTTCATGGACAACAAAAGTGAGTCGAAAGACTAAATTTATCAAAAGAGTAAATATCACAAAGCCGGTGAACTTCAATATTGTAAATGAAGTTAAATGGAAAAACACAAAAAATAAAAAGCACTGTCCACCTCTATCTGGGTCATATTTCATCAAAAATATATATAAAGATATAAAATCGAAAAACAAGAATAAAATGCCAAAATATATTTAAAATCCCCAAATCCATGAATGAAGTTGTTGAACTATTTAATGTTTTTTAGTTAAGAAAAATATTAATAAAAAATGTCCAGCATGGGTAATTATATATCATATAACGTAAAATATGAACAATAAAATAATATTTTAATATATAATAATAATATAAAATTGAACAAAATAAAGACAATATAAAATTGAACGAAATAAAGGGGTTTGTCCAGAAACATTACAGCAATGTGAAATGGAACAGTGGCAATGTTCAAAATTACCATATAAATAATGTCACAATGGACAAAATTCTTGGCTTTTTTAGACATATAGTTGCATATGTTTACTTTTGATTTTAAGACATAATATGGACCCACACTAAAAATAATTCTGGGTAATTTTAACCCATGCAGCGTTGGGTCAAAATAACCATTAATTGTTGTTTCAACCCAAAATATTGGGTTGTTTGGGTAAAATATACCATTTTTCTCATTTAATCTAACCCAGTGGCTGGGTTCATCCTTTTTTGACCAATGCAGAGTTAAAAACCTTTTAGAGTGCAGACATGTTGAAGGAACTTTCATCACATCAGACACAATTTCATCTCTCTTTAACTATGCTTATCTCTCGAGCAGTTTACTTCTACAATTTTGGCATGTCTGATTTTGGAGTCTTGTCTCTGGATGGGATTTTGGATGCTGTGAAGGTTCTGGCCTTCTCTGTGCAGGAAGGGAAAGTGGCTGTACACTGCCATGCTGGGTTGGGCAGGACAGGTAAGTTGCAACCTCAACCTCATCGCTTTCAGTCTAAATGAAATTCTAGTTGAATAGTAAGAAATCATTCCACCTCCAGGTGTTCTGATTGCATGCTATCTGGTCTACACCTGTCGGATCAGCGCGAGTGAAGCTGTCCACTACGTCCGGATCAAACGACCCCGCTCAATTCAGACCGGTGCACAGATAAGCTTAGTGTTTGATTTTGCCCGTCTGATGGGCTCTAAGTTAACCCAGTACCCATGTCTGAACATGCGCTACGGATATACCTTCAGTCTTCAGCAGTACCTCCAGCATCAAGCCTTTCTGCTGCACGGGGAAGAGGCTCGAACCCTCACCTACACGCCTAAGATCATACACGTGTTGTGCAGCATGTTGACGGCTCTAACACAAGGTGAACCCAATCCCACTGAAGTTCAGAGAGAACTGGACAAAAGAGTGACCATTCTGGCTCTGAGAAAGGCCGTGACGGACACGCTTTCAAAAAGAAACCTGACAGCTTTGATGGAAAGAAGAGGATCCTGCAGAACGTTATCCTGCAAGTCCTGGGACGAACCATTCGGGTTCTTGGAAAGGAAGAGGGAAATCCTACTAAACAAGCGAAGCTACAGCGAATCGGATCTCAGCAAAATTACCATCATTGAGGTGAGAGCCAATAAGCAACACATTATATGTGACACAGTGCAACAATTTTAAACGGCATCAAAATGATTTTTTCCTGCAAGGATTTCACACCGTACTCGACTCAATTTGATGGTAACTATCATGTCCGCAATGGAGAAATCCATCAATCAAGTGTTCAGAAAATGACAGACTCCCAGCAGAAATCGGTTCAGTGTAATGGACTGAATGAGAAACACGGCACTATTCCACCATCAGAGACTGTCAACAAGAAGACTAAATGTACAGCGAAGAAACCTCAAGCTTTCCTAAAGTTCAGCTCAAACGTAGAGGTCGGTTTAAAACATATATATAAAACTATTTCAGTTTATATCTTTTTTTGGTAACGTTGGGGGTAAACCAAAGTTTTTTTTTAAAGCTTCAAAGGGACTGTCATACAACAGAGCAGTCATCACTATCTAAATCCGTCGCTCAGGCAATGGCACAACAGCGCCCTCTATCGGAAACGGTACTGAAAAGGGCAGAAGTTTTGCAGGTAAAGCATGCACCGTTTAATTTGGGCAAGTTAAAAGCATTACTGATGGTCCTCAACATTCTTAATAACTAGACTTTAGGATTAGGTCAAATAAATATATATATATATTAAACTTATCAATCAAATCGATTAAATATAACCATAAAGATCGATATTACTTTTAAAATTTCCAAACAACACATAAGACTTTGTATCAGGGCTAGCTGTTTCAAAAAGAGACCTGCTGTAGATGACGGTTGTGGTGACATCCCAAAATATCTGAACCTGTTATACCACAGGACGAGCTCAACTCAAACGAATGCGGCTGGGCATTGCTGGTCCTGGAGGAGAATCCAAACGTCCTGAGCACACTCTTATGGAGCTGGCTGGATAAACTAAAGGTCAGAGGTTACCGGTCATTTTAATCCTCAATTGGATGACACTTTGTGACAAATCACAGAGCCAGGATTGACAGTAGCAGTTCATTGTACTAAATTACTAGGCTGAATACTTTGAAGTAAATGTTCTTTTGTCTTAAATTGCTTTATAAAGGGAAGCATGTCTCTCTCGATGCTAAGCATACAGAACCATAGCCTCTTAAGTTAAGTATTTTGTACGACATCGTGTCATTTAAAATAATTCAGCTGGCGTGGTTTGTCCTAACAGGAACCTATTCTGAATAAAGATGACACAGAGAAGCTGACTTCTTCCTGGCCTGCACAAAATCACCTGACCACACTGTATAAGGTGAGAGCCTGACCTGACCTGACCTGACCTGACCTGACCTGACCTGACCCGACCCGACCTGACCTTTTGAAAGAACAAATCACAAAGCATGTGGTTTGACAATATTATGCGCATGTCCTTTTGTTTATACAATACTATGAAAACACACATTTGTGTTCTGGCTGTAGGCCGAGCGGCACACCATCTACTGTTTGCTGGTCTGTGTGGGTCATGCAGTGGTTCCCTGTCCACAGTATGAACATGTAATCCTACAAAGACTCATTCAAGCTCTAACAAGAGTAAGTGTGTGTGCGACTTAAAAAAAAGTGAATAGTAGTTACATTATAATCACAATGTATACATCAGGGTTATAAAATAAATAACCGTTTGCGTGTTTTACTTTGTGACAGCGCCCTCCGGAGGAAATCGAGAGACACAACACCTTGTTGCAGGTCTTCAGAGCTGCAATGAAAGAGCTGCAGCTGAAGAAACACCACACACATATGAATACTATATAACAGCATTAAAGTGCTGAGAATGTTGTTTACCAACAAGAAAACGAATAAAAAGACATGAATCATTGTTTGAAAAAACGCGCATGACTGATCAGCATGTGTGTAAACCTGGTCTCCATAGAGAACGCACTTGGTTATGCTATTTTATTTAATAAGTAATTCTGGTAACACATGAAGACAGAGCCAGTATTGAGCAGGTCACGCATAAACTCCTCACCATTGGAATGTCACTCAAAGAGCGTCTCCATGGCGACGCGTCATAGAGATGCAAAAGAAAACAATCATAAATCATCAAAAAAGTTCGCGGCAGGTGCGATATAACCACTCTTCGTTTAAGTTAAAACTCTGATCTGAATAATATAGCACTTTTTGTCGAATTCGCGATTTCTTTATCATTAGTTTGAGAGGGAATAGCGTCAATTGGATTGGAGAGTTTAATCTTAATATACATTTGTATATAAAAAATACATTTGCAGGTATTAGTCTGGATTTAGCCTACAAGCTCGTGTTTAAATGTATTGATGTGTAGATTTATAGATAATATGATACTAAGACGTGTTTAAACGATTCAGTTTTACAAATATCACCTGGGGATCAAAAATCAGACTTTGGAAGTTTATTTGGATATCTTCCACGGTGAGTCACTGTATTGCTTTGTATTTTTAATGGTTTTTGTGCACTTACATTATGTGATTTGTCTACACAAACAAAAAAAGTGTATTATACAATAAAGTAGCGTATACTGTTGGGCACATACTGGCAGCATATTTCATACTGTTTCAAGATAACTTTCTTGTAATAGTATAGTGAATTGTTTAAAATAAGCCCAAGGCCTATTTATATAAAACAGTCGTAACATTGTTGCATTTTTTGCATGATTTTTTTATTTGAGTAATTCAGAAACATCATTTTCTACAATATTCTACAGAAGTCATGTCACCTGCTGATGTATGGGTGGGTTCTTGGAGACCCCATAGGCCAAGGGGTCCCATCGCTGCTATGTATAACAGTCCAGGGCCAACATATGCTCTTCCTGGAGCAACTGGTACACACACACACACACACGTTATAATACATATTCTGCAAATAAAATGACAACCAATATAAGAGTTCTATGCCATACTCAGGAATAAACAACCATGATCCACGGATGCAGAAAAACCCTGCGTTCAGCTTCGGCATCCGTCATCGTGATTTGCGGTTTAACTCTTCCCCGGGACCAGGGTACCTCATTCCATCCAACATCACCAGGGTGGGTCGAGACGGAACCCCTGCTTACTCTGTTTACGGCCGCTGCAAAGACATCCAGCCCTTTCAAACCCCTGGACCAGGTCTTACACACCACACACACACCTACGTTGTGTAGCGATGCTAAAGGTTACAAAAGGCTGTTTTACCATTTCAGGCAGTTACTCTCCGGAAAATTCAACTAAGAAAGTGTTTTACGCTGCACCTGCTTTCTCACTGTCTGCTAGGACTAAGTTGTTCCGTAATGACCAGACACCAGGTAGGTGCCCACACATCTCCAATGAACACTAATGGAACGGTACACCCTAACCTGGACGCATTCATTACATTATTCTCAGGACCGGCCGCATACATGCTTCCCCCAGTGTTAGGGCCAAATGTTGTGAGTAAATCAGCCGCCCCGAACATCTCCCTCAGCGGCCGCAGCGCTATCGGAAGTTTCCACGAGGATTTACGGAAGGTGCATCAGTATTACAAATAGAGCTGTACCATGTAGTTTGCTAAAAATGGCGAGAAACGTTTTTGTCTCTCTGTCTCCGTCTCAGACTCCAGGTCCCGGGACGTACCATGTAGTGGATTCTGGTGTGTTCAAACACAAGGCACCTCAGTATAGTATGACTGGGCGGAACCTCATGCCGGGGGACACCACCAAGAGACCAGGACCTGGAGCCCACCATCCTGAAAGGGTCCATACAAAAATCATTGGACCTTATATCATACTATATTGTTATCACACCGAGGCAAGTCCACTAAACTGTTTTGTGTCTCTTCATAGGTGACCTTCACAAGAGCCAACGCTCCAAGCTTCTCCTTTGGAATTCGTCATTCGGAATACACCGCTCCTATAATTGTAGACGGTGCTGACTAACCTGGTCATTACTGTCATAATAAACTGTGTTATCCAACAAGCTATACTACGTTGCAAATTTTGTCATGTTGCTAATTTTATTCAATCACACATTTACATTGATATTGCAGTCTAGCCATCAGAAATGTTCATTTGAATGCACTCCTCTAAATTAAACATCCAGATATATTTCTTTACTACAATATTACATCACTGGTGTGTTGTTTGATTGATTCATGTCATCTTGCTGAAAATAAAGAGTGAAAAATCTGCAGTGGAACATCAAATAAAAACAATCATATTCAGGATAGATCCTCTTAAACCACGTTGACGTACATACTTTATAGGCTATATCTTGTTTAAAGCATGTTTAGTATACTTGAGTTATGTTATGTGCAGCTTGATCTCATGGGAATTCCTAACTATTATAATATGTATACATGTGCACTTTGTGAATAGAACAAAAATATTATCATTAAAATTTTAAAAGAACATTAGAAAAAGGTATTACAAAAAGTCGCTTTGCAACAAAGTTCAAAAATTGTCATTAGATGTAATGTCTGAAACTTTGGATAGTGACACTTCCCATATTGAAAATCACGTGATGTTGTGTTTGTTCATTTCTAAGTAGTTGTGCATAAAAGCGTCTGCTAAATGAATACATGTTAATAAAAAGATTGAGAATTTGTATTTACATACTCAAACTTAAACCAGAACCATACAAAAATCGCCAGTTAAAAACAATGTTGCATTCGCTCTAAATGTCCGCTCTCAGATGTCTTTACTGGTATGATTCTCAGCGGCTGTAGTGAATGATTATAAAAGTACGGAAAAACTCTCTCCGTGAAAGTGTGTTTGAAAGCATGCAAGCTGACATTACGCCTCACGTCGGTGAAGATCACCTTTCCTTTGTTCCACTCCAACACTCTGATCTTCTGGATTATCTGGTTTACCCGAAGAACAGTCAGGATCTCAGGATAACAGCCCTTCCCATATCTACCATTAGAGTAACCCACATACCACAAACCTGTCTTGGAAGGATCCTTCCGATTCTTGTATGCAGACTCCGTGATCACCCCCACAGCCCAAGCTGTGCTGCCTCCTACCTCGATGTCCCAGTAATGAGATCCTGAGTTGAAGCCTTCAGAACCAAGAACGCTTGTGTAGCCTTCAAACCTCTCTGGGTTCGCTGGAAGCTGCTGGTTGAGCTCACTGGTGTGAAGGAGACTGGTTAGATCATCTGACAAGAGCAGATAAGCATGTGCCGTGTTGGGATCGAGAGTAACTGGGGCTGGAGAACAAGGAGAGATGCATGCTTACTTAAAAGACAACAGTACTACACTTCTGAAAAATAAAGTTAAGTAAGATCCAAAAAGGTCACAGTCTAATGCCACTGGACAACCTTTAAAGGTGCAGTGTGTAAATTTTTGCAAGCTCAATTGACAGAAATGCAATATAAAATACATAACTATGTTTTCAGAGGTGTATAAAGACCATAAATAATGAAGCGTCATGTTTTTATTACCTCCCCTTGCATAGAATTAACACTAATATCCATAATGAACAAACTATAGAGCGCTTTTGGTAAATATGTAATCTCCTTCGGCAAAGAAGCGAAACATGATGACATCCCTGTTAGAGCCGCTGTAGTGCCTCGAAAGGGAGGGGTGGAGTAAGCCGTTAGTTGCAATTTGCAATTGCACCACTAGATGCCACTAAAACTCCAGATTGCTCCTTTAATCTTCTTATTTAACCTCGCACAGTGATACTTTTATTTTGTAATATCTTTGTAGTTATGTAATAATTGGAACCCAAACACTGAAATTCGGAAAAACTTCAAGTATAGAATCTAAATTCAGGAAAACTTCATCAAGTGTAACAAGGTATCAAAACCTTCTTAACTTTTTAACTATTTTAGTCTTCGAGGCGTCTGGAAAGATCTATTGAAGAATCCTTATTATTGTCATGCTTTTTTATTTTTTATAAATTAATACATCATTTTTAACAAACATATTTTTTATTTTTAGTTAATTTTTAATAGTGCATGTTGAAAGTTAGAAACATTGTAACTTTTCTTCATACGTACTGTATCGGATGATGTCTTGTAGATTCTTTGACACTTCAAAGGTTATGTTACCCACATGCTTTGCGACATCGATCAGCACTCCTGAGGGGACTTTTTGATTCTGCGGTGTACATTGTGTCCTATAATAACATTTAGACGTTAGTATACTTTGAATCCAGGTTCAAAGCGAAAAATGTTTTATAGTATATACTCCTGTCCTCTTACCTTTCAACAGTTGCCTTGTAATTCTACAATTTAAAAAATGTATATGAGAGGTTGCAAAACGTTTCAAAAAGGAAAACATCCTTACAAATTCTCTTCGTTTCAAATGAATACACACCATTAAAACATACTTAAAGTGATCACACTATTTAATAAAATATAATGGTGTACCATATAAACAGTTTTAAACAGCTGTCCCTCAAAAGGGTCCCTGATTCGACCAGTTTTCACAGATACTTCATAACATGATTTAAACGACGATATAATTCTAAAAAGAAGCCAAATAGAGCGTCTCATACCGCAAGAAATGTAAAGTCAGTCTTCCCTAGCTGTTCCTCGATGGACTCAATAATGCGTGAAAGAGATAACATCTCAGATCTAATCTCCTCTGTATTCTTTTTAATGATCTGTCTCTTCTGCTCCTCCTCTCTCAGCGCAGTAATCCTGGCTGTCTCTTCCTTCTGGAGAAACTGGTGAAGCATTCCAAACGCCTCTTTGATTTGAGTCTCGGCCTGTCGGCTCTGCCTCTGGGCATAGAAAACCAGCACAATCAGACGGAAATCTTCAAATACACTCTCAAAAATAAAGGTACTTCAAAGGTTCTTCACAGCGATGCCATAGAAGAACCATTTTTGGTTCCACAAAGAACCATTCAGTCAAAGGTTCTTTAAACAACCATCTCTTTCTTACTTTTTTGTAAACTAAAGAAAACTAAACAGAAAGGTTCTTCGGATGTTAAAGGTTCTTTATGGAACCATAGGTTCCTCTCTAGCATCGAAGAACCTTTTGAAGCACCTTTTTTATAGTGTAGCGTGTAAATGTTAACATTTCCTCTAGGAACTTACTTTAATGTACTCGTCTGTTTCATCCCACGACTGTTTTGATGCTTTATAGGCTCCTAGTTTCTCGTGAAGAGCCTGTAGTTTCAAGTGGTGCTCCCGCTACAAAGGGTTTGTCACATAGAAGCACATGTGTGAAACATTACCAAGGTATGTATATTTTTGTTATAGGTTTCATTGTCAGCCAATGATGCTCAGATGTTTTAATCTCAATCTTTGACTAATGTGACGATTGTCTTAGCTTTGTTTACAAATGGAAAATCTAAGCGGGTCATTTGTTAAACACCTGTACACCCCCAAAGATCAGGTGTATCCAGTTTATATTTGACTTTATCAGCACGGTTCCCATGAAGACTTTGTGTTTTCTGTGAAAATGTATGTCATATATGGGCCAGTAATCTACTAGAACCTGTTTGACTGGACACCTTTCATATTTTAACTCCATTTAAATCTTTCATTTCTGTACGGTTTGATGAGGAATCAGACTATTTGGTTTTAACACTTACCCTAAGGTCCTGCGATGCATCCTTTGTTGAACGAATGCGATGGTTCTTATGCAGTTTGGTGTTTTTGCATTGTCCACAGACTGGTTCTTGATCTTCGAAGCAGAAGTAAGCCAGAGTTTCTCCATGAAGGCTACAGGAGTCCACCGTTTCCACGGGAGGGTCTTGAGTTGTTTCTCCTCTCATCAGATCACACATGTTTCTCAGCGTGATGTTTGGGGGTGGCTCAGGGTCGGATGAGACGGGACACTCTTGAAACCCTTTCCTGCTCCAGAAGACTTGTACGCATCCCTTGCAGATGCTGTGAGAGCAGGATAGGAGAACTGGATCTCTAAAGATATCACAGCAGATAGGGCAGTAGAAATCCTCCTCTGTGAGAGATTGTCTACAGGCCAGTTGGTCACCTAAATTAACTTTCTGAAGTTGAAGTCAAGTTCGTGTCCTTCTCCTTATGCAGTGTGCAGGTGTCTCCTCAGCTGTGTCTATATACCAGACATCTGCAAAGGGTGGAGCTTATAAGTGGCAATAGAAAGTTAGCATTTCAATACAATCTACATTTTTATCCTCTATTGACAAGTTGAGATTTGATATGGTGCTGCTATAACAATAACATCTGGGAGTCGATTAAAATGTATTGGAAACTTTGTTCACCAAGTACAATTTGTATTTGGTGCTGTGGTTTATAAAACATCTAAAAGACACTTAAGCACAGTGACAAGCACATTTCTGTAAAAACATACCATTATGAAAAAGAAAAATTGTGTTGGACAACAAAAGGGAGATTAAAGAAATGGCCACATTTACATGACAAGAAAGAAAAAATTAAAAAAACATCCTTGTATATAAATATATAAATGTTTCATCGTTATGGACTGATTTACTACATTACGTCAGGCATCATCCATCACTGTACATAGTCTACTGAGATTCGGATCTTTGTTCTTTGATGCACTCTTTGACTTCTGTGGGAAAGAAGATAAAGAAAAAAGGTTTATTTCTATCACACGTTAAATCAGACCTCCAAATGACACCGTTCTGTCTTTCCCATGTCGAGAATGTGACCAAACAACAGCATTCTGTAAAGTTCTGCTTTCTCAGAATGAAGCAGGTGAGATTGTGTTTGTGACAGACCATTTGTCAACAAAAAAAAGACACAAGCGTCTTGTATTTGCATTTGCATCACATTATCTGTCAGACATTTTATCAGCATTAAGTATCATAACATAAGTATCAGCGTTTAACATTTTGTTATTGTTAGCTTAATGACAAAAGGTTAAATGCTCTCTCATTTCCAAGTAGTTTTGGATGAACGAGTCTGCTAAATGAATAGATGTAATGTAAAAGTAAAATGTGTGTTTCCTGGGTTCGACCTCATGACTTAACGCAACGCTCTACACGGGCCACAAAATTGGAATAATATGAATAGAAACAAACGTAAACATAAATAAATCATAGAAATAAATCATGCTTGAATATATACCTGAAAAAGAGCTAATTTATGTGCACTGAGTAACTTTTGCCACAGATAATTCCACCCCTGCAATTTTATGAAGAATAAACAGGCACATTCAAAGACAGCTAGTCGCTTACCAGCGGGCCCTTTCGGGTCCTGTCGTTGCCTAGAAACGCGTTGTTGTCGTGCGTGTTCGCGGTGAATCTTCTGGAATTTAACAGGGATTTTATTCACTTAAATATACATTTTCTCGTCACCAGCCCAGCCGTGAATGCAAACAAATCTAGCATCGATTGATTATTACAAATGAATGTTGGTTTGTTTCGGTTAGTAGTGTGCTCGGCTAATATAAACACGCTGCTCACTCGCCAGTTAGCTACAGTAACTTACTCCCAATACATACGCTACCAGTTGGTTTAATGCTGTTGTAAAACCATCCCTAAATGATACGTTTACATCGCGTTTAATGGATTAAAACAGCCCAGTTCGCTGTTTGAGCTATCTGGTCAGCTGTCCATCTAATCCCACTGTGTTAAGAGGCTCAGTGTGTATCTTCGGACAGCCGTGTTGCTGAGGATGGAGGCAGGTGGCATTTCTGATTTGGATCAGGAAAAATATGACGCTGACGAGCAAGTCAAGATCATCTGCCTCGGAGACAGCGCGGTGGGCAAATCTAAGTATGTTTAATATGTGTCTGATGTGTAATTGCTTGTGTTCAGTGTCGAAAGGTGGGAAAACACCTAATGCTTTGATCATTTCCTTACAGGCTTATGGAAAGATTCCTTATGGACGGATAGTATCCTTTAAACAAACTCTTAACGCAGGATATAGTTGAACTAAATAGGGGCTTTGGGTGAATCTCAGTCAAGAAAACAAAACAATAAGTATGTTTACAGAAGGCAATTTAGACTTATTATTTTTTTTTAAATTGTATATGGATAGTATGTGATTGAAATGTTGGCAGAGAATGTGATTGATTTTGGTGGGGGGTGGGGTTGGGGGTCACTTGTTTTGGTACAGCCAGGTTATCTCATGTAAATGACAAGTGACATGGCGACATGCATAATGTGTGTAATTGCAAAGTCTTCTTTTATGTAAATAAACCTAAAATGGATCAATAGTTTGGTTACCGCCCTCTTACGGGTTTATCATTCATTCATAAATGTGATGTGCACTTAATGAAACGTGTCAGTCGGCCTCAGCAGCTGTCCACCTACGCTTTGACTCTGTACAAATACACCACCACTATCAATGGAAAAACTATCTTGGTTGGTAAGTATGAAAGTAAAGTGAGATAAAGTTAAAGTTTATGTAATTAAGCTAAGCTCAGAAACACCCGTTTATGTGCACCACAGATTTTTGGGATACTGCAGGACAGGAACGTTTTCGGAGCATGCACCCCTCTTACTACCATAAAGCTCATGCCTGTATTATGGTAAGGGAACACATCATTTCCTTGGAACATAAAATATCACCACAACATATTTCTTAAACTGATCATTTTATAAAAATAAATGAATAAAAAGAGAGAAAATACTGTTTGCTGAAGATTTTGGATGTCATTTGCATGATCATTATTATGAAATATTTAATGCACTTCCATAATGTAAGAAAAAAGTAACGTTATTATGATTTTTTTCTTGGCAGGTGTTTGATGTCCAGAGAAAAATCACATATAAGAACCTCCCAATTTGGTACAAAGAACTACGAGAGTACCGACCCGAGATCCCGTGTCTGGTGGTGGCTAACAAGATAGACGGTAAGAGTCACTCATATTTCTTTTGTGAAATGATAGATAAGAGCATTATTAGTGGCCATTACGCTTTGCATCTGTCTTACCTCCTGCTCTTTTATCTGGGCTCTCTTTAAAAGCCGACATGAAAGTGACTCAGAAGAGTTTCAACTTTGCTAAGAAACAAGGTCTGCCCTTCTACTTTGTGTCTGCTGCTGATGGGACCAATGTGGTCAAGGTGAGAAGTTACCTGTCTGCTTAGAAGTACGTTTAGAGTTCAGCTGAGTGCATGTCGTAGCCAGCAGTCGCACCTGTCATCTCACCTTTGTCACCTTTTTTTGGATTAGAAATCATGTTTTTTTATGTAGGCAATTTTAAACTATGGCATTTAGCAGGTTCTTTTATTTTATCAGCCTACACTAAGTCTGGTAGTACAGTATTTCATATTTAAGAAATTACTTATAATAAAAGACAGTTATCTGCATCTGTATGTTAGGGGGGAAATATGTTTTAGGGTTAAAAGGAAGACCTTGAGGTGTAAAAAACCTTTTGATTTTGGAAATGCTCTTCAGGTTTTTAAAGATGCCATTCAGATGTCTCTGTCCTACAAGAAGAACTCCAACGATTTCATGGATGAAGTCATGAGGGAGTTGGAGGTGTGCGGTGCATCTATAATTGTTATTAATGCTACTCTGACCATACAGTTTACTGATAATACACATTTTATTCTGCAGAACTTTGATTTAGAGAGCAAAGAGGAATTGTCTGATAAAGAAGAGGAGACGCAAGAAGGAAATACAGAATCTGCTTGACCTAATGCCAACATACATGAGTGTTTCTCAGATCATGGTTGTCCTCTCACTCTCCTCAGATGCTCTATCAGAAACTCTTTTACAACTACCTCACATCTCTGTTAGTGTCTACTATCAATCTTATAAGAATAAATTATGATTCTGTGAATGTAACATTATCAGGTGATTGTTTTGGATGGTATAACGGCACATTATGAACATTGATTTGACATAACTGTGTCAAGCTCTTACTTAAGTTACTTGAAGAAAACCGGTCAAAATACTCATTAGAGGATTGTCAAGTATGGGCTGTCCTTAAGGTACGTTTTAATGACATTTTGAATCTATACTGTAATTTGGATAACTTTTTATTTCTAAAATGTGTAAGATTTTGGAAGAATCCTTTTTATCATCCAACCATAGTTAAAAGTAATAGTCAAAACTACATTAAAGAGATTAGTTGATATTCTGCATCCCTTCAGGAGTGAGAAGGTGAGAGGGCAGCCATGCATATGAGCACATATGAGTGTGTGCATGTGAAAGCACTAGAACACACTGAATGATCTCTGGCCTGTGGAAACTGTCAGGTTACAGTTCTACTTGTGAAACACACCTTTTGTATCTTTAAATAAAAATGAGGAAGCATTAAAAAATGTACTGTGAAATGGACATACAGACAGAGCTCAAAGCATTTATCCTTTTCCACGTCCTTCACCAGCTACTGTACATTATACCTCTGAATAAAAAGAAAAAAATGGCATTAATGCTATTTTCAGAACTTCAAATATTAGAAAGCGAAGCTCATTCTTGATAAACGCATTTCAGCGAAATTTTGATCAAAATTATGTCACAATGCAGATGTCCTACACTTCTAAAAATAAAGGTGCCACAGTATGAAAAAACATTTAGTCAAAGGTTCTGAAAACTTTCTTTCTTACCTTTATATAGTCTGAAGAAACATCTTTCACTACAAAGAGGCTTTTGTAAAACAGAAAGGTTCTGCAGATGTGAAAGGTTCTTTTGAAACCATAAGCCAATTTTTTTGTTGAACACCTTTATTTTTAAGAGCATAGATAGGCTTACACTTCTTAAGTCCAATGATTTCGTGTTGAATTTTGGTGGCAAAATGTGACGTGTTTCTTAACGTTGACTCCGAGACCATAAATATTTCTTATTCTTTTGAAGAGCAGTTAAATTGCATAAGCTGTGAAGATAAATGTGTTTTCTTATAAGTTTATTATTTGCTTTTGGTTTGTGTTTGATATTTGCAAAAGCGCTCTAACAAAATGCATGTCAGTGAATATGTACAGTAACAGCTCTGGACGGTATATATAAATGTATCTAAACTGGATTCAACACGTTGTGTTAAAGGCAAAGTTGATCTTATTTTTCACTCGGCTTTTGTTTTTATGTAATGTTATGAACTTTGAATATAAATACATATTTATCATGTTTGTTTGTTGTCTTGTGTGTCAATTATGTAAACAGGAAATATACACTGAGCTTTAACCTACAATATTTACATTTCTGTTTAACTATATGGAGTCATTTAGTAACTGGTTCTCAGCATGTTACATGTATGCAGCTAGTTGGAGTTCCATTATCCTTTTTAAACCAATAAATACACATGTAGGATAGAGAAAACGAGAAGATATGTTATAGAATTGATCTAACATAAAAAGCAGCTAAATACATGAATGTTTTAAGAGTATAAACAGTAGTTTTATGGAATTTTAAGGAAAACTTTACCTAAATTGGTTAACATGTTGGCCGAAAGAGCAAATAAAAAACTTTAACCTCCTGAGGTGGACAAAAATGTACTACAAAAACCACCAACCTGAAAAACAGCTCTCTTGGCATTGAGACACCCAAATACTCACGGCACAATCAAGCCACCAGAAAACAAATGTCATTACAGCAGCATATACTGCGTTTCTTCCCATTTTATTGTGCTTTTGTTGGTCAGAAAACAAGATTGACAACCCTACAGAACAAAGTCATGTGAATGATGTGTTTTATTTCATGTTTCGTCCCGCCATTGGTTGTAAATGTAATAAAATTACAAAGAAACCATTTGCAATTTTCTCATTCTCTTGACATATGCAGAACCCCTGATGTCTGCGCTACATTGGGGAGAGTAAAGGGCAAAGGTCAGGGACCGTGTCCTTCAAACGTGCTTACAGTCATTTAAACCAAACAAAACATATCCAGAGATGAAAATCCTTATGAAATCCCACTTACACCAGACCACATATGGGCTAGCGTAATAGTTGAAAAACATAAAAACACGTAGAAATGTTTCATTTGGGAAAAGAAATCAAGAAGAATAAAGGGGCTCAAGATTTCCAGGAGGTGGCACCATAGTGCTGATTCTAACAGCTTGTAGTTTTCTAAAGACCTTTGAAGAAAAGCTGAAAAGGTCATTACTTTTTGGCACGATTGTTCAATTTCTTCTTCATTTCTTTCATCCTGCTAAAACAACCAATCACTCTGTAACCAACTGAAATGTAGCATCAATATTACGAAAGATGAAAGTATGAGTGAATGGTACACAATGATAATCACAGCTCGCAAGTTATTTGAGGAATAGAGAAAATCTGTGGTACATATGGCTCAGAAATGCAGTGTTAAGTGGGACAACGCACACAAATACACACACATACACTCTCATTTCTCGATTCACATTCGTGATTTTATATGAAAACGGTCACTGAGCATGTATTTTTTCAATCTTTTAATCCACGGGTTTGTTTTGTATTTTTCCAGATCTAACAAATGAGATCGGAATAGTAGATTCAGGCCTGGTCTGCAGCGGAGGACATATAATTCACAGTTATCTTAAAGGCCCGATTGCAAACGGGCCCTTAACATCTTTATTGAAGCCCTTGTAGAGTCAAAGAGACAGAATTGTTTTAACAGAGATTTTCACCATCCTGCCTAGTAGGAGAGGTCAGAATGACTGTTAAACAGGTAATTGATTACTTGCAGGATCAGAATAACTTGGGGCAGGGTTCTGAATTCAGGAAGAACAAATAGACCTTCAGAATAAATGCCATATTCAATACGAACGCAAATCAAACCGAGTCTGTGGGAGACTGGAAATTTGTGGAAAATGCATTTCATAATTGTATAATCTCAAATCAAACAGGACTGTGGTAACATACACAATGCGATTTTTCTATATCGAAATCTGCAGTGGTTTTGGTTATTGGAAGGGTATAAGAAAATGCCAGCGGTATATCTGTTCGGTGTGAAAAAAGTTAGCGTCCTGTGTCAAATCAAATATGGCATCTACCCCGAACAAGCTGTGTGGTTCTGAAGCAACATGGTCGCTATAGAAACGGCTTTATTACACGGTGATAATCAAATACATTTGGGAGTTCCTCGTGTGACAGAAAGCAGCTATTCTGATTTCGGATGCAAGTCATGTGGCCTTTAAAACAAGACAAGAGATGAGCAATAGTGAGATCTTAAAGAGACAAACAAAGCTCACCCTCACGTCACTCCAAACACGTCTTTCTTGCATGGAATACATACGATCTCTAGCATAATTCCCACGAAATCTAACACACAACAAAGGTGTGGGACGGTGACTACAGCTGTCCCTCGTTCCCATCCTTTTTCATTGTAGATAATGCACCAGCTTCTGCTTAACATTTTCTTTTATATTCCACAAAGTCAAACGGGTTAGGAATGGCATAAGGGTGAATGATTTATAAGGCGAACACTTTCAAATGTCTGTTTATGACTATTTTTGCCGTCACAGTCTGGTTTGGACACACACACACACAACTAAAGAGGAGCGGTGGTGGACAGAACGATGATGATTGTATGCGTGTTAAACGTCCTTGGATTTTTAAGGTCGTATGTGTTTGTTGCCCTAATGGAGGGATAATTTGGATAGATGGAAATGAATGACTTGAAATGCTAGCACCTTGTTTTGTGCAAATCACCCCCAAACTCCATAAAAAAGAGTAAAATCTTCACCTTTTTCGACAGGTGGTTAACTATGCATATATGCCAAACATTCATATATAGATCTATATCTTTTTTGATTTTTAAAAATTTATATGAAAACTATTATATATACATTGCTTGTGATTGATATAAAAAGCAACTATTTTAGTCATTTGTCCATATATACAGCTGTAGGATCTCTGGGCTATTTTTAAACGTTTTTTCTTCATTAAGTCTTTTGTCCTCAGCTTCATCTTTTAAATAACTGTCATTCTAAAATTCATTCTAAATTCATTCATTAAAATTCTTCTAAGCATCATTTTTCACAAGCTACAAAATCCACCTATGAAGAAAAAAAAAACGAAATAAAACAAAACTGGCCAAAACAAGTAAGCCAAATGTTTCAGTGCGTATAGCAGATTAACATACAGGCCATATAATGGCTCAGAAAATCTTTTACAATTCTAGATTCTGCTTTCTGTATGAGATGTCGAACACCAGTCGGTACCATCAGATAAGCTGCAATATTAGTGATGCTTCTCATCCCACAGTGGTTCTGTCATGCACACACATCACACGCACTGCTTCACACGCTTGTTTGTTTTACACACACACTTATTGCAAGGTTACCGGATTGCCAGATTAAAGGAAAAGTTCACCCAAAAATTCCAATATGTCATTAATAAATCACTCTTATGATTTAAAGAAAATGTGTGAGTGCGTATGGTGGGACTTTTTCACGCAAAATCACATTTAACAGGGACTAAAGCTTTTTAGGCTGTTCTTCGAAAGTGAATCAATGATTCAATAAAAAGATCTGACTCTTAAAAAAACATCTATTACAAACAGGACATTACTACTTTTAGTTTTATTGCAAGTGGAGTTAAGCCCAGAGAAATAATGTTCAATAATAATAATAATAACATTAATAAAAATGAAATGCATTTTGGTCTGTTTCTCACACAAAGCTAGTGTATGGCTTCAGACAAATTGGAAATGTACAGAATTACAGTGTAAAGTTAATTTTTTATTACAAAAGTGGCTTAACAAGTCATCTTAAATAATTGTTTTTTATTTTGAACAGTTTTTACATTGTTTTAAATAAAGAAAATAAACAATTTCAGCAACTTTTACTTATCAAATAAAAATAAATTAATTGAAATAAATTAATCCATTAATATTACTGGCTTAAGTTTTCGATTAAAATCTAAAGTTAGTGTAGTTATTGCACTATAATTTTAGGGTGCTTTCGCATCCTTTAATACTCCTAAAAGCTTCAGACTCTTTACATTGTAATTGCATGTAAAAGAACAACCACAAAATGTCTCCTTCTTGAGTTCCATAAACAAAAATGCAATAGCTAAAGTGTGATTAAATGTGAGTTTTGGTTGAACTATTCCCAATAAAGAAGCCTGTGAATAGACCTTTAATTCAGCAGATTCCAATTTGTACAGGAAAGCGGTGTGGTTGTGTGCATGAGAGTGTGTTACTGTATTAGGAATGCTTTTGACCACACCAGTTAATGTGTTTAGGTAAAAGAGAACAGCTAAACATAAATAAAAGTCGACCCACTGTGAGATGCTTCGGTTCAAGAGGGAAGCCCGTGTTCTGTAAAATTGTAACAGACAATATCAACAACCAAAATAAAAAAAAGAGTGGGGTGTGGTTACAATGCAAATTGAACAAACCAATCAACCGTCATTCCGTGTGGTGATGTAACGTTTCATGCTACAGTCCATCAGAAAAGATATACAAAAAAAAAAATCGTTTTCAGTGTTTTTTGTCTTTATATATAATATCATATATAAGTTTTATATTTATGACAAAATGTTATATTCATATATCTATATACTTTTTTCTGTCAAATATATATGTATATAATTGGTAAAAATGAGTAAATTATTGGTGGAATAAATCATCTAGGTGGAGAGACAGGTGCAGTTTTGCACGGTCCGTTTTCTTGTTGCTGTCTCTCCCCGTTTTAAAAGCTATTTAAATACATTGAGATATTCTATCTAATGTCTTATTTCCTTTGGAAAGCCAAAGGAAGAGTCTGATTATGAAAAAAGCCACTAGTGTTGGTTAAACATTCTCCGGGTGTAGTACGTCCTTCAGCCAGAAGGGGGCAGGCAGCAGACAGAGAAGATACGGCCACGCCTACTCTGCTCATCCGCTTCTAAAAAAATACTCTGAAAGGCAACTGAACTTCCTTTTTTTTCTCAACAGCATCCCTTTGCGTTCTAAACAAATGCCTGGAAGAAGCTAGGGGATTTATGGGTGTTTGTCGTAACGAATCTGAAGAATTATGAGATATCTCACATGGGCTTTGTTCAGACAGGCAGCAAAAATCAGATTTGGGGTATATGACCATTAACTTTTTGTAGCATGAACAGCAGAACTCCGGATTTAATGTGTTTTTTCATCATTTGGGATAAAAAGTGTAAAAAACGCCATAAAGTGTCGCTCATTCATTCCGAGATTGACGTGTATTGTTTGCGGTTCTGGATACAGCATGTGCACGTATGTGTAAAAAACATGTAAAATACACAGCAAAGACTAAATTCCAGTTATTGTAGAAGAAACCAATTTTTACTATAGAAACTGCTGTGGACGCCACTTAAATCAATTTAATTCAAGTGACATATCGGTTTCATAATGTACAAAAACAATGGATCTGACCAAATCGGATTTGTGTGCAGTGTGAACAAAGCCTAAAGTGTTCGAACACCCTTGTGATTGGCCGCTGGCAGTGGGGAGGGGCTTAGAAGAGTGCTACAAAAATGGCATGGATCCGACTCCCACTCCGCCCATGATGCGATTTCGAAAAACGTGTTTGAAGCTTAAAATTCAAAGGAAAATAAAATATAAAAATAAATAAAAAAACGACTAACTACTGACAGAGGGAGGCGCATGGTCAACTTTCCAGGAGCTGTTTAAGAGCCCGCTCGATGTTCATGCGATGTCCGACGCGAGTCACGCCCAGCTCAGCGAAGTCCTCCTTGGTCAAAGCGGGCAGGTGGGAACCCTCAATCTCGTGCTCTTGGAACCGTTCCTGATGTTCGGCCAGATTAATGCTGGCCAGCCAGTCGCCCACATCGTATTTGTTCCACAGGTGGAGGGGCTTCTGGTGGAACGGCCGCAGGGCGAGCAGGGGTGAGGGCATGCCCGGGGAAGGGGCGGGCGAGGGAGAGCGACTCCGCGCGCTTGAGCTTCTCATGACGAAACGCACTTCCTTCGGTTCGTGAGGGAGGCTAAGGCTGGACGACTTGAGGATGGTGGGAGGTGCGGTGGGCGAGGTGGCCAGTCCGAAACCACGGATGGGTCCCAGGGGATCCAGAGCGGTCTGGGGAACCGGGGCTCGGGGACCGGCGGGTCATTGGGTAGCGGCTACCCGGTCTGATGGTGTAGGTGGTGCCGTAGCCTCTCTGAGAGATGGTGTGGAGCTCCCCTAAACTGCTGAAGAGTCTGAAAGAACAGAACAGAAGAAAAGAGACGGGAAGAGAGCAGAGACGGGTTTTAGAGAAAAACACAGCAAGCACCAGCCCAGACACTCAATTGAATTCCATTCAGTGGCTCTTTTTCTCCCAGCTTCAGTAACAGCATCAGCTATGTTAGGATTCTAAGCTTTGAGTTAGATGACAAACGCATTAAACTATGTTATTGTGTCATTAATGCGTTAAGCTGTAACATTAGAAGTGTGAAGATATTACAGCACTGTGGAGCAAAGACGGTTTACGGGTGATCAAGGGTTTAATGGACAGAAAACAGATCTTACTTTCTGAATCTAAATTTAACTGTTTAGAGTCAAAATCTGTGAAATCAAAGCTGATCCTATTTATCTTTCGTAATACATGTTATTGATCGTATTGTGGGTGTATGTTATTAAATATGCTTATTTCAAATTTATCAAGCCTCTCATTAGAAGGAAAACCAAACTCACTTCAATAAACCAAAACACTGAACACTGAATTTCCTACAAAATTCTGTTATCATTTAATCACCCTCATGTTGTTTGAAACCTGTATATGAGTCTTTCTTCTGTAGAACACAATGAAGATATTTTGAGAAATGGTTTTGTGTCCATACAACAGAATGGACAATAGGGGCAATTTTGTTTGGTTCCCGACATTCTTCAAAATATCTTCTTTTGTGTTCTGCGGAAGAAACAAAGTCTGACAGGTTTGGAAAGACATTAGGGTGGATAAATGCTAACAGATTTTTCTTTTTTTATTAAGCTTTTTAGGATTGTGTGTGTTATTTGCTAGATGTAATGCAAGAGAAACCTGCTCCTGTCTTGCATGATCTGAGCACTGCGGTCATGACTAATGTTATGTATGACTTGGGTGATGCGAGTTTAAAAATAAACTATGTAAAACTGCACAAACAACACTACAGCAAAGGATTATAAGCACATCTTCACATGCAACATGCAAACAGAAGACGACAGAAACTGAGTCATGCATAGCATCTCAACCTTCAAATTACTTAAAGGGACAGTTTACCCAAAAACAAAACATCAAGATATTTTGAGAAATGTCTGTGGTTTTGTGTCAATACGATGGAAGTCAAGGGGGCCCAGTGTTGTTTTGGTTATTGACGTTCTTCAAAAATATCTTTATTTGTGTTTTTGGGTGAACTAGCCTTCAAGACAAAGCATTTTTTTGTTATGTTTTTTTTGTGCAGCAACAATCACAGGAAGCATCAAGCTGTATATTGAAAAATGAAAGAAAATAGCCGAGGCAGCCATGTTTATGCGCCCCAGATAAAATAGACAGAATATATTTAGCAAAATGGATGCAGGCTCCAACTATCCTCTATCAGAAGCAGCGAACGGAAAACATCAGAGCCCGATTCTTAAATTTCCCCCGTCTTTCCCCATGTAAAGATTGAGGAAAGCTCAGAATCCGATGAAAAACATGGATAAGCTGAGGGTTTGAGGGAGGCGGGGCCAAATTAGCACAAGGCGGGTCGGTACATGATTCAGAGGTGTGGAAACAGACCGAAAAACAGAGAGATGATGAGATGATTCATGCGCACTTACACAGGTGCCCGGCTCTTCTGGGCTTAGCCTCAGATTCAGTTCTAGACAGAGCAGCGTAGCATGCAAAGAGAGAGAATGAGAAGAGAGAGTGAGAGATGGAGAAAGAGAGAGGGCGATGAGAGAGAGAAAGAGAGAGAGAGAGAGAGAGAGAGAGAGAGAGAGAGAGAGAGAGCGGTCGGTTAGCATCAGTCCATGATAGAACAAAAAACAAACTGCACACACTTAAACAACCTCAACAATATCAATCAAATGCAAACTTAACGCATAACGACACAGACCAGAGCGCATCTAACCCCAGCATACACAAACACAAATGTACACAGATGCTATCAGAAACTATTTACTTTAATTGATGTTATTATTAAAAAAAGCTTCTTTTCTTTTCAGAAATCTTGTGTCTGGGGTAAGGTGCCATTCTGGTCAAATGCAATAACATAAAATTAAAACCAAACAAATATGCATGAAAAATAAACAATACATAAAACTACATGAAGCAATCGTTTGTCCCAAGAAGAAGCCGGAGCGATCACTGTGTCAGCACAATTAAAAGATGAAGCGTCACACAACTACAGAATGACTTGCTAAGTGAGCACAGTAAAGCTTACGCAGTATGTCTGAATAGAAAAAACCTTTTAAACGACAACAGGCTGTCAAGACTGAGAGGAATGAAGGTTATTTAAGGAGATGGTTACGTTGATTTTATCGTTGGAGTAATTCGAGGGGAAATGACATCTTTCAGCGTCGTTTTACATAATGTAATTTACTATAATTCACTTTGAGAGGACTTTTATTGGTTTATAAATAAAAGTAAGAAATATATTGCAGTGACGATTTTAAGGATTCATGTCAAACTAACACGTCTCTCAGTCACATGTAAACATACATACTGCTACAAAAATGGCACAGAGCAGCAGGCCGCAGAAAAAAGCTCACTAAGTTCAAAATGACAGATTTTGGAAGGTAAAAGCTCAAAGGTTGAGATGGTGCATGCCCTCAGGCCATCTGTTACCTAGTAAACACCCAAAGGCAACACGAATCCAATTTATGTCACAAATTTAAAAAGTTGTCATGGCCAAATGTCTGTTTAAACATAATGGTTGTAAATTGACAAGAAAAGCCATTTGCGTTGAAAGATCAAGTTTGGTTTTATTTGATTAAGATGACACGACTCCAAATTTAGTTACACACGCCCTGACATTTATTTCAAAGGAGAACCTCTCTGGATTTGCCAGGGTGAACCAGGAAACAGAACCTGAGAAGTGATTTATAAAACCAAGAAAAATGTTAGCAAGAGTGATTGAACAATATGACATTAGTGGATTGTTAAAGAATAGGAAATAAAAGAAGGACATTTGATTTACCCTAGTGGCTAAAAGCTAAGGTTTACTGTCTTCCATGTCCTTTTCACATCTGTTGGGATATAAAGGACTTTAGCGGTATATAAGCAAAAAGGCACATAGTTGACGAAAAAATAAACATTGTCCCTTGAGCCCTTATGTGAAACAACAGAAAATGTTCCAGTGGCTTTGGTAATGTCTATTGGAATGACTCATCTCACTGTAAATAAAAACACTGTCAAGGCACCATTTGTGCATGAAGAAACCCTTTTAGTTTCTGCAAGAACTCTATTGACGTTAACAGGTCCTTCAGTAAACCTTAAAGGAAAACATTGAGGTACTTATCGTTTTTTTTTTCATTTAAAGGGTATCTATAAGATAAGTTGATACGAGGGTTCCACCACTGTGACATCTAAGGAACTCCAAATGGTGCCTTAAAAGTACAGAAAGACTTGTATTGTTACTTTAGACTACTTACAGTCTACCTACAGTCTCATGGTTGAGCTAGGAGACTGGTCTAAGGCAGTTCTACATTACTTACCAGTGGTCGTGAATGTTGACATAGCTCTGGGGCTCCAAACTTCTCAATGAAGAAAGCATGTTAAACACGAACTCTTATTGTTTTAATAAATGACCAAGTGTGGATTTTTTATGTGCAACATGTTTGCTGACATTTCTGGTTGTAATGCTTACCAGGTAAAAGCATGTAATTATGCAAATGTGATTAGCATAATTAACACCATCTAATAAATTCAGACAAACTGTAGGTTTTAAATATTTTATTCCTTAAGCAATACAACTGTGTAAGGAACGTATCTTTGCAGTTATAATAATTAGCTTTTGCATTCTCCAAATAATGGTGCAAAGTTACACATAACCAAAATATTTATGTGAAAATCAGTTCAGCTGAAGGATTTGCTCCTTACCTCGCACCGACCACTGGCGATTTCCTCCCGGGGTCAAGCGAAGCTCCGAGCGGCTCTTCCCCAAGCGACCGCGTGTCCTTGTTCAGCTGCTGCAGCCGTGAGCTGAGCTCGCTGATCACAGTGGGCTTGCCTTCCTCTGCCCCTGCAAGCGGACGGGGTTCCACGGGGTCCCCCCACAACTTGGAGCGTCTCTGGAAGAGGTAGCGGGGTCTGGCCGGGCCTGAGGCTCCCGCAGCAGCAGCCAGCGCAGCTGCGTGCTGCTGCGAGAGCAGTTCACTATCAGATGACTGCTTGAGCAGGGGGTCCCTGAACGTCACCGGGCCCTTGCTGAGCTGGGACTTGAGCTTTGGCTTTGGAGGCACTGGCGGCTTATCAAGAATGAACGTCTGGCCATCTGCGTAGGTGGTGTATGTGTCCGTGGGCTCGCCGCTCTCCGAGGACAGTGTGGACATGCTGGAGACTGTGGAGATAGTACTGGTGGTCTCTAGGTGGTGGTCGCTGGAGCTTCGAGTGTCTACCTCTTCCACCCCGGAGTCAGCAGCAGACTCTGGGCCCAGATGGGACTCAGACGGCTTCCCTGAGGCTGCTTGCGGGCCACTGCTTGCGGTGACCTGTGCTGCTGCGGCAGCCGCCGCTGGTGGGGCTACAGGTAGGGCTGCGGGGGTTGTCTTCACCAATGGAGGTACTGCTTTTCTGGCTGCCGCTGCAAGAAGGCCGTTGGCAAATTCATCTGGTGGAGGAACAACGCCAATTTTGCGGAGCTCCTCGCGCGTCTCCTCATCACTGGAGGAGAGTATGGCAGCTGGTAAGGTAACCGTATATGGTTCCACATCCTCCTCAGAACTACCCTGAGCCAAGGTTTTATCCGAGGATGGGCTAGGTTGTGGTTGAGAGGTTGGAGTGGTGGTTGGAGTCGGGGTGGATATTGAAGAACCATCGGGACCGGGGGACTTAGCACGCTTTATTTCAGCCAACATGGGTTTTGGACTTTCTGACAAAGCCCCCTTAGGAGAAGGGGCGCTGTGCTCTGGGCTGGGTCCTACAGCTTGACCATTGCTCGTTGCATGAACCATGATAAGGCCAGCGGTTTTCTGCTGAGATGTGTCCATGATGCTAATGATCATACTCTTCTTGTCCTCAAGCTTTCTCTCATCCTTTCTTTCTGTCCTTGTTTCTAACTCTTTTCTTGTGGATAAGGGACTTCCCCACAGAATCTTGCTGGTGGGGACGGAGGGTTCATAAGTTCTTTTTGTTCCAGGGGAAAAGGGGGTTGAGGCAAAATTCCCTTCACCCTCAGAGCGCTCAGCCTCTTTGGTCTGAGTCTCCATATACAGCAACCCTCCAGCAGCGTCATGTTTAGTTCTGGGCTCAGGGCTGCTCGAGGGGGACTGACTCTGAGAGGTTAATGCCCGTTCCCTTGCGGCCAGCGCAAGTGCCAGTGGAGAATTGGGGTCCAGGGGCTTGCCCGTCAGTGGGTGAATGAAGGTGGTTCCCCCAGGGGAGGGACGCAATGCCAAGGCAGGAGGTGGCAACTGACCAAGCTCGCGTGTTAGCATCCGTTCGTCTACAGACCGGGAAGGTGTCAGTGAGGGGGCTTCTTGAGGTGAGACTGAACTGCCCTCCATAGTGCCCACTGATAGGAAGACTGTGGATTTCCGCTTCTCTTCCAGACGTTGCTCACGGTCTTTTACAGCGTCTGCGATGGCGGCAGCGAAGGGTCCTTTTCCTTTCAACAATGCCCCGGCCTGTGCTTGACTACGATCATGCAACAGCTGCTGTTGGTAGAACTCGGCCCTGCTGGTGTGGTGGGCAGCTAGGCGTCCAGAGGGAGAGTGTTCTCTGGCATGGATGGATGCCAGTGCCATTGAGGCTCTCTCTTGAGCATCTTCCACCTGCAGCTGCTTTACAAGTGGGCTCTTCCTCCGCTGCGGCTTGCTTGGAGGCGACGTGAACAGGCCTACGCTAAACTGGCCCACATTGGCGTAGGGGTTATCAATAATTCTACCTTTCCGTTTGATCCTCTCGGGTGGAGTTGAGATGGCACCTGGCCTCGGGATGTCGGTAGGCTCCACAGGGAGGTGGGTGGAGTCCTGGAGGATGATCATGGAGCGGGCTTTTTTCTGCCGGTCCATGTGGGAGGCGTGACGAGGGGGTTCAAACATCTCTGCGGACATTGTCTGTGGCAAAGCGTGCAGTCTTGGTTCGGAGCCTGGTTTAAAACTGGAGCGGCTGGGGTCATGAATGCGGCCAGGGGGAGGGGGTGGGCAGAAGGAAGGAGGAGGGCCGGGATCGTAGTAGTAAAGTGATGGGGGAGGCGGGGGTGCAGTCTGGGGAGGGGGAGGTATACTTCGGCTGTCTCTCAAGCTGTCTGTCATGGAGGAGCTCCGCGGAAACCTGTGCTCCGCTGCTAGGGCAGAAAGTCGATCCTCTTCAGTTGCTCCTGCACAGACAGACAAATAGAGCTTTAATCATTTATACATTTACAGACAAGTCTCAGATGATTAGTAAGTGTGTGTAAGGGGATTTGATCTCTGCAATTTTCTCTTTTCTAGTAATTTAATATGCTACTATGGGTTAAGTATAGCATTGCAATACATTCACATTTTATGACCAACAAGGAGGCATTTACATATCAAATTAATGCATTTGGCTGAAACATATAACCAAAGCGACCAAACGGGGCATTCAAGCCATGCAATGCTCTACTAACTAAGCAAGAACATACACAGCAACAGGAACAAATAGACTAAAAACCCATAAAGCTAAACAAACTGACAGTTATTGTAAATTATTACCAAAAGACTTGGTTCTGGCCATGCTTTTCGGCAGCTGCATGTGGGCTTTTTCCAGCGCTGGATGAAGAGCACCGTGAAAGGCAAGACCTTGCCGCTCAAAAAGAGACTGCACAGATACACAAACACGATAAAGATTCAGCAAGAACTATAAATAAAGTGCTCATTTTGATTGCAAGTGCTCAATCGATCATCTTTGCCAGTCGCTGGTATATTTTTTTAAAGCTTTACTAAATAAATTAAGCTGGTGAACAGCGAGACTGGGTTACCCAAAGATTTATTCTTAATTTCCTAGGGATTTGTGAGAGAATCCTAGACAGAACAGCCACTGCGGAAGTCTATAATCACCAAGGTAGCATGTGAATTATATACTAAAACCACAAAACTAAAAGAGAACTTATTTTAAAACAATACTAAATATATTATTCTTCTTAGGTCATCGCAACAGAAATATAAAGTTATTTATCAATCATCTACACATTGTAGTTCTAAAATTATTAGTTAATTAAAATTATTCAAGAATTATTATATGCATAACAGTAGACTAGTTATAGTCAAGCTCAGCAGCTCTTGCTAATACAGTAAGCTCCTAGAGTATATGGTGCATATGGAGTATATTCCAGACAATAAAGAATGATCAGGGCATCGCTTCATACTGTTTATATATATATTTATACATACATACAAACAATAGCCATCATTCGAGTTTACTAAGAAGATACATGGACTAAGAAGTGTCCTTGGCGATTAAAATATTTTAAAATTATCCTTTTTACATATCAATATATCGTTAAATACCTCCTGTGTAAGAAAGAAAAGCATCAATTTCTCCCAAAAACAACTATTAAATGAACAAAGTAAAAATACCAAATTGTAAAAGTAATTATATTTTACATTATATCATCATTTCTTTATGCATCAAAGGTAAATAAGTAAATTATTTTAACATATTGGTTCAGCTGAAACAAAAAAAGTTCTAGGTAACACATTCAAATGCAAAAAACAGAACATGCATGCTAAACAAAGTCAACACTTTCAGCAGGGAAGTTGTTTCCTCTTTTGAAGTTGTGCACTGACTCGTAATGATGTGTCATTAGACATGTTTGTGTGTGTCTCTTACACTTATTTCTGCTGGTGTTATTCGGCGGCTGGTTGGGCGTTGCTTTACCGTGGCTGCCCTATAATCTGATTCCACCTTTGGCCTCAGTGCTGACTCCTGAGTGGCCAAAATCTCATCTAGCCGTTCTGTTAACAAACACAAACAAAACAACACATTTAACCGCACTTCTAATCTAATCCGATCTTGTAAATGCAATAATGAAGGTGAATATGAAATGGCATAACAGCGTCTGTCCACATCACGATACATTGTTCCTTATTATCAATGACGAAAGCTGTATTATGATACAATAGCTCAATTCCAGTAACAGTGCAGCAGCACATTTAATCCTTTAATTCAATTACTTGAAAAATTGAAAAAAAAAATACTGTCTGTATTTGTATATGTAGCACACATATGTACGCATTACATATGTTTCTGGTGTTGCATACACTGAGCTTTGGAACAGAGCTAGAGGAAGCATGTTAAACTCCATCACGAGCAAAGTGAAGATGGCTGGAACAATACACACTGGTGAAAGTTCTTCGTGAGTAACTCACCTCCTCTTCTCCTCCTGGCAGAGGCTGAGCAAGAAATAAACGTAAAGAACACTTCTCTATTAATGTCTCACAGCGACAAACGTCTGCGTTTCATGAGTGTAAATGTGTTTGCGCGTGTGTGTAATGAACTCAGTAAACTCAGCACAGATTGTGAGAGAGAGACCGCTGATGTTTGGAACAGTCCACATGGCAGCGGGAGGGATACAGTTAATAAATAGAGAGAGACAGATAGAGAGAGAGACAGAAAAAGAGAGAGAAAGGGCTGATGTTTGAAAAGACCAAATGGCAACAGAGAGAGAGAGAGAGAGATCATTCAGTTAATACAAAGAGTGTCACAGAAAGAGGGAAAGATTTTTAATCTTAAAATCCATTTCCTTGTGAAACAAAGTTTGGGTGAGACATATTGATTAGACTGTGCTTTAAAAAGCAAACTGACAACCTAATAGCAAGTCAACATTCATAGCTGTCATTTAAAGTGATAGTTCACCCAAAAATGGAAATTGTGTCATCATTTACTCACCTCCTTGTCATTTCAAACTGGGTGACTAAATGAAAATACAATTCGAATTTTGGGGTGAACTATCACTTTAAATCACAACCATGAATGTTGACTTTCCATTTGGACATATTAGGGGGCGGGACAAAGCAGAGTATCTATTGGACCAAAATATGTGCAGTGCAGTATGAGTCATCAATATTGACTTTGCACCGTTGAAGAGAAACCGTGAATTTTAAATGTTCTCCATCTGCTAGGTTACCATGGTAACGTTTCAGAACACTTAAGTTGACTTCAAAGGTGCTGGACTAAAGCTGCTAAAACTAGTATAGGGTCATGTTCACAAAACATTTCCTAGGTGACATTAGTTTTGTACGCAGACCAAGAGTTATAAATGTGCAAACGGTATACAAGAATAGCCTTTAAGGACCAGCCAGTGAAATTTAGCGGCATCTAGCGGTAAGATTTCGAATTGCAACCAAAGGCTCACTCCACCGCTCCCTTTCTACGGCGGCTGACACAGGACAATGATGTTGTCAGGTTTTCGCTTCTTTTCCAATGAAGATAACGCATTTATGAACAGCGCTCTGTAGAGCAGTTTGTCAGTTAAGTGCTACTGTGGGAACAACATGACGGATTACATGCAAGGGGACCCGCGGTGTATGTAGATAGAAATAACTCAATCTAAGGTAATAAAAACATAACGCTTCATTATGTAAGATCTGTATACACCTCTTAAGACATAGTTATGTATATTATGTTGCGTTTCTATCAATAGAGCCTCCAAAAATTACACACTGTTCCTTTAAGTAATTTGTTGTCATTTTTTGTTTTTTTCACATTCTAACAAACCAACAAAGATTTATGGATTATGCAAATAAATTACATTTTATCGTTGAAGACAAAGAACACACCAAGAAGTGTCTCAATGGCTCTTATAGTGACACTTTATACTATAGTGATGCAAGTTCTTATACAGTTTACGATGCTTACAATCACACAACACAGCAGCTAAAATCTGAACGTTTATCTGAAAAACAACAATCGAGAGAAACTTGTCAACCTCACTCATAAATGAGTTGGTCCTACACCATCGTGACCCAAACAAGTGTGTGTTTTATTTAAAGCATCTTACCTAGTTCTTCAAGCTCAGCGGTCATACTCTTAGACCTCAGGGTGAGCGTGGTGCTGGGCGATCTTTTTGGAGGCGGGGGTGCTGTGGAAGAAAGACAAGGAGCAGATGAGAAGATGGGGTGGCGTGACGACGAGGGGCCTTCACGACTGCTGCCCACCGGCAGCTGCAAGCGCTTTTTCACCATCTTCATCTGACGGTCTCAATGCACCACACTGCCACAAGACTATAAAACCCTCTCCTTCTCACGCTCTCTTTATGTTCGGAATCAAACAGCCTTAGACATCTCCTGTGTGCGTATAAAAACGTAGCTTCCTTTCTCGGTTGGCAAAAATCCTCACACCCGCCTTTTGGCATCTCCCGAAACCCTCCATGTCATGTTCCTTCTCTTAAAACCCTTGCTTTGAACAGACTCTCCCAGGACGCGATGACTGAATCTTCCTTTCGTCTTTCAGAAACGGACCTGTCGCTATATCCGTAAGCATGCTACAACTGCCAAGTGCGAGGCATCAAGTTCAGAGGCGTGCCGTCTCGATAACATCGGCGGAAACTCCTCAGTCTTTCAGCTAACAATCTTGTGGAGATGGAGAGAGAAACCGAGAGAAAAACCAAGGCACTAATGCAATACTTACTTCAAACATGCATTGTAGTAACCATGGCAACTCTGGCAGGAGCAAGGTCTGGGTTTGTGCAGCTAAACTGTGAGAATCTATGTGTGCGAGAGAGTGTGTGTTTAAGTTTGTACGCGTGTGTGTGTGTTTTTTGTGCGTGGGAGGATATCGGCACAAAACTAACAACAGACACTCTCTATTATTACTTGATCAGTAATGTGTACATGAGTGTTTGAGTGTGTGATAGTTTGCAAGCTCGGAGTTATATAACAAACCCACAACTTTGCAGTAGGTCTTGGAACGATGATCCTATCAACCAATCACATTTTAGGGTGAAACAGGTAGTTTAATGGTTATGGGTTGGATAGTTTCAGCCTCAGACATCACGCCCACGGACCATTGGATGAATGTCTCATCCATAAGAAGCGCTTTCTTGGAAACAACACTAAAGGGCCGGGTATAGTTAACTGTCCGCGTCCGTCTTGGTCAGGCACGCACACGTGACCGCATAGCTTCCAAAGCATTCTCAAACACGGATAAGCGCAGATGGACGAGCTCGACACAGGACAGTATGTCACCTAGTGGAATCGGACGATTCAATGCTTTTTTTGTACGGGGTGTGCGGACGACCGTGTCGAAAATTATGTCATGTGGGCGGAAATGGATGGCTCGACTATACTTTGGGCTTTAGCCGCCTGATTGAAGAAGTAAGCTGTCATGTTTCCACAGGTTGCAATAGGAATTCATGGCGAATGACTAAACGTTAAATTCAAGTATATTGTTGTTGCTGTTAACTTTTGACACGTTTGTGAATGTACACCGGCCTCTTACTGCGGTCACTCCAAACATGACGCGGCACGAAACGAAACATGATTGGTTGCTTTACTTGTCAGTCATATGGCCTCTTGGGCAGGCCTTGGACAATGAAAGCGGCCAAAGTTCCCAGACCTTCAGTACGAGACTAGGGTTTAAATAATATGTGGTTGACTGAAATGTGGATTCTGGACCCATAAAGACCGTTGCAAAAAGAATTAAAGAAAATGATATTATCCCAATATCTATTGAAATGCCTTTTTTAATAAATAAATAATGCTACTAGTCAAATTCATCTTATTAACAATCAAAATACGAGAGAAAGTTTGTAACCAGGAAGCATGCAAAAGTTTAAAGGGTGCTAAATAATTTGCGATATTATCACATGTGTTGGATTAAGATAATACCGATAATCATGGTCCTTAATATCACGGTTATTGACTGTTGTGTAAAAAAACAATATGTCCTTAACTGAACACATCCCCGTACCCAGTTAAGGACAACCCTTTTTATTTTTTTAACACAAACACAAAATCAACACAAAATGACTCATAATGTGTTAAAATTTCATAACAAAAAACTGTGTTATCTAACACATCCTTTTTGACAGTGCACCAGTATACTGTGACTCCTACATGTGTCTCTAAAGGAAAAAATGTTAAACGGGTGTAAAACCACCACTTACTATGTCAGTGTCAACCAGACACTAGCACGGAAATGTTTACCATTAACACAAAAGCAATAATCACGGTTATTACCATCACGGTTATTGCTAATCCAGGTAAATTGTGGCACCCCTAATTGGAGGATTATTCAACCATCTCATTGCTAACTATGAAGCACTTTGGATAAAATCATCCGCAAGAAGAATTCTTATTTACAAACTATGCTGTTCCTTCATCCACATAAGGCAAACACAGGTCAACGAAGGGCTGGATTTGTGTGGGAGATGCAGATCAGATTCAGGTTAGTTTACATGGAGACTGAAGACTTATTTTTTGCAGTGCATTACAAAGTATACATTTTATCAGCATGTGTGACTCAATGCTCTCCGAGCTGAATTTACAGAAACACCTGCTCAGGACAAAACTGATATGTTAGACACTAACCCACACATTACTCGGTTGTGTGAACCCACAGCAATGTGTCTACATGGCATATCTGCACAGAAACCACTTTAGCACTTTTGCTCAGTTACAACACTTTCCTGTGACAACCAAGCCTGTCATTTAGTTAATATCCCTGAAGTTTTCTTCTTTGACAAACAGGGTCATTACACCTGCCACCAGGTACGACTTTAAACTTGCTCCTTTAATGCAGCATTCCTCTCATGGGTACATTTCTATTCCTCCTGTTTGATTTTAGATTCACCCTGAAAAAGATCTCTTAGTGTCTGATCATCACATACAGAACAGAGCATCCAAGATCGGTTCCCTAGCAACCTGTGCCTTTAAGAGTGCTTGTGTCTGCCACCAGTAGCCCCGCCCACAAAAAACAGACAAAACAATCAGTCAGCATATTCACAATAACGCAGATGAAATTCACTGTACATTCGGTCATTTTGTTCTGTACAGTACTACTGTACAAACGGTTTTAAAGGGATAGTTCATCCAAAAATGAAAAATTTGTCTTCATTTACTCACCCTCAGGTTGTTTCAAACCTGTATACATTTCTTTGATTCAATGAACACAGAGAAGGATGTTTGGAAGAATGTTAGCAATTTTCAGTCCTGGGACATCATCCACTACCATAGTAGGACAAAAATATTGTATCTTTTTTTGTTCTGTTGAATACAAAATGTCATATTTGAAGAATTTAGGAAAGCAAACAGTTCTGGGGCAACTTGGACAACCCTTTTCCCTACTATGGTAGTCAATGATGACAGAACTGAACATTTCTACATTCTTCCAATTATCTCTCTGTGTTCACCAGAACAAAGTAATTTATACAGGTATGAAATTGCATGAGGGTGAGTAAATGATGACAAATGTTTAGTTTTTGGGTGAACTATCACTTTAATGACAAACATGTAATCGTGCCAACATATGAATTGCTTTTATAAGAAAACTACAAAGCAGACATATAGTCGGTTCTGCTAGATGAGAACACACCCCTTACCCTTCTTTCTGACTGATTCCTCAGACTCTGGCTTGCGTGTGACAGACACCACCTTCATCAAGAGACGGTTCCCACCCTGCCGGATGAGCGACACCACCTGCTTGTGCCCCACCTTTACCACGTTTACACCGTTCACCTGCGAGAACAATCACAAACAGACCATCACTGTTCCCCACCCTTGCATTTGAGTCCACACATCACAGCTCAATGACATGTTTGAGACGAAAAACAGGAAGGGGATTTATGGCTTAGAGGACACAATGCAAAGATGACATAATAAAAAACTATGCAATACCAGAGCAAAGCAGGTTTTATATTAATCGTGTACCTCGATGAGGAAGTCACCGGTTCTTAGACCCGCCCTCCAGGCCACACCTTCAACATCCACAGACTCCAGGTACTGCAGCGCAGGAAAGGCAGGTGTGGGTGTAAACTCTTCAATAGGAGTCTCCGCTAAATGCACACAGAGATGTATATGTGTAACGTTAGTGGTAAAATGCATTGCGCCTATCGGTTCAGAAGACTTGTGACCGACATCATTTCTGTAAAGCTTATTCATTACAACGAAAGGAAGGTATAGCAGTGTCTTTCTCGGTGAGTTCAGTATTTTCTCGTATGTCCTAAGTGCGAAAATACTTAGAGCGGATAGAAACAAAGTGCACATTTGTAAAACAATAATGTTACGCAGAAAATGCTACTCACAATGTGATAACACCTGGTTGTTGATCTTAACATACCTGTCTGTCATATACAAGTAGTCTGAATGCATGTTTTTGCCTATATCCGTGTTTATGTCTGTTAGTAATATGCATGCACATGATTAATAATCATCAATGAATAATCATCAATCATCAGCATATGTTGTTCTATCTATGTTTTTATTTTTTCCATTTAATTCTTATTTATGAACAAGGCATTAAGGTGATTTTTATTGCAGTTACTGCATTGCAGGTTTTGGTTGGAAAGGGCATTACAGACGTAATTGCGCTTTCTGCTATATAACTTGTCTTGATGTCATCTAAAACACATGTGTAAGCACTCTACCTACTATTTTGCATACGGGGAGGGGAGCAGAAGCTCATTTGCATTTAAAGAGACACACACAAAAACGGCGCGTTTTCCATTGCAGACACAAATCGTCATGTTCAACATCTTGTAATGTAAGATATGTGGTGTATTTTGAGCTGAAACTTGAAAGACACATTCTGGGGATACCACTGATTAGTTTTATATTGCGGATTGTGGCCCTTTATGCCTACTGTCTTAGTAGCACATTGACATCCTACGGCAAAATCAAATTCAAGGAAAACCATAGAACATTTATGCAACATTAAAAAAACAAGCATTATTCATAAGATTGATATTTATGCACCATGTGGGTAACAGATGGCACAAGGAGCTCATAACTCCCACCCAGGATGGTGTCACCCCGGAGACTGGGCACCAAACACACACACAAAGCACATTTACTCACACATTCTTACACAATCACTGTTGAAACTTTTACTGTATGCTGTCAAACACAACTGTGTAATACTACTGCTGAGTCATCGCTAAATATGCTATGAATCATCTATCAGGGTTACTAGTTCACACAGTGACATTACTATAACTACAGTTATGAAGTTGAAACCCGCTTTCCTCTGTTATAGTATCATAGTACTGTATACATAGGGTTAGATTTACTAAAGTGCGAGAGCGCAATTTCAAAAAGCAGCAATTGGAGTGGAAATTTCTGCAGGTGATTTACTAACATGAAAAAACACAGGCGCAATATCCCATAATGACCAGCGTAATCTACCAAGAGCAGCACAAATTACTGCAGGGTTTAAGACATGCACTTTTTGGGCGTTAAATAAAGCTGCAAAAACCAGTACAATGACGAGCGCCAATCTTAGTATATTACGTTGCGTGATTCTTTTAAATACTCTCCTCCCATAAATGTTGTGTCTGAAGAGGAAACTCTTACAAGTGCATATGCAGTATAGGGCCGTGTTCAGACTTGACTTCTTTTTTCAAGCTGCTACCGACTGTTTTACATTGTAATCCAATGGAGTAAAACGTGTTTTCAAACGGCAGTGGCGGCATCTTTTTCTGCAGCTCAGAGCGTCTTTTGAGGTTAAAAAAAAGTTCAACTTTTCTGAAAAAAAAAACGCCCTACGTCAAGCTCCTTTTTCACAGCTAACCAATGACAGAGACCTGTCGTTTCCATAACTACATTAGAGGAACGTGATTGGTTGAGATTGCTCAAGCTCGAAAAAATAAAATGGCGGCCGAAATCACATAGTTTTGTATAAATGTACGTTAAAAAAATGTTTCTAGCAAGAAATTAGTATTGTAGTTTTTAAATATGTGATTAGTTATTGCAAAGACGCTCTCTGTTTATAATTCAAATAGACTTCCGTTACGCTGCCTATCTGTTTCTCTGGACTGCCTTCGTGCAAAGACCTTGCCTCCAAAGTCATGGCGTTCAGCTGCTATTTGTAACCAAACGCTGCAAGCGTTTTTTTTTTTAAAGTCCCCTTGTCAAGTCAAGTCTGAACACGGCCTAGTCAGTCGCAAAAACAGCGATGGTCACGCATTTTCAGTGCTAATTTTAACTGCAGGTCTTAAGTAAATACAAACAGTCGTTTTTTAAACCAAAAGAGGCATTTGCACTGCTGCAAGATGTTAGTAAATCTGGCCCAGTTTACTATATAGTCTATATTATAATACTATAGTAAACGCATTATAGTACAAATAGTCTTGTATATTTAGGGTTAATCTCTTGTTACTCTACTGTAGTGTGAATAAACTAAATAGATATAAAATAAGTATAACTATCTATTTAGACGTTAAAGATGTGCCAGGGGAATGTCAATTTTGTTATAACTCCAGCTCCAAACCATACTTTGGTCATATTTGACCCAATACTCTTTAAAATATATTTGAGGATTGTGTATTATCTTAAAAAGTGCTGCTGTCATTCTGAAACCTTGTATCAACTTTAATAACAGAGCATTTATTCATTTAAAAACATTTTCTCAAAAACGCAGAATTTGGACATCCGAGGTTAGTGCCTAAAAGCAATAGAAATAATTAAAAACAATTTAAACACATGTTTCTTCTGCTGATGTCAAATACTTTTGGTATATTTATATTATCAAACACATTTACCTTTGACAATGCTTAACCATGCTTAGCAATGTTTTGTAAAACTCCCACTTGGGTCTGGCCCTATTGTTGAACTGAATGCCCACCGTAAATAAAATCCCACAGTTTCCATTAAATATAATAATGTCTCCTTGTAATGTTCAAGAAGTTACAGCATCAAATTACGGGGCCACAGGTGTTCATTGCTACACATCACATCTTACCTTTAGCTCCCCGCAGGACAAAGCCAAATCCCTCATTCTCTTTCTTCTGTAGCACAGCGTTCTTCTCTTCGATGATGTAATCGCTGGGTACAAGAGAGAACAGAATACTCAAGTCACACTCCAGCACCATGCCTCCCTCAGGAGCACTCCGGCTGGTCACCACATCGCCCTCCCTAACCACTCTCCCGCTCCACTGATGAGCCAATCCGGTTAAAAGCAACGTCTGTGAAAGTGCAGACAGTACAAAAACGTCCAGGTGGGAGCTTTTGTCCTTCTGCTCGACTCCAGAGCAGTCTCTTTAACTGCATTAGGAGATTGGCCCAAATGCAAATATCAAGTCTCTTGAGCTACTTAATGAAAAGAAAGCTCTTTTTGTGTGTGTCCTCCGACAAAAGAGATTCTTTTAAAGCCAAAAAAGCAAGAAAAAGACAATGTTAATTTGAATCCATGTCTTGTAGGGAAGTCCATCAGTGATGGGGAGAGCATTTACAAAGAGAGATAGACACAATGGATCTCTGACGGACCAACTCCACCACCCCAAACCCCCGCCCCACACACACACACACACATGGCCCATCTGTCTGGATGCACGGAGATGGATATCATGAGCGCTAACAGCAGGGACAAATCTGTTCTCCTTACTCATGAGCCACAGTAACCCGCCTGTAGACACGATCAACCCCCCGCCAACACACATATACAAACAGTGCACTTACACATACAAACATAACACATTTCCTTTTTAATGAAATCCTGCTATGAATAATATTGGCATTCGATGTATCCATAACCTCGATTTGTTTTGCAAATGCTTTTATTCAACTTACTGGCTTCTGTCGTTTGAAGCTGCAAATGCATTTCTGGTTTATCTTGCGCTGTGTATCACACACTTTGTAAGTCACCACAAATGAATAATTCATTTCGGGATTTCACGCATGTTGGATTTTCATAACCACAGCCTCTCTGATTTGTTCAACACATGCCGTCAATTATAAATATAATATTAAAACAATCAACACACAAAAACATCGTGATCACATGACCTGAGTAAAGACTGGTGACAGTATTATGAACTATTTAAAGAACATTCATCTATCCATGTTCTCTCTCTTTTGTTCTCTCTCTTCCATACCTCGAGGGTCTTCATCACTGATGCATTAGGAGTGACAAGAATCTAATTAAGCAGTGGAGAATCAATTAGATCAATTACAGATGATTTGGTGTGGTTAACGCCTCGGGTTAACAAGAGTGAAACAGCGTGTCCTACAGAACAGCAGGCACACTTCTGATAAAATAGGTGTCGGACCGCCATCTGGAATTGACATTTGCTTTGAATATGTTTATGAACGTTGATTTGGTAATTACGTTAGGTTAATATTAGGTCAAACATCAATATTGCTGTCATTTATATTTATGATCAGGGGTATTTCAAACATATCGTCGCTGTCCTTCTGAAACCTGAAATGGAAAAAAACTGTATTTTTAAAATGATTATATACTGTGTAGTACTGTTTCTATTGGTTAGATATTTGCGAAACCCAGTGACCCAATGACTAATAATAATAAAAATCACAAAATATGGAAATACAAGGTTTCAGAAGGACGGCAGGGATATAAAATGATTAAACACTTTTAAATAATTGACGTGTGATGTTGGATGCTACAGTATATTGTATTCAAAACTGTATTTTGATTATTCTTTAGTTTATAAAATTAAAACACGCCATTTTCTTTTTAGTCAAATGAATATATAAATCATATAAAATTATAAATGCATATACATCTTTTATGAGCTCATATGAATCATAAGGCTATGGAATAATATGTCTACAGGTTATGCATCAACTACTCATATTTCTTATTTGTTGTGCACTTACAAAAGCCCAGCGTTTAATGATCATTTGATGAGATAATGGAGTGTGAAAAACTGATATAATGGTCATTAGACCAAAGGCAGGTTCCCTGTAGTGCTGAATTTGTGCCAGTGGAGTGCACATAACTGGAGGACCCGAGGACAATGCACACAAACACATTATCACCACATTGTGCCCCGTATGCTGTATGCTGACTGACACCAAGCCCTCATCTTTATGCATTTTACAGACGCTTCTATACAAAGTAATACAAGCTATGCAAAAGCTATGCATTCCATCAGTGTACGTGTGTGTGTGTGTGTGTGTTCCCTGGGTATCAAACCTATGACCTTCACACTGCTAACACAATGCTCCACAAACTGAGTTACAAAAACACATTCACACCTACTGAACGCTTGTAAGAAGTGTGAAGAGGGAGATGGGAACGCACATCTCAACATTAGCCAGTAAACCAGCTCCCAGAGTGCATTGTGTCTGTAGCTTAATGCTTAAATTGATAGTTCACCCAAAAATGAAAATGTTTTCATCATTTACTCACACGCTTGTCATTTCAAACCTGTATGACTTTCTTTCTTCTGCAGTACACAACAGACGATATTTTGAAGCGTTGTTAACTGGCACCCGTTCACTTGCATTGGTGCAAGTGAATGAGTGCCGGCGCTGTTCAGTTGCCAACTTTATTCAAAACTTCTTCTTTTGTGTTCGGCAGAAGAAAGAAAGTCATACAGGTTCGAAGCGGGCGAGTAAATGTCAGATCATTTTTGGGTGAACTGTCCCCCTTACTCTACCTGCTAAGTCTTTTACTGTGAGATCAACTCTACCCTAATATGATATTTTATATTCATGAAGTCTAATGATTGTAAGAGTGTGAGAGAGGCTTTGTTTGTCTAGTGTGTTTGGAAACGAAGAGTCTATTTCTCTGATATAGCGGGTAATTGATTTGACTGGGTTCAGTTCTTTAAACTGCTGTGCCAGACCTGTTTGCTGTTGTTGAGCAGCCTGGCAAGAAAAGACAAATGAAGTGAAACGTCTCAGTTTGACAGAGACTCCAGTCATTAATCCTCTCTTTCTCTCTCTCTCTCTCTCTCTCGTCCCGTCTCGTCTCGTCTCAGCCTCCTCGCCACATCAATCACACATTTTGGAAACATGTTTCATTACATTGTGTGTTACACATCTTCACACATTAATTGGATTGATTACAGCAGCAGTAACCATAACAGCTTCTAACACAGAATAATTGCATGTAAGTGGATATTATTTATAGATTTACGTTAATTGTGCTCTGTCAAACTAAATGATGTTTAAAGTTCACCTAAAAATGTAAAGTCTGTCATCATTTACTCACCATCTTGTCATTTCGCACCTTTATGACTCATTTAGGTCATGCAGGGTTAAAATGACAAGTCAAGTGGTGAGTAAATGATGACAACATTTTTATTTTGGGGTGAACTATCACTTAGTGACTAAGTGTCAAAAGCAGTTTTGATGTGGTGCTTGTTTTGACTTCAGTTGTTTCTAATATTACTTTCATAACTTTTCACGAAATGTGTGAGCAGCTATATAGTGTAGTGTGTTATTTCAGTCCTGTCTCTAGATGGCAGTAGAGGCTCAATGCTTAAAACTACACACACACACACACACATGTCTGGTTTACTATCTCCGTGGGGACAGTCCATAGGCGTAATGTTTTTTATACCGCACAAACTGTATATTTTATCCCCTACCCATAACCCAACCCCTTAACCTAAAGATCATAGAACACCTTTTGCATTTTTAAAAAATATTGTTCTGTACAATTTATAAGCTTTTTTGCCCATGAGGACCTCAATTTGGGTCCCCACAGTGACACGAGTCCCCTTGTGTTGGTGTGCATTCAGGTTTAGGTCCCCACCAGGATATAGAAACATGTACACACACGCACGCACGCACGCACGCACACACTGATAAGACACAGAACATACATAGATTTACAGAACAACTAAACTTAGATCAGAGTCATGGCTATATAGCCACCTTCATTCTGCCAAACTTTTGCGGGTTTAACCCTAAACTGACTTGGAAGCAGCACATTTACAATTTCTGCAAAACAAGGCTTCTAGTCTAGACACCGACCATTGACTGGTTTGGTTTGGTCATATTGTACATGCAATGTCCATGCATGTATATGTAGAGTCAAACATTCTGTTGAAAATTATTTTTGCATTAAAATTTCTTTCTTTTTTGTTAGATATTAAGTTCCATCATGTCAGTATGGTCTCAGATTTTGGCCCCACTGTATTATGCAAACACACAGCCAAAAACCCAATGAAAAACTTTTGTGTTCATTTACCTATATGAGGTAAAGTTGTCGTAGGAGCCCACAGTGTAATGTCTGAACAGCCTCTTGGTTCGATCCTCTCTCGTCTCTGAAAGAGAAACACAGCAAATATTAACAAACATCATACACTCCACAAGTGTTGTCATCTTGTATGTGTATATTTGCATTGCAGCCCAAAGGCCTCTATGGCACTTAAATGTGCCTTGTTTGAAAATGTGTGTGTTAGTTGTGAATATGTAGACAAGCTTTATTCAATGCATGTAGACAAGGTCAATTGTGTGTGTGTGACTGGTTAATCCAGTCAGAGGGTCCGGCTACTAGGGCCGGTGTCTCAAGCAAGACTAGATTTATGTGATTGGACTTTGGGCTGGAAATCAATGCACCGATGCACACAGAAAGCCAATCTGCTGACACACGCTTAAACATATTCACACACACATTTATACTCGAACACACAAACAAACACACAGAAGTACAATTACAAACATTATTTTGGCAAGCATGGCACAAGCATTCCTAGATACATTAGAAATTGTGTTACTGCATTATTGAATTAAACTTATCATCCTTTCTTCCTCATTTCTTAATAAACTCAGTGCCTCACTTGCTTTGGTCTGATTCTTAAAACTATTTTACTCCCCCTCCCTGTGTCACTTCTCTTTCCTCATTGACTTTTTCTGTACACATTTTTTTGCTTCTTCTGTAGATGGATTTTCCTAAAAGTGCTATAAAAACTGTTCTCTGTGACCATCCCGCCTGACCAATGATGTGAGTTCAGACTTTTTGTTTGACCAGGAATGATAGGGGAATGTAGCTTTAAATCAATTTTTCTAAAAGAGCAAATAACCACCGTATACAAAAAAACAAACCGAAGAGCACATTACATTGGGTCTTGCACCCACACATCATCGGTTGACTGTCTGCAGTATGTCACTGTAAACACGTGGCAGATGTTACTTTGCGGTTCTTCTTTCACCATCATATCCATCATAAAACTTCACATTGTAACTTAAAGCAGTCATATAATATTACGCTTTATTACCCTATCCTTTTTAAGAATGGGACAGTCAAAAATGTGATTAAGAATTACATTATTTTCATAATTGGCTAGAGAGAAAGAGAGTGTGAGTGAGTGAGAGAGAGAGAGAGAGAGAGAGAGAGAGAGAGTGAGTGAGTGAGTGAGAGAGAGAGAGAGAGAGAGAGAGAGAGAGAGAGAGTGAGTGAGTGAGTGAGTGAGTGAGTGAGTGAGTGAGTGAGTGAGAGGGAGAGAGAGAGGAAGAGGGAGAGAGAGAGAGAGTGTGAGTGAGTGAAAGTGAGTGAGAGTAAGTGAGTGAGAGAGTGAGAGAGAGGAGACGTGTGTGAGAGACTCAGAGTGACTTCAACGAATTCTGTTTTCTACTCTGATGCTAAAGAATTGAGAAGCATGCATTTGCATTTTAATGACTTAAAGGCAAGAAAGGACACACAGATCAAATTCACAAAAGAGAGAGAGTCACCTGTATGTAGACATATATAAATTAAGAGAGAGAGTGAGAGCATTTCATAAATATTAATGAAAATTGTGGCATAAATATCACTGCTAATGTTTGCTAAGACATGAATCACTCTTTCTATTACTCTGGTATCTTGTCCTGCATCATTATGTGTCTTTGGGAATCAAATGATGAAAACCCTAGCAACCACATAGCAACATGCTAAAACTACACCATATAACCACCCAAAATATTCTTGCATTATGCATAGACAAGCAGCACTCACAAAACACTTCAAAAGAATTTTAAATTTTAAGCTCATGAGAAAATGATCTAGCCATTGAGAAACGTTTTGCTCATAAACAACTGTTCATAAATAAAGTGAACATATGTACGGGAGTGTGTGTGTGTGTGTGTGTGTGTGTGTGCATGTGCACTTGCGTGGAGAGTTGATTGCAAGCATTCTCACCATCTGTGGCCAGAGCAGGAATAATGCGATCATTTATCATTCTCACAGAATGGAGAGAGAGAGAGAGATTTCTGAAGGCTATGCACCATGACCATTTGTCAAATAGCAAACTACACGAACACTGTAATGGAATCGATACGTGATCTGTTCAGGAATGTGTATCTGAGATGTTGATACAGATGTTCATATCACGTGAAAGACATGCAGGCTGAATCAGGATATAAAGTTCCTACAGAGCAGCTGAATCAATGCCTCTCCAGATGGCTTGATGAACAACAAGAGCATTTATTCCAATATAACAGCCAAATAAACATAATCCTGCATAACACGTTTACTTAGCTGTTTAAATGGAGACAGGCCATAAACATTTTCAGCATTAAACAATATTAACTTGTCCCCCAAAGGAACACCTTGTCATTGATTTAGCTTAATTCTACACGGCTTGAGACCATGAATATTCAACTATAATAGATAATAGGTGGTCAACATTTTGTAAATAGTTGTAGCTTTAAGTTAAAACCTTAAAAATGAGGTGATATTTTAGAAAAGACATATGTGCAAGCCGCAATTTAACACACAATGAAAATATATGGTGACCGTGGTGTTAGGCAAGATTGTCAAGACTTTGCAGCAAACAAAACAAATTTCAGCCATTTGAGACTCAAATCTTATCTTTGTTTATCTTCAGTAGAGGTGGATTATTAAACAGATCTTTAAATGATGTAACTACAGAGATTTTGTCTTTTTGCGGTGACAATATTCACTTTTATAAAGGGGAACATCTCAGACATTCCAACCTGATCTTAGGTGAATTTGTAACTATTTTAGGAGGTGGCTCATTCATATGAATTCATACGTTGTGAATCGTAAAAAAGGTACGATTACTAGAAAAATAGCAATACTGAAGCCCCGCCCCTAACCGGTGCGAAAGCAAATCGTACAAACATTTACGAATGAGATGTTTTGGCTGTGCCATTGTGTTCCTGACATGAACATTCATAATACAGGTTTGGACACAATAGAGAGTTTTTATGCAAACTAACCATTTCAGAGAAACTCAGAAGCAGCGAAAAAAACGTTCATTCATATCACAAATTCATCCAATAGAATCAAGCCACCACCTCAGAAACCACCAATCAACAGACAATGACGTTAATGGCAAATCGTACATTTCAGATGCAAAAACGTCAGCCAGTGAAATGCCAATACCAGCTGATTGACAGCCTACAAAGGCCTTTAATTCCTCAAAGCTTTCTCGTGCCATTCTGTTGATGTGATCAATGATTGAAGCTTGTCAAAACCACTCAACCAATCACACGCAGCCTCCGGCTAAACAGTTCAACGTACTAAACGCTTCTTTATAAATCATGAGCATGGCAGAGCCTCAATGCCGGCAAGGGAATTATGGGAAGAGTCCATATGCCACAGATGGCAATGTGGACGACCCAGACTCAAAAACTGATTTCAAAATGAAAACAGACTTTAAGAAGTCAAATGTGCAAAAGCAGATTTTTTTCGTATCTTCAGCCTTTGAATCGCTTTGAGGGTTCATGAGCATCACTTATCTGTTTGACATACGCTACGTGCCGTCAAGAGAAAAATAAAAATGTCTTCTCCATTTTATCCAAATAACATATAGACGAACAGAGTTGAACTAGCCTGAGAACAGAGGGTCTTTTCACATAAGTCATATTTGTGCCATTCATGCGTCACGGATATGAGAAGCGCTTGCATTTGACACAACTGTGCTGTTTTTGCATTTGTGGATTTGTCGAACGAGTGATGTAGTCGAATGTGTGCTTTTAGTCATATCTCCGACCTTGTTTTGCTTTTCTGTAGGGCTGGAGAGCTGGTTGGACCTGAGCGTGTTGTATGCCAGATGACGGCGACTCAGTTTTCCTCATGTTAGTGAGTGACAGACACATTGAGTTCTCATTCAACTCACATTACCGCTCACTGCAATGGGTCAGACGTGTGTGTGTGTGGGTATTCTGTCCTGCTCACGTCTCTACAATTTAGTCACAATGTCTGCTTTCAGAGTTTCCTTTCTGCCAGCGGGCTCCTCTATTCTCCATCTAACAGGCATCACAGAGATTGACGAGGTTTAGAAAGGCATGAAAAAGCAGAAAAGAATAGAACAGAACAAAAAACTGAGAGGTCCATGCAGACCAAAACCAAACAATTCATCCCGAATATTGAATTGCAATAGACATTCATTTCTCAGCGGAGCCGGATGAAACACCACACAGCTCTATTAACACACACACTTTACCAGTGTTGGGTAAGTTACTCTGAAAAAGTAATTCATTACTAGTTACTAATTACATTTTCAATGGTGTAATTAGATTACTGTACAAATGACTCTCTCGAAAAAGTATTTCATTACTTCTTACTAATTACTTTCTACACTGTACAAAAAAATCTGTAAAAAAACGGATAAAGTCCCGGCAGAAAATTACCCGTACATTTTCCTTTATTTTGCGGACATTTCCGTTAATGCTTTAATGCAATTTAATGCAGTGAAAAATGTAAAATACAGGTAAAACAACTGGAAAAATGAATTCCTTCATATTAATCAGTATATTGCGCCCTATTTTTACAGATTTATTTGAGTGTATATCAACCATGATTAGTTAAATGATTCAAGGATAGACAGAAAACTACTCTTAATTCATTAAATAATATAAAACTTCATAAAGTACTCTTATTAACTGACTTACATTTATATTTATGCATTTGGTAGACGCATTATCCTATACATTTATACATAGGTATTTGCAATCCCCTGGGATCGTACCCACAATCGTGCGTTGATAACGCAATGCTCTTACCACTGAGCATGCATTACATGGTACTTAGTTCAATTACATCTGAAGTAACTGTAATTAAATTACAGAAAAAATAAGAGTAATCCCTTACTTTACTTTTTTAAAGGAAAAGTAATTCAATTACAGTAACTAATTACTTAGTAACTAGTTACACCCGACACTTCACTGTACACAGAACGTGGAGTTAATAGTTCACATCAATGGGGTCAACGGTTCTCTTATTCCACGCTCGATCAGACTCTTCAAACAAAAACTGTTGTGATTTCTGCATTATTTCTTCCTCAGACACTTGATTTCCAGACATATTTTGTTCCCTCACGCCCCCTGGCTGCCCTGCGTGAAGACGGCCCACTTTGTGGCAAGACGAAAGAGCGGCTCATATTTTCGTTTAGGGTCGGCGCATTTGTCTTTCTTTCAGAGCGACATTCAGAAAATGAGGATTATGAACGATGAGACCTGAGATAGACGACGCGCGGAAGGATGTAATCTCCTCTTTCAAAACAAACAAACAACAGGGGAGATGAGTAGTAAGTAGCTTTTCAAAATAACTTGTTTTTTCATTACCTTACAGTATGTTCATTACACAATGAACAGGCTTGGGGTTTAGTGTTTTGCTCAAGGGGACCATGGTGATAGCTGGTGGATCAGCTCTTGAGATCAGCTCATTGAACACCACGCAACGCTGTCTTCACATAAGCAAAGTATTTAACAAATACATTTAACTCCATGTGACCCCAATTCGACATTATTCAAGGATTAGAGGCTTCACTACTATCTACCACAGTTAATAGAAAAATGTGGAAAATAATACAATAATAATTACGCAATCTTCAAAACTGTCAAATACAAAACGTAATATAATTAATAATTAATATTAATGTATATAACAGCTGTTTACACTCTTCTTTTGCACAATAGTGCAGGAGTCTCTTGACTCTCTTGATGGAGTTCTCATGAGACTGTAGCGGCAGAACATTTATATTGTGTAATGCCTAATCATAATCATACGGGTATATAAACAGACAATTAGTCTCACATCTTCAACGCCCCACTGACTATTCCAGCTTCCCTCGTGATTTTCAGCATGATTTAAGTCTCATTAATGTAAACATGCTTTTTAAAACAGAAGATAATATTAGACCATATTCCAAAACGTAACCATAACCAATACCAGTCCAGAAGCACTTATTATTTCAGCACAACACAAACGTTAGAACAAAATACAATCAACAGAACACTTGGAACAGAATCGAAATGTTAAATCTTAAAGAGTTACATTTACATTAATGCATTTGGCGGACGCTTTAATCCAAAGCGATTACATTGCGTTATCCTGTACATTTGTTTCTAAGTATGTGCAATCCCCTGGGATCGAACCCACGACCTTGGCGTTGTTAGTGCCATGCTCTTACAGGAAAGCAAAGTTAATTTCAATTTAATCTTAAAAGAGTTTGTGTGAATTAAAAAAACGAACTAAAAACTGTAAGAGGAATGGCTTCTGGACCAGTATTGGTTATGTCTTGTAAAATGGTCTACAGTGGGAATTTAGAACCTGAAACCTCAAATGGACCTATTTGCTTAACACTTTAAAGCTACAAAAAGTTTTAATGTAAACGATTCATCAGTAGTTCCAAAGAAAGAAAAGGTGGAGGAACAATATTAAATAATATTATCATAACTTATTATGATCCATAAGGGATGATGTTGTAAGACTGGGACTTGAATTTGAACCTAAAGGACTTTTTGTAGTTTAATGTAAACAAAACATTGTTGAAACTGCAACCTTTTTTCTTTCTTTGTTTGATTTTAAACTAAAAATGTTGAAGCTGCAACCTTTTTTCTTTCTTTTGTTGGTTAAAAAAAACAGTTATAATATTATAATATCCTTTACTTACCCCAGTTCACAACGTTAACCTTACATTTAATTCTGTGAGTTGAACTGTCAGGTCAGATTTGAAATGTCAGCTTGACATCATTTGACCACAACACACAAAGAAACCTTAAATTTCATGTTTCAAACCCGGACATGATAGGGAGGCAAACTTACAGCTTGCAGCTTTTAAGTTAAACGTGTTGCAAATGCAATTTCGCCAATACATCTGTGTGTGTGTATATATTTTCGATCTGTGTGTGTAATAAAGTGCTTTGAGAGCGTGTAACATTGCCAAAACCAGTAGTGCTATCTCATCAAATGTATCGTCATGGTAACTTTGCTTAGCTTCACGAGCCCTCAGAATGAGATTCAACCTCCCAAAAACACATTATGGCAGATTATAGCTCTTCATTAGATTCCTCACTCTCACCTTCTCCTGTTCGACAGACGTGCCAGAACCCTTCGGTCTACCCTTCAACACATTCGCAGTCGTGAAATAACGTCATTCAGTTCAACTAAGGTTATGATTTTAGACATGCATTCATTTGTGGTGCATACACTAGCACTATGAACGGGACATGAATAATCTCTCTTGTTAATGAAAGACATGCAATTACTTTTTAAAACCGGGTACGAATTGGTAAAGAATTATTAAAGAGGAAATTAAAGAAGGAATCTGATCCACATATAGACATATCATATAAACTATCTAAAACACCCTCTTTTGAAAATGTAAAAATGTAGTTGGCTTTGTTATCAAAACCTTCCTTTAATAAGGATGAAGCAAGGTTAAACGCACAGACATATGCACACGTAGACACACTATCCTGCATTAACCATGGTAACTATCTCTCAGAGGTGGCCAAAAAAGCAAAGGTATAATGAGATCTCCAACCTGCAAGAAAGAAATTAATAACGCGAAAGCTAATTTAACGGAATATGTTCTTGCTTATATCTCACTGGCTGCATAAATATCATACGTTCTGTCTTTCTAACACGCTTTGCATCACTGTCACTTATCTATCCTCTAGTCACAGAGTCCAACATGTCTTACCATGTGACTGACAATCCTTTTGGCAGCCCGACTGGGAGTGACACATATTCACTGAGTACATTGGACACCGAATGGAATGAAATTTTAAAACTTTAATACATGCTGAACAGGAACACTTAAGTAAATATCTGTGTGTCTCTGTGTCAGGGGGCTTCAAAAGACTTTCAATCAAGAAGAAAAAAAAAAAAGGAAAATACAACTAAGATCAAGATATTTTTATAGCACATTTACATCTTTCTAGTTATGCCAGGCTTTAGAATATCTTCTAAATCGTGGGTGGGGGGCTTCAAATATTGTTGTGATAGGTTAAGATTCACTGTCATAATCTATATATAAAAAACAACAGGAATGTACAAAACATTCCTCATTTAAACAGCTAAACAAATGTACGTGTGTGATCTATGTTTGTGTATCTATGTTCTCTGTATTCAGTGCTTTCCACATGTGCTTAGATAAGCAACTGACATGCTAATAAATCCCACTGACACACACACACACCCTCAACTGACAACACCTAACATACAGACGCATACTGTCTAGGTGCCATACCGTTAAGATGCTCTTACTTTCTTCCTCATTCTGTTGGGTCAGACTTCCATGATACTTTGGGGTCACACCAATATCATTTTGAAGAGGACAACGGTATCCATAGAAACCATAATCAAAGTTGCAACACATGTTCCGTTTGTCACAATAAAGAAAAGATATGTCGTACTGAGCAATTTCCACAACATTGCTTCCTCTTCAGCTAAATATTGCTTTTCTCTGCCTATCTGTCACGCTAACACCGAGCGTTCACACACAAAATCCAGATGAATGTTTGCTAATCTCATACTCCGTACACCAAATATCATTTCATATATCATGATATAGGTGAAGCATATACTCAATGATGGTCAAAACATAACTCACCAAAACTTCAATAAAGAGTGTATATGAGAAAAATGTACAGGGGTACAGATAAACCCCTGATATTGTAACTGTGGTACTTTGATACATGAAGAGTTTGTTTCCAAAATGAGATAACTCATTTTTCAAAAATCATGTTGTTTATTATGTTATCATGTTTATTTGTGTGTTTCATTGTTTTATTGTGTGAGCTAGCTGTATTTTTTTTGTTATTATGGCCGCCCTAAATCAAAACAAACCAACAGCAGTTTGATTGATATTAATTGGAACGTACAATAAAAAAACAAGATTTTTTTAGATCTGATCTCATTTCTGAAATTAACTGACAATCACATTCCTGCTGTATGGTATCATACCACTGAAAGAGTTTCATGGTATATTTTTTACGGTAAATGAGAATTTTTAATAAGATTGAATCTTCAATCATTAACACACAAAATACAATTATAATCTGTAATTTAAACTAAATGGTTATGTTTGTGTATAAAAGAGAGACTCTCTTAAGAGGATAAAATTAGATATTAACAAATGAAAGGCTTAACATATCAGGATTATCCACTTATTAGACAAAACACACATTAAACAACCTTAAAAAGATTAAGTAGATTTCTAGAAATATTTTCTAAAATTAAGAGTGGTGTTTGCATGTTTAGTGATCTGTTTGGGTTTCTTGATTTGCATATAAAGGTAAATTGTGTCATTTCCCATGACTAATGGTACCAAGCAAAACATTTTAGTTCTCTGAGAGTCACGGATAGACGCACTGTAATAACTTTGACTCAACCACTGGTGTGTCTGTTCAATGTCGAAAGAAAGGATGAATTGTAAAAAACTTGTTTTACAGTTCTGCCACTAGTTGGGTGGAAAGTAAACACATTCCCATTAAAGATATAAAATTAGTAATATTTCCTTCCTTTGGGGTGCTGTGTGGGGATTAATAAGGGGGAGAGAGGCAGAAAGTGAGAGAGAGAAATGATCTTGAGAGTCTGCTAAAACAACATCAAACAAGAGAGAGCAAAACACAGAGGGAGTTTCTGCACCCAAACCCATAAATGAGACTAAAAATAGCAACCAAACTATTTGGGTGATTCACAGAAGAATGACTCATCGACTGGGGCTGGGGCGGAGGGAGAGAGAGAGAGAGAGAGAGAGAGGGTTTGCAGGTCTGCGAGGGTCTGTAGGTATTTACTGATTCCAGACATGTCCATAGATTCCCGCTTCACACTGCAGCACACCGCTGATGGAAATTCCGCCGTGTTTGTGCGTGTGTATAAATGCAATCTACCCTAGCTGAACTGCATACTAAACAGTGTGCGGGTATTCCGTACGGTAAAAGCTACAGGGACAGTAACAGAGCTGCACAGAGCGAACAAAGACGAGCTTGAAGTCCTTTCAAACAAAAATATCTTCTTAGATCTGCACAGTTAAGTAAAGGTTAGGTCAAGTTTAAACTTACAAATAAATATCTATTGTATTGTGTGTTAGCCATTTCGATACAAGATGAACACAGGATCAGTTAAAGAAATAACTATTTCCGAGTACGAGTTGATGTTGTCCTAAGTAAAGATTTAATATTTGATTTAACATTTACACTCTTTCAAAAAAAGGTGCTTCAAAGGGTTCTTCCATGCCATGGAAGAACCTCTTGGTTCCATAAAGAACCTTTGGCCGAATGGTTCTTTGCGGAACCAAAAATGGTTCTTCTATGGCATCACTGTGAAGAACCGTTCAAGCACCTTTATTTTTAAGAGTGTAAATGTTAAATCAAATATTAAATCTTTACTTAGGACAACATCTACTCTATTCTATGCCACAGGAAAAGAAACACTTAAGCTAAGAGGTCAACACTTAGGAGAAAGACAGAGAGATAACACAGAGAAAGAGAGAGAGAGAGAGAGAGAGAGAGAGTGATGTTACTGGAAGTCACGACACAGCAGCGTGCTCTGAAAGCAATCTGAAGGAACATTAGTTAGGCTTCACAATTTGACATGCGTGAATGAAGTCGGTTTAGTAATCGATGTTAATACACACATGCGCGCACACACTCCATATTTATAACGGCAGACATCTTTGAGCATGTGCATAAACACACACACATGCATAAACATGCATTTGTGTGCATACACAATCACACACACACTCAGAGCACATAAAGGGATTTGTTTGGCTAAGTTAATTGTACACAGGCCTGTCTTCCTCGCTTCACTGGGGCGAAACATATTGCCTCCACTCTCAAAGAGCTTTCATCTGTTATTGCTGGATAAACGCTAACACACAAAGACGCACAGTGACACACACACTCTCATTTTCACTCGCGTGGCTCTTGATAGAGATGGACAGATGACAGGTCTGTCTCCACACATTGTTTAATTGACCGATAGCTGTTGACTAGTGTGGGCCCGGACAATGACGCATACTGTAGCGTCACACACACACTCTCACAATCTCTCATATACAGAACATTACGCAATCCTATTTCAGACCACCTGGTGGAAACAGATTTAGAGCAGAGATAACAGAGATTAGAGTGTGCAGATGCAGATGCAGCACACACACATGGAATCTGTCATACAGTGAATAAGCCTTTTAGTTCTACACTCGTCTAACAGTTTCTGGGTCTTTTACTGGTGAGTGGGAGCTGTCCACTGAACCAAGTGCTGAAACCTGGGAGCTGTCCAACACAGCTGGTGCTGAACCCAGAGCATACTATGAATCCTATACATACTATTAAAGGGGTCATATGGCGTGAATACGTGTTTTTCTGTGTCTTTGGAGTATTATAAGTTGCCCATGCATGTATAAGACACGTACAATTGCTAAAGATAAAGTGTCTGAACAAAAGATGCATTCTATCTAAAAGCGAATGCTCACCCAGACCTGCCTGAAACGCCTCGTGTAACCACACCCCCACAAATCTTCATCAGTTCGTGGTATGATTTGACTAAGACCGCCCAAATTTATACTCAAGTAAGGTGGGCGTACCTGTCAGCATAATTGCTTTGGAACCTGATATTCCAAATATGGTAAGAGGCGTTACATTTCTGTCACACGCTTGCAGTATTCGACCAATCACTACGCACTGGTTAACTTGTGTTGAGTGATGAGCTTTGTAAAAAATCTGCGTGTTTCAGAGAGGCGGAGCAAAGAGGAGATACAAACATGCACGGTGTGTGGAAAATACAGCGTTTTTGAACCTTAAATCGTGTACACACATTGCATTACATCTAAAACAAACCATAATATTCGTTTTAGCCGTGTCATTTGACGCCTTTAATTACTTAACTCAAAACTTATTTACTTAAAGTAAAAAAAAAATTCAAATTAGATTGCTGTAAGCATTGCCCACAAACAAGTGAACTGTGTCTATTTATTGTTCAAAACACAGCCTGCCCAAACACACTGACGAAAAAAGAGAAAATATATTGCTTTTAAACACAAGAAAAAAATGATATAAAAATAGTAAATTGTGTGAAAGTCTGTCTAACCTTGTGCTGCTTTGCACTGTTAATGTCAAGGTTATTTTTAACAGGTTCTCTGATCATTTCCGTCTGACCTAAACAGATTGTGTGGCACATTCAAAAATAGATTGTTTTGTGTCCAAATGTAATGCAGGATGGGGCAGGTATATCCTATATTAGAGCTGACAGCAAATCTGCATGTATGTATCTAGCAAAGTAAGGGTACTCGGTTTTTCTAGCTTTTCTCTGTGTCTCTATTACTTTGTTTTTTGGTCTAAAAGACCTTGAAAAAAATTGAAAATGCATGAAAAAATTGACTGTGGGTTTATATTTGATAAAATGTGGCTTTAAAGTAACAGGTCTCAAACAGATCATACACAGTTCTGTGTTAACTTTCCATACAACCCTCTCTGATATAAATTCTCCGAATCAATTCAATGTGACCATTTAAATAAGAATAGATTTATGAATATACAGTTTACACAGAAAATCATTAGGCTTGTATTTAATGAATTAGGCCTAATGTGTTTAGACTCGGAGCAAACCGTTCAGGGTGTGTTTGACAGAATGTGATTGTTTACATGGAAAGAAAACCATTAACTAAATTCGAACAAGAAAAACACACCAAGGTGCAGTTCTGAGAAACCTTAATAGGTTATATTTCTTAATAAGATATAATTTTTGTCAATGTTTTAGATGTAAATATAGAAAAAATGATATTAAAAAAAAACAAAGTGCAGAAAATAATAAAAACAAACATGACATTCTCAAAGAAATGTTTTTTTGACAAACAACCCAAAAATGTGGTAACATCTGTGTTATTTTTAAATAAAATACTCATCACCAGTTGGGTTCATTCTACTGGCCATAAAACGTATTTCTGCTGATGGGGAAACACCCTTGTGCTCCTTCAGGAAGTCACATCTATAGCGCTTACAAGTGCTTTCCTGGCATCATTAGATCTTTCATTTCTAGAAAGCTCTCAAGGGATAGAAACTATACATCACTCTGAGCTCCCCTTTAACCTCGTCCTTCTCTTTCTGTATGTGTGTGTGTTTGAATTATTGGACACATGCCATGCTTGTCTTTAAAAAAGGACTGTGGGAATTTTTCATGTCACTTTCTCACACTGCCACATTGCATTTAAATGGGATGGTTAGCGGACACACCAGCCTGTCTGATCATATGGCAAACGTTGTTAAACACAGCATATAGTTGTATAAGACACAACAGACAGAAAGACAGACAGATAGATGTCATACTGATGTGATGGGTGTTTGTGTCTGTGTCACAGCTTACCAAGTCGAGGATCAAACTGTCTCATCTGGACCTCCTCCACACAATCTGCAGGAAACCAGCCGGTTCTCCCTTTTACCGTGCCCTCCCAGAAGCCCCCTTCTCCTATACTCAAAACTGAGAGAGAGAGAGAGAGAGAGAGAAATGATTATCTCAAATACACAATAATTAACTTGATTATTGATCAGACGTATTGGACTCAAGTGAGCCTAAATCTTACAAAGCCACACTGAAGTGAAAATGATGAATACATAATTTTTTAATGCAAAAGGTTTTCCAAGTATTTAAACCTAGAACTTGGTTCTAGATAAAGCAGTCATAGTTAGCTTTATAAAAAACATTAGTCTGGTCTTTGGTATGCCGACCCTAAGTGTGTGTGTGATTTCCGCAGAATACACTTTACAATCTTTTTCCTTTCAGAAAAAAGCTTGAAGAGCGAGAGCAGACGTGGAATGTTCTGTGACGTGAATGAATGAATTTAGTCGCTATTTAGTACAGGACATTCTGCTCAACAGGAAACTAGTTTATTCTCGATAAAGTACACAAACAACTCTTACACGATGCATTAAACCTGATGACCGCAACACGCAACTGCACACACTAAAAAACATATACGGTCACATGAATCATATTCTTCAGCATTGTAGTTGCTAGGATACCGCAGTTTAAAAGCATTGTGTGTTTCGAGTGTGTGTCGGAAGTGCAAGGTGTGCGAAAGGCGCATTTTTATTTTGTTGTTCCCTGTGATTGAAATCATAAAGCAACAATGTGAGTGCACGTGCAGTGTTGATCATGAATGAGACAAACACCGGGTATCATTCACAAGCTGGCAGGTATTTAACTGAAGAAGCGCTTTGCTGGTAAGTGTCGATTTCCCATGTGCACTAGTGAGTACATATGCTAAACACACCGAGTGGTTTGGCCTCTCGATGCAATACTTGTTTCTCACGCTCTTGTAATGTAATCCACACTGAAAGTGCAGCCTTTCCATGTACAAGGGCAATTGATGATGTATACAAAAAGTCTTAACCCCCAATCGACCCATTCTTCCATCTTTCACACACACACATACACGCACGCACGCATGCGCACACTTACACACACACACAGTCTGGTTTATTATCTCCATGGGGACCGTCCATAGGCTTAATGATTTTTATAATGTACAAACTGTACATTTTATCCCCTAACCCAACCCCTAAACCTAAAGACCATAGACAACTTTTTACATTTTTAGATTTAAGAAAAAATATAATGTTCTATACGACCTCAACACACCATCACATCTCTGACATACAGAGAATGACTCAAAACATAATCCTCTAAAACACAACCACTTACAGTCCATTATTAATCCGATTTTAAATTCTAAGCAGGAAACAGTGTTTTTAAGTGTTGATCTTGATAGCAGCATAACCATTATAATATTATCACCTCAGTGCTAGGTGATGCACAGACACACACATTTAGAAACATACAAATGGATGTCATTGCTGCCTATGTCATATTTAAGCATTAATGGAATTGTAGGCTTATAAATGCAGGCACAAAAGAGACGCACATCTCATTAGTAAAGCTTTTTATTTTAGTGCTGTGAAAATCTGAAAGAAATCTCACTAACTCTGTTACACACACACACACACGCATGCACTTATTGTATTAAGAAGACATATTTCCCCTGCCAGGTAGCCACAACCAAAACCTGCATCACTGTTAAAGTTGGACTGAGTTTATATTTTGGGTTGTGCATTTATATGTAACAACATTTAAAGGTCTAGTATATGAAATTTAGGGGCATCAAGCGGTGAGGTTGCGAATTGCAACCGACATCTCACTCCACACCGCACTTTCTAAGCACTATGGTGGCTGGCACAGGACTAAGATGACGTCACTTATTTGATGATATTTGAAGGTAATGTATTCACAAAACGCGCTCTTTAGAGCAGTTTGGTCCGTTTAGGGCTACCATAGAAACAACATGGTGAATTCCGTGTGAGGGGAAGATAGAAATAGCTCATTTAAAGTTATTAAAAACATAACGCTTCATTATGTAAGGTCTTTATACACCCCTGAAGACATAGTTATGTATATTAATTCTAGTAAAGACACTCAAAAACTTGGAGTGGTCATGGCACAACAACTGGCATTATTTTGAGATAAAAATGACTAACTTTACCATCAAAACAATAACACACTCCAGCTGTAAAGATGAAGTCTCCAGCCTAAAAATTGTAGCTACATCACAAATGTCAAAGAGGAAGAAAATTGTCATGTCTAAATAAATTGCCACAGATTTTGATACAAGAAACAACAGCGACTACAAACACACGAAACATTGTTGCTAACCACCTCCTTTAGTTGTTCAGTCCTGTACTTGTTATACATAACCCATCACAACAGACAAGCACAAGTGTGTTAGCAAAGCACCCGGAGTGGACCCGACGGCCCTCTCCAACACCGCCGCCTGCCCGGACCCACTCGGCATATTGGAAACAGGCCTTCGCTCAAACTGGCAAACGGCACCATGGGAAAACCGTCCGCCAAGCTCTCATCGTCAGTCCCTGACCATCAACCGGAGGCAGACGGGCACGTCGAGCTCTTGACAGAAGGGCCGTTGTCAGTGATAAGAAGGGTGACACAGAGGCATGTGTGTTTCGTCTAGGATGATGAAGAAAACCATCACAACGCTCCATTTTAATCAGCTTCAAAGCTTCTTTCAGTCAGCATGAAAGTGAGAACTGCTAATTCACCCGGCTGTGACTTCTCAACTCTACACAATAAAAGCCAACAAATAAAGACACAGTGTAATGTGCGTGATGTTCCGCATAAATCGGATGCGAATAAATATGGTGGAGAGAGACTTCTTGTTAGGACTGAGCAGACCGGAGCAATTGTTCTACACACACAGTATTGTGGGAGAGAATCGTTTGTTTAAAGAGACATACGCTCAAACAAGGATGTTACAGGAGACTGAGACTGAATTACGTCTCATAGGAAAAAGAAAGAAAAGGAGATTTAAAGCTTACGCTCACACGTGGTTATGTTTGTTGAAACTTGCACTTTTTCCTACATTTTTTTCAATGGGGATTGTTACTAAAGTGTTTAGACGTCACAAACTGTGTTACTGCAACAAAAAAATGGTTAAAAAGCAGTTAAAAGTAGTTTTACATAAATTAAAGAGTGTAGCTTTGTTTGATTCTCGAAACAATTCTCACTAAAACCGGAAGTCAGAGCAGAACATATGGAGTGGCTCCTCCCCCTTTTTGCATAGCCAATAATGTTTGGTTTACCTCACAGACTGGAATTTGATGAGAAGCTAAAGAGCAAAATGACATCATGAACAATTCTTATCCGAAAGAGTTTTGAATGATCTAAAGGTGGATTTTGCCAATGTTTTGGAGCACAATATTCTTATAGATTCCCTTAACTTATAATAACTTATTATTTTAAAAATAACTTTGAGGGAGCACATGTACACTTGTACAATTTAATTGTACAATCGGAAAGAAGTTTGTTTTGCATTTTATCGACCAAATGATTATTTCATAAGTGAGCATTTACACTTCACAGTAGTTGTAGTGTGTGCGTGTGTGAACGTGGCCTTGTTTTTATATCCCCTTGGGGACCTAAACCTGAAAACACACCAACTCATGGGGACTCGTGTCACCTTGGGGACTAAAATTGAGCTTTCAAATCATACAGAACGATATTTTTGAAGCTCTAAAAATGTTTAAAGTTTTCTATGATCTCTAGGTTTAGAGGTAAGGGGTAAAATACACAGTTTGTACTGTATAAAAATCATTATGCCTATGCACTGTCCCCACGGAGATAATAAACCAGACGAGTGTGTGTTGTGTGTGCGGTCACACTCATCATAAGCATCATTATGAAGAACATGTCAAGCCCTCTTCAACACAACCAGTGAAGTGATCGGAGGTGTCTGCTGCTGCATTAAGTGTGTGTGTGTGTGTGCGTGTGTGTACTACACCAACTGTCCGTGTTCTGCTCCGTTACCCATCTTATTAACTTGATATGTAATAAAGTTTAATCTGAACCGCCGGTTGACTTGAGATGCACGTCAATCACACGCTAATCAACTGGATTGAATTCTGCGTTCCCTCTCTTTCTCTATAAATAGAACGATAGCCACGGCTTTAAATTTCCAGGCCACTTAACTGCGCTAAGCCTTTCCTTCTGGGATAAAGACAGTGTGTATCAAATCTAATCACTTGTCTCTAATGAATCCTGCTGCTGAAAAACGTTCATTTAAGCCACCAAATGCTAAATGGCAAATGTTAAATTGCACGAAAAAAACGGTTTCAGGCGTAACAAAAATGTCTAAATATCTGCTTTGTCACACTGATTACATTGTAGTGTCCATGTTACAAGGTAATTGCATAACTAAGTCCAACTTATAGGTAATAAATAACATACTTACTAGTGTTTAATTATATTAATGTGCATTGGAATGTATGGATTTTTTTTCTCCCAAACCAAGCAAACTATGTCTGAAATCATTTGTATAGCAATAACAGAAAGAAACCATGCCATATGCAAATAGTGGGGCGGCAGAATTAAACGGCTCAGAATTTTGCTGTAGTCTGACACAGTTTCACATAATTGGTTCAAATTGACACTGAAAGAAAAAGACAAAATGCCAAACCCAGGCAAGCCGACAGAACGTAAACCAAGTGTAACATGGTCATGAATTAATGTAATTACAGGGCTGGAGAAAAAAAAGGTGGGCTGGAACATTCATGGGATTGCTAACAAGAAGCTGCCTGCTGTGTAAATGGGCAACATGAAAGTGCAGAATCAAATATCCACCGTGTGTGAACGCAAAGAGCAGCAATAAAAGGTGTGATGACAAAACAAGGTAAATGTAAAGTGAGGTCAGTAGGAATGTAAAATGTAGACAAAAGTAAACATGAAGGTGAAAAGCAGCGAGCACAGCAGCTGGCGTCGTGCGGTCCCCCAAGTCCCATTACCGGTGTGTGTGTGCTTGACTGTACTTTGACCTGCGTTTCGAGCATTTATCAAAAAGCCATTTCCTAACGGAAACACTTAACGAAAGCAATAAGCTGGAAACAGGAGTCTGTAAAAACCTCTGAGCTGAGATTTCAAAATCAAAGGAATCTCTTATAGAGGCATTTCTGTTATCGATCATGCTCATCATCCTCACCAATCTTCACCAGCATGATGTTCTCTGAGAGCTTGACTTTTGAATAAAGCAAAACTACCTCATAAAAACAAGCACAGACGCAGAATGAGCCGCTGTGTTGTGTAGTTAGTGTCACAGCATCTGATCGGCAGGTAAACGCCCGGCACTCACACACCTGCTGAGAGAGCCTGAGAATGATCTGAGGCGTCTGAGAGCGGAAGCCTTCAGGCTGACTGTCCGATAATCAAAGTAAAAACGCCTGAAGAGAAAAGAGATTCGGGTCTCTCGATTTAGTCAAAGCAACCTTTATATCTACTATAGTAGAAGTTGGCTATTTAATGACAATTAAAAACAAAACAAAAGTAGAAAAAATTAACAAAAACAGAAAAGAAAAAAGTGCATCGGTAATTTTCTGCCAGGACATTGTCTATTAATTTGACTTTGGATTTCTTTGTTAACATTAATATAATAATAATAAACCCCTTTAAAAAAATCATTTCCCTCATATTAATATAGCACATTGTTGCAAACTATTTCACTATTTATGAATTATTTCAAGTATTTGTTAAGGTTTACTTTCATAAAACAATTTGAAAATCTGTTTTTATAAGCTGCAATCAAAACTGCTGTTAAATAGTAAATTTGAACTATCTAATAAAAGAACACAAAATAAAATAGTATATTTAAAAGTATAACAGTAGAAAAATAAGATACATGTAGACATATTTATATAATATAATTAATAATATAATATAATATAATATATTTAATATAATATAATATCCGGCCAAATCTACATACTAAAATGAATAAATCTGTAAAGATATGGCTAGAATATCTACTTTCTTAGGGCATTATTTTCTGCATCATCTTTTGCATTTGCAAAGCAACTCTCATGGCGGTTGAGCGCTGTCTTTATTTAAAATGAGCCTCCTTGCTGCCCTTGCATCCTTTTGCCACTTCGGTTATGGCCGTTTTCAGCAACCTTCTCAATTTTGCCTTTACTTCTCGTTACTTTATGGATTATAACATCCAGAACTGTTGAGAATAACCCTCTGGCTGTTTCTGATACTTGCATGTGTTACGCCACCAAACCTCAGCACCAACTATCAAAAAACACTTCCTTATAGTCTCGTTTGAAAATAAACAATAGAAAAACAGTTTTTCAACTTTCGAAAGTCAAACACTAGCGGCCTCGTTGGCTTTTTAATGCAACGGCGGGCGTTTTCCAACATTGCCCAAGGACACTTTGCGAAGAAGGAAGTTGCTGAATTAATGGCTTTCCCACAGATAATTGGATTTGTTTTGTCAATATTGGCGCTGACACTTGTTGCCATTCATTTCCATTTTTTTCTTAAGAATGTAGCTAGTGGTACATTTGCCTGCAATTTACAGGAGTATTGACCAGTTATGTCAATAAAATCTCTCAGGAGTTTGACACTACAGCATCAACTGTAATCTAACAGTAGGCCTATGCAGATTTCAGTCCCAAACATCGAGAACAGTGGCATATGAAATGAGCTAATTTACGTATAATCATTATTAAACCGTAACAGGAAGCGAGCCAGACTGTGAGAGCGAGCGATCGAGAGAGAGAGACAGTGTGGTAGTTACAGTGGCGGGGGGCAGACTGCTGACTCCGATGCTTCTGTATGTGTGTGTGATGCATTCCAACAAGCATTGTGCTATATTCAATACCGACAACAGCCTTTCTCATCGAGCACAACCGCTGGGCTTTTATAACTAATGTGCTGATGAACATTCCACACACTCTGCCTGAAAATATTACCGTATGACATCAGACTGGATCTTCAAGGGAATTATGGGAATTGTAGGGGAATGAGAAATTAAAAACGGAATGTTGCATGATGAGACAAGGGAGGAAAGGCGAAGTGAGGCGAGGAAGAGGGAGATGAGGTGGGTTTTTTGTGAAAAAGAAAGGAAAGACTTTAAGCAGGCCCGGGAACAAGCGCCATGGAGAGAAAAAAAGCAGAGATGAGAGCGGAGTCATGACTCCTACAGAGAAGGAGTGGTGCAGTTCTCTACTCATTGGTATGCTGAAACCTTAATGAAGGAATGAGAGAGAGAGACAGAGCAAAAGAGAGAGAGAGAGAAAGAGAGAGAGAGAGAGAGAGAGAGAGAGAGAGAGGATGTAAATGATCGCATCAATTCTACAGTCACTATGACTGAAATACTGATTTTCATTCCCCCGAAATCCCTCTTCATCTCTCTCTCTCTCTCTCTCTCTCTCTCTCTTCTCTCTCTCACTCACTCTCTCTCTTACTTTCTTTGAGCCTTCACCTTCTTCCCTCTATTCCTCTCTGAGCCCCAGGGTTGTAGCCCGAAATAGCCTGGCTTGGAAATTTTATGACTTCAACCTGGGAGTCTCGCTGCATGCTCAAACTTTGCGTCACCACGCAAATCTATTTTCTACAAGCAGACACACACTCGCACACACAGGTATGCTTTCCTACATTACTAAAGACGTCTCGTAGACAGGGCTATCGGTATTTTCTATGGCCTAATATCATAACGGTACATTTAAAGCACATACGCCATGACCTTGTAAGACAACGTCCTCATTCCAAATACAAATTCCAGTGCATTAAGCAAATTAGTTTTTCTGGATGCATGACAACACTACAAGGGGTTTTCTAAAGGGTTTGTTAGATATCTCCTGTATATTATAAAAAACACAACACACTATTTGTGTATCTGGCTTTGATTTACCCATACAAACAGCATGTAGACCCGTTTCTATTGAGTGGACTGCGGAAACCGCAAATAAAATACCAGTGACAGACAGTAGAAAGGGAGAGAGATGCTGTCTGTCCACATCAAGGCAGCGCTTCTGATGTTCCGGTAATAATTCTGAGTCTCCTTGTGGTGTCTCTAAGCACTCAGCATTATTCCACAGTTTGTATCTCCTCCAGATTCACTCCGGAGCAATTACGTACAGACGCTGGGTAAAAGTCCACAGAGAGAGAGTGGGAAAGAGAGGGAAAAGGGGAGAGAGACTCTGCCAACACAAGCTGCATATCACAGAAACAGGTTTGTGAGAGCTGGAGGGAGGCGATATAACACATGGAAGGTGAGAGAGAAAGTGAGCAAGACAAAATAAAGAGCAGCTGGGAAAGTTCTTTTTTGAAACAGTTTCTAATGGACATGGAGGGAGACGGAGAACAGTGATGTGATTAAAACGATGTTTACAGCGCAGGTCTTCCACCGGAGGCGTGAAGCCCATGAGCATCTGCCGCATCCCAGGACTACAGCTCCAGGCCAACCTTAAATTTAGTTAAATCTGCATTTATTTGGACAAATATAGCATAAAGCAGGGCCTGATGTTGTATTGCAAGTCATGCATCACATTGCTGAAAGAAAACAATTGAACCCTGCCGAAAAGACAATAGAAAATGGGATGGATTTAAAGGTCCTTTAAAAGTGACATCTAGTGGATAGAAGTAGCAATAACATTCACGTTAATGAATGTTCAGTGCTTGCGGAAATATGAAAGAAAAACGAATCGATTAACTGCTTTTGAGAATCGATGTCAAGGGTTAGGGTTGGCGACATATTTGTCCTCTCTCAGCCACCGTAGTGCTTTGAAAGTTAGGGATAAGCGGAGCCGTTGTTTGCAATTCATAACCTCACCGCTAGATGCCGCTGGAATCTTCAAATTGCTCCTTTAATGGTTGTAATGGGAATTGTATTGGTTTAAATGGAAATTAAAATGTTGTCTTCTATTACCTGATGGATTCCATTGGTGAGTGGCAGATCCTTTTGGAACGATACCGAAAACACACTACAAAAAGTTATGTTGTAATGGTTTAATTCGAAAAAGCAAATGGGTCATAATGGTATTTTACTGGAAACCATTAGAATGGGTTTCCTTTACTTTTCAGCAGCGCATTTTCAGAACTTGTTATTGTTTGGCTAACTCGTTTGCTGTGCGTTTATGTACCGCTCATACAGTAAAAGCGTTTTTGTATAGCGGAACAAATGCGTTTCTGAGGACACTGTGTTTATTTGGCTTGAATAAAAGCTGCCCTTCATCTGGCCTGCAGGCACACGACATGCATCCAGAGAGCTAGCCTCTCCCCCACCAAACTGCTAATGAACTAACACAGCCAGGAACAAATTAACCATCTTTTTGTTTATCTCCCTCTCTTCCCCCCTCCTAACTTTATCTGTCTCTCTGTGTATGTGGTGAGAGTCGTTCTCTCTCTCCTCTAATTGTAGACAGCTTTCTTCATTGATGAGTCAGGCCCGGCTGTGTTCCTGTGTGGTTCTCCGTGGTGAGCCCTATCAAAGCATTTCTGATCTGGGTTCAATCCACTCTCTTTGTTCTAATCACAGTAGGACCTTCCACCTGTGCGTGAGCTCGCTCTTGTCCAATATCAGCCATATGGACACACGCCGGGAGCTCTGAGTTTACTATTCTCAGCCTCAGATATAACCACACACACACAGACACGCAGATGCTAGCTCTATGTTTACAAACCACATCTCTAAAAAGAAACAAATATTGCTGGAAGAATCAATCACTTCATCTCATACATGCACACATACAGCTTGAGGCTTACACTGTCATGAATGCAGCACAGCCATAAACACGCACATGTAAACACACAGTCTGGTTGCTCATAGGCTAAACCTAATTACAACCTCAGAATGTTAAGGACGGAAGAGCGGATATCTTCTGCAGACAGAATTATTCATTTAAGTGTTTTTCCAGCCTGCGGGTTGGAGGAGAAAGAGATGAGCACACTGTGAGGGGCGGTGTCGGACCCTGATGGACATGTTTTGGTCTACAATCTGGTGCTGTCTGCAATCATCACAGTCCTAATGAAGAAACAACTCTCGGATCATATTGTAACATTATTTATGAATGATCACCACATTGTAAATCTAATTGGCAACCACGCAAATGCCATTGACTGTAAATGACTTTACTGTAAAAACATATACACTACCATTCAAACGTGTAGGGTCACGTGACTGAAATGTATTTCATGATCTTAAACCTTTGATCTAACGGCTTTAGAAATGAGATAATAAGAAATCATTATGGGGGCAAAAATGTATTTATTTCATTATGAAACAAAAACTGTATTTTTAAAATGTATTAAAAACCGATGACCAAGTGAACTTCTTCATCATCATACATTTCAAGTCACTATGGGAAACTATATTGATATTTGATTTCCCTCATTCTCTCATTTATCTCTCTTGTTTGTTTGTCTGTCTACAGGCGCTGAGAAAATTAAAAGAACATTATTCCAATACAACTTTTCAAAATGTATTTTTTATACGTGTTTATGCAAAATGATAGTTTTTGTTTCATTATGTGAACTACTAACAATGTTTCTATCAAATTTCAAATACAAATATTTGCATTTTCTATTTGCAAAAACTTAAAACTGGAGAAACAGGTGAAAATAACAGAAAAGATGCTCTGTATTTTTCAGACCTTACATACTGCAAAGAAAACAAGTTCCTATTCACTGTTATCAGCAAGATAACAGTAATTTTTGTTCATGTATTTAGGAAAAGTTAGGAAAAGTTCAAAAATATTTGTATGTGATAATCTCAATTTTCATGTGTGCTGCATCATGCTGTCAAGTCTTTCACATTGCTGTTGGATGACTTCATATCACTCCTGAGGTTTGATTTTGTTGAAATTCAACAGACGCTTGACTGAAATGACCATAATACATCTAAAAATGCAGATTAAATGTAAATTTGGAATGGCCTCCTAATTTTTTCGCTGCATTATCTATCACAAAAATATCAATGTTTAATTTACATCATTCTCTCTGTAATACATCATTCAGCAAGCTTTGTACATCATAATCATGAAATCAACATGTCTGCCTCAATAACAACTATTCCACCGGAGAACCACAACACACATGGCCAATAATACACTCCAGCGATCACCAATCTTATTTAAGCACCGCTATTTAAACCATTTAAGCCTAGAACACCATTACGGCCATTAACGTAACCTCTTCCTCTCTGTATCTCCTCTCAGTCACTCTCACTGCAGATATAAGAAGATTAAAAGCACAGTTAAAGCTTTTCTCTGTGACAGCCAGCAGACAGGTACAATATTCTCAGAGAAGAACTCTCTGTCTTTCACTCCCCGTGCCCTGGATTCCCCTGTTAGTGATTTTGTTAACACTGCGTGACTGCTTAATAAATTTAATCATAGGGACAGATGAGGAAAGTTCACCTTGGATGGGTGATAAGAGACTAAAGACAGACAGAATTATCTGCCAGACTGACAGCTTGTCGGGATAACTTCCGTTGCCGTAATAAGCCCTGACGTGTCGTGGGGCGAGTGTCCAAATGGGGTTAAAAGCGAAGGTGTCATGAAAATAGTCTGCCTTATCCAAGTTTTATGTGGCGGAGATAACTACAAGTTAAGTGAATAAACACTGGAATGGTTTAAGGAGAGGGACTCCATCACTATCATGATTCATGATGTTCTGGAGGAGGAAGTCTGCAGTCAGCAGCAGGCAGTGACAGAGGAAGACCCTCTCTGCCCCCTCACGCACAGTCTATCGATTAGTCCCGGGCTATCAGAACATCAATCATGGGCTCTTGATCAATGCTGTATTGTTCTCGTGCACGGACTGCCCTTGAGAACAATGGGCCGTCACTTGAAGCGGTGCTGCTTGGGAGCTCAGGACGCTAAGAAGCATCACAGCAACCTCGTTCCTGCAGTTTCAATATCATGTCAAATACCATAAACGTGTGTTTATAAAGAACAGAATAAAGACCAAGGCCCTATCGTACACCCGGCGCAAGGAGCAGCGCAAGTTTTTTTGCTAGTTTCCGCCCGACTCAGTTCTCATTTTCCCGTCTGCGCTGCTTAAATAGCAAATGCATTTGCGCTCATTTGTGCGCCCTTGGTCTAAAAAAGAGGTGTTTTCAGGCGCATTCTTGACGCGTTGCTATTTTGAGGAACTGAAAATAGACTGCGCCATAGACCAACTCAAACCTGGTCTAAAGTCGCAATATTTTTGTGTTATTTAAAGAGCGCGTTAGGAGAAAATGCGCCACTGGGCGCTTTCACTTTACTTATTACGCAATAGCGAATCCGGAATGGCACGAGCGCAACCGGCTCTTAAGGGAATGTGAGATGAGACTCTGATTGGTTTTTGGACGTCACGCCCCAAAATCACATATTACTCATTAAAAGAATGGGGACAACCCATTTAGACCATGCGCCGACCGTTTTCCTGTCGTTAAACTAGCAAAAGTGGATTCGGGGACGCCCTGAGTGCACCTGCGCCATGCGCTTAGACCATGCGTTTAGATCGTTAAAATAGGGCCCCAAGTGTTGGCAGTGTACAGGTTCTGGATGTTATTTTTGTATATAACGGTATAAAAGGGAGAGTTGACCAAAAAAATCTACTTTTATTTACTCACCCTCATGTATGACTTTATCTTTAGTTGATAACGCGAGGGGAACTTGAGGAGAATATTGTAGATATTCTTTTTCCTTACAATAAAAGTAAATGTGACTGATGCTGTCATTCACTAACATTCTGTCTAAATTTCCATTTTGTTTAATACAGAAGAAAGTATGAAACAATAAAGGCATAAAGTGTGAAGGTTTGAAACAACATAAAGAGTCAATGTTGACATTGAAAATGATTTAGCATCTGCAAACAAATGCTTCTGCATCTCTTCAGAAACAGCTTCACTTTTCCACATTAGCCATCTTTCACCCAGCTGGTCCCAAGGAGATTTTAAGTGGATGCATAAAGTCTGTCCCCTCAAGTTCACACAGGTGTCCTATCGGAGTAACCACGGGTGGAGTTCATCACATTATTTATGGACATATTCCACAAAGTTTGACACCTAGAAAGTGTTCAAATAAAATGTGTATATCTATTGTTTGATCATTAAAACATTTTTTACTGGTTTTGTTCTTTCTGTAAAACAGATACCACCTGTTTTTATATTTTGTAAACTATTTTAATACCATTCTTATATTTGTAAGTGTGATCTAATTGTCTAGAAAGAGCCATTTTACAATATTAGTGTACATGAGGATAGTTCACCCAAGTTCTGTCATCATTTATACACCCTCATGTTGTTTAAAAACCTGTATACGAGTCTTTCTTCTGTGGAACACAAAGGAAGATATTTGGTGAAATGTCTCAGTGGATTTGTGTCCATACACTGGAAATCAAGGGGAGCCAATGCTGTTTGGTTACCAACACTCTTCAAAATATCTTTTGTGCTCTGCATAACAAAGAAAGTCATACAGAGTTCGAATGACACGAGGGTGAATTTTCTTTTTTGGCTAACGTATCACTTTAACATGCATGCTACCTTTAAGCTCTAATCTTTTGTTATGACCATTAAACTCCTTTTAGGTTAACAACCAGGTTGCTAAATACCATAAATTATAAATCGTTTTGTTTGCTTAGTTTTTATAAATATTCTAGGTGGACTGCGAAGAAAGTCAAGCACTTTGAATGCATCTGAAGTATGGCAACAAAGTACATGGTTTTTCATGGTGTTCCCACTTCAAGATGAAGCTGCTAATGAAACGCTATATGAAAAATCCAACCTTAAAAACTGTGAGCGTATGTAGGAGATAAAAGAGATAGACAGAGCATATGTACAACAAGCTGCAAGCAGAAGGTCATTCTGGGTTAGCCCCTGCGTTGGAAGGTGGTGTAGATGGTGGGAAGTTGAAGTGAGGGGCAAGGTAAAGGTGAGTGGGACGGAATGCAGGTGGTCAACTGTGAAAGAATATTCAAAATGCAAAGAGTGGCGCATTAACCTTGGGATCAAAGATATCACACACACGAACAAGCACAAGCTGATTCAAGCAAAACGTTGACTCATAATTAGGCACCACACGAGAACAAACTGGTACAAACACCAGCAGGCCATTTAAACTCTCACATATAAAACATATCATTTCAAATAATATTCTGAGGGAATATCATGCAGTCATTGCTCATAACTACATTTAATGGCGCAGAAAGCATAAGTTCACATCAGCTAATTCAGATGAAGAGAAATATACAACAGAGTTAGATGTTAATTCGGGTGTAAAGCTCAGCAGAAGGTATGTTTAGGGATCACACACTTTTGCCATAGTGATAAACACCTGAGAGGTGACTCCAGCCAATCAGATTGACGCTTGCCGTTTTGAGGAAGTTACAGCTATCTTACTGAGTGATCACAAATCACAAAAAAGAAAACTCCAAACAACAGATTTTTTCCACACTTCACAGGCACTGTGTTTGTGTAGCTGCTTATTCCTAATAATTGAATTGAAAACCTCTTTTAGTTTCCAGAAGGACGTGTAGGGACGCACGCACGTAACAGAAAACAGCAGTTGTAATTTACCATGTTACTTACACATCAGGCTTAAACACAGCTACACTGACTCTAAACACTGTATTAGTGACTCTCAATTCAACAAACCATGTAATCTCTCACAGTAAGGATACCAGGTCTATCAACTTTTAAAGGGAGAAGAAAATGCTTCCTATATTTTCTAGTTGATGTCAAAACCCTGTTTTGTGCCATAAATTCATCTTTCACTTGGTAGAAGCCACCAAAAATAAGCAGATATGAACCCGCACTGGTTACCTTACACGCCCTCGTCATCAAACATCGTGACCCAAACTTATAAAGTTTAAGGAATTTATTCACCCTTAGGTTGTTTCAAACCTGTATACATTTCTTTGTCCCGAAGAAAACAGTTTTCAATTCTGGAACGTCATTCACTACCATAGAAGGAAAAAAGTATTGTATTTTCTGGTTCTGTTGCACACAAAATTAGATGTTTTGAAGAATTTAGGAAAACAAACAGTCCTGGGGCACCTTTGACTACAATTGAATTCTTCCACTATGGTTGTGAATGATGTCCCGGAACCGAAAGTGACTAACATTCTTCCAAATATCTTTCTCTGTGTTCGTCAGATCAAAATGATTTATACAGGTATGAAATTAGATAAGGGAGAGTAAATGATGACGCAATTTTCATTTTGGGATAGTTCACCCAAAAATTGCGTGATCATGTATGCACCATATTGTCATTTAAAACCTGTTTGACTTCAATTCCACAGAACGCACAAGAAACTTGGTTGAACTATCCTTTAACTTTGCTATATCCATTTAAAACATACAGTAAAATACTTCAACGCTGTGCTTATCCTTATATGGATTTTAGTCAAGTTTTGATGTATTTGCTCAAAAACTGATTATTGTTTATTAGACTAATACACACCAGCTTTTACAAGCTAAATTCATGTTACTTTTTCTATATATCTGAACCTACACATTTAATAGGATAAGATATTGCTCATACGTTTTATTGTTGATTTTGGGGACATTTTATGACTTTAATGTTGAGACACACCATTCAAAAAACACTGCATTATAAGCAGCACTTAATTCTAAGGTAGATTCCATCGAGTGGGTGTTGAGACTCAGTATATATACACCATAAAGCAACATATGTTCCACTTCGCCACCCTAATAAAGTTTGCGAGTGACTCAGCACAAATGCACAGAGCCTGTAATACACAGACATGAGTCAGCACCCAGCCATCTGATGAGATGAGCTCTTTACAGCTGAGATGTAACAATACCAAACCTACATCAAAACCGCCATTCACTTCGCTGACATGCGGAGACACACTGTACCCTGTAAATCAACTCACAAACACTTACACACGCAGACAAACATTCATCCAAAACTGTCATTTGTTTTGAGTTTGACCAATGTTCACGTACAGGCAAGCTCTATGTTTCCCTGACCTTGCATTTCATAAATTAAACTGAATCCGGGCTACTACAACGTATAAATATACCATAAACATCCGTATTTATGCAGAAATAAACTTTTGATCACATTTCAACCCAACAGATGGTGTTTCCTGGCTGATTTCGGATGCAGAACTGGGTCATATTTTCATACCCATGCTGTATCTGAAATAACATTTGGCACATTTGGCACACTGAGAGTTAAATAATACCCCAAAAATGAAAATTATTTTAGAATTCACATCAACTGTACTGTACGTGACTTTATTTCTTTAATTATTAATAATGATAATTGTATTCGTTCTTACACGGAACTCAAAATAAGCACATTCACCCATTATTCAGCTAATCCAAACGACTCCAGTGGGTTAATTAATCTCTTCTTAAAGAAACAGTTCACCCAAAAATAAAAATTCTGTCTTTATTTACTCACCCTCGCGTTGTTCCAAATCTGTATAAATGTCTTTGTTTCGATGAATACAGAGAGAGATATTTTGGAAGAATGCTTGGCCTTCATTGACTTCAATAGCAGGAAAAGTTGCTTTATACATTTCTTTGTTCTTTTGAACACAAAGAAGATATTTGGATGAATGTCATTGTGATTTTTCTTACTATAGTCAATGGTGGCCAAGAACTGTTTGGTTACAATCGTTCTTCCAAATGTTGTCTCTGTGTTCATCCGAACAAAGAAATTGATACAGATTTGGAACAGGTTTTTACTTGAGGGTGAGTAAATAATGAAATCATTTGAAAGTAATTTGTATGTTTGAGTGAACTGTCCCTTTAAGTAAAGCGCGTCGCCATTTGAATGAAGTGTTCTTATGGGCTTCAATTTCGCTAGAGCCTACATGTTAAATGATTTGTAAAACCAATTAACTGTATTTAACTGACTTAACAAACAAATTTGAAAGTGAGGGGGACACGAACGGGATTTTGAAAAGTGAGGGGGACATGTCCCCCCTGTCCCCAGTGGAAATTACCCCCCTGCATGAGCGTATATAAAATGATGGATATTTTATAAAAACTCTTCATTTGTGTTCGACTGAATATAGAAAATCTTTAGGCATTAGGGTGAGTAAATGAGGAGAGTTTTCATTTTTGGGTGATCCAGAGCATCAATGCATTGTGGGTATTTATATAGGTCTCTGTGTCTACACTTCACAGTCCGACAGATCATATTATCATATAACTGTGAGTTTGAACCCGACATCGAAATGTCACATTATTTGGCAAGTGGACATACCAAAGTGAACCACAGACACCTGTTGCTAAGAAACAGGCAGATGTGCTCTTGTTTCCTGCAGCTGTGGTCGACATAGTTCTGTACCGTTCAGATCATGAAAAGAGTGAGGGCTTGCTCTCAGAACAGAAAGCGTCGGGTCTTCTTGCCCGCAGGCCAACAAGACAAGTGGCCGCTTACAAATGATCACTTTAAGCACAGCAACACGAACATCTCGGCAAACAAGAGAAGCTAGTGGGCACTTCAAAGACCAATTCTATTAAGAGTCTTTCAAAGGTAATAGGGCTCCGTCGGGGGAAACCGGCCACATGCTAATGCTGCCTCAAAACTGGCGGAAAAACACAATTAAAGTTAATTGATTTCTTTAACTTCAAAAGAATTACGGTTTTACTGTCGGCCAATGGGAAATCTTTAATGAGGTGGATAAACATACCAGGAAGGTTAAAGGATCTCATCAAACACACACATAATAGTACTATGCAAGACACAAGAATCTTTTAGCTTAATTACTCTTCATGAAAGGTTATATTTATACGTTTGTAGTGTGTAAAGATACAAAAACGGGTCAAATTTGTAATGAGGAAGCTTGACCAACGTTATAAATAAATCTCAGGGAAGGAAAAATTGCCATAAAAAGCCACTTTAAAGTCAATGTGAAATAAAACAGACTATATTTACAGTGCAAAATAAAAGTCTAAACGTATAAATATCATTTTTTTGTTTAACTACTATCCTGTCCAAATTATGAAACTACTCTATGATAATATACTGTCAGTTATTCATCTAAAAAGCAGACTTAAATATGCTCTAGTGATCCAGACATGAAGTTAATCTGGGATCATGGTGCATTCACAGTTCCCTTGAAAGGCATCTTCAAAACCCAAATGCTTTTTAAGAAAGACTGCTATAGATCAGGTTAAGTAGCCTTTGGTTTTATACACAGCCAACGTTCCAAGACCCAATGGAAACAAAGATGTAATTTTGTAAGGGCCATTTTAAAGCCACAGAATGAGTCTACTCTTCATCAAATGTCTTGTGAAAACATATACTGTGATCAACAGGCTGTTTGATCAAAACCCCAAAAGTGATACGCTCACATTACAGTCTTTGATTGGGCCAACCGTGACGTGACTGAGTTGACCATTCCAGCATGTTCAATGTTTCCCAGCATGCTCTAGTCTCGTACACCTCTACTTATTAATCTTGCAGACAGGCATGAAAATGAAAATGCTGGAAATAACAGCCAGATTAGACATTCACAAACATGATTAATAGCTGTGGGTCACCCCCAATGCTGGTGGAATATTAACGACATCATGTGTGCGCCAGTCACATCTCCGAGATGCTGTAAGACTATAGCACGCGTCAACAGCCACTATTGTTTAACAACAAAACCCATAAGACCGGCAACTGCGTTTAAATGCTTGCTCTCTCGAGTCCTGACAGTGATGATATTTTGATTAAGCCAAGTCGACTTTTAATACCATTCAATTTTATTCTGATTATTAACTAGATCAAACTTTTAAAATTAAAATTCAAGTAACTACAGGTGAAAATCATGATTTAGATTCAAGAGCAAGATGAAGCAGGAGACACGTAGTAAAACTCATTAGAGATATGCATAAGGCAGAAATCGAATGGCTAAAATGTTCTTCTCTACCGACAGCTACAGCTACAGCCGAGGTGATTGGGTAAGAGAGATCATCATTACCTTCGGTATTCACATAACCACCATCATTGTCCTCAAAGTCATTTTCAACGTAATGCTCTATATACTGAGATTCTGGTGATGACATTTCGAGAAAAAGAGAGAATTAACAACATGGCATATATAAGCACTTACAGTGCTATCTTAAAGGAATGGTTCCCCCCAGAATAAAAAATCTGTTATTATTCATTCACTCTCCTGTCAATTAAAACCTGTAAATGACTTTTTGTGGAAAACAAAAGAAGCTATTTTGAGAAATGCTTCAGTGGTTTTGTGTCCATACAGTGGAGGTCAGTGGGCCAATGTTGTTTGGTTACCAACGCTGTTTCAATTGTCTACATTTATGTTCTGCAGAAGTCATACAGGTTTGGAATGACGTGAGGGTGAGGATATTAGAGAAAATAAATGAGATTTAATGATAAAATAATTTTAATTTATGTGAACAATCCCTTTAACACAGATGTTGGCAGTATGACCCAAAAATGTTCTGTAACTTTATATTACATGGCATCACAATACATTTGTTTTTTATGAGTAGAGCCCATTTTTTTATGAAACAAACATGAATTGTAAACATACTTTATTACTTACTTATTTGATTATTTTTATCATTTTATTAAGAACTTGAATACTTCCAACAAATGGTTGATAAACCTCATAAATGTATATATAGTACATAATATTATATAATTTCATCGCCGTCCTTCCAAAATCTCAGATGTGCAAATTCGGTGTTTGTCAGGATATGGAAATAACACTGAACTTATGGAATGATTAAATCCAGTGTTTTTAAAATTGACAAGCATGTTTTACTTTTTACTGGATAGATATTTGCAAAAACCCAGTGAGGAACATAAAGGGTGACTAATAATAATGTAATAATAAAATAAAAAAACGAAATATGAAGATAGGAGAATTCAGCAGCAATATCTATATACAGTATATATCTATATATATATCTATATATGTATTAGGGATGTAACAATATCAAAATCTCAGTGTACGATAATACCTCGGTATAAAATCCAGGGTACGGTATTTATTGCGGTATTTAAAATGGCAAGTGATGACTTGGAAACGTGCCATAAGCATCTTTTCTTTATCCTCTAATCATAACTGGTGCTCAGAGGTATGAGTTAGCATGATATGGGTCAAATGACCTAAAATCCCTTTTATAAAATAAAATAATTGCACCAGATGGACCTTGTCCAACATTCTCTAATATATCCTGTATATTACCTTATAATGAAAAAAATAATTAAATTAGATAAAGTAGCTTTATAATTCATATTTGTGATTATATAAATATTTACTATGAGTAGTAGTATAGTACAGTATAAACAACTCACAATACAAGTGTACAACTGAACAGGACACAATCACTGCCCAAACCAATTTTATTGGACTCAGTATATCGTCCTGTAACTACAAGAGTGGTCTAGTAAACTGGATCTACAGGGAATCTCCAATACTCTTCTGGTGGTCTATCTGCTACACTGGTGTGTTGCTCTGTCTGACGTACAGTCACCTATAGAGTCCTTGAGGACCAATATCGTAAAAATCTCGACAGTAATACATTTACCTTCCTCCCCAATCTCTTAGATACACTCTAGCAGAGAGAAATGATACATGCATCAGAAAATCTTTAAGAGAACACATGAACAATACACACAAACATGTTTTTTCTCTGCTGAAAACTAACCAAACCAGTAAAACCATGTTGGTCTAGAGAAACTATAAGCATAGAAAACTATGACTGCCAATGTCTACTGTGCAGCAAAAAACAGAAATAATGGAAGAACAGGTGGAGATGATGGGACTTTACCAAGCTTGATTTCTTCGAAACCACCTCTGCCAGAATATAGAATGAGAGAGAAAGAGAGCATCTCTGTGAAGCCAATTAAAACACAACCCTCCGACCTTTGGTCATTCACAAATGTCTAAACTAAAACTAAAAGTCCCGTGTCTGGCCTAAAAATGCTAAGAAAAATATAAAGCTAAAATATTATGTTTAGTAGCGGACCTCAATCCTGAGAAAGGGACTGATTTCCACCCCTCATCCGTTCATCATCTTTGACCTCAAAGCAAGGCTGAAATAAACTCCATTGAGCCCTATTCAGACGTGAAGATGCATTTCATGTCTGTTTCAGGTTCACCGTTATCAAATTGAAGTCACAAGCGAGTTCATTCAGGCTTCAAGGTCTTGTTTTATTTGTGCCACCAAACAGGATTTTGTCGGGAAGTACGAGCATCCAAAGGTAAACTAATGTCGAAAAAGCAATTGGGACAAAGTCCCACAGCTCTTGTCGAACCTTCCTGTCTCGCTGTGTGTAAATAGCGTCCAGAGCCGAGACGGTTGCGTCCTAGCGGCTCAGATATTAATGAATCTCGACGAGACAGATATTATGAATATATTAGCGAGGAGCTAAAGCCAGACTGCTGGTCGCTATTATAGAGTTGAGAACAGGGCTCGGAGAACATGAAGTGCGCAGGAACTGGAAATGTTTTTGGACATATGGTGGCATTGCGTCAGAGGTTCATGGTTCGGTACAGCATATGGTTTGTCCTGGCAGTTTCTAACATGGCAGAAGTACATGCCATCATGGTGCCACGAGCTTATAATGGAACTTCTATTTGCACCAGCATGGGCACCCTGGCACTTCTCGGGCCATAACGCACCTGCTGCCCAGCACACACTTCAGTGTGTTTTTGGAAGGCAAAATGAAAGTTCAGCTGTTTCGGACTAAAAACTATGCAACTATAAAATCATGCTCACAGACATAAAAAGGGCAATAAGGATATCTTTAACATCTCAACTGTTTCGCCTAGGCGGCTAACAGAGAATTACGATCTCTTTATGATCCTTATGCCAGATATGTAAAACTATCAAATTTGCTTCAAATGAAAGTCAGAGATTCGAACATAACATAGCTCTGTATTTCAAGTGTATGTAAAGGAAGTCTCATTTGTTTCCCCTAAAAAGTATCTTCTATGAAAGACTTCTAAGATAAACCAAATGATGTGCCACCAGGTCCAGCAGGCAGAAATGATAAATCATTTGTGGTTTAAACATTCAAGGCCAGATTTACTAACAGCTTGCGGCAGCGCAAACACCTCTTTTGGCGTAAAAAAACGACTGTCTGTTTTTACTATAAGACGCTGAAAAGGTGCGGACACAGCTGTTTTTGCGACTGATCTTATTAAGTGCAATTGTAGGAGTTTCCTCTTCAGACGCATCGTTTATGGGAGGAGAGTATATAAATGAATCACGCAACGCGATTTACTATGGTTTGCGCTCCTCATTGCGCTCGGCTTTTGTAACGCCAACAAAACACATCCTGCAATCATTTTCGCTGCTCTTGGTAGATTGCGTTGGCCATCATGGGAATGGGATATTGGACCTGTTTTTTAACATTCGCCTTGTCAGTAAATCACCGCGCTTTGTGAAAATTGGACTCTATTTTGTCCTGTTTGGTTCATCTGCACCTAAATGTGAAAGATATATCGTTATAGTATAAATACAGCTGTGAGGAGAGAGGGAGGATTCACACTAACATTGCAGTGTGTGTGTGTGTAGGGTATTGGGTACAGTCTGTGCGCAAAGGTTGGCATGCAGGTTTGGTAAAGTGAAGAGAAATAGTTATAGAATAAAACATACTTTAATAGGGCTGTGCATGGCACACACACACACACACCACGCACAAATGCGCACACACTCGTACACTCAGAAGGGGGGGCAGTGAAATGGATGCAGAGTTCTTTACCTTCCACTGCGTTTGAGCGGTGGTCTGGTTTGAAGCATGAATGGAGACAAGAACAGAAAGACACATAAGCCATGAGCCATAAGCAGACACACAGACACGTACTGTACACACACAGACGCACACACATGTTGTTTTGTCTATTCAATAATTCTGAGCCTGTTCAGTTTTAAATGCAACTTCCGAAAACTCTTGCATGGATAATTTGTAATTTGCAAATGTGGTCCTTCTGCAGTTCATTTGCATGTGCCTCTCATCTACCCATGAGATCATCTTCCCACCTTCATGTCACTTCAAACTCAAACGCAAAATTGCGCAAAGAATCTGCTCACTGGCTGTCGATGTTTCAATTTTACACTTCAGATCTACTGTATCTATCTGTTTGGGATTTCAACTCGGAGCATCCAGCATTGTAAATGTAAATTATACCACTAGTGCTTTCACTTACGATTTGAAGGACTACAACTATTTGTTGTCAAAAATGTTCTAAAAATAGATGCATGGCGTCCCTACGCACACACATACTTATATAATGGCAAACAGCATTCATTTACACCCAGCGTGTGACTGGGAGCTACATCCAATCTTTAAATAACATCACAAATATCGAGTCGAGTCTTCAGCATCCCTCAACATCCCACTGGACCAAGATTTCCTAGCCAAAGCATGAAAACAAACAAACACGTCTATACAACAACTAGCTACATTTTCTGAGTCATACCGCTGCAGACAGGACGTTACAGAAGATAAATAATGTGCATCGTGCATATACAAACAGTCACACTCACCCAACAGATACAGAAGTTTTCAGGCCTCCCGGCATCATGTTCGGTCAATGGTTTCCTTATTTCTGTGTAATATGTATGAATATTCTCACCCTGTGTATTGCGTGTCATGTATATCTATTGTGTATCCCAATTAGCACTGTGTTCTCACTTTGCAAATGTGTATATTATGTATACATTTAAGTGCACATGCAGTACAGTCTGAAGAGTGTAGATTAACAGACTATAAAGATCCTGTAAATTTCCAAAACTTATGAAAAATATGACCAAAACTAAACTAAAATTAACCAGACAGCCTTGTCAATGGACCATAACATTTTTACCTACTATAAGAGATCTTTGAAAGCATACTTAAAGGGATAGTGCATCCAAAAATAAAATGTAACTTCTCGCTCAAGAAGATGTTTTGAAGAACGTTGGTAACCAAACAACATTGGCCCCCATTGACTTCCATACATTCCCACCTTTCTCAAAATATCTTCTTTTGAGTTCCATACAGGTAAGGCAACATCAGGGTGAACCATTTTTGATTGAGGGTGAACTATCCCTTTAATGGAGACAAAAAAAAATACATCTAACATGTGTCACATGCTTAACACAAACCATGAAGCACAGCTTGACTTTGCTATTGTGAATCAAACCCTATAAATGATGACAATTTCGCCGTCATCGTTGCCTCACAGAGCAAAGTTGTGCAAACTCCGCCCCTTCTCCAATAACCCGAGTAATGACAGATGACTGACAGCTGTCAAACCCAACGTGACCGACATGGAAACTGGTACAGTACTCACCTTTGACCCTCTCTCCACGGTTCAGCTGTATCTCTCCCTCCCCTTGCGGCGAATGCGGTTTGACCACGATGAAGGTGCGACCCGGCACGGCGCTGTAGAGTTTCCGCTTGGGGCCCCGGGCTCCTGAGAGTGTGCGCGAGGGCCCCGTCAGAGGAGGGCTGGGGTCTCGCTGGACCGTCCCCGGGCTGTAAACAAAAACATAGGTTACCGTGGTGATGCCCGGCAACTGGTAGCCAAATCCGGTGGTCACCGACATGGTCCCGTAAGCCCGTGAGAAGGCGGCGTGTGCGTGTGGCTCTCCTTCTCGATATTCCCAAACCGGCCAGGGCTGTCAGGTGCGAGCGGCTCACTCCTCTCTTCCTACCCCTCTCTCCTCTGCTCCTCTCTCCTCTCTTTCCTCTGAGCGCTCCCCACCCTCCCCCTCACTCCCGTTAACGGCTGCCTGTCGCGAACGGCGCCGAGAACTCGGGCTGCACTCGCCGCGAGTGGGGCATGTTCACTCCCCGCGGCTCTCACACACACACGGACGATGTGACGCGGCTGCGCTCTTTCCCCGTCGCTGGGCTCGAGCGTTCCCGCCCTCCCTCTGAACATTCTATCCGTGCGCGGACAGTCGTCGTCGACGACGCGTGGGCGCCAGGGGTCCGGATTGATTAGCGTGTGTGTGGGGGGGGTGGAGCACGACTCACCTCACCCCCCTAAAACAGCCTCACACCCATAGACGCACACACATTCTCCTAGTGCCGTAATCAACGGCCCCTCCCACTCCGTCTCACTCTCTGCCCTCTGAGTCCCCCCTCCCTTTCTCCTGTCTCTCTCTCTCTCTCTGTCAGTTAGACAGCTTCTGAATGTTAATGCAGCTGCAGGCAGAGTGGCTGTTCCTCTCTCATTCATGTCAAGTTTTGGCCATTCACACTCTCATTCCACACACACACGTCCTCCGAAACGGTAATATCTCACAGAGCTCGCACTCACGTTTCCTCTTTTCAGTCCAGTAGGGAACCAACGGAAGACACACATACTGTACATGAGAGCAGAACATCCACACAGGAATGAGATTGTTAACTTCTGTGCGTTCCAATGTTCACTAAGCCAATTTACACTACCTAGAGAACATTTTGCAGTGTTTGGTGTAACTAGTTAGTTAGTGTAATTTAATTACTTTTCTCTTGAAAAAGTAAATCTTTTCTGTTATTTAATTACAGCTACTTCTGATGTAATTAAACTAAATACTTTGTGTAATATACAGTGTGTGTGTTCAAAAGTGGAATTGACATCAAAATTCAAAGTCTAAATTTAATGCATAATTCTCACATGTTTTATACTTTGGTCAGTTAATAATACCTTTACATGTAGTTTTGTATTATTTAACGCTTTCTCTCAACAGGTAGTGTTTTGGCATTTGTTGAAACTAGTAACTTTGTATTAGCACTTAATGTATTATTGCTCTGTATGACATATCGCTTTATTGCTACCTGAACTCTCTTTAAGTCGTTACATGACTAATAGGCCCTTTTCACATGACGTCACGCATCTTCCGTTCTGCCGCAAAGCAGTGTATCGTTACTTCCGGTAGCGCCTCAGAATGGAGTTTACCAAGTCTCTTGCACAGCTGCCACAAATACGGCTAGATGATGTACAACGTCTTGCAGACAAATTTTCGCTTATGACAAGATCAAAGCTAGATAAAGGACACAAATACTTAATTGAACAGTACCTGTAAGTGTTTTGTTTTCTTTTTGTGTTAGCGAAGGTGCTATGATAAGTTATTGAATAAGTGTTCTGTCGCTGTTGTTAAATTCCAGCGCGACGGCAAAACAAAAGTTCTTCTTCTTCTTCTTGTTTGTTGCAAGACGGATGTCCTGATACACTGCTTTGCGAGAAGGCGGAAGTAAAGTGACGTCATTGTGAAAAGGGCCTATTGTAAATGTAAATAGTTTGTAACCCTTAATGTTTTTTTTTTTGTTTTTTTTTTCTATGCTAACTTACAAGAATGTACCTTGTTGTTATTATATATATATATTATTTTGATTTGCAGTTTAACCTCTTTCATAATATCTTCCTCTTGTACTGCTTTCTGCTATTGAATATGTAATTAGTAAGTAATAATTCATTACATTTTCAGAGTAACTTGCCCAACACTGCTCAGATGTTGCTCTTTCATAGCTCAGGAGATTTGATGGAGTTCTTAGTTGTTTCATTTAGGTCTCAGATGTTTCTCCTAAAACTGCTTTAGAGAAATAAAAAAGAGACAACTATTAAAATACATTAAGAACTGCAAAATGAATGTGAATTATATATCTGAAATAATCTGGATTTCTGTACATTTGATGAGAAATGTTTGAGTTGGTAATAAAATCTTTAATAATTCTGACTTTTCATTGAAATCTGAGCTCAGTTTGTGATATTTTTAAGATCTCCTTTGAAATTTCTGACTCTTTTTCTCAGGAGAAATATCTGAGATGCTCTCCGTTGAATGTCATTGATGTCTAGGACAACTCATTTATTTCTTAAAAAGATCTCATGTATAATTGTCATTTCAAACGTGTATGACTTTTTTCATTTAGAAGAACACAAAAGAAGATATTTTGAAGAACGTTGGTAACCGAAGAACGGCGGTACCCATTGACTTGCATTGGTTTTGTGTCCATACAATAGAAGTGAAGGGGTGCCGCTGTTGTTTGGTAACTAACATTCTTCAAAATCTCTTCTTTTGTGTTCTGCGGAAGAAAAAAAGTAATACAGGTTTGATATGACAAGAGTGAATAATGACAGAATTTTCATTTTTGGGTGAAGTATCCCTTTAAGGGTCTCTACACTGGTACAGCACTGCACCGTTCGCAAAAAAAAGGTACAGTATTACACAAAATATACTGTCATTTGGTCATGATTGCAAATGTATTCCTAATGAATTCCCTTCTATAGTTGTATAGGCTAAAAAGATATACTTATAAAAAGAAAGATATATTTACTATCAACATCAGTCACTCCAAACACACATACCCATTCATACGTTTCTCCAGCTCTCACTCTGTCTTCATCCATTCCTTGCTCTAAACGTGGAGCTCAGTGATGGCTTTCCAATTATTGTAGCGGTAAAGAGCAGGACTGACTGCAGAATTTAAATGCAGTGTGACGAGAAAAAGAGACCACAGAAAACATGAAAGACCATAAAGAAAAGAAGGAGCGAAATGAAAACTGCCAGAAGAGAGAGAGAGTTTCAGATAAAAAGAAATGATGGACAGAGATGTGTAGAGAGACAGAGAGAGAGAGGTTGGGAGTCGGTTGTCACGGTTTCCTCTGACTCAGTATTGATCATTCACAGCCACCACAAGCCCGTAATAAACAGCAGAGAAAATCATGGCCTGGCTCTGCAGTAATACCACATTTCACACACATCAATCATCATAAAAACAGACATGCAGGGCCTCTGACAAGTGTTCGTTTTATTTAGCACATTTGTAAGACGATAGATTTGAAGCGCCCTGGAAACAGCCTTCAGCGGGTCGTCGCAGTGGAATGGGTACATTAACAGCACGCTCGTGGGGTGCTGCGGGGGAGTGGGGGGGCTGATAACGTGAGGGGGGCAGCGGTGTGTGTTTAAAAACCGTCTTGTCAAGCTGGGGCATGAGGCGGACTCTGGTAGACCAAGATGGGAAACGGTATGGCAATGTGTCCAAAGGATCATATTGGTAGACTGGTGAATAAAGAAAATAAAAAGAGAAGGGAGTGAAGTTGTTATACGCGTAACGGAAAAGCGGGTCTAGATACGGGACAGGGGACATGGGTGTTGGGTCAAACATTGGGGGGGAAACGGATGAACGAAACATCTCTGTGGTATAACGTGTTCTTATCGGACAACATAGGTATATGTCGGACACAAAAATCAGCGGACCAAAATTGGGGTGAATATAGGGTAAAGGGAGAGGCCACTGATGTGGGTTAATATTGGACAGTCCTGTCTTAAGCCGGTGAAAACCTGTGTGTGGGTGTGGGAGATGTGACTTATATTAGTCCGTCGGGGCAATGAAAAATAGTCCTATACAAGATATAGGTCTATGAGACTCATATACAACGCGGGGGGAGTAAGGGTAAAAAAAATAAAACAGACCTCATATTCAAATTTTCATGTTAATCAATGCAGTGTGGGTCTAGGAATGTGTATGTTGACGTCAGGAAGGGGGGGTCGCAGGATGTCATGGTTACATGTTCAAGCCAAAATCAAAACAGCATGGGTGAAATTGACTGCACAACAAAAGAAAACCTAGGGGGGGAATTAAAAATCCAGGTTATCACAGTGGGATTTTTGTATGTCGCAGTAAGATACAAAAAAAATGTAAAAGTATTACGGGGGGGAGGTGTAAGATTAAGAACGGTACTACCAAGGTAGAATATAACATGAATTTTTTCTTTGCGAGTATTGGTGCGGTCAATTCTAAAGGGTTTCAGAGCATCAATTTATCACGGGCGGGGTGTTTTTTAACAGTGTTTGCACATAATGCGGTGGCAAATAAACTGCAAAATAGTAAAACAATATAAAGATGTATTTTTGGAACGTTGAAAGTGGAAGGTAGTGAAAATTGTTAGGATAAGTTCATAGAAATGAAAAGGGGTGGAAAAAAAATAATATTGTTTTAATACCGAATAAACATGCCTATAAATAGTGGTGCAGAAGTATCAGTAACAACAAAATTCCAGTGGCACGAGCTGTTTGTAGGAAAAGATTCGAAAGGGAACGGGAGCTTATTTTGGGTTGAACGGTGAGTCGGATATAGGTGGTAACGAAAACGTGGGTGTAGTTGTGTGAAATGTGAAAAGCGGTCGAGCTGGGGGGCGTGGGGGGGGAGAAGTGGGGCGGAACAGGAGGAAAGCGCGGGAGTGGGCTAAGAAGGGTGAAATATTGATGTTGAATGGTTAATATCTGGGCTTGGGTTGTTGAAAGCTCTGGACTGGAGGCGAAGGGTAGCGTGGAGGGGAAGGGAGTCCAAAAGGGTGAGGAGATGTAGGGGTGGAATAGAAAACAATTGTGCAAACACCGAGCCAGGGGAGGAAAAGCGGAAGAAAGAAGGAAAGGAAAAGAAGGCGAGGGTGAACGTAAGCGAAAGAGCAGATTAAGTGGTTGAAAATGGAACATTTGGGTGACCAACCGATCCATTACCGCCCAGTTTGGTAGACGGGGAATGGCCGCAGTAATCATAGGTGCAGGGCAAAGACGACAACTGATTTGGTAAATTATTTTGAAGTGGGAATGACAATAGGCCTTCCCAGCAATTTTGTAAAATGAATACCAATGAAGAAGCATATGGCACAAAAAGTTACTAGAGGTCAAATTCATGGGTGAGAGGATAAACTTAAAATCAGTGGCGGTGTGTTTCTAGGGTGGAAGAAGAATATTGGCACTGTATGAGCCAAAAGAAACCCAATTCCTGCCCTAATAAACAAAGAAAAACACAGCGGCGCACAGGTTGCATAACTAACACGCCGCCTCCAGCGATCAGGCGAAGAGAACAACCGGATGATGCTCACACGAGCACGGGACGGGGACCACCAGCTTCTTGTGCATCCGACCAGACTAACGCGCGGCCAGATGGGGCATAGGAGTGGTTCTTGTTTGAGGGTGGTAGACAAAAGGGGTGCCATGAGGCGTACGAATGATGTCTAGTTGTACACCAGAAAGGGTCACGTCTCTTTGGCTTAGGTCCTCGAAGCCAGGTGCGGGTGGGGGCTGTCCTGCGCTTGGTGAGCAGGGGGGAAGGAAGAACACAAATAAATAGACTTGGGGTGGATAAATACCCATTTGCAGAGATCGCATCATAGGAGGAGATAAATTGAAAAAGATCATGAAACAAATAAAAGGTGGTCTTGAATGAAAAAAAAACGACAGAGATAGGGTGATGGGGGAAAAAAAAAGAAGGACAGGAAGGATAAAGAAGGGGGGGATGGGGGGGGGGGTATACAACGGCCTATTCCAAACGAGATATGGTCCAAACACATTGTGATGAACATGGAAAAAAACTGGGTGTCGTGTCGGGAAAATTAACCTCACGGGCGCGGTGCGAGAAGGGGGTGGGCGAATCGTCGAAGTCTCGAACGTCTCCCGTTGGCTTGGTAAGTGAGCAGGCTAGAGAGGGTGAAAGTTATGGGTTATGTCTTTATCGCAAAGATAATTTATAACCCATTCTACCACATGAAAGTAAACACAGTGAAAAAAAATACAAGCAGGTAAGGCGTTAACTTAGTGCACATTTAATTTCATGTGGCACTACCTAAGAGTCAATAATCTATGACTATGAGGCGTTTTCAGTAGAGGGGGTATAGGGGGCCAAATTGAAACTGGGAGATCATGGAATCCTTATAGGAAATATAACTCGATAGCAAGTAGGCTCTCAACATTCTAATAAGGTACATATTAAACTAACGCAGGGTAAAACTTACATTTATGGTTGTCAAAAAAAGGCCGGGGAGCCCATTTGCACTTGATTCAGTGATTTGGCGGGCGGGGTATTCATAAAAAATTAATCGGGGGTCACCAGAAAAACTGATGGTGCGACGTGTGTCGTAAAATGGCAATAGATAAAGCACATAAGTAAGTGTAGAGACTGATGTCTCTGGTATAGCAAAAGTGGGCAAACCTGAAGACATACACAACCAAATACAACGGAGAACACTAAGAGTTGTAGAGATAGCAAACGCTGGTCAGTAAGCGGGTACAAGTTTAACAGAAAAGAATGGCATAGAGACAATGGAAGCTCACCTGAAAACGAGTCAATGCGGTGAGAGGAAAAATAAGAACTGGTCCGCAGTAGTGCCGAGAGGGGGGACTGGCTAGGGTTTTTGTATGAACTGGTAGGGTGGAGGAGAAAAAGAAATGTGACGAGCTTCCAATCCTATACTGTACACACAGAAAGGTTGGCTACAGGTAGGATCAAAAACCAGGACATTACGTAGAAAGTGGTGATAAAATGGGTGAATCACCAGGGGGGGGGGGGGAAAAAAAGGAAAAAAAGGGAGAGGGGAAGAGAGAAAAGGGAGGGGGGGAAAGAAAGGAGAAGACGGAGAAATGGAAAAGGGAAAGAGGGGGGGGGGGGAGGAAGAAGGGGAAAAGGGGAGGGGGAAAAGGGGGGGAGGAGGGGGGGGGGGGGGAAAAGTGGGACAGAAAAGGGATGAGGAGGAAAGGAAAGGGGGTGAGGGAACGGGAGGGAGGGGAGGTGGGGGGGGGTGGAGGGGGTGGGAGGAGTGAAGGACAGATGTGGGTGGGGTCGGGATGCGGTTTAGGAGGTTGTTGAGAGTGTGAAGGGGGTTGGGGAGGGAGCAGTCGGTAAATGGGGGTGAGGAATTTGGGTGTAAAGATGGACGATATCAGGTGAAAGGTGACAAGAAGGGGTTCATCATTCATGGACTAATCCGCCACCTGGGGAGGAAACCCGGAAAAAACAGAGCATCAGGGGCGGGCAAGGGCAACACTCGTCCCTTGTTCCGTGTTTACTGGTTTTTCTTTGTCGTAGCGACAATTTTTTCGAGAGCCCATAACTTGTGGAGACATGCAGAAGGGTAATGATACGGAAAATGAATGCATCAGACAAAAAGGGAGCGGTTATACACTAGAGGGTTAAAATATGTCAGCTTAAAGAAACGCTTCAAATGTCAATTGCGCACTTGACACAAGCAAGCGAATTACTCATGTTGATGACAACAAGGTGTATTTGGAGAACAAAATTATTAGCGCGGGGGCGCAGAAAAAGCGGGGACGCCGCTATGAAATCGGCGCACTATAATGGTGTTGTAGGTCGTTTGACTCAGGCAAAATGGCTGGCTGGTAGGGGGCCCCAGGGTACAAATACGAAGCAACGTGCAGTCGGCGAAAACGAGAAGGCTTGTGACAGATTGGAGAAGGGGCTTGGTAGGTAAGACATGGAAGGTGGTACAAATTAGGACGGGTCATCCAAGGAGAAAACGGATATTTGGCATAAAATGCAACCCATGGTAAAGACAGGTCGTCGTGTAATGTAACAGACATAGGCTGAATGATAAAGGAAGGTAAAATGTAAACAGATTAATGCCAGTATCTTGCATAATCGGCGTCCAGTGGGCGGTCGGTCTTGATCTCGGCCCTTCGAGGGGTTTGAGATGTTATGTGAAGAAAAAAATGACAGGGAGCGAAAAAAAAGTGGTGAAAAAGCGGGATATACTCGCAGGCGTATGAGAAAGTGGGAATATAAGGGTGTGGTAAAGGTTTGTGAGCACGGCGTGGGGGGTCATTAAAAGTCCATCGCAGCAATTTCTGATACTGGGGGTGGCAATGGCAAGGCTAGACCACTGACTGGTCGTTGGGTCGAAAAAAAATACTGCAGTTGTGTCTAAAACTGGAATGTCGGATGCGACGTGTTGCCGTTATTGCACAATATTTAATTTGGGTCATTCCTTAGAAATTGTGTAAAAAAGGTAGAGTCTGTGAGCAAAGGCAGGGTGGTGGGGGGTTTCGAACTGGGGAGAAGTGCTATAATAGAAGGAAGCGGTGTAAGGACGTGGAGTGCTGTTTGCGTCTATAAAGACCGTGACGAAGACAGTGGGCTATTATTGAGATAAATAATCTATTGTTGTGGGAGGACAAAACTCAAATTCACGCTGGTTCCTAGCATTTTATTTGATATGAAATTACAAATACTCCTAAAAAAACCACACAAAAAGTGACTCATAGTAATAAAATCACTAATAGAGGCGTAATGAACATTGGGTGGTCTAGTATCGTTGGGGGGGTTATTTCTTTGAATTTTAGGATTTCAAATAACAGAATCCATCAGACTGGTTAAATCGATGAGCGGCATCACATCATGCGATATAAGTAGCAGTGCATTGTGTAATGTTTAAAAAAGTGTATAAAAGGTAAATTGGGGCAGGAACCATGCAGAAGGTGTAATGGTGTATTGTCGTTTCTTGTTAATTGTAAGGTTATTGTTTTTACAATGGTAACATGTTAAGTTAATTTAGTGTTTATTTAAAGAAGGTTTTGGTATGTTATTTAGGTAAGATTAAGAATATAGTTATTTACACAACATATATACAATGGGATCCAGGGAAAAGAGAAAAAATCATTAATCATTTAAAACAGATTTTATTTAAATTATAAAACGGGTCTCTAGAGTATCTCAATATTTACAGTAATAAAATACCTTTTACATTCACAGTTAGAACAGACATTTAGCAGACGCTTTAGTGCCAACAGCGACGTTCCAAGAGAAGTTGAGGTAGCAGCGGGGTGGAGCGAATGGTCGAGGTAGGCAGTGTCGGCCGGTAATGCATTAAGTAAATATTAAGGCCAGTACAGAAGTGTGTACGTAATAAAGTTGTGCGACTCCAAAAGCACAAACGGACGAAACTGATTTGAGAGAAAGGTTTTCTTTTTATTTTTATATATATATATATATAGAATCTATGCTTCGTGATGTATATTATAGATTGTTATTATTAGCTAGCAAAAAATGTGCTTATAAAGCGGTTAAAGTTAAATGGAATCAAGAATGGGAGGGGTTCAGCGGTGAGAGGGGAAATGTTGCATTACAGTATGGGTGTCGTCATGAAGACAAAGGAAGGTTAATGGTCGACACAGGGACATAATTTGCGGAATAAAGGGAAGGGGGGATGAAGAGGTACAGGGCCAGATAAAAGGGGGGGTCTGAGGTAAAAATGGCGGGTTGGCGGGCATGTTTAAGCAAAATGTTAACTGAATGATTGTCGTATGTAATCTATATTTGGTTTTGGAATGTTTTCCGAGACCAGTATAACATAAAAGGGGGGGGTGACGGAAAAAAGGAAAGAAAAGAGAGGGAAAGGGGAAGAAAACGTTATATGGGTAAGAGATGCACCAATGGCTTCAGCGGGCAAATCATTGTAATGTGGTAAAGCCGAGTACTGTGACACCGTGGTGAACAAATATACATACCCAGAATTCCAGATCAAATGGTCAGACTCGCAATGGGAGTCCAAAGTGAGATTAAAAAAATACAAGGAGGGGAGAAAAAGGGGATTGAGGAAAAGTCAAAGTGAAGGTGAAACACGTACAGCGACGTCGGGGAAGGAAGCAGTCTGACCAAACAGGCCAAGAATACTCGTAAAACAAGTCATCAGCAAAAAAATAAACTTAAAAACGAAATCGTGGGTCACGGGGGGGTCTTATCTCTAAAGGTGGTGCGTTGTCCAAAGTAGGTGATAAGAAATTTTCAATGTGGCGGTGGAAAGAAGCGATAGTGCTGGGATGTCTAGGGAGGGGGGTGTGTGGGAAATGCCATCACAGAAGGGCTTTAGACAGGAAAAAACAGGGTACAAAAAAAAAAGGAGGAACCCAGAGATATGAGGTTGACATGTTAGCAAAAGTGAGCAAGGTCGCAGTAGGAAATGGGATGAAGCAGCTTGCCCATTAAAATCACGAACAAAAATGTGGTATGGGTGCCCTGTGTTTAACCATCCATAGAATCACGGGGGGTTATGGTCTGGGCCCTGGGTGGGGGTCCGTTCACGTCTCAAACGGAACTCTAATCGGAATAATGAAATAGTAGAGATGAGGTAAGTCGTACAGGGGGGTTTTGTGTACGGTGGCTGGTTTGCTAGAAGAAAGACACGTTAATGATGAGTGATGATTTTTCTGGAGCCTTCAGTCACAACGGCCTACTTTAACACATTTAAAACCATATTTTATCTGATCGTTTTCACAAGAAGGTAAACTCACACTTCATTTGACATTGCCTTGTAACAAGTTCCAGTTTACAAGAATGAAAATACTAAATTAACAGCCAACATCTCATTAACCAATTAAACGCTGTACAACTACACCACTGTTAGTCATTACCGCTCATGTTTGCCCTGCTGGCCATTTGCTTCTCTTTTTCTCTTGCCCTCTGAACACTCGGTGACCTGTGCGCTCTGAATCCACTTAGAGAATGTTTGGAACAACATGTCACGGCCTCACATCTGATGCTGAACAAGAAGTGGCCGTCCGCTGCTGATCACATAACTACAGCACTAATTACACACTCTCCTGGTCACCACGGTAACCTCAGGGCGTGACAGGTGGACACAGCTAGAAGAACGACAATGACCAGAGAGAGCGAGCAAGAGAGCGATAGAGAGAGAGAGAGAGAGAGAGAGAGAAGGGATAACTGTAGAAGAATTGACCCCAAGGACAAAAGCTCTGGCTTAATTCCTGTTTGTGTCATCAAATTCTGCATATTTATAACAAACACAGCTACACGCATAAAGCACACAGTTACACAAACACAGGTGTCAGTGCGTCTGATTATTAGGGGACCAGGATGTCAGGAGATACTGACAGATGGACAACTAGGACAAAACACAGCAAATGCACCTCAGGACCACCACGAGGAGGAAGAAGAGTGAAACAAGAGTGTTGTTTGGAAAATATAAACACTATACCTGCTGGTTAAATTACCCAAAGTCCTGTTTCCAGTTTATCAAACTCAGTGAACTAATGAAAAAGTTAAACTAGATCAAAATTTGACATTTTTATCATGTCCATCATGTCCAGCAATATGGTTTCAGGGTGATTTTTTGGTTATTTGAAATGTACAAGTTCGCAGATTTTTTCATTTCATCTCCCCCATCACATCATTTTAAGCACCAGAAACATGCTCAAAACACTTTTTTTAAAAGTAGACACAAAAGTTTCTAAGATGGTGGTTCTTAATTGGTTTTGCTTCATGACCCTGCATTTACATTGGACATGGATTAGAGAGCCAGCACAGCACAAAAAATACCTGTGTCATATTTCTTTTATCATCTTGTCATCTTTTGATGGCAACTAAAATAATAACGGGAGCATTTTATACACCACGCTATTAGAACAGCTCTTTTTTGGGCCATCACCTACATTACCGAGGAGAACATCATTGGGGTAATGCATAAAAGTTTTAAAGGCATAGTTCATCCAAACATTTAACAAAAAATGTACTTTTGTGTATGCAAGAACCAATGGGAACATTTTATTCCACTACTGTATAAAAAAGATTAAAAAATTGCATTTTCTCACATGCTGTATCATTTTACTTCACAAGTCATTTAATAACCAACTGGAGTCATTTGGGTTACTTTAATAAATGATGGATGTCCTTTTTGAAGCTTCAACAATTTTTTGCGACCTACAGTATATACGATAATCTGACAAATATGCATCTGTGTTTAACAAATTAGAAAGGTACAAAAAATACAGCTAACTAACACAATAAAACACAATAAAAACATGATAACATAATAAAAAACATGAATTTTGAAAAATGTATATCTTCATATATATGTTGGCAGGAGGGTAAGTAAATTATGAGGCATTTTTTACATTTTGGTGAACTATTTCTTTAAATAGACTGTTTCAGCGCCAACAACTTAAACGTTTTGGGCCCAAACTTAACTTCCGGAGTAAACTTCAGACCAGGCACGTGCATCCGTTCAAACAGTCTATAAAAGTGGACTACTGTTTGCTATGCGATGTGCGGTGTGCGGTGCATAATAAACATGAGCCGGTATATTTCAGACGAGCGTTTTAGACAGCAGAAAATTGCACCTGCTATACAAGACAGCACAGTTATTAACAGTCTACCCTCTGTCTCCAGTGTCAAAAATGAGCTGATTACTGCTGTAACACAACCACAAAACACCCACTGCCCACAAACCTCTTCTGTAAAATAGTATTTATATCAGAAACAACACTAAGAGATTGAATCACACATTAAACTACGTGAATGTGGTTGTTTTTGTGTATCTTGAAGAGACACGCCGTTATAAAGTGCCTCGTCTAGCTATCTCTTAAAACCTGTCAATCTTCTCCCTGCGGTAAATGCACAATATGAGATTCAGAGCAATATTGAGATGAAATTCAATAAGGCCTGTTTGAGATCCAGGCAGACCACAGTCGATTCCTGTTGCCTGGGCTGTGTGGCGGTGGAAAAGAAAAAAAAAAGCTTCTCATCTAAATATATATTAAACATTTGAGTATTGTGATTTAAAAGCAGCAGCGTTGTTTAAATGTGACTTAAAGGATGGTCCTAACGTGGCATTATTATTTGAGATGGGCAGAGGGATCCGAATGATTCAATCTGAAAATCTGGGATGCTCACCTGAGGCATCCACGACTGTGGGAGTGGGTGAGGGGGGCGTGCCAGCGTACCCCATGCGTGCCGGACTCCTCCCCGACGCGCTGGAGGGAGGGCGAGCGAGAGTGGGAGGAGAGAGAGCTGGCCGTGCTATGCAGGCTGCAGTCGGCCGCCCCCTCGATCCCGGTGTGCGCAAGAGGCGGCAGGCTCCTCAGAGACGGCACGGGAGAGTGGGCGGGGCCGACGTCGGCAACGTTGTTCAGATTGTTGTCGGAGGCGGAGCGAGGCAGCAGGCGTGATGATGTCAGAGTCTCGCCTCCGGTCACACGCCGGCGATTTGTGTAGGAGGGCGTTTCCCTGAAAGGCACTGGAAATAAGGACAGAAGGTGTCAACAAAAGCGCACATTGAACAAGAGAGCCGTATGTGACAGAGTGTCAGGTAGAATTAGCATCATTTGTAAATGAGGGGTACAGAAATCTCATTGGGCATTCAGAGAGGTAAACAAAAGACGGACTTGAATTACCAAGCAGCTCATCTATAATTCATTATCAAAACACACTCCTCTTGACCGCAGGAACACCGGCCGTTTGCTTGAGACGTCAGCCGTCACATCTAAATAGATGCTCGTGTACATTGCCATTAAACTTCCCTGTTAGGATGCTTGATGATTTTTTATTCGACATGTTGATGTTTATCAGTCTGTACAATGAAAGATGAGTCATCAAAATGTTTGGTTTGTTTTCCCGGAAATTGCAATGCACATATTTGCTTAAAATAAAGGTTCAGGAGAACATGGGCATATAAATGTCCTCCCAATTTCATATACAATAGTGCCAAACAAAATTTTTGCACAATATTTGCCTATAATGACTCAATTACACCATCAAAATATGAGGCGTGTGGTACAATATAAAATATACAGTACATTTTTGCCAAGCGTCTACGTTTTTTTTCAAAGTTAGACATGACTTTTGGCCTCTACTGGACGAAATACCAGATTCTTATGACACCTAAAGGGACAGGTCATCATTTACTCACCCACAAGTTGTTCCAAATCTGAATCAATTTCTTTGTTATGATAAACGCAGAGAAAGATATTTGGAAGAATGCTTATAACCAAACAGTTCTTGGCCACCATTGACTACCATAGTAGGATTTTTCTTTGTTCTGTTGAACACAACAGAAGATATTTTGAAGAATGTAGGAAAGCAAACAGTTCTGGGGCACTTTTGACTACCATTGTAAGTTTTATCTACTATGGTAGTCAATGGTGGCCAAGAACTGTTCGGTTACAAGGATTCTTCCAAATATCTCTCTCCGTATTCATCAGAACAAGGAAATTTATACAGACTCGGGGGTGAGTAAATGATGACAGAATTTTTATTTCCGGGTGAACTGTCCCTTTAAATAACAAGAACCCAACAAACGTTCTCAAAAATGACACATACGTTTCTATGTTTAAATGAGCTCACATTCCCTTTCAAAGTGAAACAATTTGTACAGACCATCAACACTAGATGGCAATATCTCTCCTCTCCTGAATGCAGATAAAACTATGTCCCACTACTGTTTCAAAGCCTTAATGCCGTTAAAAATGCATGACGCAATGCATATCAGGGTCAAAAGAGTTGACATGACTCAATGATACCCATATTTAATGACAGCGAGACAAGCAGATTAAAAGAGCAATGTCATTCTGACATCTGGCGAGGTGTCAGTCTCATAGCCGGTTCTCTCTAATCTCTAATGTAAATTAAGTATTGATCAAACCGCTGTACAGAACATCCACCTGTCACCCGATCAGATACTGACAGCTCTTGGCCAATCAGAAAACAGGAAAGGCATACTGTTTATCAATGGCTAGTAACTTGTTTAGACACAAAAATGTTAACAGACATAATGACTTTTACATTTTTCTTTTTAAGCTTTGTGTTAAGTCCTTTTTTCTATTCCTTCAAATCTGTCTTACTTGGCGGCTAAGGTTTCAATAGTTTCACATTAAAGGGACCAAAGTCATAAAAAAATGAAAAATCTGTCTTCATTTACTCACCCTCAGGTTGTTTCAAACCTGTATATATATCTTTGTTCCAATGAACACAGAGAAAGATATTTGGAAGAATGTAAGCAATTTTCAGTTCTGGGACATCATCCACTACCATAGTAGGACTTTTTTTTTGTTCTGTTGAACACATAATGAGATATTTTGAAGAATTTAGACAAAGAGTTCTTGGGCACCATTTAATTCCTCATACTTTCGTAGTCAATGATGTCCCGGGACTGAAAATGACCAACATTCTTCCAAATATCTTTCTTTGTGTTCATCGGAAACAAAGTAATTTATACAGGTATGAAATGACATGAGCGTGAGTAAATGATGACAGAATAACATTTTTGAATGAACTATCCCTTTAAGAGGAAAAAGTCAAATAAATGGTTCTGTTTGTGTGGGCAGTGTAAACACTGGGCTCTGTGGTCCAGCTGTCTGCTTGCTTAAATCTCGCTCTTCTGCCCATCCATTCAAAACAAAAAGGCCAACTGTCCAGTCCCATACGGTGCCACTCTTTTTTCCCTCTCAATGACTTGTGGGAAGGAAACGAGAGCAAGGAGAAAGAACCAAAAATGGAGGCACACATGTCCATGAATGTCCATTTCTCCAGAATGTCCATTTCTCGTTTCATGAACAGCGTGTTGAAATGCTGGTCTTGTTTCTTTGTGCGTTTCATCCTTCATCGAGGTCACACCGTTCTGATGAGATACCGGAGCCTGTGGCTACACTACCATTGGCTGAAATCAAACTCCCAACACCTGCTGAGCCTCTGGGATTAACCCGGATCCGTCGCCATGACAATGGTACTCCACGCTAATGGGTACGATCCATTACAGTGGCCCAACAACCAATTCTCCACCAGAACGGCTCGTGGAATGAGCCATCGACGCAAGCGAGAGGAGTGATGAGTGACTCTTATTCGGCCAAATTCGTGGCAGACTCGCAAACGGACGCAAAAATGACCGCCCTCATTTCTGATGGCCGTCGTGCTTGGTTGCGGGAATTCGTTAACACGAGGGATCGTTTTGGCTTGCTAAATTCTGTAAAGTCAGGTATATGAGCCACTTACCAACATCTGATGCTTTGTGAGTCTTTACAATTTCTGCCAGGTCAAAATTTCCAGCTATTATAGCCACCTACCGAGAGAGAAAGAAAGAACAGAAGAAAAATCTGTTATTTGCCTCCCATCTCCAAACAAACATGAAACCAGAGTCACAGATTTATAATACTGCATGCGGTTTATGGTAAGAGTTTATGTAATAAAAATCAAAGCATACAATATGTAAGGGAGAATGGCCGGTCAGCCGGTCATTAAATCCAGACAGGGTCATAGGGTTTCGTATCACCTTGAAGTTTGTTTTGTGATAATGACCGTCTGACTGAACATTATTCGCACATTATTATGTGGCTTGTTTTGATGGATGTTTATCACACGATGGTTCAAATGTTACTACAATACTGTCTAATGTCAATACTGTGTAACGTTGCCATATTAAATTACCATAATTTTTATAAATGTTCCCATCTATGAATTATCTATAATAACCATTGTTTTATTTAAAATCAAACAACAAAGGAATCATTGTTTCGCTTTAATAAGTCTTTAAGCATGGTATTTGTAGTAAAATGCTTTTTTAAATGTTAAGCAAACAGTGCCCCAATATTGATGGTTAATATTCCTAACGCTCTTAATGTGTGTAAATACGAGGACTAATGAACTATTCCACACTAAAAGCTGAATATAAAAACAGACGTCTAATGGTTTCTATGCTGGTTCATGCAGCGGCACCGACTTAACATTTCATCCAGAACAAATAAAACAACTTTGATCGGTGTAGCAAATCTGTGTCAATTTAAACTGAGGAGAAAGACAGTGAACTAAAAAGCTGTTGATTTTATACAGCATTTCAATTCAGGAATAAAATCTGTCAAAAAAGTATTATGAATGATGTTTTACTAGCTTAAACGGCACAAAACACCTTTAAAGGTCAGCTAATGTGCATGCTTGTTCTGGAAAAACATGAGGTGATTGGCTTGTCCAACTGTGACGCAGGACTAGATGCATCATACTGTAGCTGTGTAGAGATATTTATACACAATGTGTTAGCATGTTCACATGAAAATGAAAACGAACACTTAAAAACACGTGGTCTGTTGCCCCAAAGCTGTGAGAAATTGCTGTAAAACTTTAAAAACAACTTTTACTTGAAAAGCAAGCTCGCATGTAAATTGGGGAGTATAAACGTCTTATCTTTTCTGGGGGCAGGATTTGTATTTGAGGTAAAATAATTGGGGAAGCCCCTGACTTTGTTCAAACAAGGGCTGAACTCCAATTTACATATCATCCCAACCATACAAGCACGCAGGATCATCGTGAACCAAATTACGAAATTAGCATGTCAAAGGGTACCGATTTTATGGTAGTATGTATTACAAAACGCCCCAATCAAAAAGCCAAGTATGCACTTATAATGCAAAGAACAAGTACACAAGTTGGGATGCAGAGTCCTTGATGACATCAGAGCCCCCGAGCAAGCTTAAGAGACGCAACATTAACAATTGGATTGTTTGACTCTTTGCCACGAGCAAAAGAAAGTTTGCTTTGCAGGGCTGTAAAAGTGAGCGTGACTTAAATAAGACTGAGCTCCATTGATTCTTCCACAGCGTTTGATCGAAGAGAAAGCCAGAGGTCTTGTGCTCTTACCTGGAAGGCAGTTTGGCTGTTGTAGTTCTTTATCTCTTTATTCGCCCCTCTGAACAGCAACACTCTTGCACAGCTATCCTAGAGAGAGAAAGCATTCGTTACACGCATTTGTAACTAGTAAAGCTTGTAAAGAAGATTTTGGAAAAAGAATGTGTGTGTGTGGGGACAAAATCCATATCCAAAATCCTTGTCCTTGTGGGGACATTTTTTGGTCCCCATGAGGAAACAAGCTTATACATCATACAGAATTCACTTTTTTGAAAATCTTAAAGAGCAGAAGGTTTTGTGTGATTGTTGGGTTTAGGGGTAAGGAATATGATAAACAGTTAAACAGTAAAAAAAACCATTGTGTCTATGGATGTCCCCAAAACATAAAACCCAACGTGTGTGTGTGTGTAAGTTTTACAACAATATAAATGACCAAACTGGTGTTCCGATGGGACCAATTAGCTCACCAGCTTACAAGTCTGAAATCTGACAGAAAAACAGAGAGAGAGAGAGAGACTAGCATGGTGCAGCTCTAATGGCAGTGTCTCTCTACAGGCACCTGAGACTGAGCGTTTAGAAGGTCAGAACAGTATCTGTCTATCTCTCTTTCTCCTTGGACAGATTTGACAGCCCAAACACACACACACACACACTTGTACTGTAATCTTTATAACACCGGCATGACTCAGCTGAGACTGCTGTCCTACTTTCCTCACAGTGGTCTATACTGAAACATCACAGCGTCTATTGGCCCACTAACACACCTTTAGTGGAACCAGTCTGCTAACTTTTAATTACATCTCTCTCAGTTTCAGTTTGTCTATCAGGTTTTTAACTTAATACATTTATATTTATCCAAATAGATCAATAATCCAATGTGATATGAACCAGAAACAATATCAGCTGCAATTGTGTTAGTTGCATGGCCTTATGGGAGACCGTAGCTAAGGGTGCACAAGGGTGGACAGAGAGGAACGGCATATGGCTACTCTGTTTAGTAATGAATGAATACTATGGGTAGAATGAAACAATGTTATCAAACAAATCCACTACATCATACAGGCGACAGAGTTTTGTTCTGTGTGTGTTTAATGTTACGGCTCTGTGCAAAAATCAATACGTAATTTCGACTACAGGCTGAATTAACAGAGCCATGATTGAGCTTCCACATCAAACTCTTCTATATCTCGAGCGCGGGCTATGCGCTCATCCTCGCGATCGATCTGTTCAAAGGACACATAAACGTTTATAAAGTACAGTATACTGTATAAACGCTGATGCCAAGCGACATTACACGTTCAAAAACAGAAGAGTTTTCAGTACCACACCTGATTCTGAAGAAACGGCCATATAAACACATCCATGATACAGTAAATGTGGCCTTGCATGCCTAAGTGATGCCAGTCTGCTGGACTGCAGAGTCGCATGTGACATCTAGTGGTGAAATTCTATAAGAACAGATCATGACTATCAATATAAAATCCGGTTCACTTTGCAGTTTAATCTGTCTGGAAACCAAGCCACCGAGACGGAAAAAATACCGTCTGAAGGATAAGCAAGTCCTCCGACCACGGCTTTGTTTTATGTGCCGGGGAAATTGTAAATGAATAATACCACAATATCACATCAGCATGCATAAAAGACATGCATCATTTCATAATAGCACAATAGTGATTGTAAATGAATTTTGACAAATCTCAACCGCACATAAATCTCATCAGATGGTTTTTATTTCTGTTCCTATGAACCCGCCATCATGTTCACATCAGGCGGTCTTTTCTTTCTCTTTCACCTTCTCCTCAACGTTTTGTCACTACTTCACACCTTATCCGACACACTCTCTCTCTCCATCACAGCTCAGATGGTTTTCTTTCAGTAATGTGTCTCTCCGTAGACGCATGTGTCCTCACGGAGTCTCTTTCTGGAATCGATCCACTCTAATATCTCCTCTGAGCCCCGCGAAACATCAACAGAGAGTCCTTAAAGCTCGATATCACAGCTGAGCACAGACACGCACATTTAACTATCATCTGAAGGATTAATATCAAAGACGCGTAACCACGTAAATTGAAGGAAGAAAATACAATTTTGGACTATTTCAAGGTGGAACATTGGCCCATCTAGGTAAACAAGATACACAAAATACTGTACACTTTGGACTATTTTCAAATCAATCTGGGATAACATGATTCATGGATTTGCACTAACCTGTCAAGTTTGTGTAACTGCTTAAGCAAAACTGAACTACATACCAACCTAAACCCTAAAATACAACCTTTGGCATCTTGATAACATAATTTGTTATTTTATGTCCCCTTTCCCATCTGAGGACATCGAAAGATGAAGCCAACTTCTTTTAGCCATCTGTCATTTTTTAGCCATCAGATCAGAAAGACACGCCGTGTCTCTCTTTGTGTCAGCAGATCCTTCCTGTCCGTCACACAACTAAGCTGTCGGAAATAATTGTCGTGTACAGTGTGTTTTTGTGTCACCACTGAGATCAGAGGGGTTCAACAAACATGTAACCAAAGAAATTAAATTGCACAATATTACCATATAAACCTAGATATAATGTGCACCTCTTCATATGACAGAAGACATAACAAAAGAAAAACAATACTTCTTAATCTTAACACAACTATAGGACGGGATGGTGTGGGAAGAGGAGGAAACAAGATCCGGTTTTAAATTCACACCACTCACACACACACTCACTTACATCTCTTCTGCGATAGCATTTTACGTCAACAGCTTTTAAAGATCAAAGATCACATTTTGGTTTTGGATGTTCATACAAAATTCATTTGGCTTGAAAAAACAGTGTGCACATGATGTTCTCGTGTTCTTATGTTTGTGTTGTTATTGATCTGCTTGTAACTCACTTCACTAAGGCTGGATTCTACATTAGTGAGGGTCAGCTGCAGTTTAATCTTATTACACCGACCTGAATAAAGATACACAGAAACACTATTACACAAGTTTACCTTGTTAACTGAGTACATACCATAGTCTGTCTGTCTGTCTTTGGAGTGATCGACCCAGCACAGAGAGAAAGGGTTGCTTTCAGTTTTCCTAAAGTCATTCTGATCTTTTCTTCGTTGTGGGTGTTTGTGGGTGTGTTTTGTGAGTGCCATTAACGGGGTCATATGACACGGCTAAAACTAATATTATCATTTGTTTTAGATGTGATGCGACGTGTCTACACAATTTAAGGTTAAAAAACGCTGTATTTTCCACATACCGTGCATGTTTGTATCTCCTCTTTGACCTGCCTCTCTGAAACACACAGATTTTTTACAAAGCTCATCGCTCGGAAAAGCGAGGTGTGCTATGATTGGCCAGTTAACCAGTGCGTAGTGATTGGTCGAATACTGCAAGCGTGTGACAGAAATGTAACGCCTCTTACCATATTCGGAACATCAGGTTCCAAAGCAATTGTACTGACAGGTACGCCCACCTTACTTGTGTATACATTTGGGTGGTCTTAGTCAAATCATACCACGAACTGACGTAGATTTGTGTGGGTGTGGTTACACGAGGCGTTTCAGGCAGGTCTGGGTGAGCATTCGCTTTTAGATAGAACCCATCTTTTGTTCAGACACTTTAGCAATTATACGTGTCTAATACATTCATGGGCAACTTATAACACATCCAAGACATAATAAAACATGTATTCGTGCCATATGACCCCTTTAATACTTCATAAGAGAAGAAACTTAATGCATAAGAGACGCATATCTGAGGATTACATCACTTCCTGTTTGTGTGACTGCGTGAACATCCGACCTTGCTGCTTTGTTTTACACTCATTAACTCTGAAGCTGACCATAACTCTGTACATGTTGTGACTAATGACTAGTGTTAGTACTGTATGCATACGGGTGTTTTTGTCTGCTTGAAGAGGGTGCGGATATGACAGTATGATCATGTGTCCTTGTGGGTACAGCCAGCTAAGATGTGTGTTACCTGGTTGTAGAGAGCACACACGTGCAGGGCAGTGTTTCCGGAAGCGTTTTGAGCGCTCATATCTGCTCCATAGAACAGCAGGTGTTCCAGATGCTGCACATGTCCATGACGACAAGCCTGATCACACACACACACATAAAAACTTTGCATTTATTTTTTCCTTCACATCTATTTGTAATCTTGATGCATGACATCACATTAATGAGCAGCACACACACATCTCTCTCACACACACATTCGAACGTTCTCGGTTTTTGAAATGAGAAAGAGCTGAATTGTTTGTCTTTGTTTGGTGTTATCAATGTCACTTTCCTTTTCACCATAATTCAAAACATGTCCTCTCTGCATACTAATGAGTGCGGTGTGGAGAAAAACGGTTTGAAGCTGTCTGTCTGAAAGAGAGAGAGAGCGAGAAAGATGCATATACCCAAACTTCTTATTGTGGACTACGTGAACGTGTGCAATGAATTTTTTCCATGAAGGAAAAGTGAAAAGTTGCAGATAATATGACAGAGATGAGATGTCTTAGAAGGCACCGTAGTGTATGTTCGAAAAGGGTTGTTACATTTAAAACGTTAAATGAGAAAAAGAAAAAGGATGTTCTCATTAAGTCCAACACATACACATCCATACAGACACACACACGCCGACAGATGTGAAAGAATGATTAAAACATACACAGACGGGGTCACCATGGGTTCTCAAGATACAGGTCTGCTCAGACAGATGGATTAGAGACATCAGAAAAGGGAAACACAAACACACAAAAGCCGTACAAACTGCTCTCTCTCTGCCATACTGTAAAATGTTTGTGTGTGTGCATGTTTGTCGGGTATCGGTGACAGAGTTTAATAACATGTCCGTCACATTTTTTGCCGTGATCTCATTCTGAGAATGAGTCGCAGGTTATAAACTGTAAACATACAGCCGCAGTACAGCTGTGTAGAAACACACACTCCTATCTGACCAATCAGCTCCATCCTCCCTCAGGGCATCTTTGCCTCCATCCATCCATCATGTTCCAGATGTCACACACTCTCTCTCAGCTGTTTTTCATAAACAGAACAGATAACGTAATCTCTCCTCTTTCCTCTGTCTCTTGCGGAGCAGAGACAAAAGAAACTAAATTTGCATTTCAAGAACAGAATTTCATGCTTGCAGGGCGACAAAGGAATACTTTTAAAGTTCCTGATAAACCGATTTAGAAAAGTTGGGAAACGCCTGCAGCATCAGTGACAGACAGAAAGGGACCATTTGGCCATTTTTTAATTGCCAGATATGCCAAACAGGACTAATATTTTGGTAACTGACTTACAATCTGTATAATGATTCGTTAAGCATTTGTACAATTGAAGCCGCAAATCAATAGCTTTTCATTATGATTGACAGTAACTGTTGATGATGCAATAAAGTTGCGCATTGATGTAATGCAACGACGGCCAATGACAGTGAGAGGCGGTGAAACCTGGGCCGTTTCTCAATTCTAAGATGGACTTGTGATCTCACGGAGACCGGTCTTGCGAGGCAACCTCTGAAGAACCAACTTTGGCGGAAGCACCGCAACGACATATGGGACTTCAAGCGGGTTCGGTGCGCAAGCCTGCATTCAGTGCATCCTTGATATCAAGAACACATCCGGTTACTCTGCGTTCTCTGTTCTTGAGTGTTGGAACCGGACTTTGACGGTTATTGATGGAGTAGGGGAGGGTCTGTCCGTACCGCAAGCTTTTTGACATAATAAATAAATAAATGCCAGATGCTATTTTCTAATGCAATCAAATTTATACCAGGCACATCAAGGGCCGCTCAGTAGCATTTTTGGTCCTAGGGCGCCACGGACAGAATGCGCGGTTGCGCACTGACTGTTGTTGCTGCGTGCAGACAACGTGCAGACAGCCGAGAGCGGCGCGCAGACAGGTGTAACTGTGAAAAACGATGGGATTTTCAAAAGTTAGAAACGTTGACGCTTTGAGCGTGAATGGGTCGACAGATACGCATTTATTCTTCCTGCGTCGACATGTATGGGGCCGGTTCGTCTCATTTGCTCAGAGTCTGTTGCGGTTGTCAAAAGTGGAAACCTCAAACGGCATTATGAAACTAACGTTAGACTCTTTGAAGAAACTTACCCGCAGCAGTCAGAGGTATAAGGCGACGGAAACTAAATTAGCACAAAGCCAAGTATGTTATCAGAGGATGTTCAGTTCACTATTTGTTAATCTCAGTTCAGCAGAAAAGAACACTTTAGTTTTCTTTTAAAGTTGTCATGTTGAAATGAATGTATGTTCGGTGCAGGTTTAGAGATTAAGGCATTTTGCACAAGGCATTTGCTTCCTTCATTATATTGTTGTCAGACATTGTTACCGGTTGATCTTAAATATTTCATAACAAAGCAACTTAAAGGACATTACAGAACCACTTTAAAATAAATATTTTGTGAAGGATTACTTGTGTCGTCCTTTAGATATGAAAATACATGTTTATCCATATGAGAACATAATAAACTCAGCAAAAAAAGAAACGTCCCTTTTTCAGGACTGTGTATTTCAACAATAATGTTGTAAAAATACAAATAACTTTACAGATCTTCAATGTAAAGGGTTTAAACAATGTTTTCCATGCATGTTCAATTAACCATAATCAATTAATTACATGCACCTGTGGAATGGTCGTTAAGACCTTAACAGCTTACAGAGAGTAGGCATTTAAGGTCACAGTTCTAAAAACGCAGGACACTAAAGAGACTTGTCTACCGACTGTGAAAAACACCCAAAGAAAGATGCCCAGGGTCACTGCTCATCTGCGTGAACGTGCATTAGGCATGCTGCAGGGAGGCATGAGGACTGCTGATGTGGCTAGGGCAATAAATTGCCATGTCCGCACTGTGAGACGCCTAAGACAGCGCTACAGGGAGACAGGAAGGACAGCTGATCATCCTCGCAGTGGAAGACCACGTGTAACAACACCTGCACAGGATCGGTACATCCGAATATCACACCTTCGTGACAGGTACAGGATGGCCACAACAACTGCCCGAGTCACACCAGGAACACACAATCCCTCCATCAGTGCTCAGACTGTCCGCAATAGGCTGAGAGAGGCTGGACTGAGGGCTTGTAGGCCTGTTTGTAAGGCAGGTCCTTACCACACCAGCAACAACGCCGCCTATGGGCACAAACCCACCTTTGCTGGACCAGACAAAAAGTGCTCTTCACAGTCAGTCTCACCAGGGTGATGGACGGATTCGTGTTTATCGTCGAAGGAATGAGCGTTTGGCCTGTACCCTGGAGCGGGATCGATTTGGAGGTGGGGGGTCCGTCATGGTCGGGGGCGTATATATCACATCACCATCGGACTGAGCTTGTTGTCATTGCAGGCAATCTCTGCCTTGCGGTACAGGGAAGACATCCTCCTCCCTCATGTGGTACCCTTTATGCATGCTCATCCGGACATGATCCTCCAGCAGGACAATGCCACCAGCCATACTGCTCGTTCTGTGCGTGAGTTTCTGCATGACAGCAATGTCTGTGTTCTGCCATGGCCAGCGAAGAGCCCGGATCTCAATCCCATTGAGCACGTCTGGGACCTGTTGGATCGCAGGGTGAGGGCTAGGGCCATTCCCCCCAGAAATGTCCAGGAACTTGCAAGTGCCTTGGTGGAAGAGTGGGGTAACATCTCACAGCAAGAACTGACAAATCTGGTCCAGTCCATGAGGAGGAGATGCACTGCAATACTTCAAGCAGCTGGTGGCCACACCAGATACTGACTGGTACTTTTGATTTTGAGCCTACCTTCATTCAGGGACACATTATTCTATTTCTGTTAGTCACATGTCTGTGAAACATTTTTAGTTTATGTCTTATGGTGTTGACTCTTTTAGTGTTCATACAAATATTTACACATATTAAGTTTACTGAAAGTAAAAACAGTTGAAAGTCAGAGGACGTTTCTTTTTTTGCTGAGTTTATATGTTGTTCAATGAAAGTGTTTTCTATGCTCATTTCTTTGGTCTGCAAAAACCATCAATTGATGTTTTTAGGAATTTAATTGTCCGGACCTCGGCTTGTAAGGAGGGTTCACTCAAGCTGTTTTAGTTGAAGACCCCTGGAGTAGAGCGAGAACACAAGGCCGAGAACGCATATTGAGAAACGGCCATACTGTAGTGCGGTAAGAACACAAAATAGATCAAAGCCCTTTCAGTGTAAATAGACCGTAAAGTCAAACATTTCAACACGGCAAGCGATGAAACTAATTTTGCGTTCTACGAGTTAAAAACACATTTGAGAAGTTCCTCTCTTCTCTGTCCTTCTCTTCCTCTCTTTCACCCTTTTCAAACAGCGGAAAAGGTTAGATGTCACCAATGCAAATGTCATGCAGGGGCTTCTTACTGAGGAAATACTTAAAGTGTGTGCGCGTGTGACCTCCAAAACACAATCAGAGACAGAAAAAGGAATGTGGAACAGGATGCAAGTGTCCATGGGGTCAAAATCATATCAAAGGGCCATAATAAACACTTTTTTGGCATTGTATTTTTCTCTGGCTTTGTAATAAGTCAAGGTTTCTTTCACAAAAAAGTTTTTAGGGCCGTTTTCCAGCGTGTTTTTGACCCGTTCAACTTAACAGGCTGTTGTTGCTGCTGTACCTTTAAAATCAACATGAAAACAAAACATTTAGGGCACCTGACTTATTTAAGTTCCTATTTCACATCCCTTGTCTTATTGTGCATTCAATCCGTGCACGTTTATCAGAAGAAAAAAATGTCTTTACAATCTTTCATTAAAATATGATAACTGGCTTCACCCCAGAAACAACTTTCTTTGTCTGCCTAGAGTATACACTTCTTTCATTGTTTTTCTTTTTAAAATATACGGTTTCGTTCTGACATCACATTACAGAAGTACCACTAATGGCATTCCCGTTCACAGATTTGATATATGTACAGTATGTGTTATGATTGGCTATTCCATGTACAGACAAAGTTCAGACAGTCATTGGTCAGGTATTTATTGTACACTGAATGAGAATCATCTAGAGAATATGTGGGGATTTTTTGGAAAACTATGAATATCTTGCATTGTAATTAAACTCATTGTGTGTTACCTGGTGTATCTCCTGCCAGCCGTTCTCGTCCATACAGCCCACCTGAGCGTGGTCATGCAGCAGGAGCTCACAGCAGTACGGGTCGCCCCCCACCATAGAGCTGTGATACAGAGGAGTAAGACCACGACTGTCTTTGTAGTCCGGAGAGGCACCTAGATCCAGCAGCGTCTGCACACAAATACACACATTTAATAAATAAGTCAATGTATTAATGTCTTTTTTTTTATATAAATCTTCTAATGTGTATATACCAATATATTTTAATATACATCTTCTACTAAAAGTACACAGTTAACCTAATATACACCCGTTCAAAAATATAAGAGACCATTTCAAATTTTAATTTGATAAGCATTTCTAGATGTATTGTGGTCATTTCAGTTCAGTGTCCGTTGAATTTTAAGAAAATCAAACCTCAGAAGTCATCCAACAGCAATGTGAAAGACTGACAGCATGATACATGACAACCGTGATAAAAATTGAGGTTATTACATAAAATATATATATTTTGAACCTTTCCTAAAATGTACAAATGTTACTATTGTATTGCTTAAAAATAAATATAAACTTGTTTTCTTTGCAGTATTAGAGGTCTGAAAAATACAGAACATCTATTCTGTTATTTTCCCCATATACTGCAAATAGAAACGATATTTTTATTTGAAATTTGGGAGACATATTGTTATAGGATAGGATAATTTTACCTAAACACATAAATATAAATAGAAAATTGAGAAAAACTGAAAAGAATTTTGAAATGGTCTCTTTTTTCCGTGGCTGTATATATATCTAACATTTCAACACCCTTAAAACAAAAATAATCTGGGATCTAAATGTGGAAAGTTACTTTTTCAGCAATGGTGTTTAAGCACCATTTAACTATTATTATATATACTTTTAATATTATCATTAAGGCAGACCATACAGGATATGTGTATGCCATTTAAACCCCCCCCAGAAAAAAAAGGCTACTCACTACACTTGAACAATAGCACCTAAATGGAAACCTCATTTCTATTATATAATTCTATAATCTAATGACTTCAAGAAAATCAACCCAAATAAGTTAAGGATGTGCTAAGTGCCGTGTTAGGTTTACTTTATACTTTTGCACCATACTATACTGTATGTCCTTTGAAGTTTTTTTAAGCAGCTTTGCTTCCAAATTCATCCTGTTTATGTCCATCACCTATTGATAAACACACCATCGCTATACAAAAATTCACTTTCCCGTTTTCCGTTTGGAGCTCAGATGAGTAAAATAGATTGTGAACGAGTCCTCCACCCCAGAAGAAAGATCTACAGATCATTACAAACACGCCAAGCTTTCATACAACCCTCTGTCAGTGAACGCTTTTCATCTTTGTGCCACTCTGTGACTCATGTCTGGACACACAAACCCACGAACTGAAGGACGGCTCGCACACACCTCTGTTGTCTCTTTCAAGTATGTACGAGATGCCTATGTTCCCTGCAATTGTAGGCACAATGAGTGCGCGTGTGTTTGTTACTCACAATAAGTGCCGTGTGGTTCTTGGTGCGGACGGCCTGGTGAAGTGCTGTAATGCCATCTCTGGTCCTGAAGTCCAGGTGAGCTCCTCCATTCTTCAGAACCTTGATGAGCTCTACACAACCTTCCAGCTGCGCCGCCATGGTGAACGGACATTCTGCCGAACACAGAGGAAAACACAATCCTGTTTTTGTGTCTTTCAAATGAAGCCTGTATTATTTGTGGAGGACTTTCACAACACACACTGTTTCAAAGCAGCTTTACAGAATGTTGCGTTGTACTGTCTTAAAGCCTTCAGCAAACAAGCCAAAGGCATCAATGCAAAAGGAAATAAGTCCCAACAATACAGGCTTAAAAAATATGGAATATAGTGCATAATGGACTACATTTTTTATACTTTTGTAGTGAAGTCACAATACCAATATTCTGCTGTATGGACAAGAGTGAACGCCAACTTTGTTTTAAAAACAGTTCTGTGCTCCACAGAAGAAAGAAAGGGTTTGAAAGCACATATTTTTTGGAATTTAAATTTTGGGGTGAACTATCCCTTTGGGTTTTTTTGTGTTGAATCTTTGTCTTTCATCCATACAAAGGTCTATGATATGTGAAGTGTGGTCGTGTGATTCTTCAGCTCTGTATTTCTGGACAGGCCTACACCAAATGTGAGGTGCTCAACAACCAAAGGGTCATCGTTCTTTTATCTTTAACATTTACACGTGTGTATACAAACACAAACTCTTCCATTCCTCTCCATTAACGTGGTTAGAGGTCAGTCCTCACCGGCTGCAAACAAACGCATGAATAAATCTGAATAAGTATGAGCATCATTTGCATAGAAGGTGATCTTGTCTTCCCAGCATGCACTGGGAGAGGTCAGACCTGATTGCACCAGAGTCAATCGTGCAGAACAATCTTTTTCTTTCTTTCCCTATAAAAACCCTGATATAAGAAGATTTACATTTTTGTAGAAAACTATTTGTAAGATTTCAAAAACACCAATCAACATTTCACGCTCCTACTAAATTTTCTGGGGAAATTACAGACATAAAATGTTACTGTACACACATACGTAAATAGAGTTTAAATCGATGTCGACATTGCATGAAAGTTAACTTCAAAAATAAAGTCCTTTCAGGATGACTCATGTAAATCATAATTCTGCTTTGCAAATTTCTTTTGGCTTTGTGCTGCAGTTTATACTGAATGATAATATGATACTATGATTTTTATTTCCCAAAACATGTGAGGATTACTTAGCAGCTTAGAAGGTTTATGTCCGCTATATCTTGATGCACAAACATACACAGCAATTCTTTCCCTTAAGTTAATATTACAGTACGTACCTCCAGACTCCGGGTCATGAAAGTTTGGGTCAAGCCCTTTCTCCAGGAACTTTGATACCCTCTCAACGTTCCTTTGCTGAACATATTCCATAAACTTCTTCAAGTTAGCCTGAGGGAATGAGACAAACAGAGAGAGAGAGAGAGAGACATGTGGTTTAAGTTGAATAATGCAAAAGAAAGATAAAAGAAAAACAGGCAAGTTTTCCCAAGCGTAAGAAACAGAGATGGAATGAAGCTTCCCAGCAGCAGTGAGGACTTCATTTTAACTCCTACACACACACTTAAGCCTTAATGAACACCAAATCTGTTGTTACAGCAGTCCTGATCCATAATCCATCATTTAATAACATATAACAACAACAGAATGCATTGAAGAGCAAGGGTAAATCCACAAGAATTCAAACCGCCAGTGTCTTCAAAACAGTTTTCTGGCAGAAACGTATTATCTTGCGAATCACAAACCTAGACTCTGTAGTATTAAAACAACATCAATGTAATTCTTGTGGATATTATGTAAGAGATAATGTAAAGTGAGCCAGTCGTTAGAACAAAATAAATCCCAGCAAGGTCTTTTATTGCCAAATAAAAAATAATTGGACGTTGGATGTTGATTTGAGTTGAAATTATTTTATTATGTAGAAGAAAGACTATAGAGTGAAATGTGACCGATAAACCGTAAATGTGTCTTTTGGTGTGACATAGCAAAAATGATGCTACAGTATTTTATATAATAAATATGAATAATAATTAATAATATACAATCATATATTATTAACAGTATGTTTTCTAAACATTTGCTGTCACATAATACAGTTTCTTTTTCACTACCCATATACATTATGCAGACAAGTGGTTGTTATATAAAAAAATGTACAGTATGATACAAAAATAACACACTTGACCAATCAGCATCAAGTATTGTACAGAACTGATGTATTGTAACAAAAGTGATTGGAGATTAAAGAGTGCACTGGAATTTATTGTAACAAATTCCCGGCCTCACGCTCAACAGTTTGGTCTTTCCAGAAGATCAAACACTGAGCAAAACCCACAGAGTCAGCTAATACCCATCAGTCAGATAACACCGGCTCTGTAAACATCAGCAGGTTAACCACAAGCGCAGAAACACATTTACAGGAATGATCCAGGGACAATAGAAGTCTCTATCAACAGCACCGGTGACATTCTGTCAAACTACAGAACTTCATTTTCACATGTCCATTAGTTTGTAAAACCATGTAAAAATCCTCTTTACGGCAATGCAATATGTTTGTTTTTAAGAGTTTAGGGATAAAGTAGCGCAAAACTGAATACTTTATGTACAAGCTAGCATACTAAAACTGCAATCTGTAACTTTTTGGGTTAAAGAAGCAACGTGGAGATTTTAGCGGCAGTTAGTGGTGAGGTTGCAGATTGTAACGTGTCACTCCATCCCTCCGTTTAGAAACACTACGCCGGCCACGTATAATTAGACAAGATTTGGTTCTGATACACAGGCTTTTACGTAAGATAAGTTCTCACATAAAAAAAGCCAAACAGAGCCCACTGAAAGGAACAGAACGCACGTTCAAGACAAATTGCAGAAGTATTTTAAACTTGACATGACTTAAAAACTTCCCATGCACAAGGCTGACAGCGATGATGGTGCTTTAAAAGAAATGCGTTTAAAGACTCAGAGGATTATAAAGTGCAAACTGCCCAACAGCAACTGTGTGACGCTCATAAAGATAGAGGTGCTTCACGATGCCCTAGAAGAACCTTTTTTTGTCGTCTAAATGGCTTCCTAAAGAACCTTTAACATCCGAAGAACCTTTCTGTTTCACAAAAGGTTCTTTGCGGCAAAAAAAAGGTTCTTTAGGTTATAAAAGGAAATCGATGGTCTTTAAAGAACCTTTGACTGAACGGTTCTTTGTGGAACCAAAAATGGTTCTTCAATGGCATCGCTGTGAAGAACCTTTTACGTATAAGTATAGTTAAAACACCAGTGATAAAAAATCTCCATACTTATATTTCTCTGTATGAACAGGGCGTGACATAACTGTATCTAACCATCTCTGAGATCCTGCAGCTTGTTACATAAAACCCTCGCAAGATCGAGGCTGGCCAAAGACACACGCAAACGCACCCGCACGTGCATTCACACACACTCTCTCGCACCTGTCCCCTGCCAAAAGCAAGTAAAAGGTGTGGTTTTCTCACCATGTGTGGCGTGAGCCGCTCTCCGGCGTATTCATCTACTTTGATCTGCTTCAAGTCATCTCACCACACTGACTTCAGTCCGACACGCTACCATCTGAACACACACTCGCTCACACATGCTCTCTGTGGCTCCTCCTTTCCATGCGGTGAAGGCTAGAAACTCTCTCTGTATCTGTTCTCTCTCACCCTTGGCCACTCAAGCTGTTGTTATGGAGATGGATACAAAAGAATGGTTGGAGAGGGAGTGTTGAGCGTAAAACCTCTAGCGGTTATTTGATGCGAATAATCTCATTGGATGGTGGAAAACCAACAGCTTCTGTGCCGTTCAACCTAGCGAAGGAACTAATCATAATGAAATGTCACGGCTCCGTGTCTCTCGCTGGACGTCTTTTGTATATATTCTGTCTACCTCACAGCTGGAGTACAGAATTCAGCATATGCGATGCTATCTGACTCAATTGAATTAGCTGCATGTTGTCCTTTGATATACCATTAGTCAATTACTTTATGTTACGCCAACGTCATGTACACTGAAGCATGCACATCTGCCAGTATTGCATGACTGGGTTGGGATTTTTTTGGACACAATTTGCATGGGCAAACACCAACCGGAGTGTTGCTGGGAGCCTCTTATAATCGGATCAGAACAGAATGGGAGATTCTGAAAGTTCTGCTCAGCTGTATTGAAAAGTTTTGTTTAGTTTGATGATGCTTTCAAAAAGCAATTCTAATATTAAACCATTGAGCTAAGGTGCTCATGTGGGAGACACAGGTTTGACTTCGGCCTTCATCGGCCCCCCAAAAATGTCCATATTTTACCCAACCATGGGTTAACACAACCCAGCAAATACGTATATAATGAATAGATATATCTTGGAAGACCTCTTATGAGGTCAGGTTAGCCGATAAATTACTTTTGACATATATGGGCCATCTCCTGCTTGGAGAACGAGGATATATGAAACAAACACCTTTTTCTATGTTATTGCTCTTTGTACAGTAGACGAATATTATATGATTGAGAGTACACTAAAACAATGAAATACTTCAGACTAGAACAGTGTAAAACACAAACAGGTTTATGGAAACTTAAGGGAAACTATAAAAAGGATAACAATATAAACTGGACTGGACCGGATAGTGGTTCCTTTAAATGAATTGATTACCAGCGGGATTACCAGCGATGGCATCATCTCCAAACCAGGATCTAACCCAGTTCAGCATTACAGTACCACGCCACAGACTGGCATTGAATAAAGCAAGCATGGTAACTTTAGATACAGAACATTGAGATCCACAGAGTAAGATCTGTGAATGGTAAAATACTTATAGAGATAGACATTATGGATTGAGTTTTAATATGGAACCAAATCAAGACTCGCTCTATATGTTCTATACATGAGAATGACTGAACAGACAGTGTCACATAACCAGGTTATTAATGTTTACTCACAGTTACAGCATTAAAACATATATAGTATACACTATACTGTGTAAAAATTTTAAATATAACAATTTTAAAAATGAACAGTACTACAATAAAACGGAAAATGAAACTATAATAAGTCGGATACCAAACAAGTTATTTTATTATAAAAAAAATCTATGGACTAGGGCTTTAAAGAACCAATTAAAATAGAACAAATGACAATCTATAATGAATCTTTAAAACATCTTTAATGCCCAAAGCATCCTAAAATCACTTCAAAAACATATACAGTAGATATATATGTTCAACTGTGGTATTTCTAGTACGTCCATTGTAAAATATTAAGTAGATCTCATACTTCTGATATATTATTTAGCAAGATTATATAACCCTTCAATCAAAATGCCATACTGGAGGGAACTACCGTTCTTCTGTAAGAAAAGCTGGCGTGTCTAATGTAAAGCTCATAGTCTGTTTGTTTAGTCACTGGGTACGACCATTTTTGAACCATCAGCCCATGTCAGCCAACATATGGAATATTAATAGTGACAAGACCTCACGATACACAGAATTCCACTGCACAAACATCCCTGTCAAAGCACAAATGTTAACACTTGGAATAATGCGCTTCAGTCTGGTAGAAAGACCTGAGATGATTCACTTTCCCACCACACTCTGTGATACGATAGTGTAATTCTAGCAAACAGATGAATGAGTATAGGCACAAAATACCTCAAAAATCAACTATGTAAACTGTAAAACAAGTGTCTTGTGCCGTTGCACAATAACACAGTCGGGAAAAAGAGATAAGATTGTCTTGTTATCCATAAAGTGTTTGTAATTACATGTTGTATAAAGAGCTTATGCAAAACGGTTGCAAATGAAAGAATTCATTGAACTTAAACAGGATAAGTCAAGACAAGACAAGATGTTGATGCCAAAAGAAAAAGGACCAATTTGGTATTTGGTATTAAGGGAAAATACAGGTAGGCTACAGGTTTGGGGTATTACGGGAAATTTAAACCACACCAGTTTCCAAGAAACTATTTAAACATCTTCTCAAAGAAAGCCGGGTGTGTAAACTTAATTGTGTGTGTTAGACATTAAAGGAATAGTTCACCTTTAAAATGATAATGAAGTCTTCATTAACTCGCCCTGTTGTCTTTTTAAACCTGTGTAATTTTATTTCTTTTGCAAACCACAAAAGAAGATATTTTGAAAAATGTCTGTAACCAAAAACCGTTGGTCCCCATTGACTTTTAGTGTTGACACAAAACCAATGCATGTCAATGAGTTTTCTGTCACCAACATTTTTCATATCTTCTTTTGTGTTCTCCAGAAGAAAGGACAACTCAAAGTGGCCATAGAAATTGACTAATGTTTTGATTGATTGTGAAAAAATTCTCTTAAACAGAAGCATCGATTCGCTTCAGAAGACTTTTGTTGAGACTACACGAGCCGTGTCGAGTTTTTTGATTGATGGATGCACTGTTCGGGGCTTCAAAAAGTCGACCATTCACTCCTATTATACCGTTTGGAAGTATATTGATACATGGTATTATAACTTCGACTGCATTATTCTTCAAGGAGAAAGTCATATTCGGTCAGGATGCCTTGAGGGTGAGTAAAACATGGGGATTATTTCTTTTGCCTGTGAAATATCCCTTTAACAACACAAACTGAAACTACCGTGCACAACATGACAACAGCCACAACACATAATAAATAATCCTTTATGAACATACACAAAGAAACAACCCCAAAAATCAAATACATCACATCATGTTAATCAGTAAGCCTTTCATATCAAATAGTTTATAAGTGCACCACGCTATGAATTCAAGTCATGTTGTAGTGTACAGATGTAGTTCCCTTCCCCCAGAGTCAGGCTGTGTGTGTTGTACTGAATCTGGGTTAGGCCAATGTCAGTGCCCGCAGGGCGATTTCTGCCACACCACTAGACTAAGTGACCCAAACAGCACAGACCCGCAACGAATCTGGCCAGAGAAGTCATATTCACAGTTTACCTCCACCACAGCACACTCGCTATCATTGGAAAAAGTCAATGTAATAGCAAATGTTCATTGTGTATTATTTAGGACCCTACCCTACAGTTTTGAGGTTTAAATGCATTTAGATATGAAATATGTAGGGACATGACAGAGACATGTATGAGAGAGAGACAGAAAGACAGAGAGACAGAGAGAATGAATGGCAAAATTGAGAGTAAAGATGGTGGAAGAGATGTGGAAATGATGGAAATTTATAGGAAATTGAATTTTATTTGATGTGGGATATAGAGCAGAAGGGAATGGATTAGAAAAGGAAAATACGGTATTCCCATGCTCTCAAGATTTCATAATTTACATATACATTAGACAGAATGGCCCCAGCTGTGAAACACTCACATGAGCAGATGTATTAAGAGGCTAAAATATCCCTTTAGAATAAATTCACAGACAAAATCAGTGACTCAAACCTGCAGCGATGTCATTTTAAACTTGGGCTGTCAAACGATTCATCGCGACTTATCGCACCCAGAATAAACATTTGTGTTTACGTAATATATGTCTGTGTACTGTGTATATTAATTTTGTATTTATAAACACATACACATACATGCAAATATTTAAGAAAAATATAAATTATTAGTAAATATAAACAAATAAATACATCTAAATATTTTCTAGTACGGTACACAGAATTATATTTTCTAAATATGCACAGTACATGGACATATTATGTAAACACAAACTTTTATTCTGGATGTGATTAATCAGAAATTACCATTTGACAGCCCTAAAATAAACGTGTTAATGGCTCTTTTTAATATATAGTGTTAAGTATCACAGCTGCAACATTCTGTGTACAGTATCTTAAAATAATTTAGAGCATCTTTTCAAAGAGGTGTTAACAGACAAGATAACCGGAGGACCTTTAAAAATATTCCCGGTTGTTTTCAGCATCATTGATGGACAGCCATGTCATGCTGTTAATAAACACAAACAATAATTTGGAGTCATCACTCCATGAAATTAATGTGAAACATGTTTACAGTAATATAATTTCAGAAGCCTAGCAGACAAGTGGCTTGGTTGGTCGATTCTAGCAAATAGACTCGTGCTTACACACACAAACACAGTTATAACTATATTTTCCAAATTCTTGAAGATTTAACCTATGGGGCATGTGCGTACTAAAACAATTAAATATATACAGTATATGTCCTGTAAAACATGTTTTGTATTTGATAGCACACATACAAACAAAACACACGCTTGTAAATGTGCATTATGAAATGCAGCTAATTACACGCATGACAATGGCATTAGTTATCACAATTATGCTGAAGCATCCATTGACCTTGTAGACTAAAATGCTAATGCACTGCGCCAAAAATCGCAAGCATAATGTCCCTAAAGCTGGTTTTCCAGCAATCTCCTTTGATTAATGTTTAGCGTGTTAAGAGCTGTATGTGTACGGTTTAGAAAATGCGCGCGTGTAATTAACTTCATTGGTTTAATGTGTTTTGTGTGTTCCTTTTGGGCCGTTGAGGGAATGTTCCAATTACACGGCCAGATTCATAAATAACAAAATACACCTTAACACTTCAGACAAATCTGATGCATCGCTCATATTAGGCGGTTTTAGCGTGTGTGTGCGTTACATACGTGCATAGACATTCCTGATTCATGACCATAATTTAGTTCTTCTTAATTTTCAAAGGTTGAGCTGCGTTGCCAGGGTTACCCACCGACAACACATCACTCACTTTAATAGCACATGGTCGGCCGCTATAGCAGATTTTCACATTCACTGAATCGCACACAAAGTAAACGCATTATGGGTTTTCATAGAAAAAGGACATATTCATTACGATTACAGGTGGGCGGTATCGTGAAATGACAAATTTAATATCATAATGGTAGACATTTTTGCTAACATGAAAAAATATAAAAAGATATCTTAATATTTATGTGATGAAAACATTACAAATGAAAGATATGTCTCAGTATAACACTATAAAGGACACCAAAATATGACATTATTTACAAAAAATTATGATAGGTTGAATTATGATTAAATATGGTTAACCTGTTTGCGTAAATCAAATACACAACATAAATCCCCTCAAAAAGTAAAACCAACATTATAATGTGATTTAATGACATGTTTGTTAAAAAACACACTACACACCCACCTGTGTGACCAGTGTTGGGTAAGTTACTCTGAAAAAGTAATGAATTACTAGTTACTAATTGCACATTTAATAGTGTAATTAGATTACTGTACAAATTGCTCTCTCCAAAAAGTATTTATTACTCATTACTAACTACTTTCTATACCCTACATCAACCTTGATAAGAATTGATTCAAGGATAGACATGAAACAGCTTATTTAATTCATTCAATAAATAATAAATAACTACATAAATTATTATTTTTAACTGACCAAAGTATACAAATGCAAGAAGGATATATTAAAGCATATATATATATATATATATATATATATATATATATATATTCTAAAGTTAGACGAGTTTGAGTCGCTTATAACATGCATTTAAAAAAGCAACACCCGTCAAACATGATCATTATAAATATACTTTATGATCATGAAAATACCTGAGGAGGCTTGAGGAACAATGATAAAAACATGTCCTTAGGCATTTCCTAGAACTACTTGTGTTATGTTCTTCTTCTGCAGTGTGTATTTGGAGTTTCTGCACGACAGCGCCCTCTGGCTTTCAGATGCAGCAGCATTTTACCGTACTTCACTCACAAGTTGTGCATAAATCACATGATATATAGTTTCGGTTAATCGGGCAGATGTCTAGTAACTAGTTACACCCAACACTGCCTGTGACATCATATCAATTCAATTCTTTGTGTAGTACATGAAAAACTGAACTCCAAGTTCCTTCACATCTTGACTTGTTTAGGACACTTTCTGTACCTAAAGAATGAATCATTGTTTCTTTATCGCTCCCTCATATAGTCATCATTTATGTTCTGCCTATTCACAGCCAATCAGATTTATACCCCAGTATTAATGATGTAGCAAAATACACAAATACATCACACGACATACAATGCCTTCATAATGCCATATCTCCACCACCTTCTCTAATGTAAAACTGTCTTCATACTCAAAAGTCGATTTTCACTGCTATTTATTTTGCAAAAGTACAATCTAGGGAGTTCTAGGAGCTGGAGATGCAGAGAATATTTAATGTGACAAATAATAATTGATTGTCCCATTACATCTTGAGGTCAAAAGATCTCAAACATTGTACAATTACTATAAGACTGTAGGAGTAAAACTGCCCTATTCAAACACACACATGAACACTAAATACTACACATTACAGAGTTTGTGTCTGTTAGTCATGTGATGTTTAGAGTCAACTTCTGCCATGCGTGTACTGGAACACACACACACACAAACACACCACACAGCCCCCAAAAAGTTCAGTGACAATTTTGGTGAATCACTTATATCATCAACAAACCGTAAAATAAAAAGAACGGCACTGTACAACTACAACTTGGCATTTACTTTTAATGAAGACTTAATGAAACGAGCAAACAATATATCAACGTAAATACATCAAAGAAAGAGTTCACCCAAACGTTACCTGATCCGACCCGATACTGTATTGACAGTATTAGCTGAAGTGATTCTGTACTACTCTGAGCTGTTTCGGATGTCTTATCTCGACTTAAGATTCTTATCTTCAGAACAGTGTGCATTCAGCTTCAACTGAAAGAAAAACCAAGAACAACATGAAGTGACAGTCTAACCTCAATGGCCGGACAGCGGACGTTTTTTCCTTTATCTGTTCTCAGCATAATGTTCCAGAGCTCCAGCGCTCTTCCACAGGACACAGACACTGAAACCTGCTGACCAACAAACTGTCCACCGCGATGAACACACTCACTTACTCTAAACGACAATACACCCCAACCCACCCACTCACCTCAAAACACACACCTTCCTGTTACATGTCCAATATAAGGACTACATTACCCATAATTCCCCGTGTGTATGTCTGACTGAGTCAAAGGAAACGAATCCATTTAATTTCCAAATGATGAACATAAGAGAGTTCACTTGTTAAAGCCCAATTACTCGTGTCTTTAAACATTGACTCTAGTGTGTTATATTGTCGGAGAATAAAGGGTGATGTGGTAAACTGACCGCGGTGGCACTGGTTTACAGTATAGCAGCAGTAAAATCAAGACTGTGTAAACAGGGTCTGTATATTGTCTTCGGTCTGGCACTGATGTGATTTATCAATATGAAGCGTTTCACTGCAGTCATAAAGTCACGCTCACTCACTTTCTCAACATACTGCTGACTTCAGCATTCAATATGCACATAAACGCATGAATATTACGTGTGTGTGTGGGGACGCATTTGTGAGCGGTTGAATTAATGCTGTTTGTGAGGTTGTGTATATGTGTGTGTGTGTAGAGGAACGCGAGGAATGCCTTCCATCATCAGATCACAGGCAGACCAATAGAAAGAGAACAGCTCGAGTCAGCAGTGTCATCCACGTCTCTGACTCCATACAATGTCAATAATTTGTCAAAACACATTCCAGGGTCACAGGTAATGCACAAATATACTTGTCCTATATGTCCTATGGTGTGACATAGCAAAAATTAGAAAACAAACTGTTAATAATGTATTCGTTTATATTATTACAAATTATATTTATCTAAAATAGCATAAGAGAGATTTATTTTCATTACTAGTTTTTTCACACCATAGGATACATTCACGGTATTTGGCTACTACTCACAAACTGATTTATTTAAAATGGTATAACCTAAATGCAGTTATAAAGTCTGCTAAACAATGAATATAAATGCATAATATTCCCCAAACTTCTTTCACATTCCCCAACATATTTATCTGACTAAGTATTCTTTATATATATACCTGTATACAATGAAATCATACCTGCAGGGTCCCAGGTAATGCACAATGTCCTATGGGGGAGCAAAGACTACAAAAAACAACTCTTAATAATATATTATTTTATATTATTTACATTTATACTATAAAAACATAAGCAAGATTTATCTTCATTATTATTAAAAAAAATTACGCAATCGCACCATACGACACATTTATGTGTCAGCTACCCACATACGGTTAAATGTATCCCTAAATGCAGTTTGGATAAAAAAGTCTGCTAAATGCATGAATATAAATGCATAATATTTCCAACACTTCTGTCACATTTCCCATGAGGGAAAAGTATTCTTTATTTATATATTTTTGCTTACATGAATCCCACATAACATATTTTCATTTTTGCCATATTACATCTGTATAAACCACACTGGCAATAACGTAGCTCAACATTTATTTTAGCATTTATTTAACACACAGGTAATATTATAATAGTATAATCCATTAACACTAATTTAGGACTCTTGGGTAGCCTATTAGTACCCACAATGCATCATTTTATATAACCTCCCACTGCATCTTAAACTCATAAAATATTTGACTATAGTTCAGACCATAACATCCAACATAAATCCAGCATAAAAGACTATAAATCTCCCCACACAATTTTCATAACATACTTTCACTTTGCACAATCTACTGTCTCCAACAATAACTATAATATTCTGGACATTACATGCGATACAATATCATTGTATAAAAACTCAAGGGAAAATATTTTATTTTTAGAACTGCCATTAATACTTAACCCTGTCATATAGCCAACAGAACTCATTCCCAACAATGAAAAACAAGCACATTAGCAACCCAATGTTGCCCGTCCAATAACCCACTACTTGTAAAATATCTTCCATTAACATAACGTTCCCATTAATACTCATAAAACACCCATCACTGCAAGCACCTTCCATAACAACGCCTCTAAAATATGCACATCAACCGAAAGTGCCCAAAAAGAACCCAACTCTTCCTCTAATAATGCATCTTGTCCTGTCTAATGACAGAAACGGCCATGTTGGTAATGTGACATGTAAATCTGTTACGTTATAACGCCGGGGGATTGACACGCTGGTGATGCGGTGTCAGTTCTTTATCCCACAGTGAACCGGTGCCGAGTTATAACCAAAGCGTTTTACTTCATGCCTGACAGATGCTTCTTTGAGAGATCCATTTGTCTTAATGGAACTTCACGAGTGACTCGCCTTGCAAGCAAAAAATAGTGACAAACTTACAATCTGTCTTTCTCTCTCTCTCTCCCACCCACATAATCTATTTCTCTTTCTACAGGTGAGCAGAAGAGTACTTTAAGGGGCAGTTTATTGATAAACAACGGTCCATTAACCTCTGACTTGTGCACTAAGAGAGAGAGAGGAGAGAGAGGGGAAGGACAGAGCACATCAGATGGTGCAATGGTATGAGACAAAACAAAAAGAGCAACACAAGTAAAATGACAGTATCATATAAAAGAAAGAAAACATGTTAGTCAAATGACACCACATTTAAAGGGACGGTTCACTTACAACCAATTTTTTTTATGAGCAGCGTTGGTTTGGTTTCACACTCAACTTGTTGAACCCTGGTGCGTTTGCATTCGTCTTACGTCGCTCTGATTCCACTCGCAACGCAGAAATACGTTACAGGCTCACTCTTGCTCGAATCCAAGCTAAATCATCAACACTATCATCTCTTACGTGTGTTTTATGGAAGGAAATACATCGTAATGGGCTTAAACGCATGCGCAGATCACTTTACTTCCCCATCAAGTGCGCACCCGGGTCCGTGATGCTTTCAAACTCATGCGGACCGCGCCACCGTTCGAGAGCAACCGAACTCAGACCACCTCCTTCAGGTAGAATGGGGTACGGTAGCCAGGTGCGGACCCAGGCTCGCTTGACAGCTTTCACGTTAGCGATTTTTCATTCGCCCCATTCCGAACTAAACTTCGAGTGTGATAGCCACCTACATAAATGTTGTGCTACATGAAGAAGCCTTCTATTGCATCTGACAGCCATTTATGTCTTTAGTGGTCAAAGAAAAACCTCCCTTGAGACATGGGGAATGTACAATATGTTTTTGCATTCCTCTAATGTAGCACACGGTTACTAATGCATGAGCAACTGCTGCAATATCTCCCAGTTCACCCTCAGCACAACCCACATGACCTTATTTCACTAGTCGCTTGTGAATTGTACACATCAGTTCTTGCTCTAAAAAGACGAAGAATAAAGAATAAACACTGAAAAATGATTTGTAGAAATGTGTGAGATACTTGCGGCAATGACGACAACCAGAAGGAAGAAAGAAAATGATTATGTCCTGCATCTTATGGTCCTTTAATTCAAGAGAGGACCATAAAAAAACACCGGATGTATGTTTGCCTTCCTGGTGTTTTGCTGTGATATGAACATTGTGGAATAATTTGGCGTTATGGACGTCACATTTGCTTTGTGTGTGGCTGGTGTCTTACATTAAATAACTACAAAATAAAAAGATGAAACTGGAAAGAAATTATGCAATCAGTATTCCAAAGGAAGGATTTTGATAAAGACAAGAACTATGAAAAGAAGAATACATACATATATTTATTCTCTTTTCTTTTCATAATTTCATCTGGCTGCGACTCGGCAATGTGATGTAATTTATCACACATAACATCCGTGATCTTTGTGAACTTGCATGAGACTATTATGGTACATTTATATGTAGTCTTTTTTTTTCCTTATTGAAGGGTCAGTGTATGTGTGTGCGTGTGTGTGTGTGTGTGTTATGATGAGCTGATGTGTAAGTGCAGCGGATGTACTGAAGCTCGCTCTGCTTTAATTAGGTCATGTAACGGTCAGCCTGCGGCCGATCCTATAAAAGAGTTCCGGGATGCTTCAGAGTATGGACTCTATCATAGTTTAATGTTGTCTATACTATGACTATGAGTAAACCACCGCCAATATCATCTTCACAGTAGAATAAAGAGATTTATCTGTCTGCTGATTGAAAGCAGTAAAACATAAAACTCTTTAGTTTTGCATAAAGTTTATGCTTTGGAAAATATTATTAAATGACTTCAGCAAGAACACAATGTTGATACAGGCATGTACAGGCTTAAGCCCTAAGTATAGTTCCCATTTTACGCGAGGGACAGTATGCGCGTACCGTACGTGCACCGACGGAATTTTGTTACCCCCCGTACATCGTACGCGCAGGTCGTGCATTCGCATTCCATTTCTTGCAGTATTTAGTTTAACCACCAGATGGCAACCGTGTCCTGGGGGTGTCGATTCAAGGTAGTAGTGTTGTTGTTCTGCTTTGTTGTTTTTCATTCGCCACCCTCGAACCTGCATAAATGCTACTTACGGACCCCTGAAGGCCAGGAGAGGTACTGCAACATGTCGTAAGAGGCATGCGTCAAAACAACCCACTATCATCGCCAAAGCGCGAACCCCTTCTCTGTCCGTTGAGAAACTGGTTCCAGTTGCGTACAATTAAAAACATGTGTCTGCTTCGATTGGGAAATGGCATTGGCTCTCATGTGTCTCGTGACTGGTTGCGTCTTTACGTTCGCTTACATTGTGAAACACCATTGGCTGTCCTGCTCCGATTGCGTCAAACGCTAAACTTGAGCGTATACGTGACTCTGTGCGTTCCTTCCTCGTCGGTGATTAAAACCTGCTGTGCTCACACAATCCTACGGCTCTTAAAGACTTGGAATGCAACGGGACTTGTTCGTAATGTTTATTAATGTTTTTGTACCAATTTTGCTGCGTGTTTTAATAAATGCCCGTAGCTGACTTCTATTTGCTTGTTTCATGTTTTTTAATTGTCGGGATGTGGGTAGGTTTAGGGCAGGAGTGCAATAATATCTATTATTTTATATAAAAGTACAATACGTATTTTTTAAATCGTTTCAGTTTTACAAGTGCAAACAACTGAGCGTGTAATGTTCACGCCAAGAGGAGTCAAAGCGTGACACTGACACGCATTTTTGAGTGGACTGGCGTGTCTATTACACGCTTTGGCATGATACCGGGCTGGTCAAAACCTGTGTGTACGCATATGATTCAAAACTAGTATACTTTGCCAGGCTGTGCGTTCGGCCATTGGCCTACGCTCCCGTACACGTAAAAAAAGTAAGTATACCATGGCCTTTACTCTTTACCTTCACAATGCAGCACATACATAGCTTTCATCTTAAACTCAGATATCAAAAAATCTAATGAAGAATTCAAAATTCAAAAAGAAATTAATTTTTTGCTCCAGCCCAGGTACTCTCCATCAACAACCAAGAGCAAAGATGGACAGCTTGTTATTTTAATACTAATACTATCTTTTTGTTTATTTTTGTTTTACATTGTAAAAAGCGCTATATAAATAAAACTGATTTGAACATCCATGTAACATGCGAAGTACATCACAGAATGCTCACGATGTAGCTGGAATATATAGGATAAAATAGTTTATACTCATGAGGATATACTGCTGTTGTTAACAAAGACGTACAAATACACATAAAAGCATAAAGAAACTGTCTAGGAAATTATTAATTAAAGATGTGAGATCTTTCTAAGGCACGCTTCAAGTTATGCATACATGAATTACTTACTAAAGGTTCCTCACAAAACATTTATTATTGTTTATTCAATATTTATTGAAGGCAGTGTGGTTCTTTACCCTTATATCATTCCAAACCTTTATGAGTTTATTAGCTTAACCCAAACAAAGCCATTTTCAGGGTGCCAAAGCTACTTGTTTTCAATGCCATCAATATCAATGGGGACTTCATACAAGTGGTCCACGTGACTTAGATGATGACTATATAGTCTAAAAGACTGCTTCATGTGAGGAGCAGAACAAAACTAATATTCAATCAAGCATTCAAACTTGCTCTGATTTTAAATCTCTTAAAATATATAAAAACAGAAATATATATAAATTATATAAATAAAGAACAAATAACAATATTGTTCCAAACTTAAAGTTTGATTTTAAAGTGAGCAAATTATGACAGAGAAAAGAAAATGATTAATAAAACAAAACAGCACAAGAATTTGTGTGTACCACAGAACTTCATAAGCCTCTCCTGAAGCATCATGGGAACTTGAGACAATCTATTGGCGCTGCACGAAATGATCCAGATAATCTCATGAGGATGAGAAGCTCGTGTTCCCCTCATGCACTTCTACCTGACCTGCACTACGAGTCACCCAAACTCCAGAGTACGCTCAGAAGCCTCATTAAATCTCCCATCAGTCACCGCACAGGATCAAGAGATAACACATCACAGCCCACGTCGACTGAGGATCAGCACGCTGTCAAATCCACACGTAGGTGACACACATAATCACAACTCTGGGCATTAAAAGAGGAACAAACAACAAGCCAGAGATCAGAGAATACGTGATGAACATTACAGGTTGCAAGCCTGTGTGTGTGTTTTTACATCACAACATAAAGTTTCAAGTTGATGTAAAACATAGATTGTTCTTATCATACGGGGAGCAATGCACGTGAAGGTTAAGGCCAAGTGTCAGCTGTCTTATGCAAGTGTTGCATTGTCGCTACATCTCATGTTTGTTTAGCATGTGCATGTGTGTGCATGTTGTACTGAACATTACTGTCAAATTGTGCTGATTTGCTCATGTGTTTTAGCTGGTTGGCACAGAAAAGGGATCACAAATTCAGGGAATGTCTTGGTAGCATCAAAGGGTTTGCAAAGGGGTTTAAACCCTTCACATATCAGTTTCACACGGTCTATCACTATTTTTAAGCAAAAGTGTGTATGCAAATGTACTTCCACCTTGGAATTACATTTTACATTTTAACATTTTATTAAAAACATAAGCAGAATGCCGCCCGTCCCGGCAATGAACTCTCTCGCACATTAAAGGGAAGTTACTCTGCTATTGCCGCCACATGCAGTAACTGACAGAATGAGATGCAACGGACATACACACGCGCTCGCTCAACGCAGATGGAACTGATCGGGCGTAGACTGAGCGCCAGAGAGACGGACACACAAAAAGATGTCAGGAAAGCAGAACGGGATACCTTACTGTTGATTTTGGACTTCTTGGCGTTCTTGCGTGGCTTTCTGCTCCTCCGCTCTCTACCGTCTCTCCGTCCCAGTGCTCCCCCCATCTCCTCTCATCACACACTCATCTTCTGCATGCCCTCTCACCCTATAACCCTCTCTCTCTCTCTCTCTCTCCACACTCACGTCTCGCCAGAGTGCCGCCCGCTCACACTCTCTCTGACACACACGCTGACGCGTCCGGTGTGCGATGAAGGGGCTGGATGCTGGATGCAGCGATGGAGAAGAGGGAGGGGAGGAGTAAAATGAAAAGACGCGTGTATGTGCAGGTGGGGTGGGGGAGACTATTTGGGGTTGAGCCAGTCAGAATAAAGCTCACGAGTATTCATTCACAGTCATTCGCCCTCGGCTGAGACACACTGTGTGTGTGTGTGTGTGTGTGTGTCCCATACCGAGTAGTGATGAAACAGCTCCACACTCTGACAATAGAAGCACACACATGCACTATGCAGTCGGCTGCAGCATGCTCATTGACCAGAACAGATGCGACTGCGACTATCGTAAGCTCCACCTCCAGTGTAATGTGATTGGTTAGAGACCAACCGGAGTGGCGTGCTGCTTTCTCTCCAACGCTATTTCAAGTCTAAGGTGGGACACACAATTGGTTGATTAAATGATTGTACATTAAGAGAAGCTGGAAAGAGACACTGGTTGGACAGCAGTTATAAATTGATTTCAGTGTTGGGGAAGATAACAAAACTTTATTCTGGCAAGCTACAGTACAAATAATTTAAATAAACTTAAAGGGATCACCCAAAAATTAAAACTCTGTCATCTTTTACTCACCCGTGTCATTTCAAACGTGTATAACTTTTTTTGAAGAACATTGGTAACCAAACACAATCAGACCCTATTGACTTCCATAGCATGGACAATATCTTCAAAACATCTTCTTTTGTATTCCACAGAAGAAATAGTCATATACAAAGGTGAATAAATGATGACTGACATTGACTACAATCAGACTACAATTACATGACTAACTACAATTAAGAAGAGAACATTAATTCTAAAAAAAAACGCTGGGTTGTTTCAACTCGTTGAGTGAAATATGGGCCCGACCCATTAGTCAAATCAGAAAATGTCCATATTTTCCCAACCATGGGATAGAAACAACCTAACAACGGATTAAAACATACAAACAAATATATATATACTTTATATAATATTATTTTGATTATATTAAATATTACAATCTAATACTTCAAGGCTAGGTTGTCTATTCAACTATGCAGCTTTTTAGTTTTTAGAAATATTTAGAAATAAAAATAAATTGAATAAACCTTTCAAATAGGCCGAAATTATTAATAATAATACATATTTTAAACATTTGCTGACTACATGATGTGCATATCAGCTGTAATGTATATCAGCCACCCTACTCCCTAGATATCAGTATCATCCCTTGAAATCCTTTGTCAGTCAGTATTTTCACTTTTTTTAACAGCAATATTGTTCAAAACACTATATACTGTAAGCACACACAGCCGTGTCATTACAGACCACTGCAGTGGTAACAATTTGTAGCAATATCATGTACAACTACTGTATAAGGTCAGGCATTTGCTGCAGTCTGCTTTACTCTTAAAGATACACACACCGCATTAAAGTGTGTTTGCAAGAGAGGAATGGGACAGGTTGCGGACACAAAATAACCCAACATACACAAAAAAAAACTTTTTGCACCATTTGATGGTAGGAATGAGATAGCATTTGTGTTTATAGATCAGGACAGTGTCTGTGTACTGATGTTAAAGAAATATTCTGGATACACAGGTGAATCCTCTCTCTCTCTCTCTCTCTCTCTCTCTCTCTCTCTCTCTCTCTCTCTCTCTCTCTCTCTCTCTCGTGTCTGTGCAATGTGGTTGAGTCAAGGGGGTTCCGCACCAAAGGTGACTGGGGAATGGGTTAGCAAAAGCAAAAAGAGAGATGACTGTAGATTAGGGGCGTGCGACTGATGTAAAGACTGAAGTGTGAAGAGAGAGTGAGTGCTGAGGGCAGAAGTCAAAGCGCAAACACACACTCATAGACACACAAACTGTGGCACATGAACTGCCTGGCATGGTAGACTTTGTAGCCTGAACACGTTTCTCCAAACAAGCACCTCCTCGCCTTTACTAGCTGAGAGTGAATCAGAATCTTCAGCATTGAACACACACACACACACACACACACACACTGCGGGTCATGGATCCAGAATGTCTTGACTTAGAGGAACACAGCTGAATGTCAGTGAGAGAGAAGCAGTTCGAATATAAACATGCACACACACACACACACAGACTGTATCAGAACAATGAATGAATGAATGTGAGTAAATGCACATGTTTGAGTAATTGAATATCAGAGAGAATGTTGCCTTCAAATGGAGTCGTAAATATCGTATTCACAAGTTTGGACGCTGTCGGGGGCGTGTGGATTTATAAAACTATGGAAAGCAAAATGTCGTCGATGGAAATAAATTATTTTGAGTAAAGTTTTCCGAAAGTTTACAAATTTTTCCGAGCGAGCGGAAGAGCGAGAGAGCGAGAGAGAGACAGAGAGAGTACAATTCACATAACATGTTCACAGATTTTATACCGTTTTACAAACAAAGTTTAAAATAAAAGTCTTTTTTTATAACAGAACACAAAGCTCCACTATGACACCATATTTTTTCCATAGCTTGAATCCATAGCTTTGTAAAAACAAAAATCGATTAAAAGCCTTGATTTAATCATAGCTGCAAACACCATTTCAACTTTATAATCAATTCTTTTTTCAATCTTATCTCTTCTGCTGATGTACATGGCCATTTTGGCTTTTCCCAAAATAAAATTAAGCAATTGACATTCATCCCTTCTTTTTTTAACATATTTAAAATCCAAGATAAAAGTTTGCATAGAAAACTCTTCATTAAAACATTTAAAAAGGTTTTGCAAACAATCAAATAACGGCTTAAGCCTTGAACAATGTAAAAAGGTATGAAAAACGATCTCTCTTTGAAGACAAAAAGGACATTCATTACTAACATCTGGATTTAAAACAGAAATAAAAGCATTAACAGCAATAATACCATGTAGAATTCGCCATTGAAGATCTCCAGCTCTTTTAGTTAACGGTGGCTTGTACAGTGCTCTCCACTCCGGTCTAATATTATCACTCAACTTAAAAACAGTACGCCACGGTGTGTCAACTCTTTCATGTAGTCCCTTTTTATTAAGAGATTTTACACAAGCTTCATACAGCATTTTCCCATTACTCTCATCCAATTCCATATCTGTCACCTTTTCAGATTCTAAAAAACTGTACTTTGGTACAATCACCAAAGTTTTGTGACAGAACCAGATTAGGAAACTGGTCCTTCTCATTGGGGATGAATTCCCCTTCATTGTAACCTTGAAGCAATTTTAATTCTTCTGTTGTTAAAGCGGATTGTAATTTCTTTAGTACTTGTGTAACAATTCGAATGGATTTCACTCCTAAACGAACAGCTACATCCTCAGCTTTTCCAAAACTTGGACCAGCCACTTTGACTAAACATCCAACCGTTAAAATCTTAGCTTTAATAAAAGCTGTAGTCATTGTCCCATATGCACACAAACTGTCCAAACGTGATCCATAGATCAAGGGTTCCTTCAACAGCCAGAATAAAGATGACATAGAACAAGTTCTTTTCACTTTAAAGAGGTCCCATACTTTAAAAAGGTTCTTGTAAATCTCTGGCATCCTTGATGTGATGACTTTTTGGGGATCCAACAGGAACAAAGACTTATCCAAGCATAGTCCTGTGGCAGTCTTTAAAATCATGCTGGCCACTGGCCACTGGCCTCCAACTTAAGTTCTCTGGGCCAGTAAGGAATCGCTGTATAAGTTGTAATCGAAAAGCTGCAGTCCTACTTTGTAGGTGTACAAGTCCTTGTCCTCCTTCTTCTTTTGGTAAATACAATACATTCTGGGGCACCCAGGTTTAATTTCATTAAACGACCTTCAAGTTTTTCGATTATTCCCTCCCAATTTTTCTGGACCATCATTTCATCTCCTAAAAACACTCCTAAATATTTTAAACCATCTCGTTTCCAGGTTAACCCCATTGGGAGTGTTGGAACCCCACTTTCCCACTTTCCTACTAACACTGCTTCACTTTTACCCCAGTTAACTTTAGCCGAAGATATGATTTCAAAATTCCTCAATGTTTTTAATAAACTGTCCACATCATTTTGCTTATTAAGTATTATGACGACGTCATCAGCATATGCTGATAGACATAAAGTGCTTTTACATGCTTGTACAGAGAACAGCCCTGTCTTACCCCTCGACACACTTTAAAAGGAGCACACAAGCCACCGTTAACTCTCAATACACTCTCAATGTCATTGTATAAAACTTTTATATATCCAATAAAATCAGAACTAAAACCAAATGCTTGTAGAGTTTTCCACAGATAGTCGTATTCTACACGATCAAACGCTTTCTCTTGATCTAAGGAAATCAAAACCATATCTAAACCCATAATTTTAGAAACATCAAAAATATCTCTTATTAAATGAATATTGTCAAAAATTGAGCGTCCAGGGACACAGTAGGTCTGACCAGAATGGATTACTTTCTCCAAAACCTTTCCCAGCCTAGTAGCTAACACTTTTGAGAGCAATTTGTAGTCGCAGCACAACAAAGATACAGGTCTCCAGTTTTTTATGTCTCTCACATCACCTGTTTTTGGCAAAAGGGTAAGGACCGCCCTTCTACAGCTCAGCAGTGAGTGAGTGTGTGTGAGTGAGTGAGTGAGTGAGTGAGTGAGTGAGTGAGTGTGCGTGAGTGGTGTGAAACTGCCGTGATACAGCTTGTGCGTGCGTGTGATGCGTCTGCGGCGCGCCGCAGTGTGCATAGAGTGAGTGAGTGAGTGAGTGAGTGCGTGAGTCGAGTGCGTGCGTGCGTGAGTGCGTGCGTGTGTGATGCGTGAGAGCCTGCCAAGCCCGTCCGCCTGACCGCCCCGTGAGTGAGTGAGAGTGAGTGAGTGAGTGAGTGAGTGAGTGAGTGTTCTCAGTACAGCAAGAACAATAACTATAAAGTTCAACATACTATAACATTTTTTATTCTGTTGTTTCCGCTGATGAACGACAAAACATTCAGAGCCAGTCAAAGTTTATGCTAATATTTTCTTTTGTTAATGTTTTATTGTTCATCAGCTGAAAAAAACGCCATTAAAGTGAATAGCCTTCTTGTATTCTAATGTCATCAAGTACATTTTTAATTAAAAAAACAAATCTTTATAATGATTTTTCTTGGTGTCAACAGATCAGTTCTATTCTATTTTTCTATCAGCATAACAAATGTAAAAAAGTCAAGACACACTACTGAGGAGATCTGGTCACCTGACTCGTCTCTTTAATTCTTACGATACATCTGCCACAGCAGTGCTACTCACATGACTGTTAAGATGTTTGTGCTCACATTAGAATCATCCTTGTATTCAATGCTCCCATAACGATCAATAACACAATTTATGGACAGTGCAGCAAGAAAGAAAGTCAAAATGTGTGTGTGTGTGTGTGTGTGTTGAAAGAAGCTGTTATCTACACGCTCTAATTCTCTCTTTCTCATTCTCTGGAGAGAACAGGAACTTGCAAGCGCACCGCTGAGCTTCTGCGTCTGCCAACCCCGTAATGCGGCTCAGGTGAGACTGTGTTGAACAGCGATAAGAGCAGTAATGTAATCAGGACTTCACATTAACATCAGGTGCTTCAGGACTGAGACTCTGTTGTCTCCGCTAGAGAAAGACGTCTTTCTGCTGTCTGTCTGTCATATGACCACATGTTCAGCCCCACTAAACACACACAGTAAGTTTGTATAAGTTGCATTTGGTTTCATCTTCGGTCTGTAAGAACATCATTGAATGACTGAAAATAGGCTAATGCCTGACCTCACCACACACCACTGCACACGGCCGTGCCACAGGTTGACAACACGCCTGTGCAAATGCATGTGCATTCGTGAGCATGTGCTTCTGTTTGTGTATCTACGTGTGTATCCGATAACAGAGGCCAGTACAGAAAATGGAAAAGAATATCAGTAGCTACAGTGAGCGGATTAAAGACCTCATCTCAGTCTGCCCACCGCATGAGCGAGAGATGGCGCAGCCCATCAGCTCAATGCAGCACACAGTCAGTCAAACATCCCACAATTCCACAATATCCAAATGACAGCGACAGAAAAACAGACTTATAACATGTTGGGCTAGTCGAATTGAAACAAAAATTAGCACAGCTGCCACTTGAGAGAGTTACAGTACAGCCGCTCTCATGCCGCTTCAAACCTCGGAAATGTCAGTTTAATGCCACGCAATTCCGAAAACTCCCAAGCAGATGGACATCACTTGATTCAACTCATAAAAATTGATTAAATGTCATTTTTTTAATGAATTAAATGTATTTAATTCATAATAGTGGTACGGTTTAGTTAATGCATTGGCTAACCGTTTGCATTTATTGATCAATTGTTCATTCGGGTTAGTTCATTGAGCATTCGCTAATGATAACTTGCAACACTTTGCATTTTAAAGTCACCAAGGAACAGAAGTAATGATAATCTTCTTTTCCATATCATGACGTACTGTATATACTGTAAGTGAAACAAAAAATCTAGGAACGGGAATTCATTGTCTATCAAGAACTGACCTTAATCGTTGGAAAAAAAAGGGGATCAGATTTGAATGCCAGTTTGCAGTCAGTCAATCATTGGATGTTTTTCATTGAAGATTATGAGAGCGCATTAATTTGAAAAATAAAAGACGTGCACAGATTTAAAAATTTTGATTTCATGCCATCTTTAAAACAGGTCTGTCAAACAATTAGTTGTAAATAATCACATACAGAATAAAAGTTTGTGTTTATATAATATATGTCTGTGTAATGTGCACATTTGTTTTGGATTAATAAGCACATATAAATATTCCCTAAATATATATAGATGTATTTGTATGTATTTATTTATACTTATCAATCATTTAAATAATATTGACGTTTATTATTTTTTATATTTTTCTTAAATATATGCATGTAAGTCTTTTATAAATACATGCATTTTATAAATTAATATGCACAGTACACAGACATATATTATGTAAACACAAACTTTTATTCTGGATGCGATTAATTGCAATGAATTGTTTGACAGTATTTGTAAACGTTGGAAAAAAAACAATAAAGCTGCAAACTGCAACTTTTTCCCTTTAAACATCTCTGTTTAAACCATAAAATTGCACCTTTCTTTACTTAAGCTTTCTCTACAATGAAGTCAAGTGATGTCAAACGGACATTTTCTGTGATATCATACCAGACCTCTCATCTTATAAATCAATATTATAAGCTTGCTGTTGCAAATCAAATCAAAGTAAGGTAAAGATATTGATTTCTAATGTGCTCAATAAAACATTTTTATTTTGAACCCAAAAATGGATTGCAGCAAAAACCACGATTTATAAATGCTGTAGATGTATTGTTAGCTCATATAAACTAGTACAACCTCAGTGTAAAGTGTTACAGTACAATAATATTAACTATCAATAATATTGACCAACCCAGACAGAGCAACTCTCTCTCGACCAATCAGGTGAGTTTGAAGTAGGACTCTGTTTGTCTATCCAGTGGATCCCAATAATTGGAGAACAATCATTATTTTACAGTAGCTATTTCATTTAGTGGCATGCGAAAGATACACAAACCAGCTTTCGAGCTCACGCAAGTTTACATTTTTTAAATCTGCAATGAACAATGAGGGTAGAGTTTTCATTTCTGGGTCAACTATCGCTTTAATAAGTGCCATTGTGGATTAATGATTGATTAAGACTTTTCATTTCATGCGCTGCGTATTATGGTCACACAGGGTAATGCTGTCAGATGTGTGGTGTTATCTGTATCGTCTACAGAAAGCCTTTCATCTAATTGAATGGAATGGAGAATTCAAACTGACGTGACTATACTGAAATTGGTATGATGCCAACATTGATTTTGGTAAATTTTGATTTAGGCCGTAACTCTGATTCTTTTGGAAGGTTGAGAGATTTCGTTCGGCGAGGCCAGACGAGATAAAACCGACAGCATTACCGTGATGAGAGCGGAGTTGACGGGGGTTCGCCGGTAATTGCGACGTATCACGGTGTGTTTACGAGAAGTGTTGTTGATCTGTGAAGAGCAAGGAGGTTGCGTAAATGTTTCACGTTCCACGTGATTACCGCCATCATTATCATCATCATAATCATTCCAAACAGCTCACTAACACCTTCAGTTCAGTGTGACAACAAAGTATCGCAAATGACAACCCAACATAGCCTGTAGGGACAAGCAGACCGCCCAGATGCATTGTGGGTACAAGAAGAGGTTAACGCTGCATACTTGCCTTGGTGTGAAGTTTGGACAGCTGCTTTTCATCCAGGTGAGTCTGTGCGTACACTCGCCTCTTGTAGCGAAACTGCAAATACAAAACAATGTGAAATAAACTACAGTGAGCATACCAACAGTATATATTAATGACGGCTCTGTGTTAGGTGTGAATCGCTCTAGTCGTATCCGTGAGCATGTAAAACATCTGCATATAAACATTACATTAGCAGGCAGGACCAGAACCCTCCAACCCGCTGAGAAACAATAAATCACATCATTTTGTCAAACCATGCTGAAGAAAACAAGCAAAGATAGCGCTGCAGGAGGACCATCTATCTTCAGTCTTTTGACGCAAGTTGCATCTTAAAAGTAAAAGTGACCAATATAGACATAAATAGAGTTGGATTCTCATAAATAATAAAATATGCGTTTTTGCCAATTGCCCTGTGGTGAGTGCGCCGACATATAGTGCCAGTGCACTTGCGACCTGAACCGAGTTAACAGTCTCGAACGTCCTTTGCCGGTCCCACTCCCCTGTCTCTGAGCAAAAGCTGTCCTGTCAAACAAAGGCCCCTAAAATATAACTAATAATAATAAAATGTCAATGTCAAAAAAGAGCACAAGATGTTTTGGAAATAAAAGATAGAAAAGCCCAAAAATTAACATTCTGTCATCATTTATTCAGCCTCAGTTTCAAATCTGTATAAATTGCTTTGTTCTGATGAACACCGAGAAAGATATTTGAAAGAATGCTTGTAACCAAAGAGTTCTTGGCCCCCTTTGACTACCTTAGTAGAAAAAAGCAAACGAATTGTACGAAAGCAAACAGTTATGGGGCACTTTAGTCTTATGTAGTGTAACATCCTACTATGGTAGTCAATGGTGACCAAGAACTGTTTGGTTATAAGCATTCTTTCAAATATCTTTCTCTGTGTTCATCAGAACAAAAAATAATATTATTGTGTACAGATTTGAAACAACTCGAGGGTGAGCAAATGATGACAGAATGTTCATTTTTGGGTGAACTGTTCCTTTAACTACAGCAACCATAGCTCTGCAGTTTTATTTGTGGTAAAAGCCGTTCATTTTTTGAGGAATTCTTCACTGTAACTTTAATCCAAACTCTTCAACTGCAAATCTAAACACTGTACAAACCCACGTGCACGTAAAGTTTCCTGAGCCATGGGGCTTCCCAGAGAGCTCCTACCCTCCTATCGAACTCTTTAAATCTCTTCTTTCTCGCTTGCTGCGTCTATACATTCTATTTACCCACTCCTTCCGTCCATCTCTCCGTCTACGGGATCTCCCTGTGCCGTGCAGGCTTTGTTCAGTAGGGGAGATGGATTTATCAGGCCAGCACGGGACAGATCTATAGACCCACTGGTGTGCTGTGATGGTGCTGAGAACGTGCCAGCGCTTAGCAAAGAGGAATAAGAGCGTCGACTCACGTGCAGCGGGGAAACAATGAATAGCACGTGCAAGCACAACATCGCAGCCCTTTCACTCACTTTCATTTGTTCAAATCTGTATAGATTTCTTTGTTTTGATGAACACAAAGAAAGATCTTTGAAAGAAGGCTTGTAACCAAACAATTCTGTGCCACCATTGACTACCATAGTATGTAAAATTGCTTTATAAACTTCTTTGTTTGTTCAACACAAAAGAAGATATTTTGAAGAATGTAGGAAAGCAAACAGTTCTGGGGCACTTTTGACTACCATTGTCCTTTCTTCTACTATGGTAGTCAATGGTGGCCAAGAACTGTTTGGTTACAAGCGTTCTTCCAAATAACCTATTCAAATCAAAGGATGTAACGTTAAATAAAGTGCCTTTAATAACAAGACGAATAATCACTGCACACATCGCGCAACAAACAAATAGAAAACTGTCGATATTTTGCTCTGGGACCCATTTTATTCGGCTCATTTTTGTGGTGCGCTTGAAGGTGTGCGTGTAAATTGACAGTGTTGCCTCCGGATGCTCCCACCTTCATCAGGCAGAGTTTACAGGTTGCCTCATTAACCTTTTCAGGTTCCCTGTTGGCATTGAGTTTAAATCCAAGATATTTCAAAATAGGGGCTTTTGCATTTCGCTTTGAAACCAAATCTTCCGCCATCGTTCTGTCTGTTAGCTCGCCTCAATCTCCTCGTGTGAAATCTGAAATGCATAAATTAAATCTGACACCTGCTGCTGATCTTTACTGTGACACTCGTTTCGCTTACGCTAAATTGAGAAGACGCGTTCTGGCACGTTATTGTAGTCGGTCACTAACTGAATGAAGTGCTTTATTGCGATAAAACATAAAAACGACAGTGGGGACGGTGCAGCGGTGGGCAAGTGATGTAACCGGTAGGCGGGATAAATATCGTGCATCACAGGTAACACCGACTATCGCAACAAGCCTAGTTAACGTCAAGGTCAAACACGCTGCATGTATACATTGTTATGGTGATATACTACAGAGGAAGGTTTTTTGTCGAGTTATAGACTCACTGCAGACTAAAACAAATTAAAGTGTGCATATAGATGTCTCTGAGTGATGGCAAACTGATTGAGACATCAATTCACATATGTGAGTTTATAGGCACCTTGGAAACATCCATAATACATTTTTCGACAGCATCAGATTTGAAAGAACGTAACTGAATGCAGGCAATGATTTCTCTGTCATTTATCTGTTCAGAGCAGAATACTACAGAATAGCCATTTCTCAAATCTCTCTCTCTCTCTCTCTCTCTCTGGCCCTCAAAGTCATAATAGGAATGATAAAATCAGGTGAAATTATAATCCGAGTATTTCTGACTAAACAGGGATATAACAATGAAGATACACAACGGCATAAAGGAGATCCATAGCACACTGTTAGGAACCTGGGACTTTATGTTATTGGTGAGTTTATAGAGTGACAAGATTACGGTGCGGTGTTATCCAGCTGTCAAACACAGCCACAAAAGGATCATTTTAGTTTATCTCAATCAATAGTGATTTTATTCAATCCTGTGGACGTCTGCGTTAGAGGCTTTCATTTTTTTGGCGAGATGGGAAACAATCCCAACAATCCCTGGGAAACAAAATCACTATTAATAACATGACTGCTAAATGCGAATGCTCACCCAGACCTGCCTGAAACACCTCGTGTAACCACACCCCCACAAATCTACATCAGTTCGTGGTATGAGTTGACTAAGACCGCTCAAATGTATACGCAAGTAAGGTGGGCGTACCTGTCAGTACAATTGCTTTTGAACCTGATTGTCCAAATATGGTAAGAGGCGTTACATTTCCGACACACATTTGCATTATTCGACCAATCACTACGCTGGTTAAGTGGCCAATCATAGAACACCACACTTTTCAGAGCGATGAGCTTTAAGAAAAATCTATGCGTTTCAGAGAGGCGAGGCAAAAAGGAGATACAAACATGCACGGTGTGTGATAACGATAATATTCATTTTAGCCGTGTCATACGACCCCTTCAAGAGAATGACGTGCTCCACACAACCGTAACAGTTGGTGGCGGTAATGCACCAAGTTGGTATGCCAACCACCAATAAAATAAGAGAAGGCGGCTGCTTCCCCATGAACTCACTTGACTGCAACGACTACTCTGGGAAAATAATGCCTCTGTCATGTTCACCGGCATTCTGGGTGGTCTTACTATATATTTTTACTGTAACTGACTGATTTCGGCCAAAAAAAAAACATAGTGGGAGGGAATGGGAGTCATTCTTCTGGGATTGGGACAGGATGGGATTTTTCGGGAGGGAGTGGGACGGGAGAGGTTTGAAAATCCACTCCCTTGTCACCCTCTAGTCAATTCAATTCAAATTGCTTTATTGGCATGACTGTAAATATTACAATATTGCCAAAGCACAAAATACATGTATAAACATAGGTAAAACAACAACATATTTTAACTTGCATAACAGAACAATAGTTGAGCCCTACACGAATGTGTGCAAACATAAAATTTTGTAAAAATGTTTAAAGTTAAGCATCACAGTGATTTATGGCTTCTACAGAAGCAAACATCGCTGCTAAACAACCTCAGTGCTGATGGTCTGTCCTTAAAGGTCTGTATGTTATTGTTGAAAATAAGTTTCCCTATGGAGGAAAATGTGGCATTTACACTTCCTGAAAAATCTGTTTATAATACAAGGACAACAACTGGTCACAGATTTGATAATACCAGGAGAGGGAACAGAAATAAGTGGTGCATGAGTGTATCGGGTCATAGAACCGCTCTCACCTCCAGGTATGGTACAGGAGGGATGGCTGGGAGTGGATATTCTTTAAGCGTGCGCTGCTCGTCTAAAAACTTCCCGGCTTTGCCGTTGTAAGCAGGCTGGAAGAGTCCGTAGTTCAGCACGTCCTTCAGGCTCTGGTTGAGTGTGCAGAGGATCCGTTGTTTAGACAACCAGATGGGCGACTCCACATTGAACTTCATGCATTTCTGCAGAGGAAACACACACACATAAAGATCAGGTCTTATTGTGATTTTAATCCGTGTACATTTCTAAGAAAAATAAACAAACGTTAATTTTTTTCATTTTCATAACATTTTTTACACCACCTTACACAATGTAATCATAGAATCGTATTAGGAATTTAAAACAGTGCTCAGTTTCCCTCTGAAACTAGCAGACTTGATAAGAATGACATTTAATTTAATCAATGTGTGCTAAACAAGTAGCAATAATTACACAAATTATAGTATTCTAGAAACTATCAATACCATATAGTAAAAATAAGTAAGAGCCACCATGATCATTTACAACAAATTCAATATCATATCATATTATTAAATGTGTCAATAAATGAATTTATTAGATGACGCATCATAAAACAGCATAAAACAACTTCGTTGCTGATAAAATGTGTTCTGCATGTGGAATTAGGTTCACAAAAATGAGTAACTTCATGCCGACTTTAAAGTGTTTGCCTTTTTTAATTTACGGCCTCTCACCCGTATCTTTGTCCTCTATAGCATTACTAATAACACACAGACCCTGCCCTCTCCACAACTCTGATTACTAGAGCCAGACAACCAGCAGACCAGCGAGACACACAGAGACATGAGAGAAGAGAGAGAGAGAGAGAGAGAGAGAGAGAGAGCATTTCAACTCTTGTTTGGTTCTCCTCTTAGCAAATACAACATCAAATGCTTCTTTGAACTCGGCTGCATTTATTTTACCAGAGAGTTCAGCATTAAGAAGACAAAGATGAGGAGAAGAGGGCACATCAGACACACACGCACACTTGTAATTTCAGAAAGCTCCTGAAGTCAAAACCCCCAAAATAAACTTCCTGTCATCATTCAAAGGGACAGTTCATCCAAAAAAGAAAAATCTGTCATCATTTACTCACCCTCAGTTTGTTTCAAACCGGCATGAATTTCTTTGTTCCAATGAACACAGAGAAATACATTTTGAAGATTGTTAGCAATTTTCAGTCCTGGGACATCATCCACTACCATAGTAGGAAAAAAAATTTGTATTTTTTGGTTCTGTTGAACACAAAATTAGATATTTTGAAGAATTTAGGAAAACAAAGAGTTCTGCGGCACCTTTGTCTACCATTTAATTCTTCCTACTATGGAAGTGAATGATGTCCCGGAACTGAAAATGACTAACATTCTTCCAAATATCTTTCCCTGTGTTTATCAGAACAAAGTCATTTATACAGGTATGAAAATACATACAGTAAGGGAGAGTAAATGATGACAGAATGTTCATTTTTGGGTGAACTATCACTTTAACCATTTGTGTTTTTATCCAAAGTGAGGTATAGTGGATTTTATCAGTTTGGTCACCTTTGCATGACCTCTGGTCATATCACTTTAACTCATCCTAATGTCGTTCCAAACACACATGATTTTTTTGCGGATGTCAAAAGGTGAATTCATGAGATATCACGAAGCACCAGAAGCCATAAAATACACTTTAATATGTTTATGGAGATTTTACTCTGGCTTTGATATAAAAAAAAAAGGTATTATTTTTCATTAAAAAAGGACTTGGAACAACATGAACGCCATTAAATGACTCAATTTTCAATTCCTAAAACCCGTGTACTTTTCCGTGCTATAGGGGACAACAAAACCCTCCGCCGCGGCTTTTCCATTTGATTTCCAATCTTAAATTTCATCACTTGTTTCTCTGTTTATCTTCCCGCACACTGACAGGCGTCTGGAACACATTCAACTCTATTTAAACAGGAGTATAACCAGCCGCTGCCAGGCGGCAACCTCTATTCCAAGACATAAATGGAAGTGACAAGCCAGTTCAATACCATAATACAATAATCACACGTCACACTTATTTAGAGCTTTGTCACAGGGACTTTTAGACGCCACAAATGAAATGCACATAATCGTCAATAAAAACCAAGGTCAAAATTCGATTTTGGTTTTCTTTCTCCATTGTCGAATGCAATACTGAGAAATTGGATCAGCATAGAAACTGTGAGCGTGACCACAACCAACTCTGAGCTAATACAGCTGAAAATAAAGTATAGGAATGTGGTTTGACTTTTACAAGTGCAACATAAATCTGCTTTGTCCTGAACAGATGAAATGCATGAGAAGAATGTCCACACATCCCATCACGCCTTTCAAAGTGCATGTTCTCAAAAACTCTCCACCCATATTGGCAGTGCAGTTCCCAGAATGCACCAGTGCTGATGCGGTTCTCTGAACTGACGGTCTAATGCTGACAGTATAAGCCTGAGGAAATTCATAACAAGCCTCTATTGGCATCAGTTTGGGAGAGAGAGATTTCTAACAATGCATTGATTGAGTTTCACACACAGACACAGCGCTGAACAATGACTCTGTTTGGCTGAAACACACAGAGGATCTGCTTAAGAGCTTTGGTAATCGGCCTGGTTCTCAACAAAGCTCCAAAGAAACATGAAGCAAAGATTCTGTTAATCACATCTGGAGAGAAAGATGGGTTCAACTATTACACCCACGTAGGTGGACACACACAATACAGTTATGTCGTACACATACAGTATACATCGTCAGAAAAAAGTTAAAAACTGTATCTGTCGCTGGGGCCGGTACCCTTAAAGGTTCCTCTTTGTACCTTTACAAGTATATAACATATAAAATGTTGTTCCTTTTTTGGGGGGTAAATTTTTGCACCACTGTACCAGTTAAATATTAGGTGTACAAAGCATTAAACTGTCCCTTGATGGGTACACAACAGATACAATAATGTACCCCAAATGTTATATTATGTTTTGTAAACCTACAAAAAATAATCTTAGCGTACCACCCCAGCGACAAAAAAGGTAAAATTTTTAAATAAATAATCTTTTATAAATTAAAAGGTTGATTTGTCTCTAAAAACTCAGTTTAAATGTTATTTTAGTTACGTAAAGTTATGAACGATATAATGTATGCAATAGAACTGAAATCACAATTTTTTAATCAGAAACGCAGAAAAAATCTTTTCAAAGACCATTTTCAGTTTTTCTGAATTTACTATTGATAGGAATATGTTTAAAATGATCATTTTTGTTTTATTCTTGAACTATTAACAATATTTATCCCAAATATCAAAAAATATATGGTTTCTATATATAATAACAGAAAAGATGCACTGTATTTTTTCAGACCTCAAATACGGCAAAGAAATTCATATTCACTTTAAAGCGATACAACAATTTGTACATGTATTTAGAAAAACTTGTTGTTTTTATGTGATAACCTGGATTTTTGTGTCTTGTCATGCTGTTAGTTTTTCACATTGCTGTTGGATGCGTCTATGTCACTCTGAGGCTTGATTTTGTTGACAGACACTGGACAGAAATGACCAAAATACATCTAGAAATGTCGATTAAATAAAAATTTGGAATGGTCTCTTCATCGCTGCTGTATAACCGATACTTACATTTATAAGGAATTATCAGCACACTCTCTACCTATAAATAATGATCCAGAGTATCTGCCAAATATTCCAGCCATAACAAAATCTCATCATCACAGTTATGGGTATTTCAAAGCCTCTGTTGTCTAGTGAATTACTATGAGTAATGAACTCCAGGAGCTGTTAAAGGACTGAACCACAATACACTCCGAGCAACTAAAAGCTCTTTACTGACATGTAAGTTCAAATGGACCATGACCAGCTAAAAACATCAGCTAGCTCGCACTGACTCATTTCATTCATATTCAACACAAAAAGACTGACTCCTACTGCAGCAGAGTGGTTTGTGAGTGAGTGAATAGAGAGAGAGAGAGAGAGAGGGAAAGAAATAAAAAAATATCAAGCAAAAATCAAGGCAAATGTCTGTGGAAAGTGTGTGTGCGTTTGTTTGTGAATGGACATCAGTGGTATATTGAAAGCAATGCTGTGTAGCATCAGAGGACCGCACTGCCTCAAATGAATAAGATCACTAAACACAACTTAGAGAGAGAGACTGCAGAGAGAGAGAGAGAGAGAGAGATAGAGAGAGAGAGAGAGAGAGAGAGAGAGAGAGAGAGAATGCAGAGGGCAAGCTAAATTAGACAAATTAAAATTCTATCAAGGAAATTTACTCTAAACTTTTAATTTGTATTTAATTTGTACACATTTCCTCGTCTCAATTCATTTTCCTAACAGAGAGATTTTTTTCAACTAAAGCAGAAGATGCAATTGATGCTTTGGTATTTTATCATCTTTGTGCGACTGACACGCATTGTAGTTGTGTTGTGCAACCTTGTTGCTACAAAAACCAACTAAATGATCAGTATTTCTTGCAGGACTCATAATGAATTATAAGAAAAGGTCCTGCACAAGCCAAATGTACAGATTTTTTTTTTTTGCATTACATCACTGAAAAAGGAGATGAGGGATTAGTAGGCATGCAAATAATTTCACAACTCGAAAGAACCTTAATATGCCTAAAATAGGCTTAAGTAGGATATCATTTGAGCTTGAGGGGTGAAATAGAACCTATACGTGTCCTCATGAGATACTTTCTCTCCCCATTAAACCGGCTGATAAACGGGTGATCTGCTCCAGTCATCTCAGGTGGTGAGCTGACAGGTGGTGAAATGAGCGGGCAGGCTCTGTTCTTTCTGCTCTTTTTCTAGAAACCACATGCAGGGTCTCCAGGGGTCCCTGTCTAATGAGAAAGACTTGAAAAAGTCAAAAGAACTCTCTCCTCGCGGCACTGCAGGGTCATGTTGATTGGATACTTTGGTATGAGAAAGTCTTACTCAGCGATGCTCATAATAAGACCTTAGCAGCACGAGGAGCATTCAAACACACACACACACATACAAAAGAGAGTAATCGAGCTCTTGGTGAGTTTGAGAGGGTGTTATTTCTTTATAAGCCCTCGTAGCAAGAGTTTAAGACATCATCCACCAATGAGGGATGCCACAATCTCCACAGGAGCTTGCTAATGCGTGCATTAGTGTGCGTGTACATGTCACACAAGCATTCATAATGGCATTAATTATTGAGCTGCTGTAGGTACAGATACAAGACCGAAAGCTGGGAAAGCGCACGGTACGAAGAGATCCGGGCGCTGTACCTGTGTTCCTTTTCTAAAGCCTCTCTGACATACTGTAAAAGATTTAAAAACATAAATTAAAGATTATTTTTTAAATGAACCTTTATGAGACATGTGGAAAAAACTGAGCTTCCTTTTTCCCCTTGGAAACCTGCTAAAGGCTTAAGAAATGTCAAAACAGCAGATGCCCAACGATACATCATTCACTTGCTATTGTCTTGAATAAAATCAATATAAAATATTCAGCGCTGCGAACCTTGACAACAAACCTCTCAAAATGCTGGGTTGTTTCAGCCCATGGTTGGGTAAAATATGGACAAAAACTAGAAACCTATACTGGTTTTAGGTAAAAACGATTCAGAATGAGTTATTGGTTGTGTCCATATCTTACCAATCATGAATTAAAAATAACCCAAAGTGCGAATTGGGTACATCCAGATAAAGAAAACACATTTTTGTGTGCAAGATGCACGAGGCGAGCTGGGATTGGCTGCGGGTGTTCTTTCAAAAGGCTTAAACTAATGCTTCCGCCCAGTCCTCCTAGGAAGTTCCCACGAACGAGTTTGAAAATCGTTATTACGGCGTAATGCCATAATTTTGCTCTAAATGAAATGGACACATTTCCTCCTCGTCTCAATTCATTTTCCTGACACAGAGATATTTATCAACTAAAGCAGAAGATGCAATTGATGCTTTGGTATTTTATCATCTTTGACACGCAATGTAGCTGTGTTGTACAACCTTGTTGCTACAAAAACCGACTAAATGATCAGTATTTCTTGCAGGACTCATCATGAATTATAAGAAAAGGTCATGCACAAGCCAAATGTATATTCAATATTTGTGATGACAAACCAAAATGATTAAAACATATCAGTGTCTGCCATGGTTCTCGATACTTTAAGTCTCGGTTCAAAGAAAATCCAGAGTTTTGCACGGTTAACATCAGCTCTGTGATACCATTCATCTGGTAAATTTGATCATTTCCACATGACTTCCTCAAGGCAGCGCTGCAGATCGATGGCAGGACCCTGCTCTGGTGTAAACAAACAGGTAAAGACTTTTCAATAAGCGGCCTTGAAGCAACAGTGGGAAAGACAACAATTAATGACAGAGAAAAACTAAAAGCTGTTAGCAGTACTGCTGAACGCGGTTTGTTCATGAATCCTGTCTCTACTTGTCAGTCTACATTTGACATTACGTTTACATTTATGCATTTGGCAGATGCTTTTATCCAAAGCGACTTACATTGCATTATACTGTACATTTTAGTTCCGAGTATGTGCGATCCCTGGGATCGAACCCATGACCTTGGAGTTGCCCCACCGCACCACTTTATCTACTTTAACAACCCGCCCCGCACGGGTTACGAGTTATAAGACAACCCGCGTATCACTAGTTGTTAGCAACTTGCTCTAACCACTGAGCTACAGGAAAGCACGCTGAAGATGAACCACCACCAAACAAGCCCAGCTGATCCTCTTTATAACACTCCTCATAAGCATGTGTTGTGTTTATGAGACTATCAACCCAGAACGATCTTGTTCCAAACGTAAACAGAAACACAATGGCTGAAACATCTCGAGTAAGAAACAAGGACGGCACTCAAAAGGACAAAACTCCCCGTGAACGTTAAATGTGAGTATAAGAGGATGGAAAGTGAATGGGCTGCTGTTTGATAAGGGAACAGAAAATAGAGGTCAAGAGTCTTTCTAGTGCAAGTCTTTGAGACAGAATGTACAACTAGATCTCAGGAATGTGCTGGTTATAAAAATATCAGTCGCTGAGAAGACAAGTTATTAACTTACGGTTATGGAGGGTTGCCAAACAGAACTGATGCATTAATATTGAATTCTCTTGATGGCTGATTAGAATTTTAATACAGCCGCAGAAAATAATTATGAGACCTTTTAAAGTAATGTTCAGTTTTATGAATTTACTATTTATAGGTATGTGTTTAGATAAAACAGTAATTGTCCCAAATGTAAAATCAGAAGTTTGTTATTGTTTGCAGAAAATGAAAATGAAAACAACAAACCATAACACTACAAATTAATTTTGTTTTAACACATTCTAGCTTGTGTGTGTTTATGTGTGTGTTGTGACCCTGTGCGCGTGTGTATTGAGACCCTCTGTGTGCGAGTTTCGTTTTATAGACTGTGAAGAACTTCTATAAACACCAATAAACACAGACTCGACTTTCAAAACTTTGTCTCCTTGTCATAAAGCCTGCTGGTGTGATGAGATGAGAGCTATAACAGGATGAAGCATCGGAGGAGCTTTTTAAGTCTACTCATTTTATTTTGTCGAACAGAGGTCAGGAATCAGAGGTAGCTTAAGATAGTTACTATGATAGATGATAGTACAATCAGCGTGTGAGCTCTTGCGCATGGTGAGGTGTTATCATTTCTGGGAAATTATTGTTTTTAATGACTATTTCTTTGAAAGAAATGTAAGATGCTTCGCTGAACATTTCCTTTGCAAGTCTTAAAGGGGTAGTTTACCCAAAAACGTCAATCAAAACATGTATATGCGAAGCGCAAAATAAGATATTTTGAGAAATGTCTGAGTGGTTTTATGTCCATGCAATGGAAATCAATGGGGTCAAGTGTTGTTTGCTTGCCGGCATTCTTCAAAATATCTTCCACTGTGTTCCGCAGAAGAAAGGTCAAATAGATTTGGAATGACATGACATCATGATCAACATAATGGTAGAAATTGATATACATTGCGTCTGATGCTATCATGTCTGCTGAAAACGTAAATGAAACCCCTACTGTATATTAAATAACTACATAGCGTACTGTTAACGTGCACAAAACAAGTAAAAGATAAGCAGATCAGACTTTAAGGGTGTCAGCTCTACCTGCTATTGACAAGCTATGAAAAATCTCTGCAGAAAAGAGGAGTGAGAGGCGTCCACAAAACAGAATCAATAATGTGTTAACTTATTTATGTGACATGACAAATGCAGCTGTGAGCCACGGGTCACTCCACTCATTCATGCTGCAGGGGAAAGTTTGCCTGTGTGACTTTGTTACAGGCTTTTCTACACTTCACACACACAACCAGAGAACCATGATGGAGGGAGAAATTCATTCTGCATGGTATGTTGATTCTTTCTCCACTTTATGTGGCTTGCTTTTGAAATGCTTTTTCTCTCTTTCTCGACTGTCAGAGTAGACAGACAGTTGTGGTCTTGCATGTGCACAGAATTGAAATGACAGCTTTACCACTGAGCTGTAAAACCGCACCTAAATAGTCCAGCTATATTACATTTTACTATTACCATTTCAGTTCTCATGAGATTATATAATATCTTAGTATTCTGAGCGAAGAACCTAACACAATAAAGCGGACCAGATTTATGCCACCGGTAGAATTCTGGCTGTGCCAAAACACCCGTCTCGTGGGGGAAATTCAGATTCCTCTTAAGCGCAATTGCACTTGGATAATTAACTTTTAACTTCTCCCTCCTTCTCTCTCACATACACATGAGCTGCATTTTATTCTCAGATTAAATACCTGGGGAAGCCAAACTCGCAAGAAAGGCTCACACGAGACACCCGCTCGACATTGAATTAGCTTTCGTCCATGTGTGAAAACACACAACGCACAGCGGGACATGCTGAGGATAAAGTTTTTCTAATTAAGACACAATGATGCGTGACAACATGCTGTGGTTGTATCTCAGTCGGTTAACTTTTACACAGATAGAGCAGAATCATGAGATACATAACTGTACACGCAGCTTGTCAATTACATCTATACTGGCCTATCTTTATCATTAAACATCTGCTAACTTAAGGTACGCGACAAAAGGACACTGAGCATTTAAGGTGCTGTGTGTAATTTTTTGAAGGATCTATTGACAGCAATGCAATATAATGTACATAACTTTGTCTTCAGAGGTGTATAAAGACCTCACATGATGAAGCGTTATGTGTTTATTACCTTAGAATGAGCTATTTCTATCTACATCAACCGCGGGTCCCATGCATGGAATTCCCCATGTTGTTTCTCTACAGTAGCCCTAAACGGACAAACTGCTCTACAGAACGTGTCTCGTACATACATTATCTCCTTCGGCAAAGAAGCGAAAACATGACGACATCTTAGTCCTGTGTCAGCCTCCACAGTGCTTCGAAAGGGAGGGGTGGAGTGAGCTGCTGGTTGCAATTCCCAACCTCACCACCAGATGCGCACCTGTACACAAGACCTTTAAAAGTACATTAAATTTAAAACTTGACACACGTTTTTCCAGAGCACTTGTGCTATGTAGATGGATCATAGCTCAAGTCATGCAGCTAGTTGAAGACATGTTTCACCTGGCCGACACTAAACTGTTGTAAAAGTTCACACAGATATTGTCTAAAGTGGGACCTGAGCCATATCTAAAGATTACGATAACATACTTGGACGGGACACATTTCATCAAGCTATCACATAGCAACTACCCTGAACAGGACGGTATTTTGCAACTGCTAAGACTACTACAATTTTATATATATATACATATAAATATACATATATATGTATACATATATATATATATATATATATATATATATATATAATATATATATACATATACATATACATATACATATACACATGTATACACATATATATATATATATACTATATACGTATATATATATAAATCTGAGCTCAATTAAAACAATAAAATTTTAAATTATGATTGCAAAGCATTTTCATATGCACACCCATAAATGCTATGAAAAACTGTAATGCATAAAAGCACACGTGACACTGGCAACAAGTAAAACATAAATCAATCATAAAATAACATTTAACTTCTGAAAGAATAGTCTAAGTAAGCTCATATAAATCTTTGGGAATTTATGAGCCTTTATTTAAAGCCAGGAAATGGCGATAATGATTAATCGTCCATCAGCCGAGTAGATTTATGGCATTATTTAAACACTCTGATTTCATTTAATGAACCTTTTTGTCAAAAACTCATAATGGTAAAACCGGCGGAGCCTCTTGAAAGTGATATTTACGCTGACCGTTAATGTCACAAAGCACATGGGTGTTGACATATGCTTTTCAATAAGTGCTTCAGAGAAAGTTGTGGCTGGTTACGGGGCTCAGCTGGCCATGTGAGAATGACCAACACGGAGGAAAAGATCTGATTTCTGCGTCTGTCTTTCAAGCCTGCTGTGCTGCTACTGGCCATTTGGGAACAGAAAGCAAACAAACAAGAGGGAAAGTCGATTGAGGAGGGGGAAGCGTGACGGACAGGAACAGACGGCGAGATGAAGGGAAAAAACGGAGTAATGTGGAAAGATGGAAGGCATATTTTACCGGAGTTCTGCTTCTTTGCACTACCTGTCTGAGCAAAAACTTTGAAATGTTGTCGCTGCTGACAATGACAAGCTTTAAATAGCTTTAAATCACAAAATGTCTTACAAACCTCTGTCAAAATGAGACTCGAGACATACTGTTTACCCGATACTGGGTTCACGATACGATTGAATTTTTTTTTTTAAGGAAATTGAAATATATGGTAGTGGATGATGTCCCAGAACTGAAAATTGCTTACATTCTTCCAAATATCTTTCTCTGTGTTCATTGGAACAAAGAAATGTATACAGGTTTGAAACAACCTGAGGGTGAGTAAATGATGACAGATTTTTGGATGAACTATCCCTTTAAGCAAAATGGTGACCCGTGCCTAACTCAAGCTGAATTTCACATGCTGTTCAATCTCATTTCAGAACAAAATTCAGAATCCTTTGCAAGTTTATAGTTAGCTGCCTATTACTGGCCAAATGCTCTGTGGTGTGTTTACCCACAGAAATCATTCAACTGTGTGTGTGCGGGGAACATACTAAAGAAGTGCACGAAAAAAAAAACAGTTAAAAGCCCAGATCAGCTTCTATTATTTATAAGCATGTGCGTGTAGACTGTGCCTCGTGTGTGTTATATCTGTTCGAGCGCCAGTGGTCACTGACCCACACCTGAACTGAATCACACACACTTGAACTACTCTCGACCCGCTCTTACAAGCTCGCCGGCGACCATATGAGCATCCCAGCGTCAGGACTGAGAGAGCAAGCGAACCACTCATCAGCATCACGAAACATTAACCACAAAAACATTTCTACATAAAGAAGTATTACATATTCCTGCACTGCAAAGCACAACGGGCAACGCGGGAACTTTTTACAGCCATTAACAAATATCGTAGTCAAAACTATAGTATATAGACGCTTTCATCTTAACAACATAAACAAACGTTACTGCGCATGCTGAACTTCCGGTACACATTCACAAACAATAGAGTGCCTGTAGATTATTTCTTATAACAATCAAATAATCGAAAAGAACCGTTGCTTGGCTAAACTTGTCTCATTTTGCTCCCCGCTTCAACGTTAGATGTTGTGGTATGGTTTGGCGACCGAACTACAGGACCCATACAACAAATTGTTTATTTAATCAAATGAACATACAACAAAATTCAACAAATCGATCTTTAATACAATTATAATATAGTAAAATAATAATACAAATTAATATTAACATAAATTAAATAAAATATCAATAGTTATATTATTAGCTAAACACAAACCGGAAGTCAACCGGGGGTCAGGAGCACGATGAAACGGTCTATAGTCTTAACTACAGTATGGTAGACTATATTAATAATATAAAGTATCATATATACGTATGTATCATCATATATTATGTATAGCATAATGTGCTACGGTGTGGTATCATAAGAAATATTAAACAATATTGCTGATTGCAATGCATTCTGGGATTCTATTGTATTCACAAAGAATACATGTGACGCTGCCTTGGATATTTGAAAAGCAGCATCGTTTTCAGGATAAGGGGCAAAAGGGGTTGAGAACGGTGACTGAAATAGCTGCTTTGTTCTGTCTCAATTGCAGCCGCAATTAAAGTCTCTCTTTTCTCTACTGTCAAGTTCAAAGGCATCTGTCAAACAATCTCACTGTTCATGTCAGTCAAGACCCTCTCACACACACACACACACACACACACACACACTTGTGTGTGCGTGTCAGGATAGAAATCGCAGAACTAACTCCTCTTATTAAGATCGTCATCTTTCCCACAGTGGCCAACATAAAAAATACAGTAAATGAACAGAAGGAAAACCTTGAGCCTTTCCCACAGCCACAATACTCTGATAGAAGCTTTTCCGGAATACTTAAAACTGATTGGACAACCACAACATTTCAAGGTCTGTAATTCCCAAATAACAACTTCTCAAAACTAATAATACATAACCCTAAGTCATTTTGACAGGTACAGTTTAATTTTAAACAAATAATAATAAATGTTTTTTTAATAACATACAGTATATGACATTATATTTACAGTTGATTAAACCTAATTGTCTATTCCTGGCATTTGAAAATCGCGTCTAACCTTAAAATCGAAAGCATGCAGGGATTCCTCGGGGAAGGTCTGCATTTGTTAAAAATGAGCTAATATTTCAAATCAAAATATAATGTTCAGTAACTTACTTGTGAGTAAGTTGCTGTGTAATAAGCGGGATAATGCACAGACACCCTGTGCATTATCCCTTACTTAATGCCTATATAATATAAGACGCGTGACTTAATCTTCGCTGGTAACCAGATAAAACCATCCATCTGGATGTATTCATGCAGTTGTATTAAACAAAAAATCATGTCTGGCATTTCAACTTTTCAAACCGATATTGCACTCCTCTTGTTTACATTTACAAACGGTGAAAGAAATCTAAATTAATTTCTGTTGCTGTTGACTGCACGGCACAGATTCAATACACATTCATACACATCAAGTTACAAATAACCCTGAGCAGTCTCTATGCCCATTCAGCTCCAGTCACACTACCCATAAAATGACTATGACTCACATCTGTTAACAGTCTTTCTAAACAACACTTCATAAAAGAGCTTCATTTTGTTGTAAAATCTCGAAGAGTGGGGGTGTTAGACATGGATGCAAGGCTCTCGTCTCCAGAGTGGTGTCGATTCAAAAATCCGGCCCTCAGAAACCTGCTGGTGGTCCAGATGCCTCTTAACAAAGATGGCCAGCCACCAATTACCCCCTACAACAGACAACAGCAGAGATCCATACTTACATCTCAAAACTGTTAAGAGCCCCAACCACAGAGACTTCACCTCCCTATAGGCTCTGAGTCACTGTGTGGAGAGCAGAAAATTACGACTCTCTTGCTCCACTGTATCAAAGATATTAATAATAAAAAGATGCGCCACAGCGGGGAGGAATGCAACGCTCTAGCGAAGGAAATCCCGCCTTCTATTGAAACAAGCCAATCGTCAATCAGTCTATTGACTGGCGATTCTCTGGGGCGGGGCTCTCGTGAGGCGCTTGCCAGCCTGTGCGCATGCACAGATGAAGCCATCTCGAAAAATATAATGTCAAGTTATGGAGTTCATGTCAGGTTTAGTTATTAATCAGAAAGGCAGTTTAATTGTGATTTAGTAAAATATCTGACTTCCCCCATTCAAGTAGATAGAACTGTGGACTTGCTATTACCTGCCCAGAGGCGTTGAAAACATGGCCGCCGAGTGGCACGACTTCGGGAAACGGACTTTGACTATATTAATGAGAGAAGTGCTGTATAACTCCATTCATCTGCTGGATTACTGCGATACAGGCTCACAAAAATACATGTGCACGCACATAAAAAGCACATTCACAGTGTGCAAAAAATCGATTGATTCAAGTTCACATCATACACATTGAAATTTGTTTTAATGTAATAATTGGCACCACCCCTAAAGTTACATTTCATCTGGATGACATCATCATGTCCTCTTATGTTTCTCCTCCTGAAAAAAAAAGAGGTTTTCACTTCACAATTCCATCGCAACTCCAAAGGATGAAATAAAAGTCCTGCCCTACATTTTGCTTCTAGCGCAATGAGCTACAACACATCATTATTTACATGCTAGTTTAAACATACCATCATTTCAGGGTACTAACACAAACATGCTGCTGCTACTACTACAAAAGCACACGGTCACACAGACCAAGCCATAACCCACAGTACCGCATACACTGCACCCCTCCAACCTCGGTTACAAACACAAACTAACAGTTTAAGATGAGCAAAAGCTGCCCTAACAAACCCCCTCAGGACTGCAGCGATGTTTGAGAGCATTCGCTCAGAATCAACTATATCAACTCAAAATAAAAGTGTGTGCGCGCATGTTGGGATGTAAATTGCCCAGGGCACCGAAGCTCCCTATGGCACTTAAACAGTAAGAATGATCTGGAAAACACAAACACAGCACCTCTAATACAACAGAGAGAGAGAGAGATGGCCACATAAACACAAGACTATTACAAAGAAAAGAAATAATGAAACGCTTTGTTTAAATGAGAGGCTCTGTGAGCAAATGTAAGATTTGGAAAACAAAACCAATCTTTAGGAACAAACAAAATGGCAGCTGCCGCAGTTGTTGTGTGTTCGGTTATTAAAGCTGCAATCCATAACGTTTGCTTTTTATTTTGCCGTCTCTGCAGGGTTTATCCTGGCTCAAAATGGGGCGGAGGTGGTGCCATATTTATCTTGTACACACACACGCGTGTAGGCCTACCGCACCTTTAAGTGGCCACTTTACATATTAAAACATACAAATTAGATCGTTAAGTTAAATAAAACATTACTTTTATTTAACCAAACAGAAAGCTTATTATCCTTTTCAACTAACTTTTCAGCCCACAATAGCCAACTACATTAACCAGTCTTACTAAACGAGCCTTGAATGATTCACTGATCTTCTATATTCGCTAGTGACTGAAAAGTTTCAACAGTTCAAACGAATCGGTTCAAAGGAGTCATTTGACTGGGTATGTGGGTTCATTCTGGGAAACTCGCTGTGTACAGTGCAGTGTATAAAGCTAATTCAACGAGCCAACTGCACAGTTATTAACATTATACAACGATGTCCGCCACATTAATTTAAGAAACCTTTTAAGAAATTGCAGTAACAAATGACAGTCTGTTGAATACACGCAGTGTTTTTTGTGAAGACATCCGATATCATTTTGGCGGGAGACTGAGGCGGCACGAAATTTGACGGAAATTTTTCTACGCAGGAGACAATGTGTATGTTTAAAACATAAAATCGTAGGTTACTTTATGTACTTATCTTTGGATAGATTGAAAGTAAATAATGACAAATAGGCATTTCCCAAAAAAACGGTACACAATGGCTCAAATTGCTCTGAATCGGGGTAAGGTTAGGAGACAGTTTTCAACACAGATGTTTATGCAGTTGCACAACTGATTTTTGTTAACCAGAAAAGTTTGGGATTGCAGCTTAATATCCAATACTCTCTGCTCCATGGAGTGGTTCAGAGATGACGTGTTTGTGTAAGCTAACCTGGAAGTGCCGCGCTGGTTCTCTCGACCGAAAGTCTATGCATTTTTCACAAAGACTTTTGGAAGATCGAAAAAAATAAGCTCTGTGATTAACAAAGTTTTATGATGTTGACAAGCTTTGTTTATCAAGATAATATTTACAAATAAACACCACATTTGTTAGGTTTGAAGCCGAAATATAATCGGCAGAAGTAAAAAGCTAACACAGTGCTAAAAACAGACTACACTTAATGTCGCTTGATTTCAACGTCACCACTACCAAGCCTACGACAACTTTTTCAAACTTTATTAAAAATGTGTTCCCTGGTAAGTCATTACTCCGTGAATGAATCCACATCTACGTTTTAAGAGATTTGTGCCAATGTTGCATTATTTGTGAGCTTTATATGGGCAATGACGTCTAATGTCCAGTTAGCAACCGCCATTTTTAAGACACAATAAGGCTTTAAAAAATCAGATGGTCATAATTGGTGTGTTTTATGTCATATATTTTGAGGTTTTGTTTACCACAGACCTTATTTCGGGCGAGTCTTGAAACGTTTCAGGGTTTTGCATACAAAAATATGTCATCTCTGCGGCTCTCTATTGAACTTTTTGAGTCCCAAGCATTGACATTGATGATGCATTTTTTTCACCTTAAAGTGTTTCTAGGAAGCCACTTATAAAAATCATGACACTTATGCATATTTAGCACGGCAGGGCATTTAAAACACTTTTTGGTGTGCTATGGTGTGATGTGAAATTTCCCCACAATTATATTTAAATTATTATTATAATGAAGTATCCATGTACATATGTTTTGACTTTGAGTTGTCTTTCCAGGTAGCCTCACCTCACTGAGCAGAGATGTATGTGAAACAGCATATTTAAAGGCCTGCAGTGCAGATGCTGTGACCTTTATAAACACCTTACCAGGCTAAAATTTACATTCATTTACATTCATGATGTGTATGACTTTCTACAAGATTCGGCCACTTTTAAAATCTTTAGAATCTCTGACACACACATACTTTCAAACAAATGTAAAAATATATAAGATCTGTGCAACAGGCTTGAGTTTACCTCTATGAATGGATAACATTAATGCAGGAATGAGGAGCGCTTGTAGAGATGAACCATAGCTGCAGGGAAGAGACTGTACCGTGTGAGTTAGGGAAAACCTTCAACATATAAAAACATTCACAAACACATCAACCACGTTTACACACACACACACACATGGATGGTTTCAAAGCGGCACCATGAACACGTTACTGCGCATGTACGCTCTTGTGGCCCAAACTTAAATTCTGATACACATCCACAAAGAAAAGAGTCCCTGTAGATTATTTCTGATATTAATAAGTATGAATAATAATTCACTAAATTGTAAACAGTTACATGTATATTTTAGCCACTAGCCAGACCGGACACAGACCAGAAGTTAACTTCGGGCCAGGTGGATGTGTCCGATGAAACCGTCTACAGAGGTCAGGTTTAAAGGTTTAAAGAGGTATAAAAGAGAACAGGTCATCAGCCAAAGTTTTTCCTATTTTAATCCCGTTTTTGCAATCAATATTAACATACTTGACACTAGAGAACCTTTTTTTATGCATTTTGCTTGACTACAGATAAACCAGATACACATAGATAAATAGACTAAAGTAAATAAACCAATTCAGAAATACTCATCTTATAAAAGTTATTTCTAGCACAATAAATTAGAATCTTCCAGTTTTTTGGGGGCGTATTGGGGTGTCTAAAAACCTTCACTTGCAAATCTCAAATGTCTTTCATATAGGACTGCACCAATTGTGCGTGTCCCTCACTTTAAAAAATGTTGACATTTGCCTCACCCACTGCTGGGAAATACTGCTTTCCACAGACCTCGCTCAAATCCTTCTTTCATGCCCAGTTTCACGGCTTCAGAGGGGACAGAAAGGTTTAACAAGAAATGAAAACGCAAATGCCAAAAGCACCAAAGATCTCAGGCGATGTCTGTCCTCATTGTCATGTGCACATTAATCCTAAAAATCCCACAATCCACTGGGGCCACAGCAAACTTCACCTGCTCAACCAGCAACACACGCAGGACACACCTGAATAACAAGGTGCAGAGGTTCACTTCTAAAATCTCTCATTCATGCGTGTGTTGTGTCCAGACGGACCGGGAGAGCCTGTGGCAGACACGCTTGTGCAGGTTGGGTTTGAATGAGCTAAAAATACCAGCGGAAGAACGTGAGATGCCTTTGCAAACGAATCCCCCCCATTTCCATCTCCACGGTGATGGATGGCGTGGTCGTGCCGCGCAAACGCCTGTGCCAGAAGAGGGGGCAAGATGCCTTCACAACTGCAGATGCTTGCGGAGACAGAGGCGTAGAAGACAGACGTGCACAGATGTAACAACGATAACAGAGGGAAACGTGAGCTAAACGATCAAACCGAACGTGTGAAAGACTGAGAGATCGGAAGGTAAAACCCTGCTCTAGAGACGCGCAAAACAGGTGAACGTGACAGATAAATGGCCGTGCATTACCGCTGACAGCATGCTGGGTTTCGTTAAAGCGATGGATGCGTATCCATCGCTTGTACTTAACAATACAGCGGAGAAAAGAGAGAAAGAGAGTGAAAGAAAGAGAATGAGATGCTCTTTAGAGAGCTAAAGTCATCGGCTAAGCTCAACTGCTGAGGTCTAAACAAAAGACGCTCTTAATAAATGGCTTTTTTTAATCAGCAGGGCGGGCGGCGTGGGGCTAATACGCTCATGACACCATGCTAATAACGCTAACCACCGAATAACAATGACGTGTATTCTATTGCTTTTGCATCGGGGTTTCGAACCAGGCGCGATGCAATGACAATTTCTCCGCAGAAAGCAATTTGTTTGTCTGCACTGAAGGATAAATGACGTGACATTATCATCGCTCTGGATAAACCAACCATCTCTGATAGATGTAATATTAAACCTAATTGTAAATGTCTACAATGAAATTGAATCCAGCCACGCAACCAACAGCCGAATACTTCTGGTGTTTAATGTACAGATACGTGGAGTAAGATTTTGGACTAATGAGATTTCACTAGTAGAAACTGAGTTGTTGTTTATACTGTTGTGCCTGGTTGGGACAAAAACTGATACAGAAGAGATGTATTAGTGTTTAATGTTGTGCTTGTTTAGGGCATCGCCTTAAGTGCTGCAGTCAAGTCTCAAGCTGAGATGCTGAGGACTCGTTTTATACTGTCCACAATTTATGCACATCATTCTCAAGAAAGATATTTTAGTTTTAAAATGTAACTTTCTTTGCCTCTGTAACAATTTGTATTTTCTGCCGGCGTAGTCAGGGTCGTATGCACTGGCAAAAATAATATTACACAATAATATCATAACCTAAAATGCTTGGTTCATTCAAATCCCAAAGCTTTAAATCTAACACCATCCTACAGAATGTCCTACTTAAAATTCAGTGTGTGTGCTGATCAAGATGTCGAAATTATCAAAATATCACAAATGTGCTTATCGATTGCGTTAACTAAATGATTTTAATACTTTCAAATATTTTGTATAGCCAACGTTTTAGGTGGATGCAGGTAGCAGAAAGACTGGCATGTGGATGTTAGTGCCTATGAGTTCCTACACGGTGACGTGAAGAAAATGATCAACGATCAAAAGGAATGGTAAACATGTATGTTGTTTATATTGGCTATACAATGGCGGAAAAAATTTAAGATTTTCATGTAATCACCATTTTTAGAAGTATTGTGGTCATTCCAGTCAAGTGTCGGTTGAATTTCAACTACATCAAACCTCAGACAGGAGTGACAAAGTCATTCAACAGGAATGTGAAAGACTGACAGCATGATACATGACACATGAAAACTGTGATGAAAATTCTGAGGTTCTCAAATATAATTTTATTTTGAACTTGAAAGAAATACATGTAGAAATATTACTGTTATATTTCTTTAAAGTGAATATGAACTTGTTTTCTTTGCAGGATTTGTGGTCGGAAAAAATACAGAGCGTTTCATTAATTTTGACCTGTTTCTCCAGTTTTCCTTTTCTGCAAATAAATGCAAATAGAAAACAAAATTTGTATTTGAAATTTGGGAGAAATATTGTTAGTATTTCACAAAATTAAACAAAAATGATCATTTTACCTATAAACACATAGTTCCTACAAATCGTAAATTCAGAAAAACTGAAATTGTAATTTTTTTTATTTATTTTTAATTCATATTATTCACTTTACAAACCGTAATTGTTTTGTATTTGAAGCATGCACATATATCGTGTAGCCGTACAACACAAAAGTCAACTTCTCTGCCGATGATCCCCCCACACACACGTATATACATAAATGATCATTGGACCTCTTTAGAGGAAGGCCAGGTGGGCTGTAAGGTGTATTACAGCTGTCACTGTGCTCTGTGTCCATACTGTGCCACACAAGCCATCTGTCAACAGAAGGTCTGGGACCAACGCCGGATTCTCAAAGCGTTAAGAGCATGTAAAATCCTCAATCAAGCAATAACAAACAAAGCTTATGGCTCCAAACACAACTGCAAACGTTTTAATAGATTCCTGTGTCAGACAATCGTGAATCTTTCTCAATGTACACAGAAAGATAGCAAAGTCAGCATGAAGTCTCTCCAAACTTCCACACTATAGTATATGTGGCAAGATGCGTTGCAGGGGTAAAGCTCAGGGCTGATAACCAGGAGGTTTGATCCCTGCAAGGAATGAGCCACGAGCCATCAATATAGTGCCCTTCAGCAAAACATTTAACCGCGGGTTTCTCCAGGGAGTGTCTTTGTAATGAATGTGTTGCAAGAGCCTTAGGATAAATGCGTCTTCTAAATGACTACACTCACTTACTTAATGCTCCCCGAGCCGAGACCATGAATCCAGCAAATCTTTCAGTACATGAACAACACGTCCGGATGCTTCCATAAAACACTCTTCACACCGCATAGCAAGAGGTAAAAGGAGATCTGTGATTGGTTCCTCGCTCTCACGTGGGAGGGGCCAGCAGAGCAAATTCTTGAAGATGCTTTCAAAGCATATAGACAGAAGATTAAGTATTTATAACTTTGAAGACAAGGTGCATAAATTCAAGCTAAACTCCACAAAGCTCAATCTGAATGTATCTTGTATTCAACATATTTCATCTAATCGTGACAATCATCTATGTGGGTTGGATGGAAGTTAAAAATGGCTATAATTTACTCACTTTTATGTCATTTCAAGGCTGTTTCACATTCTTGAGAAATTGCAATAATGTCCAGCGTGCTTTTATTCCTGCTGGCGACTGAAGCTGTATAGCTCCAATAATGACCAAACAAGCACCATACATTGTATTCCAATATATACCACGTTCTCGTAGACTATAGGATGAGTCAAATTTGAGTCAGAAAATACATCCAATTGAAATAAAGCACTACGGGATGCATTGTGCCAAGTTTTGAAGCAATGGCACCTGACATCACAGACGTCAGACCGGCTGCATATTGATCTGCAATATACAATGAATTTTAAGATCTTTGACTGTTTGATTTTTCTCAGATTAATCATTCAGCTAAAATGTAATTCCTTCATAAAATGCAAACATACTATATGGCTTTGAATAATTCAGTGCACGAGTCACATACGGATGGTTTTTATGGTGCTTTTTTGCCATTTTGGGAGCTTGACAGTCCCAATTCCCTTTATGCAAAACACCACATTACTGTACATGTTGTGCAATATTTCTTCTCTTTTTGTGTGTGTGTTCCATGTAAGAAAAAAAATACTCCAATTTGGAGCTACATAAGGGGGAGAACATTTCCTTTTTGGGCTGAACTGTTCATATAATAATCTAAAGATTAAAAAGAAGAAAAATATTTGACTACCGCGCGACTGATATGAGCCATTTACCTAGTTTCCCCATCCGCACATTTATTAAAGAACCCACACACCGCATGCAGACGTTTCTTCTGTAATCTACCAGAAACCTTAACATTTCTCTCTTAACACCGAAGTCCCCGCGGTCTGTGCTGTAAGTACATCACAGGTGTCCCCGTGCGATTACCGTCAGGGAAAAATGCTTTTGTCACAGTTGAAAATCTTGAACTGAAACCCTCCAGAGACATGTGCTTTCCTTTCTGCATATCACACTTCCTTCTCCGCCCTTCTCTTTCCTTTTCATGCCCCGTTTTATTTGTTTTCTGCTTCCTCTCTCGCTTTAATATTCCCCAATCTTTTGGAAGTCACACTGCAGTGAACACAGGCAACACAACTGTAAGCAGATGTGACATTAATGCAATGTAAGAGATTCACTAGAAAACAAAAGCCCAAACCTGAGAGGAGTGGATCGGTGAAGCAGTCGAACCTGCACGACACACCTGTACGGCACAGATTTGAACTGTTCAAAATCTGATTTTTCTCGCTGTCAGATACACCACAGCCTGTAATAAAAGAGCTGTGCTGCTTTTTAGAAATTATCCAAATGTTTTTAAAAGAAAATGAACAGAAAGTTTGGCTGTACACCTTCGCAGTTTCCATTCTATAATAAATTCGGCTTCTGTTCTTAACAAGTTAGCAGTCATTTACTACGTTTTTAGTATATTTTGGCAGAACATCTATTACAGATTCAGTCTCCCTGGAGGTGACGTGATGCTAAAAATCTTTATCTTAAAAGTTCCTCGTGACTTACACTTGGCAAAAAATAGCAACCCTACAGTTCCAGACCTTTAACTTTGACTACTATGCACCACACCATTTCACCAAACTGTCATTATGTTTTTTGTGCCAAAGACACTGTATAGCACTTAGTCGCAAAGCAGATTTATAGTAAATACTTATTCCCGACAGCAGAGGCATGGGAAAAATTATGAAATATAATATGAATAAGAAATACATTTGATAAGATATGGAGTATTGAATACTTGATCATCTTTGACATCTTAAGAATTGAAACGAGTTCAAATCTGTGTCTTAACAACTTCTATAACACTCCACATCGAGAGCAAGACCACCAAACATCATTTAACACATCAGACTAGAATACTGAAAGAAACATTCATAACACCTGTCTACACGAGGTCCAGTACTTCACCGAAGGTTCCCGGGAACAGTGTGGCCACCTTTATTATCAAACGGAAAAGTTTGGAACGTTCAAGAACTTTTTAGAATAGTTTCCAGATAAATCAGCTATGTGGACAATACAGACCTCTGGTCACACCTGCTTACAAGATACTGTACTGTATATGCCAACATGCATGCCTTGAGTTTGCCAAAAGACACTTAAAGAGAGAAACATCTCACTCTTTGGCTTGAACGCCGAGTGACATTTCTGTTGAAAAGTCAACACTTGGCTAATGCAAGACGATGGTGTCATGATGAGGCAGGAAGCTTTTTTATGGTCTGGGTCTCAGAGCTCTGAGCATTTAAAGAGCTAATTGCTTAGAATGAAACACAGAAAGGTCCACATGGGTAAAAAAACTCACCAGAGAACATGCAGTCTCAGACTGGGGCAATGAGCCATATTTCAGCATGACAAGAACTGGAGAACAGGTTTCTGAGAGTCTCTAATTGGCACAGCCAAAGCCAAGAGGTAAACCCACAGGAAAATGTGTGGAGAGACCTGAAGATTACAGTTCTGCATGAAAAAACTGACCAAATCCAGTTGAGCAAAGCTGGTAGAAGCACAGCCAACGCAAAAAAATCTCAAAGCTGTCACTCACAAACGCAAGTCCACAAAATGCTGAATAAAGAAAATGATTGTACATGTCAATGGAGAATTTGCTCTTTTCATTTCACACGATTTTAAAAATCAGTACAGACGTACAGACTGTTTCTTTTATGCGTCAATGAGATTAACTGGAGAGCAAACGGAAACTTTACCAGAGCAAGAATATTATAGTTCATATGTTACTCTTTCATAGCTCAGGAGATCCTATTTGTGTGTCATTTAAGTGTCAACGTTGTTTCAGATGTTTCTCCCCAAATTGAGTAGAAGACAAATAAAAATAATCTAGGTACGAGTATCTTGATTTGGGTAAATTTGATGAGAATCGTTTGAGGTCAAATTGAGATTTTGATTGCAGACGGATCTCAGTTTGTGACATTGTTGGCATCTCTTCAACAACTCTAATGAAGACATTTGACTCATTTTTTTATGTAGAAATATCTGAGACACAGGAGACTTACGCAAAAGCTTCCATTTGCTCTTCATTAAATCTCATTGATGTCTGGATGAAATAAGTAAGATATTAAAAAGATCTCATCTACGATTTTCCTTTTTTGGGGGTTTGCATAAATTCAAAATTGCATTTTGCTCCAGAGGAAAAGGGTTTCAAAAAGGGTTCAGATTTGCCAAGATACCAAGATCTTCAATTCACTGTCAGAGATTTCTATATAAACACCAGTCAATACAAATTCAAAAGATCTGATTTATTCTGTCTGCATTTATTTATTAGCTTTACACTCTTAATTGTAAGCTTTGTTTATATGATGTATTGTAAGGAAATTCAGGGAAACCGCTTGCATACAGTTGATATCTAAAGGGAGCATAACCAAGTCTGTGATATAAGGAATACAACTTTCTTTCGGGAACAGGTCATCTAAGGAAACTTTCCACATCACGGAAAACCTCCACATGTCAAAGCTAGATGCTTTCACTCCAAACCGCCTGTGCCCCTCAAAAGAAGCCTAAAAGCACCGTCTAAAATCTGCCAGACGTTTATGAATTCTCAGACTTTCTCATACTCTGAACTCAGACGCGGGTGCACCTGAATAAGGGTTGCGATTTGATATTGATCACTGTGGATTATAAAGCTCTCACTGATGGTATCAGGATTTAGCGGGTGTGAGTTAGCATTTGAAAGGCGAGCGGTGACGTGCGGATGAAAATGTGGCATTTATCACATTGTTTCTGATCCATTCAGCCTCATTATTAACACAGACACTTGGGCCCCGCTTAAGGACGAACCTCATAACACAGGGACCTTACGTTTTTAATGAGGCTCACATAGATACACACGCTTACATGCGACCAAAGCCGCATACAAATGACTGTGTGGACACTAAGGCAGGCTCACGCAGCGCTAAGACGCAAAGATGAAAGGTGTGATGATGGAGATTGAAGGAGAAGGAAATTCCTGACAGGCGAGATGTGCCATCGATCTGTAGCTCACTTATTCGACTGCAGTTACTCTCATACACACTAATGCACCCTATATGCACTACACAGGCAAAACTTCATTCTGTGTGCTTAAATGGCCAATTTTATATCTTTTATACTTGGTTTCAATCTCGTACCAATGAAACTTTGAAAGGCTCTAATAGAAAATCAGACTGAATGCTGTCCAAACAGATACGAGCGCACTTCACCCACCACAAATAAATCCATCCACGCTAATGAATATTACTTGAATCCATACCTTTAAAGCCTCAGCATTTTATTACTTCAGAATCCATAACGTTGCCCTTAAAGAGCTATTTACACAAACAGCGATTTTAAGCTCGGCACACTTGAGTAAACTTAAGCTTGATGGATAGAAGTGCATTAGATTTGGAGACGTGAGAAGAGCCGCGTCAGTTTGAAACCAAGCAGGTATATGCAAATTTGGTCTCAGAAAGCACCCTCAAATTCCCATTGGTCAACAGAAGCCCACGTCAGCAAGGCGTCTTGACTGCTTTTGCAAAAATGTGAACACTGCTTAAGTTGCATCACCTTGCAACCACCCGATCTCATTGAAAATAAACGGAGTGTCAGTGTGAACAAATCTTAACCAAACATAAAAAGCAGAAGGCATGCTTACACCTATAAAAGTTCATGCTTATCTTTAAACCACGAAGCCAACAGAGGTGTTCAGTCCAAAAAACATTTCAATTAAAGATGCCACCTGCAACAGTTACACCTGTATCTCTCCAACAGGAACAGGTGAGTAACTGCACTTAAACCCCCTCTCTCTCTCTCTCTCTCTCTCTCTCTCTCTCATACATCCATCAGCACCATATGCCGCTTGTGAGGCCCTGGGGACTCGATACAATACACAGCAAACCAACTGTCAACTCTGACAGCTCCGTGACGCCAAAAAGAGCTTGTGAATTACAGTAAAGCTTCAATGAGAGACCCCCGTCAATGTTTCTATCTCCGCCTGTTCCTCTCTCGCCCCAAGCGCTCTTCAGTTTTCAAAGTCAGCCACAGTCGCTCTAATGAAGAGAGGTTAAATTCAACAATTGACCAGCGGAGAGAGACAAAAAAGAAAGAGAGCAATCGTGCACATTCGTACACGCTGGAAATTAAGAGCGAATGAGAGAGAGAGAGGACAGAAGAGAGAGAGTTTGGAGCAGTGGCAGAACTCACCGTTTGCTGCAGGTCGGGGATGCCTATGCGGACGACCAGAGTGTTGCCCTGGGGTTCCTCCATGGGGCCGGCCGGCGCTCGGCAAATGTCGGCGTGCGGAGATCGGGAGCTGTCCTCCCGGCTGGTGCTGAAGCGGTGACGGGGAAGAGGCTGCGCAGGTCGAGAGTAGATGAGGAGAGGGAGAGAGAGAGGCAGCGAGAGAGGTGGAGAGAGGGGGTGGGCAGAGGGGGGCTCAGATGGGAGTTTGGGCTGCTGCTGTGGACGATCTCTGGGCTGGGAAGGCTCATGTTTGCTTGAGCCCGCACTCACAGGCATGCTCTGTGTGTGTGGAGCGCCGACTGCATAGTGCCTCCCTCACTCACTCACGGAGCTGATCGCGTACGCACACACACGCGCACAAGTGTGCAGGGGTGAGAGAGGAGGGTAGATGCAAGAGGGGATGAGAGAGAGAGAGAGAGAGAGGGGGGGGGTTAGATGTTTGCTGTGATAAAGCACTAAAAGTGCTAAACCTGTGGGCAATAATACTGGTTTAACACATTTTTTAATACACAATCTAACAAATTACAAGCAGTCAAATAATGCTAAATAATCATATCAGATGCAAAACTAAATATTATTTATCTGTACTCAGTTACAAAAAACTAAACCACTTGGGTTAATAAAACTACGAAATCTAATTTAGGTATTACCCAGGATTTTCTAACCTATCTGATTTGTTGTAGCAGGGCACTGATTTCTTATATCTTAACATTATGATTTCATTATACAGTTAGTTCTGGTCCCCTAATCTGATTGGCCGAGCTCGGATCTAAAAAGTGATGATACCGTAGTACACTTTGTGAACTATAATACCAGTTAAACACAACATTGGACATACATTGCATTTAGGCATTTGGCAACGCTATTATCCAAAGCAACGAACCGTGCATACATGTCTTTTATCAGTATGTGTGTTCCCTGGGATCGAACCCACAACCTTTGTGTTGCTAGCGAAGGAACACATCCAACAAGACCGATTACCATGTCATTATATCATCCAAAAAATAGAAATGATCTGGTCCACTTTACAATGACATGACAGAATGAAAATGTAAAGAGAGAGGCTGTTAAAATTTCTCACAAAGTCTACAGAAAGGCAAATCTCTTGTTGAGAGTATCTCCTTCATGTCACAGGAATTCATAACTATTTTATGAGGTGGCTAATTCTTATGAATTTGTATGATGTGAATCATACAAAAAATATATGATAAGTAGAAAGAAGCAATACTGAAGTCTCGCCCTTAACCTAACTCTCCTACGATTTGGTTTCACGCCAGTTAAAACCTACAAGTAAGATCGTATGAATTCATACAAATTAGCCACCGTTTAGAATATTCACAAATTGCAGTGAGATTGTGTTGACAACTGTGAATCTTTGTGAATACGCCAACATTTCCTCAGGTTGACTAAATATTATGCAATTGTGCTCCACGACTGGAGCAGTTATGAAAACCATATATAAATAAATTGGTTTGATTTAATATCATAGAGTGCTTTTCCACCATCACGCCGAACCGTTTTAAGCCCGTTCTGAAACGGTTAGGGTTATGTTTCCATGTGAGCCTTGTTCGGCACAGCATGATCCCAAACCGTTGGAATCGTGTTGATAGAATGCATGTAGTGACATTGCCATTCATGATTGGTCACTCGTCGGTTGCCTAGATACCAGTTTCGCTTTGTAGCCAAAATAGCACATTATTAAAGATGGAAATAAAGTTAACTTCGCTGGTTAACAGCTGGAGAGCGAGGTAAAAAGAGAAGCGAAAATGTTTTTAAGTCATACCTCTTGCGTTAGAAGGCAGCGAGTGACACGTTTGTCTTCATTCTAAAAAGTTACGTAATCAGCCCTGTGATGGAAAATAAATCCATTTACGTACCGGCTGGCCTGGATCGGCACAGACTGGAACGATTAAAGGGGTCATATGGCGCGAATATGTGTTGTTATAAGTTGCCCATGCATGTTTTAGACACGTATAATTGCTAAAATTAAAGTGTCTGAACAAAAGATGGGTTCTTTCTAAAAGCGAATGCTCAACCAGACCTGCCTAAAACACCTGTAACCACACCCCCACAAATCTATGTCAGTTCGTGGTATGATTTGACTAAGACCATCCAAATGTATAGCCAGTAAGGTGGGTGTACCTGTCAGTACAATTGCTTTGGAACCTGATGTTCTAAATATGGAAAGAGGCGTGACATTTCCGTCACACGCTTGCAGTATTCGACCAATCACTACGCACTGGTTAACTGGCCAATCATAGAACACCTCACTTTTCAGAGTGATGAGCTTTGTAAAAAATCTGTGCGTTTCAGAGAGGCGGAGCAAAGAGGAGATACAAACATGCACGGTATGTGGAAAATACAGCGTTCTTTAACCTTAAATCGTGTAAACACTTTACATTACATCTAAAACAAACACTAATATTCGTTTTAGCCGTGTCATATGACCCCTTTAAGCAAGGAGAATGGTCCTGCGCGATGGTGGAAAAGCGCTCATAAAAGTGTATTACAATAGGCTTCCGAATGTTTTTATATGATGCTAATCCAAGTATCTTTAATCTAACCCTACACTCTTTCAAACCTACTTTTACATTTATATTAAAATTTGATTTTGTATGTTCATGAAGGAGAGTATATCAGACCTTTGGAATAATAGCACTGATCATCTGCCTTCCACTTGCCAAAAGTCCATTGACACCTTACAAGCACATCGACAAAACAACAAACCAGAAAGAAACGTGATGTGATATACAGAAGACCCCCCATTCAACCCCAGAGAGCAACACATTTCTGTCTTTAAGGGATTCTTTAAGCACAAAGCAAAATACTTAAAGGGATACTTCACCCAAAAATGAAAATTCTTCATCGTTTATTCACCCCAATGTCATTCCAAACCGGTATGACTTTCTTTCTTCTGTAGAACAAAACAGACGATATTAAAGAACGTTGCCAACTAAATAACACTAGCCTCATTGACTTCTATTGTACGGACACAAAACCACTTTATTCATTTGTACTCCACAGATGAAAGGCACGCAGGTTTTGAATGACATGAAGATGAGTAAGTCATGCTAGAATTTTCCTGTTGGGTGAACCGTCCCTTCAAATGTTCTCCACAGGGATCACCTCCTGCCCCTCATTGTCATGTCACAATGTCAGAGCACACGCTACAAGCGGGATAAATTTCACTCTCATTTGCCCACACGCTCTCTATTTTATCCCTGAGGGAAAAATCTGATTGACCACATGTCATTGTTCCACTATAACCCATCTCAGACGTGTCCCAGTGACGTGTTATAACGGGATCACGCTTTCATTCCCTGCCAACAAAGCTATTATTTTCTGCTGCTCTCTTTGTTTCAGTTCTCTCTCCTTTTATTAACCGAAAACTTCCTTCAATTTGTCTTGCTCGGCAACATAATTGTGTGTCTAAATCTTCTCTTGCGTTAACACTCATGGGCATACAGTATTGTTTTCTAAACTGTCACTTTTCTCAGCAAACGCACGCACGGCTCTGTCATCTCACGACGTCTCTTACTGCGGGAATTTAAATTAGCAGAACAACGGAAAGTACATGTTAAAACAGAAGAAAGTTTTGAAGTGCAAAGTTAAAGATTATGTTTGCCGTTAATGTCACTTAGAAAGAGGGTGGAGATTTCCTTTAGATTTCCCGATGAGCGAAAAGGTTTATGATCACTGCTTTCACCACAACGAGCTCTCGTGTCCTTCTAAAACCTCCAAGAAAAAACAGAAGCAACTCAAATTGAAAACAGGCTTTCTTACAGTTTATAACCACAGCAGGAAAGATTCATAAAACATCTGCCCTAAAGCTCACCCTGGGATACACTTGAGGTACTGGCAAGTTGATCATCTGTGATGTCATTAACAGTTATAATTATTAAAGACCATTTGAATAAAATCAAAAATAGAGAGACATTTCACAACAGGCCCAGACACACACAAATACCTCAACGGACCACTACCTTCAAAAGGGAACACAAAGAAAAGCTTGCACTCCAGCTCTTCTGATATCAAGAGCGAGACTCAATAAAGTTTGTTTGAGGCGAAATGAGTCTGTGATCAGTCTGGCTTGTGCGAGCAAATGAAATCGTCTCACACATTGAAGCAGGCTGCGTGCGACGCTTCCAGATGGAGAATAAGACACATCGGTGTCGAACCCGAGTCTCCACAGCGGATGTTCACTGCCATCTGTACAGAACCCACACACAAACCTGACATACTTATCCGAGCGTTCAATGAATATTACCAACATTTATATGACCAATTAAACAGCATTATTTTTCATAATTTGCAAACTACAAACTTATGAATCTATAAACCTCTGTATTTCAGGTATTTTGCATGAAATTTGTACCGTAGGTTTATGCAAATGACGGTTATGATATATCAAATTATTACACGTTATAACTCCCATTTGTCGCATTTATTACGAAAAAGTCACATGACCTTACACGGTACGTTTGGGCAGAACATTTGGAAAGATAGAATGTAAGGAATTCACATTAAGTACTATCTTAAATATGAAAAATATCGCTCAAATTTTAAGCAAATCTGTAATGATAACCTGGCTAATTACAACCAAAGGGATTTTAAAACTTAAATGAATAAAACAAAAAATGTGGGTCATCCTTTTTTTTATCTTTTATGTTGTTCAAAACCTGTATATAACTTGGTGAAACACGAAAGAAGATATTTTGAAAAATGTCTCTGTGGTTTTGTGCTCATTCAATGGAAGTCGATAGGGGCCAATGTTGTTTGTTTATCTACGTTCATCAAAATATATTTTTCTGTGTTCTGCAGAAGAAAGAAAGTCATACATGTTTGCAATGACTTAATCGAGAACATCCCTTTAAAAGGGTTTCTTGCAACACCATTTACATCTGCAGTCCCTCTTACCAACCACAGAACAACATGAACCAACAAACCATTGTAATTGTAGAGAGAACGAGAGAGAGAGCTCTCGTGGGAAAAAACTGCGAACCCTTAATAGTTGTGAGATGTCTGAAAACATATTTCATCTCCATTACATCATACTCTGCCAAAGACACTATCTATAGACCAGTGGCGGCTGCTGATCTTTTAAAGAGGGGAAGCTCATTTTCGGCCTAAATCATAAAAATTGTCCATTTATTTATATGCAAATTCTGCCCTACGTTCCTTTTCAAGAAAATGCTCTAATATATCTAATATATATATATATATTTAACTCAACGGGAGGAAATGTGGGAATTATGTTAAACTGAAATAATGAATGTGGTGTGAAATTGTGTGAAATATACGATGAAGGTTGCAGCAGTTTGTCTTTCGACTACACATGCAAAATCCGCGATGGGACTGAGTTGGAAATGGAGACACAGAGTGATACGCGTCATAATCTGAAGACCACGCCCACGCCCACACCAACCGTCTCTTTGCATTGCGAGAAGCTGCCGCCTCCTTGTCATTTATGATTTATAACAAAAAAAAAAAACAATGTCTAAAAGCTGATATGTGACAATGTGTATAGCAAACAAGCTAAAAAAAAAACAAGAAATACGTTTTTATAAGCTGTCGACCCCAAAAAACGAGCGTTTTAGGACATAAAAGTGGATTAAAAAGAGATGACAAACCCTCCAATCATCACGCAGACGCTCGGAGTCCGGGCCAGCCCACTCCTCCATTCATCCCAGAGACGCTGAGCGTCCGTGGGCGGGACATAATCGCAGCATTATCCAATGACCGTCTTGTTTCTAAGCACTGAAAAAAACTGTTTAAAGCAGCCCCATTGAAGTCAATGGACGCTGGGCTTCAACAGAGTAATGCACTGTACGCTACGGGAATGAATGAGAAGGAAATCGAGTCAGCCGACCTAAGTAGCTGATTCTGAACGAAATTGTTTTCGTTCGAGATGAACGTGTTTAACGCATTTTTAGTCAATAAAATGTTAACATAATAGTACATATATATTTGACCATTCATTTTTTGACAATTATAGGGGAAGCTGAGCTTCCCTTGCAGTCTTAAAGAAATCGCGACTGCTATAGACTACAGCAGGTCATCACAGCTTTTGCAAGCACGCACTGAGAATAGAGATTTGTGTGTCTGGACATGTATACAGATGTGTTGTTTTTGTGATATATTTCTCCAAAGTTTGTTGTGGGTGTGAACATGAAATAAAATGAGACTTTGTTTACAGTCTAAGAGGGGTTATGGGGTTCATATCCCATACCCAAACTCTCCTACACAACACAACACAACACAACAAGATTCCATGAACTTCTCCAGTATGTGGTTCTGTCTTCAACTATCTCCCATAAGGTCTCCAGCGCTTCCTTGTATCCGTTCCTGCTGCCAAACAAAGTGAATTATTCATGTACCTACTGTACACGGGGCTTTGCACAAACTGGCCAATGTATGCGCATTTTAAATCGGATTCGAAGCCAAGTTATGACCAATTTCATGACTAAACATCCACCCTAAACCCCTTGAGGTGTGATCTGGATCAGACCTAGACTTGAACTTAGAACAGGATCTTTTACCATCTTTTATAAATCTCTCTCACCGTCACAATCCAGATCTCCGCAGAGTTGCCGACAGCAAAAAGCATAAGAGATAGTACTAATGTTTTATTTAAAACAGCTTGAATTCCTTTGATAGTGAATAAAAATTTCATTAGGTTTATGTAAATACATCATCTCTCATGTAAACCTTACTTTGTGGATCCATTTACACAAGGAAACGCTGTACTTATCAATGAAAGCTTAGAGAACACTTGTATTTGCAAGTTGCACTGCAAGATCTTCGGGGAAGTTCAAATATCTTGCGCTTCTCTATCCCGTCTGTATATTTACAGCTGTAACGCAGGAGATATAAAAGAGTGCAAAAAAAATCAAAAACATCGAGTAGAAGTCAAACAGTACAAACAGAAACGCACCTCCAGGGTGCAACGCGGCAGCGCAAACATCTCGCAACAACACCGACGCAGCCGACAGCCGGAAATTAATTAAGTGACAGAAGCAAAATGAGCTTTAATCAGGATCAGCAAACAGGAAAATAAACCGTTAAACCATCACACTCTATAGCTGGCAAACATAAGCACGTCTGAGATCATCTGTTATTCAGACGTAATTAAGTATTACCACAATGACCATTTTTACTTTTTTTGTGTGCCGGCAATTTTCTAGTAGGAGAAGAATCATGTAAGCTTATCTTATCTCCTATTGGCTATCACTCCCTAAAGTTGCTTCTCATTTGCATAAAGTTGGGTAGACATGTCCTATCCGGTCACCTGGTTGAGGTCGCTTCTGATGCCGGAAGGCCAAAAAAAATAAATGGGATCACTTCGCTTCGTCACATATAGTGTGAACGGGACATGCAGTAAGTCTACAATTGAACGTGTTAATTTAGTACAAAAAACTGTAAAAGATAACAAATGCAAATATTTGTACGCATCATAGACATATATGGATGTGACCGCTTAGCATTTACTAGTTGCTATGAAAATACATTTACATTTATGCATTTGGCAGACGCTTTTATTGAAAGCGACTTACATTGCATTACACTATACATTTGTATCAGAATATGTGCAATCTCCAGGATCGAACCCATGACTTTGTTGTTGCTAGCACCATGCTCTAACCATTGAGCAAGAGGAAAGCTTTTTTACATTTTAATAAATTATTAATCTAATTTCCTGTTTTTGTATAATTATATATATTTATAATGTTTCATTTCTTTTTTCCTTTTCACACGTTTTTTTTGGTTGGCCTCTTTTGAATGTACTTGTTAACATAAATAGACAAAAATGTATTAACTAACATTGAGCGATACAGTTTTTTTTACGTCTTTGTTCATTTTAGGTTATGCCAATACAATTGTTCATGTGAGTTCATTGTGCTAAACTAATGTTAACAGCTTCATTTTAAAACTATATTAATAAATGCTTAAATAAACAATTACTAAATGGGATTCATTATTACAAATGATTAAAAAGATGAATAAATGTCGTAGAATTATTATTCCTTGTTAGTTCATGTTAGCAAATGCATGAATCAATTGTTGACAAATACTACCTTAGTGCAAGTGTTGCCAAAAATGTATTATTGTGTAAAGCTGCTCAACAATGCAAAATTGTGAAAAGTACAATAGAAAAAAATGAATTGAAATAAATGTAATCAATCATTACCCCAAACTGTTGGTAAACTGTAGCCTATAAAAGTATTTTCCTCATCAAAAAATGTAACCAAGCAACACAAACTGTATTCAAACTATTCTCAGCTATCTCTTTAGTTGTGGCTTTACAATACTGTATTATTTGTGTTCACAGTCAGTAGCTGAGATGATTCCATTCCATTTTCTACCGCTTGTCCGAACTACCTCGGGTCACGGGGAGCCTGCGCCTATCTCAGGAGTCATCGGGCATCAAGGCAGGATACACCCTGGATGGAGTGCCAACCCATCGCAGGGCAGTAGCTGAGATGATAACGTATATAAATCTAATGTAAATATAGCACTTGATTAACCCTGCTTACAAAAGACTGATGATGATACTGTTAAGATGAACTTCTAAGAGCATGATGACACTTTGTTTAGCGCACTCATCCAGACACATGCACACATACAGATATGCCCCATTAGCGGAGCGCATTAGACAGCCATAGCCACTGATAGGGCATGAGATGTCTCTTATCAGATCAAACGGAGAAACCAATAAGCTTAATGAATTCCGGGTGAGCCTCGAGCCAGCCGCTCTCTAAAGGAGGCCGATAGGAATCGGCTTGTCATTTTGAATTATCACTTCATTTGGGGCTCTCACACTCAGGTAGCGAGAAGATCACACGCTCATGAAACTTTAACAGGTGCTGTTTTAAGACGACGCTTTTACAGTTGTCTATCACTTACAGTATGTTTTTATAGTCTACAAAAGCACAAAAACTTGAAGAAGTACCTGTCAAGTCAACATGGCGGTAAAAAAAGTTACGAGAAGAAATTGCAACTATGGACGGTAGATGTTGAGTACATCTTAAAAAGAGTAACATACAGGATTCTCTCAAAAAGCCTTTAGAAACTAAATGGATCATGTGACCTGATTACGTTTATAAGATGTAAAATCCATTATTACAAAACCAAGCAGTGTATTCCAACAACAAAAAAGCAAATCCTATCTGCTGATATCAAAATCAAAAGCTTGTTGTCGGAAAGCATGCTCACAACAAGCTCTGATCTGATTGGCTTGTTTTATTTCATTTCCGGGACTCTGTGCACCTAATTCTCAAACATTATTAATACGCTGTATATATAAAAAAATTGTGTGGTTTCTTACATGCTTTCCACTCGGAGTTGTCAGTGTGGACAGAGAACTTACTTGCACTGGAAAGGCATGTTATGTCTGGTTACGTCACACAATCTAGAAATTCTCACAACCTAAATTGTCGATTACTGGATGCTGTGAACCAGCATAGAACCAGAAAACCAGACCGCCAATTAGTGCCAAACATCCGACTCGCACAACACTTCTTTCACCAAAGAACACCTTAAAAGTAACATATTGCTTCATAAGTGACTCACATTTTCCCCAATTGATTTGTAAAAAGCTCTCACCTCCAGGGCGCTTCAAAGCCGAGCGAGGCAGAGCGATCTGAGAAAATACGACAACTGGAGAAAGAAACGAGTCTGATGGTGAGGATGTGCGTGTGTGAGTTAAGAACAGCTCAGACAGGTTCATTTCATGCTTGCTGCTCTTCCTCGCCTCTTGTGTGTTCTGCCAAACACTGTCCCTCAACGGTAAAACACACACACCTAGACAGTGCACACCATACACACAGTTAAGCTGTGCCGCACCGTTCCTAGATATTCATCATCACTGTAGGGCTACAGTGTGTGTGTTCATGTGCAAGTTTGCTGAGATGTTTTAAATGAAAAATATCCAAAATTATCTAAAATGATCATAATTCACATAGAAACCAAATGTGTCTGTGTGAAAATTAAGAAAATGGAATATAAATGCCCGTTTTCACAGATCAGACTTACGTCTAGTCCAATAATTAAATGAATGCTTGACATATCTTAAAGCGGAGGTATCATGCTTTTTCATGCATTCTGACTTCTTTACACTGTTAGACTTGCTCACTGCATATCTGTGATGGATGTTATATAAACGGTGGATATAAAGCTGGATTTGGAGATCATTTGAAACTGATAGATAGAGCGTCCAAGTGCTAAAAGATGAAAAACATGAACTGCACGCGGTAAGTCAAGCTAAGTCACATGTCTTTGTTTTGTTGGCAATCGGCGTGTACGTGCATAATGTAAACAACACGAACTTATAGTGAATCACTGCGATGATGTATTGTGTGCTCGTGATGTAGTTCCCCCCCTGCACGCCTCCAGACCCTCGTCTTTTTCTGGAAATAATCGTACATCTGTATCTATCTCTTAAAAATTTGATCAAACTAAATACTCTTCGAAGATACGGAGTATGCAATACTACTGTATAGGCACTCAAGATTAATATGAGATGTGTTGCAGTGATTATTATAAATTCTTTTGCACTTGTAATCTTTAATCAAAAACATTAAGCTCCTCTCCCCCTCTCAACAACAACTCTTCACATAAATGTGCATTTACACAAAAGTCAATTTGCCCCTGTAATTTTGGAGACTGACTGGTCTTCTTAAAGGGATAGCCCACCCAAAAATGATTTATACAGGTTTGGGACAACTTGAGGGTGAGTAAATGATGACAGAATATTCATTTGTGGGTGGAGTATCCCTTTAAGAACACGTGTAATTCTGATTGGTCAGCTCTATTCTATAGTTTCTGGCTTCTCTTATAAGGACTATAAGGATGTCTTCTCTGACCCTGTCATTCTTCAGCCAAGCTGAGAGATTTACGAGCTTATACTGTCTGCCTGGATATACATACACATTCTGCGCTCTCTCTCTTTAAAAGATCAACTGTGCTTCGGGGACAACGGGGAGATATTATTAATTTTAGATTGTAAGGCAAAAAAGACTTTACAATAGAACAAGAACCGTCATTGTGAGATTGTGCGCCATCCTTCAGGTGCTGTGAGATATTCAGTGTGAGCGTATGAATGTAATGCATGCCTGTAAGCAACGAGCATACCAAGTGTTTACTGTGTGTTTCTATACGGAATGCATTGAGGCTACTGGATACGGTAGAAACAGGAACATAACGGAGGAAAGAGAGAGAGAAGGAGAAAAAGAGAGAGAGCCCTGCGGACGCTGCACTGATATTAATGAGAGCCTTGGTTATTATTGCAGCCAATTTCCACATCCAATCAGATGGGCTGCTTTTGGAGCGCTCAGGGTCTCCCCTTGGAAGTGAGCAGAACATTATTGACTCGCAGAGACCACTGGATTTTACAGCATCAGTTACCCATCAACCTGAGGACACACACACCAGAGAATCTTAAACGGGAGGCTGTGCGATACAGTGAATACAGATACGGCTCAAGGGCGCTGTTATGACCAGCCATAACTTTATTCACAAAATAGCACGACCTTGAGGGCCTTACTTTTTCTCATTAAACGGTTACTTAAGCAAACTTAAGAACTTTTATTAAATGGTATATAATTGAGTGAATAAGGGCCATCCTTTAGCCAGATGATACAGTGCCTCAGATGTAAACTAAGGTAATAGTCTATGGATGCTGCAAGAGTTCACAATGCACCTGGAGTCCTGGATGCTGATTGGTCAATACAGCATTGCATTGATCTTAGAAGACAAACACGCACATATAAAGAGACACCCCATACACAACAGAGCAGATGGAATTGAATGAAGGATTGTTCAAACAAAATATAACGTATAATCAACTTTGCAAAATTGATAACATAATTGGAAAAAGAGTTCTATTAACTGGAAGAAAACGGTTGAATTGTGGTTAAGAAACCAAATAAAAAAAAGCAAGGCTTGGTTCTGGCTGTGGTCCCAAATCCACGAGATGTGGAAGGTGTCCATAATGAGATTGGTACAAAAACTGCTCCATCACATCCAGCCATTCAGGCCAAAGGAGTAACACACACACACACACACACACACACGCACACACACACACTCTCTCAAACAGAAAATAGATGTAAGTCTTCACAGCAGCAGACTGAAGATCAGGGAGGAGTATCAAGGTGAACACATTTGATTAACTGCTACGACATCAAGCACGACTCTATTAAATATCTGTCACATAGTGCCGTTTGCAAATCTAACGGTGTTTTGTCCAGGAGAACAGGGGCGTGAAGACATTACTGCCTGATGGTTTAATATTTTGTGCTTTAGTGATGAAGCAAAAAGTACAAAATGACATACAAAGCAAACCTCAAATGAAGATGTTAAAAGACATTCACGATTACACGAGTTATCACAGCGGTAAGAAAATGTCACATATCAAAGCTCTTTTTATTGGATTGAAGCTTTTCATGCCTTAATAGACTGACAAATATATAAACGAATACAGCCAGACCATTTCAAAATTATTTTCAGGTTTCTTGAATTTACCATTTATGCATTTGTATACAGAAAATGAGAAGGGTCAAAATAACAAAACAGAGGCTCTAAAGATTAAAAAAAAGCTTTTGATCCGTCCAAAATGTGGCACATTAAACTGGAATCTTGCAACCTTGGTTTACATAGAACATCTTATTATTGGAGGGTGATTTTTAATTGTAATTTCATGGAAAATTTACACAAAAAGTTTGCTTTGAAGAAATACGCTTCTTATAGCGTAAACGGACCATAGTAGTGAAAAATCATCTTAAAAGGGGCGATTTGACTGTCTGTTTTATTTTGGTTCCAACAACTCCAATTTGTACTTCCAGGCAACCAGTTGACATCATTCATGCAAATCCACCGCCTAAACGTACCTCAGGTGCGTCTCACACAATTTCCTCGTGCGCACCCAAATACAGACGCACAAACTCTGTTTGCTCAGCAAAGCGACCCTAAATACCTCAAACTCGCGAGCCCAATAATCTATAGCACAATCTATCTGATAGCACAGCGTAGACAGTCACCAAAGTACTTATGGATTCAATTAAATCCCAAATTGATTTTGTAAGTGGCCAAGCAATTATGGGGTGGATTTCAACCTGAAACGGAGCATGCTGCACAGGTGGGTTTCATCTCCAAAAGAACTTGAGCCAACAGCTTTATCGTCCGTACCGCACGAGCCCGAGATGCGATGAAGTCATGACGCTGCACTGTCAATTCACAACACGTTGTCTATTCGCCACCGTTCGATTCACACTCTTCATCCGCCGCCTTCTTCGAACAGACCAATAACAGCAGAGTCACGTCCTTAGCGTGGTCAATCAGATCGAACTCACACGGAGCCCCCATTCCTCTCATCCTCATGTAATGACCTAACACCCGTTCCTGAGCGCAGGGGCAGAGGGGAAAATGAGAGATATCTCCTCTCTGCTCTCCCACCGGAGGAAATTAGGCAAGAAAGCAATAGGATTTGAAAGGCTATTGTTGCCAGCATGAGCTCCGTTTCATCAGGGAGACTGAAAGGAAATAAACGACTTAATCCTCGAGGAGGCATAGAGGACCCTTGAAAAGCAGCACGGCGAGAACACACAACCAACAGAATCACACGCATGAACCAAACAGGCTTACGGAAACGGTTTCAATAAACATACACGCATGTATCGACGACAAAAAAGTTAGATGCAGTTTGCCAGTCTATTCAACGTGTTTCTCTAGAAGATGTTAGGTGGCTCATTTATTTGGTGTTTTGTCTGGTTTTAAATTGACTACAGGAGGTGTGAACTGTTGTGGAAGTTGTTTTGTTGATGGTGTGACTCAAAATCATATCGATCACATGAGTAATTGAGTGAAAATTGGCGATTCTTTATTCTACGTGATTTTGATTGATCACGTTCGATACTCATAGGTCAAACTCATGAACTCTAAACGTAAAATTGACTTTTGTCTAATGCATCCGATTTCCTACAGTGGGGTTCAAAACACCCTTGGTGTCCTCTTGGTGTACTTTGTTAAATTGCAAATGAATTTTTGCATGTTTAAATATCAATATTGTGTAAAATAAAAACTTTAAAACAGAAACAAATAAATGTATTTGACTCTAAACGTGCAGATGTGCTTTTAAATGATTGAATTGCTTATAAATTAATACATTTTAGATAAAAAAAAAAAAAACTTTATTGACATCGTGTACATGAGATTATACTGCATCTGGTATTTCACATGGTCATTGCCTCTCTACATGGCCAGATCTGTTCTTCACATTATTCTACCACATCTTTGTTCAATTCTAGATTTATCTACAAATACTTGGTTTATTAATAATTCATTCTAAATAATGCTGAATGCCTTAATGTAGTACATTTAAATCTAAGTTTTTAGTCCGATGATTTTTTACTTGATCTCAGAGTTTAGATCGCCACTGTTTTTACTATATGATAGTTTCGTGCCTCCTGTTGAAATATTTCTTATCAAATCATATAATCCAATCATTTTAATTCAAATATAGAAAGTAGGCGTGTTACATGCAGGATAATGTAACCCACTTCACTCTTGATCCCGTGTTACGGTGTACTTTTTGATAATAACCGGCTGACGGTTGCTTATCCCTTACAGAGTTGATGTGCATACACAGTGATAACCAGGATGTGTAATATAGAAAAAGATTTTAGTGGTTTCACTGACGGGTTTAAAATTATGCCAGAACTAGGCATTAGTAAAATTAGGATATTTAAAGGTGCTGTGTGTAATATTTAGGAGGATCTATTGACAGATATGCAATATAATATACATAACTATGTCTTCAGAGGTGTATGAAGACCTTACATAATGAAGCGTTATGTTTTTATTATCTTAGAATGAGTTATTTCTATCTACATACACCGCGGGTCACCTTACTAGAATTCACCATGTTGTTTCTACAGTGCCACTGAACAGTTAAACTGCTCTGCAGAGCACGTTTCGTAAATACGTTATCACCTTCGGCTAAGAAGTGAAAATGTGATGAGATCTTAGTTCTGTGTCAGCCACCGTAGTGCTTCGAAAGAGAGGGTTTCCTTTCATAACATTACCACTAGATGCAGCTATTCCTCACAAGTTGGACCTTTAATTGTTTTTTACAAACATGCCTCATAAAAACATTTCTTATGTGCATTTAGAGACAAAACATTGGCACTCATGTGTCTTAAAATATGTCAGTGCAAGCTGTTTTCAGTTTAAACAGCTCTAACATTTATTTTAGTCTAGGGGTCTTAACCCCTGTGCGGAAAACCACCCCATAATGACTTTAGAAATACAACACAAGATTAAAAGGATGTCACAATCAACCGGCACTTGTTCAATTTGCATATCCTTACGAACGAACGAGCGAGTCAATTTTGATAATAATAGCGTACCAACATCATTGTCAAGCGTGGTCACAATATTGACACAAAGCATCAATCAGACCCCTCATGAATATCTAGATGGAATGATGATGTTCTTTAGAGCTCGATTACATACGGCCGCTTTCAAGAAAGCTTTGAAGCAATCTTACAGTTACAGCAGCCGGTCATGTAGATTAGTGTGAAAGTTGTGTTCGTGCAAAGCGAAGGAAGAGTTATGCTCTGACCTTGCAGGCATACTGCTTTAATCAGACATTAATTAGCAGATGAGCTCTGATGAGATTTCCTCCCCTCGTCCTCTTGTGGCTGATCCGGCATATTGTGGGGATGAAACCGAAGCAAAGAGTGGCACAAACAAACGTTTATACAAGCGCACAGCGATGAGATATGAGCTACGATAACAAATAATAAAGATTTATTTAACCGTCCAATAGATTTACATTAGAGGGCTATTAGAGCACAACAGCTCTTAATGAAATCACAGACACAAACAAACATTTAAACAGAGAGAGAGAGAATGCCATTTTAACACTTATATACAGTTCTGTTGATGGATGTATGGATATGGGTGTGTTGGATAGATGGATTTGGATGGGTGGATGTATGGATTTGGGTTTGGATGTATGGATTTCGGAGGTTGGATAGATGGATTTGGGTGGGTGGGTGGGTGGGTTTGTATTTCGATTTGGGTGTGTATGGGAGGGTGGATAGATGGATTTGGGTGGGTGGATGTATGGATTTGGGTGTGTATGGAAGGGTGGATAGATGGATTTGGGTGGGTGGGTGGATGTGGTGGGTGGGTGGTGTGGATTTGGGTGTGTGGATTGGAGGATGTGGATTTGGGTGTGTATGGGAGGGTGGTTGTATGGATTTGGATGTATGGATTTGGGTGGGTGGAAGGGATGTATGGATGCATCGATTTAGGTGGATGGATGCATGGATTTGGGTTGGGTTGGGGGGGAAGGTGTTTGGGTGGATTTGGATGGATGGATTTGAGTGGATGGATTTGGGTGGGTGAGTGGATGGGTTTATTTATCATAATAATACATTACAAATACATGCTTGAACTGAAGTGTTACCCAGATGATACACTGGAAAGCGTCCTTATTACAGCCATAAACATGCCCTGATAGTGAGAAGCTGGTGTATTAGAATCTCACAGCTGTGTACCTGTGTCCCATCGGTACAGGCCAGGAGCTAATTATAAAGAATGATTAAGATTTCTCTCGCCCTCTTTAGAGCAAATGGTCTCATCAACCTCTCTCTTCTCAAAGTTAATCACCAAACTGACTTTTGCTCTCGTACAAATCCAACACAAACAAATAAATCTATCCGATGGTAAATGCAAATCAAACTTGTGTACACATCAGCGCGGTATTGGCAAGCACCTGATGACACGGTACACGCTGTGATTCAGGTCACATGCATCGCAATAATATCAATGGAACGTTATTAAAACTGCTGTAAACATGCCACGGCGAACCAAAGCGTGTCCAAGAGCCTCCGTGATTTCAATCTCTCAATCACATCTTCACTAATGTCATTACTGATTTGACCTTTTGCATGTTTCGACAAAATATTTCTTCATTCACTCGACTGCAAGGATAAAAACATCAATACAGAAAGTAGAGGTTCTTGAGTAGCTCTGTAGCTTAAATTTATGTACATAAGCTTAATAAGTATAATATTTTAGATTCAAAATAAGTTGCATGTAATGTTTAATTGTAAAAATGACTCTAATGGCTGTGGCGACGTACTTAATGTTGAGCAATAAAAAGTTATATTACAAAACCAAAGGTCTAACCTATCTCTAAAAACTTGAAAACTTAATACTTCTGTCGCTCATCCGTGACCTACAGACCTGCACAAAACGTTCTGTCCACATTCAGACACAGGTATGAGGTAAGACCTTGAGACACAATGTGTGTGAAGGTTTGTGATGTGCTTGAAGACGACAGGAAGTGTCTTCGCCTGCTGTTGTCTCAGCTGTGTAGTACTGGCAGAGGACTCTGACCTGCTGACAACTGCTTCGTATTGATTGTGTGTGTGTGTGTGTGTGTGTGTGTGTCCTTATCAAGCTCTAGTTCACTCACCCTCCAGTTGTTCCAAACTTGTATACATTTCTTTGTTTGGTTGAACACAAAAAAAGATATTTGGAAGAATGTTAGCAACTGAGATTCCTGGGGCACCATTGGCCACCATTGAAGAAAAAATATAAAAAAAATGTGTTTTAATGAACACAAAATGAGATATTTCGAAGGACTTTAAAATTAGGAAAACAAACAGTTCTGGGACACAGATCTCATCCCCCATTGACTCCCATTGTATCATTTTAAATTCCTTCAAACATCTTCCTTTGTGTTTAGCAGATCAAATAATGTTTTACAGGTTTGGAACAACCCGACGGTGGGTAAATGATGACAGAATTTTCCTTTTTGGGTGAAGTGTGTGAGTTTATTCTAAATTTGTATTACTTTAATGCTAAAGACTGGTTGCTTAAAGTTGTCTTTGCAAATACAGTAAGATGGTTAAGGAGATTACGGGGTATGCATTCAACAACAACTAAATAACCCACTTCACCTTTAATCTCTTCTAATGAACTCATAGCCCACGGTACTGGAGTAGGTTCATGTTGCAAAATATGTAATTGGAAAAGGCAGGTTTTTACACATCTAAGGTCGATAGCATCAGGGTCAATTCATTTAGCCTTTTAATTTAGTCTTCACGCCTTGACACACACACACAAGCGCTCACTGCAACGGCTCAGAAATACTGTAGAGAGTGTTAACAGTCTCATGTACCCAGAAGTGCACAGACATATTGACACACTTACGAATTCCTGCAGCTGACCAGCACATCTTCTCACCCACTAACCCTTCACATGATAGATTCATGGCCTCCAGGCACACGTAAGAATGTAATGAGGTAAAAAAAAACAGCAATACGGCCTGACTATGCTCAACTGTGCAGTACACCTATTTGTAGGTAACCGCAGTCAAATTGCCAGTTATCCCAAAAATAAAAATCCTGTCATCATTTACTCACCCTGGAGTTGTTCCAAGTCTGTATACATTTCTTTGCTCCAATGAACACAGAGAAAGTTATTTGGAAGAACGCTTGAAACCAAACGGTTATGGGCCACCATTGACTACCATGGTAGGAAACATGACAATGGTAGTCAAAAGTGCCCCACAACTCTTCGCTTTCCAACATTCTTCAAAATATCTTCTTGTGTTCAACAGAGCAAAGACATATTTCCAAACTTAACATCAGGAACACAAATACATTGGATAACGGCGTCTGCTCAAACGTTGAGCACAAAAGCTAAATAGATAAACAATCTATTTTTCCAGCTGAGAACTGTGCTCCTGAAACAACATCGTTTCTTATGAGCTGTAAAAGCTGCCTGTTATATCTCACACCCATCAGTTAACAAAGTGCCTGATCGTTTACCATCATCATAAACACCGTCTGCATCCCGCTTCCTTAACGTCACAAACAAACACCCGTCTCTGTCACCTCAGACGAGTGTCGACACAAGAGCAAAAAAACACAATTAGCGCTGAATAGCGACTCGCGGCTTTATTATGCAGAAATGCTAATCCAGCTCCATCGAGACGGCCGTGCTGGCAGAATTAAGCGGCAGAGAGTGTAATTCCTGTGTTTGATATCAGGATCTCGCAGAGGACGAGGTTTAATAAAGATCAATTGCTTCAAAGCAATCAAGCCGTTGCCTTGTTGTCCGACCATTTTTCTCCACGGCTCTTTAGAGATTCTCTCAGGGAAAGTGTGAATGTTTATTTCTTCTTCCTTTATTAACACATCAGCGAGCACATCCGTACAGTAAAATGTTGATGTAGCGTTTGGGTATTGCAGATTTTGAGATCTGCAACTCGGACTTTCCCATTCAGAATAATACCACATCAGTCTTTTAGAAGTTTCCAAAAATCATACCAGTAATGGTTTTACTAAAATTCTCTGTTCTACGAATTCAGATCGCTCAATGTCAAAGAAAGCTGAATACATCGGCAGGTTCAAACCTCACTCACTCACGCAACGTACTAAACTTTCATGACACGCACACAAATCGTTCTCCGTTTTCTATTATAACATATGAAGAGTTTGGTTCCAAAATGAGAAATCATGTTTTTTTTATGATATCATGTTTTAGTTGTGTTAGTTAGCTGTGTTTTTTTGAGTTATTATGGCTTAAATCAATGCAAACCAACTGCAGTTTGATTGATATTAATTGGAACGCACAATAAAAAAAACATGATTTCTGAATTTTTTCCAGAAAACCAAACTCTTCATATACATAATAAATTACAACAATATAGTGTGGTATAATTATTTAAGTGTCTTACATGTTGATCGCATGGATTTATTATTACTAATAAAATTGCCAATAATAAAGTGGCTTTAATCCAAACAGATCAAGGAAAAGAAAGACAAACCAAACGTTTTGGCTCAAAAGTCATTTTTTTGTGTCTGTGTTGCATGTGTCTTAGACTGCCGGAATTCTGTGGATTGAAAGGTATGGTGAAAAAAAACTCCACGGAGAGAAACGCGGGAGAGAGAGATAGAGAGAGATAGAGAGAGCAATGCAATCTATGACTTCTAATGGGCTTACAGTGCCATGCATTCATTAACGTCTAAAACAGCTGAAAGCCCATTCCCAGCTTCACCGGGTAAACCCAATCTATTTATTTCTATTCCGTTTATTAGTATTAATTCAGACAATTGAACAGACACAGAGACATTTTCTCTTTCGTGCAACTTGCATCCGGAAGGAAGAACGATGATTAGAAATATTGAGAGAATTATGAACGCTATGAGCTAAAAGCCATGACACATCCTGTAACAGTTCTGCTCCATAACCACCTACACTGCATCACAAAACTAAACACTAATAATAATAAAATAAAGTATATCATGTAAGTTTTTGTAATTAATTATTCAAAGACGATTCAATATATGATATGCATGGTGTGATTTATAGTTTCCCGACCAATGACCGGTACCCTCCTGTTGTGTTCGAGTTCCTGTTTGATGTGAACTGCTAATGAATGCATTAAGCGCATCGCAAGATGTCTTGCGGCTATGCTAACATTTTTAAGACTCAAGACAAAGGCGTTCATCTTAAAATCCAAACTGTTGTTCAAATACATGGGTCAAGATAGTCAACAATAGACTAGCTGTCCAAAAAAATTGCAAGATGACTAATAGACTAGTTTACTACTGTATTCGCTATTCAGTCACAATCTTAGAAACATGTCTGACTGACGTCTACTAAACATGATATCTGATGTCTTCTTTAAAGGCATGTTATCACCTAAAACGATCATTATAAAGATACTTGCACTACCAGTCAAAAGTTTGGAAACTTTCTTTCTTTATATACTGTATATATATTTTCCACCTTTATAATATAAGTAAATTTATCAAACTATGTTATATTTTAGCATCATAAAAATTGCAGCACTTTGCAAAATAATTATCTTGGCTTGTCTTTATTTTTTAAAGATTATTGAAAGATTCTCCAACTTTTCAGGGCTCTTATAAAAATCTCAGGGCTTTTTCGTCAAAAAAATTTTTTTCGCAGAACATTTTATTTTCCCTTCGAAATAGCATTTGCAAGTAAACAGGGTTAAATTTATGTCGCCTTTGTAATGTATTGATGAACGGTGGTCAATAATGACTCATCTTTGTCTCTCCTCTCTTTAAGTGGCATTAAAAGCCAGGTTTCCATTACCTTTCGAAATGCGCAAATTGAAATAGCGCATTGAAAATACGCCCAATGGAAACACGTGGATTTCACAAAAACTCCCATGTATCGCAAAAACGTTCTCACGTTCCCATGAGGTGTTTTTTCAGGCAATACGATAAAGGCATATTTCGCAAAACTGCAATGGAAACACTTTTTGTTGTATTCACAAGACACGTGAAAATCATAAAAAGTCACATGACCATTCACGGTATTTTTCGGTAAAACATTTGGAAAAATAGGAATTCACATTAACTTATATCTTATATGAGTGATGTATGGAGCTTTATTTGGAACAGTGAGGTTATATGAAAATATATAAGGAAATATAGACATTCCTCTTCACTCTTTCATCATAGTAATGCTTTGTTTGTTTGCAACCTGCCATAAAACGTACAAAGAAGAAGTACGGCAAGAATGACTTATCACGAGAAGAATCAAAATACACTATAATCGCATAATGTCATTTAACGCAGCCATTCAGCAATATTGTTTTAATCGTCTTTTTGAAAACATCGCTTAAATTTTGCGCAAATCTGTAATGGAAACGTGGCTAGTAGGTCTTAGATATTGCTTCTATATTTCATGACACAAAAAAGGTTGTGCAGCTAAATTATGGGAGAGGTTTTTCATTGTCGCCTTCTGTATTAGTCATGTGTGAAAGACGCTCCACTTAACACCAAAACAGTTAAATTATGTTGAATGAACATGCATGCACACAAATACCTGCAGGAGCAACAAAATGCCTGAATGCTCAGACAACAAACAGTAAAACTAGTTGACTTTCATCATGTATCGATGTCTGCATTCGAGAAAAGAAAGAAAATAAGTCAAATACCTGCTTTGGGACTCAAGGTGCCGATGTAAGTGTACTTAAATGAATGTACTATTGAGCAAACTAAGAGATCCTAAAGTCTTTGAGAGTAAAGTGCATGTCTAAGACTACAGTACAGCGTGCTCGCGTCCACCGAGTGCAGTAATAGTGCTAATAGGATCATGCTTACCATCTGTTCACTGATGCTTACTATAAATGACACTTCAGTGGCAGGAGACGGCGGGACAGACCAGGTAAGTCTTTTTTCACCATGAAGCGACAAATTCAACTCATTTTACTAGTCAAGCGAACAGACTTGGTTTTAAACACTTTCAAGTGTACTCCATCTCCAGCATCTCTTTCATTTCTACCAACTCGGAAAAAAAAACTGCAGAAAGAAAACAAAACCACAAGACTTCATGGTCTTTAACAGACCGGGGTGTGCAGAGCTCAACCACAGCGGAGTGCGCATCAAGCTAAATAATTCACAGCAAAAAGAAGCCCCTTTATCACACACTGACACTGCACTTACACAACTGTCTCCTAAAAGCATATGGAGACACATGTAGCAGCTGTCTTTCCCTACAAAGACTACTTCAGAAATTCATAGTCAATCCCTGATGTGCTCACCTGTCAAACAGACTTCCAGAGTTCTGTACTGTGGCCACGGCAATGATAAAATGAGGCTCTCAGTCAGTTTGACTAGGGTCCAAAATCAACGTTCACCATTGACCAATGCAAAAATATACATACTTTTTTTATTCAAAAAATATTTCTGACAACCAAATTGTCATTTTTAGGGAAAGAAAAAACTTTCACATATTTATAAATATAAAACTCACAGGTTAATGTGTCAGCACTTTAGAAAACCATGGTCATTTTGTGGTAACCATGATTTTACTACAGTAACCATGTTTTTAAACCACGGTTCATTTTCGTAAGGGATGTGAAGAATATTCCACAGGTGTCAGCCCAACCCCAACTTCTTGTAACCAATTAAGTTCTGTTCAACAAAAGGCCGAAGATGTTTTTCTCAGTAGATGTTTTGTATGTCTTTGATTGAAGTCATCGAGAGTCAAGAAGGAGTCAAAGTTTTCGGCCAACTGGTGAGTAACCATTTTATTTACTTAAAGCCATTTTTACTTGCTTTTGGGTCATGGCAATGTTTATTTTGGACCGTGAATGGGACCTCCAAGCATACCCCAACCTCCCCCTGCACAATGACATTAATGACCACTAGAGGGGATTAAAGAGGCAATTGGACATGCTCCAGAATAGTCTTAGAATCTTTCTTATTAGTGTCTAAGCCACCTGATGCAAACTAAATTTTCAACCAACCAACCAAATATGAGCTATTGCCCTTTTCTAACAAGTAATAAAAAAAGAAAAAGTTAAAACACTCAATGTCCTGTTGCTATGATGGATGGAGCTTTGGCATTTCCTGGCATATCACGGAATGACATCTAACAGTAAGTATACTCGGTAAGCTTAAATGACTATACTTAAACCCATGTTATACGTGGCTTCACATACAGTACTTAATATATGTCTTCGCCGGTCAGACAGTTGATCTATTGTGTGTGACTTTGTGGTTGGTGCTGTACCTGAAAAAAACTGCCATAACTAAACGATCCTGAACATCCTCCCATCAGATGTGAATTTACAACAAAAGAAAAAGTAGAAATGATCTTAATGCTATTGAAGTGAAGCAGGTAATCTCTGAAAAGGCTGACCTCTGACCTCTTTACTGTCACTCTCTGCATTTCTTTATACTACAATGTCAACAAGCAATCACTGTTGCGATTATATAAGTCACCGTGAGCTATTAAAACCCACCAGCTGCCATGTCATCTGTCCTTTAACTCTATATGCTGTTTCGAGGAAAAAGTCTATGAAAGGAAGTTTCCTGATAATTGTATAAAAAATGAGGGGGTTATTAAAAACTGCAAGACTGATGGAAAGAAGGAAAGGGAGAGAGAGAGTTATAGGGAATACGATACATAAAATGAGTGACTGGACATCAGACAGAGCGAGAAAATTGCAGAGGGCCTCGGAGGCGAATAAGAGAGAAGATTAGAGAGAAACGGAAGACAGAAATAACGGATCCAGTTAGAGAATGATGCACTATCCTTTCATTATACTGTATTTCAATCTGTCTGTGTGAAAGGGCAGAGCTGACAACATGACAAACACAATTACATACACACATGCACAAATATTTGTGTGATGGGACACTGGAGGAAATTAAAGTATCTTCTCTCCGTGCTATCGTACCTGGAGAATGGCAGCTGCTCAACAGCGTAACTCAGAGGAAGCACGTGATTTGAAATCTGTCATCGCAAGAGACTATCTGTGAGGTTAAAAAGCATGTGAAAGGAGAAAATATCATACGTGTGTCCACTGCAAATAAAAAATAGCCCTTAAAAACTGGTTAAACATTACCTATAATATATACTTGTGATTTACAAACGTATAAATTGACAAAATGACTTTCAAAGCCATTCAGCTTTTTAAGTGTAGTTACAATATCAACATGCGGGGGCAAATTGGACCATGCTACCCAGAGCCATTGATAGAGAGAGTTCTGCCAACGGAAGTCCAAAACGCTGGAGCGTCACGTGATTCATGGAGCCTTCAGATAGTTGCAGGAAGTTATGTTTTCTCTTTAAATGCTTTATTTCTTTAATCTTTTTATTCATTAAATGGCTTTCGTCTTTTAAAAGGGTTAGAAGTTTAGTCGCAGCTCCATGCGTTACTAGTAACTTCTGGGAACTATTGAAACTGTGAAAAAACTGTTCCATTGGAGTCAACGGAGAAGACGCGACTCTCTCTATCAATGGCTCTGATGCAAACCAGTTATGGACACTCATAGAACTTAAAATGAAAGAAAAAACACGGGAACAAAAAAAAAAATCACAAATGAGATCTCAGTCACTTTTCATGTTTCAGTAACTTTTCCTAGACATCAATGAGATTAAATGGAGAGCGAATGTAAACTTTTGCTTAAGCCTCTTGCATCTTAGATATTTCTCCCACGAGGCAAAGAAAGTCAAAAATATGTTAGAAATGTTTGGTTAGAATTTCAGAAGAGATTTCATCTATGTCACAAACTGAGATCGGATTTGCCAAGTCTATACTGTATTATTAAAGATCTCAATATGAACTCAACCTTCCTCATCTAATTGACCCCAATCCAGATGACTTTACTTCTACAAACAGTAATACACATTCAGTCAGTATTTTTATTTCTCCCAAGCAGTTGGGGAAACATCTGAGAAGAAGTTGATCCTTAAACAAAACACAAATGAGAACTCCATCAAATCTCCTGAGCTATGAAAGAGCCACATTAGAGCAACACAATTCTCATCTGGGATGCTGGTAAATGAAGAAATGATACATATCGACACATGAAAAAGGAAAGAAACTTTCCTCTTGGACAGCTGCCTAACACTGAAACATTGAAAGGGTCTATCTTCAATAACAATGTATGTGTCTTAGTCCTTACTCCTATACTTTTAATCTGTGCTGGTTAGAAAGTACAATTTATTTGTTAATGTCCAATTTATTTAACAGTAAAATGACAAAAGGGACTTTGTAGAAGCTATACCTGAGGTTAAGATTCCTGCTCAAGGGCACAATGGCAATAGTTCACGGCTGCCTCCTCATGTCTCAAACAAGCCTTCCGGCTACAGATTGTAATAACAGACTCCCCTCGCTCTGATCCAGGAACTTTGATTAAATTTGGTGATCATTCTGGGATGGTGAAACAATAAGAAACTTGCTTCAGAAAACTGGCGTTATGCCAGAGCGATGCAGTGTAAACACAGCATGACATGAGTGTGCTGAAAGAAAGACTTAAAAGGAGACCACTATTAACATCCAAGTCATGAAGCTTGTCCGACATAAAAGCAAGTCTTTCAACAAACATACTGTTTTACATGGTACAAGGTCTTTAGGACACGAGCTTTATCAGGAAATTTCACCTCAGAGCGATTCCTTATTGGAGGGGATTTACGAGCTAAGCTAAAGCTACAAGACTGACGTTAGTTACCTTTTGATGTTTAAAGCCTCAGACTTTCCCAAAACAAAAAAGCCTCACAATGCCAGATTTCATGGTCGTCAGAAGTGGGGTAGTACATGTTGCTATGTGTGCAAAAAAAAAATGCTGGTATTTAAAGGCCCGGTGTTTGAAATTTAGCAGCATCTAGTGGCGAGGTTGTGAATTGCAACCAACGGCTCACGGCCGGAAGCACTATTGTGGTTGAAACAGGACAAAGATGTTGTCAGGTTTTTGGTTCTTTGAATTCCACGCAAGTGGACTCGCATTGTATGTAGATAGAAATAGGTCATTCTAACACTGGGTTCACACCAAATAAGCGTTTTGCGCGAGTAAATTACATGCAAAGATCAATGCAAAGATGCGTATAGACGCAATCTCGCAGCAGGCCGTGCGAATAAACTGCGTAAATCTCGTCTTCCATGAAGGTTGAAAATATCTGTCAGATCGCGTCCCACGCAAAAATAATGAAATCTTCCCCGCGAGTAATAAAGAGCGCGGAACATGATTGTTCGCGTTTGGTGTGGACCCAGCATTAGGTAATAAAAACATAAGGCTTCATCATGTAAGGTCTTTACACACCTCTGAAGACGCAGTTATGTATATATTATATTGCGTTTCTTTCAATAGATTCTCCAAACAATTACACACAGCACCATACAAGTTGCTTAAATATAATAACTCAGATCAAATGAAGAGTAAATGAAAACTTTACTCAGATGCTTGAGAAAAAGACCAAGAAACCTCAGAAATGTCTAAATTTAAGTTTTAGAAGAGATCTCAGCAATGTCATAAACTGAGTTCAGATTTGCCAAGTCTGCAATCAAAAGTCAATAATATTTAAGATCTCAATATGAACTCAACCATTTCTCATCAAATTGACCCAAATCCAGATTATTTTATCTCTGCATTGTACATTAGTTTTACACCTCCATTCTCTTCATGCATTTCGTCCATTTCTATTTCTGCAAAGCAATTTTAGGACTACATCTGAGACTACGTTAATACCCGGAAGAAACAGAACTCCAACAATGAATGCTGGTAAATGAAGAAAAGACACATCAGATAAAAAACACAATCTTCCAAATACGTAACTGCTAAAGACGGTCCATTCTTTAAAGGAGAAATGAGATGCTCAAGAACTTCAGCAGCTGTTTCATCTTCACAATACAATCTTTAGTGTAGAAGATTTAAAACCTGTGACTGGTACAATGAGGCGGTAAACATTATTTCAACAGCAGATAAACACTCTAATCTAGTGAACTGCTGTCTTGCTTTGGCATCTTGATATTAATTCTCACTTCAGGAGGATCTTCAGTCTCTACTGACACCTTTGAGAGACAAGCAAAGATTTTTGATCGAACTGTTGAACACGTTAAGGTGAAATGACAGACCTGAATCTCTGGCAGTCTAATGCAACAGTGCTGTCCAAAACTGATTTGATTGTTTTTGGCAGAACCAAGACCAGCAAACAGAGAATCGGATTAGAGGAGTTTAGATGTCCTCACATGCTTCCGCAAAATGAGTCTGCAGCCAGAAGAGCTGAACAGAGAAAAGAAAAACAGAAAAACAATGATGGAGACCAGGAGATAGAGAGAACTCGCTTTCTGAAATAATCACATCCAATAAAGACACATTATTGACTGAGGATGTATAGAAAGAAATTTTCTTCGTATTTTTCTTGCCCTCCTCTCACCTCCACCTGCAATCTTACCCCATCCTTGTGTCTTATTTTGTATTTCATTCAGTTCCGTGCTGGAATTAATTCGATAAAACAGTATTGTTTTCTCTAAACAGACATAAATTCAGGGTCATTCCTAAAGCACTGTCTGAATTATATGATATTACAGTCTTGGCTCCATCATTCTGAGTCACTCAAAACACATTGAGGTTCATACAAAGAAAAGCCGTCTTTCTAATATTATAATTATTATGAAATTTATTTTTAAATGCTGGCTCTCATAAACCCTTGTCACTAAATACCACATTAAAGCAATAGTTCACCCGAAACTAAAATTCTGCAGAACACAAAAAATGTTTTGAAGAACGTTGGTAACAGAAACCCGTTGGTCACCATTGACTTGCATTGTTTTTTTGTCATAAAATAAAAGTCAATGGGGACCAATGGTTTTTGCTTACCAATAATATTTTAAATATCTTCTGTTGTGTTCTGCAGAAGAAAGAAACTCATACAGAGAGCACACTTTTGGGCGAACTGCCCCTTTAAGAGTATCAAACACCAACCAGAGATGCAAAGCATCTAAATAAAGCAAAACATGACAAAGCAACAATGCAGGATGTTCTCCTTTGTCCATCAAATCAATGGAAGCCACATACAAACATCTACACACCTTCACGAAGACTGTCAATCCTTTCTCCTGTAACTACAGTTCACATCATCCTCTCTGAATCTCACCAGCAGATTCCTCTCTACAGCTATCGACCTTCACAGCCATCACAGTCTGAATGCACACGAGTCGTGTGGTCTCATACAGACATTTATCCACTTCCTGAAGCCTTTAACTCCAATGGAGACATTGATTTTGTTCGAACATCGCATTTTATTCTCCGTCTGAAAGCTTTGGGCTTTTTATTCCACACACGATTTTCTGTCACGATTTGAAAACCCTTGAGAAGTTCTGAAGAATTCTGGCAGTGAACGTGTGCTTTGCAAATCCTGCTTCAATTTCAGATAAGAGCTGATGCGTTTCCGGTCAAATGGAAGAATCAAAACGAAACAGAGAAATGTCAATTAAAGCGCATTTTTAACGCGCCACCATTTGCGATAAAATCCAGTCTCACTGTCGGGCTAATTCAATTGGTTTGCTCTTTTTCTATCGCTCACAGTGTGAAATAGACGTGTTTCGTGTGCCGAAGACTGTATTAGCCTTATTAGTCCCAAGCGAAGCTATTTCAGTTATTGTGAGACCACCTAGAGCGCACAACCAAATGCTGACTTTCAAACGCATTAAGTCGTTAAGCTATAAGATCACATGCCATGCAAAGATTAAACGGTCTCGACCACATTCATCTACTTTCTGACTAAAATGTCTGCAAGCACATTTAATTCTCACTAATCAGCTGGCTTTGAATAAACCGCGGACGTCTGAAAGAAATATGGCCGCCATCTCTTTGTCCTTGTTTTGACATCTTACACCGAGTGTGAAATGAGATAAAGAGTCATATGAAGATGGATTAACATCTAACAGTTACATTATTCTTCCTAAAAGTCAAACGCGAAAGAAACTTTAAGAATAAGATGAGAGAGAGAGAGTGAGAAAATGAATTGAAAGGAAAGGAAAACAAGAATATTCAATATTCAAAAGCCCAGCTTTAGTTATTAATATATAGTATGTTGTCTTTTTAAATTGAATGGGTTATTTAAACCAAAAAAAAGTCTCACTCTTATGTCACTCCTGTATGACTTTCTTCTGCAGAACACCAAAGAAGATATTTTGAAGAATGTTGGTAACCAATCAACATTGGATTCCATTGTATGGGCACAAATCCACTAAGACATTTCTCAAATTATCTTTTGTGTTAGACGAAAGAGTCAAACACAGGTTTTGATCAACATGAGGGTGAACAAAACGAAGACAGACTTTTATTTTTGGGTGAACTATCCCTTTAAGATTTTGCTGCATCCTTTAAATCATAACCAGCTTCCCTTTTTGACTCCAACTGTGTTTTCATGTTATGTCGCGCACAACTAAAAGAAAACGCAGTTTCAATATTATACTCAATATTAAGACTATACTAGAAAAAGTTTTTCATTCATTTCACTTCACAGAGCTCACACTCTCCACCATCACTGTGTGTCAGTCACAAGTCCTGACCAACGAATGGTATTGTGTTCCTTTCTAGGCACATTGTGACAGTGAATCATCCGCTTTTGGTCTGCAGAGACACTTTTGTATGAGGTTAGATTAATCATTTACGATGATTAATCTAATCTCATAATTTACACATTTGCTTTAGGGAGCCGAGGATTTGTATTACAGCAGTGTGACACATCATAAGAATTAATGTGACATTTGGCCGTTCTCCGTCTATCAGCTGCAAGAGCAAAGTTCGATGACTCAGTGCTGAGTTCACCTGCAGATATATTATTTAAAGAATGAGCCGATCACCTTAATGCAATCAAAATTTCATGTGCCCATTTAATACGACTGAATATGAATACTTTCATATACTGAAATTATAAAACTTGTTGGCCAAAGGTGCCAACATACAGTAGCCTCAAAGTTGTTTGCTCACTTTTATAAATATACCAATGACACTGATTTACATATTAAATCAATAATGTCAATTACATTAAATTTATGCATTTAGCTGATGCTTTTTCCAAAACAACTTTAAAGTGCATTCCATGTATATATCCAGTATTGGGCAAATTACTTTAAAAAAAAGCAATGAATTACTAGTTAATAATCACATATTCAATTACTGTCTCCAAAAAGTATTTAATTACTCATTACTAATTACTTTCTATATCAACATTGATTGGTTAAGTGATTCAATGAAAGACATGAAAATAAATAATAACAATAAATAAAAATAAATACTATTTGGTTTCAAATTTTCTAGTCTATATACATTTACATTTAGGCATTTGGCAGACGCTTTTATCCAAAGCGACTTACATTGCATTATCCTATACATTTATACATGGGTATTTGCAATCCCCTGGGATCGAACCCACGTCCTTGCGTTGTTGACGCAATGCTCTTACCACTGAGCTACAGGAAATATATTTCAAGTATTTTAACACTGCAATAAACACCATCACATCCACTCTGCAAAGTCTCACCCTCAAAATTAATGTCTGCAAACCGAAAAAATAACGGAGGGACACAGAATGCGCCAAAGATTTCAGATCAGTTAAACAACAGCGCACCACAGTCAGATTCTCTGCCGTTTACAGCGCCCGGGGCTGTCACAGAAACACTGGCCATATCTCTGGACGCCAATTCACCCATTTCAGCGATATCTGCTCGGTAGTAATGACATGTTCTGCATGCTCTTCTGTTAAAAATAGCTTAGGGCACCTTTAGGAGTCTGCATACATTAGGTCCCACTTTAACCGTTACACCGCAGACAAAACTCATGTTTGTTTTTCTCATACGCCGGTCTCAGGGGATGAAATTGATTAACGCTGGTTTCCTGGATTACTGACAGAATGACAGACCGTCTGACGGCATTAGTGAATGACTGACTGATTGTTTAACTAACTGTCTGTGAAAGGAGGCTGACCGCCAGGGTCAAGTGGGTCTTTAGGATGTAAGAAAGCTGTCGCTCTGGCTTTATAAATAAAGAAAACCTTCTCTTCAATGCCCAGCAACACCACCCACGTGTCACACTCATGGCCTCCTGCTGGACATAATTTGGTTCAATGCATGTATATGACACACTTTATAATTACGGCAAAATATCAATGGGTATCACGCTAATGAAATAAAGAAATTTAAATAGTTATACTTGTGAATACACCGCATGAGGCTGATTTGAAACACTTTATTAGCCGTTTGCATAAATGACCTGATTGGGTTGCCATGTAGAAATGTGATTGTCACAGCGAGAGTAAGGCTGTGTGTGTGTGTGTGTGCGCGTGTGTTGAACTGACAACTAGTAGAGTTGTATTTCATGTGCTGAAGTGTCGGCATGACCTGTAAACACAAAGTTTTATCCTAATTTAAAACAAACTAAGCTAGAGAGTGGAAAAGACAAGCTCTGCTCCAAAAACTAGTGAGTTACAGTACTTGTCCACAAAATGGTGCAAATTCACACAAACCCGACACACTGCTCATTTTTATAAGAGACAGACATTGGCAGGCAATATGTTACAAACACAGGCAATGTATGAAGTTAAAAGATCAATCGGGTGATTCTTACAAAACACCTGAAAAACCATTGCTGTTAAGATTTGAATTATGAAACATACAATGGGTAACACAAAAGATGATCACACTAAAGATAATTGTGTTCTCTACCTTGGACAAATCATAATTTTGACATAGGAATTAATTATGTATTTTATTGCTTTTTTCTGCTGAAATTCTCATAACCATAACGCGTCCTAATTTGCATTATGAGAGCATTATATGCTGTAATTTGAACAGAGTGAAACTGTAAAAAAGATATTTACATTAAGTTTGATTTTATGTGAAGCAACACATCTAGTACCTTTTAAATGGGTAACAAGTTAACAAATTCCTTTATATTTTTCTAGTTAAAAATGTAATATTCTCTTGTCACGATGTGTACACGACTTTTAAATGCACATATACATTTGGCAGACGCTTTTATCCAAAGCGACTTACATTGCATTGATTTACATTTGTTTCTGACTATGTGCAATCCCCTGGGATCGAACCCATCATTGGCTTTGCTAGTGCCATTCTCTAACCACTGAGCCACAGGAAAGCTTTTCCCTTCTCATTACTCATTCTCAATACAATTCATGAATGTCTAATTATGTATGATAAATAAAAACTTGCTTAGGCAACATGGCTTCCTTTGTTTTAAGCCAAACATGCTATGAGATTGACAGTTTTAAATGGTTATGGTAATGAGAATTTTTATGGCCTTTTTTGTAAAAAAAATGTTTTTAATTGTGTAAAACTGTCAGTAAAAGTTTTGCAATTTATGCCTTAAAAAATGTCATACCTTTTTTTAAATTAATATAATTTAAGAAATTAATAATTGTTTTTAAGAAAATCATGTTTGACATCTTGAAACCAAGATCACCCACTCAGGATTTCTGGAGTTTTATGTATGTTTGAACTACAAATTGATTCAAACAGTCTAGAACTGCATTTTTAACACACTTGTCGAGATTAAAAAAATGTAAATGATTATTGAAAATTAAACACTCAAGCATGGGTTACACCCCTTTTTAAAGTCAGCTCCCTAGGATCGGGAAGCGAGTTACAGACTTAAGGAGATTGCAAGACATATCGAAAGCAAACTAAAGGACAGAATCGCTCTAAAGCACAACCACACAGTAGAGTCGACATCAAAGCAATCCAACATACAACTGATTCAATATGAATACAAAAAATCCAGTCTTTGTTTCACTTAAAGTAGAAAGGAGAAAAAAAGGGCAGTTTTATGTGCTACTCACCATAACAGAATAGCAAACAGGCCCGCTTTTCTAGTCGCCATAGAGATCCAAGTGTAAGAGTAAGCAGAGAGAGAGAGAGCGAGAGAGAGAGAGGGAGGGAGGGGGAGGAGGGAGGGAGGGGAGGGGGAGAGAGGGGGGAGGGAGAGAGAAAGTAAAAAAGACACTCCACATAACTTTAAAGCTACTTGCTCTCTTCCTCTCTCTTTATCTCTGACCTACAACCAAATCGGGAGGGGGCATGGGTAGGGTGGAGACAGGAGGTCCCAATAGTTTGGTATGTTCCCATGGAAACAGAGGAAGAGCCAAACAAGAAGTAAAGAAAAGAGGAAAAAGGAATAAAGAGAAAATCTGAGATCTGAAAAGAGGGAGACTGTAAGACTGTGACTGGTCCACACACACATAATGATTGCACACTCACAAACACAGGAAACGTCCATGAAGTGTAAAGATTACTGAAGATTAGTACTGGAGTTTTATGTATCTTTGAACTACAACATTTGATTCAAACAGGCTAGAACACAGAACTGCATTCTTAACACACTTGTCGAAATTAAAAATAAAATTAAACACTCAAGCATGGGTTACACCCCTTTTTGTAGGCCAAGAAAACTCAGTAATGTCACTTCAACTGCAATGTAATTCCTCATTGGTCCATGTATTCTAGAATGAAAATAAATGGTATCATTTTCTTTAAGACAAAAATGATGATTTGTTTCAACTCAGAGTTCGATCAAATATTTACATTTTCTAGGATAATTTAACACAACCATGGGTTGAAACTATCCCAGATTTTTCTTAGAATGTATCACAATTTTAAGTAATTATTCATAATTAAAAATTGTATTATGTACTCAAAATTACATTGCATGCATCTGTTTGTTCCCACTTTTTAACAGGATACATGTTGTTACACAACATATTGGGTTATTACAACCCAGCGTTGGGTCAACAATGGACAAACTCAACCATTGGGTTATAAATTAACCTATGCTGGATTGTTTTAAATATAACCATTTTCTGGGTTAACTTAACCCAACTTTTGGGTTCAAAGAACCCAACATTGTTTAGAGTCTACAATGTTTTTTGCACACAAGAAGTGTATTATTTAAGCAACATGAACACGGCATTTTAAAAGCAATTTGATTTGAATACGGTAGGCATCGAACTGTGGTGCACAACATGAATTTTACGGTGGGCTTTTGTAGGAGTCTAAATATTGAAACTGCCATCAGTCAGAAGTGCATGCATGAATGAGTGTTTAAACAAGAGCGCAGCAAACCACAGTTACAAGGTGCTCTTGACTGTCTGATGCGTTTTCGCTGAGAACACTCTTAGCCTAAAAGCATGCATAAATTTGTATGTTTTTTACGCTTTATAATGAAAATGATGCATACACAATTAGATTTTCGAGATGTAAATGCACGATTCAAGTAAAAATGCTAAATACCCATGTACTGCTTTCCGCCGTATAATTGGAACCTCCACGCCCCACTTATTTCAAAAAGAATGGAGGAGCAGTTCAAGGTTGCCGAGTAACCAGCGAGTTCTCTTCATTAAAGGATATCACAAGAAATTAGCCGTTAAATGGTTGTTTCTCTTGCTTTGTTTTCAAATTTATCACTGCCTTTTTGTTTCATTTGCTCTAAACAACAACCAATGCAATACACAAAAAAAGATTGCAGTGTTTTCCAATAACTACTGGGAAGGTTACTGACCACGCCCCTTTACAAATGACACATTAAAAATAGCCATTAAAGAGATCAGTACAATTAGAATTGAACAGATTTTCTTTGAGGAAGCAGGTGACTCTTTTGGGACAATGAAACTGAAAGACAGACATAAAAAGATACAAGAAAGCAGAAATAGGCTAAAAGAGAAATCTTGCTCTTTCATCTGTGTAGTCAGACAGGCGCCCAGGGCCTTTTAATAAGCTGTGAAACTCTTGTCTGACACTTTAAGGAAAATTACTGCATATAGCTAAATTTTGTTACTTGTTAAAATGTTGGTTTTTTTCTAAGAAAAGCATCTTTCTAACATAATTCCATGTTAACGTACGAAGCACAAATGTTTTGATTCGACTCATCATCGTACGCTCCCGGCTTTGCCATTACAGTCAATAAGCGACTCTATTTCGTTGCATTCGCAGGTTACCATGGCAATCTCGTATCAAGCGTTTACCAGACGCCGCCGAGAGCTTCCTCTCTTTTTTGTGTCTCGTCTTTTATGTTGGCCACAAGTGCCCAAGCAGCGTCCTCTCATTACCGCGATACTCTGCTTTCAGCTACATCCGAAACAGGTCATTCTCCTTATCAGCAAAAGAGACGCATCGTTTCCCGCCGTCAGGTAAAAGCGACGGATCCGAGGGAAGTGAAAAGGAGAACGTGAACGGCAGAGTCTGAGCGGTCATTACGAATTTAGGTGGTGTTGAGCAGACTCGTGGAGGCCTATAAAAGATGCAAAGAGGAGAAGCAGCAGCTCGGAGCTCATTACGCCAGCTGATCAGATTTCCTGTTCTGGTTTGTTCACGACGCCACCAGGCTCACAGCAGGACGGCCCAATAAGATTTAGATAAGACGAAACTCGGGCACGCATTCGCTGAAGGATCACCCGCATCCTGCGCCTTCCTTAATTTGTAGTTTTTGTGCACTGGAAGGATTTGGAATGAAATACTAGGGCTGCACGATATATAAAAAATACCAAATAGTCAATTCAAATAGCAGGAAAAATGATCAAATGTGCATATTGAGTTGGTTTCTGATAATATTGTTTTGTTTTTATTCACTGTATTAAAAAGCATCGCTGTTCACTTTCATAGGTTTAAATTGATTTGACAAACTTAAAGCGTTATTGTTTTGCATATCCCCCTATTTAGCAAGTTATTCTTCAATGTCATGCAGCCTTACATCATAATAAATGACAAATCTATTATTATTTAACCACCTTTATTCCAAACCTGATATTTTGATTGTGTGTCAATCCAATGGAAATCAATGGGAACCAATGTTGTACAGTTACCAACATTCATCAAAATGTCTTTTTTTGGGATCTACAGGAAAAAATTAAGTGACACAGGTTTGTAATGACATAAGGGTGATTTTTTTGGTCAACTTTTCCTTTAAACATTCAACAGAAGCTGAACAACTTAAGCAGAAAGATGAAAAAGTACAAAACCTGCAGAAAATACGCATTGATACATCACAGCTAACACCCCAAGCTCCATTAGCAATTCAACATTTCAGCTCGACTGTTCCACACAAGCATTTATTTAGTTGCAGAAAATGGATAGCGATGAGGAACAAGGTGTTTCGGCGAGACAGGAAATGGCTTTCCTGTTAATAGCAGCTATCACATTGAACCTCAGCAGCATTAGCTTAATGAAAGTACACAGCGGTGCAGGAGTGTCCGTACCCATCTGAGAAACACATTCTGCCGCTGCTCTCTTTTAATCTGTGTCACTAATCCCTCTACAATCCATCCAATCCCTCTGGACATGCCAGAGCGTGACTAGCCTATTCAATTAATTAGCCAGCCGTACACAAAGCATTAGCTAGCCGCGCACCTAACTGCTCTCATATTATGGCGAACGGAGCCGCGGATCAGACGTGGAAGCGCTGAAGGGTACGCTCGCTTCGACTGGTACACATGAGTGGCGAAGTTTATTTAACAACAACACAGTGGGGGAAGGACAAAGTTAACGCTGTGTAAACATCAGTTAGCATTCATTAGCCACAGTTTGTTCACGGAAGATAACAGAGGGCAGAGGGGTAAGATGCTGGGCTGGGGAACGTAGCGTGATGTACATTATGAGTGCGTCTTCAACTTTTGGGACTTTATTTTTTATATAGATTTTAGCGTTTAGTTAGACGAAGCAGTGTACTAGTTTATTAAACAACCACAACATGATGCTATTCAAGATAATGCCAATTCACACAAATGGAAAAAAAGTGGCAGGTCTGATCGAGCAACACCATCTCAAGGGAATTAGTGACATTGTCACGAACTGTAATCTATTAATTCGTGTTTGTGACACGAATTTCCCCCCTTTTTTTAGTTAGTCAGGATGACCTTTTTTCGTGACACACAGCACGACTTTCAGTCTTACATATTTTAATACGCCGTATCTATATATAAAACATATCAACGCAATCTGAGCGGAATTCACCTATTTTACAAGGTGGCTCATTCATGTGAATTCCTGCTAACTACATCTCATTCGTATGTTTTGTAATGATTTGACTTTCCCCTGTTACGTTAGGTTTAGGGGCGGGGTTAGAGTAGCCATTTATCATTGCTTGCCACCTTGTGAAACTCGCGTTTTTAGCAAAGATAGCCTTCGCGGCTGTGATTTTGGGGTGAGGTAAGGTGTTGGTTAGCCACCACCTAAAATATGTACGACTTGATATCAGGTTATGAATATATAAATGTACATACACGCACGCCATATGCGGTCTGCATATTAAAAGTTGTGCTGAGTAACATGAAAAAAGTCACGTTGATTGTTATTAAAAAAGGTTGTGCTGACTGACACGAAAAAAGGTGAAAATTTGTGTCCATGAACACGAATGGTAGATGGTAGTGCCTATGCAACGAACTGCCTTGAGACTGGGTTGAATAGAAACATGTGGAACAGGACGTGACAGCGCTGGTACCCTACTGGTGGAAAAATGGCAGGGGAGACTTGGCATCCACAGATCTCACATCTTGGAGCCAAGCGAGCCAAGTGTAATAGCATTAAATGTTCCCTCTCTGTCTTTCCCCTTCTAGGTCACTGTCAATATCTCTCACTGTCTGTCCAAGCACATGCCATGTGGTGAATGTTTGAGCATCTCGACAGCCAAACACACTGAAGCCTCATCTGAGAACACAAGACACAGCAGGACACAGCTCGGCCTCGGGTGCCTCACACACAGACAGAATATAATATGTAATATGTAATATGTAATATGTAATATGTAATATGTAATATGTAATGGAATGGAATGGAATGTAGCTGATGCAGATAGAGAGTTAGAGAAGCGATGAGGCATTTGGATGACTTTTTTCTTGGAGAGACAGACAGCAGAAGTGAGAAAACGGAATGGGATGGGATTAGAAGAAGGCTACGTTCACACTGCAAAGTTTCTGGGGTGACAGCTTCATTTAAATGCAGAGGAGAATCTGTTCAATCAATAGTTCTCAAGACTTTTCAAGCCAAGTAACAGCTCTGATTATGTCACAACATTCACAGGACCACCACAATGCTTTCTGCTTATTTATTGTGAGCAACATACATGAATGTGTACATTGTGCATTCTTGTACAATTTTGAATACACAATTAATGAAACCCTCTGAACAAAAAACATCAGTATCAAAGAAACAAATCTGTGTTCAAAAATGAAAACTCAAAAGCGTCTGTGTAACATCATCTGTGTCAAACTCTGAATGCAATGTTGAATAAAAAGCAGCCCACTCAGAAATACTATAGAGGTGAAATAAATGAAATTAGGTTTTATCAGCATGACAGAAGCATGAAATTCACACGTTAACGAACGTTGGTTATGCAATATTAAAGCCACACTATTGAACTTTTGTTCACGGCTCCCCCGTGTGGTTGATAAGTGCAATTGTCTGTTACCAGTGTCGTAAATAATGTCGCTGTATAAGCTTCCCCGTGGGCAGCGCATTACACATACATTTGTTTACTTAACTGCTGAAACGTTGCCGCGCTTTGACTAGAAAATGCATAATCGTTCTTTTGGCATTTTATCATTCAGCTTCTGATGTCTCACCCTGGGAAACATTTTATTTTAATTATATTCAAGGCTCTTATTTGCTGTTTTTTCTTTATAGTTTGGTCCAAGTAATCAATTTGAAAAATATGAATTTATTTCATTAGAAAACTAATTTATAAAAAATATATGTTTCAATTATATTTTTGTATACCAAATTTCTGATATTTAGTCAAACACCTTGAGATTAAAAGATCATTAGAAAACATTTCAGTCAAGAGTTTCCAAACTTTGCCGGGCACTGTATTTAAGGGGCCGTTTACACGAGACCGTTTTCAACTATTACGTTTAGACCGTTTTCCGATGACGTCATGCGCCTGCGTATTACGCGCTCGGTCGCACGAGTATAGCCAAAACAATATGGCGGCTTCCCGTACTGTGAGCTCTTGTATTAACGTTTCCCCAGCAAAATGTGGATTTGCTGCACCAATAACACCAGCGGAGACACATTATTTACATTCGCCAGACTTTAAACACACATAAGTCGACCAAAGGTATTAAAAAGCACTTTTGCCTTATAACTGTGCATGTGTATGTGCCAAGGCACGTCCTGGTTCTTTACACAACAACATCGCCATCCAGTGGCCTGGCGTGCATACTACATCGTTTTTATCCGTTATCCTGGATCATTGTAAATGCAGAACGTTTTGAAATGTTGTCATGTGTACGTGAAACTTTTCAAAAACGCAAAAAAAAAACGTTTCCGTTTTTCATCGTGTTAACGTGGACTAAGTATTAAAAGCAGAGTTTGATATCAGTTCATCATCAAGTCAGGACACATTCCAACATGACATCCACACAGATGTGAGTTTACATACTTGAAGAATCAGCCAGCCAAGCATACCTTACAGTACCGCAACTAAAGTTTTAAAGAACAGAGTGATGTGGCCTAAATATTCACGTTTAAAATACGATTTACTGTAAAACAAAATGGGATAGTCCCTTTAAATAATGTTAAGCACAGACCTCATTTTAAATCGACAACCGCTATCCTTAGAAAGCCATTAGAAATTCCAAAGGGAACCCGTGGCTCCAAAAAATGCTAATTTTGTTCACTGCTGCAAACTCGACAGTTTCATAGCTGTTTCTTCAACTCGCTTTCTTCTTCCTCTATTCCCCTCATTTCTCCATCTCGATTAGAACCTCACCTCGATGTTTCTCCTGAAACCAGCTCAGAATAATCAAGAGAGAGAGAGTCACTGCACAGAACGCTCAGCACTTCTATCGATTCCTGCCTGATCTTTTCAGATTACATTTCTGTGTGTTGCCTTGTTATTTAACCAAACCAGATAAGCATCCAGCGATGATTTCAGCCGCCGTGCCTCGAGCGGCCTCATTTTCATCCATTCATACGAAACCTTTGTAACCGCGGTGAGAAAAGAAAGCCTGCTGGATATGACTGGTAAAAAAAGCGTGTGAATGGGGGACTTGGCGAACGTTAGAGATGCAAGACAATGGATTTATCTGTTGTGTCTCATGGGAGAAGAGGCGCACGTACAAAATCCAACACAAAAACATTATACTACAGTCTGGTTCAAAAGTTCTTATTGGACGTGAAGCAGTCATTTTTTCACATTGCTGGTTCAACATTTCAAGTTCAGATGGGATTCATGCGTTTAACAAAACAGGACAATTTTTACGTACGGGTAGGAGTTACTATTCTAACAGATAACCGTTATAAGGTAATACGGTTACTTTATGTCAATATGTACAACACCAGCAACAAAGAATTTGTTATCGAGCTGCTTAAAGTAAAAGGCCGGTTATAAAAGGTCTCTGCCTCCAAACTCCATTTAATATTCTTGACATTTAACATTTAAGCAGGCTTTCTTTCTCCAGCCAACAGGACAAACACACAAGATCAAGTTAAAGCCATTTACTCACATCAACTTCTGGAATAAAGGAAAATCTCACAAAGAACATTCTGCACAAAACTCAGTAAAATGAAGCTCTTCCGCCGCTCGTTTTTCATTCTCACACCTGTTTTACTTTTAATATTTTCACACTAATTGAAATATAAAAACAATTTCCATCAACGTTATTGTAACACAAAACCGATTTACTAGAAAAGTCAGTTTAACACCGAAAAGTCTATTACTATCATTTACAGGTTAATTTACAGTATTTTGTCTATAAAGTGTTTCATTTCCTTTAGTAGATTTACAGCGACACACCCCATTACACCAGTTCATCGGGGCTTCTTGTGTTGTTTTATGGTGCATCACCGGACAATAAACCGTGTTATTCTCTGTATAAATTATTTGAATACTGTATGTACACATGTTAGGACAATGTTTGATGTGTGACATGACCATTCCATGCATTACTTCTATATTACGAGATCATGTAAATTACATTTCATGCAGCGTAATGTTTCAATGTGTGAATTTAAACAGTCTCCCAATTGTAAAGCCGAAGGTGAATGATTTGGATAAAGGGAGTGGACTCTGAATCACGCAAACGGCTCGTGCCCTAGTCCGATTAGTGAACCGCCGCGGATTTACGTCACTACATATAGTCCCCGGCTGGCGGAAAGGAGGGGATTAGATTCGCCAAACGAATCATTTGAGAGTCAGTCAAGAAGTAAGGCAAGAAAAACTGCCTATTATAAGGTGTTTTTAGTATGCAGGTAAACTTGTTGATGGACACTATACATAAAGAGTAAATATTCTGTGATTTTTAAGGTGTGATATTACTTTTCGAAGCGATAGACTTACAACTGTGGGACACAGACTGATTCTGAGAGAGGGACTTTGGGCTACATCTAAGTTTTGAATCTCTGGGGAAAAAACTAAACAACCAGCTAGAAATCACCTAGAACACACTAGCGACAACACGGAAACGCCCTCGGCATTGCGATTGCAAAGCCATACACTGAAAATACAACATTTTTGTCATGTTATGTGAAAAGCTTGTTTAACATGTTAGCATAGCAAGGAAACAGAATTGAACTGGTAATAAGGACATACAGCGGGTTATCATTTCCATTCACTGAATCTATTAATACAATTGAAGCCGTCCAAAAAAGTAAAAGAGAAAAAATAGCTGCATAAATTGTATAGGAGTCCATTTGTAACTTGGTGACCAGGGTTAAAGCTGTATTTTAACTCAGTTTATATATATTCGTGCCTCCCAAACTGCTTCACAGGATCAAATAAACTTGGAATCCTTCTCAACGAGACTCATCCGTTTCACACAATAATCTCAACCGCATGCAGTCCAAAGAAAGTATTACAAGATGAAGCTTTCCGTCAACTCAGCTCCTTGGGAGGCCACTGGGAAGCATTTAAATAGGGTCTATGGTCACAGCATCTCTACCGACAGAAGTGCACGTCCCTATTTGTGCAGACAGCACCGTCTTCTCAATCAACATCTAACTGTTCATTGTGTGAGAGAGAGAGATTGCCCACTCCAGACTTCAATGCCAGATAAACTGCAAGTCCAATCTCGCTGCTATCAAGAATCGAACTCCACTATGCATAAGACGAATGGAACACACACAGGAGAACGCACACCTGCGGTGAGAGGGAACAGGCAGCCTGATTGCGAATGAAAGCTGCAATATGAACTCCTACGACAGTCCTGTTGCTCTCGTATTATATCCAATTATCCCCGTGTAGCATCCTTGGACCACAAAACATCCAATCAAACATTAGGCAGGACGTCACACTGACCCCTGAGCTTCGACCCATTACCTCAAACAAAAAGCTAGAATGTTGCAAAAATAAGAGCTTCATTGCCGTCCAATTAAAACACAAATCACACGCATGATAATGCAAATTATATTTGAAACTGATTACAAGGACCTTAGCGAACTATTGGAAATAATGACAAACTAATGATGAAGAATTACCAATTAAGAGATTAAAATTAAGCCAATTTAGTACATTATGTTTGTATCTGTCCTGGGTAACCAATAGCAACAGAGAAACTTCTTTGAGAGAGTCTGAAGGTCCCCAGCACTGTCTGTTCGGATCCCTTTGGTTCCAGATTATGCACAGAATTTAAACAAACTTCCTCATTGTTCAAATAAAACATACAGGTAAAGTATCTTTGCTGTAAGGTTAGTATACATAATGATATTCATGTTTTATATTTTATACATATAGAGTCACGGAAAAACTAAAAAGACCATTTCATTTTAAAATTGACCATTTATAGGTATCTGTTTAGGTAAAATTATCATTTTTGTTTCAAACTGTGAACTAATAACAATATTTCTACCAAATTTTGTGTAAAAATATTGTTTTTATTTGCATTTATTTTCAGAAAACAAAGCTAAAAGTAACAGAAACGCTCCATATTTTTTCAGAGCTCAAATACTGCGAAGAAAACAAGTTCATGTTCACTTTTAAGCAATACAACAGTAATATTTGTGCATGAAAAGTTATTTTTTATGTGATAACCTGGATTTTAATCACAGTTTTCATGTGTCTTGTCATTTGTCAGTCTTTTACATTGCTGTTGGATGACTTTGTGTCACTCCTGAGGTTTGAAAATTCAACAAACACTGGACTGGAATGACCACAATGCATCTAAAAATGCTGATTTGAAATGAAAATTTGTTACGGTCTCTTAATGTTCTCCACGACTGTATATACATTTGGTCATATTGTATATATTGTAATGGTCAGCTAAATATATTAATATATAAAAAGGAATGTTTTATATATTAATTTAGCAGAAAACGCCAATAGGCACACATAGAAGAGCAGGGATCCATGCAGTTTCGCAAGACTGGTGTTTTTCATGCAAGATTTCCCAGTGTTTGTAAAACTACAAGTGCCTTGAAGCTGCAAATAGTCTCGATTCATAATTGTCATTGACTTTAATTTTCCCACTGTGTGTTGGAATGGATTTCGCTGACACCTTTCTTATTTTTACCAGCTAGGTGAATAAAAGGTGCACTTTCAAAGTTATGCAGTATTCTTGTGATTCCTAGTCTATTTTAGCTTTCCGAATCTGAATATCATCACAGATTATATAAATCCAGAACATTTCAAAGCAAATATATTGATGTACAAAAAAATGCAGCATGTCACATTATAGGTGTAGGCCTACTACATTATTAAAACCTTAAAATGGTCGTAGCATATAACATTGTATTCTTGTTTTTGTTTTTAAACCTGAGATCCATACAGTTATTCAAGTTTTTGTTAAAAAAAAGTATTTATTTAGAGTCTTTATAGTATTTAATTATTCATTATTTTATAGCTCGTTTTATAGCCTTTCTGAACAGTGAACAGCCAGGTACCCTCGTTGATAAAAAAATATATTCTGATGATCTATCTGATCAGTATTTTTAAACTATGTTTTCATCAAAATTAAATTAAAAAAGTTATGTTAGACCCGATGGCCTTGTGGGCAGTGCTACGCAGTTTCACTTGCACTCATGCAAAGTTTGAGTCCCGGCTCATGGTCTGTTTCTGACCCCGCCCCTTTCTCTCTCCCAATTCGCTTCCTGTCCTCTCTACCACTGTTCTGTACAATTAAAGGGAAAAAGGCAAAAAATAAATCTGTTTATTAAAGTTCTAGGAAAAATGTAATTTCACCATTATCACTGGTTGGATGGATATCACCCATCATATACAAAGACACTGCGTGTATACTTTGTGGTCACGCAACATACAAACATAAAACACACACTGAAACTGCTTGCAGCCTCACAAATTCACCTCAATTCAAAATGCACAAATGATCTTATAAAAGTGGGGACTTTATTCCAACACTTATTTAATCGCTGACTCTGAGTTTAACCCACATTTAAGCTTCTCTCTATATCACAGGTTTTGGGGTTTTACCAATTACCATTTATTATCTGCTGAGAACTGGCGTATAATGTAATTCTGCAGGAAGAACGTGCGATGGAATAACAGATAAAGGTGAATATTCATATACGAGTCTCTTTAAAAATGATCCCATTTCTGCTTTTATAGGACATGTGCCATGTTCAGAATACAACACCATAGAACTGCATACACCACAGTATATTCTGCATTCTACCACGGTAAAATAATAAAAAACAGAACGAGATGTTTTAAACAGTTCATTATTGCTTTTTACACAGCTCAAATAATGTAGTATGACGACAGCTATAAATATTTGAGCTTCGATCCTGGACACATGCATGCTTCAGAATTATCATCATTAAACTATGTAGAGTTATTATAAGAGTAATTATTTTGATCTTTTTATTATTTTTAATTTAAACTATCGATAACACTTTACAATTAAGTTAACATTAATAAATGCATTAGCTGACATGAACTAAAAAAGAGCAATACAGTTATCAAATAAGACAGCATTTCATATTATGTCAAAGAGCTATTTTTCCAAGCCATGACTTACAAATACAACCTTATTTTAAAGTGTCAAATTAACTTTGGCATCCAGTGGATACTGCTTTGAGTTTCTTCTTAGGTCTAGTCGAGCACACTGCATTATGGGATGTGTTATTCCATCTGCTGTACAAGTCAAGATATTCCATTTAATCGCAACGCTCTGAATCGATCTCAAATACCGCACATACAGTACAGTAATATACATACTGTACACTACTAAACTAGAGAAGTATGTGAGGATGGTATTTTTAAAAAAGCCACAAAAACATTCACATACCACCAAAAAACACTTCAACACCCAGAGACACCTGCTTAAAAGCATTCCTATTGAATTTTCACCACGACAGCCCGTCAATAACCACACACTTGTAATCCCAGCGTTACGATAGCGCGCACATGTCTATTCAGTCCCTCAAGCTCCACTCTCACCTTCTCTTAAAATTAAACATGCTCATGAAAAGAACACATTGAAGTCGATGTGCTACATAATTACTGCTCAAAGGATCGAATCCAGAACAGCGCAATCTCTCTGTCCATCATGCTTTGCTCTTAGCACTCCGAAATATCTGAAAGAAGTTATGCCAGTAGCATCAGCGCTTTAACTACAAAGCGAACATCAATCCCCAGGCCCACAGCAATTGTGTTCCTGGCTGCATTTACACATCTTCCTCAGTGGAGAGGTACAAGCACCAAATAGGTTTGTGACGAACAGATCACAGATGGATTTCTGTGTCGTGTCGTTCATGGTGGTTGAGGTGGTGTGCTTTTGGGACTGAACGGTTGCTGGTGGTTGTGCTGTGACCTGCGAGTTTTGGTTTCATTAAATGTTTTCTCATTTTATTTGGCTCTTGAAATGATATTGAAAATGCGAAAACACTAATATTAAGCGTCATTTATAACTGTACACATTTTATGTGACCTGGACCACAAAACCAGTCATAAGTAGCACGGGTATATTCGTAGCAATAGCCAACAATACACTGTATGATTTTTCTTTTTTGCCCAAAATCATTAGGATATCAGGTAAAGATCATGTTCCATGAAGATATTTGGTAAATTTCCTACCGTAAATATATAAAAACTTTATTTTTGGGAGTGGTTGCAGCACAGTCGTGAACAAAAATGCCCGTAAACACGCCTACAAACTTTGTGGGAATACCCGCTTTCTGGGAATAACCCTTGGCTTTTGGGTTCATCTACTCCTAACAAAGTCGCTACAGCGATAAGCCAATTGAGAGAGTTAAAACAAACCTGTTTCGTCTTAGCAACGGCCTGCTACACCGCCTCTGATACACAACTTTAAAGGCGATTTTCACCCTCAGATTCCAAGCTTTCAAACAGTTGTATCTTGGCCAATTATTGTCCTATCCTAACAAAACATCAATGGAAAGCTTATTTATTAAGCTTATTTGTTGACCCTGATGACTGTTTTTTTGGGTCCAGGTCCACAAATATAATTCTAGAATAACCACAACAAATAGTAGTACAGACAGTATTAGATTTGTATCTATAATTCAGAAAGAAATGTAAATGCTTTCTCATGCAGAAAGTGTGGTTAGAGTCTTCTGGATGCTTGCCACGGTGTTGCCATCTGATTGCTAGGTCATTGCGTACTGGAGACACTCCAAACAAACATCAAGTCTACATGGGTTGGATCTTTAATAATATTACAGCATTTTGAAAGCTGTAAGGTAGGCACTCTTGCAATTGTGAGGCTTGCTTTACCATGCGTGTCCATTAAACCCGATCTATGGGATTGAAAACTGTAATTCAGATCAAACTTAAAAACTTTCATTTAAAACCTTACAGGGATAGTTCACCCAAAACCGAAAAATGGTAATATCCATTGACTTGCATTGCTTTTGTGTCCGAACAATAGAAGTCAAAGGGTACTGGCGTCGTTCGCTTCCAAACGTTCTTCAAAATATCTTCTTTTGTGCTCTGCAGAAGTCATACAGGTTTAAAATGACAAGAGGGTTAGTTAAACATGACTGAATTGTCTATTTGGGGGGAGGGAGGGGGAGGGTAAACTATCCCCTCAATTCATATAACAGATCAAACTTTAGTCCATTTCTGATTCGCATTGACATGGTTTGGGCTTGGGGCCAAGCGTTGGGAGATTCCCATGTACACAGGCAGCAAAAAACAGAAAGGGTCTCTGATGGGAGATAATTTCAAAGGTCTTCCCACATTCCTTTGGCCAATGCCAGCTTAAATTTCAACCCGGACTCTCAGACAAGACAAACAATGGATTACTTAGTCGGTGCCCCACAAGGCCATTTAGCATTTTCTAACTGAACATACACATTGAGGACCACAGACTCCAACCTGTAACTGTGACACCAGCCTGTGAAACCATCGACCCGTCTTGACTCACAGATATTCAGCATAAATAATGAGTTTACTTTCAACCTGTAATTATAAGAGCAAGTAAACATCTGCTTGTTCCGGACGTGTTTACGGGAGACGACGGCGTTTAAGGGCGAGATGATTGCCGTAGTCGTATTAACCGTCATTCAGACAGATGTTTCATAAGTGTTTGGAAATAGCTATGATTGCCGTCAAAAGCAGCAAAATGCAATTAGCCGCTAATCAAGGACCCAGAACTGTGGCGGAACTCATCTACTGCACTGCGCTGCGTCCAATTACTCACCGCTCCTACATTAACACTGACAGGTAGTGCTAATGAAGCTAGCATCGCAGAGAGAGAGACGCCTCATGCAGAAACTTGTCCTCACTCAACCAAACTAATTCTTTTTTATCATTCACTCACCCTCGTGTCATTCCAAACCTGTATGACTTTCTTCTGCAGAACACAAAAGAAGATATTTTTAAGAACGTTTGTAACCAATATCGGCCCCCAATTGTGTGGACACAAAACCCCTGAGAAAATTCAGGTTTTGAAAAACATACATAACACTTCCATGATATTGTTTCCGTGGCAAAATGTTTGAACAACGTATGGGTCAAAAAATAATTACTTTTTTCGTGAACTATATCTTTGCATCCTGTGTCTGGATAACTGATATAAAAATGGGTATTTTATGTTTTGTAAAATCCGTAACTGATCCTGAAAACATTAAAATTCAAGACACATTACCAATTCTCTCATGTTTTTATACAGCAAGGTTAATGACTCACCATATGGTCAGGCAATGCATGTCCAGACAGGAGTGCTGATTGCAGCGTTACATAGATGCAACATGTGTTAAACATACGTGACGTGTAAACAGTACATCCAGTTCGACATCAGAGATGAAGGTGTGTATCTACTGCATTAGAGAGATGAGAGCGAGACAGATGAAATAGGAAGACAGAAAACGCAGTATGCATTCTGTGGGAAATGTTCTGCCCTTTGTGCAGCGCTCATTTACTTATTAACCGAAAACAAACAACAAACATTCATAAAGTTTACTTAGCAGTGAATGACACAAATGGCTTGTTTTAGGGTTGATAACAGCATGTTAAGCATAATGAAGCATTAGAATTGTCAAAAGTATGTGGACACCCAAATGTGGTTGTTAGGCTTTTCATTTCCAAACACTGGCATTACGGGGCTGGATCTCACTTTGATTTTATAAAAGCAACTCACTCACTTTTCGGTTAGTATGTGGCTGCGGAGATTTCCGTTTAGACACGTGAGCAGTGAGATCAGACACAATGTTGAATGATGGGGTCTGGTTTACAGTCACAGTTCCAAATCCCAGTGCCTCCTTTGGGATTCAGGTCTGGACTTGATGCAAGCCAGTCGAAGTCTCTTTCACCAGACTCCGTAATCATTTCTAAAACCTATAAAACCTGCTTTGTGCACAGGGGCATTGTCATGCCCAAACAAAAAAAAGAGACTGCCAAAAATCAGAAGCGCACAATTGTCCATGATGTCATTGTGTGGCATAACATTTATATTTGTCTACACTGGAATTGAGAGGTCTGGCCAAATGTGCTGATTAGAAAAGGAGTTTCTGCGATACTTTGGCCATAATTCCAAATGATTCTAACCTGTAGCCATTCACGGCCTCCAACTAAACGAACAAAAGCCAATTTCATTTTTGCAATTTGTTTTGAACAGCATGTAGAGATTTGGCTGTGCTTGCCCCCACAAATATGGCGATTTCTGAACATTTTTTTGTGTGGACATTTTAGGTGGTCCATGTAAGTAACTCAAAAATCTAGTTTTACTCTTAACATACTGTCACGGAAACTTTAAGCATGAGATGTCCTCACAAACTCACTGAAACAAACTTGTGTGTGTGTTTTCTAAGAACGTGCTATTGTGTAGCAGTGTTATTTGCGGGCACGGGTTGTGTGACATTTAAGCCCAGTAGTGCCGTGTGTCCTGCACTCAGTTTAATTGAAACAGATGGAGAGTCTGAAGCACAGCCACAGGGCGTGAGCTTTAAACCTGAGCGAACACACACATCACGACACACATACTGCATATATCTCTGCTTTTATTAGTGCCGTTTACTAAGGCAAGCATCACTATCACTTATTCTCATACTTAATCCCTAACATCAAGTATTAAACTTCAACCTGTCCTGTGATGCTTTTGCTACAGATATGAACGATACCTCAAATCTCCAAAACAACTCATGACAATGAGCTAGCAAGGAAACTGTATAATGAGGACATTGCCACCTCCAACAACACTCTGGCAATGTTTGCCATGAGCAGGTACCATTTAATTTCTACAAAAGGTAGACAATCAACGTTTTGGAACAAATAAAGAAAACTATTTTGGGATCCAGGGTGAACAAGGTCACTATAGCACACTTAAATTTAAAGTGCAATATTTTCATGCACTAATTTTGCATTTAAAGGAAGAGTTTACCTAAAAATGTAAATTCTGTCTTCCCTTACTCACCCTCTAGTTGTTCCAAATCTTTATGAATTTATTTTTTCTGATGAACACGGAGAAAGATATTTGGAAGAATGCTTGTAACCAAATAGTTCTTGGCCACCATTGACTACCAAAAATAGCTTTAAAAAATGATTTGTTCTGTTGAACACAAAAGAAGAAATTTTGAAGAATGTAGGAAAGCCAACAGTTCTGGGGCACTTTTGACTACCATTGTATTTTTGTGCTATTGAAATTTATACAGATTTGGAACAACTCAAGGGTGAGTAATTTTTTTGGGTGAACTGTCCCTTAAACATACAAAAAAAGATCAACTTAAGAAGATCTTAGTGTACTCAAATGTGCTATTTTAAGACACAAAGAACAGAAGTACAAAAAATAAATACAAAAAATATTTTAGTATACAATAAAAGTATTTTTAGTATATTTAGTAGAAAATGTATGTGTGACAATAGAGCTTTTTAGTACATTATGGAAGTGTACGTAAATATAGTGTACGTCGCACTTTTTTCACCTTGGATTTGATAGAGTAGTTTACATTACAAAATAACAGTTTCAATTAATTCAATTTGTTCTTTGTATCTATAAATGTCATATCAACAAGTTCAACAAAGTCTCTAAACTTAAAAGAAATTCATAATTAAATTGGTAACAATAAAACGTAAACAACAATTAATATTTTATTAATTGTAGCTACACTTACAAACCCGACACAATGAAAACTGGCAGCTAAATTTGATCTGGGTTGTTTAAAATGGACCAGTATAATATTACTTTCTGCTGACCGCATATAAAAACAGCCCTTTACAGCACTCAGAGCTCAGAAAAGTGGCCTAAAATATCCGAAAATAAATATCCGGCAACTCTCAAAAGACTCTTGAATCAGATACAACATCAGCTTAATAATAAAAAAATCATAAAAATGTCATGGACTTTACCTTGATCGCGAGGAGAATCTGGATAATCCACAACGCAAAAAAACTCAAAAGCTGAATATCGGTTCTTTCCAAGCCAAAGTTCAGTCATAACTCGACTCCATCCGCTACCTGTTTCAGGACCCCTCTGAGAGAAGAGGCGAGTACTGTGAAGGCAAAGGGTGGAGGGGTGAGATAGTCACCTGTGGAGCAAGCGATCAGCCAAATCATGCCGTGAGACCTGCGGAGAACGGGTTGTGAAGCTGGTCCCAGGTCAGTGGGCAGGCCGCTGTGATCTCACATTGCCCTTCTGTGTGTAGCTGATAGCCGGCAGGTAAGAGGATCTGTACTTAGTCGGGGAGGAAGACAATACCTGCTCGCTCAGGCCCGAACGGCTCGGAGGGGAGGGAGATCAGTCTTACGCTTTGATGGCGGGGCGGTCAATGAAATAGACCTGTCAACACAGCTGTTATGTGAAGATAGGCCATACCTGTGCACGGAGATTCACATACCTTACACAAACACACATACACAAGTAATAAACAACGGCAACAATATTTTCTGGGTCCACTCCTGGCAAGAGGTTGCAGAACGGCGGCGTTTAATGAGTCAGCATGGAAATGTGATTCTAAAACTAAAAAAATTTTTAGAAAAATGTTCTGTATTGGTTCATATATCTAAAGCGTTTATATTGATGCATGTGTGTGATTCTCAAAGGAGCACTAAAGAGTGGACATTTTGAATACTCAGAAGAGATGTAAGGTACACCTTCATTCATTATACATCTTCATTTCCTCTCACTCTTTGTGTCCGTCTCTGGATGTGTTAGAAATAGGATAGTATCGTACTACTCGTGCTATTGTTGTATGATGCTGAATGCATACTGTGCATATTTAATATATGGAAAGTCACATGACAATGAAAAATAAAAGCACAAACACTCATTTTAAACAATGGCCAGTATGCTTAATACACCTTATAGTATGCAGCAAGTTAGTATCCTATCATTCTATAAAGTTCATTTTTTATTTCAATCTATTAAAACATGCTTATCAGTCATGACATGAAATCCACACATTACATTTAATGTGCAAAATGACCTGTTAAACAATGTCTGCTTTGCAGACCTTCCTAGTGCCATAACTTTTAAAATGAGTCACATAAAACTTTAAAGGAGGGTGATATTATTCCCTAGACAGATTTCAGGTCAAAGTGACAACAGAGGCAAGGTCTTTCCTGTATAAATATTGCCACTTAAACCTGTTTAATATTATAATGAAAACACGCACAAACTGTTTCCTGCACCAGCGCGCACGCACACACACACAAACACAAAAACACTCACACTAGTCTAAAATAAAAATGCAATGAAGTAAAATAAGAAAGAAAATGTGATATCCTTATCGATAGATTAACATTTATGTGTCTCTGTGCATGAATCTAAATCGCGAAGAACCAACATTACTTACCCATTGTGTGTGTGAGAGAGAAAGAGATACGGCAGACATTTTGCCGTCATGGGGTGAGAGCCTACCCCTGTCAGACACATTTGACTTCAAACGGAGCAGAAAAAGATGGAATTAAATATGTATGATGGAAAGGAGAGAGAGACTCGACAACGCGGCGAAATGTCATGAACTTAAGAATGGCTGTTCTCAAGACAGTTCACGTGCCGAGCCTTTGACCTCCGACCCACAAGTCAACAGCCCAGACACCCCGAGAGAACCACCCGTGCCAATGTTGCCAACCTTTGAACCTAATATGATCCCATTATAAGCCTCAAACCCTGACCGATATCATTAAGATGTAAACTAACGAAAATCATATTAGCAAGCAGTTTTCCGTAGCCTGTCTGATGCATGTTGCACAAAAATGCCCAGAGGTTTTGAAAATCTCGAGCGGAAAAAGCTACAATATTTTAGACTTCACGGCAACAGTCGAAAGGCTCGAAGAGATTGCCTCATAAAGCACCGTAGTACTTGAAGAAATATACCTGCTGAAGACCGTTCTCTCAGAAGTCTCAAAGCTGTTTGTCTCTCTCAGGACAGCATGTTTATCTGCTCAGGACGCATGCTGTGAGTGTCAATGAGGCACTCCGAGAAAGATAAACTTGTATTAAACACTGTTTACCGTATAGGGAATTACACACACTCACATTTCAAGTTCCCTCATGGAGTCACACACTAAATCCCAAGAACACACATGCACTTATCTGAAATATCATGAACGACTTCTCTAGAGGAGCACGTCCAACAAACATCATTACAGAATACACATTACAACACCACCACACGTTCATAAACAGAAGAAGGGAACTCGCTGCTATGCTTAGGTATAGAAACCCTTCATGCCGACATCTGAAGATGGAGCGAATGAGAAATTGGATGAAAGGGGTGGGATGCTGAACGGCGAGGAAAAAGGGGCAAGGGGAACTATACGATTGCTGTTATCGAGTTGGACAGGTAGAAATTGAATCAGCGCCGCAACCGGTGGAGGAGTAATTGATTCTTAGATGAGGCAGCTTTGGGATACAGTGCGTGAATGTGTGAGAGAGAGGGTGACAGTTGACTAAAACGGATTAAAAGTGGAACATTTTTGTAAGATCCCGGAATAATTTGCAGATATGAGCGTATAATCTGTGCATATAATAAGATGAACATAACATTTCTGATGCTGTGTAACAAGATCAGTACTCTGGCAGTTTTGTGACTTTTTGGAGGAATTTATTCGGCAAATGCGTTTATTCGCATTAACCCTTCTTCGCAAAAATGAAAAGACACCTAAAGCGAGCGTAAAAACTTTTTTTGCGAATTAAGGGTTTTTATTTCGAAATTTAGCTTTTCCATCACTCGTTTCTGATGCAAAACTTCAAAATGCGAATAAAACCAGAGTGCTGGAAACCCGCTTAGTGTTCAGCTTTTATCTCTAAAGTACATGAAGGGGACACAATGCCTCTTCCACCAAAACAAATTTGTTTCCACCAACAACATTCATCTCGGTCTTATTCTGGTGCATCCTTTAGTACTTTAACAATATCACACCATAGCTTGGAGAATATGGATGGAGGCTGACCTGACAACTCATAAGTAATTCCATGCAGATGTGTAGTTTTACCACAGTGAGCAGAAATGATCACACACAGGTAAAAGCACTATGAACAAAAAAACAGGAGACAAGCAAAGAACAAACACATATCCTTGAACTAGAGAGGTCCTTCTCATATCCTCGGTCCTGCCGGCGTCATACTAATGAAGAATTCCAATGATGAATAGATGATAAAAGCACGAGGAGGAAAGAAAGCAGAGGCAAAATACACAAACTAAAGCATCGATTACAAGCTCATACACGGTTTTGCTTTGCTACCGCGTCACTTGCTTGATAATTCAATACGTGTTTCCATTAATTGAAGACAGGTTTTTTGTGATCGGATGAGGGGAATGACAAACAGTAAAAGTAATAGACGCTGGCGTTGGAGTTATTTACAGAAAGTGTGACTTAGTGTTTAATAAGATTCAACTATATTGTATTGGACCTTTTGACCCCATGTTGTCCATCAAAATGCGAGTTCACCCAAGTTAATGAAAACTGTTTACTTTACTTAGTCGGGTTTAGAATGACATAAGAGTGAGTCACAAATATAAAAAATATATATATATTCCTTTTTACATAGAATGAACGTAATTATGTTAAGTATAATGCAAGTTGACTGTGGTCCATCTAGTTCAATATTTAAGGTGCTGTGTGTGATATTAAGGAGGATATACTGACAGAAATGCAATATAATATACAAAACTTTATCTTCAAAGGTGTATAAAGACCTTACATAATGAAGAGTTATGCTTTTATTACTTTAGAATGTGCTCTTTCTATCTACATACACTGCAAGTCCCCCTACATGGAAACCGTTGTTTCTACAGAAGCCCTAAATGGACAAACTACTCTAATGCGATTCGTAAATACGTTATCACCTTCGGCAAAGAAGCGAATACGTGACAACATCTTAGTGCTGTGTCAGCCACCATAGTGCTTAGAAAGAGAGGGGTGGCGTGAGCTCTTGGTTGTAATTCATAACCTCACCACCAGAGGCCGCTAAATAACACAAACTGGACCGTTAATATAAAAAAATATATAAATATGGACACAAGCACTATATTACAAGCCACATTCTAACTTTGCATGAAAAAATAAGTAGCTGACTTACAGCTTCGCTAACTCATTTACCTAGATGGGAAAACAATGCAGACATCCTGCTTAACATCTTTAGTGGTCTATGGAGAAAAGAAAATGATACAGTTTTAGTCCAGTTTTGTGCAAGTGTGTCTGTCTGTGTGTGTGTGCGTGCGTGCGTGCGTGTGTGTAGTAAAAATGTATAAAAGACCCCAAAACTGACCCTGTAACAGCCAAAATCCACAAGTGCACAAATAACAACCTAATACGCTCTAAATGTACTGTGTTTGGCTTTACAGCTGAGGTTCAGAGCTTAAAAGATCTCCTGTAAGAAAAGAGAGTTTGCTTTGGGATGTGGCTAATGGTGTTTCACGCTTCTTTCTTCTGTATGCTAACAGTCTCTCTGTGGGGCCGTTCTGCTTTGAACGGAGGAACTGAGCTCATCTCTTTTACATCTGTCTCCACCTGAATCTCAAAGGCAAAACTAGAGCTTTACATTATGTGAAGAAAAAGCGATTGATGCTTGGCAATGCAAAACTCAGCGGTGTGGTGTGGGCGTGGCTGTGCAGTTATCTGTACCTGTATCTGTGAGACATGGGATGAGGCAAAGTTTAATACTTACGGGCATTCAAACAAATCCTTAACCCTACTGTACGTACGAAAAACAGACCAACAAAATCACACCAACAAAACATGGTACATATCTAGCGCTTAAAAAGCGAAAACAGTCCTGTTCGTATTAGTCTCCAGATACCCTCAGACATCTAAATGTTATTTGACAGCAGCAGCAAACATTCAACACAGAAAATGGACTTTTGAAACAACTCCATTCAGAAAGCAAATGAAACTGTCTGTACAGGCAGATGTTATGTTCATTTGGATGATGGCTGATGTTATACACAAGGTAACATCTGGAGTTGGGTCATGGTTTTAGTTTTGTAACCTTTCTAGTTTTTGCCTCAGGAAAAAGTTGAGAGTCAAAGGGGTCACACAACACACTCCCTTTCAGCACTGATGGTCAATCTGTTCCTACATAAAAATCTATATTAAATCTCATTTCCTCATCTCCTTTAATCATTTGGTTACCTTCATGTCATTCCAAACCTTTCTTCCGCAGAACTCTCAGAAGCTATTTTGAAGAAATTTAGTAACCAAACAACATTAGCTCCCACTGACTTCCACTGCGCAGACACAAATCCACAGAGACATTTCTCAAAATATCTTCTTTTGTGTTCCACACAATATACAGCTTTTAAACAGCATGAGGGTGAATAAATGATGACCACGTTTGCATTTTTGGGCGAACTATCCCTTTAACCGTAATCTTTAGTGTGTTGCTTGCAAGCAGCTAAAAACATGAGTTCGCCGTCTCCCGAGAGCCTCGCACATACACGCACACCTGCACATAAATGTAGTGCTCTCTCTCACTCATACGCATAAATACTAGCATGATTGCACTCCAGGGTCAGATGGAGAAAATGATCCACGTTAAGTGGCAAGTATTGAAGTTATCTGAAATTGCTCTTGCTACCCAAATGACTCTTTAAACATTTACAAGTACGAGCGGTTGGGCTTGGTTACATAAGCCCGCTCCGAGCGCCAGAACCAGCCAATTATACCAAAAAATTACACTCGTGGATCTATGCCACGATATGAGGATGCTTGCCGCTCACTGCACTGTGGGGAACATAACGTTTCTCTTTAAGCAAATAATATCCAAGACTCGAAATCAAATCCTAATTACTAAATTCTAGGTACATTTAAAGCAAGAACATCCCTCTACTAATGATATTTGTTTAAGTGACTGCGTTAAACTTAAACTCGTAACGTGTAGAAACGTTTCTGTTGTCCTAATAAGGTTAAGCACTACAAAGACACCTGTTTGGCAAAAGCTACAGGTTTTGATAGCTGACAGTGATTGAGAACCCTTGCCAATTTCCACCATGTATCTGATGAAGCAGCTCCATCTAGTGATCTAAAGTTAAGTTAAAAATACAAAAGAGCCATTATTCCGCTATTGACAAATTGATATTTGGATACTTAAGCTCAATGCATCCTGCAGTCGACCTAACAATACAAGCCATCCTAACCCAAGATAAATCAAGCGATATTTCACCCAAAAATGAAAATATAATTTACTCACCCTCATCTCATTTCAAACCAGTATAACTTTCTTATGCAAAACACAGAATTAAATATTTTGAAGAATTTTGGTAACTGAACAATGGCGGTACCAATTGACTTGCTTTGGTCTTGTGTCCATACAATAGAAGTGAATGAGTACTGCCACCGTTCAGTCGCCAGCATTCTTCAAAATATATTTGTTTGTGTTCTGCAGAGAAAAAGTCATACGTGTTTAAAATGTCAATAGGATGAGTAAACAATGAAAGATTTTTTATTTTGGGGTAAACTATCCCTTTAACAGTACTACAACAGGTTTTTTTTAGCAAGACTTGAAGTTGAAAATGATATATTAAATATATATGATTACATTAAATATATCAAGATTAATACTGAATTGAAAATGATGGTGATATAGTAATACAGCCTGTCCTCCTATTCCTCCTAGTGAGCATTTGAGAAATAGAGAGAGAGAGAGTGTGTGTGTGTGTGTGTGTGGTGTGTGTGTGTGTGGTGTGTGTGGGGTTTTTTGGGTGTGTGTGGTGTGTGGTGTGTGTGTGTGTCAGGTCTTATCACACTTTTCCTTCAAGAAATAAACCCTCTCCCTGGTGTTGTGTTGGCGAGAGAACCATTTCCTGATGCGTTCAGAGAGTAAGATTGACTCCGCTAATGTAAACCCATCCGTTACGATGCCATGAGGGAATCGCCAACAGGAAGTTCATTTTTCAACGCACCGCCACACTCCTGCAAGAGAGAGAGAGGGAGAGAATGTGTGTACGTGTGAATCTCTAAGGCCATATCTAGACAGATTGGTCTATTCCCGCCGACACTCACCCCCAACTGAGAAACATGAGTCAGACACGACTAAGCTGTGATAACAACATGGAAAACCCCTTGATGTCACACACATGCCACACATAATAATGAGTACGGCAACACGCATACATGTGCAAATGCACACTCACATTTGTTCTGCATTGCCAATTAGTGCCAATTCAAAAATGTAAAAAGTGCTTGGATGTGCAAAACACTGACAAAATGCTGAGTGTTAGGCCTCGTTTACACTGCAAGTCTTGATGCCCAATTCCGATTTTGTGACTATATCTCATTTTTTACGACCTGCCACTGATCTACATAAATGACTGGATTGCTCGTGACGTCATTGCACTGAAGCTACCGCCCCGTCATGTTGGTATGCCAAAACGTTCTATTAAATTAAGGTATTCCTCTTATTAGATATAGAGTGAGTTACATTCATTTTCATAACAGTTGCATACATATCAGATAAGCAGAATAACAAATGTGCTTATTCTGAAATCTAAATACAGGCTGTATATGTTCTTTAAATCATGAAGCTTTATTTCTAAACATTTACACGTGTGCCATTACAACAGTGTGCAGCTCACCTAGATACATTGATTTCTATACTTCGCTATTCTGCCCAAAATAAACAAACATTGGAAAAAGCATCAGAAGACACAATTCATTTAAACAAAAAACTTACCGCGCTTAATAAGTTATTTTAGATCATCATTTTGACTAAGTCAATGGCGCACTCTGTCAGTTGGGCATACCAAGATGGCGGCAGGATCGTTTTCTGTAGCTTTACCTCCTGCCGTTGGTTTAGCGTTCTAGGCTCAATCCAGTCATTTATATAGATCAGTGCGACCCGCTTACATCCGCTTGGCATTCTAAAAAGTTTTTAGCATGTTGCTATGTGGTTGCAAGGGCGTTCTAGGATGTAACCCAATGGAGTTTCTAACAGCCAGAGCCCTGGATTTTTTGGCTCAGAGATCTCCAGTCTACAGATTTTTTCAGTCTCTTCAACAAGCCATGCAATTCAATTTTGAGGTGTCATTCATATCTGTAGCATAATCCTGCACATGAATTATTCTACTTACTTAAACCTGAATGTGAGCAATAATAATAGTCATGGTTGCAACACCACTAAACACACTATTATTAAGAACATTTCAGCTCAAGGACGAAGAAACGCAGCAACATTTACCGTAAAAGTACCGATCCAGCACTCACCACGGAGCACTTAATATAACTGTCCCGAGTACAAAGTCTAAGGGACGACCGGGCTGTTAAAACACACTGACCTTATAGTCGGCCTGCTTTTTCAATAATCAGTTATGACTTTATTTCCCACGTCTGACCCGCAATGTCACAGAAATCCCCAGTGTAACTAATTGCTTATAGTTTAAGACACCGAGCGATAGGTATTCCCCAGCTGCACGTCCTCATATGTACATCTTTAAAAGGTCAGAGTTGTCGTTTTTGTCACACGGCCCTGAAGAATACCATCCAGACTGTTATTTGCCCCTATCATACCAGCTGCAGATCCTGTTCAGACGCTTTCTTGCTCGTCTCGAGCCACTGTGACATTTTATCGCTGTCATGTCAATGTGTCACTTCATGTCCCGCTCATAGCCCATTTTTTCCTTTCCTAAATCATATGGTGATGTTTTGTCGTTTCTGGGTCACCCCTAAGCGTCACTCTGACATCAAAGCGAGCATCGTTCGGGTGATCGTGTCCTGTCCAACAATAAAACAGCGCAATAATGTGTCACTCTGAAATGTGCGAGCGAATAAGCATTTGTATAAAACACAGATGTGTGTCGCCGCAGGTCCTCTCGTCTCTTAAGGCATGTCATGGCAGGTTTAGTGTACCTTTAAATAAGGGATGGCTGGAATTTGGATCATGTGTGGACCTTGTGAACTCTAAAATGGACAGTTATTAAGAAGTCGGAAATTATTATTTAGATTAAAAATTCTGATCCGACGCCTGATCTGACACACCTCATGTTATTCTACACAAGTTGTGCTACACACCTCCTTCACCCTTTCTGTTAACATGTGGTCACAATTTTCTATAATCCAATTGATAATTTTCCAGCAGGACTGTGCATCTCTCCCCGTAGCTCTTTTTTGCCTCTTCGCGTGGCTCAGCCACCTCAATTCCAAAGAGCAGCTAACAGCCAGACACAGCCGAGAGGAGACACTCAATACAACCTGAATTATTCAACAGCTTTATCTGCTGTCCCGCAACAGACGAGGAGGGAGAGAGAGAGAAAGAAAGTGAGAGAGTGTGTGTGTGGGATCTCTCTCGTCATCTTTTTTCTCCCTTGCTCTGTTGTTCAATTATTCATCTGCAGATAGTTGCGGAGAACACAAGTCTTTTGATAAATGGTGATTGGCAATCAATAGACTCATAGCGACAGACAAAAACAAACACACGACAGAAAACCTACAGTTGTGAGAACTGTGACTATCATGCACTTTATCAATTTGGCCAGTGAACTAGAACATATGCCAATGTCAATTCATTTAAAGTGTCATGATCATTTAAAGATGAACCAAACTATTCTGCACTTCACTCTGTCTGATTTAAGACCTGCAGATATTCACCTCTCCCTCCCTCTTTCTCTCCTTTATAAGAGTCTACTGCAGACAGACACGCATGCGGAATATAAAGTTCTTATTTAAAGCCAAATCCTCTAAATCCGTTAAATTCTCACAATAAAGGTTTAATCTATTAACTGTTTTAGGTAGAGATTACATCAAGGAATTACACCACAATGTAAACAGGAAGATTGATTTACTCAATTATGTACATTTCGAAATATGCTATTTTTATTCCACTTATTTTTGTTTCGGCTGCAGACATTTACTCTTTAGAAAAAGACCTTAGATTATCAGATAGTCCATCAATTAACAATATCTTAAGGGTACAATCCATACATTTTTTGATTAAAAAATTAATTTCGCTTTTTATGTTGTATACTAATAGACCAATAAACAAACACTGACTGGACGTTAACTGAGCCCAGGCGCATGCATCCGATGAAACCGTCTATAAATAGAAAGCAGCGGAAGGAGTTAGCTCTGACATCTGATTCAACACTGATGCAGAGAAGTTTTTTAACGCTAAACAGGTAAAAGTCACTAATGTAATTTATATGAAAACATTTGCATTTTCATTTGATCAGAACAAAAGCAGTAGATATAGGCCTATTACTTGTGTCAAAGCACAACCCATGGAAACAAGTTAGCAAAAAACTTAGACGACTATAAAGGGGCGTAAGTTCACAGGAACGGTTCATCCAAAAATTCGGTCCTCATTTACTCATCCTGTTACTCACCAAGACATTTCAAGTTCGTATACATTTCTTTGCTCTGATGAACAAATTTATAAATCAAATTTCCAACAATGGAAGTCAATGGTGGCCAAGAACTGTTTGCATTTTTCCAAATATCTTTCTCTGTGTTTATCAGAACAAAGACATTTAAGCAGATTTGGCACTTTGGGGCCGAGTAAATTATGACAGAATTTTTAGTTTTGGATGAACTGTCCCTTTTAGGACTGTAGCTTTAAACTGCTCTCAACACTACAGTTTACAATCAAAATATTTTTTTGCTATAATATCAGGAAAATTTTAATTAAATTAGGGCTGTCAAATGATTAATCATGATTAATCGCATCCAGAATAAAAGTTTGTGTTATCGTAATATATATCGGTGTATGGTGCATATTAATTTTGTATGTATGAACACATACACATGAATGCATATATTTGATAAAAATATAACAATTCATTTTTTTAAGTTTATTTAGAATTCTAATTATTGGTAAATATAAATTCATTTAAATATTTCCTAAATATATAGACAAGAATGTGTATGTTTTTTGTGTGTCTGTTTTGACAGCCCTAAATTAAATGCAACATTAAAAGGGCCTCTATCCCAGAAAATGCACTTAAAAAGTTTATCTACCAGAAATTGAGTCGCCAGCGTGTGTGCAGAAATACCCTGTAATTATACAAATCCATCTATTCTTGTTCTAGCAATCTCCTTTAAACCACAACAGTGACACAAAACAGGCCGTTGGGAAACCCTAACAATCTGATGTCACATTGTTTACGCCTGCCCATGACCGCTCACAGACTCCCCCTTATGAGCGCGTAGTTCCCACCTTCCCAGAGACAATCTGTCAGCCATTTTCAGGCAAGAGCAGATGTAGCCATTGGCCAGCGACAAAAATGTCTAAGAAACAACAAATGTGTGCTGTTGTTGGATGTAAAATGGAACATAAAGGAGGCCGCTAGGAGACCTTTCCGACGAGTCCGGGTTCGACCCGCTCCGACCAGCAAACCAACAATCCACAAACCAACATTCACCTGTCCGTATCTCCGGTCCGGAAAGACTTACAGAATTAAGCGAGGAAAGGTCTCTGCCGGGGCATTCGAACGACGCTGACCGCGAGTCGATGCGACCCCTAGTTCGGGAACAAGAGCTCCCTGGAGCCGGAAAGGTTGAAAAATCAAAGCTCCGGGAACGGGTGGCCCGGAAGACAAGGCTCCCAGTCACCTTCCGCCAAATCTATCTTTAAATCTATCTTTCGCCACAAAATATATTCTCAAGAGTGGATCAGTACCAGCTGTTCGCGATCAAGCTTCATCTCCAGAAGAAGTAAGTATTACACATCGTTTTTAAATCACCTTTTTTTTTTAAATAATGTGTTTAGCTGTCTGTCATATACAAGTACTCCGAATGCATGTTTTTGCCTATATACGTGTTTATGTCTGTTAGTAATATGCATGCACATGATTAATCATCAATGGCCAACAATTCATACAGCAAATGGTCAGCATATGTTGTTCTATTTATGTTTTTGTATTTATGAACAAGGCATTGAGGTGATTTTTATTGCAGTTAGTGTATGGTTTCGGTGGGAAAGGGCATTACAGACGTAATTGCGATTTCCGGTATATTGCTTGTGTCATCCAAAACACATGTGTAAGCACTCTACCTCCTATTTTGAATACGGGGAGGGGAGCAGAAGCTTTAAAGAGACACACACAAAAACAGCGCGTTTTCCATTGCAGCCACAAATGGTCACGTTCAACATCTCTAATGAAAGATATGTGGTGTATTTTGAGCTGAAACGTGAAAGACACATTCTGGGGATACCACTGACTATTTTTACATTGCAGAAAACACCTGGGATTGGGGCCCTCTAAGTCATTGAACTCATTTACGTCACATTATATATAATAAAGCAACTGTCAAGTTATAAAAATCATTTAGTTGCCTTTCAAGGGGACTCTTTAGACCTACTGGAGCAGTGCCACAGTCCTCCTCAGAGCAGCAGTCTGTAACGTGACCTCATCAGTTTGTGACAGTCATTTAAACTGTCAGGACTCACAGGCAGCCAGTAATAAACATCAGTGATTCAAAACCACAGCTTTCTGTCTGCCTGCCAGCCAGAGCTATTCAGCTGATCGGAGATCAGTTCAGCCCTGCCCCATTCATGCCAAACTGGAGCCTTCATTCTGAACAAGTTTAATAATATACATTTGTATTAACACATCTGAAGAAAATGAGAGGAGCCTGCACAGGTTGTGGCTGGTTGCCAGCGTGTTGCCAAGTGTTTTAAGTGGTTGCAAGGGTGTTCAGAATGATTGCGTACAGGCCCAAATCAGAAGAGCCCTAGATATGACATGGGTTTCTGTATTTGCATTATAAAATCGTAAGTCAGGTTTAAACGTAACGGTTTCGAACAAACCCCATCTTTAAGTATAAGCACAACTTAAAAGCCAAACAATGCCTTTAAAAAAAGCAACAGGATTGTGTTTAGGCTATAATGATTATTTTTTACATCTTACTTTCTCACTCCATTGGCGTCTAAAGAAATTTATCATATGTTTGTGGGACTCTGATGCAATCATTCTTCAGAGCTCGTTGGCTTTTAGGAAATCTTGTCTATAAAACGGAATTGGGGTTGTCCGGAGAAATGATTTGATGCTATTGAGCAACATTTTTCTCGAAATGGGCTACTGCTGCCAACATAACAAAGATTGTAATAAACATAGATCACAGTCTTAATTTACGTTCCACAACAGTCTCGTTTCAATATGATTTTCTTTGAAAGCTTTCGTCGCAGCTCCACTATAGTTAAATGATAAAAGAATGTGTAACGTGTTTTGAACTGTCGTTCTCTCGTAAAGAATAAAGGATAGAAACCACAAACCTGAAACAAAACTGAAGGTTAAAGCATTAAAACAAAAGAAGAGAATTTACTTATTTGTTAATAAAATCTAGTTTCAGCCTCTGACAACACATCCATGAAATGTGCAGGTTTGTTAGAGCAGGACATAATGTACCGTGTGAAGTAGCCAATAGCATTTGGTTTACCTCAAAGCCTGGAATTTGAGAAGCTGAAGTGCAGAATTATGACGTCACAAAATGAATTGATCTGTATTGGTGGAAGTCACAGTCTTGAATGTTGCGAAGCCCCTAAATGTGAAGTTTGTTAATATTTTGAAGCACACTAGCTTACCAATATTCTTAATGCTAAAATATTTCACACTATAAGTAAAAAAAATCAATTTTGATTTCATGAGGACCTTAAGTGGATAAGAACCAACCACTTACTGTAAGGCCCATTCATACCAAGAAAGACGACATTATTTGCATCCACACCAAAAGACAAAAACGCATCATTTTGACCTATCAAGTTGTAGCAGTGCAGTTTCACATTTTAAATGTGCAAGCTTCTTTTAATTCAAATTGATTTTGATTGGCTGTTAATGTTAAGCTGTGAAAAATGGCCCTGAAAGTGATCCTAATAATATTGTGTGTTTGTATTGTTATCTATAAAGTAGTGAATTCCGCTATTCTCTTAAATTTAAAATGAGTTAAAATACTTTATTGTTTGCAGTAGGCCTGTCAATGCATCCAGAATAAACGTTTGTGTTTATATAATACATGTCTGTGTAGTGTGCATATTTATGTTGTATTTATAAAACATACACACATATATTTACAAAATATTTGTTCATATTTACTAATCATTTTAATATTTGTTTAAATAAATGCATGTACATGTATGTTTTTATAAATACAAAATGAATATGCACAGTACACAGACATATATTATGTAAACACAAACTTTGGATGCGATTTATCGCGATATATCGTTTTGTTAGTTTAGTCGTAGAGGTAAAGCTGTGTATTACGCATCATAGAATGGGCGGTCTATGGAGGATCAGAGGCTGGACAGATGGATTTCTCAAGTTTAAACTAAGATGCAAAGTGCACCAGACTTTATACTCCGCTGGACTTTAATGAGCATCTGACTGCAGGATATTCTCAAAAGCGCTGGCCGTTTCCATCATGCAAATAGATCCTGAACCACCAGACGTGGAACTCATTACAGAAAATGACCATCTTCTGATCTTTGATCTTCGCTAAATCTTTACTCCCTGCACTGCCGAAAGACGTTCTTTGCAACTTCATTTTCGTATTACTTCAGACAAATCTGTAATGTCAGATTGCTCTTTACTCACAATTAGTTCAACAAACTCTCTAACACGAGATCTGAGATCAAACGGCGAGTCAAGCGGACGAAGTTTGGCTACATAATACAGCAAGCCGAGATAGCATTCTAGCCCTCGGGTCCCCAAGCTGACACCACGCCACGGCCAAGATTTAACACGGCACGAATGAAAATACTGTGCCAAATGCATCAGTAGTGACACGGGCGTGATGTAAGTGCCTGCTTTTTCTCATTTTCCGCCAGCAGGAACGCAGCCAGACGCAGTTTAAGTCATCTAACATGGCCGCCGGTCACCGGGGCAAAAATAATTGTCTTTTCCGGACATGATAAATAAACAACAAAAAAACATAGGAAGGAAGTAAACAGGCAGAGAGAGGGTGGTTCTTAAGAAGAGAAAGAATGTGGAAAATTCACCAAAGGGCACAAGGGATATTTTAGTTGTGCCCAAGGTTTCATCTTCTCTTCTTCACTCACCGTTTAATCTTCTCTTTACCTCCAATCATTATTCTTTCACCACACACACTCGTGCCAGGGCTGAATGTAGGTCACCTCTGGAGGGGCATCTGAAAGTGAATGGCAAATCAAACCAATCTATCAGTGTGCAGATACCCAGAACAGCACAACAAAACTGACCTCACGCCTCATTTATAATGCACATACATATACAGTAGCTCCCACTACATGCACACACACACACACACACACACACACACAAAAGCCTTTGTACATTTTCTGAATAAAACGCAAACAAACCGGCTTAGTTATCTGCTCTAAAATCTATAATATTATGACCTCAAACTGTAAGTGGTGATGTTTTCAATAGCATTTACTGTACTGCTTAGAGCACTGAACTTTTTAAATCCACAAAAATAATCAGATCTGTTTCAATTGAACCTGCTTGTGTATAATAAACAGAAAGATGGTTCAAGCATAATAAATCCAACTGTGCATTAAATACATTAAACAAAGACAATTCATGCACTCATACCATAAACTCACATTTTGAGACATTTATGCAGAAAATGTATGTAGTGGTAGAACAGTGATACTACAATAAGAAAGTGCCACTGGCGAGTGGCTCCTGTGTGCTTTATTTGCAAATACTCAATAAGTAAATTCATAGTTCAAGCACAATGTAAATGACACACTTAATAAATGAAAAAAAAACTGAAAAAGAACAGAAAGAGGTTTGCATTTTAATCATTATTAATTAAAAAAATGAATTATAAATGTAAAATCGTATTGCTTTTCTATCACTACATCGCTTTACTAAATCATAATAACATTTGCAATTTCACCAAAAAAAGATTTTAATTTATGCAAAATAAAACTCCTATAAATAATTATGAAATTAACAATAAAAAACTAATTGAGCAATACGTGCATTGAGGAAAGAATGCATTTTCAAAGACCGTTGTGATCTGTTTAGACTGAAGCCAGGTTTCCATTACCCTTCGCAAATTGAAATTGCGCATTGAAAATACGCCCAATGGAAACACTTCAATTTCGCAAAAACTCCCATGTATTGAAAAAAGTTATCACGCTCCCATGAGGTGTTTTTTCAGGCAATACGTAAAAAACGGCGTTCAGATTATTAGCGATTTATCGCTGCAAGTTACCAGTGGCCGTTCCCACTAGTGGTTGCGTTAGCTCTACCATCTTCCTATTGGCTGTCGCTTCTGAAAATCGCTCTTCATTTGCATGAAGTTGAAGATTTCTCAACTTTGTCACGTTGTTAGACACGGCCATCCGGTCGCCATGGTTGCGACTGCTCGTGTCGCCGGAAGTCGCCAGCTCTCCATTGAAATGAATGGGATCATGTCGCTTGTAATCTGAACGCAGCTAAAGGCATATTTCGCAAAAATGCAATGGAAACACTAGTGGCTCTTTCCAAACAGGTTATATTGCCCTCCGAAGGGCCCTTTGGGAAGGGGACGTCCCACAAAACATTTAATAATATATTCTTATGTTTACCATGATTTTTAGGCAAACCAAAACGGCGCATTTCTCCTCACATGCAAAAGTGGGCATGAAGCGCATGGTATATTAAAAGATCTGTGGTGTTTTTTGAGCTGAAACTTCACAGACACATTATGTGGACCCCTATGATTTATATTACGTTTGTGTACAACTAGAAAAAAAATCACCCCTATAAATTTTGCACAAATCTGTAATGGAAACCTAACTCATTCATTGATTTATAAAGGGTGGTTTCATCAACATATATGGTTCATTGGGGGCGTTTCCGAATGCAAATGCCATGAACGTGAACAAACATGGCGCTTAAGAACATGTGGGATTTATCAACAATGATTAAGTTACTTACTGGTGTGCATAAGAACAACAGTTTACGGTTTTGTACTTAGACACACTATAAATTTCATTCATAGGACAAAATATAGAAGCATTTCTACGCACTGTTGATAAATAAGGCCCCTGGGTTTTTTGTTTGGAGTCTCAGCATCCTTTTGTGTGTGTTAACTGTGAAGGCTGTGTCAGTCACGTGCAGAGCGTGTTAGATTTCTGAAAATCTCCTCCAGCCAGCAATCTATTTCATTCCCATTCATTTCATTGACTCATTGTCAGGTTGTATATCAAGCAAAGCTCACAGAGGACGACCTAAAGGACAGCTGGATACTGCACCCAAGCGCTTACTGTTCCTAATGGGATATTAATGATTGAACCTATCAATCTGCACACAGCTCCAGTTCAATAAGAGGGTATAGGGACTTCAACGTAACGAAACAGCGACCCGCAGTGGTGAAAGGGTAAAATGCATCTTCACGCTTATTGCTGGTGTCTTCCCCAAGTTTGCAGTGTTTTGTTATTGTCATGCCCAAATTAAATCGTGAAACTTCCTGTGACAAATATGAAACCACAAGTGTGTATTACTTATGCGCACTAAAATGTGTATAATACTTAAAACCTCAACGAATACCAAGGACGTACAGTTTATAAATGACGTTATAAAAACTTATAAATCAAATACACTTGGCGTTGCTGAAGACAATAAAATGTATGGTTTTTCAGTATTTTTTAAACGATTCGATCTGGAAAATTTAACAATAATTTGGCTTTGTGTCCAACAGTGAAACATTCACTGGTAAACAAACACAATCTTACTATGGTAAGGTAAACATTTGCATGGCCCAAAAGTACGGATTTATATACTTGATATTTCGTTGTCGTCACAGTTTCTTGACGTATCCGTGTGTTTCTTATAACTTCAAATCAATAGTTCGCAACAGAAATGTTTTCATTAACGTTACTCACCCTCGAACTCGTCCCAAATCCGTATGATGTTCATTTTCCTGTGTGGAAAAAAAATGCTTTTTTGTTAAAATATTAAAGTTTACACTGTAAGGTTTTATTGCGTACCCCAAAAAGCACGAAAGAAAACGACTGAAGTACCAATAACAGGAGTAATCCGAACGACCATCCACTCAAACAGGTTGATATTTACAGACTACAGCTGCTATGTATAAAAAACTACAAATCCCACCAAGGAGCATCACGTGACCGCGATCAAGTGACCAACGCGGAAAAGCATGAAATGCTTTTTAGTTATAAATAACAGCGTTTATTGGCCGATAAAGCTGTGAAGATTAAAGCTGCTCCTCGCAATAAGGGTTTATTCATGACAAGAGCAGAACCGAGCGACCGATCTGTCATGCTATTGTAATTGATCAGAAAACGATTTAATCCGGTATTTAAGGCTTCGGGTGCATCAGATCATGTGCTCAAAGATGATAGCGTTATTTGCATTGATCGCAGTTGCGTGTGTTCGTGCATCTCCGCCGAATTTCGTGCTTATCTTCGCTGATGATTTGGGTTACGGTGATCTGGGATGTTTCGGGCACCCGAGCTCTCTGACCCCGAATCTGGACCGACTCGCGTCAAGCGGGCTACGCTTTACCGACTTCTACGTCACCAGTCCCGTGTGCAGTCCCTCCAGGTACAACCAGACTCACCTGTTCAATGAGCGATCATCTGTGCTACTTAAATGAAGCATATGTTACACTAAACATGTTCATCAAATTTAAATGTTAAGATTTATATCAATCTAATCTAAATGAATTAGTCTGGTATATCTTTAAATATTTAATCGTTCAATAATTTAGTTTTGATCTGATATACGTGCATTAATATACATTTCCTTCGATTTATTGTATTTTTTATCTAATCCCTGGTTTACATAATCCATAATTGATCATTCAGTTTTTGGCACCTGAAGATGGCGCCAGAATACATGTTGAGAGCGACAGGGTATGGCCAGGACCAACATAATATGCAGGATGTATACTGTGTAGTATGCACTACGTACCTAAATGACATTATAAGTATTGCAGTTCAGTATTTTGTGCTATTCCAAACATGCCCATTATTTTATTCTGTCCAGGGCTGCACTGCTAACGGGTCGTTATCAGACTCGCTCCGGGATCTATCCGGGTGTGCTGTACCCGAGTTCGAAAGGGGGTCTCCCTCTCAACGAGACCACCATCGCAGAGGTGCTGAAGTCCAAGGGTTATTCAACCGCCATGGTGGGAAAATGGCATCTGGGTGTTGGGCCGAACGGCACTTATCTGCCCACTCGACAGGGCTTTGACAATTATCTTGGTATCCCATACTCTCACGACCAAGTAATTATTATCTTCCTATATATTTTCATTTATCTTTGCTGCATACCGACGACACGGTGTTTATAGACCATCGCACGTTTTTACTCCCATCAAAGGGTCCGTGTCAGAATCTCACCTGCTTCCCTCCGGATGTGAAGTGCTTTGGTCACTGTGATCAGGGTGTGGTAACTGTGCCTCTCATGTTGGGAGAGACGATCAAGCAGCAGCCTGCCGATTTCCTGAAGATTGAGAAGGCCTACGGCGACTTTGCCTCTCAGTTCATTCGAGTTGCCGCCCAAAATGAGCGACCCTTCTTTCTGTACTACCCTTCACATGTGAGTGCACCATTTGAAACATCCTGAACTCTCGATTTATGGCTTAATATTTTGCATACATGTAATTTAATATGACCCATGACAGAGTCGTTCTCTCCCTCTCTTTAGCATACACACAATCCTCAGTATGCAGGTGAAGAGTATGCAGGTAAGTCCCTTCGAGGGCCGTTCGGTGATGCACTGATGGAGTTTGACGGCACTATTGGGAAGATTCTGCAGACTTTGTTGGAAACAGACGTGATCAACAATACACTGGTCTTCTTCACTGGTGACAATGGGTACGTGTGAAATGAAAGTCCCATTCTTGTGTGACTGTTTTTCACTGTCACACAATGTACATGGGTGTGTTTGTGCTTCTAGGCCAGAGCTGATGCGGAGGTCTCGTGGTGGAAATTCAGGACTGCTAAAATGTGGCAAAGGCACAACTTACGAAGGAGGAATGAGAGAGCCAGCCGTGGCGTTTTGGCCAGGTTTCATCCAACCAGGTGCTAGAAAAAAACACGGTCACAAAAATGAACAACCTATTAAAACGAATTACAAGTGTCTTTACTTAAAAGCGCAGAGCATTTACTCACCGTCATCTAATTCCAAACCTGCATGACTTCCTTTCTCAAGTGACTAAAAATATATGTATGGTTTGAAGTTTATTCTAAATGCCTAATAAATGTGCTAACATATGCTGTACATATACTCACAGCTCATGGATGTGTTTTTCATTGGTTACAGGTGTGACTCATGCTCTGTCCAGTTCTTTAGACATTCTGCCCACTTTTGCCAAATTGGCAGGGGCTTCATTACCTGAGGTGCAACTGGATGGGGTGGAAATGACAAATATCCTGTTCAATCTTGGACCGGTAAGAGACAAAAAGATACAAACCACTATCGCAGTCTTGTATAGACCATTTTGCAAGACGTAAATAATAATGGTCCAGATGCACTTTTAAACAGTTTACATGTGTAAGAACAAAATACAACCAACTGAATTAAAATGTTAAATCAACGTTTTTAAATTTAAACCGTAAATGTGGTATGCATTAAGCAGGCCAGTACACACGAGGCATTCTTGCACTACATCTAAGCTATTTTTCAAAGTGTCTAGCTGTTACAAAAGTGTTTGGTGTTTCAGACTAAAAGAGAAACCATGTTTTACTACCCCACTGATCCAAGCGAGAAGTATAGTGTGTTTGCAGTGAGATGGGGAAAATACAAAGCTCATTACTACACACGCGGTACCATGCATTCAGACTCTATTAAGCCTTCATCTCTTTCCTCCGTATTTCTTTCTAACACATCTTTCTTTACCTTCCATAATTTAGGTGCCACTCATAGTGAGACCACCCCGGACCAGGACTGTTCCTTATTCGCCATCCAAAAGTATCATGACCCCCCTTTACTCTTTGACCTGGAGGCAGACCCCTCGGAGAACTACAACCTCACCGGTCCAGATTGGGATCCTGTGCGGAAGCAGATCAAGGTTTTAAAGGAGCAGTTTGAGGCTACTATGGTGTTTGGAGAGAGTGAGATTGGAAAAGGGAAGGACCCCACGCTACAGCCCTGCTGTACGCCAGATTGCTCCCCTAAACCCGAATGCTGTCGCTGCAATTCTGAGCTGTGATGGAGCCAAGCATCGCCAGTAGTAATACCACAAGGGAAATGATTGTGGTCTGAACATGAAGAAACATGCTGCTTATTGACATTCAATCACTGCACTGAATGAAAATGTATGACCATAGACTAGATTGATGATCATGTTTAAGGTTTGCCCAAAAACAGGTTACTCACAAACCTGTGAAGACTTCTCTGGGTCAAACCAGAACATCACTCCCAACTTTAAAAGAATGCGAAGTGTTTACAGTATATTTGTTTCTTTAATTTATGCTGACTTCATGAAAAACACATTAGAGTAATGACCTTCGAGAATAGCAGGAATTAAAAAATGTAAATGGTCCAAAAACGAATTTCCTTTGTCATAAAAGGGACACGTTCTCTTGAAATTCATGTATAAAGAAAACAAAACAAGAACATCATTAGCATATTTTAATGGTAAGTGTAAAAAGTGACTAATTTCCTTGCAGGTGCTGGCCGGATCATGAACTTAAATGTCAAAACTATCCTGTCATACTTTACATATTTATAAAAAAGGACAGTCCAAGAAACTGAAGGAATCAGAAAGAACGTATAATTTGTATTCTATAGTCTTTTGAGATTTATTTTCTTAGAAAGTACTTTTAAAGTGATTGTTCACCCAAAAATTTTAATTCTGTCATCATTTACTCACCCTCTTGTCAATTCAAACCTGTATGACTTTCTTTCTTACGTAGAACACAAAAGAAGATATTTTGAAGAATGTTGTTAACTGACCCCCATTCACTTGCGTTGGTTTTGTGTCCATACAACAGAAGTGAATGGAGGCCAGTGCTTTTCAGTTAGAAACTTTCAAAATATCTTCTTTTGTGTTCTGCGGAAGAAATAAAGTCATAAAGGTTTGAAATAAGTAAATGATGACAGAATTTTTATTTTAACACTGATTTTCAGATTTTTTTTAACAAACTCATGTTTTAGTTTTTCCTCCTTGTCTAAATAAAGGTATCACTAGATAAAGGGACAGTTCAACCAAAAATAAAAATTGTGTCATCATTTATTCACCCTCATGTTGTTCTAAACCTGTATTGACCACTTCACAAGATGTATATACTTGTCTAGAAGTATGTACACTCACCTAAAGGATTATTAGGAACACCATACTAATACTGTGTTTGACCCCCTTTCGCCTTCAGAACTGCCTTAATTCTACGTGGCATTGATTCAACAAGGTGCTGAAAGCATTCTTTAGAAATGTTGGCCCATATTGATAGGACAGCATCTTGCAGTTGATGGAGATTTGTGGGATGCACGAAGCTCCCGTTCCACCACATCCCAAAGATGCTCTATTGGGTTGAGATCTGGTGACTGTGGGGGCCATTTTAGTACAGTGAACTCATTGTCATGTTCAAGAAACCAATTTGAAATGATTCGAGCTTTGTGACATGGTGCATTATCCTGCTGGAAGTAGCCATCAGAGGATGGGTACATGGTGGTCATAAAGGGATGGACATGGTCAGAAACAATGCTCGGGTAGGCCGTGGCATTTAAACGATGCCCAATTGGCACTAAGGGGCCTAAAGTGTGCCAAGAAAACATCCCCCAACATTACATCACCACCATAAGTGCATTAATGAGAAATTGAACAGGTGTTCCTAATAATCCTTTAGGTGAGTGTATATTGGCGTCAGTTTATCTTACATTTACTATATACTGATTGTGAGTTTGTGATAACTCCTTATCAATGCAACATAATTCAGAAGGGTGGGACCGAAGCACAAGAGAATTCCCTGAGTGACTAACCCAATGGAAGGTTTTTTAGAAAGAGAAACGAGGTTACGCTAATCCGCCACACAGAGTGCGTACGCCTCACGATTATTCCCAGAGACGGCCCTCAGCCATGCTTCCATATGGTTCAACCATTTGAAGGAAAACTTGCATTTCCCCATTCGTCAACGATGTTGTTTCACAAACGGGTGTAAATAGACCTCTCATTATCTGCCTGCACAATGATTAAATTCAGGCAAACTTGAGCCATGTGACCTCTTTGGAAAAATATGAAAAGATGATACAAAATTGTAAAATGGCATTTAAGACTTTAAGGGCCTTCATTTTCTCAAAATGTTTAATACTTTTAAAGACCCTTGGGAACACCCTGATTATGATATATATATATAATAAAATCTTAAATGTATTTGTTGAACATTTTGATTCAGTTATAAATGTTATATTGGTTGTATTTTCACAACGTTTGTGTAATGTGAAAAAAACTGAAACCGTTCAGTTGTTCTGGACCAGCGTTGTTTACGTCTTCCGAAGAAGATATTTTGTGGTTCTGGAAGTCAATTGAGGGCAGTGTTGTTTGGTTACCAACGTTCTTCAAACTTGACCTCGCCTTAGCTTTAGGTGAACTGTCCCTTTACAAATACAATAAGTTAAATAACCTTCAGAACAACTGGTTCTCGCCTTCGACAAACAAACAAACAGAAACACGTTGGTGACATCAAGCATATAGTATTTTATTCATAAGACCAAATCCATGACAAGGCAGTGAGATTTTTTTTTTGTTTTGTTTTTTACAAGTTGTCATTTTTAAAGATACAAGATACATAGTTCGTCATACTGAAGCTGTTTCCGTTATACAGTGAAGGACTGAATTATGTTTAAGTCCAGAAGGTTGTATTCCTTGTATTTCAGCTACCCAAGCTTAAGTTATCAGTAAGTATTAGATGCTCTGCCTGAATGTGTTAGGGGTTCCACAGCCAATTTGTCACTACAAATCGTTAAAGTGAAGGCTAAAACATTTAAGATATTTACTGCATGAACACAAAAATATAACAGTCGTAACTAAAGGATCCAAAGCTCTGATTGAAATAACCGATTCATATTTTCTCAGGAATGAGACGAACATGATCGCTGATTTGACCCGTTAGATGGTGAAATGCAGAAGACGGCGCTTGTGTTTCTGTGTGTGTATGAAGTTAAATTACACATCTGGTTGACACAGCAGATCTGTTGCATGTACCTCCGCACAAGATGACGACACATCCAACGGACAGATGTATACCAATGTAAAGCAGATAAAGGAAAGGTACAAATACTAATTCCAAGCTATTTATATCTTTTGACCCCACCACAGTTGGCTTTTGGTTGTGAGATTATCATCATCAACAATATGATTTGTATTTCTTTTAAATTTACATATTTATCTCAATAACATACTCAACAGAAAGGACACAGCATGGCGATCCTGACTCTAGATTATTTACAGCCATCTAACCGAAAACAAGTCACATTGAATCCGTCCAACTTCTGCTCTCCGTGAGAATGTCACCGTCACAAATCAACGCATAACCATGGAAACAGATTGCAGGCTGCTGGAGTTTCCAGTCATGTGACATTTGCATTGGGAGTGTTGGGCTGAGTTCGGGATAGCATACTACCATACTCCGTTCTGCAGTATGCAAATGATCTGTGTGTTTGACATACCTGGAAAACCTAACCTTTTGCTAAAATGTTTAGTATATATAACCAAGTACACTGCACACCATACTTCCCTACAATGCTGACCTTTTTGATTAATAAATCCAAGATAATATAAATGCCGGAAGTTGGATTATAAATGCCAACATTTCCAACATAACTAGATTTATTTATAAAACAGCATGTCACACAATAAGATCACGTGAGTGAGTACAGTCGCATACTACTTTTTGCATTGTTTATCACTGCATACTTTATGACTTAAAAATTGCTGTTAATCCTTTAACGCAGTACTAAAGACCACGATTAGCTTGTAAGATGTGTGCAACATGGTGGATCTAGCAGCAGATCGGAAAACATTTGGAATAGTGTTTGACATAGTACTCACCGTAAAATAGTATGCAGCATGCGGTAAACTGTATGCTAATATTCCATTCCGAACTTAGTCTTAGCCCAACCATTGTTCCCTATATCTACCTCTCTAAGTCTACATTTATGTGATCTAAGGACCTGACAAAGTACAGAATACAAAGATGAACCCCTCAAATTCTAGAATCAAACAGGAGACCACTTGACTGCCAAAACCGTCTTTCATTAATATTATTAGAAGGCAATATAGTTTTCATAAGTATGACGTTTTGATGTCTCAAGCACGCCCCTGATAAGGCTTCACTTCTGATGTAGGCCATTATGTGATTTTAAATAAAGTCAATAGTCACTGAATGTCAGATTCTTGATTGTCAGCTTGTTGCTGCTATTATACGGTCTTTGTGTAGTACCTTTAATGAGACATTGAGTTATTGTAAGTAATAAGTATTTGAGAGCAGCAGGGGGACTTCAACACGTCCAGTCAAGGCCAAGACAAGGACTGTGATAAAACAAGGAACAGAACAACTGTTTCTGACATCTGTGACCAACTCAGAGGGATGCTCTTTTTTCCTTGTGTCAGAATTACAACTGAACAGCCCCTGTAAAGCAAAACTGAATTAGGACAGTTGTTTTTCTCATTTTGCTTCCTGGACGTTCCTCGCTGAAATATCTACCTGCCCTCATCTGAAGCATGACATGTGGAGTATTTTAGACTTATATCGAGGCATTACCTGATAATTATACAAGATATCAGAAAGCGTCAAGATTTGAGAGGTGTAGAAGTGTTGTTCGGTTGAAAGCCCACGGGACCGTGCCAATCTCACACAGACTGTCAAGAACATTCCCACGACATAATTCATCCTAAAATCACGAATTATAAAGAACATTAATTATAATTTTAAAACCCTTATGATTTTTGGGCATTGCAACATTGTTTCCATTCCAATTAAGCACATTTGTATCACCCTAGTGCAAAAGAAAATCTCATTACCATACTTCTAAACATAATGGCATATAAGAACGTAATGAGAATCGTCATTGAGATTACAAACAAACATCCAAACACAATTATGTTTGTATATGCTCAATTACAGCGAAAACAAGACCATAGATTTTAATTGTGTTAAAAAAACATATAAATTCCTATTTTGTCTTTGTATTCAGAAGTGAACTATGACCCAGAAATGTTCTTGACAGAATTTGTTGCATTCATTTGATCATCAAGTCACCTGCAGCACCTGCAATCTGTCCCAGTTTCTCATCCACAGACCATGTGATCATCTGTATTCACCTACAAACCACTCGAATTATACATTATTTACATTGCGGTGAAATCAGAAACGTACAATAAACACTCTACTACCGGAACAGACAATCTGTAGACCTATCAACGATTCCAGGTCACGTCCTACTGCCCTATCCTTTGAAGTACAAATACAGTAATGTATCAGAATCAAACAAATACATATTTACAATCCCAGTCTTCCGATTCAAACCTCGGATCGCATTTCATTTGTAGCCATTTCACTGTATTGTGTATGTGTGTGTTTGTGAGCATAACCCTTGAAAGCCATGCATTCAAACATGTGTAGTCATATTTCTAAATCAGAACTATACAAAATGAAATGTAACCAATGTATCCACCCCTCACCATGTCCCTGTAATTATATAGTAGAAAAGTTAAATAAACAAGCAATCCATCTCAATGAAGAATAAATAAAACGGATAAACATTGAAATAAATAGACAGACCACTAAGAGCCTACTGTATGTAGAGTATTCAGCTCAGTTCATGTTGAGGAAACGACAGAAACCGAGGAGGAGAATAAAGACATGAGGCCTATGGTACATTTTGACTGGCAGACGCCCCGTAGTGGCCGAGCCCAGGAACAGACATCTGTCGAGAGGGACAGCAGTTGCCATGGTTACCCGTTTCCTCTACTCAAGGTAGATATCCTCGGTAGGACAGGCGTATTCTAGGTGTTCCTGGTAGTACTCCTGGAATGCCCGCCTACAACAAACATTAAAAATTAATATAAAAATTGGATAAAAGCGGGTTCTTAAATAAGGATTTGATGATATAAACTAAAGGATAGTTATTATTATCAACCAATCATTGCTCTCTGATGTTAAGAGCTAATGTTCTGTTAATAGGGATTGGCAAGAATGCGACATGTTGCTTTCTATTAAACTTCATTAAAAACCTGTTCCCTGGTAATTACTCTGTGAATATTTTTTGAGATTTGTGCCCATGTACGCCCCTGCCAAAGAATTAGGTCGCTTTTAGCAACTTGTTAGCAACTGCCGTTTTATAGACGTGATTACGCTTCAAAATATCTTGAGTGGGTTAAAACTTGTTTTTTTTGATGTCATAGAATATAACGTGAACATTTTTCGGTTTTGTTAACCACAGATCTTATTTCAGGCGATTTACCAAAAATACGGCATCTCGGAGTTACTCTATATGGTGGCACATAGCAAATCTCTTAAATCTCTTGCATGTCTCATGATGAAGCTACGGTGGCCCTGAAGTGCAACGCAAAACAACAAATTGCAAAACGTATTAAACACATACTGTATATAAAAATTGGGAAGACATGCAAGAAGCAATCATTTGCTAAATTAGTTTAAAATATTCAGCGTTTTCTCACACCTACCTCTCGTTTCACTTCAGAAGACATTTAAAGGTACAGTTTGTAACTTTTTTGCAGTAAAATATCCAAAAACCAATAGGCCAGTGTTATATATTTTGTTCAATTGAGTACTTCAAATATCTCGAATGTTTCCAACTATTTGTAGATCGTAAGAAAATCTTAATTTTAACCAGTGACACCGACTCAGTCTGGCAGTCACCTGTCAATGGCGTAATTTCACCTTAATTTTAACCTTCAGCGGAATTTGTGAAAGGAGACTAGAAGGTGTTATATGATTGGCTGAGGTGCCTCACGTGATTCGTGTAAACCGTTACGCTTTCTCTAGACCTTACATTTCCCTAATAACACAATGTCTGGCGTTACCCATCGGTTTTCGCTTTTACTACCGTAGAAACCATGACATCACAGACTCTTGGAAAAATGTGAAAGTATTAGTGTAGCGTCTATCAAGCAACTATCTTGTTTTGCGCAGTCGTTTTGGAGCACAATTATTATTTATTGTTGCTGCTGGTTCTGTCAACAAAGACATACGGATAAACCAAATGACCCAAGAAAAGTTTGGGACAAGAAGATATAATCGGGAGCGATAATACTAGGATCAATACCACTGTGGCATTTCCTAAAGGGAGAGAGCTACGCGACACATTTTAACTAGACAAAGACGGTGATCTTGCATGTGTTGCAGGTGAGCACCTGTTTAGATTCCTTTACGGACAGAAAACGTATGATTATAATATCGATCAACAAGGTTAGTCTTATTGCTTGAAAGTTTTTTCTTAATTTAGCATTAGTGTCATGTATATATTAACTGAACAAGCAGTAATTGCTTTTAGATCATCTGACTAAATATTAATCAATACATTTTATGAATTTCGTCCAATGTGTCTAATTCATTATAATGAAATTAAACCATGTCATGAAACTCAACATTTATAAACTTTATCACTTTACATCATCCATGAACATGATTTCTCAATCACTTATGATTGATTATTAGCAGCGGAGTTGAAGAGGACAGTTCCCATTATTCCACACTCCTTCAGAGCACCATCAAGCCAAGCCTTTGTTGTTTTGAACATCTCTGTTTTGAATGTGCGCCCTCTAGCGGCCGATTTTACAAACTGCGCCTTTAATAACTCAATGGACTCAAAATGCATGTGCTTTTTGGAGTTGCGCCATTTTGAGTACAATATGAGATGATGTTGGCATTTGAATACAAAACTATTGATGTTGAACTAAATGGAATGGCATGAGGTTTCTCATATTTGGGTGAACTATTCCTTTAAAACCATCCATATCTGTTCTAAAGCAAAAGGCTAAATAATGTACTGTATGAGTTAATAAGGTCCTATTATGTAATATGACAGAGCTATCCATCTCCTGCTGGGGCCTATTACTCAGGTCTCCTGTCTGAGAGATGCTTATTCTGCAGTCTGTTCCGTGTTGTTATAATGGAGCCGAGAACAATTATTCTCATTAACATCCTCATCTCCTCTCTAATATTACCGTGACTCTAGCCATCATAAAGACAACATCTCACACACCCACAGGACGTGTCTCCTGTCTCCAAGTTTTAGCTCCCCACAGACACTTATCTCTGTGTCTCATCGGTTTAATGTTGAGTGTATCATGGATTGATGTGTGATGTGTATTGAGAGCACAGAACTCACCCCACACACTCGGCTACATGTCTCATGGAGTCCTGAGAGACGAAGACGTGACATGCAAACCTGTTCAGCATCGGGTGCTTGGTGATGAAACCGAAATAACTACAGGAAACCACACAGATACAGGTTAGCACGGCTTATTTAAACAATTACATGTATTTCATCACTTTCAAAACTCAATAAAAAAAAGAATTTATCTTGTACACTAGGGCACAATTTCACTTATTTTAACAAACAAATAACGATATCAAATGTATATTTAATTCCGTTGTGTTTTCCTTTTTGGTCAATGAATCATTCTCGAATCAAGAGTTTGTAACCATTGTAGCAAAACCAGTCTACCAGATACTGGTGCTGAATTATTTGCAATATTATCCTGTGTAGTATGAACACTATATCTATCCGTTTTGTAATACTACAATTATTGATGATACTGGTATATTGCAACACCCCCATTGTACAACATTATCAAAATTGAGAGATAATTTTGCCTGTGTGTGTGTGTGTGTGTGTACCAGTTGTTTTTGGGATGACATCCACAGAAAGAGATGTTCTTCATTTGGAAGAAGTGACTACATCTGTCAAACTGGGATGAGAGAGCAACACAGAAATTATATTCAAAACTCCTTCCGAAAATCCATTAATCTTACAATTTACCCACAATCTCTGTGCATCCATACTGTATTTTAACAGTATAGTCTCTCTCACCTCCCCTGAAAAGTCGTATTCATCGTCCAAACTCATGACCAGTTTGACTCCCTGTAGGCTTATTTCCAGCTCGCAGATAGACGGAGGATGAAGATGCACCGTCCTCTTCCTCGCCATCGCGATCTACAAACACAATCCTATTAGTTCTGCTTTGCCTCGTGGGATGTGCAGCGTTCTGTCTGGTAATATTTCCTGCTGACTGTACCTTCTGCATGGCGGCACAGAGGATGCCGTTGCCTTGGTGATAAGGCACCTCCACTGAACCCAAGAACTGCACTCGGAAACTTTCCATCCAAGCAGGGTTCCTCTTCATTGCTATGGAAACACACATAAACAGACGCTGCTGACTAACCGTCTCTTCGACAAAGAAATCAATTGTGAAGGCCAAAGGAGAAAAACAAGAAAATGATCATGTGTGACCTGTTTGACTAAATAAAAGTCTGCATTCCTTTGAATGAAACCCTGTTCTTATGTAGATGCTGTCAATAATTATTCATTTGACTGATATTCTTACTCATCAGATCTTTCGTCTGACCGACGACCTCATGGGCGTAATACGCCGGGAAGATCCCTCTCGCTCCCGTGCGCATGTTGTACCCACGGTACCAGTAATCGTCCTCCTCTTCCTCGACGAAAAGCGGATCATCAACATCTAGCTCCAGCTCATCTGCATGGCGTGGGATGAACCTGCGGTGTAGGCGTTTGCATTATTTGCATCATACTTTCTAAGCAGTCAATTAAATGCTTTAAAATAGATGAAAGGAATTCATAAAGATGTGTTTAGAACTTTAAACATGCCTGGAGCGTTTGAACTGAGACAGTTTTTAGAATACTGGTAGGCACAGTATTACTCACCTGAAGACCGCTCTGTGAGTCTGGTCTCTTTCTTCTCCATTTAAAGTGCACGAGAAAAGCCCAAAGGATTCTGTGCCTGGAAAACATACATCATAGAGGATATGCATTATCCTAACACTTAATTAAAACGTGTCCCAATAGCTTTAATGAGCACTACTAATGCCAGAATCATGGGTTTGATCCCCAGGGCACATACATGCCTTCATAAATCATACATTACAAATGCAATTCGACTAAAATGGATAAAAATGTGTGCCAAATACAAAAATGTACCGGGGCACGTTTCTAATTTTTCTACTCACGTGAAAGTTAAAATGATGTACAATGTGACAAAATCACAGCCGATCAGAACATATTTGATGTTAAACATATAATTAAGAGTAGCGGAATTTTAAACCAATGAGAGCCAGTGTTCGTTGGCCATCCGTTGCTGTGGCTGTTATTGGTTCAGACACTTGGTAGAACAACTGTGTATGTGTCACAGAGTAATTTAAAACTACTTTTGTCACATTATAACCTTCTTCTTCTGATGTCATCTCATCAGGATTATTAAACACCCATTCTGTTCAGTGAGACAGCTTCCTAAATTATGTAAAATGATCTTCCAAATCTCTTAAGCTGTACTAAAAAAAGCCTAAAATAGATCAGTGAATGGAAATGAATTTAAATATTGGCAAAATCCTTTTACCTTTTATTTAGGTAAAGTACATTTTCTTTTATTTGCCCTTCTGGTGCATAAAGACCCTTAATGTACAGCAAAAAAATTATTTGACTAATATTACAGTTAAAATATGACAAATATTAATATATAAACCAGATTTGCTTCCATAGTAAATACAGTATATATTGTTTAGATTTTTCAAAACAACCACTACCGGTCAATTAGAGTCAATTACTCGTAAAAACGTTTCACCCCGAGATGTTAATAAAACAATATTAAAGAAGTTCCCATCTAGTGTGGGCTCTTATTGGTCACTTTTTCTTTATTCAGTCCAATTTGTTTTATTTTAAATAAAGCTTATAAACGTATAAATGTATAAAATCTAAAGGGACAGTTCACCCCCCCCAAAAAAATTGTCATCATTTACTCACCCTCGAGTTGATCCAAATCTGTCAATTTCTTTGTTCTGATGAACAAAGAGAAAGATATTTGGAAGAATGCTTGTAACCAAACAGTTCTTGGCCACCACTGACTACCATAGTAGGAAAAATAACAATGGGGGTCAAAAGTGCCCCAGAACGGTTTGCTTTGCTACATTCTTCAAAATATCTTCTTTTGTGTTCAGTACATGTGTGCGCTTTTACAGTTCACTTACTGGAGGACCTCGATGTACCGTTGACAAACACGTTAAGGAACTTTTTGGAGAAAGGCATATCCGCCTCAGGGGACGAGTCTTCTTCAGATGAGCTCAACAGCAAATTGGATCTCATGCCTCCAACCATATGTCCCCGCTCATAGGCATCTTCATCAGCTGCCTCTTCATCACAGATCGTTAAGAGTCCATCACTGTCATCACTCAGTAAAGAGGTGCAGCGTTTCAGACTCACCAACTCGAGCGTTGTGTTTTCATCCACCACCAGGGTGTACTTCATCGAGTCATACGCCAACGAGTCATCAACTGGCCGCCTGTGCGCTACATCAGAATTCCTCAACTCTCGCACGCTCTCGTCAATAGGTGGAGAACTGTCAAGGTACGTCTCATTTCCGTAGGGCGAGAGTACCTTCTGAAGATCCTCCAGAAAAGGAGAGATATCCCGTTCATCTTCATCTTCGTCATTATCTGTCGAGTAAGTGAGACTGAAACAGTGATTGGTCTGTATTGTTGAGAGGTCCAGCGTAAGGCTGTTTTTGACCTCTGTAATTCGCTGCAAATCGCGCTGATCGCCCCCTGTCTCCCGACCCTCATCCTTGTCGCTGACTATACTTTCAGTCAGGCTGGGCGAGTCCAGCTCCTTCATTCTCTCCATCATTAGGTCATTATTTGGCTCCTCCTCTTCTTCATCCTTCTGTTTGTTTTTCAACGAGTTCTGACAGGTGAAGTCCACCGACTCAAAGTTTTTTGTCCTTGTATTGGTGTCACGTTTGGGGCTGTTCATGAACAGACAGGAGTCAGACCTCTTGGCTTCCTTCTGTCCATCATCATACATACAGCTGGCTTCTCTTTCCTTCTCTTCTTCCACCCTCACCTCTGTCCTCTCCAAGGTCACATCCTGTGACCTTTCTTCACAATTCTCCTTTTCCAAATTGCAGCCATCCGTCTCGTTAAAAGCATCCGTTTCCAGGTCAGATGAAGGTGAGATGGTGTCGGAGATGGAAGCCGAACGATTGAAGCACTCTTCCGGGCAGCTGATTGGGTAAGACCCTTCTGAGATCATCCGGTTGACCAGGTTACTAAGAAGCCAAGGAGAATCTGAGTTTTCACTAAGCTCGTCTTCAGACTCCGAATCGGATTCTCCCTCGCTGTTGCCGTCGTAGTCATCCACGGAGGGAATGAGTCTGGGGCCGACGGGCAAGTAGAAAGAGCGCTTGAAGCTCTCAAGGCTGTGGTCAGGCTCAATCTTTAGCAACAACTGTTGAGAGTTGCCATCCTCACAGGGGACGGAGGGGGGAAGAGTCTCATCTGGATCAGCTTGGTGTTCATAACCCTGTTCATCGTCGACGTTCTGCAGACCCATTAGTGCTTGGCCATCATCCAGGTGCAAAGGATATAGGCTGGGATCTAGAACCGGGGAAGGGTCTGGTTTAATTGGATCCGGTTGACCCAGCAGAAGAGATGCTTTCAGACCCACAATACCACTGTCCTGCTCAGTGTCCAGCTCCTGATCCAGTTCTGGCTCAGAGGTCGGAGAGCTTGCTTCTTCGATGGAATTGGTGAGGTGTGAGGAACGTCCGCTGCTGGATTCACTGGTCAGGTCCAGCTCCGTCTCCGAGATGGAGGATATCATGTTACTAGCAAGTGGACCACCACACGCAAATGCAGCTTCAATTTCCCCTTCGATATCAGAGTCTGATCCGGGTGAGCTAAGGTCATCGCTGTGGCGATCTGAGTCTGCGTAGCGCTTGGTGTTCATATCCGCAATACCGGGATCCGAGGAAGGTGAAGATGTGTCATTTGCAGCAGCATCTGGTCGACTCTGAAGCATGTGTCGAGGTTCATCCACAGCTTCAAGGACATCTGATCGACTGGACGATACGTAGCTACAGAACGAAATTGACTCAGTGGGTTCAATGCAGGGAAACTCCACATACGAAGAGCCCTCGCCGTCCTTGCAGGCTTGATCATAGGTCTCCTTACTCATGAAGTCGATCTCAAAATCTTTATCCAGCTCCTCATCTGATAACGGAGTCTCTGCGTCATTGCCAAGAGGTGCCGTTGAGGACAAGCACCTGCTGGTGCCATCGTTTTCCAACTCCGGGTCATCGGCGGTCTCCGTGGTGACGGTGTAAGTGTCGTTGGTGAGTCGGGAACGACAGGGTTGATGTTTGGCGTGGCCATTCAGATCGTGGTCCACTTCAGTGTCAGAGCATTGGGAAGTGCAATCATCCACAGACGGGGCAAGCTCACATAGAGTGGATTCCTCAACATCAGGTTTGACGACAGACACCTCAGAGCTACCGGATGAGTTATGTTGACCAAATGAGCCTGGTTCAAAAAAGAATACAGGAGGACATATTAGACGAGCTGACAAGGATAACGAAAAGGACAAATATGTTAAATATGTTTATGGAGGTCACACAGAATATTTGGTCACAACAGGAGACGGGTGAAAACATTCAGGACGACACGGTCACATGTTCATGAACGGTTCATTTTGATTGGCCATTGACAACACCGTCTGACGTTTTACCATATTCAGGCCGTTCTCGTCTGTTGCCCTCATAGTCATACAGCAGGGGTCTGCCGGGTGACTGATGGAGACCACAATTTCCTGGTGGGTTTGAGGGTGTACCTTTGGCAGAGCCGGTCGTGCCGGGAGCCGCTGGGCATGTGGTAGTCAAATGGGAGCCGTCCTCAAGGCAGGAGTGGTTAGAAGACAAACAGCCTGAAATACAGAGCACAACTATTCACAGTCTGTCTATCTGTATATGATCTTTAACTGGGATTAAGCAAACAAGGATATTGCCAAATGAGGATACTATGAAAAGCTTGGAGTTTTTGGGTCTTTGATACATAATTTGAGACATAATAAATTGAGTCTTAAAACACTGTGCAAAACAAAGAAAACAAGATGTTAAACAAAAAAACAAGACTCACTGGGAAAAGCGCTGTTAAAGACAACTGAATTAAATAGAACAGTTTTACAGAAGTCTAAAAATGTATCTTGTCAAATGAAATTAGCTTATTTGAGCAGTAATAACCACAAAATCCTTTTACACAAAATGTGGCTGTGAGTAACAATTACCCTGTGAAGTCGAGTTTCGAAGAGAATCCTGCCAGCTCGACTTCCGAGGTGAGACGTTACTGTTGTTGTTTAGAGAGTCCTGAAATGAGAAAAGAAAAGTTTCAATCATTTCTAACATACGTGTGATTTAGATGAAGGGTAATGTGTAAGAGGTACCTGTGAAACCGGCGCAGTCAGGGTTAAGAGTGGTTGGGCGGCTCTTAAGGGTCCCAAGAGTAGGGGAGGGGGGCGGAGATGCAGATGGTGAGGGAGGGGCATCAGGATCCGCTTCTTCGTCGTCATCGTCGTCTTCATCATCGATCATCTCAAACTCTTGGAAGTCGTCATGGAATGAGCACACTGCATGGTGGAAATCATTCTTTTCTAAAATAAGACAGTCCTTCGTAGAAAAAAAGAGAAGAATAAAGTATATTTAAGATTAAAAAAAAATCTTTGTCTTTTAAAGAAGTGGCTTTCAACCAAATTCTTAGATGTCAAGGGTTTAAGTAAAACGAAGTGCCTTTGATATGAAAAATCTAAATATAGAGTTAAACTGAATCATTTTATTAAACAGGTGGCTAAATGGACCAGACTTGGACAAGAAGATTATACACAACCAAATCAGATATCCATCAATACAAAAACCAACTCTTCATACGTCTGCCATAAATAATTCAAAACGTAATCTTGTTTCTGTAAGTCTGAAATAGAAATGCTGTCTTCCATCCATCAGTTTGGACATATTATGTTCATCGCAGATTGAACGTACACTTGACTTCAAGCCAGGCCATCATTTCGGAAGCAGATGTTACTGTACTGTATATAGATCGGCAGAAAGAATAAACATCATACAGACAATTAATCGGACTCATTTTTTTAATCCAACCATGTGGCCAAATGGAAAAAGTAAGACAAAAATGACATTAACCGAAAAGGAATAATGTTTCATTTTATTTTTGCTGAAAGAATACAGGGGATGGGGAATAACTAGGGTCACTACACAGTCACTTTTGATTTCATGTCATCTTAAAGTAAAAGACAAGAACGAAATGAAACGCACATACAGAAACTCGGCTGGGCAACAGGAGATGGAGATCAATTGTACAGCTCCTCAGGTTTCAGGATCCTTCCAGGAATACAGCTCATGCCACTTTAATACCATCCATCGTCTGATATTCGCTTCAGCTACAACAGTGAAAATTCCTCTGTCTGTTGCTCGGCATAAATGTGTGGGTAATTTCATTAAAAACGTCCCACACCGCATCAGCTACATAACCGTCTGGCACTGCAGGGACCTGAATCTTATAGTCATCAAAATCAATAACGTTAACCAGCAGCAGCCAAGTCTACTGAAAACCCATAACAACATCTGAGAGAGTCAGAAGAAGCCATAATGCTCTATAGATATACTGCATGAGTGAACGAATAAAATATCCAAGGACGAGTTCTCACCTCTGACCACCCTCAGAGACGGAGTCAGCATTACAGCAGCAAAAACTGTTTTGCTGAGCCAGCCGAACTCACCAGAACTCATGAATGAATGCAGCGCTCGACGCTGACCGCATGCTAAAGGCAGAGCAGGGACGAGAAACGAGATAAACGGATAAAAGATGCAGTGTTGTAAGTACATGACGTAACACTAAAGGAGTGAAACAGCACTGAAGGAGAAGATGAAGAAGCACACATGGATAGCCGCTGTATACTGCAGTGGATGCAGGATGGAGGTGGGGCGGCAAGCCACTGATGCTCTAGACTGCATTTAATACCAATGCAGAGACATTACAGAGATAGTTCACCCAAAGATAAAGATTATTTCATTGTTTATTCACCCTCATGTCATTTCAAACCTGTATGACTTTCCTTCTATTGCAGAACACAAAAGGAGATATTTTGAAGAATGTTCAACAACATTGACCCCCGTTTATTGTATGTCCGCAAAATCACAGAGACATTTCTCTAAATATCTTCTTTTGTGTTCCACGACATGGAACGAAATGAGAGGGTGAATAAAAAACAACAGATTTTAAATATAATAATATATTTTTATTTTAGTACAACACTGCATAAACAAAGTATTTGTTTATTTTCATCAGTGTTTTCGACCTTCTCCAAAGGCTTTTTGCTGACATAACCCAAGTCGTGCACACACAATACTGTCTTCAGATATTCTGTTTGACTTAGAAATATGTCAAAGTATAAAAGTTATGTCGTATCTCTGCTCACAGCTAATTCTCATCAACAGCATACTGTAATATGCAAAACCCCAGAAACCCAAATCTTTTAAATGTATTCACAGAGCTGTGGCTCTGTGTGATAAAATGAATAATCCATGAAGAAAGTGAGATAGAGCGAGTGAGATTGATGGAGAGAAAGTAAGTAAAGGAATTGGCTTCTATGTACATTTGCTGGTTGGAAATGTACTGCACACATTACACATCAAATAAACATAGAAATACACAAACATATTTTGAGACTCTGGGCTTTAGGTCAGTAAATACAGAGACACATAAACATTACAGATTCAAGAATGAATGGTAGCTTTATAAATGACAGAATCTACTAAAGAGATATAACAGAAAATCACATTTAATGATTATCTGGTGAAAGGAAAGATGAAAAAACATAATCAGAGAGAAAATAATTTTTGGAGATAAGCCCTTCTTAAGACGTGAGCCTGATATACAGCAAGTCTTCCTGTATCATGGCAGTACTTCAAAAGCGGTATCTAATCACCAACAATCATACACATCTGAAAATAAGTCTCAAGTTGCATAGAAAGGGACTGGCCCTTCAAACATAATGCAGTGTTGCCTCCATGTGACATAATCCTTTGGGACATTTGTGCATCTGCATGTACAAGCTTTGTGCCACTAGCCGTTGAGCTAAAATAATAACAGTGCATGAACTCTGCTTACATGCTTCTCTGCCTACTTTCAGCTAAACTGACCAATCGATAAAACACCAGCCTGTGGATCGTCCAATCACCAGCTAGAACCAACTAATCGATCTGCCTTTGCTGAGGTCATCGCACACTAAGATGCCCACTGAGTATGCGATTGTGTGAACCAGATAACTGCATTTAAATCAATTTGAAACACCAAAGGCACGTGAAGCGTTGCAATCGAAGGCTACATGCACATGTTTGAACATTTCCGCTGAGGAACACCCGGGTAAAGGAAAATGGGAGGGGGGTGAGAGAGCAAGAAGTCTTGTTTCAAAAAGACAAAAATGCAGAAAGCTGATAAGTCTGCATAGCAGCAAACTTCACTGGGTCACTAACCCTTCTACTGCAGCCATGGCACGCAGCCACTGCAATGAAACATTTACAATCCCTCAGTGCAGCCACTTCACACACACACACACACACACGCTCTTCGACATGCATGGTTGGGCATTGACGTGATTGAACCATTTCCAGTGGTGGGAAGAGCAACTTCCATACACATCTGAAATAAATCATTATATTTGCTGCTCTGCCATGGCCCATTAGTAGCCATTTGAGTTTGATTCTAGTAGCAATGCTGTGATTCAATTTCCTCATCAAAACAACACACATACTACATTAGATGTTTTTGACATGACTGTATCGTTACTTGGAAAATGTTCATTAAGTAAAAAAAATCTTTAAAAACTTAAATTTTTTAAATTAAGCAAAGATGAACTATTGAAGGTGCTGTGATAACACAACATAATAATATATAATAAGAAAGATAGATTATACATTGGTAAACTTGAAGTAGTAACAATTGGTAACCGTTATCCTTAGTTTATTACTTTTTGTTTTATGTTCATTTTATTTCGGTAAGTTCTGTTTTAATGTGTTTGTAAGTGTTTTGATAAGCTTAAGCTACTTAAGGAGTTGGCAACACTGCTGCGCATCTGCAGGCTAATCATCATCTCTACGAGGGCAGACCACTTGAAGTTAAGACTGCGCAGAGCATCACATGGCTCAAAAACAAGCGTTTTATTTTCAACAGAAAGGTTCATTTGACACATCATCTGCTCCCCCCTTCGTGTACTGCTTTGTATGGCATTTTGAAGAAACATGCATGGAACTAAGGAGAGTTTCCCGGGTGTAAATAGTGACAAGCAAGAGTACTCACACGCTGAAACGCTTCCTTAGCAGCTGTCCCACAGTGCCCTTCAAGGGCACCAAAAGTGGTTTAAAAAATCGACCGGTGCTGCGTTTTCTGTGTGAGCTTCCAGAGACCGAGATATAAGCTGTGTGACATCCGAATTGTTTAGATTCGGCCGCTGTGTTCAAACTAACTTACTTTGATTAGTTTTGCGGTCTGTGCTGCGACCTATACTTTGTTATAAATGTAAGTTATAGTTATTAAAGGAGCCGTGAATTTTAACCAGAGATTTTGTTATATAAGAGGGAATTGTATTCAAGCGAACATCCTGTAAGTGTCAGAACTGAAAACGCTCTTGTTACTGAAATAACAACCGTTATTGACACCAGGCCCAGCGAACGGCAGGTCTTGGAATGCACCTATCTATGACGTCATAAGTTGAACACTGCCTCCACAGAAGAATATCAACGACTACTTCTCTAGCCCTGCCCACTGGTTCACGCATGACAATTCTGAAGTAACACAAGTTGAGTGGAACCAGATAGAGCAAGCAAGCAATAAACATGCCATTAAAGATCGCAACATATTGTGCAGTCAGTGCCAGAACACAGTCGCTGCATAACCTTCCTTCGGATTTCGACATTAGTAATGTGTGGGTGAAGTTTATTTTTAAAGACGTTATAGCTCAGGTGGATATAACACTGAGCATCTCTTTGATTCATTTCACAACGGATTCCTTTGTAAACAAGGCCCAGGTCGACGTTGGATTTGCAGAGAGACTAAAAAAGCAGTGCTGTGCCATCAATATTGGATTTGATAGAAATGGCGCAGCAATCTTATGTGCAACATTTTTGTACTATGCGTCACTATTGCCTTGTCAGAGATCGCTTGATATGCCCTGAGCACTATTCGCACGGGATTATTGTTACCTGGGGACCTCTAGTCATTTGTTATAATTTACTAAGCAAACTGCTATCCAATCAAAGCAGTGGGCGTTTACTTCCAAGTCTTCAATGCGGCACGCCCATTAAAACCGAGCGTTTGTAGAGCTGGCCTCAAAACCTGGGTAGAAATAGCCTATTACTTATTGATTTTGATGTTTTTGAATGTAAAAACCACGCGAACGTCATAAGTAGACCTCGTACAACAGTATAAAACAATAAACAAGCCCAGTTCATGAGACCTTCAGAGATCGGGTAACACACACAGTTTCTGCCAATCTCATATTAATCTTGAGTGCCTATTCAGTAATATTGCATATGTCGTATCTTCAAAGAGTATTTAGTTTGTTCAAATTTATAAAAGAGAGATACAGCTGTACGATTATTTCCGGAAAAAGATGCACTGCTGGAGGAAGGCAGGGGGGGCGGAACTACAGCAAGAGCACACAACACATCATCGCGTTATCCCTCCGTGTTGTTTACATTATGCACCTACACGCCAACAAAACACAGACATATGACTTAGTTTGACTTACGGCTGCAGTTCATGTTCGGCATCTTTTAGCACCGGGACCGCGCCATCTATCAGTTTCAAACGATCTCCAAATGCAGCGTCTATTCACCGTTTATATAACATACATCACTGAAATGCCTTGAACAAACAAACACACAACTTCTCTCACTATCGCAAGAGTAACGAGCTGTAGCTGCAGGGCCACAGCGCAGCCAATCTTGACGCAGCACAACCAATCATGATAAGCGGGTCTTCCTATGCTCGTTGGTTGGAGCTTGGGCAGGATATTTCTTTCGCCTTGCCGTGGGCGTACTTTTCTGGGAGAATTGCCCAATAAAAGGAATAGGATTTCTGTTATGAAACAGGGATCCAGACTTATACAAAAATTTCCGAAACAAGTTGGAGTGCTGGGGGTCTGTATCAAGCACAGAAATACTACGTCATATGTCCAACTCGTTTTTCAACAAGTTGACCATGCTAAGCATGAGAAGCCAGTACGTTTAGCAGTGTGAAGAAGTCAGAATGCATGACATTTAACCCATTTTTAAGAAGCATTCGAAGCTGATCTCTCATCGAGATCTGATGGATAAACGCACGCATCAATTGGACGGGAATGTTACTAAAGTCAACTTTGATGAGAGTTTCCGGTGCTACAGAAGCCAACATCTTTGTTTTTTTTCACAGGTCACTATGGTTACATCATGTGTTATTGACAGATATCGCGAGAATAAACGCGTCACATCCCAAACATGGCTTGAATGCAGACTAAAAGAACAGAACAGTATTGTAAATGTCACTTACCTTTTCATATGGGTCAGAATCATAATTGAGGCCTATGCCACAGTCATCTGTGATCTCAGACAGATCTTCATCATCAAACTCCTCCAAACTGATGTCATGAGCCGGCCTGTATCAGAAACATAAAATAATGCTTTTTTTTTAAATACAATTCACTGAGATTACACTGCTGACAAACAACAGAACCCTACCCAAAACACAATGGGAAATGTAATGGCGTTAATGGTTATAATGGCAATTGTATTGGTTAATTAATAATTAATACAATTATAATGGTGTCTACTGGTATGTGATGGAATTTATTGGTGGGGTGTTATCTTCCAGAATAATCCTCCTTGGAATAGTGCCCAAAACGCACTATAAAAAGGAATTTTGTAATGGTTTTAAAGGAAAAACCTAATGGTTCATAATGGCATTTTAATGTATATATATTATTAAGATGCATTGGAAAGGTTTTGTGTGTGTGTACTGGTATTGGGGTGGGTTTAGAAGATAGAATATATCATAAGCCTGATATAAAATCAATGAAAGTCTATGGAATGTCCCCATAAAACATGGAAACATGTGTGTGTGTGTGTGTACTTGTACATCTATCTTTATGAGGACCAATTTGAGTTTTAGACCAGCAGAGTGAGGACTAAGAGAGTAAAGTGAGGACGTTTTGGCCGGTCCTCACTTTCTGAGACCCCTTTAAAGGGCTGTTTGAGGGTCAGACCTGATTTTAGGGTTTAGGTTATAATTAGGTTTAGGTTAGGTTAGGTTTAGGGTTAGGGTCAGGTACTCAGTTCTGATGGTTAGGGTTAGGGGCTAGAGATTGGATTGCGTCAATGTATGTCCTCATAAAGATAACTGTACAAACATGTGTGTGTGTGTGTGTGTGTGTGCGTGCGTGCGTGTGTGACTTTGTGCATGTTCGTGTTCCTAAAGAAGTATTTGAATTACGAGCTGTCAAAATATATCTGCTGATTCTACACACACAGGTCAACAGCCTAAGAATATCACAAGGTCACTCAGTCCAGCACACTCCATCACATACTGTGTATTTACAGCACACACATTTGTGTTTATACGTCCATTTCCTTTCTTAACCAGCTAGATCTATTCATTATTATTGATAACTGGGTTAGCATGTTGTTAAATAGGGCCATCCTCTGTATCGCCTTATTTTGCTGTGCTTTGGATCACCAAAATGCATTAACCCGGATTCTATGCCAGCCACTGACACAGGGACGATTGCATCGCGCCAAAACCCCGCTCAGCTGAGCGCAGTACTGCAATGCAGCTTTTCTGTCAGAGAACCAGGGATGCACAGTATCACTAACATCTCCAACGTATGGAGGAGCACAGACAGAAAATGAGAAGAGGGAGGAGGGTCTGGTTTAATGAGTGCATTTGTCTAAAATCAGAAGTCTCGGTGTACTGTCTAAAAGCTCATCTTTTGTTGCAAACCGACAGAGTAAAGGTTTGATTGAATGAGCCACATATGGTAAAACAGCCAATGTTCTGTGTGTCCAAGTTGCTGAAGGTTTGTTTTGAAGCCATAGAAAGCCTGCAGTTAGGCTAATGAACAAAATTTCTGGAACTGATTATTATTAATATCCCGTCAACCACATCTCTCACAACATTCAAAATACTACTTAAAACCCATCTCTTGAGAAAAAAAACAAGAAATAAAACTAACCTTCTCTCTTCCTCTCAACAGGTAGTGCTTTTGTTGAAACTAGTAACTTTGTATTAGCACCTATTGTATTATCGCTCCTGTATGACATATCACTCTCTGTAAGTCGCTTTGGATAAAAGCGTCTGCTAAATGACTAAATGTATTATGTAGATGTTTATTTAATACTGGTGTTTTTTATCTAATGCTGCTGTTTCCTGAAATGAATACGCCACTTGAATCTGTGGGTTAAAATGTTTTTACAACCTGTCACCATCATGGTTGTACAAAATGCCCTGTGGTACCCACCAAATATATAAATGTACACCCATTTCACTGTGTCAAAAGTATGCACATATTGCTATTTTCATGTAAAACATTTTGACCAAATGTTTATATGCTCTCCTACTTGTAAGTCGCTGTGGATAAAAGCGTCTGCCAAATGAATAAATGTAAATCTTTTTTTTTTCATAATTTTAGATATATATTGAATATTTTCAAATGGGTTAATACTGTACGCGCACTTAACTCAAGAAAATATGTGTGTAAATAAAATAAAACCATACAATTTTAACAAACAATTGACTAATAAAAAAAGTGTGGTTTCCAGGAAAATCCAGGTAATAAAAACTGCATTGTTACTGCTACTGTGTGATATTTTTGGTTTCTGGTGGTTTATAAGTTGCGTCTCTGAGAAGCAATCCCCTGTGTGTCACACTGCGTCAAAATGACAGAAATATCATCTATGCACATCATAACAACAGCTTTATGTGGGCAAACACGATTTATGCTGAAATGAAATTCTGGCAGATTGCAGTTTGCTTTATCGCCGTTTTGCTCGATATATAGTCTCCATATACAGCGTTCCTTACTCACATGTAAGTGAATCAAAGAAATGTTTTAAATTAGACTCAAGAGTTTTTTCTTGGTTGCTATAGATTTTCGTGTCCACAGGTCAAACCTCAACACACGTGATGTTTAATGAGTTCATGCTAATTCAGTTCTACAGACCAATAATCTGTGCGCTCACTTAAAATTGGAAATGACCACGAAGGATCTGCTGGTTCTCCAGTCGACTGATGATTTCACAGCGTAAATCCACTTTCCTTCTGTTCAATTGTGTCTATATTTCTATAACCTTAAATCTCACATTTTCAATTTGTATCATTTGGGTCCATCAGGGAGATTCTACAAAAGAGGGTAAAAGTGGCCTTGTCTCAAATAGCAGGCCCACGATGTTCTTCTCTGCCATTGTTGAATCCATTTCCAACTATGCAGCCTTTTCTTAAATCAAACACGAAAATATCATTGCTTTGCTTTTTAAGTATTACTACTAAACCATAAAGCACAGCACACAGGGGAAATAAAGTTTATACAGAATCTCATCTTTTATGATCTATTCATCAAGATGCATAGCGAGTGGGTCTGATTCCAGGTAAGCGGCAGGAGACAGGATGGTGTGGGGGATGCCAGATATTGTGGACTTCCATTCTCGTCAGCACATGATAAACAGCAACCAAATGAACCGTCTGTTTTGACCTTCACCATAAACAGAAACTATTTCCCATCTGCCAGTCCTAGTGGCAAATTTGAACAAAAAATAAATATCAACCAAGGAAATGAAGCTGCAATAAAGATGATTCAAAGAGAACAGATGTAGAGTATTGTGACTGTTAAAGCATGAAACCATAGAAATTAATTTTATAATCCAACCAGTGTACAGCTCTGATTGGTTCAGCGCAATATTCCTCAAATTTTAAATAAAATGCAAGAAAAAAACCTCTCTGACAGCCTGCCATCCTGATCAGAGCACAAATATAAAATGCATTTACAGGGATTAGAGTGCTGAACATATTTCGACATGAGCCACTGTCATGACCTTTACAAGAGATCAAACATGAAAGTGTGGGAATAATCTCACATACACATCCAGACAGTTGATTGTGTGAGTTGAGAAAGCATTTTAATGAACTTCTGCTTATTCAGGAAAACATCAGAGGATTTAGAAGAATGTCTCTCCTCTGAGAGTCGTGTGTGTTTCTAAATTCACTTTAATCTGAGACACACGCCCATATACAACATAATTACTATAATGTGATAATATATATATATATATATATCATACATTACGGTCATATAAAATGTTGATTATATAAATGTCATATAAAACGGTCAATTTTCATTTCTTAAACGGACCTCGTTAAAACTACTGTATGGAATAACACAATAATAAACCAAAAATAAATGAAACAATGTCATATTTTAGCATCTTTAGCCATTTGTAAAAGAGTGCTTTTGGCATTTAATTAAAGGAATATTTGACCGTCAAAATGAACATTCTGTTATCGTCTAGTCACCCTGTTGTCATTTTAAACCTGTTTGATTTTCTTTCTTCTGTTGGTGCCCATTGACTTTATATGGACACAAAACAAATGCATGTCAATGGGGACCAACGGTTTTCTGTTACCAACATTTTTCAAAATATCTTCTTTTGTGTTCTGCAAAAGAAAGTCATACAGGTTTGAAATGACAAGAGGGCTAATATATGATGAATATATGAATATATTCAGAAACTGAATATATGATGACTGAATTTTCATTTTAAAGGTGAAATATTCCTTTAACCAGCTTCTTGAGGTATAATTTTAACCAGTATTAGAGGAGTCTTTTCTGTGCTCTTATTGTTTTTTCTTCATTTAAAAAGTTTTTTTTAATCAAATGTTTAATGAATACGCCAGTAGAATTTACTTTTATTTGGATAACTCGTTTTTTTACAATCATGAAAATCAGTGTGATTTAGTGATCCTATATTTCTGAACGGTAGTCTGGTGTATGTCTCTTCACTTACTGTCCATACTCAAATCTAACCTAACCAGTGGTTTTACTGCATACAGGCGGCCTCTGGGAGAAACACTGCTCTATACTCAAAACCACTCTGTGATATTAGTTACAGACTCCCTGCCATACATGAATTATAAATGAGTCACAAAAACCAGATTCAGCAGCTGTGCTCATACTGGAACACATTTAGTTTAGTGTGTGTGGTTGAAGTTCTGAAATAAATTAATGTAATGAGTCGCTTTGGAAAAAAGCGTCTGCTAAATGACTAAATGATGTTTATTTATTCTGCATGAATTGGTATTATTGCTCATATTTAGGGTAAGAGCTTATTCTAATCTCCTAAATTTAGCCATAAACCATGTCTGAAGCGCAAAATATCACAAAAACTTGGGGAGGTGAACATTCTAGCAACCACACAGCAACACATTAAAATCCACTCAGAACACTTAAGCAACCGCAGAGCAATGCCCCGGCAACCACCCACCGCTGAGGCAGACTCTCCATCCGCAGGCCCCACTCATTTCTTCTCCACAAAAAAATCTAATTTGTCTACTTGTATTTGCATGTACGTGTGTTTGCGATAAGAAACTGATTATTTAATGTTAAATCAATTTAGCCTTCAAGATCCTCCAAGAAAGCAGCTAACAGCGTCAGTAAATAGATGAGGTCATCAACTGTTCACGGCAACGAAAAGAAAGCCCCTTCAAGGCCGCAGATGCGGGGGTTTTTCACGTGTAATTAATCACAGATCACACACCTGTTTTCCCAATGAACCACTAACCTCTCTACAGACACCCCTATCAATCTCGTAAATTAAGAGATTATTTATTAGGTTTCTTTATTGATGAGTGTTTGAAATCACCCAATGGCTCCTTATGTTCTTCTAAAGCCCCATTTTTGCATGCTGTCCTCCCCACTAACCAACCGTTGGCTCCTTCCAGCCCATTCATCTTTATTACAAAAGGTGGGGCATGTTTCTCTCCCTGGAGATGCAAGAAACTGCCAATCAACAGATGTTGCCATAGTAGCTGATGCTGAGCAGGGGGTGATGTCACACCATTAACGGAACACCGCTGAGACACAAAGCAGGTTAAGTAGGGTGAGGTCACCTCTGCAGCTGTCACCATGACAACCACATCCCACCAGAAATGGCCTTAGTTTGCTGAATCATGTAGCAATTTAATCTAGTTTGTTTTCAATTAGTAGCTTCAATAAAATGAAAATGGAAATTAAAAAAAATTTAATTAGAATTTATTCTTTGGTATTTCCCTTTTTGCTTCCCTTTTACATCATGCATTTGAGCTTGGCATGGACTGAACAAAACCTGATGAGCCATGTTATCCCAGCATGATTAGAAAATGTTCCAAAGAGCATCTTGTGTGCTTCAATGGAGGAAAGGAATTTTTTCTTTCTTTTCTTTTTCTTTTCCTTTCAAATTATTTAAAATACGATATAGTATTTATTGCAGGAATGCATAAATTAAAATAAATAGATTCCAATGTGATCTCAGGCGTTTGGGCACTAATGTATGTATTTCTTCGATTTTTGCAAATGCTAAACATCATAATGCAAAAAACTAACATGCTGATTTAAACAAATGTGCCAGCATGTGACTTTCTTACACATCTTAGTTTTTTTTCCTCCCCCAAAATAAGAGAAATAAAACACTAGCACATTACACACACACATACTTGACTGTATGAGTCTGCATTAATTATGAATAAAGGAGGGGAAAGACAGAAGAGTAAATGAGGAGAGAGTGGGAAAGAGAGATGAACAAGATGAAAAGGTCAGTTGAGCCATAAGAGGTTTTTCTAAATGAGTGAATAAAAGGATGAGAAGAGGACAATGTAAAAAGTTGTCAAAATAATGTGTAGATCTATATTTTTTCATTTATTATACGGCTCTCTGAAATACTTGATTCTGATTGGTGAACGGAGGCTTTCAACAGTTAATCATTTTGTATCATGATTGCTAAGCTGTAAATTAACTGTTGTATATATATATATTCATTTTTTGTTATATATATTTTCAAATTTGTTATGCTATGTAAACATATACCTAAAAAATGTGCCATGGTATACCACGTTTTTAGCAGATGCTTTTATCCAAAGACACTTTCTTAAATAGAAATTACCACAAAGCAACTGTATCATAGTAGTACCCTGAATTCTTTGAAAGATTTTTGAGTATTGTATAAATATACATGAATATAGTCATTTTCAGCCATTGCACATATCAAGATATCATCATACCATAGTGGGGTTTTGTTGGATTTTACTACATCATTCAAAGAAATATAAGAGACATTTTATAAGGCCCTTCATGTTTAAGAAACTCATTCTAAGGGCATTTAGTGTCAACACAGCAGAATCACACACACACACTTCTCCCTTTCTCATGACTCCGGGCAGCGCAGCTCACATACAGTGAACCTTTCACCTCAATCAATATTCTGATCATGACATCCGCACACTGATTACATCATGGGTCACATGACGCACACATACGGCAAAATCAGTACATTCTCAAACTATATTTTAGAGATATGAAACTACTAAGTTATATGAATTTAAAGTAGCTGATTTTGATATCAGCCTAACTATCAGAAGCAAGAAACACACACACATATGTTCTCATAGTATTGCAGTATTCCAAAGGGAGCAGCCGTGTGCTTACATAAACAACTTAGGGTGATCTTCCCATTGGATGTATTCTTTACAGCATTAGTTTGAATGTGTGTGTGGTAAGCGTGTCTCTCTGCTGGCTTGTCTATGCGGTGTCTATCTGAGGAAGCTTTGTGTTTTGAAGAGAGCAACACTCCTGAGAGACAAAGTACCTGAGAGTACTGCTGAGCCATGCTTACCAACACAAACACACAAATAACACACAGTGCACAATGTGCTCGCGGTCAGTGAAAATCCCTGCCGTTTTTTACAGCACACACACAAGAAAAAGACTTGGGGAAAGCCTTGCTCACGGGTACAATTGTTCCTTGTTTTTTAAAAAGAGTGAGAGAGAGAGAGAGAGAGAGAGAGAGAGAGAGAGAGAGAGGAGAGAGAGAGAGAGAGAGAGAAGAGAGAGAGAGAGAGAGAGAGAGAATGCAGACTGCTCAGTTCTACTCTTACAGATTACAGGTTTATGGGAGGACAAAGTAAGAAAATGAATCCACAGTCTTGAGGAAAACAATGAGAGGAAAAAAAGTGGAACATATTTGATTGAGGGAGGGATTGTGGGCTTATTATGAGAGAATATAAACAGAATATCAACGCTTTGAAACGACACAACCATCAATCACATCAGCTTTTTTCTTTATGCTGTCACTTCCTGTTTAGAGCATAGCTGATATCACCTGCCCTGCCCTGTTACAGCACGTGGCTTCAGATCTACGCTTGGCCAGAGACTGTCAGACTGTCAAATGTGATGTGATCTGTTAGACTCCTGCGATTTATTTAGCTGAAGGGCATTTTGAATGCTTTTATTTATTTTCTAAACGCAGCATAAATACGCAAACATTACCCTTTTAGGATTAAAGTGTGTTAGATACACATCTAGGACAAAACAGCCATAGTGAAAATGAAATATGATTCTTAATAAAAGGTCAACAATTTTCATTTTCATACAGACAGTTTAATTAAAAAACGTCTTTCATTTCGTATAGTTTCATTTATTTCTTATCTGAAGATAACCCTCATAACACCTAATCTACATCATCTGGTAATATGAATTAGTTAAAAAGTCAAATATATTACATATAATTGAAACAACCTGATTATTTTGGAGGTAACTGCATGTTTACTTTATACATTGAAACACAATTGACAACACATGGTCAATTCACACATTTAAAGGAATGATCTTTAGATCTGTTTATCAGATAACACAGACCTGTGTGCACTAGCCAAATAAATGCCAAACGCAATGCGAATTAAACCGTAACATTAAAGGTAAATTGTGTTTGATGGGGGTGGAGTTCCAGGTAATACTTTATACAACTTTACCCATCCCTTTCATGGACATTATATGTGTAAATATGTGTATTCTCATATATTTATAAATCAATACAATAACAGTGTATACGTGCAGGCAGCTCACAAAATAATGACAGTAAGTACAATTGAATTGAAATTGGAGCAATTTTACAGTTCAATTAAAACTATAATGTTAAGTGTGATTAAACATTAAATTACAGTTATGAACAACAGGGCGTGGGGCCTCTCCGGTGTGCCAATTAACAGAGAGGATGCGTCAGGAAATGACAAAACAATCGACCGTCTTTCTCACAAAGCTTAGGCACGATCTTACATATTTTTGCATTTAAAGGCCTTTCATTAAAACCTCCCAAACACGTGCACAAATGAAAATAAGCGTATTATTGATTACACAAATTAATGGCGGATGCTGAGCATCAATGCTTTCGGGTGCTGGTGCTGCTCTCCGGATGAGAGGTTGCGTTTAAGGACGTTGGAGATACATAAACATATAATAGCAAGGTTATACGAATAAACCGTCAGGTTTGCGATTAACGGAAAGGATGCCATTGCCTATATGATTGAGAGGGAAGCGAATAGATGCTGTGTCTCACCTGCATCCCGGAGGAGAGAGGGAGTGGAAGGTGGAGAGAGAAAACATCTCTGCCCTGTCCGCCATCTTCTTAGTGACTCAAACCAGAGACTGCAGATGTCCGCAGCCCATCCACAGACACTGCAGACGCGGATGTTAAATATGATCTCGCTTTGATTCGTATTCCTCTTCGGTCACTTACTCGACACACCCGCTGGAAATTAAACCATCAAATCTGATAACACGGTCCAGTTGGCGATCCAAAGACAAGACTGTCAACTATAAAAACCATTAAAAGGTGGTGATGTGGATTATCTTCCGTTACAGCCACACACCTGCTGATAAACCCGTGCGCTGTTTGGCGTGATCTGCGCGCATCTGATGATGCTGCTGATGCTGATGAGCGAGGAGAGGGGGGCGTGAGGAGACGGGGTGTCTCATAGAAATGGGATAAGTAGGTAGAATGCCATATAGACGTTCAGAATGGGCGCGGTTTACTAGAGGTAGTTCGTGGGTTATGAATATGCTGATATTTGAATTATTTAACACTACGTGTTTCACACCTTCAGAGTGTAAATATTTAGATGTGAAGCATTTTACAGACCGCTGCTGAAACAACGCGTTGTCTCGTGATCGGATGGACCAATCATATTTGTTTGACATTACGCAGTGGCGAGTCAATATTATCTCATAGAAATTGTTACGGCGGATATGAAAGTCAGTGCCATGTCCAGGGAATGGGTAGATAAGAACGATTATACTTCGCAAATTTCTTCAAAAATAAACAAAAGCGCCCAAAGGTTTGAATGCTGCTCAAATGAGGATTTGGCTTTCTGGGCCACTAAGCGCCCCCTAGTGTGTTTCTATGGAGAAGCAGTTATTATTAGCCGGGGAATTGACGTGTCCCCTTCGAGATACACGTAAGATTTTGCAGCACGATGTTGCGTGTGGGCAGAAGAACGATATAAGTGTTTTATTTTTGTATTGTTCTACGAGCATTAATTGAAAAAAAAAATGTTTTATTTATTTAGCAGACGCTTTTATCCAAAACGACTTACTGAGCTACGTTTACAATGAAGCTGAGGGGAAAATATCATAACATATTTTATGTTTGTTCGTTTTAAATAAATATTTTTTGTAATGTAACACATATTTATACAGCGTAAAGTATGGGGTTTCCCATTTAAGTAGTGAAGTTACACTTAAATATTTTCTATAGGCCTATCAATAGCAATAGCCTATACAATTTCACACTAAACTCATCTCATCTACAAAAATAGACTAGTTTTATTTTACACAATCCCGTGTAGGTTCTATTTTAATAATATATAAAACAATGTTCCTATTAAAGACCATTTTTATATCATGTTTCTTTGGACACGTCGTTTACCATATGATACCATACCATATGGAAGCCTATTTAAAACATCTTAACATTTTCCATCCATTTATCATTCAATTAATTATTATTTACGCCTGGTTTTCAGCTAGAATTTCCACACTATTAATTCATTTTAAAGGTCTAAAAGTTCAAAAAACGTATAATTGCGTATTTTAACTTTAAAATTTTTTTTTCTAAATTTAATGCAAGAATTAGGAGTTCATCTTTTTCTTCCTCAGTCTTTCCATTCTGAATTTAATCATGAAGCGCAGTGATATCAATGCCCAGTTGTCTGCGTGAAGATGTGGGGATAATGCATGAGCTGTAATGCATGAGCTGTTCACTGGTTGGTGCTGAAAGCATTGCTGACAGTATGAGAGCGCCCCCAGTGGTAAAATCAGACAATGCAGGGAATACGATATGCTGTCCACATTAAAATAATATGTTGCAAAGATATTGATTGGCAGGCAGTTAGGTCGTTTTAGGTTGTGGGATTTTCCGTGTAGAGGTAATATTGCTGACGTGTCTGTGCGTGTATTATTAACAACCTTTAGGGAACATAACTGTCCTCAGAAGTGAGCAAAGTCTGACTAATTATTTTGGGGGCATGTCCTTATTTGAAAAACAATTGTCATAGCACAGTAAAGTGATGGCAACACGTGGTAACATCCTGGAAATTTGATATGCATATAGACTAACACTGCACGAAATCATCACTATATTCAAATATACTGTGGCATTTAGGCTACATGGTGTGATGGCATGTTCAAAAGTTACGTTAGCACCTTTCAGATAATATTTAGCCATTTACTATACAACACAGTTTTCCTAGTTCACAAAGGTTTGCTAAAATTTAAAACACCTGCAATGCAGCGTATGACCACTGTGCTGCAGAAAACCTGTGACGCTGAAATAAAAAACCTCCCACAACTCATGGCGTGCCAATACAACCAATCAGCGCTCCGTACTTAAGAAGGCGGTCCTAGAAATGGATCACTGCCTCGTTTACCAAATCTGATTGGTCAAAATCAACGTCAATCTTTTACAGTCCCTCATATGATATGACAACGATAACGGTGAGTTGTGCTCAAGGAAGTAGAGCATGTTGTAGTGAGAGGATGTCTAACAGCCGTCAACAAGCGTATTTTACGCATATTTACAGTAGCAGTTAGAGACATATCATTGGAAACACTACGTTTTGTTCAATGTTAATCTAAATCCGACAGTCGTTTATTTCGCTTGAATCACGACAGATCGTTTCGTGGTGCGCTCACGACACTCACGCACGCACGTTCAATCCTATGGTTCAATCACACTTGTTAGGTTTGGTGTATTCCAGTATAGAAGTTCGGTTCTCTTACTTTCTTTAAGAAGCGTTAGGTCAGTTGTGGGCAACATCATGCAGTCAACTCATAAAGTGACGTGCATGAGTGATAGAGATGGGGATTTAGACAAATGCGTGACAGCTGACCCGAATTCGGGTAACCCGGTGGACGTACCGGGCTCCGGAGACTCGCTGATGGTGAACGATGAGAGGTACCCGAGGACGGCAAGTCCCCGCGCGAACGGGGATGATGACTCGGAAGCGGAGTCGTATCAGGACGGGCGCAACGTGGATGTGGACCCGGATACGAGGAGAAAGGCGTTTGTCTGGTGCCGTGACTTTCTGTCCGGCTCGTGGAAAACTATATCAGAGCATGAGTTTCGCATCAAGATAGTCAGGTGAGCAGAATGTTCATATGAAATCTAGTTTAATCTCAAACTACACGTGCACTGACTCACTTTTAAATTCAGGCAAATGTTTACAAGCCTAATATACATGTTTCTGTACATTTTACATTTTAGGCATTTGGCAGACGCTTTTATCCAAAGCGACCTACATTGCTTTATCCTCTAAATTTTTTTACATAGGTATTTGCAATCCCCTGGGATCGAACCCACAACCTTGCGTTGTTAGCGCAATGCTCTTACCACTGAGTACATGTAAATGTACTCAGTGTTTACATTTCTGTACATGTAATTGTATACAAAATGCATACAAATGTTTTAAATCCCACGTATTACCTTTGTTATACCTGCAGTGGCGGTCTAGTAACCTGCTGTACATGTGCAGTTTACCCGACAATGTTCAGCCTGCGGGTGTTGAACCTCAAAGAGTTCTGCTGCGGATCTACGGGGCCATTTTACAGGTGACCCACAACCCCCCACTAATCTACACATTACACGTGAAAAGACCAACAACTGAAATACGCCGATGCAAAACTGAGCGGGCCTTGCGTCAGAGAAACCCTCTTCACATTGTATATTTAACCAAATTTGTCATATTCATTTGTGTGATGTTGTGTGTATTCATATGCATCTGTGTGTTCCTATACACAGGGAGTCGATTCTCTTGTTTTGGAAAGCGTGATGTTTGCCATTTTAGCAGAAAGAGAGCTGGGTCCACGTCTCTATGGCATTTTCCCAGAAGGGCGTTTAGAGCAGTACCTGCCTGTAAGTCTCGCACCATTAGCAACCAACACATGAAGTGTAAAATCAGACTTCAATTGAACGTTTTTTACAAAAATGAAAATTCTGTCATTATCTATTCACCCTTTTGTCATTTCAAACCTGAATGACTTTCTTCCTAAGAAGATATTCTGATGTTGATAACCAGACAGCGCTGGCACCCATTGACTTGCATTGGTTTTGTATCCACACAATTGAAGTGAATGGGTGCTGGAGCTGTTGGGTTTCCAGCGTTTTTGAAAGGATCTTTTTTTGTGTTCTTCGGAAGAAAGAATGTCATACGGGTTTAAAATGACAAGAGGTTGAATAAATGATGACGAAATTTTCATTTTCGGGTGAACTTTAACTTTAAAATGTACTGTGAATTCTACAGCGGAGGTCAAAGAGATTGTTTATGCTTTAAATGTATACAAAACATTTGACATTATCCACACATGCGAAGTCTGAGTCATGAGTCTGTTTCGTCTCTGTTTTACAGAGTAATCGTTTGTGTACGGAGCAGCTTGGGTACCCTGACATTTCGGCAGAAATAGCCAGTAAGATGGCACGATTTCACACCATGAAGATGCCGTTCAATAAGGAACCTAAATGGCTGTTTGGAACCATTGATCGGCAAGTCTCTTCCGTCTGTGTGTTACTGGTCGCTCCAAAGATACTCCAGCCAAAAATGAAAATTTTGTCATGAATCGCTCACCCTCAAGTTGTTCCAAATCTGTATAATGTTTTTTGTTCGGTTGGACACAGAGAGATATGTGGAAGAATGTTAGCAACTGAGATTTCTGGGGCACCATTGACTACCATAGTAGAACAATTTTAAATGGTAGTCAAAGGTGCCCCAGAACTGTTTGCTTTCCCAAATTCTCTAAAATATCTTCTTTTGTGTTCAACAGAACAAACAAAATATACAATAAATTTGTACTACTATAGTAGTGAATGGTGCCCCAGAACTGTCAATTGCTAACATTCTTCCAAATATCTTTCTTTGTTTAGCCGCACAATTTTTTTTATATAGGTTTGGAACAACTTGAGGGTGAGAAATTCATGACAGAATTTTCATTTTTGAGTGAACTATCCCTTAAAGCCGAAAATCAACCTTTGGCAACATTGTAGCATTTATATTCAAATTAAACCAATATGGTTCTCTTGTATATGTTGTGGCCATATTGGTAGTTTTGCTTCCGCCTTGAAATGATGTATGTCTGTCCGACCTTCCATACAGGTACATGGAACAGGTGACGACAATACAATTTGTGCGTGAAGCTCACATCAAGAAATTTAACAAGTTGATGAAGTATGATCTTCCAGCACAACTGGAGAGTCTGAGGTAAGAGAGAGGGCATGGGGAATAAAAAAAGGAGAGAGATGGCGGGTGGATGAAATGTTATCAAACTAGATAACAACTTTTGATAGATGTCATGCAGCAGTGTGACAATTATTAACTAACATGGCAGGGTATGAAATGTTCTTGTGTGTGTGTGTGCGTGAGTGTGTGTGTGTGCGTGTGTAACAGGATTTACTAAGCTTATTATTTCATTGCTGGTCTTATGTGTTTTGCTGACGGTGTAACATCAGGTCAAGGCCCTGTAATGAATGAAGGTTGTGTGTGATTTTACCTTTAGCCCAATGACGGGAACCACTAATAGGAACCACTTTTAGGAAGCGGCATTCTGTGCATGCTCAGCCTGCTTAGTCAATCACAAACACACACGTGTGATTGAGTAACCTGCTTGCCCGCTGCCCTGTGTGCGTGCGTGTGTGTGTTTTTCCTAGAAGAGTACTGTACTTTTCGTTCAGTGTCTTTCAAACCTTAGAAACAGTCATTTAAATAGGTTTGTAAAAGAAAAAAAATCACAATATTTAATCTTTCTCTTTTTCTGTCCCTCAGGTCACTGCTGACATCAACTCCCTCACCAGTAGTATTCTGCCATAATGATGTACAGGAAGGTAAAATCTCTCTCTCAAACAGACGCTCGCACACATGCCAGTGATGTCACACACTTGTCATTTAGTTTCTGTACAGTATTGAGAAATGGTATTGAGGAGATCAGTTTTTGTGCCCCATGTGACTCCAACCCACAATTTTTGCATTGCTAGCAACACAGTCCCCCTCAAATCTGACACAGGTCTGCCAGTTACTGTTGTTTTGTATCCTTACGAAACATTTCAGCCCCTTCACTTACAAAATCATACTTTGTTCTTTAGGGAATATCCTCATGTTGGATGGCAGGGAAAATTCATCTGATAAACTTATGCTCATAGACTTCGAATACAGCAGCTATAACTACAGGTAATGAATATTTAAAATGAGTGACTGTTCAATTTAGCACAACATCACATATACATTAAATGTAATGCTAATTATTAACGATGTATTTAACTGAACGGTGCAGGGGTTTTGATTTTGGGAATCATTTTTGTGAATGGATTTATGACTACACTTATGACCAGTGGCCGTTCTACAAGGCAAAGGTGGAAAATTATCCCAACAGACAACAGCAAGTGAGTCACACTCCTCCACCCACATAAAACGCATTAACATTTATTGTCCTAAAACTTTAGACGTCATAAATCATTTTATAGACCAATTTGTCAATAGAATCATTTCTTCCAAACAATACAGAATGCAAACTAAAACCTGAGAATTATGAATTTATTGATTATGATTTATCTTATTATACACGTAGTTTACATTAAAAAGGTTTTTCATTTAGGCTGTTCCACTTGCAGTATGACACATTAAAGACAGCTGTATTTGATATTCATTTGTTGCTTATTTGACATGCCGAAGGTTTAAATTATGTATTTATTCATTAAAAAATGTTATTCATTCATATATTCATTATTTACATGCGTAAAAAAAGCATTTGTGTCGGTCAATGCAGATTCCCAGTGGTGACAAAATTGTCACCTAGTGGAAAGTTGTAGAACTAACATGTCTCAAAGTATGTCAAAGGTTATCACAATAACTTTGAAAAGCTGAGGTCAGAACCCTAATAAAATGTTAATATTTAATAGTATGATATTGAATTACCTGTGATGACTGACTGACATGAAATAACTTTTACATATTATAGTAAGATGATAGTTTAATAGAAAGATATTTTAGAGTAATATATTAAAAACCCATACACTAAATAGTCGTAGTAAAAGAGAGCTGTATTGTTTAATAAGTTACCTTGTCTTATTCTATTGGTTTTTTAGTTACATTTTATAAGACACTATCTGTCAGAAAGAGGAAACATAGCACCTGAGGATCAGTCCAGGATAGAAGAGGAGATGATCATTGAGGCAAACCGGTAGGAATCTTATTCATCACCTTGTATTTGATTTATATATAATAAATGTTACTGTGCACCATTTAATGCATTTTCATCTAGTCCTACTGACCTCTGTTTGTTCTTCAATTTACCAAATTCAGGTTTGCCCTTGCGTCTCATTTCCTCTGGGGTTTGTGGTCCATTATACAAGCTAAGATCTCCAAAATCGAGTTTGGATACATGGTAAACTATACTCTTTTGGCTTTCTAAAAATAAACCTATTGTTTTTCCGTCCTGTGGCTAGGAATAGTGAAATATTTATTGAATGTTAACTCCATAAACAAACTTAACCACCTTGCATCACAGTGTGTTTATAGTAAAGAGAAACGGTGTGTACAGAACATGATCCCTGCACACTACTGATCTGAAGCTTTGTGAAAAAAACACGCCATGTGACCTCATTTCTGTTTTTTGTCTTTGCTCCGTTTTGTTTGTTTGTCTTCAGGATTATGCACAGCACAGGTTTGACACGTACTTCAAACGGAAGAAACTCATTTCTTAAAGTCTTCCTGGCTTCTAAAGTGTGTACTTCACATTCTGTATTAATCTCTATAATCTTTTTGTTTTTAATGAAACTGGCAAGGAATGGGCACAGATTAAGGCTGTTAAACAGAGCGGTTAATTCTGGTGAAAAAGTCCAAAGAGACACTGCCTTAACTTGGTTTTATAGAGTTTGTCCCTGCAAAAATGGTTAAAAATGACTAAAACAATCCATCAGAAAAAGAATCTGTTAGATACCTAAAACCCAGATACAGTTAATGCACTGGTCCTAATGGCAAACTATAATGTTTTTAGTTAATTTATTTATAAAATGACATAACCAACCATATAACTGTTTACATTTTATCCTGCTTTGTGTATTATCTATGTTACCTTATTTTTAAATTAATCCATCCATCTTTAATACTGTGTAATGGGTCCAAGTGGTCTAACATTTTACTTGTCTAGTCAATTTAAGTTCAATTAATGTTTCTTCTCCAGAGACTGAAAATATCAAGACATTTTGCATCTTTCTTGTGCTTACATACTGTGAATATTGTCTATTTTAATGAATTAATTTTGTTTCGTTAATGGCACATATTCTGACTAAAGTATTATGTTTCTGTATGTTGAATGGCTTTGTTTCTGTTAAATATTACAACTAAAGCAAATAACATATTCCTAATCACAATTTGGAATTAACGGTTCTTAGCCATGATTTCATAGCTATGATGTTTTAATTTAACCTAAATGTGTTTCTATGCGTGTCGGTCTGACCAGTAAAGAAGGAAATTACACTTCCAGGGAAATACAGATAAGAATTGTAGAATTGTGAAAACAATTCTGTGTAAGGTGTGTATTCAACATGACCTCATTGTTTCTTGTAATTTAATTTATTCAGAACAGGTTATGTCCTGTTTCCAAACAGGAAATATTCAAATTCTTGTGTTTGTAACTTAAACATCTAATTTGCTTTACTTGTTTTAATGTTGTTTTATGCTTATTTATCATGAATTATTTTGTCCAAAGCAAGGAAATCAATGAAGTCAATGAGACTTAAAAACCAAATGTGTCATTTTCCTCAGTATGGATTGACGCCCCAGTTAATATGTACTGCAGTAGCACATAAGAAAATATGAATATTGGATAGTAACGTCATACAGAAGCTTAAATTTTTTGGCTAGGGGTCGTTGATGTTTTGTCAGAATCATATTGGGGGCATTTGAAAAGATAATTTCTTTTTGTTAAATGAATGTATCCTTTTTTATTTTCTTGTCATAGAAGCATCTCTAAATTCCAGGATATAGCACATTGCAAATGACCAGGAGAGTTTTGGACTTGAGCCTCACATATGCTCCCGATATGCTTCCTTGTGGAATCTGTGATTCTGAATATTAATTTGAGATGTAATGGCACTGTTAGACCCAATGCTGATTTCCACAGTCATTTAAGTTATACTGTAAACTTGCCTCTCTGCTATAATTATATATAATTTGTTTCTTTGCAATAAATGCATATATTAAACCTTGCTTCGTTTATTAGGAAGAATACATTAACGTCTTGATATGTGCACATGTCAAATTGGTAGTTCAAATGTGTTGAATATAGCAGTTTCATTAGTTTCTTTCAATGTTCCAGTGTAGCAAAAGGACACCCAGCAAGCTTGTGTTTCGTATTTCCAGTCTGAGCTGTAGATTCCCTAAAATAGCTCTACTGTGATCGCTCTGGCATACGGAGGCCATATTGAGCTTTGAAAACAGCCATCCGTGATCAATCAAAGGAAACGGAAGCTAAATTTCTCCATCTGCCTGGGATTGACGAAACGTATTGCAACTCAGGTTTGCTTTAATATGTTAGTCTAGGAAGGTTTCGTCTTGATTTAAATTACAGCTGTGAAGGCATACAAAAATCACAACATGGCTGGTTTTCGTCAGGTTATAGCGGCTGTCTTCATGTATTTGTGTACATGGCTGAAGGAATGTTTAAAATGGGTTCGGAGACGTTTCGACAGCAGATTAAACTGGGCTGACTTCAGACAAGCAGATCCTGATCTCACAAAGAACAAGCCTGAAAACCAACAGTCGGACGTTTGGAGAACACATCAAGACTACAGGACCTATCGACTCCAGAGAAACGGACCAATGGTGATGGTCAAAACCAGCACCCATACATTCCAAGTGAGTATAGACGCATGCAGCTGGGCTTGCTTGTGTTGCTTTAATCCACACTGCAACAAAAATTTGCTGTAGTTATGAAGCTAGTTGTTAGTAATTTACTGTAGATTTACTGTAAAAAAATCTGTAAAAAAACATTATATGTAATCTGGAAAAACAGAAATGTAGCGTAAAATATTTGTTTTCCCTGTAAAATTATAGGATATAATTCCCCATATTTCTTGTAAATGTGTTGTCTTATTCTGTAAATGTATAGTTTTTGATCATATTTCAAAAATAAACTTAAAAAAAAATTCTGGCAGTTGCGGCGCAAGAAATAAACTGTAAAATAACAAGTTTTTCCCTGTTAAATTACATCTCCCGGGTTATCTTGTACATTTTCTGTCTTTTTCTGTAATTTTACAGTTTTTGAGTTTTCAATTTTGTTACAAAAAATACATTTTACGCTCAAAATCTTTAAAAATATAACAGATTTATTTTGTAAAATAACAGTTTTTACAGTGTATATTTATCTAATTTACTGGCAACAGTTTGTTCAAAGATAAATAAACATTAAACATTAACAACTCTTTATCTTTATAGAAAAAAACTATAAAATTACAGCCTCAAGCAAAGTATTCTGGGAACCAGAAATCCTCATAATGTCATCATCAAATTTTGGTTCCCAGAATACTTTGCTTGAGGCTGTTATTTGATAGTTTTTTCTGTAAAGATAAAGACTTGACAATGTTTAATGTTCATTTATCTTTGAACAAACCTTTGCCAGTAAATTACATAAATGAAAAATCTACAGTAAGTTACTAGCAAACTTCTACTGTAATTTCTACAGAATGTTTCATTCAATGCATAATTGGGTAAAATATTGACAAACCCAAACTCTGGGTTTAGATAAACCAAAGCTGGGCTGTTTTGACCCTGACTGGGTCAAATCTGAACATTTGCTAAGTTGAACACCAACAATTGGGTTCGTCCATTATTTACCCAACCTTTGGTTGAAACAACCCAGCACAAGCATACACAAAAACCATAGACTTTCTAACATCCTGGTATGCACAAACATCTAATGTCACTTACTTTCAGGTGGATTTGGAGAAGCTAGCAGACTGCAGCGAGTATTTCAGGGCTTTGTCCCACTCCTGTATGAAAGAGATGTCTGAACGGTTGGTGCATCTAGAACACGTTCCATCTTTGGTCTTCCACAACCTCCTGGAGTTCTGCTTCCTTCAGCGGTTCTGTGTTCCTGAAGACCTTCTAAAGGAACACCTGCGAGTAAGTAGCTACCTGCTGGCGTCCAGCTTCACTGATCGTCTACTGATCACCCTATCTCAGGCCCTGACGGAGCACAACTGTCCGAGATACCTACAGCTGGCTGAAGAACTGTGTAGTGTGGAACTTCAAGAGACTGTTCTAACTTTCATGAGCAAGCACCTGCTTGAACTTCCACACCTGAGTAAAGGCTTGGATGAGCATCTTCACGCTAAGGTTCTCAGATTAAGGTCGAATGGAACTCCACGGTTATGCTGCTTAAGGAAGGAGAACTTGACCTCAAGGAGCGACCCGGAAACAGATGCTGCCCGGAAGCTTTTTAGGCTTGAAGAAGGGAATTATGGGAAATGGAGTCCTATCATAGATCTGCCTTTTTGCGCAGATAAGTGGTGTTTTACTACAGCGGTGGTATATAATTATCTGTATGTCATCGGGGGGTACAGACACCGTGTGAAAAAAGGCTACGAATTCAAGATGGTGTCCTTCCGCTACAACCCTCTCACTCATCGGTGGGTGTCGATGGCCCCTCTAATTAAGGTATGGATATTACGGATCGCATGACTGTTAATGGAAAAGTTCACCCCAAAAATTTAAATTCTGTCATCATTTATTCATCCTCATGTGTTTCAAAACCTTTATATATGTCACGGTGGAACACAAAAGAAGATATTTGGAGAAATGTTCTGTGGTTTTGTTTCGATACAATGGAAGTAGATTGGGGGACAATGTTGTTTGTTGAACAACATTTTTCAAAATAGCTTTCCTTTGTGTTCTGCAGAAAAAAGTCATGCAGGTTTATAATCACATGAGGGTGAATAAATGATCAAATAAATTTCATTTTGGGGTAAACCTTTAATGTTGCCATAGACCGTCCAACAATGAAACCACTTTCACACCATATTTCTGGGTTAAAGAGGCATGTCTGTGATTTCTCTCAGCACAGACGTCACTTCAGTGCAGCAGTGTGTGAAGGAAGGATCTACGCTGTTGGAGGCTGGTATCTGGATTCACTTGTGACTCCTGACTCCAGTACAAGTGTGTACACCGCTGTGGAGGTGTATGATCCGTGGACGGATGCTTGGTCATTTGTTTCTTCCCTCCCTCTGACGGACTTCCAGTTTAGTCTATCTCTCTCCCACGATTCCCCGCTTACCACCAGCCTGGGACACTGCCTCTACGTACTGGGGAACATCGCGAGAACGGGAGAAAAACTGGTTCTGCGCTACGATACTAGACAAGGTGCAGTGCGGGATGGTACATTTATTGATTAACATACATCCCAGTGTATATTATGGCATATATTTTATCCATTAAAATATCCCACTTTTCTTGTCACACAGACTGCTGGTGCGAATTGCTCCCCACACTCACCCGATCGAGCGCAGACCTCCCCAGTCTCCACTTCCTGGGAGCTGCCGATAGTCAGTTGATTGTGATTGGTGGAAACAACTCTGAAACCGTTGTGACATCATTCTGTGTGGAGTCTAAAAAGTGGGGTCAAATCAGAGCGATGGAAAAGAGCACTTTCATCGGGCAGGGCACCGTTCTTCATAATGATCTCTACATGTCTGGAACAAACTACTCTATAGTTAAAGTGAACCTGCAGTCTCTTTCTCTCTCTGCACTAGCTTCACTTCCGGTCTCCACCTGTTACGAGAGCCTCTTTCATCTCTGCTTCTGAGCATCTTCTTCATTGACGTTAGTAACTAACCATAACGCTTTAGTTTAAAATAAAAGTTTTTTACTGTCGTGTGATGATTTTTCTGTACATGTTTTTTATACAGATAAACAATGTGTATAATTCTATAGACTTAAAAGTGATAGTTCATCGAAAAAAATGTTTTTGATCATACTTATAATTTTTGATCCCATATAAAATATATGAAGAATATGAACCATGGCAAGAAACCACTCAAAAAAACCTTGTATGCAACATAAGAACACAAGCCACTACATACCAAAGCCCTGCATCATGGCACCAGATTTTTCAAGGACCATTTTCATTATTAAAATTTTCATTATCCACAAATTTCCAGGATGGTCGGCCTTACTCATGCAAACAAAATAGTGTCACCCATCAAGAGCAAAGACCGCTGTGAACTATTACATAAGACATTTTAGGTGCGATTCACATTTCACATTTGATATGTGTAAGTGGTACAGTCTGTGGAAACAAATGTCCTCTTTGAGGACAATAAAGAATGAATCTGAGCTCTCCTGGCGTCTGTCGTTGCTAAGCAACCGTGGGCCACTAGCCGTTGAGACTAGAAGGTATAAACAAATGATATATGGATTATACGCACTGAAAATACCTTGCAATAACTATAACTGAAGATTTATTTATGCTGTGATTATCTGTCTCCATCTTCTCTGAGATTGTTGGTTGGTTCTTGTCACATGACCTGCGGAGTTCGTGCGGCATTCTGGAAAGTTGAAATATTTTCATCTCGATGCTGCACCCTGAGAAACGGGAGCACCGATGCGCACGCGTCGCCCCCTATTTGAGCCCGTTTGCAGCGGGTCTACATCTAAAATAATTAATATGGGCGCGCAAAATGTGAATCGCCCCTAAGAAGACACATCCCTATATGTACATGAGACCTCTGAAACTCTTCCCGTGGGATATTTCCAGCTGTTGACATTCGGGCCTGTGTTCGATCATACAGTGTGTACTGACTGCACTGCCACCAGTTTAACTTGGCCCAGAGAGTATCCAGTTACACACACAGATGAGAGAGAGAGGTTATGAGTATCACTAAACGACAGGGGCATGTACTGTAGAGCACAACGGAAGAAACCAATACATTAAAGGGAACAACCAAAACAAAGAAAAGGAGAGAGAGGAAAAGAGAAGCTAAACAGTGAGTGAGCGACAGATTCTACACAGATTCCTTCAGTCGAGTTCAGGAGTCGACTGAAGGACACAGGAGCTCCTTTGAAGAACAGCTGAATTCCATAAAGGACATTCCAGCCATACTGATAGAAAACTGGACCGTCTTACCAGAATTAGGACAACACACTGTTTTAAAGGTACTGCAACATTATTTTATGCTTTATTAAAGCTGTCATGTCATTACTGCTGACAATGATTTATAAGCTTCATTATGTTTGATTTTCTTTGTGTCAGTATGTGCTGCAAGTGTATTTAACTACCCTAAAAACTTTCAATAAATAAAAATGAAGAAATATTAAGCTTCATAAAGAAATTCATATGTTAAATTATAAAATTATGTGTTTTATTTAAATTATAATTTTAGTGTTTTATTATTATTATTTGCCTATTTATTTTGTTACAAATAACTGTTATATAATTAAATGTAATAATAATGTTGACACAATTTATTTTCTCGCAGACAGACATATCTGACATACAGTTTCTTGTATATTCTGTCTGATTTTATATTAAATCTGTATGTATATCATATGTACATTCTGCATGTTTAGTTATATATAAAAGTACTCCAATCTTTGAGACCATGCTCTGCTGTCACGTGTGTTTTGGCCCGCGTCACAGAAACCTCATCGCTCACCTCTCACATGCGCTACTATGTTATTTCTGACCATTCAACTTTGCCCCACTTCTTGTGCCAGCAGCCAAGTCATATGGCATGGAAAAAGATACACAAGCTTGGTTGCGCGTCACAGCAGAAATGGACTCGGTGACTTCAGAGTGACACATTTGTATCGTTTTCTTTGAGATTGTGATTTAAACTGACCATTTTGTCATTTAGTCGAACCTTAAAAACTTAAAAAGAGACTGAAGAAAACATGATTCAGGGTCATGCCTGGAGTTAAACACCAGTGAAGATTCTAGTAATTCTCTAGTTCATTAATCCCTGACCTTCACAAACAGGTCACGGAAGTCAGGAAAGTCGTACCTTGGTTTCATGACATAAATGAACATGACATTAAGGAACAGCTCCAAAACCAACATAAAACCTGTGTTCAACCACAGCAAAGTTTAAACCTCCAACCTTTAAATCTCATGCTTTTTTAACCACTAGGCTACACTACCCCGAAAGACAATTATAATATTTAATACGACGCATCTCTTCATTAGGTTGTGCTTTAAGCCTGTATAATGGCAGAAGCGCATCAGGCCGTGGGCTTTCAGTTCACGGTTACACCTGATGGGATTGACCTTCAGCTGAGCCGTGAGGTGCTGAGACACATTTACCTGTCTGGAGTCACATCATGGAAGAAACGTGCCATCCGCTTTAAGGTATCTATATTCAATCTAAACTTAGAAAAAACTGACATCTTCATTCAGACGACGATGTGGTGTTTTACATGTCTTTGTATTTGTTTACATGGCAGTTATTTTCTGTTGTTTTGAGTAGAACGGTGTTCTTACAGGCGTATACCCCGCCAGTCCATCCAGCTGGTTAATCGTAGTCATCGCGATCATGAGCACCATGTATGCCAGGATCGATCCCTCCATGGGCATGATCGACAAGATCAAGACATCTATACCAGTCAGGTAATTTATGGAAACATTAGATCCTATAACCACCATGGTTACGTGTAAATACAGGTGCATAAGCCGACGACTGTGTCATTCATAACTGGAACAGCTTAGAAACATATTCTCTAGGCATGCTTATGACATGCAAATGATCATTTCAAAGTATAAATATATCATTTTATTCAAACACACTATTTTAAGACAATTTTTAATGCAAATCGTTTTAAAATACATCATTTTTGTCTAAAAGAATGGTGTCTGAAATTGCATTTAAATTGTGTTTATATAGACCCAAAACAGACTCTGCAGATACATGATTCATTTTTTATACATACATAAAGATTGGCATATCTTTAACGTCCGTTTTACCTGTTTGTCGTATAGTAACTTTATGACGGTTCAGACACAGACGGTGTTCAGCGCCATCCTGTTTGCCACAGCTGTGTGGTTTTCCCTCATCCTGCTGATGCGTTACATCCTCAAAGCGCTTCTGTCCTATCACAGCTGGATCTTTGAGTCACATGGCAAAATGAGCTCCTTTACTAAAGTCTGGCTGGTACGTCACATCTGTGGCATAAATAAAAAATGTAATAATGCAGAGAAAAAGTGTTTCGATTTGGCAAGGTCTATGTGTCTGATGTTCGATCACATGTACATACTGTACATATAATATGTTGTATTTATTTCTCTAAACATGCATACACAAGCATACAATAATACAATCGATTTGATAAACAGAAAACGATTTGGTTAATAAAAGTATTCAGCTCCAAACACTGCAATGATCCCTAATAAGTGACTATGTCTATTCCAGAGTCTTGTAAAGCTGTTTTCCGGCCGGCGACCGTTACTGTACAGTTTTCAGGCATCTCTGCCCCGTCTGCCTGTACCAAGCATTGATGACACCATCAGTAGGGTAAGAACAGCTATAGATGGTCATCTTTTTTTTGTGTGTTTAAAGACGAGAGGGATGAAATATTACCTGAGATTACTTTTTGATTTTGTAGTTATTGAAATCTCTTACTCGTCTGCTAACTGTTTCAGTATTTGGAATCGGTTCGACCTCTTCTGGACGATGAGCAGTATAAACAGATGGAGGTTGTTGCTAATGATTTCAAAAAGGATCCTGCACCCAAACTTCAAAAATACCTGGTACTCAAGTCCTGGTGGGCTACCAATTACGTAAGCAAAAAAAAAAGACGTTTACACGGAACATACATTAGTGATATAACCTTAATAATAACAGGTCTGTTTTTGCGTGTTGACAGGTGAGTGACTGGTGGGAGGAGTATATCTACCTGAGAGGGCGGGGTCCCATCATGGTCAACAGCAACTTTTACACAATGGTGAGCAGACAGCTTCACACGGGCTGAGTCTCATGTGGCATGCCTGTAACAATAATGCCACATTTCTAGGGTTTGAATCGATATTAAAACAAGGAGGGTGGCAGATGCAATACAAATTCTAGTAGTTTCTATCCCAAATATCATTGGCAAGGACTCCCTGGAAAAAGAGATTTACATCTCAATGGGACTATCCTGGTAAAATACCAATCAAATAAAACCTCAATTCTGTGTTTTGGGCAGTGTTGGGTGTAACTAGTTAACTAGTACTGTCATTTTATTACTTTTCCCTTGAAAAAGTAAAGTAAGGGATTACTCTTTTTTTTCTGTAATTTAATTACAGTTACTTCTGAAGTAATTAAACTAAATACTGTGTGTAATATACGTGTGTCCAATAGTGGAATTGACATCACACTTCTAAGTCTAGCTTTAAAATCCGTGCTTTAATGTAAAATTCTCTCATTTGTAATACATTGGTCAGTTAATAATACTACTTAATGTAGTTGTATACTATTTATTTGAATGAATTAAAAGAGCCGTTTCATGTCTATCCTTGAATCACTTTAAGAATCAAGGTCGATGTAGGATATAGAAAGTAATAAATCATAAGCAATTAAATACTTCTTGGAGAGAGTAATTTGTACAGTAATCTAATTACACAATTGAATATGTAATTAGTAACTAGTAATTAATTACTTTTACCCAAGTAACTTACCCAACACTGGTTTTGGGCCTTTTTCCAGTTTAATTTAATGTTGTTCAACTGGTTTCCATCTGCCAAATAACACCTCGCCAAATAAAACCCACAACAATTCGGTAGAGACCCACAGAGACCATTAAAAGCAATGCAGTTCCCCACATAACCACTACAAGTAGTCAGTTGTCTTTTGTAAGTCTGTTTCCTTGGAAAAGAAGGTTTAACTTATCAACAATAACTAATCATCACTGACCAAATTCATGGAAACTACAATGAATACAATTCCAATCGCGCCACCTGCTGACCAACTGAGGGAACAAACAGTGATGTCTTTCGTAAACATATCCAAATTCCATTGCTTTGTACTTTGTTGTTTATATCCTTGTTTTTTCTCTTTCTGTCCGTCAGGATTTACTCTACGTGATCCCTACACACAGACAGGCTGCAAGAGCAGCAAACGCTGTTCACGCTATGCTGCAATACCGCCGTAAACTCGAGAGAGGAGAACTTACCCCGGTACACATAAACAAACAACACACAACAGATTTTCATGCTGACTTCAAGTGTTTGAAATCGAGTGTCAAATCGAGTGTCAAATCGAGTGTCAAATCGAGTGTCAAATCTCGTATTCACGAGTTCCTCGCACACGAACGCTCAGAAAGTGTCCAGTTTATAGGAAACTCGCGTCGAGTTGTGACGTTGTCGGGGCGTGTCAATATCTAAAACGACGTAAAGCAAACTGTTGTCAATAATGAATGATTTTATTCAATCGTAATGATTTTTCAAGAGTAATAGTATTTAATGTTTTACATTAGTGCACTAATTAGTACCTAAAAAAATAATAAAAAGCGACAACGTTTCCCATTTGTTTTGTTAGGAGATACCTATGGGCAATTGGTAGATGTATAACATTGATGCAGTACACATAATTATTCATAAAGTGCAAAGGAAAACTACTTTTGTTGAATATTTTGTTTAAGATACGTTCACATGAAGGCAGCATTAGTTCCCATCCACCACCTTAAAACACCAAGCCAACGAAATGTTTATCCACTTTCCCATCATGCTCTCTGTTCTCTTCTCTCAGCTGAGGGCCCTTGGCATTGTGCCCATGTGCTCTATTCAGTATGAAAGAATGTTTAATACCACCCGTATCCCTGGCATTGAAACTGGTAATGACATTTTTCATTATTTGACATAACCTACACCTTGTGGGATTATACGGATGTTTTGTAATTGTGTTGTGTTGTTAGATTTTGTGCAGCACCTGAAGGACAGGAAGCATTTGGTGGTCTATCATCGAGGGCGGTTCTTTAAGCTGTGGCTCTACTATGGCGGGCGTCACCTTTGGCCCTCTGAGCTTGAGCAGCAGTTTCAGCGCATACTGGATGACAAGTCTGAACCTCAGATGGGAGAACTGAAACTCGCTGCACTTACAGCCGGGAACCGGTAGATCTACAAACTAGCATTGAAACGATTTACTAGACTATTACACTTAATGAAATTAACTGAAATATGTGCTTCTTATTATATTGCGCATGTTATATTTTGAGCTATTCACTTTAATAATTGTTCTTTCTTATTACACGCAGGGTTCCCTGGGCGAGGGCTCGTCTAAAGTACTTCAATGAGGGCGTCAACAGGACGTCACTGGAAGCCATTGAGACGTCATCGTTTTTTCTGACCCTGGACGATGATGCGCATGGATATGATCCAGAGAACATGCGGTCCTTGGACCTCTATGCCAAATCTCTACTACATGGAAAGTGTTATGACAGGTAGTTCCTAAATTTAACCCTAACCTCTTCCTCAAACCTGATTGGTTGATATTCATACCAAGTGTACACTTGGCATGGACACCAGTTGGTTACCTAATTTATTGACCTAATAGTCATGGATGGTTGCATGCCTGTACAGCTTTAAATCGCAATATACACACACTCACGACTAGCTTCTCTCCAACCTCAGGTGGTTCGATAAATCCTTCAATCTGATTGTCTACAAGAATGGTAAAATGGGAATCAACACTGAGCATTCATGGGCTGACGCTCCCATAGTTGGACATATGTGGGAGGTAAACACAAAATAATTCATAACACATATATTGTATATTAAAATAGCCCAATTGAAAATAACACCCATTTGCACTTCTTGTTCAGTATGTTTTGGCCACAGATTGTTTTCACCTTGGTTACACTGAGGAGGGACATTGCAAAGGAGATGTCAACAAAGGCCTGGCTCCCCCTACCAGACTTCAGTGGGACATCCCCAAAGCAGTATGAAATAGACCTTAACTTTACTTCAAGTGCAGTTTGTATTTTCAAGATGGAGTGCTTGAACTAAAGTCCCTTTAAAGCCTGCTTTATGCAAGATCATTTATTACATTCCCTGATAACTGTAGGAACATTTACAGCATGCGTGCTTGATAAATGATTCAAGTTGTTTGTCTCTCTCAGTGCCAGGAGATAATTGAAGGTTCATATGGGGTCGCTAAGGGAATTGCTGATGATGTGGATTTCCACGGCTGTTTGTTTTCTGAATTCGGGAAGGGCCTGATAAAGAAATGTCGAACAAGTCCAGATGCTTTTATTCAGCTGGCACTGCAGCTAGCTTATTACAGGGTACGTTTTACACGTACATTACAAACACACACACGCGGTTGTGCTCTTAAGTGTTTAAATGCTTATATGTATTTCATGTTATACTTATGCACTACCGATTCGGGAAAAAAAATCATTTTTCAGTCACTTTTTGCCGATTCTGGAAGGATTACTTATAAGTAAAGAATACAGATCTATGTTTATTACTAAACTTATTGATCCAGGAATGTGTTAGTATATTGTTCAAGTGAAAAGCTTTATTAAAATCCCTTGCGGGCAGTTTGGATGCAATGCAAAGCAAGAAAAATTACAACAGAATTGTACAATTTATTCCTAGACATAAACACATATATGGATAAGATGAAAAATAAATTACTTAAAGAATTTCCATCATTTAGCAGCCGGATTGCACAGGGGACAATGAATATTTGTATCGGTTACTACTCATCTTAGCATAGAGAACTCTGAATACAGGGATTGGTCACTGTCCAGGATCATGAATCGTGCCCGACATGACTTCTTTGATCTTCCCGCTAAGAGTAGCTATTCTATATAATGCAATTTTATTTTTTCAAACTGAGATTATCGAATCAATAACTAATAACCGGACACTACCGGCTCAATACGACTTATAGAAATGTCCTATCTATATTGAATGATTAGTAGATCTTAATATTGTGAAAGTGTTTGATGCAGTTCTTCCGTATGTTTTGAATAAAACAGGACAAAGGTGAGTTCTGTCTCACTTATGAGTCCTCAATGACACGCATGTTCCGCGAGGGACGCACAGAAACCGTCCGCTCCTGCACCTGCGAGTCCGCCATGTTTGTCCGGGCAATGGAGGACAAAAACATCACGGTGAGACCAATGTGAAACACAGAACCGAAACTCGCTTAGAAAGTTGTTAGAGTAATAGTTTGCTTAGGTCCTGATGAACATTACAATGTTTGCTTTTCCACACCTAGAAACTATCAGTGAATATCAATCAAAATATTCCTGTTGAAATGTACTTCTGTTTTACCATTTATTTATCACATGTGTGGCTGCTTTTGTTAAACAGAAAGAGCAGAGGTTAGCGCTCTTCCATCAAGCCGCAGAGAAACATCAGAACATGTACCGTCTGGCCATGACTGGAGCTGGCATTGACCGGCATCTCTTTTGCCTGTACATAGTGTCTAAAGTAATGGGCATAGACTCACCCTTCCTCAAACAGTGTGCGCAAGTCTGAATCAAGCTATAAATACCTCAAACATACCGGTTTATACCTGCTAAAGCTTCAAGGTCGACTTTGTTCGACAGGTTTTGTCAGAGCCCTGGCGTCTCTCCACCAGTCAGACCCCTCAGCAGCAGCTTAACCTCATTGACATTCAGAAGTTTCCCAAATATGTTGGAGCGGGTGGAGGATTTGGGCCTGTGAGTCTCAGGCACACCCCCTGCTGTACACTGCATGTCTTTACAACAGCCTAAAAGACAACAAATATAGATCATATTTGATCAATATACATCAAATATAGATAATCCTTTTATATGCAGGTCGCTGATGATGGTTATGGCGTTTCTTACATAATTGTTGGGGAAAACCTCATTACCTTTCACATTTCCAGCAAGTTCTCCAGTCCAGAAACAGTAAGATTTGCATTCTTCTTCAATCCTGTATAGCTAAACAAAAACGGTATCCTGATCTGAGCTGCTTTGTCTGCAGGATTCGTATCGCTTTGGGCAGAACATCAAAAAGGCCATGCTGGACATCAGATCTCTGTTCAACCAGAAAGATAAGAAGATAAACCCTTGACTTTCATGTGCAAGGAAACTGTTAAATGAAGGTTGAATGTATTTATTGTAAATTCCTGATGATTTTTGCATGTATGGTTTCTTTTTCTTTGTCATTTGGCTGTAAATATTGAATTTGTGCACATTTGTTTTTAAAATGTTCAATCTGTCCTCTGTTTAAATATTATATTTAAGTTTTTTTTTTTTTAACAATTATAAGTTGTACACAGCAAAGATTCCTGGTGAAAAAAGTATACAGAAGTACATTTTTAAGTATACTAATATCAGTGTACAGGTTTAGAGATTCAATACTACTTGGGACTAAAGTGGCCCACTTTTTAGTTTATAGGTTAAGTATACGTTAGGTGTAACAGTACGAGTACACAACTAGTTTAGATTACAATGACATTTGTTTGTACTGCAACTACACACACGCAGTGAACGTATAGATATACACTGACAGTTTATTAGTTCAGGGCAATTCCAGCGTTATGGACGTGACATTTTGCATTATGGACGTGACATAAAAATGCTCAGAGAATGAATGTGTTACGAATAAATGGAATCATCTGTTTATATTTTACTAAACCCTTGTTGATAGAGTCTAAACATCAAAAAATGCCAGTCCATGAACACATTTTCTATTTTAAAAAAGGGAAATAAACATGTTTTATGGATGTGACAAAAAAAGGACACGGTTCTTGGGAGACGACAAACTTTAAAGGATTTCTGTGAAATAAAATGCACATCCTGAAGCAATAATACCCAATGAATGGAGAATAGTTACTTTATTTTATTTTCCATGTCTCCATTTATGAGGAATATGTAGCGTTATGGATGTGACAATCCTGAAAATGGCACTTACCTGACTATGAAAAATCATGCAATAAAAATAAAGCAAATGCTTTACAAATTTGAAGAGAGATCTCTCATGGGTATTTGAACCACCAAATGCTAATATCTGTGCTGTTACCATAGTAAAATCAAACACATTTTTTTTCAAGGCAAGGTTGACATTTTCATGGAATTGCCCTTCAATACTTGTTTTATTAAAGGTTTTTTGTTTAAAAAACAAACGCCTTGTTTTATGACAGGAATTGTTAAAACATAACATTCATGGTTAAAGCTAATGGGGTAAGAAAATAACCTTGTTTTCCCTACATCACGTTTATTTCCCTCACCTGGAACTCACTTTATTTGAAATGTTTTTTGTTTTGTTTTCATAAGTCATTTTGATATTTGACTAGTATCTATGCCCAGTATCTGGTTGACTTCAACATAGCAGGTGGCGGTTTAACATTTACACCACGTACATTTATTCATTTAGCAGATACTTTTATATAAAGCTACTTACAAATGGAAGAGCGTTCAACGTTTTGTCATAAAGCTAACAGAAAGTGCAGTGTGAAGGGATTTGGTCTTGTAAGGACAGTTCAGCCAAAAATGCATGCATTTTCAAGAAATTAAAAAAGATCCGAGATTTATTGGAAGGGAAAGGCATATACATATATAACGATTAGCAAATATGAGAGACAGAGAGAAGTATGAATTTTGTACAGAATATAAAAGCAGCTCTACCACGGATATAATGACGTCCATGTCAAATTGTGAAAATCATACGATACGAACTGCATCTCCATTATTTCGAACATTCTGCCATCAAAAACATTGATGCGTTTCAGAGGTATTATCTTGGGTTTCTTCAGTTGAATGATGTTCCCAACAAACAGGAGCTGATACAAAAGTAGAAAAAGAACTCAAACTATATTTCATGTGACAGCTTTGCGAAATTTTGTTACAATTTGACTACCGACCGTCTAAAACACGACATGAAGCAACAGTTGATTCTTTCATCGTGGGACAGAGGAAAAGCAGAAAATACTGGATGTGATCAACAGTCTCGAATGAAAATTATACTATGAATTATACTTTCTACTTGGAAGCTGCCTTACAGTCAGGTGCATGTTGGGTTAATGAAACTGAAAACTATAGACACAAAGGGCAATCGTTAAATGTTCTTATTACTTCTGCTTTATAACCGTGTCCATAAGAAGTGTTGCCCAAAGGCCAGGGTGGGCAGACCATGTATATATCATTCTTTTGATATATGCTCAGGTGTGGCTAGAGTGCGCTAGCTGTTCAGGGTTGTCGTGCGGCTCACGGATTCAGAATTAAGACGTGGTTCCTGGGGTGGTGTTGACGTTCTGCGTGGCCACCTGCGGTGCGACTTCGATGATGCGGGGTTTGTCGATGATCCGTGCCGTGCGGTTGCCTTTCTCTACGATGCCTATGATCCACGCCTGATGACCCTCACCGTATTTGGGAGATTTGATCTCGGCGCAAAAACGGGCGGCTTGCTCACGAGGAAGACAGATCAACAAACCTCCTACACAGCAGATAGAAAAATGCCAAACGGCAGCATTATCATAAGCGCTCCCAGAGTTCTGGAACCAACTGTGAGCTTATCAGAAACCAAAGAGACAAAGCTGTGCAATTAATCTGATACCTGAGGTTTCAGGGCAGGTGCCGTGCATGAGACCGAACATATTCCCGCAGGCTTTGCTCACAGCAGCCATCTTGGCGAGAACCGGCAGATTGTGAATGACGAAGGACACCTCGGTACGCTGCTGCCGCGCCAGGTTCTGAGCGTGACCCAGGATCCCGAAACCTGTGATGTCGGTCGCCGCGTGTGCATTGAAGGTGTGCATCAACCCGGCCGCTGGACAGAGAGCGAGGTCAAGTTTAAATGTTGGCTGCGTTATTTGTGAACAGCTTGTGCCGTCGTGTACCAACCTGTTCGGTTGAGTCGAGCCATGTTCAACATTGCCTCCTGATAAGCCAGTTCAACATCTTCCTGAGTGACCACCAACTTAATCTTATTCCATTTCTCTGGCTAAAAGAATATGAAAATACTAGTTGAAATCAGTCGGTATGATATTAATACGTGTTGTAAAACGATAAATGAAAGCACTCACAATGTCCAACCACTGGTGTACTGCTACTGCGACCTGCGTACCTAAAGGTTTGGTGAGGACCAGCACATCGCCTGGTACTGCATTATCTGGCCTACAATGTACACACAATTCACATTTAAAATGGAGGTGTGTATAGCACACATAGGTCGACGTATTACTATCACACAAATATGTTAAGTTTTCCTGTGGTTACAGCACAGCACTAGGAATGCCAAGGTCATGGGTTCGTTCTCAGGGGATTGCACATAGTCAGAAACAAATGTTTAATACAATGCAATGTAAGTATCCCAAATGCATAAATGTAAATGTTAATGTAATGTAAAGTCAAATTTAACATATCGCTGCTGTCCTCCTGAAACATTATTATCTCCATAATTCGTTGTTTTTATTTTTTGCCATAATATTAGTCACCCATTATGTTTGTCACTGGGTTTTGCAAATTGTTAGCAAAGCATTATAAAGAGCTTTTCAACTTTGACAACACAGTATCTTAAAAAAAAACTGTGAATTTAAGGTTTGGAAAGGAGAGGAATGGTGTTTTGTACTGTAATGTAATGCTTACACTCCATAAAATGAGACTTAAATGTCAGGAAACTCACATAATGAACTCATTAGGTTGGCACACTGTTGTGGCCACACCCCCAAGGACTATCCATGGGTTTAAAACCGTCTGACCACCTGTGATGGATGTACCTGCCTCTTCAGACGCATCCTTAAAACCCTGGATGACAAGTGGCATGACCTTATCACGCTCCTACAAAAAGAAATCAGCATGAATGCCCGTTCCAACTTGAAAACTATAAACAATACAAAACCGTCTGTTTGCACGAACACACTGATAATCCGCAGTAGTTTGGATAAAGAAAAAGTTAGGTAGTTTCCATCTCACCTTCTCTGTGAGTTTGTTACTGACACCAAGCAACATCAGCATGTTATCACATTCTGTTACCCCCATGGCATACAAGTCACTCAACACGTTGGCACAAGCAATTCTGCCCTAGAAAACAAACAGCAAAACAATCAGAACAATTTCTTGCAGTAACTTGGATGTTTACATTATGCTCAGAAGCATATTGTTTACCATCATATATGGGTCATCCACTATGGGGTAAATGTAGTCTGTTGTCTGCACAAGTGACAAGCCTCCATGTCTCAATGGAATCACACAGGTGTCCATACCAATGCCTGTTTTAAAAGAGAGAAACAAAATTAGCTTTATTTCATTTCAGATGTGCTTGTGGATTGTCTGAACATTATGTAATGTTAAAAGCACTTCTATCAACAGACATTGCATTTTCAGACGTGTGTGTGTGTGTGGTTATGTACCCAATCTGGGCATGACAGCACCAAGAAACTGTTCATCTTCCTGATAATGATTTTCCTGCAGGGATTCCAGGAGTTTCTGAAGCACATCTTGGGGGACTTTGCAGCCTGTGCCCTTGAGCTCTGTGAAGCGCGTTAGTCTGAAGTTCTTGTCCAGCTCGTAACTCTCAGGGTTAAAAGACTCCCGCACCGACATGTTTAAAAGAACAACCTTACAGACACACAACAGCGAACACACAAACGCACTAGGATTTGGGTAATCTAAAAGAGAAAAGAGGGAGAGAAGATTGTAAAAATGGAAATTGACAAAAGTATTTACACACGACTCATTCAGAAAACTGACAACAGCTAAAAGGCGTTGAAATCAATGCACGTGCAACTCCTCAAATGTGTTCAAATGTCAAGAGTTCATCCTCTGCACATACTTCAAATAGTATAATGCAATGTATGTCACTTTGGATAAAAGCGTTTGCCAAATGCATAAATGTAAAGGTCACCCTCCCCTTTAAAATACATCAGCTCTGTTCAAAGATCTTTCTGATCTGAATTCACTGTCCAGACTCTTGTTTATAAAGCAACGTGTCCCATCACTGCTCATTGCAGCATTCATAACTTTTGTACACTATTAATGCATTATGCTCTATGTATACTTTACTTTCCACGATAAACAACGGGTTACTTTATAAAACACACTTTGCAAAGCATGTGTGGACCGAAAATGCGGGCACGCTGATGTTGTGACGGTGCCCGCGCGTTCTCTGTCCAAGACCGATTCATTTAAACGATTCGGTTCGTACGAACAGTTCAGTTCAAGGAACCGATTCTGTTTCTGTCATTCGGGAGTTGCTAACACTCCCGCCACTACACGACTTTGCTTTAAAGTGAAAAATATTGACTTAAACGCTGCTTTATTACCGATTATTTATTCAAATATATAATTGTTGTCACTATTCGTTCAGTTAATCAAAAAGTTCATAAAATAAACCATAGTTGTACTACAGTACAAAGTTTAAATATTGCAAATGGTAAAAACATTCGTACATTTTCACTGTAATAAAACCATTGCTAATATGTCTCAGTTCTAGACCGATATAGTTTAAATATCGTGCCATACTTTGTGCTGCTTATGGCCCCAATATGTCACAAGCATTATAGTTTTTCTCCTAAACAAACGCATCTCGAATCAGTTCGAACGAATCGTTTAAAACAACCGATCTAGAAGAACAATGCTTCCGCGAATCGGACATCGATAGAACCGCTGCAAGCGCTGATTCAATGCAACACCCCTCGTGTATGTACAACCATAGCTGCGCGTTTACATTTCCATATTTCCAATATATAGAGACAGTTTATGAATTTCATTAACAAAAAGTCCAAATCGTCAGTAAAATAATATGAACAGGAGAAGCAGGCCGGCCGAAATGTTTATAAAAATGTCGGCGGTGGAAAAAATTAACCCTTAAAGCGCCCGCGCCATGATCGCAGGGTGCACAACAGAGTAATAATATACAATAAAAATTATTTGATGCACTTTAAGCAAACTTTGTTGATTATGGCTTCTACTGGGATAAATAAGATAGCTCTCCTTACACTTAATGCATTGCGGCACAGTTATATTCGTGTCCCATTTCCCCTTTAATTGTGCTGTTAAGTTTCTGCTTACCGGTTTCGCTTCAGTGGCGCCTCCCGATACAAGAGACGAGACTCGACCACAATGCACCGCGCGCAAAAAGGGCGCCCGGAAAATGTGCCTGACTAGAATGTAACGGTATTCAGTGATCTATTTCGTGGTTCGTTGCAACGTTTATGTTCGTGTAAGAAGTTATTTTAAAGGCTCGTGTGATGTTATGTCCCTCCTGAGCGACGGTTTAAGCGCACGAGGGTTCCGAGGACATATTTCCATTAAAAGTCAAAAATCTGAAAGGGTCCTTCTTTCCCGCTCTGATGTCATTACCTCCCCTTTAATGGAAATCTGGTTATGGCAACAAAAAAAGTCCACACTAGTTTGTACCTTTAATATAGAAATCTGCGGACTGTTTTGCATTAAAGGAACAGATCTGTTCATCAATGAAAATTCTGTCATCATTTACTCATCCTCTTGTCATTTAAAACCTGTATGACTTGCTTCAAAATTAAAATTCTGTCATCATTTACTCACCTTCATATTTAGAAGAATGTTGTTAATAGCCCCCCATTCACTTGTATTGGGCTGTGCTGTTCTGTAACCAACATTTTTCAAAATATCTTCTTTTGTGTTCTGCAGTCATACAGGTTTGAAATGACAAGAGGGCGAGTAAATGATGACAGAATTGTAATTTTGAAAGTGAACTACTCCTTTAATATTGTTTCATTATGATAAATATTAACTAATATTAAAAACAGTGCTTGATAGCAATAAACGTGCCGTTCTAATATATACTGTATTAGTTTATTGTATTTAGATTGTCCTACATTTCTGTCTAATGTTATTAATATTATTCTATTTATGAACAGACTTTCAGATTTTCTTTAAGCAGATTGTTCTTCATTTCTATCTATTCATATTATTCTGTTTATAAAAACACATTCAGATTTTCTTTAAGCAAGTAATCCTACATTTCTATCTATTAGGCCTAATATTTAAAAAAAAAAAATATTTAGATTTTCTTTAAGGACTATTAACTTTTTAATTGCTGCTGCCTTTAAAAAAGAGGAGATCTGTTGAAGCTAATTCTAAGGGAATTCAGACACCTGTAAGTTACAAAAAAAGTTTGATGGCAGGTGTGAGTAGTTCAAGTTTGGTTCACCATTTAAATATTTATTTAACACGAAAATGTCTAATAATTAATCAATATGTATTCAATAATAAATACATGTTAGAGGTATTTTCTCTCTAAGAAAACAATTTAAAGACACAGTCTTGCTCATGTCATGTAAGACTCAAACATATAATTTAATTTCAGATCAAACAGTCTACCACTGTTAAACCTAAAGTTAAGCTTGATCTATTTTAAAACACAGAGATTGTAAAAAGAGCCACAGATGGATAATCTGTGCATTTAAATACATTCTATGTGTTAAATCAAAGTTAAGCAATATGGACAGCATATGCGGAATGCTGTAGATAATAAAGAAAATAAGCTTAGACATGTTTTTCAGTGTTTGATGTTGTTTGAGTTTATTTCCATTTCACAAATGTTGATGGCGCTTAACTTGTGTTTAACCGGAAATATTCATTTAACATTTACAGTTACAGTACTTAAGCATGAGGTAAAACTCTTTTGTTACTGAGACATAAGACACTATTCACTCTGTACACATTCAACAGACACCAAATCCTTACAGAAAATCAAACAGTAACATTTCTACATAGCCAGTCTGCCAGATTATATTACCAATGACACATTAGTAAGATTATATGCAGTTAATATTAACATATAAAATGTCACATATTTCACCAGAAAGAATCACAACCATGAAATGACATCAGTTTGTTGCTCGGCATGGCAGAGTGAATTAAAGGCACAGTCATGTTTTCTCGATCAACTATTCTGCTGATATGTGTTGGTGAAACGTTTGGATAAAGAATAAAAATACAAACAGTTCTGTGTGTTTAAAACAATGGAACATAGCACAACTGAAGCCCTAGCTGTGGTCAGTGAAATGTTGTTGGTTTTACACAGACAAACTTTCTTCTTTTTGGGGAGCTGACCGTGATCATTTCAAATTGATATCCAATACATCGTACAGTCTAGGCAGATAAAATAGAAAAAAATCTCCTTTGGGTAGGTCGGATGTTGCATTTTTATAATAACAATCTCTGCTCATTCAGTGTCCATAGCAACTAGACATTCTGTTCTTTCATAAACAGCACCTGCAATACAGGAGAGAGGGTTTTTTAGAACAATAACACTTTATTCATGTGAGAAGTTAAAAGTGTGCATGCAGTACCGTTGTGTATCACAGTTTCCACTTTATCAAGAGTTTGTGGACATTTCTCTGAAAACAAAATAGGATTAATACTGGTGTCAGCGTGTGGGTTTAATATGTCAGTCTTTTGAAACACACACAAAAACGCTCCCACGCAATAATTTGTCACAATTGCATTCGTACATTTACCAGACACGCAAAGCAACCTTGCATTCAAAGTTGTACTTTTATCAATAGGGACATTCTCTGGAAATTTAACTCATGACCTTGGCTATGCTTGTTGTCTTGATAAGTTATTTAGCTGAGAGTTTGAATGTCTGTCTGAATCAATCGAAAGAGTTATCTTCAACTATGTAGGCTAAAAAGAGTTTGTAATTGCAAAGATTTCTGGGATACTACAGAATAAAGGATGCATCAATCATCAAAGTTCTTTTACTGATAGTGTGTGGCTGTGTTTGAATGAGTACCTGTCGTGTCTGCACATGTTCTGTGCAGGATCTCACTGACATCTGAAGCTGTCTCTGCTTTAAATCATAAAAAAACAATACAAATTTTTATTGGCATAATTCAAGCATTTCGAATGAACATATACTGACTAATTTCAATGGCTTTCATCTTGCAAAGTGTCAAACATGAAGAAACAATTTTGTTACAACTTCAAATCCCTGGTGAAGAAATGATCTTTCTCACGTATTCTCATTTCTCACCCCTTTTTAAGCGTCGACGGGCAAGTTTAATCTGATCTTGCAGAATCTGGACCCAGTCTCTGGGGCCTGGAAGCTTCTCAATTCCGTTGGCAGTGCAATACTTTTCTGTGAACACTAAAGTAACACACACCACACACTTTAAACAGTATGAGTCAATATATAAAAAATGGTTTAGATAAGTAAAGACGCATAACACTGTAAAAAAATAGGGAACTATATACTGTAAATATGAAGGAATTTTCCGTGTTACGTTTTTACAATTGTTTTAACTGTATTTTAAATTTTGCGCTGCACTGTGTGTTTTATAACATTAATGGAAATGTCTGCAAAATAAACGGATAAAGTACTGGCAGAAAATTACCGGTACATTTTCAGTTTTATTTATTGAAGCTTTTTTTTTCAAAATTAACCTTTTTTTATTACATTTTTTTTAAATTACGTATTAAAAACGGCATTTTGATTAAATTTATTTATCTTAAATGTTTTGTCATTAAATTAATGACAGTTATCAATGTTGCCCATAAGAAAGGAAAATAACAAGAAAATCTTCTAAAGTATTCTTCTGTCTAAAATCATTTTCTGTTAGGACTTTATCCATTTATTTTATGGACATTTTCGTTAATGTTAAAACACAATTCAAGGCGGTGTAAAATTTAAAATACATGTACATTTAAAATTTAAAACCACTGTAAAAAAGGGCAAATTAAACCTCAAAGTCTCAAATACTTCTCATGAGAAAAAGACCCAGAAATGTCACATATGTATCCATACCCAGTTTTACAAGAGATCTTATCCACGTCACAAACTGAGCTTATAAGTCTGCAATCATATTCAACTCATCTCAGATCTCAACCTGAACACATTGGAGACCAAATTTATCCAAATTTACCTCTATAAAATGTACAACCTCGTATTCTTCATGGAAAATATGTATTTTTTCGTGAGATATGTATTACTCTTGAGCAATTTTAGGAGAAACATTTGAGACTAGGTTGATACTTAAAAGGGCAAACTCTGAGTGAATTAAGTATAATGTTCTACTCTGCACTGATGCTATAATCCGGTATATTTCCACACACCTTTAATGGCTCCTACAATGTTCTGATCCAGTCCTTTCCTGGTGTCATTCAGTCCTCTCTTTCTCTTGCCGTTGGGCAGTGAGTTAGCCAGCGTGGCATCATCAAAGAAAGCACACACCAGTTTCCTAAAGAGCAGGCTGCCGGAGCGTGTGTAGTTCAGCAAGATAGAGTCTAACTGTGCTCTAGAGATAAATACATCATGATCCTCCGCCAACTGCACCTCCGGCTGAGATAAACAGAATATTCATAAAGTTTATACACATGCATAACCTAACAGTTAACAGATGACAGTGACATAATAAACAAACAAACAAACCTCTGTGGTGCTCTGGCCTCTAGTCACATGATAGTGAGAGGGAAGGGTCTGCAAACTGGGAAAGGGATCTGGAATAGATGTCACCAGTGTTGAGGGTGTGTCCTCTCTAGACGGCTTTTCCTTTAGATCTGATTCAATTACAGCATCAGTCTCAGTGGGCGGAGACAAAGGTGAAGGTTTTTTGGAGGACGAGGTGAGCACAGTCACTCTGTGACCTGGCCTTCTTTTTCGTGTCCTCCTCCTGGAGATGGAGTTACGGGATAAAGGAACCGAGACCTGGCAGCTCTGTTTGTCCTGAGCTCCTGGGAATGTTTTGAAACACGGCTCATTGAAATATAAATGTGTGTTTGGCATTGTTTTATAAAATATTTTAATCTAAAGGCTTAAATGCTTAAGAATTTCAGACAAGTGCAATAAAGTTTATAAGCATACTGTATATAGAGAATGTAGAATTTAAAAATATCCTTTATTTTCAAAAAACGTTTTTTGGACAGAACTTGTATAGGTATCCCATGATGCACCTTATTTTGTGTTATTATTCTCAAAATATGCTAAATAGTACTAATAAAGGATGCAAAGCTGTCTTCGGGTCCTGTGGGTTGATATGGATGTGTAGGATGGTATGGGTGATATACCTCTTTGAGTCTGGATCAGTTTTCTCATGGTACGTAACTCCAGCAGAATCGCCCGCAGGGTGCTCTTGCAGTTACACATACAGCAGCTGGATTCAGTTGCCATGGCAGCAGGCGCAGGGGGCAAGGCCATGTCTGAATCAAAACCCACATGCACAGTCAACACAACGGCCACCTCTGATGATGTTAAACTCACAGAGGCTGCGAGCGCGCCGCACAATAGCCCCTGACTTTCTGACTCCGGCGTGTTAATAAGTGTGTGCGCCAGAGAGATCGAGTGGGTGTTATAGTGTCTTTGTGTGTGTGTTGGAGAAAGACGTTACGTGTTGGTTTCTTTTTCAAGGCTGTCTAGACGCTTGCTGCTGCAGTACCAGACAATACATCTACTGTGGTCTACAGTCACATTCTTTGTCTTATCTCAAGGCATTCCACCATCAGCTTTATTTTACAGAGAGCAGTCTGATACAAGTAAAGAAAAAGCACTGCCAAACCCCCCAAAACAAACAGCATTGTGGGTAATGTGGCTTAGTGGTTAAAGTGGTTAAAATGTGAAAATGTAATATTTTATATATTGGAGCATATTTGCCAATATATGTCCATGTATTTAGGTTTCGTAATGGTGGCATGCTTCATTAACTTTGAAATCTCCGGAAAAAAAACGATATACGTGGATTTTAAAGGGCCACTGTACATAAAGTGTGACAGAAAGATACCATTTGTTTTGGAGTGGTTCAGCATCCTCTGGGTTCTGGAGCGGGTGCCGTATTGCCCGTGAGTCAGAGGCACAACAGAGCTCCAGTACTGGGGAATTTCATGGGTCGGGCTCTGGGTCACAGGCATGCTGAAAGCTTCTTCCTGCGGCTCTTGTTTAAGCGTTTCCCTCTCTCTTCCAGCCCGCTGGTACACACGTCCTGTTTTATCACTCAGCAAACGCATCATGCCTGTTATCTGTTTCTTTATCTCCATGCCTTCATCACCTAACCAGACTGAGACACAAAGTTAACATGTGCAGGCCATGTGCAGGTGACATTTAAATATTAAACCATACCTTCACTTTCAGAAGCATCCAGGGCATCTCCTTCAGTGTCATTTTGGTCTACATCTTCCAGTTCATGAAAGAGATCTAAGATGAGAAAGTACAAATGATACAGCGTCTGTGATCTCGTCTAACATGTCTACTGCAATTTCGGATCATGGCTTTTTAGCCTTTTACTCATAAGAAAGTGGACAGAGAAATAGCAAAGTTGAGAGACAGGCAGGGACATTGGGTCCATGACATGACGTAGGCCAGACTATAATGTTTATTGCAAAATAAAGAATTGCAAATAAAGTATATGACTTTACAGTGTTTTGGCATCTTAGCAAAGTTCAGTGTTTGGCACAGGTCAAACATAAGAGAATGCAATTGACTAATAGACACTTTTTTAGGTTAGAGAAATATGCATATGTCTTACATGTCAAAATGTGTAACATTGTACATGAAGAGTTTGTTCGAAATCAGATAACTTGTTTCTTGTTAATTTTCATAAATCATGTTGTTTAACTGTTATCATATTTTTTTGTTATTATTATTTAATCAAAACAACCCAACTATTCATATTAATTGGAATGCACAATAAAAAAAATGATCTTTGAAAATAAAACTTGTCTACTTTTTGCAAATTATATGGAAAGTGTAAAAAGTAGGTAAGCTTCGGTGCACTTCACCAAAACAGAAAAAAATACCGCATTTAGTCTCTAAATAAATATGATGCAATGACAAATGCTCGTATAATGATTGAATAGAAAACTAGATAGAATAGTTTAACATGCAGTAGTTATGTCACACTGCTGTCAAGGTTTGACATGTACAATGTCACTCATGGAAGCAGCGCTATGCGTGACGCGTGTGCGTTGCTGATGCGCTACCCCCTTAGCAGACCACCTGTAGGTTGCGTGTCTACAAAACGCTCAACAGAAACCAAATTGACTTTTACACTGTACATGCACCTTTAATATATTCTATCATCCGTTAACAGACTGTATTCGTTAGATGAAACGTGACTTTACTACCCTTCCAGCGCGATTAAAATAATGAAAATCCAAATACTCAAATGGAAACTATTAAAATGCAACTATTCTGATGTTGCGTCGTGATGTCAGAATGCACGATGATGCGAGAATGATACATTTGTATCACAGGTGCATTCCAGAATCCTGACGTAACGCCTCTCCGTCTCTGCTCTTTTGTCTGCTGTGATCTACAGGACGATGCTGAGTCGGTGTCTGCTGTCCTAAAATCCTCTTACCTGCACCACTGACCAGTTTAAAGCTCTGAGATTTCCTGCTCCGTTTCCTCTCCACAAACTCCATTTTCAGGGCAGAATCCAGTCCGGTTCATCAGCAGACAGGCTCTTTAATCACTGACAAACTCATTAAGTCCCAGATGATGATGATGATGAGTGAACCGAAGCGTTCAGTGGAGGACCGGAGCATTAATAATAAAGGCTCGTCCCTCTGGACTGATAATGGTGAAGCAAGGACGGCTTGAAAATGATTCCGCGGAGCTGCTCGTTTATGATGTAAATAAATACACCTCTTAATTCTTTCAAAATTCGTCACGTCTTTTCCTTTGCGCCACCTTATGGTCGTTAAATATTTTCGGGGCGCATGTATCTACTTTAAAAGGGTCCAGATTTACATTGGGCAGACTGGAAAAAGACTTCTGTTGTCAGGAAGAGAATAAACTCCAAATCAGCGTTTTAAACGCAAATCATTCGTAAAAGAGAACCAAAAGAAAGGGAAGGAAAGAAAGAGAAAATGAAAAACGAGTAATAGTTTTTAAATAAAATAGCTCAAATAAAATACGAACGAATTCATCAAATCAAATATTACATTTTATTATATGAATAAATAGGTTTAATTAAAATAATTAATTAAGTAAAATTAGGCATGTTGTTATTATTAAAGTACACTACTCTAACCATGCTTTTATTAGTAACCATTGTTTCACTAAATATCATGGTTAAACTATGGTCACAGTGGTAAAAACATGCTTAATTTAATGGCAACGATAACTTTTTTAAATTAAATTATTTTAACTTAAATGTCAACATGAGACACGTTTAATATATGAAAAGAAGAAGCACTCAAACGTCTGTTCTGTACGACTGGATGCGACCTCTCTGTATATTTCCTGTTCACTATCACATGTGTCCACTAGGTGTCAGTAGTGATCCAAGACGATCCACTCCCCACTGACCAATAAGAAAGCGATGCTGACTGAGCGGAAGTGTGAATACAACCTCCGGTTGGATGTTTATATTCAGAATAGCTACATTTTTGGCTAAATTCACCAACTAAAGTATTGTTGATACTTTTCTTGATCATGGATTTCATCAAAGCGGAGATCGCGCAGAAAAGAAAACTGTTAGAGGAGAAAAACCTTATGGATGTAAGAGAGCAGCGAGTGTTCAAGTTCTTCATGTGATCTGTTTACAGTTGATAAAAACGTGCTGATTTCAGCTCTGTGTTTGCTTGTTTTATAATACATGAGTTGTGTGTATCTAATGCAGCATTGTAATGTTTCTGTAGGGTTCAAAGAAATACTTTAAACGGGCGGATTTGGCTCGTAAGGAAGAAGAGGATTATTACAGGAGATGTGGATACAAGGTACAGACTTCAACAATGTTTTGAATTCACATTCAATCATTACTTATTGTGATCATTAAATCACACTTATCTGTTTTTTTTATCCAATTCAGTCTGGATTTATTTCTATAGCTCTTTTCACAGTTTGAAATTGTGGCGATGCTTTACAGAAATAAGGAAAAATAGAAAAGATAAATTAAAACGGGACAGTTGTAAAACAGAAAAAAATAATACTTTGTAATTTAAATTCTTACATCATTTACTTAACCACGTCATTCCAAACCTGATTTTCACAAGAAATGATACTTAGGAATGTAACCAAAGAACATTAATCCCCATTGACTTTCACTGTATGAACACGAAACCACTTTTTTTACATTTATGCATTTGGCAGACGCTTTTATCCAAAGCCACTTATGTTGTGTTGTCCTATACATGTTTGTTTCCAAGTATGTGCAATCCCCTGGGGTCGAACCCACGACCTTGGCATTGCTCTAACCACTGAGCTACAGGAAAACATTTCTCTAAATATCTTCTGTGTTCCACCGAAAGAGTCAAATACAGGCTTTAAACGACATGCGGGTGTATCACAATATATCATAAATAATGATATCATTTTATTTTGAGGGTGAACTATCTCTTAAAAATACAATTAAAATCAAATCTTTTTTGTTTTCTTGTTCTAACTCATTCATAGTCTGAAATATCTGAATTCATTCATTCACTTAACACACTTCTAGCTCTTCTCTCTCTTTTCATATGCAGTAAAGCAGGATCTTCTGTGTCTGCTGTGTATTTCTCTCCTCATCCTCTCTCTGTCTCTCTCTCTGCTGTCTGTCTCTCTGCGCTGTGAGTGTAGGTTGCTCATGAACAGCCTGTGAGACAGGTAGGGTTCAGTCACAGGCAGACAGAATGCATGAGCTCAGTCTGATGTTTGACTGGTTTACAGCATGAGCGAGAACTAGTATTTTAACATACGTGTGTGTTTCCAAGCTTTTGCTCCCAGTGTGGACCGCGTCGAAGGCAGAATATCTGCTGTTCTCTTTTAGCTGCATTGTTATGTGTATTAGAAGTATCAAAGTCGAACCTTTGCGTTTCACCGATGGTCGACCAGGAGCAAAGCAACGCCTAGCTGCTCTCTGAATTGTGCAGTGCTCTTTTGTTGTTTCTTTAGTTAACTTTATTAGCAGGTTTTGGTTTAGCAGTGCATGTTGGTGATGACTTCTCTAATGTATGGTTAAAGGAGAATTTACTCACAGATGCATGGTTTTCTAGAGAATGATCTGCTTTTGGCCTTTTCTGCTTCTCAGCACTGGAACGTCTTATTAATATCCTTTTGATATTTATACATTTCATATTATTTTGCAAGCTTTCCTATGCCTCAGTTTCGCATTTACATGCTTTGATATATATAGTAGTAGCCGCATGATACGAATGTCATTCATTTATTGTCATTCTCTTTATTAATGATTTTTACTCTAAAGGTGGACAAGAACAGTGAGGAAGCCGCCCCATCTACATCAGCCAATCCTGTGTTAGAACTGGAGCTGACGGAGGAGAAGCTACCAATGACGCTCTCTCGACAGGAGGTGGGTCGGCCGATCTCTTATCCACTTCATTGAACAGCTGGAGTAAAGTGTCCGCTATGATTAGAATGTGCTTCGTTCATAAGTAATATTTTGTGTCTGTGTGCAGGTGATCAGACGTCTGAGGGAACGTGGTGAGCCGATCCGTCTGTTTGCTGAATCTGATTATGATGCTTTCCAGAGACTCCGTAAGATTGAAATTTTGGCACCAGAAGTAAATAAGGTAGGACACATTTTTCATCGTCATTCGATTTAAGATAAGTCTAGCAGTACTCGGATCTTATAGGTGTATATTGTAAAGGTTTTAAAGCTGCAAATACAAAGAGACTTGCATTCATGCCCTATAATATAAACCTTGTCAGGGAAAGAATTCTCCTTTAATAGAATTGATGTGTGTGTTTGCAAAGGGTTTGAGAAACGATCTGAAGGCTGCCATGGACAAGATCGATCAGCAGTATTTAAACGAGATCGTGGGTGGAGAAGCTGGAGAGGTGGACACACAACATGATCTCAAAGTGCATGAAGAAAACACTACCATTGAAGAGCTGGAGGTAAACACACACGGATCCCACAACGTTCGTTTGCTAGGCTTTTTCAGTTTTCAAATCCTGGCTGATAAAAACCCGAGATGTAATTCTGCCTGGTTACCACTAGGCGTCACCATAGACTCGCATCTGATTTTCTATTTAGAGTAACTGCTACAGTACACTGTATACAGTGACGGATGGATATTAGTGATGAGTTTATTGCTTTATTTACATGCAATAATCTGTTTATTTAACAGGCTCTTGGAGCATCTCTTGGCACAGGTACTGATGTCAGAGACATGGACATCATAGATAAAGTATTGAGGGTATGTTTCTTTTAACACTGTTAGTGTTACTGTTTAACATTTGCACACTGACATTTACTATCGCAACTTTCATTTGAATGACAACGTGTATTTTGACTATCTTTGTGTGTGATCTGTAGTTCTTGCTGGGCGTGTGGGCCAAAGATCTTAACAGCAGAGAGGATCATGTCAAACGTAGCGTGCAGGGCAAGCTCATGAGCGCCACCCAAAAACAGACCGAATCATACTTAAAACCACTTTTCAGAAAACTGCGCAAGAAGGTACGACACTCCAGCAAATTCATCTACTGATATTATTATTTATTATTTATTCACACGTCTCAATTCATTGTGTTTCCTGTCTGTAGAATCTACCAGCAGACATTAAGGAATCCATCACAGATATCATAAAGTTCATGCTGGAGAGAGAATATGTTAAGGTACGTCGTAATCCTCTTCATGTTTAGTTGTTAAATTGTATGTTCTTTCGGGAAACCCGGCTAAAATATAGTTTGTGTACCTGCAGGCAAATGATGCCTATCTGCAGATGGCTATAGGAAACGCTCCATGGCCCATCGGTGTGACCATGGTGGGCATCCACGCTCGTACTGGACGTGAGAAGATTTTCTCCAAACACGTTGCCCACGTGCTCAATGACGAGACCCAGAGGAAATATATCCAGGTGTGTGTTGTGTTCTGTTACTATCTGAGGTGCTAGTGTGTGTACATGATCTGGTCACTAATGTTTTTTATTTTGTTTTTCAGGGTTTGAAGAGATTAATGACGATCTGTCAGAAACATTTCACAACTGATCCTTCAAAGTGTGTAGAGTACAATGCTCTGTGATTCACTACATTCAGTCACATAGTGTAACAATATACAAGCTCCTGCTTTTGTTATTCTCATGTTTTGTAAATATGTCATTGACTGTTAATATGCCTTATTTGTGAGAGCGTGTGAATGCTTTTTGAAATGTTTTCTTTTTCTTTTAAATAAACGCTGAGTTCACTTTGGGGGATGAGAGGTGTTCTGCTAATATTTGTCTATTGGTGTCACGTTTTCCCCGTCTAACACTTTAAAGCAGAGTTGGCCAAACGTTTTCCTATGAGGGGTCAAAAATGAATCTTGATCGAGGTTGTAGGTCTAAAGTAAATGGAAACATTATTTATTATTGTCAATTATAATCTCAAATTCACTTTTATAAATTATATTTAATTTCAATGTACATTTTTTTTGTAACCCAAACATAAAAAATGATCTGTGTCGGTGGCATTGTTTCAATGGCGAAGGCCACTTTGAGCATCTCTGCTTTAGAGTGTTCCACCGTTTGCATTGCTCTATTAGCAAGAACATAAGAAGATGTGTAAGTCGGGTCCTTAATAGGGGGAGAGAGTGGAAACCACCTTTTAAAGGATGAATATCAATGATTGGTGTTTGAGTCACTGTGAAAATATTCCTCGGTCCATGTGAGCTGCAGTCGCGGTGCTTAGTCACAGGAAGAGTGAGTGACGTCCTGATCCTGGGACAGAGTTAGATTTAAAATGTAAACGGGCAAATACAGATTTCCGTTCGTTCAACCTTCAATGAGTCAGTTCACAAATCTGATTCACTGATCCGAGTCAGAAATCAAAAGTCTACTGAAGGTCCAGTGGGGCATTGTTTTTTTTTCACATTTTTACTAAGAATTTTGATGGTATTTAATATTGACTAAAATATGAATTGATGTTTAATTATATAATAAAAGGTTTCAAACATTTTAAATGTTTGAAGAACAAACACTGAATTCCCTTTTTTTACACACCTTTAACCTTTCAAAGATACAGTGATAGTCATGCTGAATGATATTAACTGTATTTTGCCCCCAAGGCTAATCTATCCTAAATAACATGATTTGGCCAATTCATAAACCTTTCAAATACTAAAAACTACTCGAAATGCCCTCACAAGTTACTTCTTACAACATTTGCATGTGGCATTTTCAAACCCTTGCACAAAAATATACGAATGAAGGTGTCATGACCCTCATATTGGCAGAGCTAGAGCAGATTTCTCTTGTGGTGGGCTATGGAGAAACCCCAGACTCCAGCTCCCATCACCCCTTGCTGCAGTTTCCACGGTGATGAAAGAGTTGGACTATAAACACACCAACCCGAAACTCCCAGGATACACACAATATAGGTCTCTTCACACAGCATTCCGATGCGGACTGCTTTCTCACGGATTGTGGGAGTAAAACACACACACCCATGACATGAGAGAATAACAGTTTCCAGCTGCTGTGGAGAATAAGCTGCTCTAGATCCTGGAGAAACATCATTCAGGAAGAACTGGACTTTATTAGCATAAGACTGAGCATGTGTGTGCGTTTATGAATCACGTAACCAAGCAGTTACTTGTGTAAAATTCAGAAAGCTAAACGTGAAATCCTGATAAAAACTGTTGAATTACTGTAGGTTTGGGAGAGTTTCCAATATAAAGAAATCTGAAACTGCTAAAAGGATTTATTAAATTGTTGTTTTAACGATGCATTTAACACTTGGATTATGTCCTTTTTTTGTTATGCAGCCAGTGTTCGGGGGTCTAGTGGACCCACATAAAATGTATCTAAAAACCTATGCTAATATTTATGCAAAAAGCCTAAAAACAATGAAAAAATACTTTATGAACTGCATCATTTTTTTTAAAAGGATCATTTACCCAAAACTGAAAAATGTTAGTAACCGAACTGCGGCAGTACCCATTAGTTTTGTGTCTATACAATAGAAGTTAATGATTGGGTTATCAGCATTGTTCGAAAAAGGGATAGTTCATTCAAAAATGAAAATACTTTCATCATTTGCTCACCCCCACGTCATTCCAAATTGGTATGATTTTCTTTCTTCTGTAGAACCCAAAAGAAGAGATCTTGAAGAACGTTTGTAACCAAACAACATTGGCCCCCATTGACTTCCATTGTATGGACACAAAACCACCGAGACATTTCTCAAAATACCTTCTTTTGTGTTCTGCTGAAAAGATTGGTTTTGAACGACATGTGGGTCAATAAACGATGACAGAATTTTTCTTTTTGCTCAAGTGCACAATGTTGATGGTTGAATAATTTCTTGTGGTGATACAACATTCTAATCTTCTAGTTTTAAGCCATTTCGCCATACAGCCCCTTGAGCTGAAAGCAGTCGTGCGGTCTACAGCCTGTAGTGTTTTCTTTGGCCTGTAGTCAGTTTTGGGCCTTTCAAATTCTCCAAAATAACTCTAAACGTCTTGACCCACCCAACTGAGGGTGACAGCTTAATGTTCTCTTTAAAGTGCTTTCATGTTCTTCTGAACACAACATTCCTCCGAGTTCCTCAATCTTCGTGCACAGCAGGGGATTCAGTGATTCATGCATTCAGTGGGGAAAATATTTCATTCAACAAAGCTTCATCTGAGCCCGACAGGAAATGGGAGATTTTATTAAACAGCGCCTCCACATTCCAGCTTCAGTAGGCATAATGGATTCAGCTGCCCCAAAAACACATCTTCTGCATCATACCGGGCAGCAGTTAAATCTCAGATGTTTGGTTTTCCAGTGTTGTGCTCCTGCTGCCGAGGGAAACCCCTCAGCCATTGTCAATGATACGAACATCCTCCATTACATACACACACACTTCCTGAGGGGGAAAAGTCATATTAACAAAATGGCCAGGAAGAAAGGATCAGAACTCATGAGTCATTGCATAACTTAAGGTTCCTGCAAGAAGTGGTCACAGGAATTTGAAAGATTCAATTTGTCAGACACAGTTTAGCCAAAAATTAAAACAGTGTCATATACTCATTGCATTTCTTCAGCAAAACAGAAAAGAAGCTATTTTAAACATTGTCGATGGAGTTTTGACCCCATAAAATGAACGTTTCAGTTAGAACTGCCACAATACAAGATTTTCACTACGCGATTATTGTGATTTCAAAAATATACATTTTTCGACAAATAAATCAAAATTAAAATATAGTTGTGGAGAGAAGGAGTTTTTAATCATTGTAGTATTCCCATAATATTGATAATCATGGTTTAATAATATAACGGTTATTGCCAATAACAGTATTTTTTATCACCCCCACTTTCAATGTTTTTGTAGCCCCGGTCTTAAAAATATGACGTGTTGGTGCATGATGCACAGCTAATGGACCAGTGTGCTGTTTTAAATATAGAGGAGCTCGTGAAGGAAGAAATATCTGATATGCAAATGCAGTTACTTACTTTTCTCTTGAAGATTGAAAATGTCGGTTTGTTAGAGAATCTCTCTAGCTGATGAATTTGTATGGGGGAATAAATTCACCTAAGGTTCAAGAAGAAAGACTTTACACATAAACGGACCCAAATCTGCATAAATCACATGGATAAAATGTAAGTCATCTGCAGGTACTAAAATTCTTTTCCATTAATATTATTAGTTTTCTAGGGCATGACAATGACACATTTGCATATCACTCGAGCAGCACTCAGATTTGACAAATCAATTTTCAGTTTCCTGTGTTTCAATCACAAAGTGTTACTGTCAGCTTCACCTACAGCTCATCTCACTACTAATGCACTGACATAAACAAAGGTGACGGAGGAACTTCAATGAGACATCAAGGAAACAGAATCATCACATCCTGGAGGCATGATGCATTATGAATAATGATACATGAACATTACATTGTTTCCGCTGAAACCGCTTATACATTTAAAGAAATGTTATGTGGCCCAAGGCTTAGGTAGACCTTCGCAAAAAATCACTGCCGAGTAGTTTTAATTTAATACACAATAAAATATGAATATACATTCATATGAAAATAAATTCTATATTAAATATATAGTCCACTAGCCAGACTGATAACCTAACAAGATCTGGGATTTTTTCCATCTGGGATGTTGCATGAATACCGATAAAACAATTTTGCTCTAAATACAATAAAATGATTTCACACATTAGTTTAGAGAACATTCAGCAATAATTTATTTCAGAATCTCAAGAACCACCACATTTCTCATCTGGAAAATTCAGTATCAGTTGCCAACAACACGGTTTTTAAAAAATGTTACTATACAAATTCTTAATAGAAAAAAGAATAAATTAACTGTGGAATTCGGTTACATTTAACCCGCCCAACAATTCCACTATTTTTTTCTACAACATTGTTTTATCGTGTCCGGTTACGTCTGTAAGGAACTCATGCTCTATTGTCAAGATGAAGTGATAAGACACACTTTAGTAACTAACGTCCTTCATTTTGCACGACTGCTTTTAAACCTATTGACAACAGTTAGGAAAAGTCTACAGCTAGGAAACGAAAGCGCTGTTCTCGCTCGGTAACCGCTCTCTCCGTAGCACCTGAACGTGTTGTTACTATTTCCCAGCTATGTGAAAAATACCTGTAAGACTGAAAGAACACAAATACTGATTTATAAAAATCATGAAATAAACGCTCAAGGTTTGACTCTCTTTTAAAAGAACCCAGTCAAGGTTTTCATAGTCCTGCCTATAAATGTTGATAAATGTGTTAGTTTTTATTTTAATATAAAAAGATTCACGTTGTTTTCAGTACAGAATACAGGTAGACGAGTGCGAGCAAGCTCACATTGCTGTTTTATTTGCGGTAAGGGTTGTTTGGTTGAACATTAGGATGCACAGTGTGTATTGAGCATGCACTAAAAACGGGAGAGAACACATTTCTATCTTAAAAAGATAATCCGGTTTACTTTTCTTGCATTTAACGACATGATAGTGTCAGATTTGGCCCCTTTTGAATCTATAATGGATGAACCGCTCGAGGGTGTGCTTTCAGCTACCTGTTTTTTAAGGTACTCTGGGTGTACACTGTATCACTGCAGGATGTATAAATAAATGTGATCTTTAGCTTTATGGCTTGATGTTTTTCCTCGATAACAGACGATCGAGGAGACGGGCACCGGTGGTCTCGGACATTGAGATGTCTGAGCTTGTGGTTGTTTACGGGCTATGACGTTAGAGGTTTGTCTGCTTTGAAAACGAAGCACCTGCTGGAGTCTCATCACATTCTGGAATGCTGTTCTCCTGACACCCTTCACAGGCCAGGTAACATCCTTTAGACTGCAATATTGTCTGGGTTTTAAGCCTGTGTGCCACGTTATGTTGTGCTCATCCGGTTTTACAAACATGAACGTAATGTTAAAACCGTAATATAACTGTGAGCAAAATACTGGGTATTAAAAACACAGACAAGCACAATAAAACGCAAAACCTATAAGGCCAGGAGTGTTTGGAGTCCCACGTGTAGACCCAGCATTCGTGTTCCCTCGATGTTGTCACAACGCTATATAGAGAAGGACTGTGGGGGTTTTCAGGCTGTGACAGTTCTGCATGCAGTATGGGCTTACAGCAGGGGATTGTGGGACATCTGGTTCATCTGTGTACAGTACAGGCTCAGAGCACCATTTTGGCAAGTTGCCGTAGTGGCAACGTACACTGGTTGGGCCTGAGTTATTATGCGGCACATACAGTACTTCACAGATTGGTCGTTTAACGCAAGAAGGTCATTGCTGACCCCTACTGACGTTTCAGATTAGTTGTACAGCTATGGCTTCTAAAGGATAGCTAATGGATGAATTAGCAATAAACCAAGGTTTTGAACGATTTGGAAATGGCAAATCTTCATTACATACAGACAAAGACCACATTACCTTGAAATGACATTCGTGACACAGTTATCACAAAGAGACGTGAACAATGTTTTTTAAATTACATGCTTCTGGTCATGTCAGGACCGTCTTTTGCAGTGTGATGGAGAAGCTGTTTTAAGGTTATTCTTGGATAAATCCAGGTCCACCGTCGAAAGGATGACACCAAAAGCTCTATTCTTAGTCACAAAATATCACAGATCGTGAAACCAGGATGTCCACAAACTTTGGGGTGTATGGTTCACTCCAATGACAAAGGATTCTGTAGAATGAAGGAGGGGCTTGCGGTCACAAATGTTTTAAAACTGAACTGAGAGGGTAAAAATCTAGAGCACACGGTTGACGGAAATGCAATCCATAGGAATGTGTTTTTGTGCATGTCATGTGTTTTAAAGAGACCGTCGGCTCTCTGACATCAGTGCAGAGGAACACATGACAGCAGGGGACAAATGTCTATTCGAGCATGTGTGTGTGGGTGCGTATGGGTGGAATTTCCTTATAGTACAACGTTGACACATACATGTGCACATAAGAGGTTGTTCTCATGCGCATCAGCTTAGACACAGAGGGTTTGTGCATACAGAGGAACTGGCTGCCAGCTAACTGGGTCAAAGTTCAACGTCCAAGGGGAAGGGTCAAAAAAAGGTCAAGCTCAGTCTCCTGTATTTCCATTGTTCGTTAGCACTGTACTGCCGGATATACAGAGAAAGATAGCGGAAAAGGAGTAGGTCAGGTGATGCTGGCTCCAGCCAATGGGATTAGATGAGGTCCAGCCAATAGTCAAGCCTGCCTTTTAAACTCTCTCTTTTAGACAGAGACGAGAGGGATGGGGGTTTAGACAAGTGTTCCCGGCTTTGCCTTCTCGTGTCCGTACCACTGTACATCCGCTATCTCAGAGCACAGGGGACTGCTCAGGAAACAATCACTGAATGGAGATCTGCAAAGAGCAGAAGAATCGTTAAATATCTTTTTGACATTTAATAGGTACATAAATACTTCTGAAAGAACACGACTAGTCATAGTTAGTAGAATCAAATAAATACTCATATATGTGTGTATTGTAACTTAAAGGGGTTGTTCACCCATTTACTCCCTTCTCTAGTTGTTCCAAATCTGTATACATTTCTTTGTTCTGTTGAACGCAAAGATATTTGGAAGAATGTTAGCAACTGAGATTTTTGGAAATTATGAATGAATGAATGAATGAATGAGGCGTTATTGACTACCACGGTAAGAAAAGTTTAAATAATAGTGGTGCCCCAGAGCTGTTTGTTTTCCTAAATTCTTCAAAATATCTTCTTTTGTGTTCAACAGAACAAAACAAATGATACAATAATGTTTTTCTACTATGGTAGTCAAACGTGCCTCAGGAATCTCAGTTGCTAACATTCTTCCAAATATCTGTTTTCAGCCGAAAAAAAATATTTATACAGGTTTGGAACAACTTGGGGTTGAATAAATGATGACAGAAATTTCATTTTTGGGTGAACTGTGCCTTTAACAAATTCTACAGCATATATGAGCGTTTTATCATTTGTAAATCAATTTATCAATTGAAATACCATTAAAGAAAAACAACTCAACAACAATTATACTCAAATTTCTCATCCCTAATTCAGTTTCAAGCTACATTTTAAGACAAGAAAGTGAAACACAGCACAATCAAGTGAAAGAGTGAAAAAAGTGAGATACAGAACATGCAGAGAGAGAGAGAGAGAGAGCGAGAGAGAGAGAGAGAGAGAGTACCTCTCTACTGGTCAGTGGTTTGGTGAGAGGGAGAACGCTCTTCAGTAGGAGAACTTTCAGTCGTATTACTGCCCCGAGAAAACACACACACAAATTCAGGCAGACGTGGGTTAGTGAGAGAGAGAGAGAGAGAGAGAGAGAGAGAGAGAGAGGTTAGCGTTTGTGTGTGTAGTAGTGTTCAGTTAATGCAGAGTGAGTTGTGCAATTCTGACACTGTGGTGGTTCTGTTACACACCATTAAAGTAAACACAGAAGAAAGCATTGTACAATCAGATGAACCCTTAAACCAAAAGAATGTTCTCCATAGCTAAAACCTTAAACAAAATCCACAAATACACCTCGAGTTTGGCTGTTTTAGGGATGACTTCCCTGATGACAGACAAATTGAGTTCCTTCTTGGAAGGACAGCAAAATAAAAAATGTAGATGTAAACTTGTGTTTGTAAAGATGATCAAAGTGGGAACAAATAATGCACAGATTAACATCTTAAAGGTCTTTGCTGTTATTTTGGATGGTGATTTACGTATATCTTGGTGTGCAATTTACACTAGTTACTGTACATAACTATATAACGTCTAACTTTATGTTTTTTCCAAGCCTGTCTGTTTATCATTTATTAAGAAAATGATACAGCACTAAATATTGGAATAAAAGTACATTTATAGTGTTTAAAAAAAACAACTCACTCCGGTCTAAAACGTGTTTCAAAATCTGTAAACACTTACCCGCTCTGCCAGTTGAGTATGTGCTGTGGGCTGCAGGGGGGCGTGGCTGTAGGGTCACTACATGGAGTTCCACTCCTCTGACTGAGTGGAGAGGCAGCTGAAACACATACACACCAGTATAAAACACTTCTGATGACAATCACATACCCGCACGGTCCACGTGTCAGATAAAGTCCACTGCGTGTTGCCAACACACTCTTGACATGTGTGAGAGCTTCTAAAAGAGCTCTGGATCTTTGAGCGTGTCTGCCACCCCGAGAGGCGATAATCCCCTTACACACACACAACCAAACGCTGACCAGACCACCCTGACAGACTCCAGACACACTCACAGACGTACAGTAACGTGACTCCCAGCAATGCACTTGAGTGGATAGATAATAAGGGTCTGAACTCGTATCATTCTCTATCACACACACACACACTCATAATAAGTCAATGCAGTTTAAAATGTCTTATCAAAAAGTATTTTGGTTGACAGTCCGTATTTGTGTGTGACCCGCTTCACCTGGTGAGCCCTTCGCTAGCGATCCTATCCGCCCTCCACGGCCGTCTGAGGTGTTGGAGCTGGTGTGCGTAAGCCGACTGTGTTCCTTCAGTGATCCAGATGAGCGCTGGTACCAGCACCGCAGCTCGTCTGACACTGCCGTCCGTCCCCCTCCTCCATCCCTGCCCAGAGACGGAGTCCTCACAATCTGCGAACGGGAGGGCGTCAACCTCCCGCTGCCCACGCCCGTTTCCCCGTCCTCCCCCGAGCCCCAGCCCTCCTTATAAAGCCCTCCAGCTGTGTAGGAGTTGGAGGTCTTGAACTGCGCCTTGACGCTGTAGTGTCCTTCCTGGTCATTTTCCAAACTGCGGACCACCACGGCGTTGGGGCTGCTGCCCTCCGTGTAAAGCGGGTACTCTTTGATGCGATACTGCGAAGAAGGTTGGCTCTGGCTGTGGAGGTACACTCCCTGGTGGCTGCCGCACACCCCAGCGTGGGTGCCTCCGTTACGGGCCGCCAGGTTGGGCATGCTGCCGGAACTAGAGGCGCCCAGGTGCCCGGCGGATTTGTGCCGTTGTCGTTGGCGCTGGCGGGCTTTGGAGGGCGAGTCCTCGGCCAGCGTGCAGTAGTTGGGGTTAGAGGTGGATGAGGGATAGTAATGTTCCGAACTGGAATGGCTGGTGCAAGATGAGCAGTCGTCGGGGACAACGGAGCCGTTGCTTCCTGTCCTCTGCGTGCCTGACAGGAAGAGGTCAGGGCTAAGCCCCGCCTCTGTGTCTGGCTCCAATGAAAGCAGCTTCCCCTGAGACTCCAGGCTGGAGCTCCTCCCACGGAAGGGCTGAGTTAGACTAAGAAAAGAAAACAATTTTAGCAAATAAATCATTTACAAGAGCATACAAACAACAAAAAAACATTTACTTTGATATAAAACATTAATGAAGGAACAATAAAGTTTGTTTTCGAGCTGACAGCAATGGACATTAAGTGTATGTGTCAACACCTTGCTGAGTGAACGTAGCTCCGTGTTCTCAGGTCAGGAGTGGAGGGCATGCTGGATTGGCTGTTCCAGTGAGAGAGGGAGCGCACCGGGCTGTTCTGAAGAGAGTTACTCCCTCCTGGCTCACAGCTGCCTGTGCTGGGGAACCGCCTGTGACTACTATAAAGACCAGAGAGAGAGAACAATGAACACAGAGAACCATGAGTCCGCTAGTGTGTAACAAGTGCTGACTGGTTTGTACCTGGAGTGCGAAGAGCGTTTCTTCACCCTTTCGTAGGGTTCGTCTAATGAGCTTTCACTCCACATACGCGGTTTGATTGGGGACTTGTCATAGTCGCTGCGCTGGTAGTGCAGATGTCTCAGTCCATCCAGAGACTGCGGAGGGGGCGGCCGGCTGTGGGAGGGGGGTCGTGGAGGGAGACCCTTGTGAGGGGAGGCAGCCGGAGAAAATGTTGGGGTTCCTGTCACCTGGGGGTCATCTAAAACGACAAAAGAGAGGTCAATTCACACGACCCTCATTGACAAAAAAAGACTCATAAATCAACCAAAACCCATTCCACCTCAGTCTAATAATGTGTGTTTATACTTATGGGTAAAGATAGTCTCTTCATTGCTACAAAGTGTGACCTGTATACTTTATATTATTATATGTGTAGCGGCACACTGTGTAAATCTATATTGTAAATTCTGATTTGTGTTGTCCATGTATTAAAACTGACCATCATCCAGCACCAGGGCGTCAGACAGCGAGCTGTCTTCTGAGCCGATATTCGCTTCTGGAGAAAAAAAAACAAAGAGAATTACGACACAGTAACACGGCACATCTCTCAACGGCACGCACACATTGCACATCAAAACCCATGAAAAGTGAATTCTCACAACAGAGGTCACACGGACACACGTGTTTTATAGGTCTAGCGGGAGGTGCGATTACTCTTGCTCTCAGCGTGAAAGACTTTACAGAGGAAGCGCTTAATGAACTCGCAGGAGCTCTGAGAGAGATTCCTCACCCTCTATGATGAGAGAGGCACGTTGTGTGGGTTTCTTCCCAGAGCGAACGCGGTGTTCGTTGATGCCGTTCTCGATGTCCTGCAGTTTCTTCAGAGCGTTCAGATAGGACGTCTTCCTCTGCTTCTTCAGCTTTTTGCTACTGATGTGACGATCCGACGCTAACCGCCTCGCCGCCTCCGTTATCTGAGACTGGATTGCAAACTCCCTCTCCACTCCCTCTCCAAGCGTTCCAACTCCTCTTCCTGAAGAACATGGGCACAAACACACGATGAGGACTAAAAAACATCTGATCCTTTATATCACCCTTTGTGGAACTGCCAACACACACTTCGTCAGAATGACAAGACAGCCACGGGCGCCAATATGTCTAGTCACATTCTCACACACATACATTTGGACTAGGATGCTGTGACCTCAAATCAACGCCTCAGATGAATCACCCAAAATCAACGTTCATTAATCACACAGAATCACACACACTTTCTGGCAAACACAACACTGTGACCTTTTATTAATGGTTCAGATAAATCATCTAACTTCAGTGTTCGACAGTCACGCAGACCAACTGCTATGCTCCTTTCCTGGGTTTTGTAATTCGGTTCCTTTGGCTGAATCTCAACACACACACTCCACTATCGCCACTTCCTTCCATCATGCCAGACTGGAGCTATTTATAGATACACACACATTGCTGCAAAGTCTGATTTGGGCTTAAAGGGCAGCTTGCGATGAAACAATTGTGACTCAAAGAGTCTCAAAGATCTCAGGTCATGACCACAATAATGATCCATCCGCTCATCAGGTCGGATTAGGTCTAATGTCACTGACCTCTCCTTTGGGCAGGATCTTCTGTTCATCCAGTTTAAAGGCCGTGCCAATTTTGCGTCTGACGGTAGGTGCCTCCTCCCCGGGGTCCAGAGGATACTCCTTAGGGAGCTTTCCTGTCAGCTCCTTAAAAACAACACACACTCTTGTAGTACACTGTACTTGTGTGTATGCATATAGGTGTACATGAATATATGTGTTCACCTAGTAAGCTGCCTACACAGGCGTCATTTTTAACATAGCGTGCTCCTAACATAAAAGTTTGCTCCAAGCAGTAGGAAATGATTAAAATCTAAAACCACATTGCATGTGCTATATATTTTATTATGCTTGTTTGAAACGTTCGCTGCCAATGTAGACATCTAGGCGGCTCGCTAGGTTTTGGAACAGGGAAGCTTTTGCTGATCTTATAAAGATGCTGAAGGACGCTGGTTTCGGTCCTCACCGCTTCTCTGATGCAGATGTTCTTCAGTTCCTCTATTCTCAGTCTGAGCGTCTCCTCAAGAGCTTCCTGTCTGGCCCTCAAAGCCGCCAACATGTCCTTCTTAGCGGTCTGGGAACTGTCCGACTCTTGAGAGCCTGCGCACACACAAACACACACATACGGTTAGATCAAATCTAGGGATGATATTATTTACATTTATTCAAATGGTTTCATTGTTTGGGTTAGATTGGGTCAAAGGTCAAATGCATAAAAGGTCAAACCAGCATCACTATCGCCAGACTTCACCTAAACAATCAATCTGACCTTCTCGCTGAGTGGGAGGGTGTGTTCTTGACCGCTTCCAACGCTTTAAAAAGGGCAAAGTGTGTGTGTGTTTCCGGACTTAATGAACAAAGGGTCCCAACAGGGCAACATTGTTTAGCAAAGACTCCACGTGGATCAGAGCATGGAGCAAGACTGTGTCTCTCTGTGCATGCATGGAAGCACCTGTTGTAAGGGTTAGGATGTTAAGTTAAATTTTGTTTGTGTGCCTAAAGAAATATTCTTGGAAATGATGTCCGTGCATCACTTTTAAAGACAATATAATATGTACTGTGATACTGTGAATGGATGTTTTCTCACACAGGCATTGTGTCTCATGCTGAGGAATGTCATTTGTCTGGTGAGTGTGTTTGGAGGGTGGATCTCGTGGGATCTTTGGTGATAATGAGCGTGTGTGGGCAGGCATGTGTCTGTGAATAAGTGGACGGGGTAGCTAGTGTCTAGTAAGGTTCAGGGCAAAACTTGACTTTACAAAGTGGGATTTGATTGGGTTAGCCCAAGTTGAGTAGGATATAATTGGTCGGTCCTATTGTTCCAGTCCATATGGCATTGATTACATTAAAAAAAAGAGATGCGGCGATATATCTGCCAATAATCGGTATTGAATTTTTTCACATTATCGGGAATAGTTTAAATACAGCTGATATTCAGGGCCGATACCTCTTAATCAAAAGAGGACGGGAAAATGCAACAAATGTGTGCTCTGTATATAGAAAATGTTAAGAAACATCACCAGTTTCGTTGTCAATAGTAAACATCATTTTTAGAAAGTGAAGAAATGTTCATTTAATCTTCAAAATCGGTTTGGACAGATATCACTTGGAATAATCGGCTATCGGTGAAGAAATGTATTATAAGTTCAACTCTATAAGAACCACAAAGTCATTGCTTGATAAACCTTTTTTCTTTAGGACAATGTGCTCTTATGAGACATTCAAAACAGACACAGCAGGGCCTTTAAATCTGAGAATCAATACCAACATACAAGTGAAGCAAAGTGTAAATTATTTTCTCCTAGCGAGAGTTTAACTGCAAATATCTTTCCCACTTGGTTTAGATCTGCTGAGTTGCCAAATAACAGCAAGACATTAGAGAAAATCTGTAAATGCCTGCTACCTCTATCACACACACACTGCAAAACTTATTCTATGGAACAGAAGGACGTTGTTCTTTCATAATTTTCTTTCAGAAAACTAAATATAAAAGGAAGGGTGCAGAAACAGGACAAAATAAGGATTTAACCATACGAGCGTTTGACTACACATACACACTTGGTCTGGGTTTAACTGTGTGTATTTATAGCATACAAACATGTTTGGGTGTCTGCACATTAACATTGTGTAAATGTCCATATTAATGTAAACAATCCATAAATGCCTGTTATTTTAAGGTAAGCGGTTTGGTGTTAAAATATTTCATAAAATTGTAATAATCTCCATTTCTATCCATCTCATCTATTACTGTTTCACTGTCTCTCGTGTGAGATATTCTAAGATCCACGGCCCAGATGAAAGAGAAGATCACATAACTGACATCAGAGGAGCTCTGCTACAAGCTCGATTAATTCCACGGATGTCTCTCTGTTCATATGATAACTGACACCGCGGCACGAGTCCAAAACCAGCATTATGACAAGCTGTTTCCAATCGCACCCCGCGGAAAATGTACACATACGCACACACTAAAACTGTCAGTGCATGACATCATGAGAACATAAACAGGGATCATAAACATAACAATCACGAAAATAATGAGAGAGAGCGTTTAAAACCAACCACACGCTATGAAGCTTGTCTGTGACGTGGTCATTGCTCACATTGTTCTGGCGTTCACACAGAGTATTGAAATGTAAGCGCGATAATGGCTTCAAAGATTAAAGAATAATCTCTGTGTATAATGTGTGTGTGTTCTGACCTGAAGACAGCAGGCTTCCACTGCTTCCGCTGATAATTTTGCCTTTGCTGCCCATGTTGGCCAGTTTGGAGGTCTTGAGGGTTCCCGTTTCCGTCAGGTCTATGGCTATCTCATTCAGACTGCGTGCTGCGTGGATCTTGCTCTGGGAAAGAGAGAGAGAATGAATGTGCTTGCCAGCTGTGTGGAGTGTGACAGGATTTTCCAAGAGAACGAACATTCCGCAACTTTGTGTAACAGAATCCTTCAGCAAAATCAGAGACAGATATGTCTGTGTGTGAGAGAGAGAGAGAGTTCAGGCAGCCCAATAATTGCTGAGAGTTGGTAGTCTAGACGGTTAGAGGTAGACCCCAGAAACACACAGGATGGTCTGTGCAGGAAATACGTTAACAATTCTGTTTCAAAGTACCTTATTGCTGTGGTTGTTTTATGCACAATATCGCCAAAGCATCAATACGCACAATAAAAACAAAGCACTTTCACTCTGAGGCAATCTTGTGAAACATACTATGACAAATACACACCTTGCTCTGTTTGCGGTCCAGGTAGAACTGGTGTTGGCTGATAGCCATGGCCCAGATGGATTTGATGAGGGTGGGACAGGCGTACCAGGTGTGCACAGCGATGCCACTGTGACCAAACGTCCTCCGCGTTACCGACGCCCTGCAGTTGGAGCGAACACAAACCGACTTTATATTCACTGAATTTGATGACGGTGTCAGAGCAGAATGAAATGTACATCTCTTCAATGCTGTCACAACACATTTAAAACTCATTTCAATTTCAAAGCATTACAACGCCAATATAGAGTATGTCTGTGCTTGTCTTTTAAAACCAAATATCAAATATCAAAACTCAAAAATTGTAAAATAGCTTAAATTCAAACGCCTGTGAACTAGAATTAGCACATAATATGCAGGGTATATTAGTACTGCAATGTATTGGCTTAAAGTGCTAGTTCACCCAAATATGAAAACTCTGTCATCATTTACTCATCCTATTATCATTTCAAACCTGTGTGACCTTCTGCAGAACACAAAAGAAGATATTCTGAAGAAAGTTGGTAACCGAACAGCACTGGCACCCGTTCACTTCTATTGTATGGACACAAAACCAGTGAATGGTTGCTAGCTAACAACATTCTTCAAAGTATCCTCTTATGGGTTCTGTGGAAAAAAGAAAGTCATACATGTTTGACGTGACATGAGGGTGAGTAAATGATGACAGAATTTTTATTTTGGGGTCAATTTTCACTTTAACATACCACACACACACAGTGCTGGCCACATACAAACACACCATTTACACTGTGATCGCACCCTTGGCACGGGTGGGTGGGTGCGTGTCCTCCCATCTGTCCTGTGATGGGCTTAATACAAACATCCAGACGTCTATAAATATCCTCCTTTCCATCCACTGGAACTAAGATAAACAGCAGGCCCTGGTGTTCTGACTCTTATCAAAGCTACATTACTCTGAATGCGCACGTGTTGCCATCAGCAAACCACTCGAAAAACGCAGAAAGTAATAGGAACCAAACTACATCAAAGTCCCTCACGCTGCTCGATAAACAGATTTCATTTCATCCCCTTAAACTGTTTCGCTCTCTCTCATGTCTCTATTTCCATGATCTCCGACATTCTCTTCCCTCCCATGTTTGGTGTCGTGGTGCTTGTTTGAAGAGTGTGAATGAGGCGGTTTATCTGTCAGTGTCTGAGGCAGCGTGTGCTGCTGATTTTGGCAGCATCTGCTCTAATAGAAACTAACCAGCGCTCGGCACGCACCGATGATGTCATGAAAGCCAGATAAACACCAAGAGAGACAGGACAAAAACAAATCACCTGAACAGCAAACGAGAGACAGGTAGAGAAACAGCATCAAACTAAAACCGCCGAGCTCCAAAAAAACTGTATAAAATCTAAAACATTAATCAACACAGAGAAAGAACAAACGTAAACCCATCTACTGATGTGAAATCATAGAGCAAAGAGGTTTCTGCATGTTTTTGTTCTATCCTTTTCTTCACAGAACGTAGGGTAGTAAGACATTTTAACTCAACTACTCAACAACAAACTGGTAACATTCTCTTTAAATATGTGTAACACCACCATTGTGGAATTCTTCAAATGAAAACAACAACAAATCATCATCCAAATCAACAACATCCAAAAAACCCTGTCCTTCAAATTCTTGCTCATATAAATAAAGGTGGTACCCAAAACATGTCCTGTCGTTGTGTTAGACACAATGTTTCGTAAATGCTAAGGCCACGATCTGTGTGCGTGAAATCAAGCACGTGTAGGCTGTAATATAGATTTACCTTCTGGGGTCATGGACTTCCACTGAGAACTTCTTCTCCCTGAAGTACAAATTCTCCAGCTGTCTCCATTGGAACACCTGTAGGGACGAGAGAACGCTTTTACAACCTTCCCACAACGTCTAGTGCTCCAAACACAGAAGACTCCTGGAACCAGAAGAAAAGTCCAAGCCAGGATCTGCTTTACTGTTCCTTTAACTTTCTGTGCACTTTTGAGAATCACAGCTATACTCCAGTTCTGGGAACCACAGCTGACTTTGTGCTTATGTTGTATGAGTAAAATCCTTAAGCATTCGGGAACAATGAGTTCTCCACTGAATGTGTGTAGAAAGAGACTGTTTGCATCAAGAGTCTCAGAGAGAGAGAGAGAGGGGAGGGAGGGAGGAGTCAGCCCCCTCGTTCCCTCTGGGACACACACTTCCTGTGTGGGCGGGGTTTATGGAGAGTTCAGAGTGACGAGTGTGTTTTTGTGTGTGAGGCGTAGTAACCCCCTCAACATGAAGCGCTACAGCTTTGTTCAACCCCTCCACCTCTTTTTTCCCTCATTCACTCGAGAAATAAGTTCTGGTTCTCATTACACACTAGCACACAAAAACACACCCACGGTTGACTGCGGTACACTCACTGGACCTCTGGAGCCATCAGCTGAACACAAAGAACAACCAAAGGAGAAAGACAGAAAAGGAATGTGAGTTTTTAATACAAAACTGAGAAAAAGAGAAGAATATGACACAGCATAAAGAAATTCATACACCGCCTCCTAGATATACAGTACATATATACAGGAGACATCTAGAAAGGATGAGTGTGGAGAAGAAAAGGGGGTTGGATTAAAAAACTGAAGAATTTTAAGAGCCTGGGAAAACAATGGACAGATGAAGGAAGAGGGAGTGGAAGAAACACACACAGAAATATTTCCACATATAACTACAAATTGAAAAGCAGCTCCCATTCGGAATCAGTTCCGTTTATAAAAACACTGGGAAAGAACGAATTTCATGATCGGTTTCCGTTGCAATGGCAGTATGAACTAAATTTGCAGAACACGGAGTAATTCATGACGAACAATAACGCAATAAAGTACACATGCAATTAAAGAAAGTTTCCTACCCCCATATATCACACAGATGTCACAAGCGAATGTTTCTTGGTGTTTACGAGATGATGGTCCCACGGGACAAACTACAAACTTGACCCCCCACGTGACCTTAACACTTTCAAAACAACTTCATTATGAAGATACAGATCTCAGGGCGGAGAAAGTGAGGTTAGAATGTTCCATAACAATCTAAACACTTTTGAACACATAAGAGCCAATGAGGCATTAACCACACCAGAGTATTTCGGGCAGAACTGGGCTTCGGCCATTGTTTTGGATCTCCACACATCAACAAGTTAAAGTGTGAGCGTGTTTGATTTTGAGGCGTGCAGTCACGAGAGACTCTTTCCGTTGCTGTAAAAGAGCACAGGGATTTGATGGGGCCCCAGCGAGACCCTTACGTGCCGAGTCCCCGTTAGTTCCGGCACATTTTTCACTGACGGCTGAAGCATGTTTTGGGCCTGGTGATAGTTTGTGCTCTGATGTCAGATACAGCCGAAGTCGTCGGCTTGATCTCTGGAAACGTTAAATCAAAGTCTGGACTGCAAAGAATTACATGGTTGTGTGGACCAGTCATTGGTCATGTTTGTACACCCCAGCGCTGGTCTGATAACACTGATGGCAGGTGACACCAATAAAGTCTGACGTTAAGCAGAATAAGTATGTTGTGAAGCTAACAACCTGACTTTGTTTCAAAATAAAAACTTCAATTATTGCGCTTTCCTTTTAACTTTTGAGAACATAATCAAAGCATTTTAGTCCTGCTTAATACTGGAAGGAATCTAGAAGCAGTGCTACTTTAGATTGTGGGCACAATAATAACATTCATAGTAAAATTTGTATTGGGAATATGCCTATGATGCCTTTAGGAGGCAGCTAGCAAGATTTTGGCCAAAAAACTGTCCTCTTATGACTACACAGCGTAAGAAAGTTTTGTTTCGCACAACCTTTTTTAGTTCTTGTACAATTCTGTGGTGCTAATTATTGTGGTTATATTTATTTTCATGTATATTAGACTCAAGTAAATTTCTAACTTATATAATTAATTACGATATATTGGTATATTGCAAATAAACTAAAACTGTAAAAATTTCACATGTTTAAAAATTATTTGTCACTGTCAGAAAATGTCGGTAGCACAAGGGCGGTGGGATGAAGCTAGGATGGGTGAAACGTCTAAAACTTGGTTTGTGAGGACAGCTTTAGTCATAAAATCAAAAACTATCAAATGCACACTTATGAATTTTGGACGACTGATTTTTTGTAACTGTAATGTTAAACTGTTGTTTTGATCAGTGTTATGCCAGTGCCTTGTAATGTCTGTTTACGAGTTATGATATGTATAAATGTGTGAAACTATTTGTTAGTTTTTTGTGAGTACCATCTTTGGAAAAAAAACTGTATGTGATTTTCGTATTCAGCAAGTTAAACTTCACAAAGAAACAGAAAAAATTTAAGCGAAACACAACTTAAAAAAAAACATTGTCTTACACAACCCCATTCAGGTATATTCTCCTTATAGAGCTGAGCTAAATATCTTATTTAAAATAAATAAGCGGTCCCAAAGCGGTGATAGGAGGGAGTCTCGGAAGGGGCATGAGTGTGTCGTCATAATGACTGCCCTTATTCCTAATATAACACAAATCTCCCACCCTGCAGTCTGCCGGTATATACAACAATACAATCCCCCACCCCAATATACGCACACAAAGTACAGGAAGCCTGTGTGTGGCATGCTATTTACTCAGCGAAAGCTATAATGAGTCACAAAGAGAGAAGACATTGCAGAGTAAAGGTGAAAGGTCACCAGCAGAAGACAGGACACAAACAATCACCGGTGACTCGTGGGTCATGATCCCATGATTCATAGTTTTCAGATTACACATGGCTGTGTCAGAAAGTAAACTTTTTAAATTTACCGCTCATTAAGGTCTGGCAAGAATCTTTAAATTGGTATGTAAAAGAAGCAGTTATTTCCTAATGCGGTTTATTCCCCCTAGATTTGTCAGACGCACTAATGTTCCAGCACCTCTACGGGACAAGGCACGCACACGACAGCGAGAGCTTATACAAGTAGTATCTCGGGAAACCTAACCGACAACATCTAACTGTGTATTTGCATTAATACACACACTGTCTACAGATGGAGAACCGCCATTAACCATTAGCGCATGTGCTAACCACGAAAACGTGTGTGATGGAGACAACTCGTAATGAGGTCATTAGCATAATGAGCCACCAGAAATGAAGATCAAGATAAACGCTGTGAAATTGTGTCATTATTTACTCATCCTCATATCAATTGCTTTCATTCAAAACCAGCATTTAAGTTTGAAATTGCAAATGCAAAATGAGAATTATAGAGGACCAGACTGAATTTTCATTTGCTCCACATAAAAAGCAAAGAAATCATACGGATTTACAATCACATGAGGGTGATATGTTTAGCTTTTCTTTTTTTTTGCATATGCTTGCTTTTCACTTCCACTCTGAGCTCCTCTCTGCTTCGTCTTTTTATTTCCAACTCGCTCGTTTTCTGTAATAGATCCTTCTCTGTAAATAGGCCTGAGTTTGGCTTTTTGCTTGGCTGGACGACTTCTGCTTTGAACACTATTTTTAGCTCGCGGTTTGGGAAGGTTTTTCTGTTCCTCGCCACAGGCTGCAGTTTTGCCTCTCCTTGAGAGAGAATTTAAACACTACGAGCTACGAGCATGGCAAATCAAACCCAACATGACGCACACCTGAAGCAGAATCATTTGTAGCATTGTGTCTGTCAGTTACTGGGAGTCACCGGTCTAATGTTACTTACAACAAACGCTGCCCTGAACTCAGACAGTTAGAGGTCATGACCTCCGATGTCAAGGCTGAGGCTACCACACCCAAAGGTCAGTGTTGGATGGTCAGACTTCTTATGGCTGACGTCATGAGGTTAAGTGAAGGTGACAAAGTTAGTGTGATAAACACATCATTCCCTTCACATGAGAAACAAACACATACTGTACACATAGTCACACTATGTTTCAAAACACAGAGAAAAACTGCTTGTGTCTACTAGATTTTCTGCACAGGAGAGAGTTTTATAAGAGAAGTGGGAATTTCTTCCTCCTGCTCTATAAGGAACAAAGACTTCTTCTTAGGAAACGCTGTCATAAGCTACATTTTTCAAAGGAACTGTGCAAGGGATCCAACTCCCAGGTTTCTACGATAGTCTAATCCCTAGATATTACTTTGTTCCCAGTTCTATGAAAGGTTAAGGGATATTTTCCACCTCTTTCTCTGTACCCTCTGCCAGGTGATAATGTACTTTTTGCCCAGAAAAGAAACAGCACACGGATTCCACAACAAGCTGCAGGATTTGACACATTAGTAGCACAAACGGTGAGGGACGCGTTACATGCCAAAGTCAGGGGTGTGTTCAAATCTCTAACCCCAGGTATGAGTAAGTTATGATGAACTATTTACCACCAGGGAGACAAAACCATTACTGGATGACAGAGATGACGAGGAGTTAAGAGAGAAAAACATGAAAGTCAAACTGTATGAAGTCCACAGAGGAAAGAAACGTTTTTTGGAAGGACTTACCTTCCTTGGTTTGACTTTGTCCTGGTAGTCATACTGAAAAATACCCTTATAACTCAAACCCAGCCACCATGGAATACCCTGCTTATCCTGAGAGAGGGAGAGAGAGAGAGAGAGAGAGAGAGAGAGAGAGAGAGAGAGCATTAATGGACACTCACACACATCGATAAGGAAAGAAGTGTCAGTCTATGGTTGATGACAGCATGATTATCTTAAACACATAAAGCCTTGAGCATCATTTAACACTCCAGTCAAGCACTGATATTGCAGGTTGTGAGAAGTGTGTGCGTGCGTGTGTGAATTGATGGCTGTGCTTACAGATTTCCCCTCCGAGCACTGAGACCCACCTTAACAGCGTAATAATGCACTCCATATGTGGGCAATGATTCCACTATGCTCATATAACTATGAGAGAGCAGAAAGAAAAGATCTGTAATGTCATGTTTTATGTAACATTTAAAAAATTATTTTGACAGAAAATTTTGGACAGTTTATCTTTCTTGCTGTCTTACTTGACGATAGCCTGGCCTCTGGACTGCCCGCCTAGCTTCTTATAGTGCTCGATGACCCGGTCCTCACTGCAACACGCATACACATGACAGTGTATTTATAATAATAATTCCACAAGAAGAAGAGCTTGCAGATGTACAGAAAGACAGCCAATGAAACGCAACACCATGAAGGAGATCAGAACAGAAAGTGTACAAGGCACCGTGTGTGAATGTGTCTCCGTACCAATAACATCAGGGAGACATTTCATTTAGATTGAATAGTATCCAAAGTATATTAAGTTACCAAATTTAAGGAAATCTTTCCCATGGTGATCGTAAGACGCAGAGCAGACGCCCATTACCCCCGTCACTATCAGCTGACAGCTGTGTAAATGTGTGTGTGTCTCACCAGTATGCGAGTGAAGGGTGATCCTTCAGTGCTTGTGTAGGCAGTGCTGGCAGCTTCTTTAGATCAGCCCTAGTAGCATCGTTACTGCAGAAAAACCAACGCAAAAACAGTTCACAAATAGAAGCACCTTACCAGGCAAACAGCCAATCAGAATAAAGGAAAGCCAGAAGCGGTTCTCAAACTGGGGGCCCCAAGATGGATCCAGGGGGGCCACAGATCTTGTGGCATTTTATGAAAAATAGACATTTATTGTAGATGTTATGCAATCGAACGTAAACAAAAAAACAAGACCACCGCCAAAAGAATTGATGTTCCAGCATTGTATTATTAAATTGAGTTTTTGGTGTTATCCAAATTCTGAGTTTAAGATTATAAGTCTTTATTTGGGGGGCCGCAAAGCAATGCACTCTGCACAAAGGGGGCCTTTCAATGAAAAAGTTTGAGAACCACTGTACTACACCATACTGCCCATAGTGTTTTACATAGTATGTAAAAAGGTGCAGAATATGCAATGATATTAAACTATGTAGTATATTACAGTATTGTCGTATGACCTCAATCCAAGGTGTGGCATCGAGAAAATCTGCATACCTTATGTAGTATATATAGCGCAGTTTCAAACTACAGAAATGGGAGTGGAATGGTACGGTGGGATTCTGAACCGAGACAGAGAGATTAAGAGGAAGTGTAAGAGGAAATAGAGATGAAGGAATCTAAAGCATCAGACAGAGTGACAGAGTCGAGCTGGAAGGATGCACATGTAACAGATTTGCAGTTGAGACATTGTGTAGACAGTGTGTTTGTGTAAGTATATGTGTGTGACAGAGAAAGCCAGGGGTTAGTGTGTGCGTAATTTAACACTGTTTATCCTCTGCATTCCATTTCCTCCCTTCTGTCTCCGTTCCCAGGGTTCACACCCCCATCTCTCTCTCCCTCACTCGGATCATGTGTATGTGCTTATGTGGGAACGAGAGTTTGATATATGCCACAAATTGGATCTGCTTTCACTCTGCAGTGATAGAGACTTTGATAGCGTGTGTGTGTAAAAGGTCACTGGAAGGTGATTCATTCATTCAAACGGTCGCTTACCTTGTGAAGTCTCCTTTAGCTTCCTGTGGGAGAGACAAAACGACATATTTCAGTATCAATAATGAGTGCTGCTGGTAAATGAGAGTGCTTGCAAAGATCGTATCCTCTGATACACAGAGCGGTGTCTCAGTGGGGGTCGTGGTCTGTGCCATCTGGACTGAATCCTCTAAAAGGTCAGACATGCATTACATATCTGATTCTAGTACACCTGGATCATACACACCGACTCACAAAGAGAACCATTTTTTCTAAAGTATAAAACACTTCTTCTGAGATTTAAAATAAAGCATCATGTCAGGCTTAAATACTGTAGTGACATGGATATGACTCTGTAACCCACACACATACAGGCAGATGTCAGATCAGCCTGATGTATGAACTTTATAAGGGTTCAAGCTGCACGGACCATCTGCTACTGACCCAGAGTCCCAGTACAACACAAACTCTAACCTCACACAAAATGACTAGGGATGATGTCCAAAATATAAAATGTCCAAAAAATATTTGTGATGATTTTTGATCATGGACTAAAATCCAGCCCTCCTTGTGTAAGACTCATCTTGACGCATTTTAGAGGAAAAGCATAACTATTGAACGATCATCAAAGGTCTAAAAATACACTTTTTTGTTATCACTCATGATCTCACCTGTAAGATGTAGGAGGCCAGTTCAAACACTACGTCACTGTCTACCTCTATGAGCTCCTAGAGAGAGAGAGAGAGAGAGAGAGAGAGAGAGAGAGAGAGAGAGAGAGAGAGAGAGAGAGAGAGAAGATGAGGGTTAGGTTCAGGATCACAGACTACAGCTGACACATGACTCGGGGCATCTTCATTAATCTGTCTCTTATCTTGTCTATTTAATGACTTAATCTCTTATCAGTGAAGCTGATCTAAATCAGCTCAGTTATTTCCTGAGTAATCAATAGCAGGACAAAGACACGCACATATAAGTTTTTGAAAGGGGGCACTGGAGTGTAGGGGGTCTTTATGACTTTAATTACCAAGACAAACTGAGCGTTTCATTACCTAAGCAACACGGAGTTGTCAAGAATTTCAGGAATGTTACACACACATACAAATTTACAAAGACACAGCCCTTGAACAATATTGGAAACCCGATTCTTACAGTAACCAAAGTGTGAGCATGAGCAATAAGCGAATGACATCCAGGCACAATCCCCCTTTAGCAACTATATAAGGTATGACTTATATAAAAAAGAAGTACCATTTAATTAGTTTAATAAATCTATAACATGTCCTGTATTCTTTCGAAGAATGTGAATGCAGGGTTCTCAAAAGTTAGCAAAGGGGCAGTAGCTAAAACTGCCCTCTGCTGACAAAACAGAGACACTACAAAATGACCCTTACCCCTTCAAAGTCAGCCTGAAACCCAGTTGTTGATGATGAATGTTTTTCTGACATGTTTTGAGTTTTGACTGATCAATACTTTGAAATTTTTTCAAGAAATAATCCACAATAATATTTTTTTGTTTTGTGTTCGAGTGTTTTATTAACTCATGTAAGCTAGCTCATATGGCGAATGCGATTCTGTTGTCTGTTTGTAAAGAAAAAGTTAATGAGAAAAAGTCACTCATTTGCCCATCTTCTGGTTTAGGTTAATGGCTCAACATCAACTTCAATGTTTATAAATACGTCTAATTCTGTCACTTGCAATAAATGTACAGTACAAGATCTAATGCTATAACACACTTAACTATACACCGCAAAGACATGTTTATCCTGCACAAAAATAACACAACTTTTATGTAGCTTTCATACTGTAAGACTTTACCTTATAGATGCAGGACTTTGCATTGAGGAAGAAGAGCTCTATCGTTGCATTATCTTTAAGGTATGAGATACTCTCTATGTAGAACCTGAAAACAAATGAAAACATTGCTACAGTTTAAGATCAGTAAACATTCACCCTTTAAAACATTTAGCTTTGATTGGATGATTATGCTTGCATATGCAAAGACCAGACAGTAGAGGGCACCATACACACTAACTTCCTCGTTTGTTTTCCATCTCTCTTAAACACACACACATACTGTATATATGACCTTGTACCATCCCTGAAACATATAATGACGACACATCATACATGAAGACACCTTTCAAGTCCGTGATTGGCCATTAAAGACCACTTTTAGAGAGAGAAGGAACAATACAAGAGTGAAAGTGAGAGAAGAGAGATTACAGTGATTAAAACTGTATTGACAGCCGGTTTAATTTGAGATGCGAGTCTTACACGCATCAAAGACTTTGGCTGTCTGATCAATAGTCCAATCATGGGTGGAAAGGAGGATAACACGCACACAGATAAACAAAAGCTGCATGCATTCAAATTGGACCTTTACTCCAATTTAAACTGGACTGACATGCAATAGCTCATGCAGAGGACATACAGCTGTGTGGCGCTATTAAAGTGAAAGGCTTGGGTGTGTACGCCTGTTTCTAAGTGTCTGTGTGTATGCATGACCCAGAAAAGAAAAAAAGAAGTGGAAGCGACCGAATGAGTAAAAAGCAATCCAAATGTATCCCAACAAACGGGTGAAATGCTTGGCAATTTAAATTCGGAGCCTGACAGCAATAAACCAGCATCCACCCACAGCGAGCGTGTTGATGTATGACTGTGTGCTTTAATGTGTGTGCTGATTGTGACTTGTAGGCAGTAAAATGCCACGAGGAAGCACACACATTTGCCCAGTTTAACTCTCTCCCATACACACACAGTCAGATAACTGCACGCAAGCTATAAATATACTGAACTTCTGCTTGTATTGGTCATTTTGAAGAAGCAGAAATAAAATGTGATCGAATTAACCTTATAGGCTGACTGCTGCTTACTCCCTGCAATTTAAACGCATTTTAACCAACACTTTATTGTTGCCATGGCACTGAAATTGATGGGAGTGTTAAAGAGGAAAACAGTGGATTCTGATTGGCTGTCGTCTCTAGCTGAGAAGGTGCTGTCGTTGACTGACCCCGCTAATTTGAAACAATAAACAAAAACAAACAATCCCCCTGACATGAAATGCGATGATTGAATTGGGCCACTTAAATGTGTAAGTGTTTTTTTTTTCATCTCAATAACATGCATGTTTTCTCATAACTATGCTGTTTCAAGATGCATTTCAACACTGAATGATTCCAAACAATGCTATGTACGCAGACCACCAAATGTTGAGACAACTCACCTCACGCAGAAGTAAAGCACAACGGGTCCGGATTTCTTGGGAAACTCGTGTTCCAGAACACGCCGATCAAGCTGCAACCAGCTGAAATGGCCCCTGAAACAGCCAAGAAGAAATGATTTATGACATCTCCCATAGTAACCGGAAGCATCTTACAATGTCTCATTCTTAGTGCCTCATTACATCATAAAATATCATGAGAATACCGAGCCACAAGGGTGCATTTTGTGTCCAAGATGTCATCATACTTGCATTTTCATGCATAATTTAGTCCGGATGACAAAACACAAATGCTCATGAGAGTAATGTATTGACATTTCACTGAACACACACATGATAAGCTTTGCGGGCAGATAAAAAAAAAAAAACTGTTTTTGGTTGTCAACTTCTATTTTTGGTGTTTTTCAGCACCATGATGGTCAAAGCATAGTTCACGCTGGTCCACGTGATGGACAAGAAATTAACGCTGCTCAACCCGGCATGATGTTTCTAATGAAGCTTAATCTAGGGCAAGGGAGACTTGCTGGTCAAGCAAGTAAATCAATCTTATTTGGACCAGCATGCAGCTAATGTCCTAGCAAGCACCAAAAAGAAGCAACAACACAATGGGCCTCATTCATGAAACGGGAGCAGAACGTTTTTTTGTGTAAATCGTTCGTAAAGACGTTTTGACGTAAATTTTCGGATTCATTAAAATGTTTGTATTTTCAAAATGTTAGTTGGTAGTACGAAAAAAAATGTGCGCCTGCTCCATACCACGTGTAAATAGTGCGTAAAACCGCACGTAACGTTCTATATTCTTTTAGACAAACTGATGACACTGCATTTGGATGCATTACATTATATTTTGCCCTGTTCTTTATCATTTTTTACTTTTTAACTTTGGGTAAAAACGCAGAGCTCGTCACTATCCTTTTTCACACAGCCGTCCAATCACAGTGGAGAAGAGGCGGGACAAACACTACATTGACCAACCATCATACACAACGATGGAGAAGGAGAATTATTACTGCATTTTCATATTCAGTAATATTCTTCATAAATAAGATACTAATAACAAGTAGGCTAACTTTTGCGGATATTCAAAATCACAGCAACCGCCGAATCTACGGAGTAACGTGCACTTGCCCAGAGCCTCCAAAGCGTTCTCAGGCGTAATTTTCAGAAGAGCACCAGGTATTATTATTAAACACTTTGGTGGACACAGTTTAATTGATGAATTTATTGGTAAGCATATAGCCTATTAGTCTCTTATGGATTCATGGAATATAATGTAGCCAAACCAGAGAATGAAGTCCAGAGGAATCCAGCATTCCTAGATAAGTAATTTGCGCAGCTGTAAAATCATAGGCGGGGATTATGCTAATTATGAATGAGAGTGCATGCGCGCCCTGTTTACGAATGATTGGAATTCATTAACGTACACACATTTTACTATGAGATCTGACGTTTACGAAGTATTTTGTGAAGTTTTTGGGAAGGTCTGTTTTACGCGCAAATTACTCGGAATTTACTCATACTGTATATTTACGAATGTTTCATGAATGAGGCCCAATGTGTTTTAAATTCTGCTTATATAGGTAAATGATTGCAAATCCTTAACTCGCACTGTATGCGAGTGCCTGTCTGTGACACTGAAACACATCTGTTTGTGTATTTGCATGTCCCTGGTGACTGCAAACTGTCATGCTCTTGTTGGGAAGCACGTACAGTGGCGAAATCAAAGGTCACTAGACAACACTTCAAAATCTTTCAAAACTACAAATAACACATTCCCCCAGGCACACCAGCAGCGAGGCGTGATGCAGCTTGATTGATTGTGTAAGTGTGTGTGTGTGTATGAGATAAAGAAGTCATGTGAAGATACATCTAACAAATGTCGCACAGCGGTAGGTCACACTGTGTATGACTAAATGAAGAGGTGGCTGCTGAAGACAGTCAAGAGCAAGGAAAATGGAAAGCCAATCATCTCCCTGTGGAATTATCACAGCATGTTCTCTCATCCACAGTCCTGCCAGTCAGAAGCTCGACTATTCATGTTGCATTGTGATTATAGACTTTGATCTGACACAATAACAGTCATCTTTGGAAGCTACGAGGCAGGGATGGAATATTCCAGTACGCATACGTACGTCTCATCAACGTAAGAGATTCCGAAATATTCCTTCTCCTTCAGATTGAAGTGGGATGCCACCAGGTCTAGAAGATCCTTTGCCATTAACTTGGGCTGCAAGAGAGACAGAAAGACAATGTCAGGTTTAATCATGAAGGAGACTTTTTTTTGTCTTAAAATGTGATACTGAAGTTACACACGCGGACAAAATCTCTCAGATACAAGCGCAAGGTCAGGGAGTTGGCGGGCTGTGAGTGTTGGATTCTGATGAGTATTGATGCACTGCAGTGACTCTGCATTTTCCTGCAGACTCTGTTTGCAGTGTGTGGCACACCTAGATAACTCGTTCCGATGCATAAATCCCCATCACATGCTCACACACATACACCTTTTGGAAAAATGCTAACATTACTAACAAGTACTAACATTACTCCGAGCTGACATCCCTGAAACAGATGTAGAGAACAGAGAGAGACACAAGTTGTCATGCTGTCTCTGATTCTGCAGGCCAGGGGTTTTCCCTGCGTGTGTGAGAGCGAGTGTGTGGTAAACCATGGGTGTGTCAGTGGCTTCAGACAGAAATCACTGACATCCTGAGAGATCTCTTTCACAACACACAAAAAAGCATAACAAGCTAACCTTCTTTTCTTTAAAACTGCATACTTAAGTATGCCAATGTATACCATTTTTTAAAAGTCTGAAAAAAAACAACACAGTCAAATCAAGGATTTTGATGCCAGACGTCATGTGACTCAATATGAACGAACACTTTGTGCATCAGCCTGTGTTCAAAACGCATTAATTACCGTTTCGGTTCCATACCGACCATATTGAATTAAATACAAATGCAAGGACACACACACACACTCACACACACAGCAACAGCCTTCTTTATGAGAGAGCCAACTCACCCACACACCCTAAAAATAGCACAGCAAAATCTGGAGCAAAAGTACAATTACGGCCACAACCACCGCTTATGGAAAGAGAGAGAGAGAAAGAGCAATAAGCAGCAGAAGTAGCATTTAAAATTACATGCTTTTTGTTATTACTACATTTTAAATGATCACGTTCTTCTTGTAGATAAAGCTTGAGCTCTTTTACAAAACCTAGTGAGCTGCCTAACTAGATATCAAGCGTATAATTATGCTTTTACTTCATTCAATAATGTAAAGCATGAATAAAAATAGTGCATCTATTTAAAACAACAGAGCTTCAAATCAGACGCACGGCATTCCATCTCAGGTAGCATGCCGTCTTAAAAGGTTGCCTATGTAGTCAACAGACAGGGAGGCAGCTCACTAGGTCCTGGAACAGAGCTTGCGGCGAAAGTATCACCATGCTAGTTGAAAACTTTAACATCTGTTGAGACTGTTATGACTGTCCTTTCCAATTCACTCATATCCCTTCAGGCCTGTCCTCAAAGAACCAAAATTAGCAGTTTTTAGCTTACTCCATTCGACCAAATCGTCTTGCACGGATTTATTATAAGGCTACTTTTGTGCTCCATTTAAATTCATTATTCACGTGTTAAATTGCAGGTTTGTTTGCCACCTGATCTTCAGGTGAAATCTCTTTTCCACATCCACCAACTGGCGCATTTAATCTCTTCATTCAAAGTAATGTGCTGTGAAACAGCGTGCTTCCTCAATTAACCAACACGAGGTTGTTAGTGTGTGGTACGATGAGGAAGTGGGTTTAATATGACCGCAATCTTAAATCTGAACCCATCTGTGGCGGTGTGCACTCAAACCATAAACTTTTTACCAAAAAAAACAGACGTTTCCCTCCGTTTTGCCTACATACCTGCTTACGACAGTTGCTGATTTCATAATGTGTTTAGAGACTCTGAAACGTGCAGATAAGCAGGATAACGCAGTATTAATATCCTGTTAGTGCGTTGAGGGCCATCAATATGAACGCTGTATGGTTTTAACAGATTTACTGTGGGAAGACTATCATCTCCTCCCTGCCATTACACTCAGGCTGATTCAAATCACAGACATTTGTTTCCGCAGAGAGGAGCGCCTGATATCGTGTGTGGCCGTGAGGAAGAATATCCGGTACGTTGTGATTTAATATCATTAAACCTGTCTAAGGAGGATGGAGATTGGGGCAAGAGTGATGACAGAAACACGGCGTAAGGTCTCATCAGGTTCAGATCACAGGGATGTGAAACGTAAGTCAGTTAATAAAAAACTGCATGTTTACTCATTTCGGTTAGAATGAGCAACCTAGTTTCATTTGTTTTCAATTTTATACTACTATTGTAATTAGATTTATAACTGCCATTCTGTCTTAACAACCAGTCTGCCAAAGTGAGACATCTACTATCCCTGAAAAGTGAAAACATAAACAGTCCGCATGCTCTTGTTAAACTAGTGACTTTACCAGAGCTCCTCATGGACAGGATAAATTACAGCTGTGAAGAATGACTGATCTCCATGAGAGAGCCAGAAGATAACAGCACCTGCTTTGACTCACCAAGGAAAATGACAAACACACGCTAAATACACATCACTCACAAAATTACAGCCTGCTTAGGGCTACAGGTGGAAGATAGTAATGAGCAGTTAGACAGCTAAACAACAGAGCAATACATCTTGCAAAAACTATCACCTTATTTTTTCTTGTCCGTCCATCTGTTTTCAATTCTGAATCTGTATTCCTCTAGCGTTTTGTACTTCACAAGCATGAACTGTGAATATTGTTGGCTTTTGTATGCAAATTACTTGTAATGTTTCTCATTTGTTTGCAATTTTCACATTTGTCAAATTCTACCCAACGTAAAGATGGGACATGGGAAAAACTTGTCTACTGCATTCAGTACAGAATCAGATTTCACATCACCACATACAGAGCCCAAGAACGTCCACAAATAAAGACTCATCAAAGTTCGGTCTAACTACACATAGAATCATTCACTATGATAAAACTAGTTGCAAATCGTAGGGCCATCTATGGTATCGTTTAGATTGGCACACTCCCTCTAATGAGGCGAGGAAAAAGAGAGGAGGCAGTTAAATGAGACTTCAGCACAGTCCAAAAAAGAACCATGAGTAAAACTAAAGCCGTGACTTCAATGCGCGTGTGTGTGCATGAGAAGTTTCACATCATAAAGAGGCAATTATTACAATTTCGCAACATTTTGGACTTTAATAACTATCGTCCGTGATTACAGACTTAATCAAATTTACCCCCAACACTTTAAAACTTCACATTATAATTGAAGTTTTTTATAAAGGAAGATGCAAGTCTGGTTCTAGACTGCATTTGGGCCTGATAGGTGAATAAACAATTCTTCCCACAAAAAAAGGAAGAGGCGTCCTCAAGGAACATGAAAAAAATGAAACCCTGGAATAACACCAGAATTCTCAATGGCCCGATTAACCTACACAGCCTGCTGCAGAACATCCGCCCACATGGAGAGAGAGAGGAAGAGAGAGAAGAAAAGTCTGACAGCAAACCGAACAGGTTAGCCAGCGCTAAAAGAACGGAAATCTGAAGTGCTCGCGACTAAAGCAGGACAAATGTATCAAATTCATGCAGTGTGCATTTCTGCGACAACTCAATACATCAGGGGAGAGACAATGATGAAAAGACAAACCAAGAGAAAAGACATGACATACTGCCTTGTCCTCAATATCTCCCCTCCTGGCGATCTGTTTCCTCTTCCTTTACCTCTTCTTTCTATACTTCTCTGTTTATCAGCCCAAACTGTAATCAATTCCTCCAGCACACAGAGGAGGAACTGTGAAAAGGAGGGACTGAAGAGGCGGAGGAATTACATTTCCCCACTTATGATGGAGTTTAAACTGGATTGGAGTCTAGAGGAATCAGGTCAGCTCACCACACCTGACAGCAGTGCACTGAATCACTCTCATTGTAAGGGAATGAGAGCGAGGCAGAACAGAACTAAACAGAACAAAACAAAAGAATATTATAACTAACTTCGTGCCTTATGAGTCACCGTATAAGACCCAAAGGCAGTGTTCTCTTCATTAGAAATTGAAAAGAAATAACTCATTGAGGAAACAGAGCTGTTAGGACATGGTTCTGTTTATATTAAGGTCTGATGGGGCATGGGAGACAGATGGTGTTGTTATGGAAACGGAACTAATACTAGGAGAAGATGTTTGTGTTTTGATAGGAGAATTTATAGGGTGTTTGGGCAGGAGAGGCTGCTGTGTGCATAAAGGGGTATTTTGACTGGCTAGGTGACCTGAGGATGATGTGATTAGGGTTGTTATGGGAACATAAACATGCCAGATTGACAAGTAGCGGCACTGATGTTTAAACGACACTTAAGAGACAGACATAAGCACAAACATATGACAGAGTTCAGGTCAGGGCAGCTGAATCTCAGAGTTTGTCTGTTCTTGAAATTGGAGAAGGGCATAAAAAGTGTTCTATTACACACACAAATAAAGAGTCTCCTATTTTCAAAAGACATAAATTAAGTCTCAACGGAGCAGTGAGGATTTCCCTTCTCAGACAAACAAGAGGAAATCTCGGTCACTTTTACAAAAACACACACACCTGCATACTTCTATACCCAGATAAAGGAATCAATTATTCCACCAATAAATAGAAAAACTGCAATAGGACAGTTGGGAATTTTTGGATTTGCCTGCATTTTATACATTGTTGCGTGTTGTCTTACCTGTACCAGAAGCTCCAGTTTCCTGTCATCCAGGAGATGAACCTGACATCTCCGCCCTTCCGTCATCTGTTGGAGAGATGGGAGAGAGAGAACGAGGGATTAACTACGGCATATTCACAGTAGGATGAAATCAACTGTAAATACTAGGTAATGATGACATGACAAGAATAGTAACTCTAATTACACACACGCAGTGCGATTCCAACTCAAGCAGCGGAATCCAATCTCTTTCACTTTTAAAGTGAATTATCTCACACTTCAGTGCTGATGCAGAGCAACCTGGTTTTTGCAAACATCTTTACATTTAGACTTAACAATCCTTTTCTGCTATGGAATTGGTTAAAACTTGTTTTCATTAAGGTTGGGCTGATAGACGATGCCATCGTCCATCCCCAATGGCTGACAGATATGACGATGTTGAGCCGGAACGGTCATTCCAACAAATGTTTCACTTTCGTCATGTGACTCTCGCTGCTCTGTGCTGCGGGCTGCAAATTGCGTTGTAAAGAAATATGAACAAGGCTAAGGGACATATAAGCTCATACTGTGCAGATCATACTGGCCTAATTTTATAACGGTGGAGCTCGCGTTTGCTTCCACCTAACTTTATAACTGTGTAAAGAAAAAACTTGTCTATGCAGCTCACGTTGTATAAAGAAAACGCGCCTCACTTTATAACTTAGTTTATTGAATATACAAGTAACGTCAAAATAACAATACAATCAGGCTTCTCTTTATAACTGTAAAGCTAGCGCTGTATAAAGATGCGTCTCTGCACAGCATGTGCCCTAAACGGGCCTGAATTAATAACGTGGCAGGGCGATGTCATCATCGTCCATCGCAATGTTTCACTGTAGACGTCATCAGTTGCAACAACGGAATAAAACTGCAAACCAGCAGACAGACGCACATATATCAGAGCCAAAATCACAGGCAACTAACTACACAAACTCATAACATACCATTCACAATATCTACATGCTAAAATTCTGATCAAAGTTTACAGCTGTTTCATTATCCAACTCGGGTCCAATATAAAAAGGCAAAACGAACACTTCTGTTATTAGTGTTTATTAATATAACTGGTCCGACCCAATCGGTCCAGTGTCATTTCCCTCGCCATAGTAGGAAACAATAGCGATCTCTAACAAAGATTGACGTTTGCACATGCACTAGAAGACATCCGCTACACTTCGATCGATCCGCATATTTTTAACTGATGAAGTGAAGTTGATGCCATTGTTACTGTTTATTGCTAAAAGCCAAAGCTTATGAATACACATGCACTGAGAGGGGGACTGACCAATCAGCCTGAGAAGCGCAAGCTAGCTGATATGGTATGGGTGGGACATCTTCAGACACACGCTCTAAGCTGGGAACCAATCACGACAGACCTGGTCAGCTTTACCAGTCAAGAGCGTTTCGGAAGGAGGGACTTTATATAAACCGGACAAAAACTAGTTGTTTTGTGAGAAGAGGGACATTGGTGAATAATAGACTTGAAATATGTGAAATATAAATCGTTTTTTTAAACTAAAAACATTAACATCCACTGTAAAACACCCAAAAACATAATCAAAGCTTCAAAAACAGCAAAGAATGGGTCCTTTAAGCAAGGGGGCACTGCTCATTCTTGATATGAAATTGAGCCTGCAGGAAAAACAAACACATTAAATACACAGTTTCCTCCAGGGGGTGTGAATCCAGAAGTCTTCCAACTGGGCTCAGCTGGATGTCCACAATCCAGACACACTCCACCTCTGAAATATGTTTTAATCGTCATTTGATCATAGCTCGCTCCGATTACTTTCACCACTCTCACACAAATGTATGCGTTTACCTAAAATCGTTAAGCCGTTATAGTAAATATTCCTTTAAGAGCAGTTGAACGACACACATTTGTGAGGAACCAAGTCTGACCTACAGCCATGTCAACTTGAGTTATACGACCTTTGGGCTCTGCTGGTTTGACAGCTCAAGTACAAAGAACTCAAATGTAACGTGATACTCCCTTTGTACTAACTTTCTCCCAGCTTCTCAAATCATGAATAAGTCATGGAAAATGCTTGGGGAATGGGGGCCATTGTGTATACTAACAGCAGCGGTCCACATCAGCACGTAGGCTCTTCCTGTTTACATATCTTGTGTGGATACAAGAGTCAAAGACACGGCGTTGAACTGACTCACTCCATCTTGTTCTCTTTTACACCATATCTCTTTCGCATTCTATCTCCCGCTCCCTCTATCCCTATATGTAGGGCAGGTTCAAAAGGAAAAATACAAGACGTTTCGTTGCTTTTCAATGTGGTGTTATATATAAGGATGTGAGCTCTGAATGGCTGCCATCAGGAAGGACCGTCCCTGAGGAACACAAACAATGAGGCTGATAAAAGCAGCATGGCTCACATTTCCTCCACGCACACTGGAGGAGGGTAGTCACAGGACTAAAAACACATCCTTTCTTCCTCATCTCCTTCTCCTTATTCCTCAGCACAGCGGAGGACTGCACAACCTCAGGCATAAGCAGTAAACAAACAGCAATGTGACAGACCACTGGATTGATTGTACTTCCCCAAACAGACTGGTGTGAGTTTTTTTGTTGATCTGTGAAGATGTGTTCTTCACAGGATGCAGTTAGATTGCAGTTTCTCTTGGCCATGCTAACCTCACTTTCTCCTCATTTCTCATAACAACTTCACACGGTAGCACACAAACATAGACTTCTATGCTCATATCCTGTCAACAAAACAACTCGCCCGAGGGCGACGTCCATATTTTTGTCTTCCACCAGTGAGTGGGATCACATTTCCATATTATAAAGACAAACCTAAATCAATATGAACTGACTCACCTGAAGCATGTCCAGTCTTCACTGATGAGTTGTCTTATGTCTAATTCCTAACCTGGAGCTGCACATGACCCAATTAAAGCCAGCTCATCTAACTTTCATGATATTCAAAATTAAAACGGCAGCATAATTGATCCAAACCACAGAACAGGACCTCTTAAACCATATACAGTACATGCTTATTTAAAAGTCAGAATGTGTTATGTGGACCAGAAAGGGATGTCAAATGCCGAGATATCCAGAAAGTTTACTGCGTCAGATATTAGGCTGACTTTTAAGTAAGTGGAAGCAAGCATGGGGAAAAATATAAGAACGCTTCGAGCTCTCAGAGCTGATGTGTGGGTGTGCTTTGGTTTTAAAAATAAGTCATGGAGTAATGAGTTATATAAAATAAATGCTGTTTGTATGCTTGGCAAGTCATGACCCACCAAGTCACTTGGCAACTGCAGTGCATTAGACAAAAAGTTTATAACAAAAAGTAACAATGACATTTATTGTGCTTTCACGGATGTGACACCAGCGCATTTACAGCACTGATGAACCAGAGGTTTTATACTGCCCATATTCATTGTTTTAACTGTCTTTAATGCACCACAACTGCCAAGTGACTTGAGTGACCCACCTTATTCCCCTGTGCTACCCACTTGAGGGGCGCAATCCACAGTTTGGGAACCTCTGATCTAAAGGTCCATGCATCGCAGATCATGGCCACTCTGCAGATGTAAGGGATGTTTTTACACTTATCCTTACAGGGTGGTGCACAGCATGTTGTATTTCTAGCTCTACTTTTTACATTTTCTATGTAAAGTATTGCGATATATCGTAAATGTGTATCGTAGCGACACACATAGCAATATATGGTATTGTGTGACCCATCGTGATGTGTATTGTATCGGGAGTCACTTGCCAATACACAGCCCTAATATTTAAATATGCTAAAAAAATGACCCAATGAAGTTTAGTAAGAATCTTGAGGGTTAACTGCTGTCGATGCATGTCCCTACATCTTAAACTCATAGTAAAGCTAACAGTGGCACCTCTGATCCCCTGGATATGAGCTCATCTCATTGAGGTGGAACTATTCTGAAGCACAATGTCAGAATAATCTGGTGCCGAGTGCAGTGTGTTAGCAGCAGTAGGGTCTTTGTATGCTGAGTTTGGTGGGGTTACAAAGTCCCTCGCCTGTAATCACCGAATGGTGAGTCACTTCTTCCTCTACTGAGGTCCTACACTAACACTTCCCTGTCAACCTGTGATGTCATAAAAATCACATACCGCAAACATTCCAGAGCTACTGACAATATAGTTATGTAATAATGTAAAGTTGTTTTTTTTAGGCAATATAACTGTGCACTAAATCCGCTGCATAACTTGGTACCATTGCATGATTTCGGCGGCAACAGACTACAGAGTAGCATAAGCTGATCCAATGATAAACCAACTCTCTAATGCAGATTTAAGACTGACCCTGATGGCCTGTTAGGGTTTAATAGCGGTTTAAGCATGATAAATCCTAAGCTGCATGTCAGCTTGATATACACCACCACTGAGCGCTATGATACATAAAACAGACTAAAAACAGACATAAGTGCTTTTCAAAATAGGGAACTTTCAAGTCTCAAAGATATCAAACAACCACAAATGGTAGAAGCTGTCACACAGAAACCCCACATAAACAGAAAGGGGGGATTTAGCCATTATTCGCCCCAATGCACTATTCCTGCAAAGTGACAGCATGTCAAACTGACCGTTCACGCACCTGGACACCACAAAGAATCCACATGGCAGAAAAATCAATTTTCATCACAAATTCAAGCACAAATGGAGCCTCGTGGTGCAGACTGACAAATGATAAAAGTCCAGGCGACACCAAGTCTGGTTTTCATGCCTGACTCGTGTGTGCTCTGCGCTGGAGTAGACCGGCCTGCTGACACCGCTGCCCTGCAGTGCTGCAGACATCAGGTGAGCTCAGCAGCACACAAAAAACCCACATCCGTCACCCTAGACCTGCTGGCACAAGAGTGGAGCTGCCTTTAGACACATCCCGGTCTCCTAAAAGAAAACTAGTCATCTCCCTATCCAGACAGCATCACTGGATATTATAGGGCACATGGACTAGAAATGATATGCACAAGTTCTTTAGTTCCTTTGGGGCTGTCACGTGACAACGAGAGCCTTCCCCATAAGTGAAAAGCATCCTGATGTCCAAAAAGGCTCCTTTAGGTAGTCAGCTAACCAGGTTGAGGCACAGCCCAAATCTACACAGTCATGTAGCTGTGACAGGACATTCCCACCAAATCTAATAGTCAGACCAGACACAGCATCAATTGTGTCCAAGCAAATGAGCTAGCCATAGACAAGTGTTGTATGCAAACTTTGTCCCTGCCCTTTAAACGCAGCATTTGTTCAAAATCACCAAAAGATGATGAGAAAGAGACCAACATTTTGGAGGAAAATATGTGATATTTATCTTTAAGGATATGCGTTTCTGAGGTAAACTGCTAGCTGGCTAGCTCAATCCCATGCACAGTTTACACACCGAAGAACCTCCTTAAATCTCATTTTACTGTAATACCTTCCCTGTGGGCTAAAATGATAAATAATCATCGTACATTTAAATCCGTCTGACTGTAAAATGTACTAATAACAAGCTTGTAATGTTAACAAAACAGAATGAATCGCATATGTAAGTTAGGCTACAGCATCCACCGTCTCATCAGACAGACTGAAGCGGGAAGCGCGCGACCGGCGCCAGATTTACCTTGCTGAAAATCTCCTACGACCCCAAAGACATTGAATTCCTCACGGAAATGTGAAATACGTATTCTCGGATAACACAAGTAATCCAAGTGCGTTAAATCCGAATAAAGAAGGGGTTCTCGCGTCGGCCTAAATCGTCATCGCAGTCGGCATCATCCATCCCGTTGTTGTGATTCCCGGTGAGCTGCACAGGCGGACCGCGGGGGCTCTAGGTCAGCGCGGCGCGGGCGGAGCGAGCGAGCTGACAGCGACGGTACCAGTACATCCCATCTCTCTCTGCTCTCAACGCGCCGTTTCACTGAGACCGCTGTGATGTGAAACAACACTATTCACACACACACACACACACACACGATCTGCCCGTCCACAGCAAAGCCCGACCCCTCCCCCTGCTGCCGCTTCTCTTCCTCCGCCTCTCCCCCGTGACACCGGTGCGGCTGTGGTCACGCAAAGCGCGACACACACACACACACACACACACACACACACACACACAAACAAAGCTCACCATCATCATCACGTCCTTATACAACGGATGCAGAAGTGCTCGTTTTGCATAAGTTACAGAGAGCATCTTTTCCTGACTAAATCATTAACAGAAATGTACCACAGATCCATTGCACTCATATGCTTTTGGGATATACCATAGTAAGTGTATTCTGTGTTATTTTTGAATACCTTGAAGCGCAGTGTAAAAGCATAGTAAGAATATGACAATTCTTCTGCACCATACAATATATAACACAACCGTATCACCATCCATTTACACTGTTCATCTGTCTGAGCTGTCACTCAAAGCAACTTGAAGTGCATTCAAAGTATATGTTTCATTAGAAACAAAACCCACAACCTTTGCTCCGCTAACCCAATGCTCTACCAACTGAGCTAGAGTATCATATTTGTTTCATTTTTGGGGAACACAAGTAAAGTAAAGAGAAAACAAGATTTAACAAGAAGGTGGATAATCTACAAGAATCCTGGAGTTGTGAAAGCGCACCCACACACAGCGACGGCTGACAAAGCAACATCTGGATTTTCAGAAAACTAACAGAAACATTTGGGAATGGATTGCACTCTCTGTCTGACTTCTTCCGCCCCTCCGTTTCTAATTCAGACTTCCTTTCCCGTTTGCTTTGGCCGGGGTGAACAGAGTGAAAAACCCCGCTGAGTAACGTTTGAAAGATGCTTTAAAACTGTACCCGTCTGTTAGAGGGAGCTGATGCGTGTGCACTCCTCCACATAGAGTGTAACGGTCGCTTAACCGCAATGTCAACATTTCACAGGGCTCAACGAAAACGTGAACTTCACAGTGTTTAAGTTGTAAGGGTCCTAGCCACATGAATTCTGTGTACTGGATCACGTGAGCTATTTGTGTAGTGTGTTATATTGAGAGTTTATCACACATCAAATTCTAAATACATTTTAACCGTAGGTTCATGTAATCCTGAAACATCTTGCACTATACCTTTTGATTTCGTAATATGATTAGTTCGTTTTTTTCACACTGCGTTGTAATAAAATATGTCTTCTGTCATACAGTGATGCTAAACAGAACAATTTCCACAGCCGTCGGATTGACACGCTTTAACCACACTTAAACAGTGAAGAGGAAGGGTCAGGATTTTCCATCTCTCTTTATCGTGTTCTCTGTCTCTCTCACGCATATACAGACATACTCAAGGGAGGGACTTGAAAGTAATTGACAAACCCTCCAACATAATGTAATTAGGCTGCAGACTTATTTCATTTCAATCCAATGGCTGGTGATAATACCATCAATAAACAAGCCAGCCAGCTGGACTCAATACTCAAGTCAATCAAGTCTGAATGCAATATATGACAGAGCTGTCCATCATATCTAATTTCAGATTAAATCTATGTATCATCTATCTATATTATATATATACATAATACACGCATCCATCCATCCTATCCTGTGTATATATAGTCTATATAGGTAGTTGACAAATAAGCCGTTAATTTGTCTAATGTGTGACAGCAAAAATGTAGAAAACTAACAATGAAGATAATTATCTCTGTTAATATTTAAATGTATAATATAAAATAGCATAAATGTCAAAGTTTGTTTTCTACATTTCCGCTTTGTCACACCATAGGACACATGTTCTGATAACATTTACCTACCTATATATAAGCAATGTGACGAAGTGTCATTTGTTCGTATCATTGGTGCTTGTGGACTCTCAGCCACGGTGGAAAACACCGCTGTTCAATTTAAACTGTCCCTCATGATCTCTCTTCGCTCTCTAATACATATTTTAACTTGATTGGGTCCTTCCTTTGGGCACATGTCTGAACAGTGTCACAAGAAGCCGTTGTTTAAGAGAGAGAGAGCATGTGTGCGTGTCTGTGTGTGGACTGGATGGGGTGAACGAGGGGAAAACTTTGCAATCTGAACATTTGTACGAAGGAAACCCTTGACACTGTGGGGGAGTTTTGGAGCAAATGAAAATGTTCAGTCTCACACGACCGTGATGGAGCAGAGAGGTATTCTAAAATAAATTTCTAAAAGACCAATCCCGCCCATGTCTGCCAGACCAACGCACAAAACCGTTTCACGTGTGCTGCCATTTGTGTCTAAAATGCCCAAAACAGTACTAAAGAAAGAGATATATGAAGAGATTGAGCTGAAATGTCCTCAAATCTTACACAAATACGGGTAACCTACTCTTATATTCTCTCTGTCTCTCTGGCCTGCTCTATAAAGTAAATGTGTTTCTTGTTAGGAGTCTCTGAGTTTGGTTATTTCTGTCTCACTGCCTCAAGGCTTAGCATGTGTGTGTGTGTGTATATCTATCGAGGGGGTTTCTTGTTTTTTCGGAAGGCACTTACACAGGTTATGCTTTTTTCTGCAGACATTAGGACAGGTTGCAGGGTTGACAAACTATATCGAATACAGGAGGGGTTAAATATTATGTGTGTGTACATGGGTATGGCGAGGTCACGGCCATAGCATGTGGCCTATAATGTTGGAACGACATGTAAACAGAGCTGACCTTAAATTGAAGCAAGATGGAGTCCAGACCCTGCAGTGCACGCACACACGCAAGCACGCACACACACAATATGTATCTCTTCTACTGACTTCCTGTAACAGCAGGGACACATTCATCTTAATTATTTCGCTGTCTGTTTCACACTGCACTCATAAAATGTGCCGGGACAATAAACACAGCAACCCTCGCACCCAGACAAACCATATGCTCTTTCATGTGCTCCGTTCCTATCATCTCCCAGCTCAGGGATAGGGGGCGGATGAGCCACGGGCTTTGGTGGGGTTTCGGATTTTAGGGTGTAGGATGTAGGCTGCGGGTGGAGGTTTTTCATGGATGATCTCTGTGGTACAACAAACTCCCTTAAATCCCATCAAAGACACCCCACAGCCTCTGAAACGAGCCCTGGTTGAGAGTGTGTGCGAGCTGAATTTGTGTAATTCTACATGGAGAGTCTTTAAGGGTCCAGGTGCAAGTGAGGTTGAACGTGTGATGGCAGGTATTTATGGAACTCTAACAGGTCTGTTTGGGAACGCTGTGTGTTAGCTTGGAGCTTTTAAGGGAATTGGTTCACGTAGGGAGCAAAAGCGTTACGTAAAATTATAGTTATCCAACCATGGTGGGACAGGCACCAAAGCACCTGTACAGTTGTGTGTGTCTGCTACTGGACTATTGAGAATCATAACTTCACAGAATTGTGTGAGAATGTGTGCGTGTCTGAGTGTTTTTGAACAGTCTAAAGAGACAAGTAACTTCACTACATAGAAGCCAGTAAAGGGAAGGAGTTAAAATGCACAAAGAGGGCAGGAAGACGGCAAAATAGTTTTTTTGTGTCTCTTGTTAGTTTGCGTATGTGTGTGTTATGAGAAGCAATGTGTTTCCAGTTAAATCTTTGGAAAAGAAACACACACCCACATGCAAGCACTTCAAACATGTGTGTGAGATTTCTCCTGCTGTAATTTTACTGCATAGCTGTACTCCCATCTGGCTTATACTACACACACACAACCTGAACATCTGAAGCTTTCACTAACACACCCACATACACAAATGCATCCCGCAATATGCAGAGAAACACATGGGAAAAATAAATAAGATCAAAAAGGCTAGTTTAGATGAGTTTTTAAGAGATGTATATGATTTTTACATGTCATTTTGTGTGGCTGTAAAGGTTTGTCTGTTTGTTGAACGCTCTTTGAATAATATTTGAAGGGCGGGTCTACTGAATGCAAATGTAAGCCTGAGAAACCAAATCCCTACTTTTAATTGCACGTGTGTAAGAAGAGCAACAAAAATATAATACAGAGCAACCAAAATATTATGCAGAATAAGTTCTTGGGTAGTAAATACAAACAAACATAACTAGTAAATTAAGTTACAAATTAAGTTGTAAATTACAAAACAATCGCATTCATATATTTTAAGTTATGTCAAGTTGTTTTCGATCAAGACACCTCTAACATTTAAGTTCCCTGTCCGGGAAACCGCCCCTAAGTGTTACAGTAAAACATTCTTCTATAGACCACTTTGCAAGATGTAAACACTGTTCCAGAAGAAGTTCCGGGCTTATTTCTTATTACACATATTAAATCGTAAAGATGTTCGTTCTGAAAAATTGCTTTATATGAAGAGTTTCGTTCCAAAATGAGATAACTTTTATTTTTTTGAAATCATGTTTTTTTATTGTAAATTCCAATTAATATCAATCAAACTGGAGTTTATTTGTTTTGATTTAAGCCATACTAACTAAAAAACATCAGTTAAGCTTTGTTCAAATCTCTAACCCTGAGTTTTAAGTTTTAAATGAATTGAATGAATGATTCTTCAAAACGCGTGTGGCTTATTGAGGAGAGGTGTGGTGCTTGTCTAAGCAATTGCAATTTCAGACAAACACTAACACAGGCTTGAGTTATTATGATTTTGCATGCAGCTTAGCAACTCAGCTGAGCCAAACATCTCTCTGTATTGTATACAAGGAAACAAAAGCTTTCTGAAATCGTGCTCTAATTGTCAGCAGTCATAAAGAAAGACAACAGAAGTGTGTCAGTCTGCCGCGTGACGTGAACAGATTGCTGACTCAGGAACTGTGTGGATCAATGACTGAGACTCTCTCCTTACGCCTTTAATTCTACATCAGCAAAACACCTTGCATGTTTCTCTGAGTGTGAAAGAGTGTATTTGTGTGTGTGCGAAAGAGAGAGCTGGGACATAAACCTCACTGAGTATATATGAGTGAGTAGAGCAGCAGAAACCATATTTCACACACATTTCAAAAGTGAAAGAGAGAGAGAGCTATCAGCATTACTTAAAGCGAATGAGCATCTACCTCACACACACTCGGACCACAACCACATCACTTCTCTATCTGTATATAAAGCCATTGCAAACACTCATCCTCACATGTTGTGCATGTTTGTGCGTGTTGAATGAATGACTATTTTGGGAACCGTGATACATTAAAGAGGAATGTATCAGGAATGAATAGTTCACCCAAAAAGAAAAAATGCTGGTAGCTATTTTTCCAGATAAAAGCATCTCCCAAGTGCATAAATGTAAACATAAAACATCACTTACTCTTGTCATGAGTAAACCTCATGAACCTCGACTGTTCCTTTAAATGTCCTTCTCACGATAACTGCAACAACGTCCGAGTACTGTTTTCTCATGGTGTGTATTAAAGGAATGCTTTAATCCGTTGGCTATTTTTGTGTGTGAGAACATCTTTTGTCAGTTGAGCATTCCTGGGATTCCTGAGAAACTAGAGCAATTTGAAGTTTGTTGATAAAAGGACGTGAAAAGAGCATTCGGGGCCACACACACATCTGTAGTTTATTAAACCGAAATGGATCCGTGTATGAAGACTTTAGGTGTGGATATAACGAACCCCCTAAGATAAACGCACACACCCCTCTAGCCATCCAATTCTATTGGAATCGATTGTCAGTCTCCTGTGCGCTTTAAATGAGTAACATCATTCGCCCGGCATGCAAACGTGCTGTCTAGGAAGAGCGCGCTTATGAGATTCAGTGACGGTTGGCAACTTGGCACGCTGCATTAGACTGCAAGGCATCTCATTAGGTTTTGGAAAAGAGCTTGTGAGACACTGAACCGTCAAGAAAGAGCTTATTTGGCTGACATTACAGTTCCCACACACACCCAGAGGATTTTTTTTTGCTCAGAAGTTGCTCTTTTAGAGCTCAGGAGGCTTTGTGTTTAAACTTTGTCTCAGATTTTTCTCCTAAAATTGCTTTGGAGAAATAAAAATATACCATAAACAATGTTAAAACGACAATTGTTCAAACACAGTACATTAAGTGTAGGGAGCTGTTAAATGAAATGTAGATTGTAGAGGTAAAACAATTTGAACTTCAAGTTCTTCAAGGTCAATTTGATGAGAATGAAGTTTCAATTGGCAAATCTGACATTGTTAAGACCTCTGACGGCATTTGTGAGGTTTCTGGGTCTTTCCGAGGAGAAATATCCGAGATGCAGAAGCAAGCAAAAAGTTTCCATTTGCACTTCATTTAATCTCATTATTGTCTATGAAAAATAAAAAAGATATGAAAAAGATTTTGCTTGTAATTTTCTTATGTGCAGTCATGATGAATATACCATTGTGTCACTGTAGCGTGCAGTCTCTACCCTCTCCATCTCTCATTCATAATTAACCAAGTGTAAATCAGTCACTTAGACAAACCACAGAATAATGCTCATCTCAACAGTTTCTCCCGGGAACTGTGATTGGTTCGTTCAGGTCAGGTGTGTCAACTGAGCCCTGATCTCTGATTGGCTGCGTTGTGCAGGCAATGCAGACAAGATGAACTTCATGACCTATCACATAGTCACTAAGCGATACACAGAATATCAAACAGAAAGAGACAGGATGAGTTAGGCAGCTGCCCTTGACTACCCTTGATATCATTTTCTCAAACGGGAGGATATGAAAACGCTCTCATAAGTGTTTTGGACTATACTGTATCTGATACAGTATAGTCCAAAACACTTATGATTTACTTTTATAGTGCATTTTTGTCATTTGAAGCTTGGAAGTCCCAGCTCTCCTTCAATGGCTAGGATATACATCAAGTCGCTTTCCGTGTTTGACACAAATTCATTTTAAGTGCGCTTTGCCTTTAAACAAACATGTTTATGATGAACCGCAGGCTAACGTTTCTGTCACATACACTAAAATGCCCTGCAGTGAGAAAGAGAAAAACTACATTATAGACAGGTGCAGGAAACACAAGAAGTGATCTTATCAAGACTAGATGAGCCTTTAAAATGAGCCCTTGGGTCTCCTGGGAGAACGTCTGGCTGTTTAAGTATAAACAAACACACGCAAATCTGTCTTCACTTCTTTTTCCAGTTTGCATTTCAAATACTAATATATTAGCATTTCAGCCCCTCTTCACACCCTGATGACACCATTAGTCACCTGCATCGCCATAGTAACAGAACGTCAGTCCAGGTGCATTAATCTTTAAATTCCTGACTGGCAATAATTCAAATCCCGTCTCAGCGCACATGTCGCGTCTGGAGAGCATTGCTGGAATCTTCTCTAGAGAACCTTTAGAGCCAGAGGGATCCCATCACGGTACATTCAAACAAACATAATGACAGACTTATATTAGTTCTGCAGTATGCAATATGTCAGCCATAAACAATATGCACATTTTCTGTATGCATACATGCAGATGGCGTACTACATTTGCAAAAATGTGTAGTGTACATTAAGGCACACTATTCTGTGTACTGTATCCCATAATGCAATCCATTCAAACTTCCTTTTAGTGTGCAATCGTAATATTACAAACACAGCCAATGGCAAATCTTTACTGCTAACCACGCACACAATGTAAAAACAATTCATACTGACGTCAGCTGCGTGTAACTTCATTACTGATTTATGTATGACGTAAGTGATGTGAATTATTCACACGCAGATAACGTGTCTTCAGTTCAGGCTTCAATGGGGTTAGAGTGTGTCTAATGATGTTCTAAATCCGGTCACGGGTCATGGAGGAGGATGAGGTTATTTTTGGTGTGTGTGTGTTTTCATCTCTAAATATGACAAGCTCATGAAGGGTCAACGGAGAGGTCAGCTAAAGACTTCGGGAAGTTCATTAAGAATATTCTTTCTCGACAGACCACTAATAAAGCGTGACCGTTTCACAGGTCAAAGGTCAGATCTGTGACCTAATAAAAAAGAGTATTATTTCAGTTGTAGTATTATTATTTTTAGTAGTAGTAGTATTTTTTGTTTGTTAAATAATCATTAGTATTATATACTGTGCACGAAAAGAAACAGTGACAAAAAATTGGTGGAAGACCCACAGACTTGGATTAAAGGAAGGGCAAGAGCCTTTTCTAAGTACTAAAATAGTATAGAGGGATATAGGTAAACTCTATTGACCAAAAAGGAACGACAGCAACCACACAGAACACTGTAGTAATCACACAGATGCAAACTATTCTTGTTGGTAACCACCCATAAATTTACAGAAAATTGATAAATCTTCTTATTTTTTTAAATTTGTATTTTGAGACAAATATTCTTTACGGGTAAAATATTAAAAACTGTATGATAACAAAAGCTCAGCAACATTGTGAGACGAACATTCCTAAAAGTCATTAGAGATAATGAAATGCATACTAATGCATAATAAAGTTGAAAATGAACAGAAGAAAGTATCGGTTTCTGTGTCAGTGGTGTTAAATGGTGCAGAAATGTTTTGTTTTTAATGCCATAGAGAACTTCATAATCATATTGTTGAAACATAATCTAAAGGATCTTGTGTCCCCAAAAACAGCTAAAAACACATTTTTCAATAAAACCTTGACAGGTTCGTTGAATACCTACAAACTGTACCTCTGTACCTATTACAAGAAACCCTTAGGCAAAAGAAAAGTCTTAGGCATAATCCACACGTACACAGGTATTTTTATAAACAGAGTTTTTCCTTTTTCTCCCCATCCACACGAAGAAAAAACTGCGGTTTTGAAAATACCCGGTGTTGGTTTGGACAGGGCCTTAGTACAATGAATTTTAACTAAAGGTTCCCTTAACTTCAGGAGTTTCTCGCACATGGGAAAAGGTCCTTTAGTGATGGTTTAAACTTTGTATAACACTTTTCTTATTATTGCTTCCATACGATAAATGGCTTCATAGTTTTTCTTATTGTTTGGATAGAAGTGTCTGCTAAATGCTAAAATGTAATCATACTATAAAACACATATTATCAACCAGATTATATAGTGTATCTGTGTCCAGCCTGGGATTCCCTCATCTCAGCGTTTGTGTAAGAGAGTGACCTGGCCTTGTGGGTAATACACACTAATCACATGCTTTTGACTGTAATCCCACCAGATTACACATTTGCACACACAGGGAAATCCTGAGATTAGAGAACTGCTGCATTGAGCCTAAATGAATTTGTGTCACTTGACTAAATCCATAATATATGATTGCATCACAGAAAGAGAAGGCTATTTCTTTAAATCAACATTTGTGCAACACGTCTATTATATGACTAATGAAATCTGAATATTTATTGAAGATGTAGGAGATCCCTCACCTACATACTGTATAAATATTTCAGATCATCTGCATTTCCAAGGAATTTTTACTCGGTGGTAATACACAGAATACTCACACGATACTTGCCGTTTCAGGCCCAAACTAGAAAATATATACATTTAACCAATTCAAAAAAAAAAAATGTTTTTCAAATAAAAGTTGATTCATTCAATAAATGTTTATATTACTAAATAATAACTGGTACTATGCCATATTTTTTGTATTATATTTATGCTTGTAAAAGTAAGAAATTAGACTTTCTAATGTGATCTGTTGTGTATAAGAAAAAAGCAGATAAAGACTTCATCCTAAACGTCCTGTAGCTCAGATTTTGTGTATAATATAATTTCAGTTTTGTCTCCCCTAGAGTCTAAGATTTGTCATGACATCAAATCCTGCAACTTGAACGTTTCTCATCAAATTAATTCAAGATCAAATCATGATATCCACTGCAACTCTATCATTTTACAGTATGCAACCAATTGTCTCATTTTTTTGCATTTTTTAAAATAAAATAATAATGTCTGATGAAACATCTGAGACGAATAAATAGATTAAAACAACTGAGATCTCCTGTATAAGTCTACCGAACAATAAAAGGGCAATGAAAGTAATAAATGATTCTCTGAGAACCTGTTCAACTTGCACATACATTTCATCACCTTTTAGTTATACATGTTCAGCATCTGTCCCACCTATTTGCATTTCAAAATCATAACAAACAGTATAATGTTTCTCCTTCGCACACACACGTTCTCAAGCAGCATCTGCAGCCTACGTGTGTGAAATTACGAAGCACTCAATCATATGCGAACAGCCTATCAGCAACACAGACACAAACAAACACACAAGCCGATCGGAGCGATAACGACAATTGCAAACAAAACTCTCAGATCACCACCAAAGAATGTGCAATGAGACCTAAAACACATTATGTTCTGGGAAAATACCATCAGGGATAAATACAGCTGTGCCGTATCGAAGTATGTGTGTTTGGGATGTTTAGAGCATTCGGAAAGGGCCAAACAGCTCCAGAAGGCTCTTAAATTTCCCTTCTCTGATATCAGAGTGAGACAGAACTGATCCCAGAGCAGCGCAGTGCATGTACCAGCTCCACAGATGGGAAACTAACTGAGATTGATGTGGGAGAGTCCATTTATCTGCAGCTGTGGGGGTGGCAGACTGCCATCGAAGCGGGGAAATGGTATTTCCTCAAACTTCAGGCCATGTCAGTTAAAAAGAGGTGGGAAAACACAGCAGGAAAGACTGTTAAACACGGTAAGACTGTAACACAAACACACACATAGAGGATAAATGGAAGGAAAAGGAAATTCCTAGGTTCGGAGCAGGACAACAACAAAGTATCCTTCTATTGTTGTGCTTTGGTATTAACCAGAGGTATTTACCGCATACTTTAAAGAATTAGGCATTGCAAAAAATCGCCCTTGCGCATTGTAAAATTCTGGTAGCACTGTGGGACTTAACTGAAAAAAAAAAACTAGTGGCATTTTCTAAGTTTTGCAAACACGCAGAAAAAAAAGCAAAGTAAAACATAACTAAAACAATTGCTGCCATTTTCAAAAATCTTATCCGAGTAGAAAATCAGGTGTGTATCACAATATAAAAATAAAAAACAGAACCAATGCATCACGATATGTGCCAAACTAACCAAGAAACTCTCTTTTCATTCACTCGTTCTCTCGCACACCCTTTAAGAGACGCACAATTAGCAGCTTAAATGGAACAAAAGCAGCTTTATAGATGAGAATTAAGACGCAGGAGAGAAAAGACAATGTCCTCGCTGAGCCTGACGGACATAGAGTGGGGGACAGAGAGACACAGTACTGAAAGAAAGAGAAGAGAGAGAGACTTGTTTTTCTGGAGAGCGGAATGAAAGGAAAAGGGAACAGGGGGGTTACAGGATCTCCCAAGGAAATACCTGCTGGTTCAAACACTGCTGCAAGAAAGTGTGTGAGGAATGCATTAGAGAAAGTCGGAAAAACATTATGAGACCATTCCACATTGGAATAAATGTATTGCGGTCATTCCAGTGACAAAGTCATCTAACATGAAACACTGACAGCATGACAAGACACATAAAAACTGTGATAAAAATCAAGGTTATCACAAAAAAATGTGTTCAAATATTACTGTTGTATTGCTCAAAAGTGAATCTGAACTTTTTCTTTGCAGTATTTGAGGTCTGTAAAAAATACAGAGCATCTTTTCTGTTATTTTGACCTCTTTCTACTAGTTTTCATTTTCTGCGAATGAATACAATTAGAAAGGAGATATATTAGGAGATATATTGTTAGTAGTTTACAGAATGATAATTTTACCTAAACACAACAGTAAATTCAGAAAATGATCTCATCATTTTTCCGGCTGAATGTTCATCATATTTCTAGGCTATGCTAAAGCCATCCCAATCATCATGTGTGATTTGATACACTTAAAAGTGTGATTTCTTCAGAACCCACATCGATATTACCATAATATCATATTGAAAAATGATGGCCGTGGTGCATTTTTGAAAGAGCAGTAGCACGAGCACTCTGTGAGATGTCTTATTTGTTTCTATAGGTACTGTTACTATAGCAGCAGTCTGTCATAGACACTCAGAACCTATCATTTATGCAGGTATGAAGACTCAGATTTGTCTGGTTCGGTCTGGTGTTCGGCTCAGCAGTGCCCTGTTTACACAGTAGGAAGGTAAAAGAGAGACACAGGCTGAATACTGATCTATACCTCTCTCTCTCACACACAGACAAATAGACAGAACCGTAGACTCCTGTGGAGAGCTGTTTTCATGACCGTGAGACAGCGTGCGAATTAAGCCCATAGAAACCACCATAGCAACGCTAATACTCTATATAGCACACAAAATGTCCTGGATATGACATGAATTTAAACAGAAAGACACAACAACAAGAATTTTGTGAATTTTTGGAAGAAAAATGGCCAAGATTTATTCACTGAGAACATATATGACACAGTCTGTGAAAAGTCAGCTAAAGTAATTTAATGTAAATGTAATTTTTGTGATTTACAGTTTTTCAATGTGTTATTACACTGCTCGTTGGAATAGTTGATTGTGATTGGCCAGTCGCGACATTTGCAGGTTCGTTATTCCCAGATAACAAACCCCTCAAAACTAATAACACACAATAACCCGGATGCAGCAACTATTTTGACAGTTTTTTTTGACAAATTAAATATACATATGTCTTTTAATAACATATATGACATAATATTTAGAAACCTAATTGCTTTTTGTGACATTTGAATGTCCTTTCTTACCTTAAAACTGTAAGTAAACGGCTTTTCCTCTTGGAAGGTCTGCATTTCGGTAAAAATGAGCTAATAAAATATTTCAAATTCACATTTCATGATCAGTTTTTTTCACATGTACTAATAAGCGGGATAATGTACTGTACAAGCAGCCGGCTGTTATCGCGAAATAAGCCCCTTCAGTTCCACTTCGCGTCGGGTCCTGATCACACGGTCGGGGATTATTTCTGCAATAACAACCGGCTGCCTGTACATTATCCCTTACATAGCACACCTCTCCTGAACAATCTCCATCATTTGAGATATCATTCAATGTCTGCGGTCTAATCCGTAACCCTACGCATACTTAATAAAAAGCTATAGAAAACACAAGGCTTTCTCTGAACAAGTTTCTCCTTCTTAAAGTTATGTAGTGATAATCAGAAAACTGATCTAAACACACATACAGCCAAACTCATTTTACTTTTCATACCTGATATACAGAGCGGACCAAGACGTCAGGTGCTCTGAGGTGTGTGTGCCTCAATCTCCTGAGAGCGGCGGAGGTCACATCCCATAATACACTGTGCCTCACACACACACTCTCCCCCAAACTCATGAGCATCGCCTCCATGACTGACAAACACACACAGGTGCGCAGGTGCGTGCGGTCAAGTAATCCCGTATCAGCACAGGTGTGCGTGGGAGAACAGGTCCCCAGGTAACGCTGGTCTCCTCTGGATGGTCTCTTCTTTCATTTTCCCTTTAATCCTCCAAAACGCCCCGTGGGAGACTTCTGTGTGACTCTGTTCTTCAAAATGACTTCAGTCTCACCAGCCTCTCTCTCTCTCTCTCTGTACAGCAAATATTCCCAGAATAACAGCTCTTGGTTCGCCCAACACAAACATTCCCACATATAGAGCACTATTGGTCTCTCGCGCCCTCCTCTCTCTCCCTCTCCCCTCCTTGTTTGTTTGTTTTAAATCAAAAGTCCTCTTAGCAGGGCATTGAGGGGTTTTAAGCTCATATGATGCTCTGAGACGCCCATCTAGGGCAAAGTAAAAGACACTTGTCCCTCCCCGGAGGACGGATCCTGCTTGGGTTCATCGCCCTCGGGCGACTGGAGAGATACCTGATATGTGTGTCTCAGCTTTCCCAGTGTGGTAGGGCAGAAGAACGCAAGACCCAAAGGAGCTGAATACTCGTTTTTCCATAAACAGTTGGGATGACGTCTAGATTCAGGGTTTCTAAACGGGACATGAGTTTGTGCTAATGTTCTAGAGGCACTGGACTGTATATCCCACCATGACCCGTCCTATGGTCAAAATGGAGATTGAGCCTCTAACAGAAATGATTTTCAATCTGATTAGATAAGATTAGATAAGCTTGTGTTTCATTTACTTTCTACAACAGCGCAGATCGTTCAGTATTTAAGTATTTAGTTTGAATGCCTTAATAAATATGAAAACAATCTCGTGTAATTTTCCCAGGGACCTCTCGAATTCCAGAGTGCATTCTATCATATATTAATGTCTAAAGCAGACTAAACAGCAGACATGGTGATTTACATGCCTCTCATTTGAACGGCACAGCACATTTTCTCTTCCTGCAATTCAACAGAAAGCCCGAGTCAATACAACCTCTCCTGATTAAAAGCACTTCACGTCTGAGAAAAGATTCATGGGGTTTACATTCTCATGCACAGAATCTAAGCTTCATACATCAATGCCCTTGAAGTACAAGAAGCTTTAATTAAATTAACAAATTAAAGGGACAGTCCATCCCAAAAATATAAATTCTGTCATCATACAGTCACCCCTTTGTCATTTCAACCTGTTTGACTTTCTTTCTTCCGCACAACACAAAAAAAGATATTTTGAAAAATGTGTTGACCGGACCCTATTCACTTGCATTGGTTTTGTGTCCATACAATAGAAGTGAATGGGGTCCATTGCTGTTCGGTCACCAACTTTTATCAAAATATCTTCTGCGAAAGAGAGAAAGTCATAAAGGTTTGAAATGACAAGAGGGTGAATAAATAATGAAAGAAATTTCATTAACTATCACTTACTTAAGTTAATCTTTGTTATAGGGAACATGAGAAATCATATTTTCCATCAAAATACTGTATATTTTAATACTTAACTTCAATGTTATCAAAAGTGAAATTAATATGCGATAAATATTACAAAACATATTTTGTTGAAGAAGTTATTTAAAATAAGTTTACAATAACAACAATAACTCACTAGTATCTGATACTTGTAAGGGTTGTACAAATCACAATGGTACCAAAGGCAACACAAACACCAACTGGCACATTTCTGTGGTCCATGCAGAGACATGGACTTATTGACATTTACAATAGTAAAATCGCACAATTATAGAGAGTAAAATGGTGATGATATAATGACAATGTGCTACACTGACAGCTGATGTCTAATGAATGACCACACCGAGTAAGAAACACACATGCATTTCTATTTGTGTGCATGATCCTATGGTACCGAGGAGCTATAGAACCAGAAGAGCGTTCAACACAAACCTCATTCACTGTACTGAACTACTATCGGATAAGTGTACTGCAAAGAATAAATGTGAATTGAGATGTGTAGAGAGACAGAGCAGCTGAACATTTGCATGTCAAACCGGTCTGACATCAAAAACCTTAAAAGCACGTGTCTAATGTTCCAAAGTGAATATGTGAAACACATAAAATTCACAATGTTTTCCAGAAGAGGCATAGTGAAATGTAGTCCTCCTACAAAAACACTGATGTCAATAAAGCAGTATGGTGTAGTGAATATGACCTCAAGTATGCTGAGGGGAGAATGTCATCCACTGTAATTTAGATGTGTCAACGTCTGTGTGTGCGTGCGCATGTAAAGCGTCTATTGCAAAGGGACAAAAGGTTTAAATGTTTAGAAATGGAGGTAGTTCCCAATAGTGTGTGTGCACAGTCTATTTTGTGGAACCCTGGGAAATGTTGAGCTATTCACTAAACTCACACAAATGCACATACAGATACAGGCAGACAGTTTCAATATAAACCATATTAATCACACTGACACATCCAAGAGTCAAACACGCACGCACACACACGCACGCACACACACACACACACACACACAATGTATAGCTAGTGTCTCTCTGTCTGTTTAGACGTAACGGAAACACTTGAGATAGCAGGTCACCCACTAAACATAAGATAAAGCCACAGCTGCACAGGCTATATATTCTATGTGGATACCGAATAATAAAATGTTATATTGAAACTATTCGATTCAATTCAAGTGTAATTCTATTCATTTTAGATACAGTCTCAGAAAACATATTGTTGCTATGTTACCAAAATAAAGATCAGGAGTGAGAGCAGATGTCTTTCATCATAGCTGTTAATAATAACATATGGAGTTTAGCATTGAATGCTTCGCTGACCCATCAGCATTTAGGTCTAAATCTAAACTCCAACATAGTATAAATAAATAAATAGGCCTGGTAACATTGCCATCATGATAATTCTCTTTCTACAACGCTCCAATGTAAGTACAAGCCTTTGAATGAAATATGACTTTTTGTTGCCAGTCCATTTCAGGGCTAAATTTGATGTGTTTATCATAAATTCATATTTTAACATAGAAAATGATTATAATCTGATAAAAAAAATATTAAAGATTTGCAATAATACCATGTATTATGTGTCTTTATTTTTCATAATGATATATCTTTACTACAGTGACTATTGCCTAAGTGCATGTAAAGCTGCTTTGACGCAGGGCAATATTTTACGAAAGGCACTTTATTATTAAAATGAAAATGTAATTGATGATATAATTTATACATTTCATCACTCTTCTTCTGAATCTTCACACTTCCAAATTCGCTGTTTTTCAGGAAATGGAAAACCACTGTACTTTTTAAATGATTAAATACTGTGTTGTCGGAGTTGACGAGCGCTTCTAATATGTTTTAAGATTTTTATTTTCTCTCATCCAAACAAACACACATGCACACACACCATCCTTTACCATCCTCACTGCCATGTGACATACTGTAAGAATGAGTAAGAACTGCGTGGAAGAGAGAGAGAGATGCTGTCCCTGTACACCAGAGCTGTTTGACGTTCCAGCACGTGTGCATATGTATGTGAGCATGTGTGCGCACTGACCTACTTCGTTTTGCATATAGGCTAATAAGTGTTTGCTCCCAAATCTTTTTGCTGGGTATAAATATTTATGAGGATTATAGCATAATAGCACGGACCCACGAGAATGCATAGGAGGCAGCCACACACACAGCCAGCAGAATAACGCCTGGTGTAACACAAGTCCAAGGCCACCAGCAGAAAGCTCATGCATTTCTCCCCAGAACACCCAAGTACACCATCACACACCCCCAGAGAACCATGAATAGACTATTGAAGGAGAAAGATGATTCACATTGTCTGTGTGTGTGTAATGTTCTATGACAAGCCTGTTCCAATGCATGTGAAATGATCTATTCTCTATTCTTATTTTTAGCACAAAGCTCTGCACTTGTTCATGTGGAGGGAACATTATTTTGGGGGTTGATGCATCCTGTTTTGGGGAAGAAGGAGACCCCCGCTGACCCTGGACTGTGGACGGGTGTTTCTGGGAACAGAACATGAGATTTAATTTAAACCAGCAGACATTGGGTTCACATTGAGGTTGGGGTGATTTAAAGCAAGCTTTATGTACTCGTGTATGTGTGTGTGTGTGTGTGTGTGTGTGTTTGGTGCTCACACACTAAAGATAGTAAAACCTGAAATTACCTACATTTTCAGGACTGGTGTACGGTCCCCTTGAGAAACATGACTTAATAAATATATAAGAACTGTTTTAATTAAAATAAGGCTTGGTTGTACCCTAGCCTATCGTATATTAGACAAAGAAGAATACACTCCATATCTTAGATATTAAATGTGTGAAAGTGTGTGTGTGAAGAGAGGAATTCTTCTCATTTCTTCGACTGCTCTAGGCCAGTGGATATTGCAGAAATCTGTGGGGCCCATGAGTGTATGTGTTATGTCAAGTTTTCTCTCCCAAAGATTGGTTTGAGCTGGAGGGGATGTCGAAATGGAGGAGAAAACAATAAAAGTGTGTGTGTGTACTTGTAGGTTAGGATTGCTGAGGACAATAAAAAAGCCGGTGCATTATGAAAGTCTGTAATACATCTCTAAACATTTGGTTTATCTGCCCTAAATGAGGAATATTGTGATGGCCGGAACAAACATCAGTGCTAAAGGGGTCGTACAGTTACCTTCAAAATGTCTCTTCTTTTATACCAGATGTGTTATTCATGTACTAGCCATAAACCATAAACCATAAGGACAGATACATAGATGTAGAGAGAGATAGACGGATAGAGAGATAGAAAGACAGACAGACATACAGACAAAGAGATAGAGAGAGCGATAGACGAAAAGAAAAATGATAGAACAAAAGACAGACAGACAACGATAGACAGACAAAACAATTTATAAAAACAGACAGATAGACAGACAGACAGAGATAGACATAGAGAGATGGACAGATAAAGAGATAGATGGATGGAAGACTGATAAACAAACAAATAGATGGATAGACAGGCATAAAGACAGATAGAGAGAGAGATAAAGAAATAGACAGATGATAGAAAGACAGACAGACAAAGATAGACAGACCAAGATAGACGGATAGAGAGATGGACAGAAAGAGAGATAAACAAATGGTAGACAGACAGACAGACAGACAGACAGACAGACAGATAGATAGATAGATGGATAGACAGGCGGATAGACAGATAGTGAGATAGACACATGAAAAAAATGACAGACGACAGAAAGACAGACAAAGATGGACAGACAGACAGACAGACAGGCAGACAGACAGAGATGATAGAAAGACGGATAGAAGAATAAATAGACAAACAAATAGACACAAATGAATTAGAATGTTACAAATGAATTAGAAACTTGTGAAGATGTTATTATGTTGCACAACCTCAAACACACACTTGCATATTAATTCACATTTTATCTTCATCACGCCTGACCTGGTTGCTAATGGGAGGCAACAGAACGGTTAAATTAAACAAGCTTCAATTAGCAGCCTGTTTTAGCCGAGCGACTGAGAGTTAACACACTGCCCAGAGACAAACTCTGTCTATGAAGCACACAAAACAAGTCCCAATTAAAGCCACGCACACACAGGAACGGTTCCACCAATCACAACAAAGCGTCTCCAAGGAGAACCCCAGTGGCCCGCTAAACATGGAGGTGGACGGGAACTGTTTTCCAACTTCTGCTGTTGTTTTGCAAAGGAGCGCTGGGTTGGAAATCTGGCTTTGAGTCGCTTGCTGTAATACGGTGTGACAACCGGTCACGCCACATTACAACAGAGAAACATGCTGAGAGATAAATAAGTGAGTCAGAAAGAAAGAGATTCTGGAGGAGGAGAGGAGGAAATGGAAGTGGGAAGCTGAAATGACAGGAAATAGAACAGGAGTGTAGAAAAGTAAAATGAAATAAGCGGGTGAGAGAGTGAAGGGTGCAGATGGAAGAAGGAAGAAAGGAGGGATGAGTAAATGTGGGGGAGAGAGAAAGAGAGAGAGGGGGAAGAGCCTCTTCTATTGTCTCTCTCTAATGAAGCAGAACATACGTATTTGTCCGTCACAAATGACCAACAAGCGTAAAGATTTTACAGTTTTGTAAAACCCTCTGGCTACACCATTACATTAACCTTCTGTGAAAAAACACACACACACTTAAGGGGATAGTTCACACAAAAATGAAAATGATATCCGTTATTTACTCGCCCTCATGTCATTTCAAACCTGTACGGCTTTCTTTTGTTCTGCAGAACACAAAAGAAGATATTTTGAATAATGATGGTAACCAAACAACATTGGACCTCATTGACTGCGCATATCCTGTGGTGTATGTCTGCTGTATGAGTAAGACACTCAAATCATTCAATCAGAGGAAAATGAGAAGACAAAAACAAAAATAAAGAGTGAAGGAGGTGCGAGTGGGGTGTCTGGTAATCAGAGATGAAGAACGAAGGTCTTGTTTGATTAAATCACTTTGTCTGTTAATAGCGATGGTTATGTCTTATCAAGCCCACCAGGCCCCCTTCACATCTGCAGTTCTCAGGAAATCAGTAAATTACAGCCGCGCTTCAAAAGACCCAATCAGGCCGAGCCAGCAGGACCGCCACACAACGGCGAAGGTTTTATTAAGACCAGCTCTGCCTCTTAAAGGTGAGCGAGACCCTGAAGACACGTTTTAATGAAAACAGAGCAAAGGCGAGACAATCTGAGCAAACTTCACTCATTATTGAACAGGTTCATATGATTATGAGTGATTTTTGTTGAAAGGAGGCATTACTGTCCCTTGACTGACAGCTCATAATAAAGGGTTAAAGAAAAGGAGAGACATTTGTACCCCAGTTACACCCATATGGACCTACAATAGGTTAAACACATCTTCCTTAAAAGACAGCAGCTGGTAAATGAGGATTTCCTTAAGCTTCTATGGCAGATTTAGTTAAAAATTAACTAATACAATTTTTTAAATGATTATTAACACATAAAGTCCATATAAAGTCATTGGGGTTCAGTGTTAAATCGTTTGGTTACCAAAGTTCTTCAAAAAAATATATATTTTGTGTTCTGGAGACAAAAGAAAGTCATGCAAGTTTGGAATGACATGTGGTGGATCAATGAAATAATTTCCATGTTTGGATTGACTATCCCTTTAAGACTGCATTAGGATGACATTTTTAAAAGCACTTTAAAAAGTATCAGCAAAATAAAACCAATTTCAAGTAACTTAAAACTACTAAAAGGGACATTCTGAGATAATCTTAGAAAAAACAATGCAGTTTTGCAATACGTTTATAAATGTTGTCTTCAAAAATTAAGACTGAAAATAAAGCTTTCCTTTCTACGGCCAATAAGAAACTATCAAAAAATACCAAAACATGAAACCAAATCCCAATTTGAAACAAAGCTTCAATGTCAATTTCCTCTGACATTTAAACGAAACTTGAAGAATACTAAATACGTCAGATTAAAAATGAAAATTCTGTCATCATTTACTCACCTTCTAGTTGTTCGAAATCTGTATAATGATATTTGGAAGAATGCTTATAACCAGACAGATTTGGCCCCCCATTGACTACCATAGTAGGAAAAATACAATGGTAGTAAAAAGTCCCCCAGAACCGTTTGCTGTCCTACATTCTTCAAAATGTCTTCGTTTGTGTTCGACAGAACAAAAAAAAAAAGATAAAGTAATTTTCCCTACTATGGGAGTCAATGGGGGACAAGATCTGTTTATTTACAAGCATTCTTCCAAATACCTTTCTCTGTGTTCATCAGAACAAAGACATTTATACAGATTTGGAACAACTCGAAGGTGAGTAAATGATCACCGAATTTTCATTTTGGGGATTAAGTATTCCTTTAAATCTCTTTTGTATCTTATCTCAGCGGGCACTGTAGTATCTGTGATGTTAGTATGTTCCTCTCCAGCTGCTTTGGTCAAACTAAGAAGCTTTAGCTCAAAGCTCAACTGCTGTCTGTGTTTTCCTCCGGCACGTGCTTGCACACGCATACAATGTAAGTGCAGCTATCGGGAAAATCTCACATTAGTCACAGTACAGATTTAACAGAGTTCTAAAGACATTCATGTTAGATGGGTTAAGTGGATGGATTCTGCTGCCATATCGGCTGAGCGGCTGCTGAATGTGGAATGAGAGCTTTCTAAGACTGCTTTTACTGTAATGAAGAATCTGAATTAATTTCAGCTACACACACACACAGCTTTACTTTTCTAGAGAGGGGGAATTGAAAGATAGACGGGAACATATGCTGGTCAAAGAGAGAGAGAGAGAGAGAGAAAGAAAATAAATGTTCCAATGTTAATATATTTTGGCAGTACATGCATGTAGTCATCACGCCACAACGCATTTACTGTTCAAGTAATTGTTTGTAATTTTGCTGCTAATCTACAGGCACCTAAAGGGACAGCCCCAGGCCGGACCGAGCGTCATACAGCGCAGAAGTACCACAGTGAAGGGGAGGAGAACACCGCAGGGGTGCTGTAAAAATAATGTGCATGAGGAAATCCTCTGATCAATAATTTACACTGCTATAATTACACACATCTGTCACATCGCAAGGAGAGAGAGACAGAAGCAGCGTGTAATTCAGCGCTGTAAAATATTAAAAGCTTCTTGTTATTTTAGACGAGGCGCTCTGGTTAAATTGGGGTAGTAACAGACATAAGTGAGCCATTTCACCATCACAAAAAGATTGACGTCATTTGAGAGATAGTTTGGTAGTAGTGTTTCTGTAAGTCAATTGGTTGTTCTTAGAGAACACACATAATGATGAAATAAAACCGAGTATACCTTGAATGCACTCTAAGGCACTTTGGATAAAATCGTCTGGCAATTGAATAAATGTAAAAGTAATGTAGTGCTCGACTGATTATAGATTTTGTAGTGAATGATGTCAAGACTGATTTCTATGATATATAACAGAGAGGCATTTGACTGATATAATGCTGATAAAGCTCAGGACACATTTTTTTGTCAGCATGTATTGAAACCATTTAATTCCAATGCCTGTTGAATTGCAAGGCAAGTTTATTTATATAGCACATTTCATACACAATGGTAATTCAAAGTGCTTTACATAAAAAAAATAAAAATAATAATCTAAAATAAATTAAAAATAAATTAAATAAATAAATGGCAATACATTTATTTTTTAAATGATGCTAAAATACATGTAAAAACTTTAATATTGTGCTGTTTAAAAATTTATTTATACTTGTTTTCTTTGTAGTATTCAAGATTTAAAATTTTTCAATTTCCTTTTTGATATTTTGACCACTTTGTCCTACTTAAATTTCCCGCCAATAAATGCAACTAGAAGACATATTTATCTGGAAGTTAGGAGAAATGTTGTCACTAGTTCACAGTATGAAACCAAAATGATCATTTTACCTAAACACATACCTAGAAATTTTCAATCAGAACGTTTCAAAGAAGATGGAAATCTGACCTTATGAACAAAGAAGTTAACACGGTCAATGTCACAAAGTTTCAGAAAACTGGAGTGAAGAATACTAAATATTCTTAATATCACCTTTTCTTCATTTTTTTATGTATGAACTGAATTTTGTTATTAACTTAGTTATATCAATTGACATGTGCACAATATCAATACTTACTCCTTATTCACTAAAATCTCAACACTGCATCTGTTTTTTATGTCTATGATTTCAAAACGGTAAAAAATCTGCCACATAACCAGCCTGACATAACTAACTAGTCTCTTTAAAATCATTATAATAATTGCATGCGAGACTGTTTTCCAACAATGGCACTAATATAGGAACCAAATGTCCCACGTAAACACACATATAGTGAATCAAACATCCAATCACGCCATAAAAGCAAACCAACACATACACTCACATGCACACAATCTCTACAAACAGAACTTTTACCCTATGGCTATTTGTGTATGCTTGCGTTTGTAAGTGAAAGCTTGCCGTATGAGTGCTTTTCTGCTAAAATGATTCACATAACCGGGCAGGTCCCTGCTTGCTTTGGGTAATCTCGGAGGTGTATCTGATACCTGTATCTTTACTGGAACAAACAGACAAAACACTATTGTGTAACACACTTCGCTATCATTCAAGACATCATAACATTGACCAACACAAAAGCCTTACGGAGCATTCCACCACAATTCACAGCTCACACACACAAGTTTTCCAAACAAAGAACTAGTGGGAAAATGCAAATCGGTCTGAGATTCTACTGTATGTAAAGCATACAAAGCAGGTGCATGTAGATTGAAGAAAGCATGTAAATATCTTCTGTCTTTAGCAACAAGAATGGACTTCAAAATCACCAGCACAAACAAACACACAAAAGCCTCCCCAGATCGAACAAAGTCCTTCATAACCTTGAGCCAAACACACTGGCAAGCTGTCTTCTGTCTTACCCGGTCTTCGCTATTCCTCCTCAGCGTTCCCACCGGCAGCTTGAGAAACAGCCTGCGGGACCTGCCGGGCGTTACAGCCGCCTGGACCACCATGGTGTGCGTCCCGGTGTCTGTCCCGTGTGCGTCCTGCGTCTGCTGTCCCGCCACAGACAGACGGGTTCTTCCTCTCTTTCGCAGCGTCTCCACGGCTCCCTCCAATTTCCAAGCCTGTTTTTCTTTCTTCCCCGAGTCACCCCGGGCGTTCACACACTCGTTGTCTTGGCTTTCTGTGAGTTTTAGTGATGGGCTGTCTTTAGTATGTTCCTGTTCAGATGTCAGCCCATACTGTGAGGGGTTTCATACCGTGCCTTACGAAGAGCGTGCGTGAGTGTTTCACTTCACGAGAGAGAGAGACGTGGGAGGGAGATTGCTCTCTCTCTCTCTCGCTCTCTCTCGCTCTCTCTCCGTCACTCGCTGTAAGTAGCCATGGAATGGCTTGTGCTCCAGATACGTCAGGCTTGCTTCCTCCAGTCAAACTCAATCCAGGTCAGTGGATTAATATGAGTATTATCACACACACGCGCACATGACAACATGTTAAAACGTATGTATGATTGCATGGCTCAACGCACAGGAATGTTCAAACTTCTGTTCATGCCCGTGTGTGTGCGTGTGCAAAATATCCCGTCTCTCTAAACAGAATATCTGATGTTTTGCCATCTGCTGTTCAGATTAGCTATAAATCCCATGGCTGCTTTCGCCAGACAGTACACACACACACACACAGAGACAAAGGGAAAATACCCCCAAGCTGCCAACAAGATTACACACTAGGGATTGTTGCATGTGTGTGTATGTGAAACATTATCGCCTATATGTCCTAACAGGGAGCAGGTCTTGTAATAAAAAGCACTAAACGCCTGTCTGTCCTTCTCTGCTCTTCAGAACTAAATGAAGTGAGCAGAACACCGCGAGCCGGTCTGAGGAGACTGCAATTTGTCCCTCGCTTCTATGCAGCTGCTCGGGTTGCTAGGGTGTCCTGGGTAGTTGCTAGGTCACTGAATCCCGACCCAGACCAAAAGAGCCCACGTCCTTTATAATTCTCCGGACCTTAAATATGGCTTTGCTTACCGCCTAATCATTTAATCACATTTTCCAAGACACGAGAAAGACGTTTTCCATGGGAACCTCTGAAGCCTCTCTGACCCCTGAGAATTAATAAATAAATACCCATCAGCGCCACATCCTGTTAGTCACCACATGTGTGTGCATTTGTTTTACACGCTATGTCCCATGGTTGGGTCGAATATGTACAAAGCCAACCATTGGGTTATTATGCTTATTTCACTGGCAGTGAGATTAAGAGAAAGATCATGGTAATTTAAGAACACATGACTGCATAGAGAGCGAAAGAGCGAGCGAGAGAGATTTCCTCACTCTCATCCTTTCTAGGCATCATTCATTCAGTAGCTGGAATATTAAAACCGCTTCTATTTATACCCCGCTGGTAGAAGCCCACTGTCGGAGAGCTGTCTTATGACTGTTTTTTTTCGGGCAGAATTTAGAGAATTGATTTATTCAGCACAGTGTTGGCCGGCCCCCCTCCTTCACCAAACAGGCTATTACCTCCTGTGGAACAGTGACATCCATAATACAATTTGGGGGGAGAGAACGCCTGGGGGTATAAACGCACACACGTGAGCACGTTTTTCAACATAACAGGCAATTTTAGCAAAGGTCTGAACATGTTCCCATTCCAAACACATGTGTTCCCTGTAAATTAACCTGCCACATGCTTGCCGTTTGGCTAAATGACTTTAACCAAAATAATAACACAAATAAACCCTCTAAACACCCTCAATAACACAAGCGCGATGAGAGTGTATACTGCAGGGGATGGGGGTGGTTAGGTTGTTGTAATGAAGTTCTGGAGAACTGCAGGGGTCTTACTGTTCACACTGCACCTTATAATCTCAGCCTACGGCACTGCGAGATGCTGCAGTTTGTGAGGATGTTATCTAAAACGAGTTTCGTGAATTAGCATAATTATGGCAAAATAAGACACACGCCCCTCCGCACCAACACCGCTGTGTTTCTTAAGATTCTCAAGAATTGAATCCAGTATAAAGTCCTACTTTGCTGAGAACGGAAGATGTTTGGATGAAGGTGAAAAGAGGTTGTAATAGTTATCGTGGGAAAGGGTGCGGCTGAAACACAGAGCGGTACACGAATGGGAAAAAACGCAAGTGTAGGCAAGTGTTTGATTTGCTGGCCAGGAATAATACACTTTGGTAAAGACAAGTATTGATATGTATTAACGTCAATTCAATTTCATTCAAGATTATTTCTGTAGCGATTTCGACAATTTTGCATTGTTGCAATGCAGCTTTACAGTAAATACATGAGTAGTTGACAAATACCGTACATGTGTCCTATGGTGTGAAAGGCACGGTGGGCAGACACTTGTAGGGTATATTTTTCTTCTCGCATATTAATACAAAAAGTGACGTATTTTACATATTAAAACAAACACTAGTGACAAAAGGACATTATGAAATATATAATATACTGTATATAAAATATAAACAGTAAAAGGAAATGACAATTTTAGTCAATAAAATGCACGTTGACGAAACTAAAGCCAAGTTCACATATAAAAGTCGGCCGATCGCTGAGCTGTTCTCTGTGAAGTCTGGAGTCTTTAAGTTGTTATTGTGTTCACACTACGTGACACTACGTAAATGATATGCAACAGGAGGTGACACACTACACGAGCTGTGAACAATTCTGTCACTCAGCGACTCAATCCGGTCCCCAAAACATGTTTTGTCACGAAAAAACGCGAGAAGTGGAGCGGAAAACGACGAAAAACATGCGACGCGGTAATTGTTTATGTGAAGATGGACGTCAGAAAGAAATTTGCGCTTCAAGCTGTTTGCTTCATGATCTGCTCCGAAAAACCTAAAAACAAAGTTATGGGCGAAAGAATGGATCAGCATACGGGGGCAGTTCCGGTGACCTCAACCCCTGGCTTGCTGTCATTGGCTGTGGCTAGTCGCGTCACTTGACATCATATGATGTTGAGTCGGACGACAGCTCCAGATATGCATCTTGCTAGATATTTATCTGGCGTCTGCGAGGCATCAGCGACGTGGATCCTCTTTAATGAGTCGTTTACTAGTTCACACATAATGATTGGCGAGCGCTGAATGCACGCTGTTTTGCCCCCGATCACAGCCTGACCTATCGGCGAGCTCAACGACTTGTAAATCGGGCTTAAAATCATGTAGTGTGAACTTCAACATAATTGTCTTTTTAAAATCAGACTATTAAATTCATAGTGATTTGTATATAGTTTGTTAATAGCAACTGTAAGAAAATGATTGTATATAAGATTATAAAAGAAAGATGACTACAATTACATCAAATTTGAACAATTTCAGGAAATGATAAACTGCCACTTTAGTCTTGAGTCTAAGAAAAATGGGTTTTCGTGTGTTTTTTGGGGGCGCTGTCATATAAAATAAGTGACTTCTGCTGGCTATGTTTCTCCAAACAGTTGGCACCATATCCTTTATTTCAGGCTACGTCTACAAGTATGAACTACATAGTATCTTATCTTAAAAGATCTTGTTTTCCATAACGTGGTCCCTTTAAGTATCAAACTGACCGAATCAATGGGGACAACATATGATGGGAGTTTCCCCTCACATTGAAAAACATCTTGCATAACCCGTGAACGCTCGACACGAAAGGCCTATTCTTCACAACCCCAATTGAACCCCACCAGAGAAAGTCAGACAGCAGGAGAGAGCGTCCTGTTCCAAGTGACACATCTGAATACTGGGGCTGTCGCTATGTATGAGAAACATGAAAGTAAGAACCTGCAGTTTCTTCAGGTTGAAACACTGGAACAATGCGTGAGGTGCATTTACAATAGACCTCACTCAGGAAAACTGAAGCGCTGCCAAGCACACAGAGGCAAAGCCAAACAAACACACACTCTAACACACAATGGCCTTTCTCGCCCACTTTATACTGTGACCGCTTTTCACCCTGTCCTTTAACAATCGGAAGACTCACATGTACACACACACACCACAGTGCAGTTTTGTGTGTAAGACGAAGAGGCAATAAAATGAAGTCATGGCCAGATTTGCTCTTTTCAACACCCCATTGTTTCCATGGTGACCGGTGACAAACTCCTGCCCATGCCCTATGCCATCAGAATTACGAAATCACACCCATACACACATTCACAGGTTTATCTGATCCAAAAATGTAAAAACCATGACGTACTTTCACTGAATCTCTTTATTTGAGTATCTCGAACTTGTGTTTAGGCTAATTCACACTGATCCAACAAACTCCAGCATTCTCAATCATTGACATTGATCCAACGAATGCCAACAGGGCTTTTTCTGTGGAAATGTATTGATAAATAAAAAATAATCTGGAATATTTATCTAATGATTATACATAATCTTCTATGATTTAAGGGGGATATTAATATATCGTTGATGTTTGTTGGAAACCTCATGCCCAAGACCATAAATAACTAAACACCATGCTGTCCTACTTGACAAGTTCTTATTTATGCTTTTTATTTGTTCAATATTTGCAAAACATAATAAGTGACCAAATTAATGATTTATGATTCAAATTAAATACAAAAATTATTAAAAAAAATATATGAATTAAAATATTAATATACAAGGTTTCTTTTATCCGACAGCCACAACAGATTAAAAACTGTATTTGATTTTTTTATAAAAATTATCACAGAATAAAATCTCCATTGGTTCTATTTTAAGATCCTATAAACTCCGAAGTACAATCATAATAAACATATTAATGTGATTTAGAGCAGCGTGCACCTCTGGGAAAATACTTTTCATAATTTACTTCTGAAAGATTTCATGACAGAACATACAGCAAGCTGTCACAGATACAGGCCTTTCATATCAGACACTAGTTTCAAGAGTAAAATGAATCGTTTCCCAAAATAACTCCATCCGGAGATTAAAATGAAGGGATTATAAGAAGGCTGGTAAAAATAATCAGATCTTTGTTCTTAGACTTCCTGTTTAACTTCAGGCTCTTGCTGAGGGAAAGAGACTTGTGTCTCACTGCCATGTGTTGTTCGGCTCTCTGCTCTTAGTTGCTGTGGTGTTTTGGTTCTTAGAGCGTTACTATCGCGCTCTGTGTGGTTGCTTACTGGCCCAAATCAAAAGACTGCACCCCTAAATATCTCATTCGTAGTCTACTGTGTTTTTTGTGTTTTATCATCTCCTGGGAGACAATCATAAGTTTAACACTTGGGGTTTGAGTCTGAGTATAAACAATAATATTATTACCACTACAATTTGAAAAAGGATGTGTTAATATTAACACATTATGTGTTATTTTTTATATTTTTTAACACAACTATTTTATGCACACACAGATATGCTTGTGTGCACATAACCACATGCAACCAAACATTCAAATGCACAAAAATATGCACTACATAAACTCACAAATACACTAATACATGTACTGCAAGATGAAAATGGCAACACACACCAACACTAACATACACCCACATTGTAAAACATCCAAGAATCTGTGAGGTCTGCCACTCAGATGAGATGACTGAATTATTGACAGCGGTAAAACTTCAACATCATCACCACCGCGCTCTCAATCAGAAGCTGGAAGAGATGAGACGCACCACAAACAAAAATGGAGAAATGTAAAGAATCGAATTTGACTTACAAACACGTCCATTAGCATGTGCTCCAGTGTCATCTCCAGATCATCGAGCCGCGCTGCCAGAGTCATGTCGAGATCACACTTGCAAACCTAACTCAACGTAAACTGATATAAACTCAACCACAACCTTAGAAGAACCTCTATTAAACGCTCACGTGAGGTTGCTTAGCCTACATAAAGGTCTATTCTACCTCTCAGGAAGTTATATTTGGTCTTTTCCACAGGATAAATTGTTTATGCTTCTCTTTACAATTCTATCTATAACGTATCCCGAGGTTTCCTGAAGATGCACCATCCATAACAAAAAATGCTGACACTTCTCAAATCCTTGCGTCTTTTCATTTAAGTATTGAAGAAGATGCAAACGAAAGGTTATTCCACCAATGCTCTATCCACAAGAGGATGACAGAGGACCACAGCGCTCACAATCTCCCCATGCTTTGCTCTCCATACGTCCTGGTCTGAGTCTTTGGCTCGGTTCTTGAAAGACTCCACACCACGACACTTAAACAACTGTCTCACAAACTTCCTCAAGCCGTACACACTCTCTCAAGACATCAGATAAGAACGGGCTGAGCCACTACCCTTCATAACTTGACTATTGAAGATGACCGTCTGTGTGTGGGGCACTCTGTGTCCGCCTTTTCCTGGGGGCAGTGGACCCACAGAAGATTTCATTGTGCACTGGAACCCATGAGTATGATGAGGACCCGAGAGAGTGTCTGTGTCTAATGCCCGTCTCATTCACATGGGCCCTCTGATCAATGCGGCTTTGTGTTGGCCATTAATGAAGGGCCGAGAATGTCCCCCCGCCACAAAACAAGGCAATGTGCAGACTCTTATGCAAGCGATGGAGGAAAAGAGAGGAAGAGTGCCTTACGTGTTCACGGCCAAATATTTGTCTCATGCGATAGGATGCGATCAGCGCTCTCAATGTGAGATGCTCTCGCAGGGAGCTGTAACATGTGTTCATTTGCGTGTCTGTGTGGTCAGACAGATAAAGACAGAGGGATATGATCATAAATAGCAGGATGTGACTCCGTTTGAGTCACAGTTTAAAGTTTAGCCAGGACTGCAGAGAACACACATGTTTACAGATGTTAACAGCTGTTGGAGACTGTGCGTGTGTGTGTTATTAGCTCACCTTGTGCATACGCGAAGCCGTAAAACTTCCCGACCATATGCTGATTCAGTGATCAAACACAAAATATGCACTCGTGCGTGCTTTATAATGTTAAAGCTTCATTTAAAACAACCTTCTGCTTAATGAAAAATGATTAAAGCAACTATAATTTTTCATGGCGGTGTTGAAGAGCTTCTTTTTATGGAACTAAACGCTATGGAAACACATCTATCTCCAAGTATAGTGGAAACATATTTACTTCAAGTGATGTTTGGATTTAAACAGAACAGGCCGTGTGTTCTTTTTTACTAAAATAATAAAAAGTACTTTTTTTGCATACATTTTTACATAAAAAAATGTGCCAGATTGTGATTAAAAACTTGAAAAGATCAAGTCCAAGTCATATGCATTATTAACCATGTCAAATTGCACACAAATGCCATCACGAGGGGCAATACATTAGTAGAACTCGTGCTTTTTCTTATACTTATGGAGGGTAAGTTTATGTGTCAGTGTGCTTGTATGACTGAGTGGAGCTTTTGAAGAACTTGCACACACTGTGATGTCACTATGAACTAACCAATAACCAACAAACTGATGGGATGACATTACACTGCATAAAACTGACCTATAACGTTTACGAGTGCTCTTTGACCTACTGTATGACCTATGCGAAGATTACAGATTCACACACACAGCTAAAATGATGACACATTTCATTGATCTATCGATGATCCCTTGACCTCAAGATTTAGTCCGGGAAATAATGACCTTTGACCTCACTGTGTCAGATGATGACCAGTTGAGATCAACATCCTAGTGTGTTGAATGTGCATAATGAAATAATATTTCAACCAATATGAATATAATTCCTCATCTAAAATCACATTCTATTCTAATAAGGAAGGGCCATTCAATATTATGTAACAACATACATAGAAAGGGGTGTCTAAACTAAACCCCTGAGCTCTGATTTATATCTAAATCTATCATTAATATTCACACATCAATCAGTCATAATAACTTTGATTAAACCTTCATTACACTGTAAACGTGTTTGCTGTAGTTATGCAGCTAGTTGACAGTAACTTACTGTAGATTTACATTTATCTCATTTATTGGCAACAGTTTGTTAAAAGATAAATGAATATTAAACATTAACAAGTCTTTATCTTTACAGAAAAAAAAAAAAATAACAGCCTCATGCAAAATCCACATTTACATTTTTACATTTAGTCATTTAGCAGACGCTTAAATGACTAAATGTAAAAAAGTAAATGTGGATTTCTGGTTCCCCGAATGCTTTGCATGAGGCAGTTATTTTATTATTTTCCTTTTTTTTCTAATTTTGGTTCCCAGAATGCTTTGCATGAGGCTGTTATTTTCTCATTTTGTGTTTTTTTTCTAATTTTGGTTCCCAAAATGCTTTGCATGAGGCTATTATTTTATCTTTTTCTGTTTTTTTTCAAATTTTGGTTTCCAGAATGCTTTGCATGAGGCTGTTTTTTATAGTTTTTCTGTAAGGATAAAGACCTGTTAATGTTTAATGATCATTTATATTTGAACAAACTGCTGCCAATTAATTACATAAATGTATATCTACAGTAAGTTACTGGCAAACTGCTGCCAGTAATACTGTTATTTCTACAGACATTTTTTACAGTGTATATTCCCATGAAAAAGGTCAAATTTCATTTCAAACTACTGTACTTATATTTTGCATATTTTTTTTATTCAATTTAACAGAATTAACATGATGTCATCAAAAACATGAAGGCCCGGTTTCAGACGCAGACAAGTTTTAGCTTAAGCCAGGACTATGCCATAGTTAAATTAGTTCATTTAAGGGTTTTAAATGTTTTGATGCTAGTTTGTTGGTTTGTGCTGGTTTAAGCTGGTCATGTGCTGGTCCTTAGCTGGTTAAAGCTGGTCCTGGGCTGGTTTGAGCTGGTGAGGTACCAGCACATGACCAGCTCAAATCAGCATCAAAACATACCTACCCAAGCATATGCTGTTTTTTTCAACAGGGCTGTTCTTTTCTAACCCTAAAACTTTGGGATTTTATCTAAAAATAAAGCGAAATTTCAAGTGTGGTCTCAAACTTTGAATGTTCATCTTCTCTTCTAATGTTGCATGGTGGCTCAACCACTGCCAACACGTTACCTCTAATTTACAAACATGCTTATTTTAGACCCGGCCAACTTAATCAAATTTTCTAATGTATAACAGTAAAATGTCTTCTTACCTTAAATGGCAACATTGTAAAATTGAGTTTTTTGGCTTGGAAGACACTTCTCTTCACTGCCATGTGATTTATTGACTCAAAGTTCCTGCCGTTCATGTTCAATGTCACAGTCTGGATCCCAGCCGGAAGCACATTTTTTGATTACACGCAGCCATCTGACAGACATCCAAAGAGTTCTGACCTTCTTCTGACTCTCAAAGTCCATTCAGTAACAAATTAATTTCACAACCCATTCTGGTTCCTGAGCGAATCTTAGCCAGACTATTCACAGCATATGCAAACATGACCCACAGTCCCTCTCACACGCTCTCTGAGGCTTAACACTGACACAAGAATAAGACTTAGTGCTGCTGATCCATTTTAGTCCTGACCTAAAGCCTCTTTTCTTCAATGACAAACATCAGTGGCCTGATCTGCTGTGAGATCGCTCACCCTAAAGTTTCTTTGATATTCAGGTCCCTCGATAACCTTCCTTCAAAGAAAGTCTGTAGGTTTTTTCAGGCCCAAATCTTATTAGTAACAGCACAACGACACACATGTCTGTAGGACAAACCGTGTGGTATTCGTTACACACCGAAGTTTAACACTACAAAACTTTTATAGTTTTTGTTTTAAACAATAGCAATCGTAATTCTTGCCTTAAGGCTGGAATACACTACAAGACTTTAAAAACATGAACAGATTTTTTAAAAACTAGACATCATACACTTGCAGACTTTTTGAACCGTTGCATAAAAAACAATACAAGATAAAATCTGGTGCAGACTTTGTGCAACAACTCCAGACTGAAAATCTGGGCAAAAATCTGAGCAAAAGTCTTGTAGTGTATTCCAGCCTTTAGCAAACTCCAAGCGTCATGGCTCCACGTCCAGTGTCTATCAAGCATCTGACTTCTGATCTTTACACTCAAACACACGCTCTCCCGCTGCCATTGTCCTGACATCACATAGATGACTTTTCTCCGTCTGTTTAACACCAGCCTGTCCCACATGGTTGGGTAGGTGGGGTAGTGTTTACATTGGCGCATTCACAGACACTTCACACATTTTGCCAACAAAGATCTCACTGTTTTCACTGAGATCAGCTTCAACATGTCGAATGTCAACACAAAGCACAATAAAGGCGGACTGGAATATGATTCCTGAAGATTTGCTCGCTCTTTGTATTTCATCTATTTTGCCATAAATATTTCATGTTTTTTTAAATGCATACATACATACGGCAACGAAAAAAAATAATTAAAAGACCATTTTAATTTTATCATCGTTTCTAAATGTATTGTGGCCATTCCAGCGCCTGTTGAATTTCAACCAAATCAAACCTCAGGAGTGACAAAGTCATCCAAGAGCGATGTGAAAGACGGACAGCATGACAAGACACATGAAAACTGTGATAAAAATAAGGTTATTACATAAAGAAAAATGTTGAACTTTTCCTCAATACAAATATTACTGTTGTATTGGTTAAAAGCGAATATGAACGTGTTTTCTTTGCAGTATTTGAGGTCTAAAAAATACAGAGCATATTTTTTTTGCAATAGTTTTTTTGTGGCTTACTGGTTTACATTTACGCATTTGGCAGATGCGTTTATTCAAAGCGACTTGCATTGCATTATCCAATACATTTTGTTTCTAAGCATGTGCAATTCCCTGGGATCGAACCCATGCTCTTACCACTGAGCTACAGGAAAGCTAATCTAAGACCATATCTTTTATCTCCTATCCCCCTCTGTTTCTCTCTCCATCAATTTGCATGTTCAACAGCAGGATTGATTTGAAGAGGAGTCCACTTTAATCCCATAAATAGTGTTTGGGTCAAGAGACTACACCAAAGATGACAAGGACTTCATTTGTCTTAAGGGCTCTTAACCCACCCTTATGACAAGCTGCTGGACACGGTTTACGCAGCGATACTTAAAGGAATAGTTCACCGTCAAAATGACAATTCTGTCATTACTTACACACCTGCTTGTCATTTCAAACCTGTATCATTTTTTTCGTCCGCAGGATACAAACGATTTTTTGATAAACGTTGGTAACAGAAAACTGTTGGTCCCCATTGACTGGACATTGGTTTTGTGTCCATAATATAGGAGTCAATGGTTACGGACATTTTTCAAAATATCTTCTTTTGTGTTACGCAGAAGAATGAATATCACACAGGTTTAAAAGGACAACAGGGTGGCATCATTTTCATTTTGAAGGTGGACTATTCCTTTAATTGTTCAACTCACATTCACATTTTCATTGCTCCACCAAACAAAGATACTACTATAGCCTAATACAAGAAACCTCTGTGACCTCTACTGAAGCAGTGTGGACAGTATCTACCTGCATGTCAGAAGCACATCACCTCTGTGTCTCCTACCCATCATGCTCTGCTGTCTTCTATCTGAGTCAGCCCTGGCCTACATACACTCTCAGACACACATACATAGAGGCATATGCCCACACACCATTACTGGGAGCCTGGGCATGAAATATTCTGATAAAGATGCAGTAGTGTGAGTCACGAGTCAGCATTTTCTGGCCTACTTAACTCAGCCATAATTCAAAGCGATTTAGGAACACACCCACGCCTGCTTCAGGATACTGCAAAGATGCTCATTTTGGGTAATGGCTTTATGGGGATTCTGGGTATTAAAGTCACAGCTCACATCCACCCACAGGAGATCCTGAGACTACTAAAGCACACAGCAGATTCTTCTGGTACATACACATGTTATGTCTTTCTGCAGAAGAACATCTTGTTTTACATCCTGGCACATACAGTACACACAAACTGTACATTTGTACATGTAATCTACTCCTTTTCTGAAAAATCGCGTTAAAGTGAAACCGATTCCAAATGTAACCTGAAATTGAACATTTTAAATAAAGTCAAATGTGCAGTAGAATATAACTAAATGTGAAGTGCAATGTAAACTCCCATATGATGTGGACTGTGACGACAAATGTCAGCTGTCATTTACACTCCGGAGATCACATACTTATCAAGGCAAACCACAGCAAATCCAAAACAATTTACATCGCACGACTAAAAGTCAAATGGTAATTTGATGACAAAATAAAGCAGTAAAGTCTAAAATGTCCTTTTCACTTTTCATAGAAATGATAGACTTGACTGCATGACTGCACTGCTGTAAGAGAGCGATGGAGTGTGTGTGCGTTTGTGTGCTCATCCGGTCTTTAACTCTTACATCCAAGTGACATTCTGAATCACATAAATTCATTTCACGCATGAGGTGAGCCAAAGATCCACTACAGTGTTCGTAATCCCTCTACACGTGTGTGACTCCAGCTATAAAACTACAATGAGAAACCAAAGCAATACACTGATATTTAAATATTCAATCCTCACCACTTGCCTTTGAGTCACTAGTGAGAATACTTACACAAAAAGTGGATTTTATTTCATCCGTCTGGATCAATCAGACTGTTATCAGATCAGATTGACCTAAAGTGGAATGAGTCTCCTTTCTCAATCTGATCTGTCAATCTCTCATATGTGCACTTAAAGGTCCAATCTGTCGTTTTTTTGGAGGATTTATTGACATAAATGTCATATAAATGACATACCCGTCTTCAGAGGTGTATTAAGACCTTGCATGATGAAGTGTTATGTTTTTCTTACCTTAGAATGAGCTATTTCTATCTACATACACCGCAGGTCCCCTTACATGGAATTCACTATGTTTTGTTCTACAGTAGCCCTAAACGGACAAACTGCTCTACTGAGCGCGTTTCGTAAATACATTATCTCCTTCGGCACAGAAGCAAAAACTTGACCACATCTTTGTCCTGTGGGAGCCGCCCTAGTGCTTTGAAAGGAGGGATGGAATGAGCCTTTGGATGCAGTTCGCAGCTTCACCACCAGATGCCGCTAAATGTTATACACTGGACCTTTAACTATTTATTTGTTTGCTTTTTAAAAGTAAAAAGCCTTAGAGGAACTGATATAAACTCAGTCTATTCCTTAACTATGTGCACACAACTGATTTCATTTTTGTGTGAGAAATGTATGTCTATATGGCCTAAACTACCAGGCGTGCTTACTGTTTACATACAAAGACTTATCACATTAATGCAAAATGTACAATACTTGAGCATTAAATATCACATGACAGAAGTTTGACGTTATAGCTGCACTCAGTTACATTACGCCATTTCTATTTTCCCTGCTATAATATTCCTCTGTTGTCTGATATCGATCACAAAATAAGACCAAATTAGACCTTAACAGTTTCAACAAATGAAATGAACTAAATCACAACTAATAAACTCTCCCTGTTCTTCATAAACATTTACTCAGTAACTTTTAATCAAAGTGACTGAGTGCAGCTGTGAAACGTCAGAGGAGACCTGGCCCTCCCGGCTGAGACTGGTTTCTCCCAAGGGTTTTTTCTTCATTTATTTATCATTGGAGTTTGATATCCTTGCCACAGGGCAGTGTTGGCTTGCTCACCGAAAAGCGCTATCTAAATAAAGTTGAATTGAATTACATTACAATTACACGATAGCAATCCGACTCTTGAAAACTCCTGAGCAAATACCTTTTAAAATTCTCCTCCGCAGACCCAGAAAAACAAGCTACAGAATAATTACGAGAATAATTATAAACACGGGTAAATAGTGATTTTCACATAATAATAATTACAGGAACACAAGAACAAAGTTATTTGGCATGTGTGTAAAAATAACAAACAAGTATCAACGCATTGAAATAAACAACTGTTTTGAACATTTAATGACCATCTTTACCCAATTATCTGATGTTACATATAATCAAAACTTACAATTCCAGTTTGACTCGCGTTAAAAATCGATTCTGTTGCATTTCACCCAGTAATTACAGATTCAAGGAAAAACTTTCATATGCTTCTGTATTAAAATTGTGTGAAATATGCCCCACAGCAAAGTGTAATCATTTGTTTTTGTGGTTTTGTTTCCCACCATAACTGTGTTCAGATTCTCAAACCTCATCTTACGTAAGATAAAGTGCTCTCTAAATATTGTGGCAATGCACATGTGAACTGCAGTGAAATGCCTCCAATGATCTGGTATTGATGTTGCAATTTTTATGGAACAAAAATGGTCGTAAGGTAAGACTATTCGCCATATATTTTGTTTTTAGCACTAGGCATTCCACATCAACTTATATACATATAATGTGTGTGTATGCATAAATAAATACAGTAAATGAAAGTAAATGAATATATATACACATACCATTCAGTCTTCAATTCCCTAAAACTCGCTATCAACGATGCAAATACAGAGGTCCAGTCTGTGGCCATACACTAACCCATCATAAACTCTGAACTGTCTGATGTCATTTCATACAGTCACATCAGAACAGGCTGGACTCCGCCCACAATACCTCATTATCCCACTCGGGACTCCTCTCTCTCCATCTGTCCTTCTCTCTTGGGTTTAATGAGCAGGTTCAGGTGTGTGTGTGTGTGTGTTGTGTGTGAGAGAGAGAGAGAGAGAGAGAGAGAGAGAGGGGGGGATGGTGTCCATTAGCGTCTACCTTCAAATCTGTGCCGAGCTGTCCAAACGCGGGTAATAAAAGACTGTACCGAACATCAAATGCTAACGTTTCATCCACAGCCATGCCTTAAGGCCTCAGAAAGAGGGAGAGAATTTTTTTCTTAATACAGATTCAAAAACCCATAACTTACTCACCCTCATGCCATCCAAAATGCATGTGATTTCTTCATCGGTTTAACACAAACAACTTTTTTATTTAAAATGCTGCCTTAAATATCTGGGATGAGGGTGAACATAAGACATTTTCATTTCTGTGTTAACTATTCCTTGAAACTCTCTTAAGAAACTTTTTTTACAGCGTCGTCTTTTATAATGATGTCAAAGACATCTGTGTTTCGGGCCGTCCTTTGAGCTCCACAGTGGACTTGCTTTAAATCCTTAGTTGTCGTTTTGTGTCAGACGAAAGAAAATGAGAGAGAAGAAGAGAGACGGAGATAGAAAAAGAAAGAAAGAGAGACTGATTTAAAACCAGCCATGAAAATGTCAACATGCGTCTCATGAGCGGCCTGGACTTGCCTCGCATTACCATATTTCAATTTCAATGACTCTCTCTGTAGATCAGCGGGGTGTCCCATCTGAAAATGATACCCCCAGGGACCTGCCCATCAAATCTCCAGGTGATCTGTATCACAGTGACGCACAAGAACCCTGCAGGCGACGAACACACGGGCACACGTTATAGAGTAACAAGCAATGAGCAAGAGCCATGAATAAAAACCAGAGTGTATGAACCTGCTCCCAGACACAAAGAGCGATCTGGAGAAGGGGGCGTGTCTAAGGCATCCCACCCCCTCACCATCATCTATAATCAATTCTTACCTAATCCCCTTGATTTACACATACACATTGCATTAAAAAACCCTGTAAAATGACAGCGTTTACCAGGAAAATTCTTAAGAGACAATATTAAGCTTAACTAGTGTGATGAAAAAAATAAGAAAAGTCAACACTGGATGATGTGATACTAGGACGATCACAAAGTGACGATAAAAAAGATTATATCAATAAATAAGGAATTTCAACAAGATGATAAAGTAAAATGCAAATTTCGGGCTTGCACGCCACCATTCAATACTAAATGCTGAATGAATTGAGAATCACTGTAATACAGAATGAGGTTAACACAACGTAGATGTAAATAAACAGGCAGACACAGGAAACCACAAAAAAATTATGAAATAAAAAATCCCAATGAATTTAAACTGTTTAAAAAAGTTTTATGGCTTTTGGTATGATGTCAGCCTAAAGATGTTTATAAACTAGAAAGTTCCAAAACGTTGACTAAATTTACAAGATATAAGCATTCAAAACATACACTCACTTCGGCAAAACAGATCTATGATTTTTAAGACATCATTTGGCACTTCAGGCTTTTTATCAAATTCCAAGCTGTGAGGTAAACTAAACACTAGGCTATTTTAAAAGGGGAGGGGCCACTCAATATGTCCCACCCTAACTTCCTGTTTCAGGGGAAATGCATCGAACAAAGCTGCGCATTATAAGGCACTTTGGTAGTGCATCAGCTACTGCTCCGAGTGTGCAGAGGGATTGTTTTGCATGAATCATAATGAACTAAACTGACGCATCTGTGTGCGTGTTATTAATCAGGCGTACCTCACAAACATATGCGACACCCTGACAGCTGCACCAGGACAGAGAGGGCATCAATTACACACACACTACTGCTTATCCCTTTAGCCTCTTGATTTTTAAGTGCGCCCCCACCTCGCGCGCACACACTACCCGCTCAATGTGATTTATGAGGGTGTGTCTGGGTTGGACCTTTTATAAAACTCATGTTTTAGGGTTAATGAATAAAACAAAAGTCATTGCCAGAGACCCGGCCTACACATCTCCTGTCTCCCTCTCTCCCACACATACACACGCTTAGCATCAGAGATTAAAATGATAGATGAGCTATAAAATGATAGATGAGCTATCAGTTTGTGTGTGTGTGTGTGCATAGAGTAATCTTCTAGTGACCGGCGGGTGTGCTTTCTCCATTTGTAAAACATGTAAATGACTTCTAAAGCTTGCATACTGCAACTTTTCATCATTGCATAAATAATTGCATCATAATATTTGTGCTTAAACTGAATTTTCCGTGGTGCGAAATCTCTGGAGGGTCATCAGTCAGCTGACCCTGCCTCTGACCTTCATCAGCAATGTAAGGACAAACTCATGTTGGGTTCACTCAGGGTGGATGAACATCTCTATGTGCACTGAAACTGGCTCTGAAACTGAGCTAAACAGAAACTGGCTCAGGAGTAACACGCCACTGTTTAAAGTTAATACATTTTTAAAGGGTTCAAAAACTGCGGATATTCAGTACATACTACATTGCAAAAAATTCTACTTGAAAACTCAAAAGCAAGTCACCTGCATAAAAATGATATTGAATGCCCTTAAAAAAGGTTGAAATTGGTAAAGCTATTTATATTTATGGAGAGAGAGACAGGAAATTACGGGATAAGAGAGAAGGGAATACGAGGTGGGAAAGCACCACAAGCCGGGATTTAAACCCAGTCCACTGGTCCGCCACCACCGACGGTTTAGACGGTTATACAAAAAAAGCGATAAAGTCAGCCAATTTGTTTTAACCTAAAAAATTAAAGCAGTTTTTAAACAAAGTTTTTAGTTGAAATAGGTGAAATCAGTGCACATAAAAATAGTAAGCTGTATGTTATAAGTATTATGAAACAGTATGCAACCATTTAAAACTGCTATATCTATCATCATGACCTTACTACTGTTCACATTGTGTTTATGCACGTTGCATCCAGTTATCATTTCCGAGCTAAAGACTTGTAAATACTAAAAACAGTGGTTGATTTTAGCTTAGGTTCATAAATCACAGTGAAAATGGAAGGTCATGTGCATTGCATTTTGGGATACAGAAACTCAAACAGTGTGATCCAGCTGTATACTACAGTACTTTTTTTGTATATCAGGATGTACAAGTAGTATTGTATGCCATTTTAAAGATGCCTAGCATGTCAAAGTCAACCCCTGTTTTCACCTCACAGCGCCCTCTACTGGCCACTCACGTGGTCACATTGAATGTAGGTCATATTCACTCACTAGTGGTTAGTTTTCATGCAGCTAAATCAGTAACAACACTCCTCGGTGCTTATTCGTCTATTAATAACATCTCACATTATGCCAGCGTCGAGAGTCAGCCAACTGTACCCTGCAGCATGTGTTTGTCTAAAGCTCTGCTCAGGGCAAGGACTAGAAATGTTATTATATATTAGTATAAAATTACCATCCACTGCCAAGGTGCAGTGTAAATGCGAAAGATGATGAAAAAAGAGGAAAACAGACTATTTTCGTTTCTTCTCTACAAAATGAACCTGATTTTCAGGCTTAAATTCCCACATCTCGCTTAACACAGAAGCACCAGACACATATGACAGAGTGCACCTGCCACATTAGCTCTCACATCAGGTGCAGAGGATTATGGGTTGGGATTAAAGACACAGGCTACGTCCTAACAGAGTCCTCCCAAATGCATGTCTGGGAAAGACACAAATTGTTTCTTGTAGACAGGAATGAGATCAACTGAGGAACACATGGAGACTTTTGCTTAAGTGGCCTGCTTTGTCTCCCTCAAAGAAAAAGACTCCAGATCTCCTCTAGAGGCTTAGAGATCTCAACGTCACACACTGCGTGAATACCAAACTCTCCAAAAGTCAGCGATCTTAAAGATGAGGTAACACGCTATTTCAGGCATTCTGACTTTATTACACTGTTAGACGTGCTGGCTTCTCAAGCTTAACATGTTCAACTTGTCAAAAAACATTTGAATGTTTGACGTAGTATTTCTGTGCTCGATTCACTCCGCAAAGGTTCGAAAAGTTTTTTCGAACATGGATTTCCATTTCGTAACAAGAATTCTTAGTCCCTTGTTGGACAATTCTCCAGGAAAAGCATGTCCACGCGTCAACCAGCAAGCGTGAGAAAGTGCGCTAAAAGATGCCGGACATGAACTACACGCGGTAGGGATGTAACGATTCGATTAATAGCGATGCGATTCACGATACTGATCTCACGATACGATTCATTCACAATTTATTTTTACAAAATGAGTCGAGACAAATTAGGAATTAACAACTGCCCTTTTATTATTTCTTAAATGCTGCACGTTTCTTTGTGAAAGAAAAAGAAAATATATTTTATGTCAAGTTTCAGAACTAATTCCAAATCAAATTCTAAATCAAATAAAAAAAAAAGAATATTACAAATATCTCTTAGTATATATCAGAAATATCAGTATATCCACGTTTTCCAAGTTTGCAGAAAACACAGCGGCCCCTGCAGTTCAAAACATGTATTGCGATTCAAATAATATCTCAACCGGCTTGAATCGTCACATAATATAATCGTTTTTCACGGTGAATCGTTACATCCCTAACAGAGTCAAGCTAAGTCACATGTCTTTGTTTTGTTGGCAACCTGTGTGTACGTGCATAATGTAAACAACACAAACTTATAGTGAATCAAAGTGATGATGTATTGTGTGCTCGTGATGTAGTTCCCCCCCTGCATGCCTCCAGGCCTTCGTCTTTTTCCGAAAAATAATCATGCAGCTGTATCTATCTTTTATAAATTTGATCAAACTAAATACTTTTCGTAGATACGAAGTATGCAATACTACTCTATAGGTACTCAAGATTAATATGAGATTGGCAGAAACTGCGTGTGTTACCTCATCTTTAATATGTACTCATACATTTCTCATTAAATTCCCCAAGGTCAAGTTTGAAAGCAGCCTCTGAGCAGTACAAATTTCCTCCGGGATGCCGTGCAGGCCCGACGGGGGAAAAAAGGTCATCGCAACCCCAAAGACATTTACATTAGGTTTCCAGGGGTTTGGTCTGATTTAATTTGTTTTGCAAATGAATTTCCAGTCGGTAATCCTAATGGTGTGGAACTACACGGACAGATCAATGCTTTAACTCTTCTGTTTCACTAGTGAATCTGATGTTAGCGTAGTCTAAGAAAAAACCCACTGAAATAGGTCAGCACAGAAGATGTGAGGATGTTTGTGTTGGAGTGAGTGAGTGTGTGTGTGTGTGACTCTGATGTCAGAACACAGGAAACTGTGTGTCGTGGTGATCTTTTTTGTTCTTAAAATAGTGGGATCAATTCAGGAAGATATAGCCTAAGTGAAAATGCTCGCAGGGACATGGGAGACGCACACAAAAAAAAAGGGATGCACTCGGTTACTCATTAAGTCGGCGGTATTTTGAGTTGCTGAATGTGGGTCACTCTCATTAAACAGAATTACAGCCTTAATGTATCTGTATGGTCTTTAGAGGCACCCGTGTTAATATAGAAAACAAAAGCACTGATCCAGATGTGAAAGTGAAGCAAACTGAGTTGACCCAGTTCTGTTGGTCCATTATAAACCAGCGTTCTCTCTAGAAGATGCCCAGCAGCCAGAAACAACATTTGACATGCAGGACTGTAACTGCACTCAATGGAGGATGGATGTTTAACAAGACGTCTTTGCTTAGGAAAGCATCACTATTACTTCTTATTAAACTTATTTTAACAAACCGCCATTATTTAACATCATTTACTAATGTTTAATACGATTAAAGTGTAAATCTGCGGTGACCCATATAGGGTGAAATAGGCAGTCACTGTCCACTGGAGCTCTCTCTCATCTCTCTCATTCATGCTATACAATACCGCAAAACGGGCAAGAGACATTAAGAAAGAATAAGAGAGAGAGAGAGAGAGGATTTAGCTATCCTCTTTTAGTTAAGCTAATGACCAGAGCGCATCAAAGACCTTTCATGCATTCTGCAGATAAGGTAACCACAGACACACACATACACACACATTGGGTTCATGTTTTATGGGCACTTTCCATAGACATAATTACTTTTATACAGTACAAACTATATATTCTATCCCCTAAAACTAGCACTCACCCCAGACATACCTTTCTGCTATTTTTACATTATAAAATAAATTAGTTTTAATTATTAGTTTGATTTATAAGATGTTTCCTCATGGGGACCAAAAATGTCAAACAAATGACTTGTGTTGTTGTCTTCGTAGGGACATTTTGTCCCCACACCGTAGGTTTTACCAGGACCACACACACTCACAAACAAAATTTGAGAATAAAGAGAAAGAAAGAGAGACAGAAGGATGGGGGTCTTCTCTCCTCAGTTGGTAAACGTTGAAGTACTCATCCCTCCAGTCGAGCAGAACAAGACAAACATGTGTGGCATGTTCGCTGACACCCATTGATGAAATTAAAATCCCGTTTCCCATGCAGACACAGGACAGGACATTTTCTTATTTACTTAACTGAATTTTAATGAAAAAACATACAATGTCCATTAGGGGGGAGAAACATAAAAGCCTTTTGTCAGGAGACATTTCACAGCACATTAAAGTCATACTAATGTTTTGGAAAATATGTTTTGCTAAAGCAGACGAGATGAAATGTTTGCAAGCCGGCGACAGAGCGCAGCATACATTAAGAAATAAACACTATTTTTTAATGGTGTTTGCTAAACCATCGCTTTTACTATTGTGTACTGAGTGTCACATCATCTCAAGAAAGAAATTCAGCAAAAGCAAAGAAAGTGATCTGCATATCGCTGCTGTTCTTTTGAAACCTTGCATCTCTATATTTCGTGATTTTACTTTTTGCCATAAATCATTATTGTTAGTCACCCCTTATGTGTGTCACTTTGCAAATATCGAACCGATAAAAAGTATTAAAAGTGCTTGTCAACTTAAACACAGTTTTTAATCTTTTAAAGGAACTGTGTTTGACGGACATCGGAGGTTTCGGAAGGACCGCAACAATATCAGACCTATTTAATGCCAGAGGGAACATGAGCATCAAACCATCAGCTCCCAATGTTAACCCACATATGGCCGGTCATCTCCGAGGACTATTCATAAATCAAAACACTTCACACAAATCAGCAAAACGAAGATGCGCTAGAATACAGCAGAAGGTGAGTGAGAGAGGACATGGGGAGAGGTTGTCTGATGATAAATGAGCAGTATTTTAGAGGTCCTGACACCACCTGAATCCTGCACCTCTAATCAAGGCACAGGGAAATCTATTGAGATGAGGTGTGTGCGTGTGATAAGCAGTTTCACCAATGGCCGTCTCAGAGGGCATCAGCACTGCTGTTTGGACATTCCTCCGCTGTTCAAGAGAATCACCCAAAACATTAGATGCAGACGCCATTGAGAGAAGATGATGATGTCATTGAGACGCACACACGCACATGTACCGTGTTGAATGTATGATTAAATGAGTGGCATCTGTCGCACCGCGGCCCTCAAATCATCAACCCGCTGCGCAAAATTGTAGATCAGATGATGATGATGGCAGCCCATCAGCCTGCCTGCTGTTTCTATGACAACTGCTGGAGTCGCAGGGCTACGGCGGGAAATATTGGTGAAGTGCTGCAGGTCTGACGCTTGATGAGGAAGATCACAAGAGTCCTAATGGAACAGAGGAAGGAGCCGCTGGCCTATTACAGCACACGCACGCACACACGCACGCAGGGAGCGATGTTAGGTGAATTGAAAGAAAGCTCGGAATGGGGTAAATTACTCTGATTCTGTGCATCAATCAGGACGGACTGGACAACAAAAAAGGAGAAGAGGAGAACAGAAAGGAGAGAAGAAGAGGGCGGAGACGAGGAAGGAAAAGAGAGAGGAGAGCAAAGCAGAAGGAGAGAGAGGAGAACAGAAGAAGAGAAGAGGAGAATTTGATTTTTAATTATTTTTATTTAACTCATTTTAATTCTCTTTATAACTCTTTATTTAAAAAATGTAAATAAATAAAAAATATTAATAAATAGATACAGTATTAATCATAACAAAACGTATCACGAAAGTTATCAGGAAAAAACAGAGACCATTTCAAAATAATAAAATAAAAATCAGATTTGACTATTTATAGACTATGTTTTGGTAAAATGATCATTTAGTTTTTTCTTGTATGAACTACTAAATATATTTCTACAAAATTTCAAAAAAATGTTTTTGTCTATTTGCATTTATTTGCAGAAAATGAAAACTGGGAAGCAGATGCCCAAATACTGCAAAAAAAAGTGCAATAATCTGGATTTTTCATCTGTCTCGTCATGCTGTCATTCTTTCACATTGCTGTTGGATTACTTTATGTCTGAGGTTACAATACATCTAGAAAGCCTGATTAAATAAACATGTTCTCTTAATTTTTTCACACAACACAGACATACATTTGCTTAGTCCAAAGTTTTATTCGGTTAAACATACTGGTTCACTTCCAAGTTAAAAGTTTCAGTATTTAACCGGATGATGTTAGGCAAATTCAACCTTTAACCTTGATTTTATCAGACCTTTAAAAATTAACAATGCATCGGTTGACCCCACAGCATTGAGTTCACCTTTACACGATAACCAGATTAGCAGAGAAGAGAAGAGCAAACCAAACTGAAGAGCACAGAAGAGGAGAGGGGAGAAGAGAGCATGAAGAAAGCTAAGAGGAGAGATATTTTATGATTTATGAATGTCCGTGAGCACAAAGGCATCGCTCCTATTAGGGACTGGCAGAGAGGTCATAACCTCTGTCCTCTGATATCATCATACTTCCCCTTAACAGTCTCCCGCTCTCTTAAACACAAACACGTCCGTTCTTGTTTTAACCATGAAGCATGAACCTAACAAAGTTTGGTTATATTAACACAAGACAGATCCTCAAAACAAGAAGTCCACTCTATATCAAATCATGCAATCGTGCATCCGCTCATATTCATAACTCGGCATCGGACCGCAACACTTCACCCACATAATCATTTCCTCATGAACTGTCTGCAAACAAGCTGCTCTCTGACCCTGATCCCACATTCATCACTGGAGCAAAGACAGCTGGGAGATGGAGTCTACAGCCCTGCTTCCAACATGGATTGCACCTGCCCGTCACGCTCCAATAGTTTACTCTTCTCCGGGAGAACCGAGAGAGAGATGGAGGTGGTTTTCAATATTTGCTTGAGTAATTGAATCAGCTTTTTCCCAAATCATGTCGAGGTTTTGCCCACTGCTCTCGTCTATGACCTGGAATATCATGCCAGCTGTTTCTCTGTTGATGAACAGAGATGGGAGGATACAGAGAGAGAGAGACAGACGCGGATAGAGAGACTGCCGTCTCTTTGGCCCAAACCCCTCTCTCTCTCTGTCTGTCTCCTTCTCTGGGCTTTGCTTTGGGGGTCTGTCTTAATGGGTCCATCTGTTAGTATTAACATGGTCAGCTGTAACACTGCTTACTAGAGACACACACACACACTAATCATGCCATAAACACACACACACGGTGGGTGCCAGACTCGCAAAACACACAAACTGATCAATATTCTCCATAAACCATATGATGTCTGGTTTGATCATCTGGACTCCGTGGCATTTATTCTCTGTACGTTTTATTTGTCAAAACAATAAGCGATTAATTTGACTGTTAATTGATTTTCTTTCATGAAACACTGAAGGAGACGTTTTTTTTCATTACAATAGAGGAAGAGGTGACCAGAGGCTTTCAAGATCAAATAAAATATCAAAAACTAAGCCACATAGTAACTCTACAATACATAGAATTGTACAATTTTACAAAAAAACTAACCTTTCAGACCATTTTAAAATTATTTTAACTTTTTCAGATTTTACTTATTACAGGCATGTGTTCTGGAGCTAAAATGATCATTTTTGTTTCATTCTGCGAAATACTAACAATATTTCCCCCCAAATATTAAAAACAAATATTGTTTATATCTGCATTTATTTGCAGAAAATGAAAACTAGAGAGAGAAAAAAAGTAGAACAGATGCTCTGTATTTTTTCAGACCTCAAATACGGCAAAGAAAAAAGTTTATATTTACTTTTAAGCAATACAACAGTGATATTTGTACATGCATTTAGAAAAATGTGATAACCTGGATTTTGATCAGTTTTCGCATTGCATTTGGATGACCTTTTGTCACTCCTGAGGTTTGATTTTGTTGAAACTCAACAGACACTGGACTGGAATGGCCACAATACATCTAGAAATGCTGATTCCAAGTCTCCAAACTCATGAAATAAACAGGTTAGAATGTAACTTCTTAAAAAACATCCCATGCATAAATTGGGTGTACTTTTCCTTTAAAACTCTGACTTCAGCAAATGAAAGTTAAAGATGTGGACAGAATCGTGAATCGCCTCACACATCCCTCAAGTCAAATTACACGCATGCACACACAACCGACACAAACTCCCCTGTCTTCCTTCAGACACGTAATTCAAGATAACATCTGCTCATTGATCTACTCCGAGTCTAATGGAACTGATTGAAATCACCTCATCTATACACCTGCTCGACTGCTAGAGCTTACACACATCATCTCTGTGTGGTGTGTGTGTAGGTTAACACGCCGTGTTCCTTATGAAGGAATTATGTTGTCGCTTTTGATCCACTGGCCTACATACATACATTAAGGAGCTGATGAAACGCACGCACAAAAGTTACACATTATTCAGATCAGACATTGTTTATATCTCAAGAGAATGCAAAGACACAATCATGTCTGGCTGTGTGCATGAGTTGCTATGATCTATAGTAACAAACACAGCCCTGAGACTACTACAGTATGACTTGGTGCCACAAAACAGTCTATTCAAACCCACTGCGGACAAGATCGAGAAATAATGTAGAACATTTTGCTGTCTGCTCATTTCAGACAAATATGCTGACATCCCTTTATCTCTCTATCACTGTTTTCCATGCATGGCTGAGCTTAGGGTGACAATTGCTGTCTCAGCACCATCACACAGCGGCGGATCTGCCTCACACACACGGCCAGTCAACAGCAGCATCAGTAGCACTTGTAAATGGATGTGTTAATGTATGTGTTTGTGTGTGTGTGTTATAAAAATATAGAATTTCCCTAAAGCCACACAGTTTGAAATGGTTTATATTAGAAAGTAGATCAAACATCCTGCTGTGCTGGCAATCTGTTAGGATGGTTTCAAGTTCAACACACACACACAACATGCGCTTATAGGCTGTATATTTGCCAGAGAATGTCAGGTAAAACAGTTCAGTTGTCCTATCTACAGTATGGTGGGTAAGAATGTTTATGTTATGTTAATGGTGAGTAAAAAATATTATTTTAGGGTTGTCAAACGATGAATCGCATTCAGAATAAAAGTTTGTGTTTACATAATATATATGTCCGTTTACTGTGCATATTAACTTTGTATTTATAAACACATACACATATATGTAAGCATATTGAGGAGATATTTACATGTATATAATTATATTTATTTATAATTTAATATTTCTTAAATATATACAATGTATGTGTATGGTTTTAGAAATACAAAATTAATATGCACAGTACACAGACACATATTATGTAAACACAAACTTTTATTCTAGATGTGATTAATCGTGATGAATCGTTTGTCCCCAAGTTTATATCCATACATAGTTAGGGTACAAACGTCCAATAAATAAAAATGTTGATTGTTTTAAACCTGATGAAATGAAAAACACTGCACAAGTGCACACTGTCACTATACAGCAAAAGATGGGCAAACCAATCACTTGGTGATAGTTCCCCCAAAAACATCCTTCATCATTTACTCAATCTTATATCACGCACACCTGCCTGACTTTCTTCTGTAGAATATAAAAGAAGATATATTGAATAAAGTTGCTAACCAAACAACAAGGCCCCCCATTGACTTCCATCATATGGACACAAAACCACTGAGACATTTCTCAAAATATCTTTTTGTGCTCCACAGAAGAAAAAAGTCATATGCAAGTTTTGGATGATGGAATGAGGGTGTGTAAATAATGACTAACATTTTAATTTCGGGGTGAACAATCCTTTTACATTTTTGCACTAATAATATATAAGAGTGTTGGATTTTACTGTGTGTTTATGCACAGAACAGCACAGAATATGTGTCCGACATGAGTGTGTGAATTGTGTATAACTTTAAGCAAGAGAAACTGTCATTCAAATTAATCTCACAGCCGCACACACTTGCCCATACTGTATATATACATATTTATTGGGGCATTACATTTTGAAGCGTCACCCTGTTATCTGGAGAGCTCAGGGCCGCATCACCTGTATGATTATAATTTCGATATTCTCACACACACAACCAATCTGTGCACCTCCGCAACACACACACCGAGGGAGCTAGATATAGTACCTCAGAGAGAGAGAGAGCGAGAGATGAAATATCACAGGTTGATTTTTTCTATAAACGTGAATCACAGCTCAAATGAAATTTTTTATCAATCCAATATGAGTGTTTGCACTCAGATTTGACACTCCAGGTTGTGCGGACGATGATCGACTGACGCTGGTTTTCAACTCATTTCTCTCTCTCCCCATCCTCAGGACTTCAAGCTTGCTCTCTCTCTCTCAAATATTTGCATTTTGTGTCAAGCATCCAAATTCACACACAAGTGTTGTTCTACCTCAACTTACTGTTTGTAAATTTAACTTCAGAATTGTCCATGCTATTCTGTCTTGGACAAAAAAATCCACATGCATGCAGCTGCGAGTCAAACACATCAGCACTCTGCGGGAAAGGACAACCATCAGCTTTCAATAACTAAACAAACAAAGTCCAAAACCCACCACAACCTTTCAATGTGCATCTCACTCAGTAGTGTTGTCTCCAGGCAGAACGGGACGTTCACGTTTTACCAGAACACACTCTCTCTCTCTGTCCATCTCGTTCTATAGCATTTCTCCCGTATCCCCCGGCAACCAGTGCACTTACCCGTGTGCGCATGGGAGAAAGAAGCCCTTCCATGTCTGCTGTTCATTCCTCAGAATACCCACAATCCTTTCACTCTGCCATCATCGCACCGGTAACGTATCCAAACCGGTCCGCACTCGCAGAGAAATGAGCGCTGAACGCACGCTTACACGCGCAACTGTGCTCTCTCACACACTCGCTCGGTGACATCACAGCACCTCCCCCCCACCCCTGCAGGAAAGCCTCAGCGCTTCAGTGTTACCGAGCCCGGAGTTAGTATGTGAGAGTTAGATGCTCATAAGACCGTGGGAGTTTGTAGGGGAGAGAAGGTCATAGCATTGTGTGGAGGCTCAGGTTTTGCAAATGCCCTCAACATTTCTATATATTGGGAAACAGACATGCAAGAAGATGTGTGAGAGTAAAGTTTAAAGGTAGGGGAGATAATACATAATTCTCTATAATACATAATTGGTTCATGCTACTAAGAACGATTCTGTCCTCTTCAATCACATCTTTCTGGTGTGGTACCTTGACACTCTTTTCCTCTCTCTCCCTTTCTGAGTGCTGAAAGTTGGTACTTTGTTGGACAAAAGACAAGAGGTGTCACTATATCGCCTAGCAACACGATCTGCTTCAATTCTGTTTGAGTTGAGAAAGATTCATTCAGATATTTCTTATATTGACCCTGCACATGACACTCACACAATTGAAAGGTACAGTTTACCCAAAAATAAAAATTCTGTCATCATTGCACCTTTAAGGTTCCAGATTTGTCACTATAGAGATAGTAAGGACGTTGCCTATGTAGGCAGCATAGGGCATGTTAGATCACTAGTTCTTCTAATGAACTCATTTTCACATCCGACGCACACCCACAGTCTAAATTCCTCCCATCCTCTTGTCTCTAGAGCCTCAACCCCGATTCTCAGATATCTGAGAGGTTTCCTCACGAGTCTGATCTCTCAGAATCAATTAAAATATTATGGCTCACGATGAATCAAGATGTCTGTCGCTTTTCTGTCTCAAAGTGTTAAAAAATCTCACTGGTACGAGAGCTTTTGTTTATTACTTCTCGTTAATTTTAAAGCCAAAAATGATTTAATTTGTATTAATAAATCATTTCCATATGTTCGATTCCCAGTGAACATAAATATGGATAAAATAATATACCTTTAACCCAAGTTGCATCTTGCAAATGCATAATTTTTAATGTTCCCTGCAGACTGAAATGTATCTTTCTCATACATGGATGCACACACACACACACACATCTTAACTCTCTTTTTTAAGCTTCATGCATCACAATCACCATGGCAACCGTCTCCACCTTACATTTACTCTTCTTAACTTGGTGTCTGGGTGGGCTAAAACAGAAAATGGGGTCTGTGCTGGGTTCTATCAATTCACAGGCAGTTCCAGACTTTACTCCAGAATAACCTTTAAAACCCCCCGTCCAGAAATCAATGAGATCCCTAGAGATCACGGTAATCTCTGTTCTTCACTAGTCAAATCCCTGCTATCACCACACACTCATGGTGCTCTGTTTACATGACATATGACCTCAGGACCGGCCGTTACAGATGCAGCTATTGCGTGTGTGGGTGTGTGCTGCATGTGCACAAGATTTGTGTCATAAGCATGCACATGTGCACACATTACATGTATGCATTCGGCTGACACTTATGCAAAGTGACTTAAAGTGCATTCAAGGTATACATTTTACCAGTGTGTGTCTTCCGTGGATATTGAACCCACAATCTTTGCACTGCAAACACAATGCAATACCAATTGAGTTAAAAGTATACACAAACATACCCGTGAGACGACAACACAACTGCAACATTTCATTGTGTGTATTCTTCCTATGCTTAATGCGATGAGCCCATGTCACTTGAGTTTATAACCAGGCGGATTAACAAAATTGCAATGCATCCACCCGCTTTAATTCCACTATGTGCATCCCAATTTTAGAATTCAGTGTGATGAGACCACATAATTGATTTGAGCAACCATGCGCACACACAGCAATAACAACAATGGTTGCAATCGAGCAAATCCAATTCATGCAAACTCATACAGCCTTTACTGTATATAACAAAAAACAACAAAAAATATAAATGTAAAAATGTATATTGCACATGAACTGGCAAAAAGTTTTGAACTGCTAAGACAGATGCTGACACAAACCAGGGTAATTATGGTTTACTAAAACTAAATCAAATACATCATCTGCTAAAATAGTACTTGAAAAATGTAAACTAAACAAAAATGTTTCTCCACCGATACCTTTAGCCGGTTATTCAGAGTGATATCTGCCGATACCTATGGTTTGGTGGTAATATTAACTCACATTAACTAAATTAAATGAAACTTCTGAATGTTATTAATTCATATAATGACTCTTAATATTGAACGTCAAACTGCTGAGTTTTTAACATGTTCTATACACAGAGCAGAGTAATTATAGTTTTGATTGTTGTTTTATTCATTTGTATTAATATTTAAAAATAGCTTGTATTATTTTAATTTTCGTTTTTATGTTAATTTTGGTTAAAGTTTTACCAATTTCGGTATATGCTTTTGTCATTTTAAAATTATCTGTCTGTTTTTTATGTTGCTAATGTTCATTAATTTTTTATTTTATTTAATTTTTTGATTATTATAATTTTAGTGCTTTAAATTATTTCAGTTTATTTTTGAGGCAACATTTCCCAATCATTTTTAGGTCAATATTTTATTTGATTTCAATGAACAGAAACGTTTACGAAGTTAACCAAACTAAAATAACCTTGATACAGAGCACCACGTCCTTACATTTTTCTTTCCTTCTTTTGATTGACAGGATAGCATTATCAGCTGACCCATGATCATCGGCCGTTTTTCAACTATCAGCCACAAAAATTGCTTTTATCGACCGTCCGATAATATCGGTGCATCTTAATTCATCTCATTTTGAATGGTATTTTTACTACGGCGGATTAAGGATTAAATTAGTCTAAATCAAGACAATAAAAATATTAACAGTAAATAAAATCTAAACTAAAACCCTAATTGAAATCTAAGTAAATTGATCTTGTACAGCAACATAAAAAAAGAATCAAAGAAATAATAAAAGACAGAAGCACATAACAAAATTGCTCAAAAACATGAAAACTAAAAATATAATAGAAAATAGTAGAAAAAGTGAAAACACCAATAACACAAATTGGCTCAATATGCCTACTCTACTACAGACACAAACACAGTGATTCATGCTAACCAACAATCCCACCAAAAAGAAACGACCCATCACATCATCGTTCAGTTGACATGGTGATAAAGACTTGAACGCTGTGTCTAGTAAATATTGACTCTGATAGCCAGATAGCTCCAGCATGTAGAATACAGGGAAGTGTAATTTTCTCTTGCTATGTCTGCTGAAAGCTTTCATTAGGATCTATAGAGCGTTAGGATCTTGCTAATGGCTGCGAGCGTCTGGAAATCAGCAGAGAAACGGGTTTCACAGTGGGAAGGCTCTGGACTAATAGCTGTAATCATCAATTAACCGCCATTAACATAACAAGCTAAAATGAACCAATTAAGAATGCATCAGGCGGCCAATCGCTTTACAGGGTTTTTCCATCGCGGCTTAAGGTCTTGCCAGAAACTAGACTTCTTTATTAACTCTTAATAAAGATTAACTTTAAATAACAATTTATTCACTCCCACTTGACGTTTCTCCAGAGTCATTTGCCAATGGTGTGCATATGGCCAAACATGTTTATTTTGAATGTAGAGAAATTCATGACGTCACACAGTGCATACATCATAAGTTCCAACCTTGCAGGAACATATACACTAGTATTTAGACACTTTCTCACTTTATTTCATCCGTCGCAGTACCACGGAAACAACTCATGGCAAGTCGTAACTTTTTTAGAGATTGGGGCTTCATTATTAAAACAAGTAATCATACAAATTCCTAAAATTAAACCACCTCGTAAAAGCTACAAATTCCCGTCAGAACAGACTGGAACCACACAAACACACATGTATACCACAAACAGTAAAACCTTAGCAAACATGCCCGCCGCCATGGCAACCAGAGAAAGCAATAGGCAGTGGCAGAATCGATGCATTAAAGTGAAGATCAATGACGTGAACACATCCCTGCGCACCCAAACGCAGACCTGTCATATTATCTCACACCAGTTACCGACCCTCAGGCCAAATGCCCAGCTGGATTGATTGCATGGATGAGAGAGGATTGTTTGGACATGCAAACATGTTCAAGCTGCCGGTTCACACGTGCAATATGGCAACACACATGTATGAACTAACAAATCGATCAGAAGTTAATGACAAAATCCCAGAAGAACTTTTGTCATTTACTTGTATCCCTGCTGCACGTGGGTAAAGAGACCTATTGCTTTCTGACTCTCTCTCTCTCTCTCTCTCTCTCTCTCCCTCAATTTCAACTTAAATGTGCTTTATTGGCATGACAAAATGTACACTCGTATGCCAAAGCATTTGCAGCTGGGCTGCGTACAAATAGTATGCATACAAACGAAAAGAAAGATAATTATAGTAATAAAATAAAATGGTTAATAATATATGTAAATATATATAAACATAAATAGAGTATAGTTAAAACAAAGACTTACAAAAGCAAAATAAACATTTAAGTAGCAGAATAAAGGGATATATATATAATAATATGATGTTATGTACATATATTGGAAACATCAGGTCAGGGCAGATTCATTGTTTTCTCATTTGTTGTGACAGGCAGACACATATTGTGCAGCTAACATGCAGCAGTCCTTGTGTTCTCTAACATATCAGACACTCGAGAGTAGACCCCCCCACGGAAAAAAAATCTTCGGATTTACACGATTCACATAAATGACCTATTTTTGTTTAAAAACAGCGAATTTCGCAGATAAGCATCTAGTTTGCAGGTATGCACTGAGCTCAAAACAACAGTTCAACATAACAGTTGAGTCGTCCAAAACTTCAGATGTGTACATTTGATCGGTTTTGTCTTTATTGACTAATACTGTCCAGACGATCCGAGTTCCAGACGTAGTCACCCATCTTCGCTTCATCCCACCTTTCCTGTGCCACAGAAATTTCCAGAATTTTCTGACAGTGAACATTTCTAGTTGTTATTTGTTTGCAATATGGGTCTACTGATATATTGTAATTAATGATATAAGCTCAAAATTAACTTGAGCTATAAATATACACTGGAACATTGATGCTACATGAAAATAAATAAATATTAACACAATATGAGGATAGAAAGCAGTAAGGCTTGTGTGCAACTGATGTAGTTTGTTTATAACTGTGGTGTTTAAATGCTATGGCCATAAGAGCATATGTATATTTTTTATAGACACGTGTCACTTTTAAACTCACTCACGAGCAATATCACACTATCACTGTAAGACACATTTCTTCATATTATACAAATATAACGGCAAAGCAGGTCCTGCATGCTGTGCTATCTCTTTCTTTCTGTGTGTTTGTGTGTGTGGAGGCCCAGCAAACGCTGGCGTATGAAGTCACTCGCTCCACAGTCTCCTAGCAACTGTCGTCAAGGGCAACCCCTGCCTGGCTTTCCAGACGGCAAGCGGTGATGGCTGCATCTGTGCTGCTTCTTCGAATCACCCTTGTTTTTTTTTAGTGGGGGTGGAAGACAGGAAACAAGCGGGAAGTGAGACAGCTAACTGCTTCCATCATCTCTGATTTCTGTCTCACTCCCGCCTCCAGTGCCAGGGCAAGCACACACACACACACACACACACACACACACCCCTCCTGCAAACAAAAGAAGGACAGCCAGCAACTGTCTGCACGATGACGTCCATTCATTATTTTTCTGCATCTATCTCCTTTGCACACAATGTTAACATAACCACATTTACGCCCTCATCACATTCAGTCTTTTTTCATGCGCAGTGTGTACAGTAAATCCCCTAAAAAATGTAAAAACGAAAGGGTGTTATCACAATATTGCTGTGCACGTCATTTCAGCGCGAAACCCTGCATCTTATACCACTCACTAAACATTTAGAATAAAGTTAAGCCAAGCTTTATCCGCACAAAGAATAGCACTGAAATGTATATGATTCCTTATGATATTCAGATGGTAAACAATTCAGACAGAGTGCACGAAAACTTCAGCCTTTGCATTTATGATAAGACAGAGCTTCCCATGTGTCTTGAGTCTTTTCCTCTCCCATACCAGAGGATTCAAATAGCCTAATAAACATACATACTTCCATAACTTAGATTACATGTATCCCCTCTGAATAAGCATTGCAATACATTTAAGAGCTTAAGACAGAAGAAATGATAAAATATTCACTCGATAGCCTCTCATTTCTTGAGAGTATTTTTATCCCTGCTGATCTTTTATAAGTTATTGAATTAATTCAAAAACAAGTAAAAAGGTTTAATACACCATATGCTGTTTATTACATGCAGCTTAGTTTGTAAAAACATAGAAATCCTCTGTATCATAACGCACATTTACAAGGGAAGTCTATAAGGTTATGCAAGTTTTTTAAATGTTTTTCTCATCACTTATATAAATTGTATAATACATTGTATTATTATACATTACAGAATTAATGTTTACGTTTCACATTGTATACTTTGGGTCTATTTTAATTTGTACTTTATATATATTTTTTTTAAACTCTGGGTGAATTTTTTTTCTGGATGATCGACAGTATGCTTACCAAACATTTCTTTTTCAACACTATCACGCGTAGTGCAGAATTTGCCTGCTTGTAAAAAGCATATTTTAAGAGACGCAATAGCTATAGAAAGTGAACAGGGTTCATCTATGATTTGATTTTCTATATATTTAAAACTGTATTGTGCAATTTATTGTTACCCAAACAGATTTGTAGTCATTTCACCCACCCCTCATACTGAATATGGAAATAATCGATTAAAAATTGAAAAGACTGGAACTTCAATTAAAAATAAATGTATAGTAAATGTATAACTTGGCTACAGGTACAGCATCCCTGCTATAAAATATGTGTCTGGACATCCTCCCTCAAACCTTCCACTGATCCCAAAAGCCAGACCAAACTCATCATTTTTATGGAGCCATTTCTTGGCCTTTGGAAAAGAGATCGCTGGCCATAATTTGAAGCAGTAACACTTTCCTCCACATCTGCACTGCCTTCATAAGTCAGTCCAGTATTACGATGTCATTACGTGCAGCATGGGCCCCAAACACATCACAAGGCACGAGATGGCTTTACACGTGCAGTTTACGCACCCTTGACATGTAATTTACACACACGCCGGCCGTCACACAACTCCCTAGAGACTCTACATGCGTGTACGCAGGTATATACGTGATGTATTGTTTCTGACAGTAAAGCAGTTCTCCAGAGAAATGCAGTGGTCGGTGTCACACACACTAAAGGCTGGGAATACCAGCGAGGAATACAGATACAGAATTCCTGTGAATTCCTTCAAATATGCGACCCAGATTTCCAACCATTATAATATTTAACTCTGCATATGAGACAGGACATAATTTAACACCTAACAAACTATATACAAATATTTATAATGGTACTTTTAATTCTATTTTGCCTAACAAAATATAAACTAACTATATTAGGTCTCCCAAGCTTCCGTATGAGCGAGCTACCTCTGAGCAATAAAACTGTCCTCAGGTATAGTCATCATGTTAATTATTCAAAATTTCATTTAGGCATATCTAAATTATATTTTCCAGCTCAGTGTCATTTCATTTAATGAGAACTGTTCAAGTAGAATCAAATGTTACATTTATATTTTCGAATGCATCATAAATGCCCCATTCATCGTGCACTGACCTGAAATGAACACTCAGATTCTTGAGTTTCGTGAAAAATGAGCTGTGTTCCTATGTTTCTTTTCACCTTTCCCCGGGGCACGTTTAGATGTCAAGTGACCTTAAAACACAGGCAGAAAAACAATTAATTTGCCCTTTTGACCTCTCACCTTTAAACTTGAGTAGAGAGGGATTTGGTATGGAATGATCAAGCAAAACAATGGCAAACACACAACGGCAAACACACAATACCACCACCGCTTTGGCTGTAACTTAAAGGGACAGTTCACCCAAAAAAGAAAATTCTGTCATCATTTACTCACCCTCAAGTTGTCCCAAATCTGTCTTTCTTCCAATCAACAGAGAAAGATATTTGGAAGAATGCTTGTAACCAAACAGTTCTTGGCCAACATTGACTACCATAGTCGATCTTTGATGATTTATGCATATTTGTTCTGAAAGTCTCAGTGTTTCTGCATCTTAAAATATTACGTCACAAACAAATAATGCACAATGTGACAAGCATGCACCACTAAGAGAGCTGACTGTCTTAATATAAAAAAAAACCAGACGCAAATGTGACAAGACACAGCACACAAACTGGCAAACGTAATTAGCACCACAGCTCGGTTTAGAATAAGCAGATCTGCAATACCTCACGCTCTTAAACGCTCACATGTGCAGAGCTTTACACCTAAACTCCTCCAGACAAGCAGCCGTAAGTTGTTACACAAACGGCGGGTCACACAGTCATTACAATCACTGAGGGACACAGCTCACCCCCTCCTGTGGTCGATTTCTCATTTCACTTGAGCAGGAAAAGACATGTTGCATAAAGGGAATCGAAGAGAACGGGACATCTGTCACAACTGGAGAGCCATCTAGTGGGACTTGAGTAATTCATTTGGCTCACTTCATGGTTTATCTGGACATGGTTCATTTGCATAAGTAATTACTTTCCTACGTGTGCAGTTTATTTATTAGTTTTTTTATTTAATTTTTGGATTGAAATTGAAAGTAAATTATTACAGACCCAAACCTCAGATAAATCCATTGACTCCAATAAAGTATTCCAGATAAGACAAAATGTAAAAAAGGTGCACATAAAATTGTCAGCTGTTTGCAGTCTGACATAACATTGTCTTCACCATTGGCATAAATTTGGGGCAGGATTATGGTTTGGCTATAAATGAAAGTAATTCTTTGTGAAAATCAAGTTGGTCCCGCAAAAATGACATACTTCACCTTTAATCTTGATTAAAAGAAAAAAAAGACAGAATAACATTTTTAACATCCATCAAAATCAAATGAAGCTGATAAATGCGACAAACTTCACCCTCGCTGCACGTGTTGTTTTGGCTAATCTAAGCATAAAAAATTTGGAAAAGATGCATACTTTCCACATTATTTTCTAATCCTGCACGAAAATTATGGAAAATGTAATCCAATATTGTAGCTACATCTATAGAGCGTGTGGTATGAGTGCTTATCCTATAGCTCCCTCTAGTGGAGAAAAACGATACCATGGACCACATGAATCCTGTGTATTTTATCTAAGTAATCTTGGAACCCCATAATGCTGAGACTGAAAGACGTCAGTGCCTTTGTGGACATGACATTTACTTTCAAGAAAAAAGGCAATTATTTGCGATCTTTGTCTCCCTTTACTATGTCCATATCCAATGGGATTAAAGCAGCAAGGTATGTAAATCAGTTGCTACTGAGACAAAGGTGAAGCCCTCTTGTCCTTTCTAAAGTAAGGTTATATCATAGTGGTATTCATGCACACACATATGCACACACAATGTAAATATCAAGGTATTTAAATATGGCATTTATTTCTGCCTAATACCCTCACTCCTCTACATATATTTTTTGTAAGGGAAATGTCAGTCTATCTTCACATGGTTTAAGAAATCACAACACACAAACACTAAAAGTCCAGATCCACTAAAGCATATTCACTGAAAGCCAAACTCATTTTATATTCTATAAACGGATGTTCAGTCAAAACTGAAGTGTTGTCTTGAGTGAATGTCTGCACATTCTGATCCACTCTTGGAATTAGACTGTCAATCAGATAAGCCCCAGAGTGTCTCATACACTTATTTGTTGTAAAAATGGTGTGCTTATCGTATATTTAGCATGCATACTCACGGCTGCTTCATTAGGATGGTGCCTGACAGAACTCATTTTGATTGGCATATAAACACACACATGGCATACAATGTGCATCTCTGAATACCACCCACTCTGTTCAATGTGTTCCCGAAATACACAAAAAAGCAGAAACACAGTCTGAGGAAAAATAACAATAATATATGATATTTCACTAACACTTTACAAAGGTTTTTCTTGAAATTGGTTGCAATGCCATAACTTGCATGAAATAACCAAATCAACGAAATCAACAATGTTACGGCGTTTATTAATCTTGGTGAATGTTCGTTTCTGTGAATTCATTTTTCAATGTTTCAAATGTTAAAATTACTGTTAGTCAATGTATGGAATTGTGATCAAACATGATTAACAAAGAACTTTATTATTTCATCATTTAACATAAACCTCACTGAATAAATGCTAGAAAAATGATTGTAGGTTTGTACGTTTTATGAACCGTGTTTTATGTGGGGTGTCTCAATGTACCAATATATTGACAATTGCTGTTATATATAAGGGTCTATGAATGACCATTTACCAAGTGCTGTGACCAATAATATTAATAATTAAAACGTAAATTATTGTATTAAATTAAAAATGAAACGTATACATTTTTTGTAGCTAAAATATGAATCTCTGATACAGTATGCTTAAGTGAATGGTATGAAACATTCATATCAGTTGTATGCGATTTCCAGAAAAAATAAGTTTGTTCATTTAAGAAGACAAAATTATGGAACACAAATGAGATGATTACTTACTTAAACTCAAAGAAATCCCAATTCTTTCTTTTTTGTTTTACAAATATTTTGTATTTAAAGTGTTTAGAAACAATGTTGAGCATGTCAAGGAAATTCATTAATTTGAAGATAAATCACGTCGAACCACATGACATTTTTAAAGTCAAATTCATAGATGAAAAACACTAAAATCACAAATTCACTTAAAATCTTAATCCACATTTATGTATGACACATTCTAATAGTTTGAATAACTGCAATAAATATAATTTATTTGTATTTTAAAATTGCCATTTTGAAAATCCTTATATGTCATTGACCTATTAATAACCATGATTACTTAACTTGTGTTAATACTATATAATATCATATAGGGTCCCCTTGGTACTGCACATTTGAACACTAATGCAAAGCTGCAGACATCTGATGGGTCTGTTGGGCAGATGGTTACATGCACAGGCCCTTCTCCATTAAAACTATCCGTCCTGCTGGCGGAGCAGAACCCAGAACCTTCCCTCCACACCCACCCTCACCTGACCCGAGCATCTCGTATTAACAGTGTCTACCTGAGTTATGTTTATCATTTATTTAGCTGATCTGTTGATCTGAATTGATCTGCTATTATTAATGATAATATTAAACCTATTATCTACCTTTTTACTATGTTAATTTTCTTTTTTTTCAGTCAAGCTGTGCAAGCACTGTCGAGCTTGTAGAGATGCTTCGCTTTTTGCGAGGGGCCTGGGTTCTCTCGAGTTTTTCTCCATTGGAGTTTTGGGTTCCTCGACACCGTTTGCATACCGTTTTGCACTGTTTGCATGACTGGGGGGAAGCTGACATCAGCCTTCAAATTTAAAGTTTTCGCATTTATTAATATAACTTTAAAATGTAACATTCTGCTTATGCATGTGGGTTTGTATGAACCTGAATGTTTGTCTGTATTCTGTGTGTGTTCACTTCTTTTGTTTTAATTTGTGTAACTTTATTGTTTTGCTTATAGTCAATTAGTTTCATGTACAGCTGCTTTGCAACAATGAAAATTGTAAAAAACGTTATGTAAATAAAGTTGACTTGACTTGAATTAATTTCTCTTCTAACCATACAAAAATGAATTACATAAAATCTTTGAAATATATTTCCATTTATGGTATTCTGTACTCTTCAAAATACCTTTTCAAAAATACTTATTTTTTAAAATTATAATTTCTTTCTTCTGTAAAATAATCATTACATTTAATTTTGAATGAACATTACATCCCAAATTCCAGGAATGTTGCACCATATTTAAAGGTGTTCCCACACTGGTCTATCATTTATGTGGAAAAATCCGTCCCTTTACATCACAACAATCATGGTTACTTATACAGGAACTGAACAATCTGACTCTGTGGGAGTAGCATTAAATCAAAATCAAATAATTTATTTATTGTACGCGTCATGCCAGTGCAAATCAAATCTACCAACAGAAACTACCCAGAACTGAACACTTTTAACAGTTCAACCAAAGCAGGCGACTCAGCCCTTCTTGTTGTTTACAGAATGTTTTTTTGATATAATTTTGTATGAAAGAAATCAAGTTCATTTGCTGTCTTCAATCTGAATTCTGTTTTTCTTTACACCTCACCTTTCATTTTTTAGGTAAATGTTTTGCTGATTTGCTGAGCCCACATAAAAAAAAACACTAAAATGGTTGTGATTTGGATCAATATCACTACATGTCAAAGGACTCGTGCAAAACGTGCCAGATATATTTTGGAGTGTGGGAGTTTGAAAAGCCTAAAAGTATCAGACTTCGCCCACCTCCATTCCCCCCGGCACTGGCTCTGTTTTCATGTGTAGGCAGATTTGTGAATGTCTTAAATGCATTGCGTATATGTTTACTGATTAAAATGAATTTGTTTTTTTCTTTGTTTCATCCATCATAAAAACGCATCCACTCACTTATTTGCATTTCATAAAGTGCTCTTTACTTTCTCACACAGACATTTCATTTTCTATGAGCATCCTTCTGTCAGTGTTGATTATGGGCTGTCAACATTTGACAGGAAACCAGAAAAAAATCCCCAAAGACCTTCAGTGCGACATTGTGTCTGTGAGCCTATGTGTGTGCATCTCATGTCTCTGTGTTAAGATCAGATCTCATTATAAAGGGTATAATTGGCCCTCATGATCAGATAGTCTTTGTGTGCCAGACTAAAGTGATAACCATGAGCCCTCGCCATTAGTGAAGCACGAAAGCCCACGAAGAAACCAAATACAGTTTCACAAACACAGAAAATCCGTAAAGACATTAATATGTATAAGATTAACCACAGAACCCAAACACACAGAAATATTCCATAAATTCATGAGGCTTGAGTCATTCAATGTACGTCAAAGACACTCCCACAGGATTTAACTAACTGTCAGAGAGTTTCTTTCTCACTCCACATGTCATCTTAGGAGGGGTACTTATTGTCAGACACTACAGACCTCTTACAGAGAACAAAACAGAAAGTTTTATTAATAACTAGAATCGGAATACCAGTCTCTTTATGCATTTATGATGGTTTTCATGAAAGGAATAGTTTAGTAAAAAGTGGAAAAAATCTGTAATTGATAAAAAAAATTGTGACTATGACCTGTGCTGTTGTTGACCATTTTTTATTGCTTTAATGTTCTAATGGCTACATATGCCATCAAAGTGTCCATTAAAGGGATAGTTCACATATAGTGAACATTCTGTCATCATTAGCTCACCCTCCTGTCATTTCAAACATGTATGACTTTCTTTCTTCTGCAGAACACAAAAGATGTTTCGAAGAATGTTGGTAACCGAACAATGGCGGGACACATTAAATTGCCTCGATTTTGTGAATTGGTACCGCTGTTGTTTGGTTACATTCTTCAAAATATCTTCTTTTGTGTCCTGTAGAAGAAAGAAAGTCATACAGGTTTGAAATGACAAGAGGGTGAGTAAATGATGACTTTTTGGGTGAACTATGCCTTTAAGGTGTATGTTCTTTTTCTTTCTCCCTTGTTCATTTTTTATATAAATATTAATACAAATAAAAAAGGAATACTTTTAAATAATAATAGTAATTAGATCTTTTAAATATACAGATGTACTTCATTAATAGATAACATGAAATTCAATTGATTTCTAAATATACATGCAACATATAGTAAATATCCTGACTACTTTACAGCATCTTTAAATCAGATTTCAGAGCTTAAACAATGTAATGCATGAAATATGCTTTCTATTATTTATTTCTTAACGATGGTTGGAAAACAGAAAAGTTCAAGGCTGTCGGATCAGAATATATTATTGTACTAACACCCAGTGCTGTCTTCTTCCACTAAAATAACCCCTATAAATAAACTCATTCATCTGATCTGATCTTTCTCGCTGCTATTGCTGTGATTCCTTTTTTTTTGTTTCTGACTTTTCTCATATTTACCAAACCTACCCTTTATCCCTCTCTTTCTCTCACGTACACACGCACATGCGCACACACACATGCGCACACACACACCCACAAACACACACTTTTTCACCTCCTGCCTCCATTCAGACTGTTGTGTGCTATTGAAAGGAATCTGCCTGAATGCTCTAGTAACCTGTGTCCCTGTACAATACAGAGTTCCATTCAGTGCATTTGTTTGGCGAGTCAACACAGCACTCGAAAAAGCACACAGTCCAATGATTTGAACTCTGATCTTTAAATACGAACTGCTTCAATGTGTGTGTTTAATGTGCATCCGTTTTGAAAGACAAACACAATCTGCTACACAAACACACTACTCCTGCATTCTTAGATTCACAGAGCAGGACATTGCAATAGTCAAAGTGCACTGATCTGAGGGAAGATGAGGTGAGATGTTCCCTGCAGGCGCAGGGCTTCATGCAACCAGAGCAAAGGACAAAAAAAGGGTTGTATTTTTTCTTTTTGCGCAGTTGGTGTGAACACTCGCTCGGCGGCAGATGGGATTTATAATTATCTGTGGTGCTCACACGTTTGGGGTCCAAGAATTTTACACACAGACCATGTGAACACACACACACACATGCAATCCAGACTACAATAGCTATTGCATCAAAACCTTATACAGCAACAATGTAGCAAAACCATCCAAATGTTTATTAAATAAATAACTTTCTGCATAGTTGGTATATCCAGCCATGTTCCCTTTATTCATGCACTTTTTATCATTTACAGTGCACACACCACTTTTAGTTTTAAACTATATTTGTCCTTTATTATCACTAAATTGAAACTTTGAAAGAAAAAATTAACAAAAACGTATGATGTTTGCTTAGGCAAGCGTCACTTAAACCTCTAAACTCAATCATTAAATTCATTGCGTAACACTTTCACACTGTGCTATATAGACCACAAATCATTTGGGCTGTGAAGGACAGGTGTGTAACCACAACCTAGCAACCACCCAGACCACCTTAGCAACACAGGGATGCCATTAAAATTACCAGCAACGATGCCCACAGTTTCTTCCAAAATAATTTAGCTTACAACTTACTCTATATAATTTTTTAAGTATGCAATGATACACCCAGCTCACAATTCAATACTGGGTTCACAACAGTATCAATATATTTTGAACAAAAGTTTAAAAAATGATTACGTCGTGGCCGTATTACCACGGAGTGCATTAACTTTCAAATAATTGAACTGACCGGAGTCAATTATTCCTCTTATACCACGGTTACCACACCACAGGCCATTGTTCAAATGTTTAATTTCAATGTTTGTCATGTTATCCTCTTTAAAATGCTCATTTCAGTTAGAGCGAAAGGACTCGGAAGCTTGAGCCACGTGGAGTTTGTGTGTGTGTAATGTGGTAATGTGACAGGAAAAACCAGTGACAATAAATGATTTATTCCTCATATTGTTTCTATCGTCAGCACTAAAATAAAAATCACGCAAACTTTTGAAAGAGTAGTCTATCAAAATATCATTATGTTATCAGTTATAAGCACCATGAAGAGGAAAACGAACCAGTAGGCTATAAGTGTTTATTAATCCATTTTTTTTCCTTTTTTAGTTGTAGTGTAAAGATGTATTTCTTGTTTTTGAAATGCTTTGTTTAATGAAACGAAACTGCATACGTTTCCATTAACAGTAAAGTTTGACATTATAAACGTCAGATCAAGAGCAGGGTGCTGTGTGAGGTGATGTCCTTGTATTCTTGTAAAAATTATTGTATCTTTGGCCTTATATAACATCCATTATCATCAAATATATATTGTGCTGCACAGATTTGCGTTATTGGTTTTGTTATTCTGCAACCAGAAAATGTCATCTTGTTTTAACACGCACGCAGGCACAATTCAAGTAAACTTCATTGCCACTATACCTCCTCTCCACACACCTCACACACAGCAGGACCGGACAAGACACCGCATGAGGCTTTACGTGGAGCGCTGCAGTGCAGAGAGAAAATCTATAAGGTGTATAAATAGGCATTCAGAGGAAACAGCATCCCATTGATCATCTCAATTACAGATAGTGATATTTAATCCACAGTCTCTGCTGCTTCATACACAGATTGATATTGATCATCGTTTGGATCAACACACATAGGCAGCCGCTAGTGATCTTGCATCAATATCATGACCTCGGTCTTATTGAAAAGCTCTTAAAGTCTGCATCTGGATTTATACATGGACTGTGAGCCGAATAGAAAGATTGACAGATTCATTTCATTTTCATTCATTTCATTTTCATCTCAAGCAGAATTCATTAAGTATATTAACAATTGCGCATTTTAATAAGGAGCTGGTTTTCTAAATATGGTTTACCGCAGCAAGGGGTCTCACAGCTGTGGGTAACTGTGTGTGAGGAAGGGGGGTGTACTTCCCAATACTGCTATAAATCACAATCTCTCTCTCTCTCTCCTCCCTAACACTTAAACCCCCTGGATGATGTCATTCTGCAGAATATCATTTGATACACACAGAGGACCAGGACTCTCAAAATACTATAAATGTGAACAAGTTCAGTTGTGGCCATTTCTACCCGATTTGACCCCTAACGACTACATTTGTTAGCAAGACCTAATGTGCTTATGGATAATTTAGGACAAAATGTGAAATATTGTGCAGCCTGGTAAATTAAATAGATTTAAATAAAAACATACATAAAGTCTGTATCAAATTAAAATCTATCACAGTTGAATGGATATTAAAGATACTATTGATGAAGTCCAATTCAATAAAATTACTTGAATGTACTAAGATAAGCAGAAAAGCAGAAATCAAATTTTCACAACCCTCATGTTGAACTTTTAACTAAATATATTAATATATGAGATAATAACTAATTAGTTCTTAATATAAACACTGACACTATGGTTAATTTAGGACAATTTAGGACGCAAATAAAAAAATTCAACACGAATGAATTACATTTAAGTAAAAACTATTAATACATTTTCAAAAGTAATGTGTACACCAGTCAAAGCCAAAACAAAGACTGGCTTCTAGCTGACTAACAGGATGGTACGTATCTTACATGTACATCCTTCCCTCTCCATCGCTTTCTCTTTTTTCTTCGTGAAGTATACAGCGATGGATGTCCTGCTCGAGAAGTGTTGTGCTCTACTGACCTCAATATATCATTGATAAATGTTAACCCACACATACAAACACACCCACAAAAGGGTGACATCATCGATGCAGCCAAACAATGGAAGGCCAAGCGCTAATGTGATTAAAAGTGAACGTGGCAGAGACATCTGGTGTGTATGTACGGCTCTGATCTTGTGCATGTGTGCATCTCAAACCTAATTTTTCCATTCATGTCCCGTAGACGAGCATTTTAATGAGGTTAGTGCGGATTCAAGGGCCGTGCTGCATAAGCGAGAGAGCAGGTCCATTCCTCTCCATTAGCTCTGTGTGAACAGACTGCACACTGAGAAAATGAAGACGCGGTGTTCTGTGCGGCTTTAATGAAGGATGTATTAAATCGACTGTACTGCATTTAATGTATAATAAAAGACCTCGTGTACAGGTGACATCATCAGGGCAATTTAGATCTTTAGCGGAGACGGCAAAGAAGTCTATTCTAAAAAATGCTGGGGTATTTTCAACCCAGCGTTGGGTAAGAAAGGGACAAAACCAACAGTTGGGTTATAAATTAACCTATGCCGAGTTGTTTTAACACATTGCTCGGTCAAATCTAAACATTTTCTGGGTAAATTTACAGTAACCAGACAGCTGAATTTGTCCCTTTTTGGCCCAACACTGGGTTGAAAATAGCCAAACATTTTTAGAAAAAAAATCAGTGTGCAGTCAACATGAAATGGCATTTGCACCTGATTTTATTTCTGTAACCATGCAGATTTCTGAGCAAACCAAAATATTTAACAGAAAAGCCAGTCACTGCATTTTAATGAAATATTATGAAGACCACTGATTTTATTAGGGCTGTCAAAGGATTAACTGCGATGAATCGCATGCAGAATAAAAATTTGTTTACATAATATATGTTTGTGTTTATTAATGTTTAAATATTTTTAAATAAATGCATGTGTATGTTTTTTAAAAAAAAAAAAATATATATATATATGCACAGTACACAGAGATATATTATGTAAAGATAAAATTTTAATTTGGCTGCAAAAATTCATTTGACAGCCCTAGTTTTTATCTTTGGAATGAATAGCTCATAACCATGAATTGTGCAAAGTTTACTTATCAAAACATATGTTTTTCTCCTTGCGTTAAATGGGCACCTTTCCCACAACTTGCTTTTAAAACAAGATATTATTTCCAGCTTTGGTGGGCGTTCTACTGGTGAACTCTTGTAGAAACATCTTACAGGTGCCTGGCATCTCTCCAGCGCAGCACTAGGGTTTGTGCTCGACAAAGACAAAGAGGTTATAAAATAAACACAGGAGATAAAAGTAAATGCTCACTCATTCTAACAGCTCCCCGCTGACCGTATAATAGCTTTTCTCCTAAGAGACAATCACTACAGGAGCTACTCAAGCTCTCAGTGTCAAACACCTGAACAGGTACAGAAAGTGTGTGTGTTCGTTACGAACCCAACCCCACCAAAACACCATAGTGAATTGGTTCCTACACTCCTACACAAAAAGAATGGTATGTTACTGGCCAACGTTATCAAAAAGGAGAATGATGTACAGTATTTTTTATAATTTAAGCAGAAACAACAGTGTTGTTTTTTAAACCATTTAAAATATGCGAATACATGCGTAAATAAAAAATTCCGGTCATGTTCAACGGGAGTACTTCAATGTCTGATTTCCTCTGTTTGTTTAGGTGTTTTCACTGAGCTGTAGTGTGAAACTCAAGGCCAGAAAAAAATGATATGCAAAAAAATGTTGCTTCAAAAGCAACACCCATACCGTTATCGCCGTGGTATTCAGCTAATCTTTTGAGAAAGGGGAGCAAAGAATGGCAATAAAAAAAAATCTCAGAGCGTCGCTGCTACATTTGACTGTCCTCTCAGTGTATTGTTCTGCAGTGAATGTCAAAGGGGCTAAAATGCCAACCCCAAAACAAAACGGTGCTAAAAACCTACGCGTTTGAGGCATGCAACTATGCTACCAACAGATTTTTTTTTAACTATAGACAAAGTTATGGGTTCTTGACCCGATTTTTACCAATACGTACACTTCTAGCCCAAAAATGTTGTTCAATGCTTATTCATTGGTATTTTGAATAATTCAGCCACACGATGGCCACACAATATGATACCAGAATGCATTAAAAGCCACTATCCACAGCCCCAATGTAATGAGATTCTGATCCCAGGGGATCTCAGACAGATAAAACTATTGATCTAGACTTAAACAGTACAGAGCCAGAGATATGGCTGGATGGCGGAGCCAAGCAAATGTATCTGCTGGTTATTTGCATACATTTCCAATACGGCTCAGATTTTCCCAGCATGAAAGCCTTCAATAAAGTAGTCAGACGAACACAGTAGGTCATCAAGAGTTATTGTTATGCCGAATACATCTTTCAGGTAGTAACATGATATGACAGCAGGAGACTAGAACGAATAAAGTATTCATAGGAAAAATGTGTGTTCCAATCTGCACCTGTCAAAACAATTTAATATGGTGTGTGTAGAAGCGCTTGTGTAATGCAAGACTTAAATGAAGAAATCATTGGAAAATGTAAAGGCTATGGTTTTAGCAGACATCTTTAGCTTGATGCCGCCAAGCTAGCTATTGGTGCAGATACTGTAGGTGGGACTGTATACCATTATTGTAACCATGGCGATGGAACAGATGGGTCAGCACATGAACTGCATGCGGTGTGGGGCAGGAGGCATCAGTACTTGGAAATCAGACATTGTATAATAGATGCATTTTTTATAATAATGCATGTAGGTTTTAAATGATATTGTAAGTCACTTAAGACTTGGCATTACTCTGATACATGCAAATGATAAATGTACAAAAAAGAATACATTTTTCAGCCGTGTGCACAATTCTGAAAGGTCCCTCAAGAATGAACGAAAGGCATTAAAGAGATTTCCTTTTATATTTATGAACAGATACAGTATAAGCCTCCGAGTCCCATGACACATGCAAATCGTAAACGAATAAAGATCCAGTTTTCTGCTCAGACTGCACGCATTATTGCGAAACGTCCCCCCAGATCGAGCGTCAACTTTCATCTTATTTTACCGTCTAGGTTTTTTTGACTTCAAAGAAAAACAATGCGTGTCGCATGTCTGCAAAACGTACAGTGGGCAAACAGTGTGACATTGAAGCATGTCAGAGAAACGCAGAGGGATAGAGATGCAAACACGAATGGAAATATGAAGTGTTTGCTGCTTTTATGGCACTAATGAGGGAGAGAAAATAAGAGCCCTTCATCAGCTGGGTTGGCAGTCATTCAGCCACAGATGTCTCCTCCTCCGAGAAAACACCCATTGGCTCTCCAGCCACAATCTTTGGGTTTTATTGTGTTTTGTTGTGGTCCTACAAATGTCAAGCATCTTAATTAAGATTCTGACTGAAATATTAATTTTCGCTGCAGACACATCATTAATATTCACTCGCTGGTGAAGACAGCTCAAACTACTGTTAATATTTCACATGCTAACACAGCTTTAACGTGACGTACACTTTGGTTTTATAAAATATAAAGTGAATGGATAGATAATACGCAGGAGATGCAATCATCTCATGCCATTAGGAATATTAAACATGTTCAGCTGTCGTTATTTGGAAATGGAATTTAAATGTGCGAATTTGCGTGAATCATTGTCAATGTCACGGCAATAACTTTTTGAAGGCTGAGAAAGAGCTTAAATCCTTTCAACCTTACAATGTCGGGTGAATTAAAGATTTATTTATTAGGGGTAAAAAAATCAGAGACGTGGTAATGATATTTGCGCTGGCTGAAATAGGACAATATTGCAAGTCTGTGTGTTCAGTACTGAGATTCAAAACTCTGATTTATTGCAATCTTTTATTCACTTCTTGATGAACTTTGCAAATAAAATACTGAGCTTGCTTTTCTCAATCATAAAGCCATAAAAATAACATCAAGCATACAAACATTCCAGGATGTTTATCTTCACAATAAAATATTTTTAAAGACAGTTTACAAACAAAACAAGTTTTTTAAAATATAAATGTAAAAATGTCGCCAAAATATTGATGATATCAAAACATGATATTGATTTGACACTTACCTTTGGTATTTATATGTACTTATATCATCGCAGGAAAAATGATTAACAAATTATTACAACCACATCAAAATTATTATCAGTTTTACAGAATTTACTATTTATTTGTGTGTGTTTTAGTAAAATTAATGTTTTTGTTTAATTCTGGGAAATATTCTTCCAAATTCCATATAAAAATAAACTGTACATGTGCCCTATGATGTGACAGCAAAAATGTAGGAAAAAAAATAACGATGCAGATAAAGCTCTCATATGCCATTTTATATTATAAATATTAATAGTATAAAATATCATATTATAAACAGTTTGTTTTCTACATTTTTGCTGTCACATAATAGGACACATGTGCGGTTTATTTGTCAACTACCCATTTTTAGCAGAAAGTTCCAAAGCAATTGGGAATTTGGATTTAAATCCAAGGTATTTCGACCTCATGTGTCAGAGGTGGTTGAAAGGGATAAAAAAAAATGAGAAATAGAAGATGAAAGCTTATTTGCCAAGCACTTTGTTCTCTCTCTCTCCCACTCTCTCAGACGATCTGTCTCCCTCATTGCTTTTGACATGTCAGAAAGAGCCACGGTCTATCATTATGGAGACAGATGGCGGTTACAGGTACAGTAGAGGGGTGGGGCAGTGACATGCTTTCTCCTTGTCTAGCAAAGGTGATTTTATACCAGCCTATGCCACATACACTCTTTGTCTGTTTAACAATCTCTCTCTCTCTCGCTCTCTCTCTCTCTCTCTCTCTCTCTCTCGCTCGCTCGCTCTCTCTATCCCCAGACAATTCAATAATTTCACATCTTTCACAAGCACAATGGCAAACTCGATATACTGTGTTGAAACAGGTGCACACATAATCAATAATCATTATCCACCTGATTTCACACAGTTCACACTCTCTTCAAAAAAAAAAAACACTTCCAAATGCCTTATTCAGCCAAACACACGCACAAACAATAAAGTCAGCGAAACCAAATTCAGCACTAAAAGTCTACCGTGCATAAATGAAAACCCTTGAAAAACACACGGCCTGCAATAAATATGCATTCACAAACTCAGGCAGTCTCAATGGACATCTCTCATCACAACACTGAAACTCATGCATCAGTACTACAGCTTGACATTCAGCGCGGGTCTGAATGCTGATGTCAGGGGATCTGTCAAGGGTTTTTTGGCTGCAATGTAGCGTGCTGCAATTTGGTCTGCACTCAGTCAGCGTTCGGTGGCAGTGCCGCAGAATGCACATGCTCCTGTGTGTGTAAAAGACTGAGCCGCAGACAAATTCATCAGGTCACATGTGACATTACTCATATAAATTAATCCCCGGGGTGAGGTTAAATGTATGTGAAAAGAGTTTGCATGCAAAGCACCACACTCACCATTAGAAGGCAGACGGCAGATTCGGGCATCAGTTGTACAGCCATGATGATGTTTTGCTACTATAAACAAATGTTTAAGTAATGTTCAAGTATATTGCCGTAACCCGTTGACAACAGTCACGATCTAAACACCCCAAGAAAGAGTTGAGGCAACATTCATTCAACGCTCAGATTCATCCTCTCGTCTGCAGGACTCTTTGACTCTCTGGCTGCTTTGGGACAATAGTTTCCGGTCGCCGGCCGTTCCCTACTGTCCTTCTGATCAGAAATCCTAAAGCGTGACTCAAGCTTCGTCCCTGATCCGGATGAAATGTCTTGTCTCAAACAGGCTGTTAGACTCCCACCTCCCAGAGGACTGGGACAGACACACACACACAAGTGTGTCACACATAAACACACACGAGGCGGAGACCGTTGCTTGAAGACTGAACGGCACTGCAGACGCACATGCGCTTCCACGCTCACAAATCCGTCTGATACAACGGGGCACTGGAAGAGAAAGCGAAAGAGCGCGAGAGAAAGAGAGGAGGGGGAGAGAGAGGGAGAGAGAGAGAGAGAGAGAGAGAGAGAGAGAGAGAGAGAGAGAGAGAGAGAGAGAGAACCCACCTATCAATAAACACAAAAATCATATCAAGTGTCATGAGCCCACTTAGGAAATGAGCAAACACGCACACATCTCTCATTTCTCTAAATGAAACTGATATGTGAGTGCCAACAGGCAGCAGTTTGCTTTAATAAAAATGAAAGATTAAATACTGCAGAAGGATAATGAGCAGAGCTTGCTCCTCCATACTCGGGGTTATGGATTTGAAAAATATTAACATAAACATTAAACTAATCCAGAGCGGTTTGAGCTAATCATGTACTTCGGTTAAAGATCGCATATCACAGGCATTTTCTGCCAATCTCATATTAATCTTGAGTGCCTATACAGTAATATTGCATACCTCGTTTCTTCAAAGAGTATTTAGTTTGATCACATTTATAAAAGAGAGATACAACTGTATGATTATTGCAGGAAAAACACTAGCTGCTAGAGGTGGGACTAGTGGGGAGAGTGGGATGGAACTACAGCACGAGCAAGCAACACATCATCACATGAATCCCTTTGCGTTTTGTACATTATGCACACACACGCCGATTGCCGACAAAACACAGACGTATGACTTAGTTTGACTTACCGCGTGCAGTTCATGTCCGGCATCTTTTAGCACTGGGACCGCTCTATCTATCAGTTTCAAATGATCTCCAAATCCAGCGTTATATCCACCGTTTATATAACATCCATCATTGAAATGCCTTGAACAAACAAGCACACCTAAACTTCACTATCGCAAGAGTAACGAGCTGCAGCGCAGCCAATCTTAAAGCAGCGCAGATAATCTTGATGGTAAGCGGGTTTCGCTCGTCGGTTGGCTCGTGGGGCGGGCTCTTTCTTTTGCCTTGCTTTTCCGGGTGAATGGCCAATAAAAAGAATAGGATACGTTTGACGACACAGGGATCCAGAATTATAAAAAACTGAAATAAAAACTTTCCGAAACAAGTTGGAGTGCTGGGGGAGTGAATCAAGTACAGAAATACTATGTCATACGTCCAAATCGTTATTTAACAAGTTGACCATGTTAAGCAAGAGAAGCCAGCACGTCTAACAGTGTAAAGAAGTCAGAATGCCTGAAATAGCAAGATACCGGATCTTTGAGAGATGTGCTAATAATTTTCTAAATGATCAGATTCCAATATTTCACTGGTCAATCTTACACTGAATGCAGGATTGTGTTATGTTTAGAGACAAGAATATCAGATAATTACGGCCAGCGCACAGGACCATAGCATCTGCGTATAAACAGGATTAAAATCATTTAGAACGCCATAGCAACCGCATCACAACACCCAAGCAGATCAACACACTAACTTTTCTTTAGAAAATATAAAAAATGTATTCTGTCTAAATTGTGCTGTTGTTCTTGGTGCAGTTAATAGCCTATGTGTGAGAAATAAGGAAAAACAGAAAGCCAGAGAGATCGTGAGAGGTTGTTGCCTCGGGGGATCTAACATACTTTCCCCAAACATATGATTAGATGGCTACTGCGACTCAGACTCATTCTTCTCTCAAACACCATCCACAAGGTGAGAAGGTGCCACTTCTCCCCCATTCTGCTTTTTTTTCTCACTGCCTTCCATGCGACACTGATGTTGGAAAGGTTTAAAGCTCCATCCCTTTAATCTTCAATGAAACTGCACTCTTTTAAACATTCACACACCTGGGTCTCTCCTTCTCCACACACACACACACACACACACTTTCTCCTTGGCTGGTTCTTTTAACCCACTCAGGACTAATTAATCCACCAGAGCGGGAGTGCACTAACAAAGATAAATGAAGTCACACTATGTGTCCGCCCGGCTGACTGACTCAAGGCTACGTGGTGGTGTGGGCCATTGGGAGGTTCTTCTTTAGATCTACTGTATATGACAGAATCACAATAGATATAAATGATTCCTTTGTCATTATGTTTGTTTAACATCTGCCTATCACAGACAGACAGTCAGAAGTAAGTACACAGTGTGATGATGATGTACAAGACATCAGCTATTTGAGTTCTAAGGCAAGCCTCAGTATTAAAAATGCTCAAATGTGGGGTTAAACTTAAGTATTACAGTTTGTCAGGCAACTCAATGAGGTCACAAGCAAGGATCAGGCTGGCTTGCAATACACACATCCACATCCCAGCAAATCAGATCAAGTCAAACAGTACATAATATAAACATATATAATAGCAATAAGAAACTGTAAATTATCTACATTGAACATCTAAAATGGTGCATTTGATTCTGCTAGTTCTGAATAACTTGTTACAAACTAAGAGGTACGAAAAATAGAGCACAACAAACAGTACTGAGGGATACCCTGGTACCACACATAATTGATAACATGCCATATTCACTCACAGCCTATCTCTCCAATACCCATCAAATTAATGTCCGTCTAATTCCAATAAAAATAACACAAATATGTATGAAAATAAATGAAATATATGGGGATAAGTATGACTTAATACTTTCTCATCCGACAGTCCTTGTTAATAAGTTTATGACGTACTGTATCGTGACGCTATGACGTTCTCCAAGGAGGAGAAAACACCTGTGCGTGAGAAAGACACAAAAACATAACCGCTATATGCTATTGTGATTAAAGTCCGTCACCCCATTAACGTTTGCAGATGTATAATGTTAACTTACGATCTTTCCTGCTATTGCGATTCATATTGAGCATATTTATGTTATGTAAAAGAAAGCGTTTCCACATCGTTTGAACGCTCGCGCAAAGTACGAAAGGTGACTCGGATCACTGCGCATGCGCAGGCGAGTTTATAAACGCAGAACCAACGACGCGCTGTTTGGTTCAAAAATAAAAATGATAGTCACGTGGAAAATATTGATATTTTATTTATTTACTATTTATACTAGTACTTATACATTTTAATTAATAGATTTTATTAAATAGATTTGTTTTGTAAATAGATTTGTTTTGCTTGTCTTGGATGTCACATTCTAAAATATTTGAGTCAAGGTCATTGCATTGAAACAATAAGCATAATGCAATGTCAGCTGAAGGTAAACATTTTTTATATTGTGTAATAATCCGCATATACAGAACAAATATTCACCCCAGAACAAATGAACAAATTTATATCACTCACTCACTTATGTTAGTGATAAAATGAAATCAACATAAACTGCTGGGAATATATCCCCCCCCTGGGAATCTGTGAATACTACTGTGAATAAATGGCAGGGAAATCAATATCATACTGCAGTAAGATTTTATCACAATGCATAATCAATGCCCAGACACCAAGTATTGATTTTGTTATTAAATATTTTATTTTACACTTGAAGACTTTGACTTTTTTACTTAACAGAACTGTCTTTTATTTGAATATAAATAAAAGTTTTTTTATGTTTGCATTCTGTGGTGCTGTTGAAGAACGTGCCATAAATCTGTTGTAGAGGCAAAACAATTGGCTATTAGATTCAGTAGGCTTATCTTTACAGCACTGATGCAAGATTACTTTTAAATGCTTAAACATTTTAATTGTATAATGTTGTTTAGCTAGTATTTTATATTAATTAAATAAATGTATTCTAATCAATACTGATGTCCTACATTTTAAAAGCAAATATGAATGAAGGTGCGTAGTATGTTTATGGTCCAACAGCACCCTCTATAGGACATGGTTTAATCTTACACAGTAAATCCATCCAAATGTGTGGTAAATCGAATCTTTTAATTCATACGTATTTACAAAAAGCCTAGCAACAAATAAAGTCATAGATTTTTTTGCCTATGTCGTCACGGACAATGAAACTGTAAAAGTGACTCAATGTTAATATATTTCCTATTATTACTGTAACTAGATGACTTTACATACTGTACATGAATGTGAGTGTCGAGATTTCCTTGAAGACTGTCAGCATTGGATTAGATATTCACACTGTATTTTTCCAAAGATGTATGTATTGCCAAAGAAAACATCAGATGTGATGTTGATGAGAACTTGTGGCCAAACGCAAGAGAGAGAGGACTGTAACCCTCACAGTAATTTACAAAGAAAGCACCACTACACATGTTGTGTTGAACCTGGAATTTCCCCCCATATTTGTTCACCTTTTGACGGTAATTGTTTGTACCACAATAACAGTATTGAACAATGAAAAAAATGAACCTTGCAGTTTCTCGGGAAATGCAGTCAGAACATAAGAGGCTTTCCTACCTCAATCCATCTGTAACTGTCACAGGCACTTTGTCACTTACAGATGAGACTTTTCATCAGAACCTTAGCAACACTTTCATGCTGATGTCAATGAGTCTGTGTGAATGTGTGTGTGTTTACTTGTACATCTATCTTTGTAAGGACTAATTTGAGTTTAAGACCAGCGGTGTGAGGACAAGGAGAATAAAGTGAGGACATTTTGGCCGGTCTTCACTCCCAGAGACCACTTTAGAGGCCTGTTTGAGGATCAAGACTCGGTTTTAGGTAATGATTAGGTTTAGGTAAAGTTTAGGGCAAGTGTTGGAGTCAGGCACTTCATTCTGAGGTTTAAGGGAACGGGCTACAGATTAAATTGCATCAATGTACAAGTCCTCACAAAGATAGTTGTGCAAATATGTGTGTGTGTGAGAGAGAGAGATATAAAGATAGAGAGATGATACTAAATTACATTTACATTACATTGATGCATTTGGCAGACGCTTTTATCCAAAGCGACTTACATTGCATTATACTATAAATTTTTTGTCTCTAAATCATTCAGAATACCATAAGGTATCATGAAAAAAAGGAAGACAACAACTATACACTATATGGTAATTGCTGTAGTTTAAAAATGTCAATTTAAATTGATTTAAGAATTGTACATTCCAGACAGGATGTCCTCTAAAATGACACAGTTCATCAGTTAACACAAACACACATCTTATTCTGTCTGCCAGATGGTGGCAGTGTAAGAGCAATTGCCACGCTTACATAAGTCTGTTAATTCATCCTGCTTAGTAAAAAGGAGACATACGTCAAGGAGATTTGAATACCCGCTGACCTGCAGATAACATCCTGGAGCATAAACATCTATTTGTGTCACCCTTGTACCCATAACCCATTTCTCCTTCACCAGCACCACATTCGGTTTGTTCAATAAATTGCATTAGATTCAACTTTATAGTTACTATGTAATGTAGTACATAAACAATTCTTACTGTAAGTGCAATATGTGCAAATGTCATTAATGAGCCATATTAAACAACAGAGAGTAGGTGAAATCTGAGTTGTGCTTGTATTTATAAAAAAAGTAACTGGAATAAAATTATGAATCTTGGGTCTGTGTATACAGTAGATCATAGTTTGGAGATCTGGAGGTGATTTTACACACATGGTGTAAAAAAACACATATTTCAACAAGTTCATTTGCATCATTAAGGTTTTATTTAATTTACTTTGTGTTATATATATATATATATATATATGTACTGTATAAACAGTATATATCACCTCACTTGAATTTTAATATTAATATACTAACTTACAAAATCATAGATCTTTTATAACTCTTTACAAAACATATGTATCCATATATAATTATATACCTCGTCATCGTTGCTTATACTATATATACATATTTAATTATGTGAATATATACTACAATATTGAATTTGGAGGATTGGAGGATATTCTAATTTAAGAGTTTGAAACAGGTGTTTGAGAGGTGCTAGATTTTTGGAATCAGGCACTTCACACTTAAATAAACCTAACTACACGTTTACAAAGTAACAAAGATAAATCTGTGCTACAGTATGACATTATCTTCCAAATTAAAGACTAATTGACTTTTCCTCTGCATAAATATTACAATACAAGTGCCTGATGTAACGGAGGGCAGTCATTTGTGCACAGAAACAGGGGGGCATGTTTGTTCAAGCCACAGTTCTTCAGCACGTCTTGTGGAGCGTCTGTGTGTAATTAGTCGGTCAAGAGCAGCCTCTCTCCAGGCTCTTTCTGGTTCTGTTGCTCCAACCAGACGCCTCTCCAGGGCCGAACACTCCATCAATGCACCTTGGGATTTCACTTTGTTTGTGAGGAAGCCGTTTCCAAGCTGTGCGTACACATAGTGATAGAGGTGCGCATGCAGGTACACGCAAACAAACGTGTGTGACGCACACACGCACTGTAATGCTTTAACTTTATAGGCACAACTGCAAACTTTTATATGCACAAACTTTCCAATGCGCAACTGCAGAGTATGTAACTTTAATTGTTTTGAAACAAGAGGTGGGGTGTTGAACCTATCACCATCCCTTGTCATTAGTGAATGGCTGACAGACACCAAAAGCTCCTCCCCCTGATGAAACAAACACACATGCACACTTAATACTGCAATCCTCTTTGTGAAAGTGACGCGTTACTGTCAGAAACAGAGCTTAGCTAAAGTGAAACACAGAGAGAGAGAGAGAGAGAGAGAGAGATAGACAGAGAGAAGGAGAGGAAGGGACTCATTCAATTCCTGTTTGCCTGCCATCCACTAAACCACAGTTTGGTCTTGTGTAGGGTTCTGTATTGTACTGTACAACTGCTTTCAGCTTCAGGACTACATCAAGCCATACAACTGGAAATAGAGCTTTTTTTCTTCCTTTATTTTTAATCCACAAACTTTATTTCATCTTGGACATTATCGGGATTGTCAAATGCTGATCAAAATTTGTCTAACATAGACTGAATTGCTCCAGCACACCTACTTTGTATGGGCACAACGTCGCAACTTTGGCCCGTGGTTCAAAGGATGCTAATAGCCCATGCAAATTGGATACAAATCTAACTGAGGACGCCCAAAACCACATCTTATTTTATTGTATGCATGTGCGCAAGGGGTTGAATCTAGATTGACTCCTGGTGTATGTGCACACAGCAGAGACTCAGGTGGTCTCGGGTAAGGGGGGAGAGAAGGGTCAGCTGGGCAACGCTGGATTTTGCAGAAATGGATGGACACGCATATGACCGCTATGCAGACGGGGATAGAGATTGCTACCAGATTGACTACCGGCGTATTGTGGGGGACATGGAACCCGCTAGGCCACGGGTGTTGTTACGAGACTCGGATCACCACTTTCAAGGGCCGTTTACCCACAATGCACTACATGGGCATGGGCACGGTCATGGGCACGAGACGGCTGCCCAGCGCTACAGTGCCACCCGTATACAGGCAGGGTATGAGCCGGAGAGGTGAGACATACTCAAGTGCTACTTCTGAAGTTTGAGAATAAGTGAGGCTGTCTGGCTATTATTTAAATGCTTAAGACTAAGTGTAGGTTATTTCATGCATCATTAATAATGCATAGTTTCACCTATTAATTATTGAATAACTCTGTTGATTATTGATTTTGCCCCCTTTTTGTTTATGCGCATGAATCACATCTTTTGTTTTAAACTGTATTGAACAAGTGTATTTAACAATGCTGACAGTATAATGGAAAAGCAACAGGTGTGGATTTGAGTGACAGATGGAAGCAGGCAGCTTTATTTGGTCTGTTTTGTCTTGTATAGACTTTTTTTTTTATATGGTCAATCATTATAGATCATTTTCAGTTAATACTGTATGTATATTTTTTACGTATCAGTGAATAATTATGCAATTTGTAGAATAGTTAAACATTATAGTAAATCCACAGATTAACTTGAAATAAACCTACTGAGCTTCCATGTGGATCTGGCACAATGCACAACCTCATAAGAGCAATGACACCAAAACCTGTGACACGGGTGTTGCTCTGATCATCCAATACAGGCCTTCAAATAAAATGCCCTCAGAGGCTAACTACAGTACATTGGTGCTTATCCCCTACCTAGAAACCTAAAGGTTATTCAGGCATTGAATTGATAATATAAGTGTATATAAATAATAAAGCAGTGAAATGTGCCATGATGGAAAGTGATGAAATCTAGCAGTTTGTCATCTTGGATTCATCTTTCTTTCATATGTCTTTATTTTAGCATTAGAGTTTGTCGAGCACTAGAGGTCTAATCTGCAGTTGAGATCGAGTATAAATCCTGCTGGGATAAAAACCAGCGCGTGTGTAAATTGACAGGGAAAGATTAAATGTCCATCAGCAACAACCACTTAGAGTCATTTGGGTGTTCGATGTCGACTACAGTACATCGAAGAGGATTTTGTGGTCACAGCAATATATAGGCCCTCTCGTAAACAACTAAATGCATAAACTCATGTGTGAAATATAAATCCTGAGCAATAACTGAGACTTTAGAAAACGTGAATCACTCATTTTCAATGAATAACACAATCCTATACTGCAATATAAGGGGGCTAAAAAGCTACTAAGGGACTATTGTCTCGTTTTGCAATGCTAAAATGTACATTATAAAAATATGAATAAAACATTTTTAATATTATTTTTATACATAGGAAAAAAACATTTGAAAAATGAAAATAATGTTTTCTTAGCCCAATACAAATATCTTAACTTCTAAAAGCTAGAGGAAAAATTGTTATGATAACCATTATAACAATGTTGATGACATTTTTTGTGGGCGGAGTCTACCTGGTGGCAGGAAGCAACAGTTCTCTGCAGATGTGAGAGCCAAAAGTGTTAACAAAAATCAACCGGGCATCTTGTCTAATTATTTTAATGGTTTGCCAGCAGATGACAGGTACATATACACCATATTTTTTATTGTCATGTGACTCCGTCGTTTTTTGATGACGTTTATTTATAAAAGCAGGCGAAAACAGAGCCGTTGAAAAACTGAGTTGCTACACTTGCATAGACATCCGGTGGAAGAATGGAATGCGGAGGTAACTCATGTCATGGAGGGCTCAATAAAGGGTATGCATTGACGTCACTTTCCCACGTGAACATGACGGGACACGCCCTGGGACACGCGTTTGTTCACACTGAGTGAAACTGACGTCTCTGTTTTGTTGACAATGGGTGCGCACATGCTTTAGTTCAGCCTACCCCTCCCCCCCATCAAACTAAATACTCTTCGAAGATACGAAGTATGCAATACTACTCTATAGGTACTCAAGATATATATGAGATTGGCAGAAACCCTGTGTGTTACGCCCGTTTTAAATCAAATGTTATCTATCCTCTCCCTATTTAAATTACATAATACAATCTCGTACTATCTGAATTGTTTGTCTTGTTCATTTTGTTGCAAATGCAGCTGTCTCTCCAGCTTAAACCCAACAGACTGACAGTTTGAAACTATTTGAGAGCTCCATGAACCACGTGACCACATCAAAGTGTGTCGCGACTCTGTTTTTCGAGCGCTCTGGCAGAAAATAATGCACTTAGGCGTTGTTAAGCAAATACAGTTTAACCACGAGGAATACAACCGACGAGGTTTCCAGTACTCTTTTAAATCACTAACCTTTTAATTTACTAACCTTTTAAAATGTGCGGCTTCCATGGATTACAAAAGTGTACGCACACTGAAAAATCTCGGCGGAAGTAGACACAGTTTTTGCATACTGCGGTTTCTCACATACTACTCATTTTTCATAGCACCAATGATCGTGTAGTGTGTGGAAGCAGGCGGTTTCGGAAGCAGAGCAGGTGAAACTCGTTACCTTCACATTCCCAGAAGCGTGTGTTACGTGTCATGTGACGTCACCGCACACACTCTTGGACACACGGGTGCGCGTCTCGATACGAGACCCTCATCGAGAGAGCACATGCCGCATTGATCTGTAATGCCGGTGTCTGTTATCATGTGAGATGATCTAGATCTCAGTTAATCGTAAGCAGAAGGAAGTGTGTGTACACCAAAAGAAAAAGTTACTTTAAGATGTAAGTGGATTTGCATTTATTTTAAATCGTACGCAACGTAGTTTGGATCTGTTTGGAATGAATGGCAAGCTAGTTTTTGGATATAGAAATGTCTTCATTTTGCATTTTTTTTTAAAGGTGTATCTTATGTAAAGATCTGTGTGTTCTTGTATTATCTGTGTCAATGGGTGGTTCAAGTGCAGTTGAGTTGCCTAATCCTGCTGTGAATGCATTTTGAAAAGCACAAATATTCAAGTCAAGTTTTGCTTCCTTATTTGTTTGTACATCTTCAGTCTTCAGTGCAGGAAACTTGCTGAACTCAAATTCTAGTACATATTTTAACACAATCAATTGTGTTTGTTCTCTTTTGGCGTGTGCGTATGGTCGCAGCATGGCTGATTATCTAATCAGTGGGGGAACTGGTTATGTTCCAGAGGATGGACTCACTGCCCAGCAACTCTTTGCTATCGGGGATGGTCTCACATACAAGTAAGTCCAAAAATCCCTGATGGATTCTCTGCAGTGTCAGACTTGCTGTCATGCGTCAGACTTATCGTTTATCCTCATAGGGCAGCATCATTTCAAAGCAGGCCCTGCCATGAGTTTTCAGCCTGGTGCACGCTCATGCACTCCAGCTGGGTATCTCTCTTGACATCTGTCAGTGAGATCACCGGCTCCATGGCAACCCTCTGTGTGTCTCCATAGCAACGGGGAGCTCAAACGCTCGGTCCCAAGCACTGATCAATACAAATGACTGGATTGCTCGTGACGTCATTACACTGAAGCTACCGCGCCGCCATGTTGGTATGCCCAAACGCTCTTTAAAATGAATAGGGAGTTATCACATATTAATGATGAAACGGTTACCGGTCCCCGTTTTTAGATGTAAAGTCTCATAGTACATTCTTACAACGCAAATGTCTTAAGCATGTTAATGGCTTATTAGATATAGAGTGAGTTACGTTCATTTTCATTACAGTAGCGTACATATCAGATCAGCAGACCTACGAGACACCTCAACATATGACAAATGTGCTTATTCTGAAAACTAAATACAGGCTGTATATGTTCTTTAAGTCATGAAGCTTTATTTCTAAACATTTACACACATTACAACAGTGTGCAACTCACCTAGATACATTGATTTCTATACTTCTCTATTCTGCCCAAACAAACATAAACTTCTTGGTTGGGCATACAAAGATGGCGGCGCGATCGCTTCCGGTGGCTTCACCTTCTGCCGTTGGTTTAGCGTTCTAGGCGCAATCCTGTCATTTATATGATCAGTGGTCCCAACACATGCAGCCCATCTTTATGGGACAATTCAAACACCAGCATTCATGTATTTCCCCCTGTTTTTCAGAGCATGTTTACTTGATTTTAAATATGAAGTACATGTTTATCTTGTGGTTTGCATTAAAGCATGTAATACATTTGTCCAGTAGTGAACATTACAGCGACAACATGCATTTGGCAAATGCTTCAAAACAACTGCGTGTCCCTGGAGGTCGAATCCATGACCTTGGCATTGCTAGCACCATTTGCATTTGAAAACAAGCTTGTTTTTGCTTTATAAACCTGCTCATAACTCTTTTTTAGCCCAGCTGTGGTCTCCGTGTCTATTTTTATCACACTGAAATGTTTAATCTGGTCTAATGGAGGTTTTATGAGCATTATGCCACATGAAGCAGGTCATTTTGAATTGTGTCTTCTTACACATACTCCATGGGATCTTAACCCATGCCAAACAAAACACCCAATCTGTTTTTTTCTGAATCAAAACATTATTATGCTTATAACAAGGGAGTATGTCACATTTTCTACCACTTACCGCATGCAATTCTATGTTTTAGAAGACTTGTGGTTTCCTGCTGATGATATACTGCGTACTGGGGTTACATACTTGCATAAGTACTGTGGGTTTAAACAAGTTTTGTGGTTTGATTTTCTCTTTCATTCCATTTTCTTCTTTAAACAGTTTTGATGTTGTCATGCTTTAGAAAGTTATAATGAGATACAGCTTTATGACAAAGTTCAAACATTTTGCTCTAAATTGCTGGTGATTGTGTGAAATCACTTTGGATAAATGCCTTTGCAAAAAGACTAAATGTAAATTTAGTTCACTCAAAAATGTATAATAAAATGTATTGATGTAGCTTTTTATTGATCATCTAAAGAAATATAAGCATTACATAATTTATTAAATACCAAATGTTTTTAGTCAGATATTTTTACTTTTAACTTATTGGTTGAACATTTAAAGTGGACTTAAGTCACACGGTATTGTAAAGAACATACCAGTACATATCTAAAAAACACATTCTTAAAGAGATTACATTCTGTAATTTATTTTTTCAAGACCAAAAGTATTTTAAAGTATTCATGTCACAAGTGAACACAAACATACAGCATTTTGTGAGAGTAATCCGATTTTTTGCAATTTGACTTAATTTTGAGGTAGATTAAGCTAATTTTACTCCCCAGTCCTCATAACTAACATGAAAAAAAATGTATATCTACATTTTAAAATGTTAAATTTTTTTGTTCTACCATTCATGAACTAAATTGATTTAAATGTGAAAATTTGATCTTTGATCTGGATCTATATAGTACTTGCAGTCATTGTTGACAATACTGTGCATATAGGGGCTTTTGTTCTAAGATAATATCATATTGGAAAAATCATAATAGTAGACTGTTTTCTTAATATTGGTTTGTATAATGCTTATTTTGTATTATATCGTGATTTATTAAAGCCTCTTTGTGTGTAATTTCAATAATGTTCTGATTCATAAATTGCTGACGTCACGTCAACTCTACCATCTGTCCTTTTTCCATCAGTGATTTTCTGATACTGCCTGGCTTCATTGACTTCACATCTGATGAAGTGGTGAGTATTAACATCCAGGTAAACGGCACACAACCGACATAGACTTCAACTGTACTACTGCAAGCAATCCATTTAGTGGGAGGGGTTACTTTTAGTCCCTGTTACTTAGATTGAGAAATATTGTGATGTGCTCTGCAGATTTAAAACAAGATCTTGAGTGTTTAGTGGAAGATCTGCAGAAGACACTGTGTGTGTGTGCTGACGGTAAGCCGATGAGAGGGCTGTGTTAGCATCCATATGTTCTCGGGAGAACCGGGCATGTTATCACAGGCAGAGACCATCAGCTGTGGGGATGTGAGAGAGACCAGAGGACAACACAAATACCAGTCCCCCTGGAACCAAAACTTTAAGCACATTTTTAATTAGAGACACATTGAGTTCACTTTCAAGGAATAAGTTTTAAGCTACAGTAATGGTGACCAGGCAATCTGTTGTGATTTCTAACTATTATGATGAATCTTGAATAGGATTGATATAAGACACTCTCGACTGTGTTTGCATCTCTGAGTATTTGTGTACTTTCTGTTTTTTGAGTAATTGTGAATTTAAGCGTCTATGGGAAGAATATTTGTTTCTATCCCTGTAGGGCAGTTACTGTAGGTTAATATCCTGCTGATGTACAGTAGATGTAAAGGATATCGTGCTGTTGTTTTAAAGCACTTAAGAGATTAAGCTGAGCAGTGGGTAATGGGCCACAGGTGTAGTACAGAAATAAAAGAAGAAAATACATGTCTTTAAGTTGACAAAAACAAGTGACGCAACTTGTAGTTTACTATAGTTACAATGGTGCCATTGAAGTAATGATTGAAAAATGAAGAGACCATTCCAAACCATAGCTATTCTGGATGTGTTGTGGCCATTCCAGTCCAGTGTCTATTGAATTTCAACAAAATCAAACCCCAGGAGTGACAAAGTCATCCAACAGCAATGCAAAAGACCGACAGCATGACAAGAAGACACTTGAATACTGTGATAAAAATCAAGGTTATCACTTAAAAAAAAAAAAATTCAGAAAAACTGAAAAAAGGTATTTGAAATTGTCTTACTTTTTTACTTGGCTGTATCTACATATTTTCAGAAATGTCAAAATATAAATACATAACATATATTACTATAATACTTCATAATAATATAATGCGTAACTACATACACATTTGTATGTATTTTTAGAGCCTTTTTGCTTTCTTGCCTTAAGTGTTGAAAGGAAAGTACGTGGTCAAAGTGGGATCGGGACATGACCCTGATCGGACTCAAACCCGGGTCCCTGCGAGCCAAACGCTCTTATGTGTATTAAGAGCATTTAAAAGTGTTCACTGTTAAAACATCTGATAAACACCTTAAAGAAACATTAGCAACACGCAAAACACAGTTTGACTTTATCCTTGACTACTTTGAGTGTCAATAAGAATATTTGGGTTAGATAGTGTTATTAAAACATCCATAGGACACTAGCTCCTAGTTTACAGAGGCAATTTGTGCACTTTTTCTTTTTTTGTATGACTGTCATGCATTATGATGTCTTAGGATTTGACCTCTGCCCTGACCCGGAAGATAACTCTGAAGACACCGCTCATTTCCTCTCCGATGGACTCAGTCACTGAGTCCTCCATGGCCATCGCAATGGCTGTAAGTTACACACACTGATGGAATTTCACTTGCCCCTTACATGTATTAACAGCGAGCGCTTGTTCATTTTACTTGTAGCTTATGGGTGGAATAGGAATCATACATCATAACTGCACACCTGAATTCCAGTCCAACGAAGTCAGGAGAGTCAAGGTTAGTCAAACGTCTAGTACGTGCATTGTAAATTAGATTTGTAAATGAACAATGTACTACCTTAAATTCTCATTATGCCTGCAGTTATTTAATGACATGCATAACATTCTAAAACCAGTAAATGTTTCGTAATGACTGAGAATGTCCTGTGTTTTTTACTGGTAGAAATTTGAGCAGGGCTTCATCACGGACCCCGTGGTGATGAGTCCACGACACACGGTCGGTGATGTGTTTGAAGCAAAGGTTCGCCATGGTTTCTCCGGCATTCCAGTTACAGAAACGGGCAAGATGGGCAGCAAACTGGTGGGCATTATTACGTCACGAGACATTGACTTTCTGTCAGAGAAAGATCACGACAGGGCGCTGGTAGAGGTTTGTGATATGTAACTTTGTTTTCAAATTGTTTAAATTCTCACAATTCTTAGTTTTAAGTATTGAAAGCAACACACCAGCACTTGTATTTCCATTTAACACATTTACATTTATGAATTTGGCAGATGCTTTCTAAAGCAGCTACATTGCATCCAGAAATTGGGACTTTGATGAAAGATGATCATTTTTTAATATAAAACACACTGATACATCATGTAGATAAAAACAAATTTGGCATCATTTAAATAGTCATAATAGTACTGTTGTTTTATTCTTTTATTAGTTAGTTTCTTCATAAATGTTATAAATAATAACCCAATAAATCTGTCTTTCAGGCAATGACAAAAAAGAGAAGATTTGGTGGTTGCTCCAGCCGGCGTAACGTTAAAAGAAGCCAATGACATCTTGCAGCGCAGTAAAAAAGGTGTGACCGCTAATCTCAATTACATTTGCATGTATTTAGCAGATGCTTTTATTCAAAGCGATTTACAAATGAGGATTACATATGATTGAGACCTAGGATACAGGAACATGATACTGAAGCAAAAAAGATTGCATCTGAGATTGCTTAAAGGGGTCATATGACTGATTTGCTTTAGATGTAATGTAAAGTGTTTACACGATTTAAGGTTAAAAAACGCTGTATTTTCCACACACCGTGCATGTTTGTATCTCCTCTTTGCTCCGCCTCTCTGAAACACACAGATTTTTTACAAAGCTCATCGCTCTGAAAAGTGAGGTGTTCTATGATTGGCCAGTTAACCAGTGCGTAGTGATTGGTCGAATACTGCAAGCGTGTGACAGAAATGTAACGCCTCTTACCATATTTGGAACATCAGGTTCCAAAGCAATTGTACTGACAGGTACACCCACCTTACTTGAGTATACATTTGGGTGGTCTTAGTCAAATCATACCACGAACTGACGTAGATTTGTGTGGGTGTGGTCACACGAGGCTCTTTAGGCAGGTCTGGGTGAGCATTCGCTTTTAGATAGAACACATCTTTTGTTCAGACACTTACATTTTGGCAATTATACGTGTCTAATACATGCATGGGCAACTTACAACACACCAAAGACACAGAAAAACACGTATTCGCACCATATGACCCCTTTAAAGACATACAACACTACAAGACTACAACAGAGATTAAAGTGAGATGTGTAAGAATGGTTTGTTGTTTATGTGTAGTGCTCCTCAGAAAACGGTATGGTTTTTATAGACTAGGATAGGATAGGATAGTTCACTCCAAAAATATCCGTCAACATTAATTCAATTTCATGTCGCTCAAAATTTTACTGTATTAGAGTTTTACTTCAGTGAAACACAAAAGATGATATGAGAAATGTCTTTGCTCTGTGCTCATACAATGGAAGTCAATAGGGGCCAATGTTGCTAGCGTTCTTCGAAATATCTTATTGTGTATTCTGCAGACGAAAGAAAGTCATACAGATTTGGAATGACACGCGGATGAGTCAAAGATTTTTAACCCATTAAGACAACATCATTTTTCTAAATCAATATGCATTGTGAAAGTGCTAGATAAATAAAACTGACTTGTTTAAGTGCCCTAACAAAGCATTTAAAATCTGTCTGCATGTTTTTTATTCACTTAACACCTCAGGTAAACTGCCTATAGTAAACGACAGCGATGAGCTCGTGGCGATCATCGCGCGCACGGATCTGAAGAAGAACAGAGATTATCCTCTAGCCTCCAAAGACTCTCGCAAACAGCTGCTGTGTGGAGCTGCCATCGGCACCCGAGAGGACGACAAGTACCGGCTGGATCTGCTCATGCAGGCCGGGGTGGACGTGATCGTTCTGGTGGGTTCAAATAGGATTGGGTGAGCGTTTATGTTGTGTAAACTCCGTCTTGAATTAGGCACACCTGAACTAACTATTCAAGTTCTCTGTGTGTGTGTTTGAAATGCTGCCAGATGTTTTAGGGCAGGGTGGGAACTGAATTATGCAAGATGATCTAGAGTGAAATATGGTGTCACAATCTAGGGCATTTTTTTGGAATAAACTGATACAATACACCTTTGATGTACTCTATTTGACTGTAAAACTGCTTTGGAGATGGTTTTCGTTCTCAGAAAGAGTTTGATCTGTGGCTTGGTATGTTAATTTACCAGGCCAGACTTGTGGTAGATTACAGTGGTGTCGCTGGTTTTTATAGGTCCCGGGACAGAATATTAAGGGTGTGCTCGACCCCTCAGTGTACAGATGGATTTAGGAACCCTTGATACCAAGGATACCTCCTTTATGACAAAAAACCTTTATCCATCTGCTTGCGTTCCCATTCTCCAGCATTAATGATGTGGACAGTTGGTCTTGTTATACTTTTTTTTTTTGATTTATGTTTAGTGTGAGCAAAGCCTATAGCTGCGTCTGAATTCGCTCACTTGTTCACTCATTCACTATTACCTATATAGCGAATGCTAAATATCCCACTATATGGGGAAGAAGTGAATGAAAATGAACAATGTCAGACACTTATGTAATATATCCTGGCTTTATGGATTGTTTTGTAAACAATGGTTCATGTGTACATTATTTGCCACTTTTATTGTATTAGTTTTTAATAAAGAGAGCAAAACGAATGTTTGCCACGTTTATTTACTATTGTAAGAATGATATTATTATAAAATAAAACACTGCTATATTTAACATATTTTTTATCAGTTTATTCTCAAAAATTAGAAAATAACTGTCAACAAGAACAAACACACGTGTATAAACGTACATTCGTGCCATTAACAGTCACTCTCCTCCAACTGATTCTAATCAGACGGTTGATTTGCGTTGTATCATGTGAAAATTGAGTGCATTGTGGGTAAAAGTAGTGAACATATGTAGGGAATGAGTTGTTTACTCAGAACTACTAAATGGTGGACACCAGATATAGTGCACTATTTAGGAGTTAGGGTGTGAATTCAGACACAACTTAAATCTTGGTTAACCGCACCTTTCGGTTTCATCCTTTCTCAAACACACCTGATCTAGCTAATCCAGTTATCTGGGTTTACTTTGAAGGTACTGACAGTTGTTTTCTAGGAAGGGTTGGACCTACATTCTGCAGGATGGCACACTGTCAGGGTAGAATGATACCAGCTGTTTGTGAGAGATGTAATGTTCATAGAAGGAGTTTAACACACACACAAATACACAATCAATAAATAAGTCAAACACAGGTCCAATTTTAGCGTTTTAGTATTTGCATAATTTTTTAGTTTGTTTCAAACATAGCTTCTGAATATTTATTATTTACATATTGCTGTGTATATATACTCAGTGGAAATTGAATCAATTATCATTCCCAGTTACGTTAAGCAAAAGCAGTTTGAAACATAACTGTAAGAATATAAAACTTATATAAATGTATATATGCCTGGTTTCAAAGATAAGGTTTAAGGCTAGTCCCAGACTAAAAGGCATGGTTTGATCTTAACTTTGAGTCGAATCAGGTGATCTGGATGTGTGATGGCTTCTCTGTTTCAGGACTCCTCTCAGGGAAACTCAGTGTTTCAGATCAGCATGATAAACTACATCAAACAGAAATATCCAGACTACAAGTGGTTGGAGGAAATGGTGAGTCTTTTTGAGTTGAACCCTATGAACTCCACACTTGTAATTTTAAAGATATTATAAAGACTTGCCCTCCAGGATCGGAGTTAAATAGCCTTAAACAAATGTACCGTTTGATTTTCTTTCACGCAGTGGTGACCGCTGCTCAGGCGAAGAATCTTATAGATGCAGGTGTTGATGCTTTGAGAGTGGGCATGGGCTGTGGATCCATCTGTATAACACAGGAAGGTGTGTGTGTGTTTCTGCCTTAGCTCTTGAAATGTTTTAAAAGTTCCCTGAAGATTAATTGAAGTTTGCCGGACAAGGATTAATCAGGAATAGGCAACTTACAGGCCTGCATCTTGAGACAAAACAATCGCACTCATATAGTTTAAGTTATGTCAGTGCAAGTTGTTTTCGATCAAGACACCTCTAACATTTAAGTTAGTCTAGGACAAGACTTAAGCCCTGTCTGTGAAACCGCACTAAAGTATGTCACACCCATACCTAAAGAATATGTATATCCTTTAACCTGAGGAACAAAAAACAACCCATGGCAAAAGTTTAAAAGTAGCACAGTTCAGCGGGATCTGGCCACCCTGATAATAATGCTTTATAATTTTCAATAATGATTTTAATAAAATATAAAAATGAAGAGTGTTTAAAATGTAGAGGTTTTAATTTTTTTCATGCCAAGGAACCCCAAATATGGTAAACCTTTTACGAGGTGCCAATTTTCTAAAAATACATGTTCTTTTTTTGTATAAAGAACCATTTAAACTGTTAGACAAAAATTAAGTGTGAAACTGTAATAATCTTTAGTAGAATTTTGCTGTTTTTTGTTTCTCAAACATCTTCTGGCAACCCCTTGTGTTGGCCCCCTGGGGGTCCCCAGTTTAAAAAACCCTGGTTTATAGTATTTATAATTATTTTAGTCAAGAACAATAGACATCAATTCAAATTTCCTTAGTTATATAAATAATAATGAATAAACAAGGGTTTAGTAAAAATGTACATTGTGTGATTTGTGTATTATTAGTGATGGCGTGTGGGAGGCCACAGGGCACCTCCGTGTATAAGGTGGCCGAGTACGCCCGTCGTTTCGGAGTTCCAGTCATTGCAGACGGTGGCATTCAAACGGTCGGGCATGTGGTCAAAGCCCTCGCGCTGGGAGCGTCTACAGGTGTGTGTTTTTCGTTCTGGCTCATTTGCCTGAGCGATCATTGTTATTATTGGCAGCGATTTGTTTGCCAACATTTTACTGTCGGTGTCCGACTGTGCCCTTCCCTTCTGCTTGTCTTGTTTTAGTGATGATGGGCTCGTTGCTAGCGGCAACCACAGAAGCGCCAGGTGAGTATTTTTTCTCAGACGGCGTTCGACTTAAGAAGTATCGTGGAATGGGATCTTTGGATGCCATGGAGAAACATAACAGCAGCCAGAAGCGTTACTTCAGGTGAATCAGTTGATCATTGGAAGGATTTTCATTGTTTTTATTTTAAACTCATATTTTTGATTGCCTAAACCAATCCCTCAACCATTTGTATTTTATCTTTTTAATAAACCAGTTATGGCAGTTTTTTTTATAATGTAACTCAGACGAGGACACATTGTAGTCACATAAATGCATGTGTACATAAAAATGTTAACAGATGGAAATGTATATTTTGTGGTATTACATTTGAAGGACAATCAAGGATTTTGTTTGTGTGCTACAGTGAGGGTGACAAGGTGAAGGTCGCTCAGGGAGTGTCTGGCTCAGTTCAAGATAAAGGCTCAATACAGAAGTTTGCGCCGTACCTCATCACCGGAATCCAACATGGCTGCCAGGATATTGGTGCAAAGAGCCTGTCCATTCTGCGGTGAGAGAAACACTTAATAGACATTTTAATAAATTGTAGCAGTACATATATGCTTTTCTTGGGAATACAGACCAATCTGTCAGGGTTTGTCTCCATGCTTGCATTCGTCTGTGTAAATCTCACTTGCGTTATATAGATCGATGATGTATTCCGGTGAGCTGAAATTCGAGAAGAGGACCATGTCTGCACAGGTTGAGGGCGGAGTTCATGGACTGCATTCGTAAGTCTCCACCCACTCACGATTTAACCCCACCCACCTGACCCGTCATCGTCCCTTTCCTCATATAACATACCCTCAACACAATGGCCGATTTCACATTTTTTATTCAGTCTAGCGGTCAGAAACTTAGCAATCCCCTCATTGTGTTTTTTTAAGTGTCTCCCAGACACCCCCAAACCAATCCTACATACAGAGTCACGGAAAAGTAGAGTTTTCATGTGAAAATGTCTTTCCTTCTTTTCTCTTATGCTGTCATCATAGATATTCTTTTGTGCCATGTAAGTACCCAGTCCTCATGTCTCTTATAATAAAGCTTTTGAGTTCTGGTGGAGGGGATTGTGTTGGAAAGAGCGGTAAGGTCTGGGATCTTTAGGGGGCATCGAGACGCCGTATTTCATCTGATGTAGTTTCCTCTTTCTCTCATGTCATGTAGACAGTGTCCAATATCCCAGTTTCCCGCTGTGGGTGTTTACTCGTTACACTTTCTTTGGGACTTGTCATACCTTTGAGATTATCTGGAAAGAAACACTGACAAACCTATTGCTACTTTAAGTGAATAGATCACCTGAAAATGTAGATGTTTTAAACGTGACATTTTTTTTAAACACAGAATGAGATGTTGTAAAGAATTTAAGTGCTCATTTTTAAAGCTGCACTTTTTTGGCTATGTATGTAAAAAATCTGTCTCCTTACCTCACGGCAATTCAAAACGGTAAGCTTATAATAATTATTTATAAATTGAGCTGTCGGGTACGATATGGCTGGAAATGTATGTTTAAAATCAAAGAAAAGATAAGGATGTAAAGTAACGTTTCAAGATGCAAAAGTTATGGATTGCAGCTTTAAAAGTCAGTTTGGTTTGTGATGGCAAAAAAAGGGGGGAACTTTTTCGGTGAACTATTCCTAACTATAGGGTGTGCAACGTTATTATATTTTTTTTGACCGTTTCAAATTGTCTAACTCTGACCAATGTAATATCAATAAAGCATCTCATGACTGTTACATAATACGTTTTGTTTCTGTTCCGTCAGTTATGAGAAGCGGTTATACTGAGTCGGGCAGCAAGGGGCAAATAAGATCCGGACCCAACGTTCCATCACCAGCTGTCACCAATCACAGCAGCTGAAACTATGAACAAAAGCTGAGCCCAGTTCTGTCTGGTTTACAGTAAACTCATCAAAATACAGAATTCTTCACACCGGGAAAAACGTACATATTCACATAGAACTGAACGTACTGACTCTGATGCTCTTTGTTTTATCTGTGTCCGGGCTTCCCTGTAAGAAATCAGATGTGGCAGTGGAGAGATTATTTTCCAAATTCTATGAATGTACTACAAAATCATCATCATCATGTGTGTGTGTCAGAGAATGTCTATACATGGTACAGGTATGTTTTCATGAGCTTTGATTTAGCAGAGTTTGATGTTAGTCATTTTGTCAAGGTCTTGAATTTGTATTTTATTTTATTAGCAATAATACTTTCTGTGAGGCACTATGGGTAATTATGTGCGTACCACATTGCCATTAGAGTGTTATGATTTCAGATTTAAGGTATGTTAAAGAAATGCATTTCTCTTTTCAGGTCACAATTCACTATAATTCACATCATGAGTAAGTTCGCTAGAACTAGAGTGATGCCGGTTTATGAGTATCAGCCTTATAATCAGGAATAGTTTACTATTACACGCCTTACTCTAGTCAACCGGTACATAGACACTTTATTCATAGCTTTACTCATCTGCATCAAAAAACATTCAAAAAGCATTTGCATATACATATATTACACATGTTACAGTATAAAAGTAAACATTGGAGCGTTTACAAGGTCAGAATGTGAACACGGTTAAAAGTATATCAGATTCTGGATAAAATTATTCTGTGTCGTAGAACAAAAACTGTATTTTATAGTCTTAAATTTGTATGTCTCCAAATGTCCAAGACTAGAATAATTGCTTAATTTTTTAGATATATTTAGATACCATTTGCTAAAGACGGATGCATAAAGAGCAATGTAAATAAGAGGATTTTATTGCCACATAGTTGAATGTGTCTTTAGTAAGCGGAAAGAAAGTGAGAAGCACCTCTAGAATTGTTAATGGTTTAATTATGTTGAGCAGACATATAAAGCCAAAATGTGATGGGATATCGAGTAAATAATCTCAACGGGGATCTGAAAGGTGATTATTGCTCTGTCTGGGTTTTTTGCTGTTTATTCTACTGCTGTACAGGAAGATAAAACTGTCAATCACAAGGATTTGCATTAATAAAGATGGTAGTGTCATAAGCTGGTAAAAACTCTCATGTATTTACGCCTTCACAACCAATAGGGGGCAGCATTGATCCACCAAAATGGCTTGTAAAGACTGAGGATGCGTTCAAAATGAAATGTGTATTGCCCACTGCAGATTGAACACACGGAGTACTGCCTCAGTATATTGTCTAAAATTATACATATTATTTAATGAGGAACATTTTGGCAATAGTATGATACACTGATGTAAAAGAACTTAATTATATGCATGGTTACATAGAGCCAATGATAATTTGGCATTTTTAATCCTACTTTGTCTATCTGATTAAATAATGTGCTAGGGAAGACAATACACCACTAGTAAAAATAATGGTTGTTATAAGTCAAATTGGAAATGGTATCAGTTAGATGCATTGCATTGTGTAATGCAATTATCCATACTGTGTGTATTTTACTGTCAAGCACATTTGAGCAAATTCAGGTCTTCCTTGCATACAGAAAATTACCAAACTGTATACATACTACAGAAGTGTAATAAATATAATAGTATGCTATTTCAAACGTAGAAAGAGAGTGCAATACAGTGAACATAACTTGGAAGTTAAATACGGACTAAACCTTTGACTTTTATCCAGTATTTTTTCTTTACAAAAAAAAACATTTTTTAACTATGACCCCTTTTTCAAAAGAAAAGTGGCATAGTCTGTAGAAACGTAGTAAAGAATGTAAAGGAAAGAAATACTACTTATTAAAAAAACAGCTAAACAAAAGCAGATGCCATATAAATACAATCGCTGATTAGCTCCTTTAAGCACTTGAAATAAAATAGCAGGAATAATTGTTTTGTCTTTATGCAGTCTTTTGTTTAATACTTTCCCCCATAAGTATATGTGCCAACAGGACATAATTTTCTTAGTCCAGAAAAAAGTTACTCAAGAGACAGAGCTGCCACAGTTTCACTGGGTTTGCAGCAATAATACTGTTGCAATGAATGTATGTCTCCAGTGGAATTCTTATTATAAAACATGTTCATAAGCGCTAGCTTTATTGCTGAAAGGTACTCAAAAGCCCTATGTATAGCCTTCTCCTTTAAATGATCTTGAATAAGTCTTTTAGTCAATCCAAGTGTTTAAACAAGGTTAACTGTGATAAACTGTAGCCTGGCTCAAGTATGGATGTCATTTCTGAAAACTCTGTCAATCAGTGGTTCAGAGGATTCCATGTCACGCTGCAGTTATTCACATGGTTCCGCAACAATAACTTTAGTTTATGTTAATATAAATAATAGTTCATCCATTTAAAAAACACGGTTGCTACTCTTTCACTATAATAAAACTCGTTGTTGACAACTTCATTGTCCTAAGGGTTTTCTTTAAAGTATGCGCCAGCAAATTCTTCTAAAAAAATCCCATCTTTTACATCATAATAAAGTCTTTTGAACTAAAGATGTTAAGATGTTAAAATCTTGCAGGCTGGGCATCATCTCCACTGTTGAACTACAGCTCGATGGTATCACTGCTGACACTCAGAGCATCTATTTGCCTGCATACATGAATGAATTCAGCCTGAACGGCCAGCTCATCAGCAAGCGAATGTGTCTCTACATCTAGGCTCCCTTTGGAGGAAGTTGAACCCAAGGTCTTGTACCGTCTCTGGAATTGCTGCCCTGGCTGAGAGCCCCTGTGTAGGCTGTTCTGCGACTGCTGTATTGAGTTAAACCTTCTGCAATAGTTTGAGTCCTGGCCTCCACTGACAGACGGTCTCCCCACGATAGTGCTCCCTTGCCGGGGTCGGGTGAGTACCATAGGGGGGTCCACATCCCCACAGGAGGCCGTACGATACAGGCTGGGTTCGGCTGTTGAGTTTCCCCGGCAGGGCTGTCCATCCGGTGGCCCACGGGTGCTAAGAGAGAGCTGGGAAGAGCCGAACAAGCTATGTTGAAAGAGAGCCTCGCTGTTCAGAGCTTCATCGATGCTACGTCGTAGGTCGATAGGAGAAGGAGGCCGCAGATCTGCCGTAGAATCGGCATCCAGGCTGGCGAAGGAGGGTGAATGGGATGCCTTGCCCTTGTTTGCGGTTTGGGTGGAGAGCTTGTGCTGAGGGCTGCTGGGATAGTGGAAGTCCAAGCCTTGGGATTCGCTGTGCGGGAGCTCCACCAGAGTGTAGAGTGGCACGCTCTCGCTTTCTCGCCGCGCCATGCCCTCGCGCAATCCTAATTTTTCTGCGGACCGCAGTGACCATCCGCATCGACTCGAGAGAACGGTGGCTTTTGCAGACGCGGCGTTCTCGATTTGTGACTTTTTGAAAAGCAAGCCGAAGCCATTTGGCTTGGTGAGAGGAACACCACAACAGAGGAGGGGGTGAGTTATTATTAGAGCAAGGGTCAGACATACGCCCGCTTCGCACACTCTGCAGCTCAGCTGGAAGGCCCACCAAGGCCAGGGCATCAGACCATCCATGACTCCATTGGTGAGTCCTCCCGCGTAAAGCATGGCGTACAATCTGAGCCCGCCACATGCTAAGAGAAAAAGAGCAGAGAAGACCCCTGCCCTGGCTGCCCTCTCCCACATACGTGCCTCTGTAAATGGACAACGACTGGCGTGGCATGCCGGACGCTCCGGGGAATTTTCGCTGAGCCGGTAGATGTGCTTGGCGTCTGCACGAGCGCAGCAGTACAAAAGCAGGTACGTCATGGACAAAAGTACGGACATCAACAAGAAGGCTGCGGGTGGTATTAGAGGCACAACTGGAAGAGTGGGGAAAAGTTGCAGGATTGCCACAGAAACCATCACCACGGCTACGTGCAACAAGACCAGCGCTGCCAACAGGCAGGAGCTGCGCTGCAAGGTATTCTGGGAAAGAAGCTGAGTGCAAGAACGTGCAGTTAGCAGTAGTAGCAGCAGGCCAAATGAAGCCGCAAGACAGGGGTAGGCGGCCTCGTGCAGCAGTCGCGCAATGCCTGCAGGGATGCGATCTTTTTGGCCGTACGGATCGTAGAGCAGCCACAGGGCCCGGCTCGAACCTGTCAATAGTTGGAGGAGGTGGAGGAGGCTGAAGTAGGCACAGCCAGAGGGCCAGCGCAAGGGCAAACACATCAGGCTGAGAGCGGAGAGCACGGCCACGAGGGAGAACACGCAGCCGAGCCCATAAACCTGCAGCTCCCAGGCCAGGCCCCATGTTGCCATGGCAGCATTCCAGTCAGTCAGCAGAGGGACCAATAGAGGTGGGGTCAGGCATCAAGGGGTGGGGTTATGGTTTCAGTCAAAGGAGGTGGGGTTGACAAGGTGGTGTTATTTGCACGACTTCTCAAGGAATCAGGGGACTGACAGATCCCAGGGCCAATAAGGTTGCAGTTTGGAATTGTGGAAGTGTCTTGCCAGTCATCACCTAGAAATCACAGAACAAAACATACAGTTTTAGGGACGTTTTATATCCGCACATTAAGCATTGCCAAAAGCTAAATGAAAGTAAACGGCAAATTGTCTCAAAGTTTAAAGAAAGTTTTTTTGTTGACAAACAAAATGCTGCATTCTAGCCTGTTTAGACTATAAACTATTAAACTGTTAAATAATTTAAAATAAAGCACATATTATTCATTTATCATAACAAGTAAGGTTTCCATGATGCCCCATTTAACTTACAAATTATAACGCAAGGTGCATAAGACAGGCACCACTTAAATTATAAATGAATGTGTGTTAACAAAAACACAACAGACCATGTTTAATAAATGGTTGCCTGCACAGTTTTAGATATACTGTACGAACAATTTTTCCAAGTGTGAAACGAAGGCATTTGTCACCAATGTCAGTACCGTGACTTGACACAACGGTTTTAATGCGCTGTGCTGTGACGTCATGCGCAGATCGGACTGCGCAGTGCTGCATGAAGTCGAGATTGGTTGCACTTGCACTGTGAGTGAGTTCCAAGATAGATGCATGTCGCCAGGTCAGCATGTGCTCGGTAAACTTTTATCTTTTGTCCTCGGCAATAACAATGGCAATCGTAGCCAATACTTTAAGTTATCTGTGGTAAAAACTAATAGCTAATGCAAATGGTAATCAACCCACAAAAATAATAGTTAATATACTTTTACTGTAATAAACCCTATTCATTTTCATAACCATTTCATGAAAAGTATAAAATGCGGTGTGATTCACAAATCTTTTTCTGACGGTCATCATAAAGAACCGACTCAAAAGAGTGAGTTATTTTGAATCGTTCTTGAATCTGATGCTAGCCTCGATTCTAAACCATTATGAAACTGGCTTTGAATAATTTCTACAATTTTCAATTTCTTAATGCATTCATGTTAAACTATGTAAATACGCTATGTCCCAACTGCAAAAAATGAAAGCTAACGTTACACAGAAACGTTAGTATTGGTTATAATGGGAATTATTTAGATTCAAATTCAGAGTCATTTTTTGTGGGTCTTTGATGTGTTGGGTTCTATTGGTGGGATGTAATCGTGAATGGAAACCAATTTAGCACCAGTAGATCCTCCTGGAATAAGGCCCAATACATACTACTGTATATCCACTGCATGTGGACATTTGTAATGATGATTGTAATAAAAACCTTTATAACTTGTATTTAAAATCAAATCAAATCTCTTTATTTTGCGAGGGCAGCAGCGATAAGGCTTTGATTTATTAGCTGGATGAGATGTGGAAGTAGGCTTATTTAAATGGGTCGTACACATCCTCCCTGACACACATTCACACATGCAGCACAGATAAGAGGGCATTGACTCTGCCATCCTCTTGTGGGTGACTATTTAAAACCCAGTAACTGACACACTTGTCAATGATGTCACCTAAATACCTGCAAGTGAAAAGGGGGCTGATTAAAGCAGGCTGGTATTTCAAAATAAACCCGGTGGTCACTGTTGATCCAAAGTCACTTCATTTCTGTTTGCAGTGTTGATTGATTAGTATTGATCATCAGAAAGTGTTTACGCTTTAGTAATGATTCAGAATACACAGGGGATGAAACTTGAGTCAGCCGTTCTTTAAAGCAGGTGTTATGTAAGGTCAGAGGATCTGGGGTTGTGTTACTATCTCTAAGGATTAAATTTACCTCAAACATTAAAGCCCATTCTGCAAGATGTAAACAATACTGTTCTGGAAGCACTTCCTGTTTCAGTTGCATCGCAACAAAATACCACCAACAGAACTTTAAAACAATGAATTCAATTGCTAAATGGACTTTTATTAAAAATAAATACATTATTTTATTATAAAATAATTAGGAAGTGTTGTTTACGTCTTGCAAAATGGTCTATAGACTCTATAGAGTTTTAATGGACGCACACGCCTGGCCTGGAGTTAACTTCTGGACTGTGTTTGGTTATAATAAACCAATTTATTTTATATTACATTTATGTTATAATATTTTATATTCATATTTTATGGCAGCACCCATTTACACTAAGTGAAAACAGAGACAGATTCATTAAGTAAAAATACCAGCATTTCTTAGCGATATACTTTTAACACTAACTGAAAACAGCTGTATTTTCTTTGGATTAAGTAGAAATAGTAGTTAGATGCTATTGGTACTTATAAATTGTGGCAGATAACGTTACTATTTGCACCTCGGTGTTGTTGTGCATTAATCATTATGCAATAAGTGTAAATCAATATATTTACAAAAATTATTAAAATGATGGCAATTTATTGAGATATTAAAGCCCTACACATACTCCTAATCTTACCCAAACCTAAACTTTATGGATAAAAAATTATTTTAAGTCTTAAAGTGGAGATATTATTACTGTTATTCTTATTTTTCTGTTTGTATACATATTTAAGAGAGAGATACAGGAAGCCTGTTTTAAAGAAGTGATGTAAAAACAGAGATTTCTATCTTGCAGGCATACATCTAAACCGCTACCTCATCATCATCGTTTCATCGTTTTTAGCTTTACATTACATTCAGTAGATTTGACAGTGAGTCACTAGGGGGCGTGAAGCCGGCTCACATCTGCAGTGATAAACTGCTTGTTCGCTGCTGGAATACTGATGTTTTCACTGCAGCTTCAGGAACATTAGGCCGAGCACACGGTGCTGTTTAACAGCTGAGTATACAGCACTGCTGTACACATGCCGTGGATGTTTGTATATTTATATAGTTCATATGATCACAATTTTGGATTTTACAAGTATGTATGATTATCCCTGTGCTGTTGCGTATGTGTTGGTCCAGTATAAACCAGTCTGAGCCAGCACTGAAATTCATAATGGTTTAAACCGGTCATGTTTGTTCCCACGATATCATGGTTCTGTCATGAAATAAAGAGTTGGTGCTAAAAGATTGTTAATTCAATTACCTGTAGGGGCATCTGTCAGATCTTTTGTTTTCTCAGATGGCCACAGATAGTCTATCAGCCCTCTTGGCAAATTCGTACCATCTAGAGTTCCTCTGGCATATGGTGTCTGAGCAGGAGCAGAGGACTTCCAGGGTGTCTGGTAAGTTCCCTGTTTGGTAGGGATCTGGGATGTATATGTCTCTGCATAAGCAATAGGTGTTATGGACTCTGTACTCCAGGTCTGAGGTTTTAAATCAGGATTTTGTGTTCTCAATGAATGAGTTTCAAATGACAGCGCAGTTTTGCCTTTCATGCTAAGATTGTACTCATCAAATCCTTCCGTTTGAGGTCCCTCTTCATCTCTCTGGATGTCTGAAGGGATTTTAGGGTAAGAACTTTTGGTCCATGGTGCTTTTGAGGCTGAAAGTAAGACCGGAAGTGCTGTCACTGGACCTTTGGTGGTCTCCTTTGAGTTTAATAATTTTGTGGATAAACTAAGGATGGTATGAGTAGTCATGTCCATTTTGGTGTGCCATGACGTCCACGCTGAGCTCCTGGCTGGATTAGCGGTTGTGTCTGTGTCGGTGGAAGAGAGGGCTCTATTTAGAGATACAGCACTCAGGTTACCACACAGCCAGAAACTGAAGACCAGCAGGAGCGCTCGACTGTGAGGGGTCATACTGACACACTTCTCAAGATATTACATCCCAGAAAGTCACTGGTCTACTTTCACATTCTGTGCTGGATCTGAACCTGTACACAACATGACAACAGAGCATTGATTTGGGTAAACAGATGCAGATTTCACATAAACATTTGTTCACAGGATTGGGTATACTGTATCTTGGTCCATTGCAGTGGAATTAAAGTGAAAGTTCACCCAAAAATTATTCTGTCATCATTTACTCACCCTCTTGTCATACCAAACCAGAGTTATAGTTTTGTTTTTAGTTTTTGTTTTACTAATATTTTTAATTAGCTTTTATTTTTTAGGTTTTTATGTTAATTTCAGTTACAATGTTAGCCATTTTGTTATATGCTTTTGTCATTTATATTTATTTGATTCTTTTTTATGTTGCTCTAAAAATGTATGCATTTTATTTTAGATTTTGTTTATAATTTATTATTTTAGTGCCTTAAACTTATTTCAGTTTAATTCTGAGGCAAAACAAATATTTTTTGTTTATTTTTTGGTGAATATTACATTTGATTTTAATAAATAGAAATGCTTTCAAAGTTTTAATTTTAGTAAATTAAAATAACCTTGTTTCAAAACTGTGTAACTTTCTTTCTTCTGCAGAACACAAAAGGTGATATTTTAAACAATGTTGGTAACTGAATAATGACGGTACCCATTCAATACGTATAGACACCAAACAAGTGACCAACATTTTTAAAAATAACTTCTGTTCTGCAGAAAAAAGAAAGTCATAGAGGTTTGAAATGACAAGAGGTTGAGCAAATGATGACAGGGTTTTTATTTTTGGGTGAACTATCCTTTTAAGGTTAAGCATATTTCTTAGCATGTCAAATTCTAAACCAAAAAAAAAAAAAGAACATAAAGTAACGATCTGAACAGCATGTAATGTTTTCTAACACGTAATGTATTATTTATTTGTTTATTTATTTATTTATTAAATATGTTATGAAGTGTGGAAAAAACTTTATTATTCTTGGGTTCCCAGGGTTGGCTGCATGTTCTGGGTAGGAGGGAGGTTTGGTGTCTCTTTGTCTTTTTAAAGGTTAAAAACCCCTGCATGCTTCAGACACACAAGATTCCCCCTTACCAAAATCACTACTTTATAGAGCAGGACAGGGACATTACAAACCACACTGATGTATTGTAAACAACTGTCAATTTTCTTATGCTTAGACAACATATTTTACATACATTTTTACATATATGTAATTATCTGTATTTATCTGTATTTTTTTATATATTTTATTTATTCTGTGTAATGTTATTTGTAGGCTCCATGGTTCTGAGAGTGACCCAATTTCAATCCTCTATATGTATGTACTGAACATGTGGCAGAATTGACAATAAAGCAGACTTTGACTTTGAACCCACAATATCTTATACACTATGACACAAACAAAGGTCATATGCATTGCACTCTGAACAATCTTTGATAAGAGATTTGAAAACATATTAAGACTATAACACTGTGAATAGCATCTCTTAATGCTTAGATTTATGTTAAATGATATGATCAGTTTATGCAGTCTCTCTTTACTTGCTTTTCTGTCTCCTCGATGCGGCATTTATCTTTTATGTTTGGGCAGTAGAAAGAGATGCTGGTCTAAATACAGAGCAAGCACCGTTTCTGCATCTTCTGGCATCATCCAGTGACACATTTTCACACCGCAGCAATCCAACTCACACACACACACACGCAGACGCAAACTTTGATTTACGATATACAAGAAAGGTGCTCACCCTGGGACGCATGGATAAAGAGTCTAAAATAGGAGTAATCCTTCTTCCTGTCGTCCTGGTGCAGAAAAGATTTGATTCTGTCCGTGCTTGCAGGGCCGTCTGTTTTAGCACTCTCTCTCTAACACACACATACCCATCTATCTCAGTCCCTTTCGCATGGGCACACACACGCTATCTGACACACCCCCTTTCTGTATCCCATCTCCCCTCTCTCTCTGTTCTCACAACATCAGCGTCTGTCCCAAAGCGTCAGGTGTCTGATCTCTTTTTCCTCCAGATCTGGATCAACCATGTTGATGTTTCACCTTCTGTGTTACATCACTGAGCATAATGCTGGTGTAGAAGAAGCCGCAAGCTATCCAATGCAGAGATGGTCTGAAAAAAGAAAACTGTAGAGAGACAGTATATTTCAAATGCAAGAGGATTAAGCTCTGCAGCCCATTCAGTTAACCGAATCAATACACAATATCGAATGTAATTTTCTGAATCCCTTAGAGAGACTGAGATCAATGTGCAGCCAATGAGTCAATGTGTGGAAGGGCCACAACTCTTCAGAATTTTTTTTGTCATGATTCTGCCCCATCATGTCATGTTTCTCTTGATCTAGTGGCAGGATCATGACAGAGCCTAATGTTTTATGTGTGGAGAGAGGCATTAGGGCCCTTCCATCCCTCTCGTTTGCGCATTAATAATTGTTAATGATTTCATGCCCCGCACCTATTCCCTTATTTCATGCCCATGAGTATCATGTGCTGGTTCATTGTTATTTGATTCATGTGGGTGTCCTTGTCTTGTCCGTGTAGTCTAGTCTTTTGTAAAATATGGTCAATGTTATCTTCAGTCTTATTAGGTGTAGTTAGTCCTTGTTCCTGTTCTCATGTCCGGTTATACCCTTGTTTTTGTTTTACTCCCTTACGGGTTTTTGTTTTGTCTTTGTTTTATTTATTATTAAAGTCTTATTAACCCCTTACCCGCAGTCTGCACCTGGGTCCTCTGTCCTTGCACTCACGCCATCTGTGACCATTTTTATTTACCTACATGTAAGCTTTCTACTGTTTGTACTATCTAATAATCAGTTCATACTGTAACCTCAGATGATAATGCATTACTGGCAATTGTTAAAACAATATTTTTAATAATTGAAACATTAAAACATTGTGTTTTAGATGCTGATGTGCTTATTTTCTCACCAGTCTACTTTTTCTGTCTCTGGTTCCACCGTGTAAGACTCACGCAGTATATAAGGAAATCTTCATGCTGGGCAGTGCAGCTTTAAAAGGAGTGAACTTTAAAAGGCAAGAGTGGTATTAGAATCTGTGAAAGTACATAATAGGTATATGGATTATTTTATTTTTGCAAATTTTCTTCACACCTTAAAGGGACAGTTCACCCAAAATTTTTATTCTGTCTTCCTTTACTCACCCTCGAGTTGTTCCAAATCTGTTTACAATTCTTTGTTCTGATGAACAAAGAGAAAGATATTTGGAAGAATGCTCGTAACCAAACAGTTCTTGGCCACTATTGACTACCATAGTAGGAAACATGACAATGGTAGTCAAGAGTGCCCCAGAACTGTTTTACATTCTTCAAAAATTTTATTTTGTGTTCAACAGAACATAGATGTTTACAAAGAATGTTTTCCTACTACGGTAATCAACTGTGGCCAAGAACTGTTTGGTTACAAGCATTCTTCCAAATATCTTCATTATGGGATTTGGATACAGATTTGGAACAATTTGAGGGTGAGTGAATAAAGAATAAATTTCTGGGTGAACTGTCCATTATTTAAGCTTTTTTATATTAACAATTTCTTTTATCTATTTACTGATCTTGTCAGACAGGACATCCACACCAGTGTTAGTAAATAAGTGTGTGCAAACACTTCCCTTTTCATAACACATAAAGGCATTTACACCCCAAAATAATCCTCATTTACTAAGACTCTTGTAATTCCAAATATATGACTTTCTTTCTTTCTTCTGCAGAAGACAAAAGAAGATTTTCTGAAGAATGTTTGTAACCAAAAAACATTCAACTGACTTTCGTTGTATGAACACAAAACCACATTTCTCAAAATGTCTTCTTTTGTGTTTCACTGAAGTCTTATACAGGTTTAGAACGAGATGATAGTAAATACATGATGACAGAATTTGTTTTTTTGTGCGAACTATCCTTTTACAATTCAATGAGTCCAGTTTAGATGGTTCAGATAGATTCACCGGTTTGTGTGGTCAGACAGAATGAGCAGGATGTAGATCAATCCTTATTAAAACAGACCCCGAGAGAATGTAAACTGGGGCAGTCCCATAAAAGTCTACTTGTAGGAATGGTTAGGGCTCATGCACTTTTATGTTGGTTAGTAAACTGATGATGATATCTTGTAATCCTATGAAAAACAAAATAGCACCAACAATTTACCTCCTTGTACTTAATTAAAGCCTTTCTTGATTATGCTTAACATATATATTATTTATTATGAATTGCATCATTCTAGTAATAGTCATGCCTATGTTAAATTGTTCAGATCAGGATTATCTTTCAGTCTGACATGTATACTACAAAACGGTTAAAAGCACTGCACACGGTCTGTGTACAGGAAGGCACCAAATGAGCTGGAACTAAAGGGGTGTTTGGTTTTGAACAATGACCCAGATGAGCTGATTTAAACATATGACATCAGCCTGGTGCAGAGTCAGATCCCCCAGGCTACAAGGCTGCGTTTATGGCCCTACCAATCATATGCATCGGTGCCGATGTGAAGGGGGCTTGTGAGGTTGTGAACCCATGCAGCAATGCTGACTTCTGCAAACAAGACAGCACTACTACCATCATTCTGCAGTCAAAACTAAGCACGCAGATGGAATTGTGATGCAGTTGGAGTAAAGATATCACAGAGTCAGCCTTACAAATGTCCTTCCAAATCCCGAAGTATCCCCACATGCCACATAATGGTCGAAAATTTCACAAGTGTACTCAAATGCCCACATTGATTATTATCTGACAAAAGCTTGGACAGATGTGATTGCTGGTGAACTTTCTCACTACGCCACCTGCTGGGAATAAAGTGTGGTGCAGCCTCTGTATCACGCTTGTTCTGTCGCATCATGCGTAAAATAAGAGCAAGCAAATGCGCCAGTCCGCTTACCCACGCTTGCAGTTTGTCTCTTGGCCACTCGTCTGCGCGCACGTAGAGTTTTCCGTGCTCGTTCAAGTGGCTGTGAAGACAGCATGCGTGTGTGTGGAACCTTATCATTAAGCGATGGGACACATTTAGCAAGTGCAGAAATGTTTCTTCAGATCGTGGCAGCGGTTGTAGTTGTCATTGTTCTGTTAAGGACGACTTACAAATACAGGACACAGCAAAACACTGAAACAGCTGAGCTGAGTGCATTTCAGGTGAGAGAAATGTATTATACGTATTTAGAGTTTATTCCCCCTCATTTCTACATATATTGTTCTGTAACGCTGCTTTCCAACAATGCAACACTTAAAACGCACTATAGGAATACGTATTGAAACGTATCTCCATTGAAACAAGGTTTATGATGTTACGCAGGTCGGTTGTAAGATGAACGAGGCACAATCATTTTTATACGTGTGCACATTTGCAACGATTGCAGGTTTATGAAAAGGTAAATTGGTTAAAGTACGCGTCAGTGTGTAGCTGTCAATTTATTGACAGGCTGTTGATGGCTTGGCCCTGATACATTTGTGCCAGTGACGTTTCTCCTCTCACTCAGCTGTCACACAGCATGAAGAATCAGTACCGTACGTTACTATCATTACGTTGATGATCACACGTTACGTAGCACAGCGGGTTTATAATCGGGTTTAAATACACCCGTCTTTTAACGACGAGTTTAACGCAAAGTGATCATTTATATAGTCGCCGCTCAATGAAGTGTATTTCTTTCATCTCCTCGTGCACGCGCCTATTTCATCCTCGCGCACGGCGTCACCGTGTGTCACATTCACGCCACTGCAGCATCAGCAACTGCTCGCAATTCAGCGCAGAAGCAGGTAAGAGTATCGGAGTTTTGTACGAATAGATTTGATCGAGATATATATTAACGAGCAGGTGTCGGATTTTGCATGATATTTTGAATATAAATGAGGGGGAAATGTGTTATTTTGTGTTTTGTTATGTTTTTTCCGGATTGCTAATGTAAAGCTAGTCATGCTAGCACGCTGAAATTTACAACCGACTGCTCGATGTAACTCAATATAAAGGGTTAAAGTGCACTTTGAGCACACGAATATCTTACAGACATTTGTCTTTACCTTAATTGTATTGATCAGCATTTAGATATTTATATAAAAGTTTTTGACTAACTGTTTTAGCTGATTTGAGTAGCATTTTCACCAGTTGAAGAGATGGTAATTGTCAGAAATTATGATTTTTCTTTTCCAAAATATAATTTTAGGGTTTTGTTTTAAACATCAAAACATTCAAACAATACACAATATAGAAGACAAGCCGTCCATTACTGGAACTTTGGTAAATAACGTGCACATTCTTATAAATATCATTTTATAGTTTTCTAATGTATATAGGACCGATAATTAAGTTGTTTTTGAGCTGAGGTTTTATTCTCTCTTTAAGCATGAGGGCTCTGTGTTTCTTGTCATTGACCTTGACCATTAAGCACATAAGCAGCAGGGCCGTGCAGAGACCTTTAAAGGGGCAGGTGCTCAAAGCAAAAAAGGGGCACATGGAACAAGGCTTTAAATAGGGCTGTGCTCAAAACATCAATACTGTATATCGTGATGAATTCCTTGCTGATACATGTATCAATATGGATGCTTCTGTAATGATACAGCAGCAAATGTCATGATGCAGTTTTGAAAAAGAAACAGAACAGAAAAGACCATTCTAATGTTTAAAAGTATAAAATTATTTTATTTGCACCTATTGATAAATCTTGGATTAGAAACTGAAGTGAATTAAATTGTCCAAACCTTAAAGGGACAGTTCACCCAAAAATACAAATTCTGTCATCACTTACTCACCCTCAGATTATTCCAAACCTGTATCAATGTTTTTGTTCTGTTGAACACATATTTGGAAGAATGTCAGTAACCAAACACATTTCATCCCCAATTTATTGCCATAGTAGGGAAAATAAATAGTATTGGAGTCAATGGGGGATGAGATCTGTTTAGTTACTGACATCGTCCTTTGTGATTAGCAGAACAATGAAATGTATACAGGTTTGAAACAATCTGAGGGTGAGTAAATATGTTTGGGTGAACTGTCCCTTTAAGGTTTCCTCTCTGATGTACAGAACAACAGCTGTTATAGTAAACTCTGCAGGACATGGTCACTATTAATGAAATAAACGTGTCCACTGTATCATGACATATTGTACTGTAAGGTTGTAGGCAATATGCTATAAAACACTGTGGGCTGAAATAATTTACAAGAAGCAGCTGATGTTGAGGGGGCTGCTGGGGATGTTGCTGCTGCTGCTGTCTTTAATGTTGTAGAAAATAGAGTTTATCATATTAAAAATGTAATTCTGTTCTAACCCTCTTCTGAATTTATTCATTTTTTTAAATGATAATGATGATAAGAAAAACAACACTGATGAGTATAATTCAGAGGAAGTGAAAATCTGAATAAGCCTGTTTAACCGGTATTTTGATAACTGTTTTGAAGGCACTCTACCGTAATAATAATACTTCCAAAGTATTAACAGTTTTAGTCAAATGACATAAATACCAGACCCCTCGACACCCGTGAAACCTTTCTCCCCCAAACAGCAAAGATTCCAGAAGTAAACATGCACCTTTGTTTATATATTTCTGTGTGTAGATGTAGCATTAGCTGCTCAGCTAAGGTCAGTTCAGGGCAGACTACACACACAAACGCCGTGCATGCTCTCTTCTCGGCGCACACCGCACGTGCCTGATAAACAGTTTTAGTGTACTAAATTTTAAGTAATGCAGTAAAACCGGTAAGATTGGCAAATCATTGGTTTGTGAAGGAGCAAGTTGTGTATTCATGAAAGTGTAAGTAGTACTTTAAAGTCACCATGAAATCAAACAGGTGTTTTACACAATGTTGAAGTGATTATTATAAATGATTGATCCGTGCACACCATTATTTTTTCAAAATGAATTAGCACTTGTAAACTTTAATCAAAAACATTAAGCTCCTCTCAACAACAACTCTTCACCACATGACGTCAGCAATAAAAAAAGAGTTAGTTCTATACTGACTGTCCAACGGTCAGGCATTTTTAACCCTCCCCTCCAGGCCCATAACTGAAATGTGACCTCTGCATCTTACCCATCCATAGAGTAGTGAACACACGCAGAGCAAGTCGTGAACACGCGAACGCCCGGAGCAGTGGGCTGCTATCACTGCAACGCCCAGGGGGCAAGCGCCTTGCTCAAGGGCACCTCAGTCGTTACCCGCCGGCCCTGAGAATCGAACCGGCAAACTTCTGGTCACAAGTCCGACTCTCTAACCATTAGGCCACGATTATTTAAATATAAATAAATAAATGTAATTTTCAGAACTTTATCTGATATTACATTTTCTTAACTTGCCTACGTTTAAACTATGGTGGACATTTAAATGAACTGTAATAAATAAATAAAGGAAATCAATCTAAGAAAAATGAGAAATAAGATATAGAATTAAAATGGAAGATTGTCAAGTTAATTCAAGTCAACTTTGTTTATATGGCGCTTTTTACAATTATCATTCTTACAAAGCAGCTGTACATAAAACATATTGACTATAAGCAAAACATTTATAGCACACATTTAAGATAAGGGAGAGAGAGACACAGGTCAAATATTAAACAGACTATAAATTCCTATATGTAATATTAATTGAGTAAAACTTTAAAATAAATACCGTGTCACCATGAAATATATATTTACTGTGAAATAAAATGACTCATTCCGTGAAATAGATTTTTGTCCATTCCGCCCTCCGCCCATGTGCTCAGAGGTCTGTCAACATTCTCTTGGAAAAGCATTCCAGTGCTGTTTTGACCCACATCAAAGTACATGTGCATGTTTTCTGACAGCCAGGTATTGACATGTTGATGTTTGAGTACACACACGTTATCACTCCATTTGACCTTGTTCCAATAATACTCCAACTGTCCACTGACAGGGAAACTGTCATTTTCATTTTTCCTTTGGTTATCAAGAATTAACAGTGCATTAAATGTATAGTTCACCAAAAGAAAGAAAGAAAGTCTTGCAGGTTTAAAATGACATGAGGGCGGCGAGTTAATACAATAATTTTATCCCCTCAAAAGCAATCACAGGTCAATAAATGTACATGTGCCAGCTCAGTGGTTCGAGCATGGCGCTAGCAACGCCAGGGTCATGGTTTCGATTCCAGGGATTACACATACTCATTAACAAATGTAAAGTATGATACAATGTCAGTCACTTTGGATAAAAGCATCTGATAAATGTAAATGTATGGAAATACAAATGAACATATCTGAGGCAGGGGGCAGTAGTGAACATATTTCCTCCGTGCCAGTGGAGACATTGAGTATGGTATGTCAAAGTCAAGTGTACTGTTTCCAAACAATAAACTGTTCTTTTCCAACTGTGATCTCTCTTTAGCTCACCTGCTCTCCTGATGTCATGCTTTCCAGAGCGGGAATCATGGTAGGGGTGACTGCCCACAAGATCAGTAAGCATGTCACCTTCCTCGTGAATGACATAGGGGCAACTCCAGCATCCGCCATTCCACCTGGTCGGACCAAACCTTTGTGTCTGTTGTTGCCTTGGCTTGGCTTCAGACCACAGGCCATCGCCAAGTATTGTGATATTTACATCCGCACAGGCTTTGATATACTTGTTGTGGAAAGTGAGGTGAGCCAGTTCTTATGGCCTCGTTGGGGGCTGGAAAATGGTGCCCATGTGCTTGAACTGTTAGAGAGCGAGCGCTTCTCTCAGCGCCCCCTGCTGGTTCATGCCTTTTCCATAGGGGGGTACACATTCAGTCAGGTTCTTATTCATGTGACTAAAGACAACCAGCGTTGCCAAAAGCTGACAAATAGGATCAGGGGTCACATCTACGACAGCCTGGTCATGGGTTCATTGGATCACATGGCTGTCGGTAGGTGTTGTATATTTTTCTCAAAAAGTTCCTGTGTGCATTAAATGATCAAAAAGTTATATAATGATATAATGAGTACTTTTAACTTTAACAGTAAGTATACACATACCAATATAGTTCAGATTGCAATGACTACCTAAATAACCTTGAAATTGGTCACTGACCAGCTATTAACTGTTAACCAACAAGACTGTGATCCAGTGTTATTTTGACCATTCCAAGGATATGTTAATTTGGTTCAGTGGTTTTTATAGCGCTCTGTGCCAATGGGCACACATACTTTAAATGATCATATGGATAAATAAAAAACAGTGTTTATAGCACCCTCATGTGTTCATACTGTTAATTGTCAGACTAAATGTTTCCATCTTTTTTCCTGTCTGATCGTTTTGTTGGTTTGTTTGTTCTCCAGGCGTTGGTAAGACCATGTTTCCCCGGCTGGAAAGTCTTGTGAGGAGAGCTAGCCATCTGTATTTCCGTGCCTTTAAACGCCACACAGTCGACTATTTCAACACTTCAATTGGTGTGTTCTGGAACACTCCCGTGACGACGCCTGCCCTGTTTTTCTTTTCTGAGAATGATGCGCTGTGTGATTATAAGAGCTTGGAGGAGATGATAGAGTTTTGGAGCAAGCGGGGCATAACTGTGGAGAGCAAGAAATGGGAGGAGTCTGTTCATGCAGGTCATCTACGTACCCACCCACAGGAATATCTGTCCACACTTGAGAACTTTGTGCAATCTCTCAACATGGTGCCAATGAAGGCCAAAATGTGATTCTGCTGTGACTATCATTTATTTGATCAAATATCAGATTAGCCTGAAGTGTCACAGACATTTTGTGTCTTCTTGGTTCAAGTGGTATTAGGTCAGATTCTGTGTTTCTTAATCCTTATATTTTTATAAATATTTAGGATATATTGTTAATAGAAATGTGAAAAAATTTTTATTGACTTGTTTGCAAAATAAGAAAAAAACACTTACTAAAATCTGCCCAAAACAAAATCTAATTATATTAATAAAAATTGTAAATAAATCTTAACCTAAATCTGTGCATTTTCTTCTATATGTGTGGAGAAGTATGTAAAATCCAATTAGATCAGATATGGTCAAATGGACATGGCAGTATGTGATTTAAAAACGTATTTAATATTAATTTTGCTATGGCGAAATGAATGCAGCACATGCTATTACAGCACATTCAAATACGATTAAAAGTGTGCAGTAATAACTAATAGCCAGAAGATGGCGCCATTGTTTCTTCTGAAGTAGTTGGCGCTTTCCCCCAAACTCAAGGTAGCTTTACAATGAGCGCTTTCAAGCAAAAATACATTTTCAAACAAATATGTTTTCAATCGTGTTTTGAAGATGGATAGAGAAGAAGAGTTACGGAGCTATATGGGTGAAGAATCCCATAACACGGGGGCATCAACACTAAAAACACCCGCAGTGGACAGTCTATAACTTGGGAATGCTAAGAAGCCCCAAATCAAATGATCTAAGAGACCGAGTTGGTATATGTGGGTGAATTAGGTCTTTAATATAGCCTGGTGCAAAACTGTTCAAAACCAGTTAAATTGTGTCAAAACTGCAGGACCCTTTCGACAAATTGTTTATTTAATAAAATGAACATACAACAAAATTCAACAAATCGTTTATTTAATACAATTATTATACAACAAAATAATAATAAAACTTAATATTAACATAAATTAAATATAAATAGTTATATTATTAGACATTAGCCAAACAGAAACCGGAAGTTAACTGGGGGTCAGGCGCACGCGCGTCCGATGAAACGGTCTATAGCCCCATTCGGACGGTAATTGTTCGGACGCATAGACTGGACTATTTCGGTCACAGCCAGAGTCTGCGCAGTTGTGAGCACGATATCGAGGTTGCGCCCATATTCCATGAAGCCTCAATCGTAAATGTAGGTGTTTAAGGGATTAAAGTCTCTGATGCATTAAGAATACTGTAAATGTCAGCATAAAGAGCACAGCAAGACTCGCATAACGCCCCATCACAGGCACGCGTGAAGCGCTTCTGCGAACGGAGAGAAAGATCAGGGCCGCTGCTTCACTACACAGAGTGGAAGATAATAAAAACAAAAAAGAAGACAAGAAAAAACATGAAAACATTTCAAATGGGCATTTAAAAAATATAATTGTCATGTGACCGTGCACGTTAGAAGGGCGTTTTCGGGGTTCGCAGGATTTCAAGCAAACTCGCACCTACACCGTGAATTTCTGTTTCTCCGGATGCATAAGTTTGATCACCAAGAAGCCACGCCATCAGGAAAGAGCTTTTGGGGCGGTCTCATTAAGCGAACACCCACGCTTGCAGTGTTTCATGTGACCACTTGACTACATGGATGAAGTATTTCCCGTATTTGGCTCAAGTGTTTTAGTGGCTGTGACGAGCAGCACATGTGTTTGTGTAGAGCCGTATCTTCATCCGATGGGACATTAAGCAAGTGCAGAAATGTCGGTTCAGGTCGTGGCAGCGGTTCTCGTTGTTATTGTTCTTTTAAGGACGACTTTCAAATATTACAAATACAAAACACAACGAAACACTGAAACAGATGACCTAACTTTGAGTGAATTTCTGGTAAGTTTTTTTCTACCCCCCTTATTTCTATATCTTTTTTTCGCTGTTTGTTCTAAAATTCATTTTCTAATCACGCAAAATGGTTAAAAAAGCCCTTAAGAAATACGTTTGTTTATGACGAGTTGTAAGATTTAAATGCTTTAGGCATGTGTTAGCCTATATTGTATTATTAAATGATTATTTCATCGTTATGTTATGTTATTATTTAATATAATCAATAGGACTAGTAGACTATCTCTTCTGTGAATACTTGACAGACAAATGAAAAAAAATAAACTAACCCTTTCTCTCAACAGGTAGTGGTCTAGCTTTTGTTGAAACCAGTAACTTTGTATTGGCACTTAATGTATTATGGCTCCTGTATGACATATCGCTTATCCTAAACTCTTTGTAAGTCGCTTTGGATAAAAGCGTCTGCTAAATGTCTAAATGTAAATGTAAATGTAGACTACATAAGATGCATGTGCACGCAAAGGGCAATTCTAGAACAAGGCATAATAATAAGAGCTATACAGCAGCATATCATTTCATTGAATGTACTAATGTGCAAAAATGTATGCAGATTTTCAAGTTTATGAGGTTAGGTACAGGGTATTTGATGGCTTGGACTGAACTGCGAGGCGGATGCTGCTGCATGATTCGCATGAACGCGGAGATAAAAGAAATTCAGTTTCTTGACGCTGTGATTCACCTTCAGTTTTAAGCACACATGCAGTTTAAATGGACTGGATTCTCAGCCAAATAATGCAATAAATTGGGTACGATTTGCAGATCGTTGTTCTGTAAAAGAGCATCACATGTGTTTCTTAGAAATGTAGTACACATGGGAATGTACTCTTAAGAACTTTCTGTACTAGTGGTGTAAATAAACAGATCATTTAGCTAGTGTTCAATACAGTAAAGTCCATGTGAAATGTTAGGTACTGTGTGTTCTTGGAGGTCTGCCAACATGCTTATTAAAGAGCATACCACTGATGTTTTGATCTGCATCAAAATACAGGCACATATCGCTCATGTCGACCTTTGAGAACACACAACTGCATTTGGTTGGCTTTTTTCTTTTCATTGGCAATGAATTAAAGGGAAAGAATAAAAATGCTGTTCACGTTGTCCAGAACCTGAAATGTCTCGGTGGTTTTATGTCCATAGAATAAAGTAAGGGCCAGTCATGTTTGGCCACCAACATTTTTCAAAATATCTTCTTTTGTGAACCGCAGAAGAAAGAAAGTCATACTTTTTTGGAACAGCATAAGGGTAACATGAAAAATTGGTTTGGGTAAACTATCCCTTTAAAAGCAACCACAGACCGAGTGCAGAGTTTTCATAAACGTGCCAAAGTAACATACAAGTGGCCTGAGGGCAGTATTGACAAAACGGGCACACTTTGTCAATGCCAGGTGTTCTGTTAACAAACTAGAAATAGTTTTTTCCAACTTTGTTCTCTTTTTAGCTCGCATGCTCTCCCGATGTCATGCTTTCCAGAGCGGTGACTGCCCACAAGATCAGTAAGCATATCACCTTCCTCAGGAGTGACCAAGTGGCAACTCTGGCGTCTGCCGTTCCGCCTAGTCAGCTCAAACCTTTGTGTCTGTTGTTGCCATGGCTCGGCGCCAGACCTAAGGCCATCGCCAAGTATTGTGAAATTTACATCCGCAACGGCTTTGATATACTTGTTGTGGAAAGTGAGGTGAGCCGGTTCTTATGGCCTCGTTGGGGCCTGGAATATGGTGCCCATGTGCTTGAATTATTAGAGAGCGAGCGCTTTTCTCAGCGCCCCCTGCTGGTCCATGCCCTTTCCATTGGCGGATACCTGTTCAATCAGGTACTCATTCATTTGGCTAAAGACACCCAGCGTTGCCGAGAGCTGACAAAAAGGATCGGGGGTCACATCTACGACAGCCTGGTCATGGGTTCGTTGGATCACATGGTTGTCGGTACGTAAAGAGATTGCACTGTATTGTATATTTATTTCAAAAAGTTTCTCCTTGCACTAACAGGGTTGCATAATTCAAATGTTATAATGATGAGTAATGAGTTATTTAATCATTTAACAGTAATTGTGTGTATAACAGTATAGTTGTTATGAAACGGCATGTTTTTGAAATTTCGATTGCAATGTTTCTATAAACTGCAAAACTCTTTATTGTCTTGACTTATCAAAATATCAAATTGGGCTTGCATAGATAGTGAGTCATACCTTTTGTAAATCACATTCAAACTGATCGCTGACCAGCTATGAATAGTTTACCCACAAGACAAACCTGCGACCCAGCGCAACTTCCAGAAACTTGATAATTTGGTTCAGTGTGATTCACTAGCTCTTGAAAGCCGTCACATTTCTAATCATTTTGGTGGTCTGTTTGTTCTCCAGGTGTTGGTAAGACCATGTCCCCTTGGCTGGAAAGTCTCGTGAGTAGAACTTGCCGTCTGTATTTCCGTGCCTTTAAACGTCAGACAGTCGACTATTTTAACTTGGCAGTCAGTGTGTTCTGGAACACTCCCGTGATGACGCCTGCCCTCTTCTTCTTCTCTGAGAATGATGCGCTGTGTGATTATAAGAGCTTGGAGGAGATGATAGAGTTTTGGAGGAAGCGGGGCATTACTGCAGAATTCAAGAAATGGGAGGAGTCTGTTCATGCAGGTCATCTACGTACCCACCCACAGGAATATCTGTCCACACTGGAGAAGTTTGTGCAATCTCTCAACATGGTGCCTCTGAAGGCCAAAATGTGAAACTGGGATTCTGCTGTTTGAGTGATTATCACAGATTTTATTAAGGCAGCGGCTATTTTACACAAAGTGAAAATAGCAGCATTTCTAAGCGATATGCTATTTACACTAATCGAAGTAGAAATAGTAGATGCTATTGGTACTTATAAATAGTGGCAGATAACGTTACTATTTGCACCTCAGTATTGTTGTGCATTAAACATTATGCAATAACAACAGCGTGTAAATCATAAAAAAAATTATTTAAATGATGGCAACTTATTGAGTTATTAAGGCCCTACCCCTAACCTTACCCTAAACCTAAACTTTATGAATAAAAGTTTAAGTCTTTAAGTTATTGTAAACAAATGTCTTTATGATCTGTAATGTAAAAGAAAAAGTAAAACAGCGTTTTCAACGAGAGGTGGATTAGAACCCCAGTCTCAAATAGTCAAGCTCTACATACTCCATACCTTAAGCCACTGGAGTCGCTGTTAGAAATGGTGTCGGTATTATAATTTTTCTATTCCAATCACATATTGGTGGGCAGAATAAGTGCAAGTAGTCTCTGCCTTTTACAGAGAATGTGTAGCTAACATCACGCCTTATGTTGCATGTTGCAGTAGCGCCGCCATCTTGGGAGGGTCATAGGCTACTCCACTGCTGTTATTGTTTTGATATGTACCCATACTTGTTTTGTTTGATATATGGAAAAAAACAAAAGTGGAAGAACCAGGGGCTTTTCCTGAACGACTCTGTGTAATGCTATTGCAGTTTTTGCTCTTCTTAGTTCAAGGGGTAGTTGGTCAGATTCTGTGTTGCAAAACTGAACAGTGTCTCTTAATCCTTACAAGTCTTATCAAAAATATTTCAACATTTGTTTTACCAACATGTCTGTGCTTTTGGTTAATTTCTGTAAAGCCACAATCCTTCAAACCCTCCAGATCTCATACTGTCCATTTAAGAGGGTATATCTTTATATGTTCATACTAGTTCATCTCAAAAGGAACTTGGTTGTGAACATTATTTTTACTATGCAAATTATTTTTTTTATTTTAAATCTATTTTTTTTAAATAGGCTAAATAAACCACTTGTCCACTTGAATTTTTTTATTTTAAATCTATTTCTTATTTTCTTATAAATAAACCACTTTGCCAAACCTGCCAATGACAAAGTCTATCGATGTTTATAAAACACGGTAAATAAATCTTCCACTGTATCTGTGCATTGTCTTCTATAAGTTTGTATAGTATGTAAAATCCAATTAAATCAATAATATGATCATAAATGCCTGTGCTATTCGTGCACATTTCAATACAATACAAATTGCGCAGTAATAGCTATGAGCCACAAGATGGCGCGATGAATATATATGACAGACGATTACAAACCCTAACAAATGTTCTTTTAATTGGGCGACAATATCCATACAATTAAAGATTTCTAACGTGAGATTTGAGCAGAGCTCATCGTTAAGCCTACACGTCAATAGACAGAATTGTAAATTTGTCAATTTATGCACCGCTACGCAGATCAATGGCCTCATGACATCACATTAAATAACACGAGACTGGAGCAACTGGAGAGAAAACTGCCCCGTATATGATTTCAAAGCTCATTAGTGTCAATTATTGTTGCGCTAATAGGTCTGCGCATCTCCACACGCGCGCACCGACTGATTTAACATGTTACAGGTGTCCGCATGTTGCCAAGCGAAATATTACTTATAAACAGCTTCGAAGACAACACGATACGTATTTTCTCTGCTGTTTGCCCTAACATACAAACGCAACCTCGTGACTATCATAACAAAGTTGAGCTGTGTTCCGTTAGACACAGTGTGATGTAATCGCTTGTAAGTGATGTTTGGGCCAGAGGCATGACGGTTGTCTCAGTCTGGAGAGCTGATCATGAGTGCAGAAGGCCGGGGCAGAGCTCAGGGATCAGCCGCTTCTCGTGAGCACAAACCCTCTCGATACAACAACATGGATGATTTACACACGCGGATCAATGGCACGGAAAGCAGACCGCTGTTTGAAGAGACTCCAGGGCGGGTAACAGAAAAGCGGCTTTATTTTAAAATATATATATTTTTTAATATATAAAATATATATTTGTTTTAAATTAGGAATGAGCAGTGCTATGTTTGCTTTTTATGTGTTCCTCAGACAAGGTTTTCAACACCATGTTTGGTCTTCTTTCAGGACAAAATTGTAAACCTCATTGTTGGTGGACTCACATCTGTGTTTGTCCTTGTAAGTATTGTTGACTAACTATAGTGGCAACACATAAAGTAAATGTCATTGTTGTGTTATGCCACGTTTGCTCGACAGATACAGTTGTGTTCAAAATTATTCAACCCCCAATGCTGTAAATGGTTTTAGGGAATTTAGTGTACATTTGTAATTGTATTCAGAATGAAATCCTACAAGGACTTCTTAAAGAACCATATGCAACTAAAATGACATCAATTAGTTTTGTAATACAGTAGTAAATGTTTCTTTTGTGAATTCTTCATTGACATAATTATTCAACCCCTTAAAGACTACCACTCTGAAGAACAGAGGTTCAATGAAGTGTTTTCAATCAGGTATTGAAAACACCTGTGGATATCAGGGAGCAGCAATAAAGCCTAATAAGCACCAATTAGGCAGCTTTAAAATGACTGTGATACTCAGCTCCTTCTAGACATTTACTGGTTCAAGTTCAAGTTCAAGTGTGCTTTATTTTCAATTCTTCCACATGTACAGTACATACATACAGAGAATCGAAATTGCGTTACTCTCAGACCCTTGGTGCATACAAATAACATTAAACATTAAACACTGACAGTAGACGTTGAAATACTGGTGTGGTTACAAACATGGTGAGGTCAAGAGAATGGTCCAGGAAGACAAGAGAACAGGTGATTACTCTTCACAGGAAGGGCAATGGCTATAAGAAGATTGCAAAGATGTTAAACATACCAAGAGACACCATAGGAAGCATCATTCGCAAATTCAAGGCAAAGGGCACTGTTGAAACGCTACCTGGTCGTGGCAGAAAGAAGATGCTGACTTCGACTGCTGTGCGCTACCTGAAGCGTAGAGTGGAGAAAAGTCCCCGTGTGACTGCTGAGGAACTGAGAAAAGATTTGTCAGATGTGGGTACTGAAGTTTCTGCTCAGACAATACGGCGCACCCTGCGTAATGAAGGCCTCCATGCCAGAACTCCCAGGCGCACCCCCTTGCTGTCCCCAAAGAATAAGAAGAGTCGACTGCAGTATGCCAAAAGTCATGTGGACAAACCACAGAAGTTTTGGGATAGTGTTCTGTGGACTGATGAAACAAAATTAGAACTGTTTGGGCCCATGGATCAACGCTATGTTTGGAGGAGGAAGAACAAGGCCTATGAAGAAAAGAACACCTTGCCTACTGTGAAGCATGGCGGGGGGTCAGTCATGCTTTGGGGCTGTTTTGCTTCTGCAGGTACTGGGAAGCTTCAGCGTGTGCAAGGTACCATGAATTCTCTTCAGTACCAGGAGATATTGGATGACAATGTGATGCAGTCCGTCACAAACCTGAGGCTTGGAAGACGTTGGACCTTTCAACAGGACAATGATCCCAAGCATACCTCCAAGTCCACTAGAGCATGGTTGCAGATTAAAGGCTGGAACATTTTGAAGTGGCCATCGCAGTCACCAGACTTAAATCCGATTGAGAACCTCTGGTGGGACTTAAAGAAAGCAGTTGCAGTGCGCCAGCCTAAGAATGTGACTGAACTGGAGGCTTTTGCCCATGATGAATGGGTGAAGATACCCGTAGATCGCTGCAAGACACTTGTGTCAAGCTATGCTTCACGTTTAAAAGCTGTTATAACTGTAAAAGGATGTTGTACTAAGTACTAAGATTGAATGTCACTTGGGGGTTGAATAAAACTGATAATGATGTGAGCTCAGAAAAGACATTTGTGGTTATTTCATTATAAATGTTATGTTATATTTGTCTGACCTACACGTGCCTCTTTGATTTAATTGTAAGCAGGATGACTGAATGATCATAATCAATGTCAAACCGACCAAAACAATCAATTTCAGTGGGGGTTGAATAATTTTGAACACAACTGTATATATGTAATAATGCATGCTTTGATCAGCCTTTCTGCTGATTTTTCATACTGTGGTGTTCTGTTTTCCTTTTCCAGGTAACTGTTATCAGTTCTTTTGTCTTTCCTGCACCTCCACCCCCATCACTAAACATCTTCTTTATGCTTTGCATTATCATGATCTGTTCCTCTATATTTGTGCTGGTTAGTGCTGTTCACTATTTTTATTATTTCATAATATTTATGGTTAAGACCTGCAAGTCATTGAAGTTTAACAGAAACATATACTGTATAGGCATCCCTAATAACAACTAAAAATAAACTGTTAATTAATAATATAATTGATATTTGATTTTAAGCACTGTTTTTCTTTTAGATATTCTGGTATCGTCAAGGAGATCTGGATCCCAAGTTCCGTGGTCTTATTTATTATTCCATAGGCTCCATTTTTCTTCTGTGTCTGTGTGCCAATCTGTACTTCCACGATGTTGGCAGATAAACGTAAATACGTGTTCAGATCTGTATTAGGACAGTTTGCATATGATGCCAAAGATTGTCTTATGTGGATGTATTTTGGTAGTTAGTTTTGATGTTCTTTGCCTAAAAAAATCATATCATTTAAATAGTTTACTTCTGTGAAATACTATGTGTAAAAATCATAGTCAGCAAGACCAATATATGTTATTGAAATACTAATGTATTGAATAATATTTACTGAATGACTGTCAACACAGTGAATTATTGAACGTACAATAAACTATAATTTAAAGGTTGACGTTTATCAGCTATATAAGTGACAGTATAGCGCACTTGATATTTGAACGTCATATTGAACCTTTTTCAGTCTCTCGACTGCCATCTAGTGGTGCGCTGAAAGGACACATTTGTATCTTGTGGAATTATTTCAAGTCAATGTAATGTAAAGCTTTGTATTGTATTCAAATGGACTGCAAAAATAGTTAACAAAGTATTACAACACGTATTATTAGTGCAAATGGACTGCAAAAATAGTTAACAAAGTATTACAACACATATTAGTGCAAATGGACTCCAAAAATAGTTAACAAAGTATTACAACACGTATTATTAGTGCAAATGGACTGCAAAAATAGTTCACAAAGTATAGCAACACGTATTATTAGCGCAAATGGACTGCAAAAATAGTTAACAAAGTATTACAACACGTATTATTAGTGCAAATGGACTGCAAAAATAGTTAACAAAGTATTACAACACATATTAGTGCAAATGGACTCCAAAAATAGTTAACAAAATATTACAACACATATTATTAGTGCAAATGGACTGCAAAAATAGTTAACAAAGTATTACAACACGTATTATTAGTGCAAATGGACTGCAAAAATAGTTCACAAAATATTACAACACGTATTATTAGTGCAAATGGCCTGCAAAAATAGTTAAAAAAAATGATACAACACATATTATTACTGCAAATGGACTGCAAAAATAGTTAAAAAAATATTACAACACATATTATTAGTGCAAATAGACTGCAAAAATAGTTCACAAAATATTACAACACATATTATTAGTGCAAATGGACTGCAAAAATAGTTAAAAAAAATATAACAACACATATTATTAGTGCAAATAGACTGCAAAAATAGTTCACAAAATATTACAACACATAATATTAATGCAAATGGACTGCAAAAATAGTTCACAAAATATTACAACACATATTATTGGTGCAAATAGACTGCAAAAATAGTTCACAAAATATTACAAATATTACAAAAAAAATAGTTAACAAAGTATTGTGCAAATGGACTGCAAAAATAGTTAACAAAGTATTACAACAAATATTATTAGTGCAAATGGACTGCAAAAATAGTTAACAAAGTATTACACGTATTATTAGTGCAAATGGACTCCAAAAATAGTTAACAAAGTATTACAACACATATTAGTGCAAATGGACTGCAAAAATAGTTAACAAAGTATTACAACACGTATTATTAGTGCAATCTAGTCTGTTCTCCATGTTGCGTTATACTATAATAATATCTTAGCATGGCTGCTTATCATGATGTTTAAGGTAGTAAGCTTTATACATTTATAAAGTAATACTTTAAAAGGGACCGACAGGGTAACAAGACTTCGACGTCACATCCACTGGCTCCGTCAAATGACGTTGCGTGTTGACGTCTCTGAAATGATGGGACAGTCCGGTTATTCCGCTCACCGGGAGATGGAGCGTGTGAAGAAAGCCGTCCTCTGCAACCGAAAGGATTTTCTGCCCAATTTCTGCTCATGGATTTGGTGCCTTTTACTCCTCAACGTGTCCACCCTGGTTGCTGGTAGTGTCCGTCAGTGTAAAGAGGTAAGAGACAACTTGACGTCATTGCCAGAGTTTGTGCGTTCATTTGCGTAAATTGTGTTTAAAGCAACAGTTACTGTGTTTGTTTCCGTGCGTGCGCGCTCCTCTGAGCGACTTTGCTTAGCATAAGTGTATTTTTTTCTATATTTTATGATAAACTAAAGTAACACAATGACACGTGCGTTCATCGGTTTGCATGTTGGGGACCTCCACCTTCAACACTCGGAAGGAACAGCGGCAGGTGCATCAGTAACTTCATTAGGAACATTTAGGGACATCCTTTGAGTGATTGATATTTTTTTATAGAAGATTTTTTTAATCTATTTTAAACAATGCCATTTCTTTAAACCGATTTCCTATTGATATAGAAACTGATATGGGTTTTGTCTGAAATATATTGATTGGTGTCAGATTGCCTTTTGGGATAGTTATCCATGCACTCTGAAACATCCCTTTCAAATTTACATCTATGAAATATTTTGGGTGTTAACAATCTGTCTTGGATGTGTTTTATCTCAAATGTTATTTTAATAAGTTTCCATTTGAGTGTCAAGCGTTATCACAGAGATGTCAGCACTGTGTGCCCACCTCAGGAGCCTGACGATACGATGCCAAAAATATCCTCTCTGAAGCAGCTTTTCTCAAGAGCGGACCACCTCTGGCCTCTTGTGTGCTCAGTAACATTACGGAAACACAGACGTCTGCTTTTTGGCAACAACTTTGATTTAAAATCCATGAGTGTTCTGTGATCGGGTTGACTCTGAATTCTGTACAGTCTCTTAATTGTGGAAAAGGATTGACGTATATAGATATATTTAACGCATTACTAAAAACATGCACTATTTTTACAGTTCCCTTTATATAAAACATGTATGTAAAATTAATTTCAATAAACTTTCTGAGTTGTTGTACATTTTGCATGGTAACTTGTGTAATTTGTGGGAAGTAGTGTGAAGTCCGAAGTTCAAATCTCTGCCCTTCCGTATGTTGACCCGCAGGGCATTCTGGGATTCATTATCAGTTTCCTCCTGATGGCGGTCTTTCCTTCCCACTCACTCAAATAAGTGCTGATGGACCACAGCATTATTAAAATGATTTGGCAGTCTTCTAATGCATTTGTCCAGTCATCATGGACACAAAGCAATGAATCTGTTAGTGAGTAACAGCTGAATCATTGTTGTTTTGGTATTGATTCTAAATCTGTATCATTCACTTGTTTAGTACCGTAAACTGCAAGTTGTTTGTGTCAAGTCTGCTTGGATCAAACTTCGTTTCTTCGGTCAGAGGTGTGTTTATACATATGTTGCATGATGACCCCCATGGCTTTGTCTCAATTTAGGACATCCACGGTCTGTTAACTGTCTTTGTGATGCATATTGGACAAAAGACATTTGCCTCTTCATCGGCACGTAAACTCGATTGAGAGTGGGTCCAGTGTTTTATATTGATCTTTATCTGTCTAAGTAGGTAATTCAACACCAAAATAAGTGGACATGACTTCATGATGACGGTCAATAATCTCACTCTGTGAGACTATCCAATGCTTTGTTGATTATTGAGGATAGTGTCTTGCAATGAAATATGAACTCCATTTTTCTGCTGTTGCCGCAGGGAAATAAACACAAACTTTAACATTAAATACAAATACAATATATGGAAGTATTAAACATCCATGCGATTTGCTGTTTTATACCCAAACTTTACACATGCCTATATGGTCTCTGTTTTAGATTGTGATGTTTTTTTTGTAGGGGGACTATTACTATCAGTACACAGAATGTGACAGCACAGGATCCAGATGGAGGGTGGCCATCCCTCTAAACCCTAAACAGTGTACAGGATTACCAGACCCTGTCCAGGGCACAGACTGCAGTAGGTTCACATAGTGTGTGTGTGTGTGTGTGTGTGTGTGTGTAAAAAAGTGTTTTTTCTTTCTAGAAAGTCTTTGTGGATGTTTGTGTGGCTGTGCATAAATGGCTCTTCCTAATTGTGTCACCAAAAGGATTTTCAAAGCATGTTTTTTTTTTAACAACTTTTGGTCACCCCTTATCAGCACAGAGGAATTTCCTCTGAGAGAAAATATGTTTATAGGCCCCATGAATGAATTCTTTAAATCTCTTCCCTTGCATGTGGGGTGTGCACATATGCAATGTTTTGCAAATGAACCAAAGACTGCAATTTTTGATGACATTAAATCAAACATCACCCATATGTACCTCTATGCCTTTGGCAGACGCTTTTATCCAAAGTATATTGGATATTTGTATCCGATATTTTGATAACTTAATAATTGAATTGAATGGAAAGCCTTTATTATCATTGTATACTGTATCTCTGTATACAACAAATACAGGAGCGCTATTTTTGACTGGTGTTAAAAAACACAACAAGAGACAAATAGGATTATTTATGGATTTTTACATAATCTGAAAACTGAAATACGATTTCCATTGATGTATGAGTTGTTAGAATAGGAAAATATCTGGCTGAGATACAACCCTTTAAAACTATGAAATCCGAGAGTGCAAATTAATTTTTGAGAAATTTAAATATTGAGAAAATTGCCTTTGAAGTTGTTAATCAGGGGCACTGGGAGGCCATCCACTCACAAAAATAAAGTTTTAATATATTTAAGGTAGGACATTTACAAAGTATCTTCATGGAACATGATCTTTACTTAATATCCTAATGATTTTTTGCATAAAAGAAAAATCTATAATTTTGACCCATACACTGTATTTTTGTCTTTTACTAAAAATGTTCCCGTGCTACTTAAGTTTTGTGATCCAGGGTTCTATAACAAACTGTTTGACACATCTAGCATTTTAGATTCTTCAGTGAGACCTCTGTCTCTCATTGGCTGTTTCTCCTTATGCCCCTCCCTCTCATCAGCGTTCTCATGTGAGGCCGGGGAGTTTCTAGAGATGTCTGCTCAGGAGTGCACACAGTGTGCTGCCGGCACTTACTCTCTGGGCAGTGGCCTACGCTTCGATGAGTGGGACGACATCCCCCCTGGATTCAGCACATTAGCCACAAACCCTGATAACTCACCCAGAGGACAAAATGCATCCACCTGCAGCAGGTGAGTGACATCACTCATCATTTGGGGATCAAAATAAGCATAGGGACTTGTATACCGTACAATTCTATCCCCTAACCTCATACCTACTCCGTACAGAAAACAGTCTGCATTTTTACAATAGCGAACAAATAAGTGAAAATGTCCCTACAAGGAAATGTTTACCAGGACCACGCACACATTCAGCGACATAAAACAATAAGTATTTAACTGATAATAATAAACGTTACTTTATATACTACGGTGCATTTAAAGACCCCTTTTAAGAAGCTTTATATGAGACTATAATTCTTTCTATCCAGTTATGCATTTTAAAGTGAAAGTTACAAGGATGTGTGCTGTTTGTTGTGTTTGCAGCGCAAAGTGGCTTTCACAAGGTTCATATCTAGAGTCCCACAAGGATGAGTGTATCGTGTCTCTGATCTACACTGTGCATTTAAAGAAACCTGGATCTGTGACATTCGACTACCAGTATGTGGACAACAGCATCTTCTTTGAGTTCTTTGTAAGTTTGCAATGAGCAGATCATTCAGTGCGTGATGTTTAAAATACAATTAAAGTCCCAGTGAAATAAAACATTACTATGCCTATTTTTCATGAAATATTGCAGCATTTATTGTAAAAAGTTTATCAATGTGGGTCATTCTCTTTTTAAAAATAACCTGCCCTCATAATCTTTAGTTAAAATCTGAAAATGCACTTCCTACCTGTAATGACTATCCATCTTAAAGTCCCAGGGAGATTCTTATTTTCTCATGAAATATTGCAGCATTTATAGTAAATAGCTTATCAATGTGGGTCATTTTCTTTTTACATTTACATTTATGCATTTGGCAGACGCTTTTATCCAAAGCGACTTACATTGCATCATACTATAATTTTATTTTAAGTATGTGTTTTTTTTTTTATTCATGTGCCCTCGTAATCTTCAGTTAAAATCTGAAAATTTACTTCCGCCATGAAATGACTATCCATCTCAAATGACATAAATTAGACGGCTTGGGCGGAGCATCCGTTAACTCCTCCCCTTCAACTGTTAGTCTGCTGCCAGTTCCATTTCAAAATGCAACGCCTGTTTTATACATCCAATCAAATTGCAGAGAAAGACGAAAGCCACGGCCACTATTTTTCTCATTAGAAATTCGATTTCATGTGGAAATGCGTCAAAATGCGGAAGTAGAAACTATCGCAACTTCCGGTTCACAGAGACTTTAAAGTAGATATGCAATGTTGCATTGAAAGCATGAAAATAATTTGTATTTGTTTGGTGCTTTAATGATATTTGGAACAGATTCAGAATGACCAGTGTCAAGAGATGGACCAGGATTCAAATAAAAAATGGATCAAATTGACCAGTCACGGAGAGTGGGGAACACATACTGTAAGTAAACTCATGCTTAAAATAATATAATTTTTACTCATTTCTGGTTGTGGCACCTAAACAACACATCATAAGTGTAGAAATGAAGTTGATTGTCTTATGATCAGTTCAGTTTGAACTCTGGCAATAATATCCTTTACTGGAGGACTTCAAGAATCACACTCGGGGCTAAAGCAGTCAAACCTGTGCTTCTGAAAGACATAAGGCTTGAAGGTGACAAGGGTTTACCTGTTCCTTCTTTGAAATTCACCTCTTGTCACTGAGAGACTACACAGACCGTTCTCTCAATTGCTCCTCAGGTGTTGCGTACACATCCGAGTGTTTCCCGTGTAAGCCTGGCACTTTTAGTCACACCCCAGGCTCCTCCTCATGCGAGCCCTGTCCCCGGGACACCTACTCCGGCCGAGGGGCCAGCTCCTGTACTCCATGCAATACAAAAACACACTACGCCTGTGAGTTAATATTCATGTTATTGTGACGTATTTAAAATATCTTTCCCTTTGATCATTTTGTAAATAATGGCGATGTTTTTCGTATAATATTTCACGTGTGATGTGTCTCGAAACAGCTGAAGGTTCTTCGATGTGCAGAAGCAGACCTCCATGCTCAGAAAAAGACTACATCCAGACCTACAGCACCTGCGACGAGGAGAGCAAGGTACATTTGATGAAAATGTGAAAAATGACAGAATCAAGTTATGACATGCAGGGGTTAGAGAAACGCTCCACCCCCATTGGGCTCTTTTAACCACGTTCATTTTAAGAATGAATAAATCTGTACACAAAACCGAAAATATCAGAAATATCATCTGAAAACACTTTAAATTTAGGATAATATTTGAACCTAGTTGAAACTACATGTATGCCAAATCCATATTCCTTTAATCGCAGAATATTCGTTTACAATGTCTTGTTGACAAATGTTTCAAAAGATATTTCTGTATTTGTTTTGAACGATTCAGCAAGTTGGATAGAGAGTGTAAATCTACCACTATATTATAATGATCTGAACAATGATCTCAACAAATAAAATAAGACTTGGCTCTCACACTCCCTCTCTCTCAGACGCAGGTCATATATAAATGGATAGATCCTCAGATTTGTTTGGGAGATGCTCCGGGTGCAGAAACACTGCCACCTTCTGGTCAACAAGAGCCATGTCCTCCTTGTAATCCCGGTTTCTATAACAACGACACAGCCACCTGTTCTCCCTGCCCACCTGGGACCTATTCTGATGGGGTTAAAGGTCGCTTCTAAAAATTTCTTTTTTTGACTTCATTTTTAAAAGCATGAATATGATTTTAAACAATACATGGATTGTGTGGCATCCGTAGCATGCAAGCCTTGCCCGGCTGGCACAGAGCCTGTCCTCGGCTATGAATATAAGTGGTGGAACGTGCTGCCTGCCAACATGAAGACATCCTGCTTCAACGTGGCCAACAGCAAATGTGATGGCTTGAATGGTGAGAGATTACATGAGGATAGCGTGGTGTTAGAGAACACGGTTGTAATGCCAGTTTCTGTTAGTAGATGCCGCTGTTGTGCTTCTGTTCTACTCTGTGAAAGACTGAGATGACTTTGATCACTTTATTTGGAAGAGGGGCTTATAGGGCAGGGGTTTGTGATCTTAGATCCCACAGACCCCCAAGAATAAAGTGTGTAAGGGACCCCCGTTCTAAATTTTAATAAACATTCATCTGAAACAAATATTATACATCTTATATTAGTTTCTTTTAAGTTACATTATGATTTATTATTTTTTCTCGCCGTTGTAATGTGGTGTTAGATGTGTTAACTATTTAGTGTATTTATGGATTTAAAGGGACAGTTCACCCAAAAAAGTAATTCTGTGATCATTTACTCACCCTTTGAGTTGTTCCAAATCTGTATTAATTTCTTAGATGAACACAGAGAAAGATATTTGGAAGAATGTTTAAAACCAAACAGATCTTGCCCCCCATCGACTCCCATAGTAGAAAAAAACTATTCATCAATAACAAAGAAATGTAAACAGATTTGGAACAACTTGAAGTTGAGTAAATGGGTGAACTATCCCTTTAATCTGTTGTTTAGTTACAGTATAGTAGTATTTTTAGTTTAATAGAATATAGTTTATACAATATAATAAGTGTAATAATTTTCAATTAAAATCACGTAACAATTCAATATAATGTATGTTTATTTTAATCATTTTATTTATTTAGACCTATTTATTTATTTTTTTCCTTTTTATGGTTATTTTTTAGACCTCTGCAGGACCCCGTCTCTCCCAAGTTTAAAACCTCTACTTTAGGGAAACAACATTAATAAATACTTATCTTGTATGGCATTCAATTTATGATTCTTTATATCTGTCCTGTGTTATTTTCTTTTGCCTTAAGATTTGTGCACAAAAGCTTCATTTCAGTTCCGTGCGTCTGTTAGGTTGGGAGGTAGCAGGTGATCACATTCATTCTGGAACAGGACGTTTAGATAACGATTATCTCATCTTAACCCTCAGAGTGCCTGGATTCAAGTGAGTATGAGCACTTGCCCACCTTCTCACAAGCACGCTGATATTCAAGTGCCGCCCACAGAACATTGTGTTCATTGACTGTTTTTATAAAGCTTTGTGCCGTTGACGGATAATTCAAACATGATGTGCTAGACGCCCGCTCCTTTGGTGCAGTTCGCGTTGTGAGAGCACATTAGGATTGAACCTATTCTTAATAACAAGTTAAAAATGGTTTATTCTTATCCTTGTGAAGAAAACATTAGATTGTCATTGCTGGTAGTCATGGTCAATGATGGTCAAGCATTGCCAGGGATGCATAATACATTTATGCAAAACAGACACGATTGTCCAATGCTATCCCAATGGAGATGCAGTAAAATTGCTTTTTAAAGGAATAGTTTACCCCAAAATATAATTTATTCACCCTTCTGTTATTTAAAACCTGTATATAACTGTTTCTTCTGAAAAACACATAAGTATATATTTTGAGAAAATTATCTGTGATTTTATGTGCATACAATGGAAGTCAATGGGGTCCAGTGTTGTTTGTTCTGATGAACTCAGAGAAAGATATTTGGAAGAGTGCTTGTCCTTGGCCACCATTGACTAACATAGGAAAAATTGCTTTATCAATTTCTTTGTTCTGTTGAACACAAAAGAAGATATTTTAAAGAAATCAAACCGTTCTGTGGCACTTTTGACTACCATTGTAATTTTTCCTACTACGGTGGTCAATGGTGGCTAAGAACTGTTTGGTTACCGACATTCCTCCAAATATCTTTCTCTGTGTCATCAAAACAAAGACATTTACACACATTTATTTACTGTTTATTTTTGGGTGCACAGCACCTTTAAGTGTACCGTATTACGTAACAAGCCTGTGATCTGTTGAAAAGTGTATAATACATCTGTATGGTTTGTTGCATCAGATCGCCCATGTCAGCACAAGGGACGTCTGGCAGCGAGTACGGCCGCATCAGTTTTGAGTTTGAAAGCACCTGCTCGGCAGACTGTGAGTTTTACTTCATGATGGTGAGTTGACTGGCATCTGTGCGAGCGTGTTTACGCAGCGTTTGTGTGTCACACAATGTTCTGTATGTTGGTGGTTGCTATTACAGATTTCTGTACGTGTTGTCCAACAACCGTGCTGTGATTGACAGAAAGCGGGCAGTTATTTGTGTGTCGGCGTGGGCAGATATTCGAGTCTTAACGTGAAGTGCTGTTGGTTTTGTTGACGTTGCAGGATGTGAACAGACGGAGCACAAATGTGGTTGAATCGTGGGAAGGGAGTGCAACGAAACAGAGCTACTTGCACATCATGACTGAAAACTCAAGCATCGCCTTCACCTGGGCTTTTCAGCGGACGAGCCAAGCTAATGATGTCAGTACACAAACAAACACACACACACGGATGGAATGTATGTTTAAAATGCTTTAAAATGCACGATTTTATCTGCTGAATAAAATTATTTATAAATAAAATGACATAAAAGCGTCTCCAAGGCTGATCTGCTGTTGTTTGGCATAAACCGGCCAACATACAAGCTGTTGTACAACACACACATTTATAGAAATCATGTTGTTTTTATTGTGAATTCCAATTAATATCAAACTGCTGTTGGGTTGTTTCGATTAAGAACAATAACGTTAAGAAATACAGTTAACTAACACAATAAAATGCAATAAAAACATGATTTTTGAAACAAAAAAAATATTCAAATATTTCTAAAACAATATTTAGTGTTTTTCTTTTGTTTCTTAGTGGCAACCACATAGCAAAATAAAAAAAATATCACTTGGCACACCTTAGCAAAGCAACACGATAAGATCCTGCAAGAATGATTTTCTTTTTTTTAAGGAGTTCATCATTTCTCTTTCTCTGTCAATTAGGTACGTCAGTATGCGAATGACATGGTGAAGATTTACTCCATATCGGTCACTAATGCCATAGACGGTGTGGCATCGGCGTGCAGGGCATGTGCCCTGAGGTCACAGCAGCCCGGCTCTTCCTGTGTGCCGTGCCCAGCTGGGCATTACATCGATAAAGAGACCAACCAGTGTCTAGAGTGCCCTCCAAACACCGTCCTGTCTGGGCATCACATCTATGGCAAAGACGCTTGCCAACCATGTGGGCCGGGCAGCCAAAGCAACAAGGTATTGACCTTATATACGATACAGCTGTGTAATAACGATTGAGGTTATAACAAGTCTTATCTGCATGACAGGAGCACAGCGTGTGTTTTAGCGACTGTTTGTTCACACACACCGAGCAAAATCGGACTCTTCAGTTTGACTACAGCGCTCTGGTTTCCGCGGGGTCCATTATGAACGGACCGAGCTTCACTGCCAAAGGCACAAAGTATTATCACCTCTTTAACGTCAGTCTGTGTGGAGCGGAGGTACTACACACACACACACACACACACACACACACAGACACACACACCTGAAATAAATAGGTTGATTTAAAAAAATATATTCGTTCTGCATTTTTAAGGGTCGCAAGTCAGCGGTCTGCAGAGATAACGTTACAGACCTGCCCAATGACGACGCTGAAGGTGGTCAGCTGGGCAGTTCAGTGCAGGCCTTCATCTGTCAATCAACAATTATACCTTCTGACGGGCGGGGCTTAAGAACAGCCCTTTCTTCTCAGTCCATGAGCCTTGCGGACACATTTCAGGGTAAGAGCGAGATCACTTTACATCTGAAGGAAAGTTGGAGATTGCGTTCTGACTGTGATATAGAAAAGTGCGTTCATGCTTTTATTCATTCAAATTAATTATTGGAAACGCTGCTCAAGTTTTAACTTGAGATGAATTCACAGAATCTCATTTCTGAGTATATAACTGCGTTCTTAATGGCTTATTTAATTGGAAATCACATCCAGATGGGACTTTTAAGGAAAAGAAGTGAATTAGCGGAATTTAAAGTGAGTCAAAGCACAATACAGCAAATATCACCCATGAGAAAGACACGATAGCAGTATTACTGATGTTAATGAAGACCGCAGGGCACTGTTTTCATTACGTCTTTAATATCTAAATGCGCTATTGTTTTAAGGAGGTTAAATATACTGACATACTTTTTCTGTTTACACTAATGCACAAAAAATCATTTACTTTGTTTTAACGCTGTTAAAAACATCTCTTTTATACTCTTCACTTCTATTGCAGCTACTTTTCTTACTTATAAATGTAATATTGTCTATGCTTATTGTTGGCTCTCGAGGCAAAATGTTTAATGCCCTCATTTGTAAGTCGCTTTGAATAAAAGTGTCTGCTAAATGAATAAAAGTAAATATAAACTGGGGGGTGAATTTCAGAAAAATCTGATTTGAAATGTTTAACATTAACTGCGGAAATGCATGTAAACGGAGATGGAATGCAGTATTTACATAAAAACCTTAGATATTTTATACAGTCCTAAAAGTGATGTCTCAATATCTCAAAAAATCTTGAGGCTGTTATTTACATTAGATTTTCATTGTCTTACAATAGTGCAACCTCAAGGAAGCATAACCATTTTATAATAACCAGTGTTTTTGTTTGATGACATATGTGATTTATTATTTGAAATCCTGCTCAATAACGCTCTCGGTGCGGTCATACGCATGTCCTCTAACACAAGCTCTCTGTGCGTGTTTGTGCCACAGGAGCCACAGTGGAGAAATCACTCAACGGAATAACCGTCAGACCGGAACTTTTCCCATCTCCGTCCAGGAAAATCTCAGATGTGCACTTCTTCTACCGGTACTGGCAGAAAGATTGTCATCAAACCCAAAGTCCCTCTCGTGTCCTTTCTCACGGAAGGCTGTCTGGGGATTAAGTTTTACGGGTTTCATAATAGGATGTGCTGTTTGTCCTCGCTGTTTAATGGCGTCTTTTATTTGTGTAGTTCCACACAGGTCACGACCTCGTGTCCGAGAGGCAGAAATGCAGTGGTTTCACTGCGCTGTAATCTGGAGAAAACGGCGAGGGGAGAGATATCCGTGCCGAGGTACACAAACACATACTGTATGTCGTTTAATATGTTGTATTTATGAAACAAAATTGTCCCTACAGACGAAAGACTTAAAAAACATACATCACGTTTAACAAAAAAAAAAAATAGGACGATTTTAAAGCAACGACTGCGCATGCGCATGCTTTTGTGACCCAAACTTAACTTCCGGTACACATCCTCAAAGAATAGAGTCCCTGTAGATTATTTATGATAACAAGCAAATATGTAAATTACATAAACTAGCAAATTAAAAGTATGTCGAGCCAGTTTTATTTTGGGTTACCAGAAGAACGGCTGGCCAAATGCGACAAAGTTACACAACCTATTAAAAAAATGATCAATTAACAACAATAAAATTCAACAATTGTTTATTTAATAAAATTATTATACAATAAAATATGAATTTAAATTAAATAAAATATAAATATTTAGACCGACCAACAACCATAATTTCATGTTTTCAACTCTCTCATTTAAAAAAATGCATTCAATGCATGCAAACCTAAACGGAACTTAAAACACTCTCTAAATAATAAATGTATTGTTTTTCTTTACTTAAAGTAGCTTTATATAAGCGAATGAAGATGGTCTAATCTTCCTCTTAATTCTGTATTAGTGCACACTTCTGTGATTACGTGTAGAACTAACGTGCCCTTTTCTCTGTCAGTGAATGTCCAGCGGGGACGTGTGACGGCTGCACATTCTACTTCCTGTGGGAGAGCTCCAGTGCATGTCCACGCTGCACCGGTGCAGATTATCACTCCATAGAAGGAGCCTGCAAGGCAGGAGTTCAGGTACTTCACATCATTAGTGCTATTGATGTTCTCCTGAAGTCTTATCCAAACGTGTTTCTTAAAAACATGTCGTGTGTGTGTGATGTGTTTTCATTCTTAGGACACCGTATATGTGCGGACTGAACCTCGCCTGTGTACTGGAGGACTGGCTTTACCCCCGAAGAAAACATCTCCATGTGAATCAATAGACTTTTGGCTGAAGGTTGGAGTTGGAATTGGAGCTTTATGTGCCGTTCTGCTGGTCTCCCTGACCTGCTACATCTGGAAGAAGAACAAGAAGTATGAGATATTTGTTGATCTCAGACGTTATTAGGAAATACATAATCATCGCTCTTGTAAATGTTAGTAACAAGCGTCATGTTTCTGGGTTCTGATAGGCTGGAGTATAAATATTCGAAGCTGGTGATGTCAGCCAATAAGGAGAGCGAGTTACCAGCGGCAGACAGCTGTGCCATCATGGAAGGAGAGGGAGAGGAGAACGAGGAAGAGGAGCTGGTTTTTGCAAACAGATTATCTCTTCTGGACAAACTGAAGGCCATTGCTACCAAGGTGAGTCAAAGCCCAGCATCGTTTTAAATGTTGTTAAAATGTGAAAATATGAACTTTCAGCTGTTTTGGAGGAATTGGTGTTAAACTTTTTTCTATAAATACGTCTTTTTTCCCACCTACTGAACCTCACAAAGTTGTTTGATGGGAAATTATATTATGCACTGTAATTCAAAAGTTTACTTTCGTATGATACGTTTGCTTAAATGTTTGAAATTCATTTAGTAAAAGTATACAATAATAATGACAAATGTTCTTTAAAATCTTTTTGAAATTTCTAAAATGGACTGAATAATGCATAAAAAGTAGTCAATAAGATCCCAGAATAGAAGTCCTCTAATACTCTTTGAAAAGCATCTCAAGGTGAGACCCAAGATGGTGGCCCATAAGATGCCTGGAGTACTTTCTAGTCAAATTCTAGTCATATTGGTGCCTACCGTGGTTTGAAGATGCTAAAATATGACATCTTTACGGATTAAAAGAGTTTTGAATAATATAATTAATATAGTTACCTTTTGATATTTCATGTTTATGATGAGTATTTTTCCACATTTAGAATAACAATAAATCATTTTTGAACAGTTGTGTATATGTACAGCGACGGAAAAACTAAGAGAACAAACTTTCATTTAATCAGCATTTCTAGACTTTCTAGACATAGTCATCCAACAGCTATGTGAAAGAGTGACAGCATGACAAGACATGAAAACTGTGATAAAATTCAAGATTTTCACATCATTTTTTTAAAAACATTTCTTAAATACATGTACAAATATGACTGTTGTATTGCTTAAAAGTGAATCTGAACTTGTTTTCTTTACAGTATTTGAGCTGTTTCTCCTCTTTCATTTTCTTCAAATAAATGCAAACAGAAACAATATTTTACTTTTGAAATTTGGGAGAAATATTGTTAAAAAAATTACAGAATGAAACAAAAATAACACATTTTTCTAAACACATACCTATAAACGGTAAATTCAGAAAGAACTGAAAATAATATTGAAATGGTCTTTTAATTTTTATCGTGGCTGTATGTTTAATGAAGGTCCCTTGGCTTCTGAAATTGTGTACCTATGCCCCATAAAGGCATAAAGGCATCACCTTGCAAATGTTTGTTATTTTTGTGCCCTCTACTGGTCATTCATGGAAGTGCTGAAATCCTGAACAATTACTCCCTTCTGCATTTTCTTTCGAGTGTCTATATTAGTGAATTGACCTCGATTCGACCCCTTCCGTCTCTGTCTCACCCTCGCTCAGAGCGACTTCAGTCAGAAGCTCGCTGTGAGAGTCTGTGTTAGGGTGTGTGTATATCTTGTTGTTTAACTGGGGGCAGTTGAAGGAGCTGCTGAGAGGCTTCCAGAAACATCTGTAAAATTAAAGACTGTTGAGTCGTCTAGGCAGGTGCGGCGTGTCACGCTGCGTTCGCAGCCAATTATAAGAGTTTGAAAGTAGTTTTCTTCAAGCAGAACTTCCACTGTCACTTAAAATTTCACTCCAAAGAGATGCCATACGACCTCCCGTGGGAACGCGCTCGGATCTCCCGCAGTATGCTGTGTCAGTTCGGTTGTGTGTTATCAGGGATGTCTCTGTGGAAGTGCATTCTGGGATTGCCGTGTCTGCAAAATGTGTAAATCATAAAGCGATGCTGTCTTAACGGGATGATTCACCCAGAAATTCTGTCACTGTTTATTCACCCTCGTGTTGTTCAAAATCTGTATATGACTCTTCAGTGGAACACAAAAGAAGATATTTTGAGAAACGTGTCAGTGGTTTTGTGTCCATACAATGGAAGTCAAACGGGGCTAATGTTTCTTGGTGACCGATGTTCTTCAAAATACCTTCTTTTGTGTTCATGAGGGTGGGTAAATAAAAAAGAACGTTCATTTTAGGGCGATCCATCCCTTCAAAGGAATAAAGATGATACATAATTTTTTATTAAAATGCTATAATAACTGTCCTGATGCTTTCTGTCATATCTTGTTTTAGACCAATAATTTGCTCAGTTTATTTGTGAATAGCGCAAACTCTTTAGGGTCACGGCCGTACCGATGCTATAGCAGGTAATTTGTCTTTCAGACCTGATTTACCGCAGCACTGTTTGAGTTGCACGCCGGTTGCCTTGGCAACGCACGTGGCCGTGGGACGGTCCTTGGCCTTCGGGGGGCAGGCTTTTCAAAGAGAGCTGACCTCGGCGAGGAGCGGTTCTGCACGCTGTGTGTGTACATTTGTCGTGCCGGCGTTCAATGATTTGTTCCCGTTTCAGCTGCGTTTTCAAATCCGTGTTCCTGTTTCTAGGGCAACAAGAAGAGCGGAGAAGCTGTCCAACTCTCCCATACAGAGAAGTCTGTGTGGGGATAGAGGAAGAGGAAAACAGGACGATATCACATACAGTGGCCTTAAAGACATGCCGTGAAGTTATGGCGTGAAACCCGCCCTCAGGAACTGGAGAAACACTCTGTACATCCCCATGTATTTTTCTCTTCACAGTTGGTTGATTTTGTCGTTTCTTGCACGTGTGCATTTTTGTTGTAAATGCATGAACATTCCCTCCCTCTCCAGCACCCGTGTTTCTCCGTAAGCTATTTGGAGCGACAACCACAACTTTGCAGAATTCCTCCCTGTCAGAGCAAATATAGCCGAGGGTCTCGGGAAAGGCACATATACATCCAGACATTAAGCTTTACTGACAGACGCGTGCTAAACGGCGCAAGAAAGCCGCGCATAAAGTGTGTTCAAGCGCAAAATAAACATGTTTTATTTGTTTGGCTCAACTAGCCGTTGTCATTGCAGGACGGTGACATTTCAAATGGAGTACGACATTTGAAATGAATGAAACATGTGAATAAAGAGATTACGGAGAGGCAGAAGGCGTTCCACGGGAGCTATTTTTGTGATTTGTGACACACCTCTGTGTCATTGTGATTAGGGAACAATATAAAAACAAACACACGGGAGATTAGAGGGAATGAAATTCATCCAGAACAGCAGCTGCACTTGAAAGTAATGAAACATTTGCTGGATTTGTCGCCTAATTAAGAAACTTAATGAAGTGATTGGATGGGGGGGACGGGGGGTTTATTCATCAAATTTTAAGACCTGTGACATGCGGTCTTGTGAGAGAAGATGCACGCATTCATTCTCATTTGAGGTCAAACCCATTAAAACATTTTTTTAGATGTTGCCAAAATTATGCACATCATTAATTTTGGGACTTCTCTTGTGTGTGTGTGTTTGTAACTTGTTCAGATGTGTGTCCCGAAACTTTTTGTTATAATATGATTTTGATACAATGTATAATAAAGGATTGTTTGCACTCTCATATGTTTGAGAACGTCTTGTTGATATCTCATTTCGCCAAATCTTGAATTTCTAATCATGTTGTGAACGCCATACTGATGATTATTTTGTTTTTGGATCGTTTCCCACATTTCATACCTCCGGTCGTAGTGAGATCAATCAACGAGAATTCGATGTTACCATGGAAACAGGAATCGCGGAAATAGATCTTAGTGGTGTCTGCCCACATCCATAAAGCTTCGCGAATATCGTAATCGAATCAGTCACCCCGCACTCTCAATCAAGTTTGTAGTCCCACGTTCTCAATCTCAACTAAAGTTTTTGCACGCGTTTAAATATCGTTGAATCAGTTTGTAGTTATGAATAAACTTATGTTTAGGTATCCTGGTGGCTGGTTTGATGACCATCCGCTGGGCCTAATGGAACGTGTACTGTAGTTAATATCTGCTTAACGAGTTCGGTGCCATCAGTTTTTTAAGGAAGTTTGTAAATTGGTCTTTGTCTGTTCCTCGTGTTCTCAAACCTTTGTCATTTTTTCTATGGAACCAAAAAAGTATGACTGTTCATAATGACTGCGTCTGACAAGATGCATCACGCAAGCACTGGTAAAGTATTCACTATGACTCGTGTTTTTTATTCAAAGTCTTCCAAAGACATACGAGCTCAAGAATCAATGATGTCACTGCCCTCTTTCACGTCGTATGGCTTCGGAAGATTTGGAAGAAAGGACAAAACCCTGGACTACTTTTGTGGTGTTTTATTTGAGGCTGGACACGCATGGTCATATAAACTCTCTATAGACCACTTTGGAAGGCGCAAACAACACTGGTTCAAGACTGGTCCAGTGTTTTAACACTGCACAAATGTTTGAACATAATACAACCAACAAAACAAATGTTATGTGGCCCTAAGTTAAAGGGCTCATATGACACTGCTTAAACGAATATTATTGTTTGTTTAAGATGTAATATGATGTGTATACACGATTTAAGGTTCAAAAACGCTGTATTTTCCACACACCGTGCATGTTTGTATCTCCTCTTTGCCCGGCCTCTCTGAAACGTGCAGATTTGTACAAAGTTCATCGCTCTGAAAAGCGAGGTGTGCTATGATTGGCCAGTTAACCAGTGCGTAGTGATTGGTCGAATACTAAAAGCGTGTGAGGGAAATGTAACGCCTCTTACCATATTCGGAACATCAGGTTCCTAAGCAATTGTACTGACAGATTTGTGGGGGTGTGGTTACACGAGGCATTTCAGGCAGGTCTGGGTGAGCATTGGCTTTTAGATGGAACCCATCTTTTGTTCAGACACTTTAATTTTAGCAATTTTACGTGTCTAATACATGCATGGGCAACTTATAACACACCAAAAACATGTATTCGCACCATATGACCCCTTTAACTTCAGGTAGACCTCCGGAAAAAATGTACTGTTAGTTTTAATTGAATTGAATTTAAATGAATTAATAAACAATATAAATTATATTGTATATAAAGTAAATTATATTATAAATAAATATTAATATAAATGAAATAAATAAATTGTTGTTCTTATAACCAAACACAGACCAGATGTTAAATTTGGGGCCAGGCGTGTGCGCCCGATGAAACCGTCTGTTACCAAATCAAAATGATAAAACAATATCTTGGAGATTCAACTATATGTAATATAATACGTAAAAAATAAAACTGGAGGTGCTGATGGATCTTGCAAAGTGGTCTATAAACTGTATTAACTGTAAATAATAATAATAAGCTGCATAATGAGTCTTCAAAATGTTTAAAAGAAAAAGTTAAGAACAAAGTTTCAATTGTCGTTTAACTCTGTAAAACATTTGAAAAGGGACTGAAACCATTGTTTTCCCCAAAGCTGTCTTCATTAGCTCAATTCTCTCTCTATCTTTACTTCTTCATCTTTCTCTCTTGATTTTCCCCATCACTCATTCCTGTACCTCCTCTCATGGCTTTAGAGATAATGTGGTTTGAGAAGGAGGTCGTGTCTAACCTAGAAAAGTGGAGCGGTGCTGATATCTCCCATAAAAGCTTTGACTCTACAGCCATTACAATTCCACAGAGGACGAGGAAAGTGCGATTTGCACAATTCGCCACAAAAACTCCCTCACTATCTCTCTCTCTCAGCCTTTGCTTTACTGCCAACCCCCCTCACTTCATTCATGCCTCTCTCGCTCACCTTTCCTCGCTCTCCTCAGAGGAAGCCATGTGGCTGATAAAAGGAAAGCTTTTCAAAGGACGCAGCACTTTCCATGTTTTATTCTGGCCAAAAAATTGCATTTCATTTTCCCCGCTCGTAATCTCCGCTTCGTCCCCGGAAGCCTGCCGATTGGATGTCAGCAGAATAATTTGGTAGGTCGAGGTGGCACCCTGGGAACATTTTCTTTATTATTTGAGATGAGTACATTGTGTCAGTGTGTCTGAATTGAGATAAAGGTTTGTGTATCATGAACCTCATAACCCAGATGACAGTGACGGAGAATGAGAGAAACGGAGACTATGAAGCGTTAAGTTTTTGTTTATTATGATGTCATATGTCCTTTTTATTGCACACTGCACCATGGGTACTGTTCTATTGCTTTGTGTTCAAGCCGAAAAGTTCAGTGCCTTCGTAAAGTACATGTCTTTTGTACCTTATTGAGTTACTTTTTTGTGATTACTCTTGAATCCTTACATACAAGTCAAAGTCATTTTAAACTGTTCTTGATGCACAAAATGAGAGACGGACCATGATGGGGTCCAATCTTACAACACAGTCATTTGGCATTGACAACCGTATTTACTAACAAGTATGACTCTTGAATTGTCCTGTACATCTGTGTTTCTCAACTTGGGGGGGGGGGGGCTCAAGATGACTTAAAATGATTTAGAAACCACAAAACATGCATTAAAATCTAAACTAAAAATCAAGATTCTTAGTGTTTTTTCTTAATGAATATATGCCAAGCTGTAGAATATTTTAGCGGGTTTAATTGAATATTGTAAAAATGTGGTGAATATTTTTTTGGACACTGGGTGGGCTTTAAAGTCAAAAAGGTTGAGATTCACGGTTGTACATCCATTAGCAGCTCAACGCGGATTGAAAATCTATATGGACACGAAACTGAAGTCAATCCCAGTGTCACAGTAACCAGTAATGTAGGAATTCAGCAGAATGTTCCAGAGACTTGGCATCATTTTTTGGGTTTATTCAGTAATAAAACGGCACCCTGCATGTTTGTTTATTTGATGTGATATTGCTTTTATCTCGGACTATATTAAACCTACTCTCATCTAGGTATAACATCTTCGCTGTCCTTCCAAAACCTAAGATGTCTCAAATCGTTTTTAGGAAATGGAAATAACACTGTACTTTTTAAATGATTAATGTTGTGTTGTCAAAGTTGACAAGCACTTTTTAATACTTTTTATCGGTTAAATATTTGCAAAACTCTGTGACAAACATAAAGGGCGACAAAAATTTATGAATTATGGTGAAATATAGAGATAGGAAGGACAGCAGCAATATTTTTTACATGTGACTGCAGATCTATTTGTATCAACCATCCTCTTAAATTTTAGGCAATAACTTAATTTAAAGAATACGGTTGTCGCCCACATTTCAGATCAAAACTGTGTTTGAATTCCCCAACAGGACTGACAGCTGCGGTGTGAACGTAGACTATGCCTGAGACATGTATCCCACCAAATCCCTAAAACTTCGCTTTAAATGTTCCCGTGCAGCGTGCTTCAGACACAGTCGGCTGATTTTGCAGTAAAGCCCTCTATCCACACTATGACTCGAATGAAATTGCTGCAGTGGGTGAGTCCTACAAAGGATGAGAGATTCTCTCTCTCTCTCGGTTTCTGCGCAGACTGCAGTCTCCGCTCCCCCCTAAACCGACTGTAAGCCACTCAGACGAAACCGCTACATTTTGACTTCTCTCAAAAACATTCCTTAAGAGGCTAATGCCGGAACCAGGTCCCCTAGCAACTTAACTTGCGTGCGGATTTTGGGAGGGTGTTGTGTAAGCCTCGTAACAAAAGAGCAGGGTTGCTGAGCGTTCTGCTGGATGCTTTATGGGGCGGGAGACTGCTTTACATAACCAGATACAGACTCGCATACATATTTACAGTCTTGGTTTCTAACGCAAGGGGTGCGACCCGTGCAAAAGATGCTAGGTTGTTGTTTGTGGTTAGTGGGGTGTTGATATAGGATTGCTAAGGTGACCTGTGTTGTTTCTACACTATAGGAAAATGCTAAATGCTGTTTCAACCCAGCCATTGGGTTTAAAAAAAACTAGGTTGGGTTGTTTAAAACGCATGGTTGGGTCAAACATGGACATTTTTTAGGTTAATTTAAAGGTTTGTCAGAATTTTACCCAACCATGAATTGAAACAATCCAGCATTTTTTGGAGTGTAGGGCACTGCTAGGTGGTTGTTTACTGGCCGACGTAAAGAGTCCCTAATGATTCTGGTCCCTTGATATGGCTCTGGTCCCTTCTTTAATTTAAAGGGATAGTTCATCCAAAAATGAAAATTCTGTCCTCGTTTACTCACTCTCAAGTTGTTCCAAACCTGTATGAATTTCATTTAACCTAAAGATATTTGGAAGAATGTTTGAACCAAACACTTCTCGGGCACTACTGACTACCAAGTAGAGAATAAACTCCTAGTAGTCAGTGGTGCCCGAGAACTATTTGGTTTCCCACATTCTTCAAAAAGATCTTCTTTTGTGTTCAACAGAACAAACAAATTTTGAAACAACTTGAGGGTCAAATTTTGAAACAATAGTTTTGGGTGAACTATCCCTTTAAGGGTTTTTATTCTGCCTGTTTATTGTCCACAAAGTAAAAATAAGTCTCTTCTGTAAGCTGCATGATTGAAGATAATGTCTATGAAAGCCATAAAACCCATTTATGGTTTTGCCAGTATGTGGTTCTGTGTTAATAGCAGGACGGTGTCTAATGAAGTGTGTGTGTACGTTTGTGTTTTTTGCCTTAAGCAAGTCATCCTGATCCCATTGGAAGACGAAATCTGCTCTCGATTGGCTATTATTTCCCCCCTCACCATTATTTGTTTTTGCTTTTCCCTCGTGCACATTCACCTCCCGGTGCTGTTCAATGACTGCCGAGCGGATGAATTATGAATGTTGATAGTTTTAGCATTTCTAGGTTACCGTTACATGTTTGTTTACTATGTCTCTATGACAGGCCAAGAATTGGTGATCGCACAATGCCATGATACAGTTAGACAGTAACGTGGTATTCTACACAATCCCCCCAGACCCGGAGCAAAAAAAACCCTCACTTTTAACGCTAGCTCCCCATAAACGTCACCGAGCATCCTTTCGTCCACACGATTTAACACAAACACACAGAAATGTATAAAACTTCTGAAATGTAAAAAAAGACATCTTTAAAAAATGGCTCAGACCCCTTCCGCTCAAAGGCTCTGAGGAACCTCTCGTATTAAAACTACAGGACAAATGATAAGGCACAAGGAGCCGATATCGAACGACAGAGTACATTTTACATTCACTGCATCACAAAGCAATCCACACATCAGAAATGTGACTCATTTCACTAAAACGGCGCTCTTCATGGATATCTGGAAACCTCTTGTTTGCACCTGAATGTGTTGACTTTCATGTAAATATATTTTCATGTTACATCAATATAGAACATTTGTTTACCACGTTTTCTTTTAGTTTTAAAAACTCATTTTATATCCTAGCAATTCAGTGTAATTTTAAAATACAATATAAGTACATTTTGTAGATATACACAAATTATATTTCTATATGCAGTTGAGGTCATATGTTTAAATACATTTTGCAGAATCTGAAAATGCCGATAATTCAAGAAAAATAGGAATTTTTGACAATAATAACCAACTGTACAAAAAAAACTCAGTTCAATGCTGTTATATTGTTTGGATTTTAAATACTTTGCAATGTTATCTGAATGATCTGAGCCATTAAATTGTTTACTGTTCTTTAGAAAAATGCTTGTTTTCCATCTTCTTGACTCTTTTGCAACAGTGACTGTATGATGTTGAGATCTTTGGACATTTGAGAGACTTGCACATTCACTGAAGGCAACATAATGCATTTAAAAGTCAGCTTTGTAAACTTTTGAATAGGTGATTTAAAAACAAATGTATTTATAATATTGCGATTTCTCTTATTTTTCTTACATTATAAAATTATTTCAGATTCTGCAATGTGTTCGTAAACTTACGTCACACAACTGTATTTACGACTTTACAGGTTCGGGTTTGTAATTCAGCATATCGTCGCTGTCCTTTTGAAACCTTGTGTCCAAATTTGCTGTTTTTCAGGAAACAAAATAAAACACTGTACTTTTTAAATGATTAAAAACTGTGTTGTCAGAGTTAACAAGCACTTTTAAAAACTTTTTGTTGGTTAAATATTTGCAAATTAAAGGGGTGACTAGTTATAATGATTTATAAAAAATCACGAAATATGGAGATTTCAGAAGGACAACAGCGATATTCAACAAACGGTGCTTTCTCCAGCCCACATTCTGCTGTTCAAAGGTTCACGTGTGCAGAACAGTTTCAGATTGTGCACCTCACAAATGAGTGTATGTCGACTTTATCAAATCTGTAGATAAGATGAATAGCTCACTACAGCGCTTATTCTCTCATTCACAGAAGGCTTGTCATCACAGGTAGTGTAAACATTAATGCATTTCTGCGCCTCAACATAAACATGCTCGCATCCATAAACACGCCGCTTCATTAGATGCAGTTAATGTAATATGCTTTTACACGTTTTGATAGTTTAATGATGTCGTAACCTCCAACATCACCCAATGCCTATGATGAGACGACATGAAGTTGAAAGCGTGAGTGCTCGCCCTCTGCGTGACCCTATCAGCAAAAACTCTAATACTGTCAACTTGTGCTGTTAAAACCATCGGTTTAGATTCTGTACAAAATATATACAACATAGAAATACATACAGTTTAGGGTATTACAATGAGACCTACAAAAGAAAACAACCACAAATTGTGTCCAGTATTGCAAGCAGAGCCGGTCTGTCAGTCACTACTGTGGCCCAATGAAAAACGTTTACATCATCACGTCATGGCCGTTTACAACATACATAATAAATCTATCAAACAGAAGTTTCCAAAATCTCTAAAAAGGTTTTTTTTGTTCTTTTGTTTCTCTACAACAATGTCAGTTAATATTTACAACGAGCCCTAAAAATAATTTAATAGTACTCATAATACACACTTTCTACACACTGTAGGCAGACCTAGTTCTTGGGCAGAGCACAATGTGTGCTGATTGGCTAACAGTCGCTATGGAGGAGGAGTTTTTGGAGGGGGCGGGGTCACAGAGAGGAAGTGGTGGAGTCGACGATCTCTCGGCCGTTGCACACTGTGGGAACGTAGCTGGCGCTCACAGATGCTTGAGAAAGAGAGAGAGTTAGTGAAAGAAATTGAGCATATTACATGTATTGAAAACCAAAAACAGACATTTGTATTATTCAGATAAATGTATTATTTATCATAAAAAAGTGATGCAACATAAGCTCCAAAACACAACTCAACTTTTAATATTGTTGGCTTGTTAACTAAATTGCCTGGTTTTTCTTATTTATAAGGCACAAAATAAATAAATAAACAAACATTTACCTAAAAGAGGATGTGAAAAAACAGTCCCCTGTCATACGTAATTCTAAACATTCCTTGGGTTACACCTTCACATTACAGACACCACACATCTTAAACGGTAATGATCACATAAATTAATTATTGCTTTGTACTTTTGTCTGGTATGCAGTAAAAATGTCTAACTTCTTAACTCGAGACATATCATTCTTGATCTAATGTATTAAGTCTTGTTTTATGAATAAAGGTATCAAAATGAAATGAGCTTATGCTTTAGAAAACAAGCAAAAATATCTGCCAATGGGGAAATAAAAATAACTTGAATTTTGTTTCTTAAGTACTTAATTAGTTTTGATTAATTTGTTTTTATTACCCCATTAGAAGATATTTTGCTTGATAATTCGTTTTTTTTAGAAAAATACGAGTTAATATCTTTGATCACTTTTCTTGTCAAGTTTTTCTTAAGAATGTTTTTATTATTTTACTGCAAAATTAGACAAAAATACCTTTTCTGCAGAGATCAATCTGCATGTTGAATGTTTATTTTTTGTGTTTTCTCAGTTTACATTTTTTTGTGTTTCTTATGTTTAGCATTTTTAAATGTGGTTGTTTTGAGTTATCTACGCACCTTTGACATATATCATTCACGTCCCAAACACACTAATATTTTTTATTTATAATTATATTGTACAATACAAGATTTATATTATCATATTGTATTATGTTATTATATATTTTTGTGATATGTGTTGTTTTATTTTTGACTTTTTTATTTTATATTATATATAGTATGAGTAGTTTATAGACAAATAAACCATAAATGTTTCCTATAGTGTGACAGTGAAAATGTATAAAAACAAACTAACAATGAAGATAATTCTCATCACAGTAAAGTTGAATAGGTAAGTAGCTTATTAAAACAATACTAAAAACAACAATTTAATGTATACTGTACACTCCAATGTTAATAAGTATTTTTTTGTTCGTATGTACTGTAGGTCTTACCATGGGAAGCATAGCTGGTGGTGGGCCCGCTCACGCTAAAGCGATTCATGTTCAGTCGATGACTGGTGACGTTCTTCTGCGGCTGGAACATGATGATGTGGACTTTAGGAGCAAACATGCATCCCAGCACCACAAATCCACTCAGACTGACAGATATGCACATGGTCGTGGTTTGGACCTTAGAGAGAAAGAGATGAAAAACGCAATTCATTTTTTTCTCCACTCACCCCTTCAATTGTCTCTATGGTGACTCCCATTCATTCCAATAATCAGAAGCATTTAGTGGGAACTGGAGAAGCTCTCATGCTAATGGAGAGGTGGAGCGCGGGGGTATAATAACAGTGACATTTAGCACAGTGCTGTGTAAATAGCATTTGATTAGGCATTAGTTGAACATCTCCCATTAGCAACACAATTTTCCTCCGTGCGGTTTGAGAGATTTTTCCTCTGACAAGACCTTCTGGGGGGCACGCCACTGTGAGCCGAGCGTAGAATAAGAGAAACAGCTTTGAATTAAGTGTGAATTTCTTAACCCGGGGCAAATCTAGACTTTCTTTAACAGCTCAACAATGTTTCACTTAAGAAACGATTTCACTGAAACTAAATAAAGTCTCGAATTATGGCCTGTTATCCACGTGTGTGCGTTAATGTCCTATTAAAAATAAGCAGAAAGATAAGACGTCCTGTTAGTCTGATCCGTTTCTAATCTGCTGAGATTTTCTGCAATGTAATCAGTGTGTGCGATTTACAAAGCTCTCTCTTTTGGTAGCACAGGCATCAGCGTTTCGTGTGAGTGCTCTGAGGGCCTGAGAGCATCTCTTCTCACTTCATTGACTGTGGCCTACAAAGACCCCCCCTTCTCACTGCTATCTGCAAGGATTCCCCCTGGCGTCAGCAGGACGTCTGTGTGGATGTCCGCAGTCCATTCCCTGCACGTCTCTTGAGCGGCAATGCTGTTGAGATACTATCAGAGCAGACTCTTTCCACTGGATTTACCTGGCGTGGTGAATGACAAGCGATGACGCTCAGGTACTTTCACAATAAATCGCTCACCGTGATATATTTGTTGCGTCAATAAGCTAATGAGAACTTTGCTGTAGACTTAAATTCCTCAACAGATTTTTATCTGACAGTTCTGCTTGCTTTGGTGTTTTTCTAATACGTGTAACAGCTATCTGAACAGCAGGCATCTCGCTGTCCCGCAAGCACGTCTGCAAGGTAACAAACCATACTAATGCATTTTTCAGGTTTTTTTCATTAATATTTATGTTGTACAATAGAATATTTATTATATTATAGTTTATTATATAATATGTTGTTTTTATTTTACAATTTTTTATTTATTTTATTTATATATATATACATATACAGTATGGGTAGTTGGCAAATAAACCATGCATGAGTCATATGGTGTGGCAGCAAAAATTTGAAAGCAAACAAACAATGAAGATTAAAATGTCTTATATTATTTTATATTATATTTTAATATTAATATGAATATGAATAATAAAACAATGTATTATTAACAGTTTGTTTTCTAAGTTTTCACTATGTCACAACATAGGACACCAATATTGTATACACGGTATATTTGTCAACCACCCATATGCGTATGTATTATGTATAATTTTATATATTTATTGTATAACATCATTGCAAAGTATTGACATTTAACAAGTACAATTAAGAAAAGTACAATTTGAGGTTTGATGTACAAGCACAATTAACTAATAAAGGACTTTAAAGTAAGTTTTAAGTTATTCAAATAAATGCTTTTTCCATTTTCTAGGTACTTAAACAGGACTGGTGAACTGAATTTACCAAGCTCGATTAATATATAATATAAATAAACTCAACTTAAAATTAAATTGAGACTTAAGAATAGACTTACTTCAAAAAATGTGTCATATTATAATTTTGTTTTTTATCATTATATAGCGCATTGTCTATTTTACATTGTAATTTGCATCGTTTTGCATTTACCTTTCCCTGAACTGGACTTTAAAATGAATAAAAAATATATTATTAATACTAAAAACAACCAGTATTTCTGCTTGAGTCAGATTTTTAGAAACATACCCTGTAATCGCTGGAGGTAACGTAGAAGATGGGCAGGAAGGCCAGCCAGATGATGCAGGTAGTGTACATGGTGAAGCCGATGAACTTCGCTTCATTGAAGTTCTCCGGACACTTGCGGGTCTTAAAGGCGTAGACCGTGCAGAGCACCACCAAAACCACATCGTAGCTCAGGGACAGCAGCATGCTAGAGTCCCGTACGTTACATTTCAATACGACAGTCTGGCGTTTCTCCGGCGTGGTAAACCGCCGTGTGCCGGGCACCTCCAGCAGGAACCAGACGGACACCAGCAACAGCTGCACTGAGATCAGTGACAAACAAATGAAAACCTGCGAGCTGGGACTTATGAAGCGCGGCCGCTGAGCCCCGCCCTCTTTCACTCCGCTGAAGATACGAGCAATGCGATTGGTCTTCGTGAGCAGGGCGGAGTAGCACACGGCGAACGAGGTGCCGAGGCCTAACCGGCGTAGCGTGCAAATGACAGGCGACGGTTTGGCGATGAAAATAAAAGTCATTGTGTAAGACATGAAGACGCCCAGAAGCAAAATATAGCACAGCTCACGGCCAGACGCTTTGACCAGCGGCGTGTCGTTGTGCCGGATAAAAACGACGAAGACCATTAAGGTGCAGATGAAGCCCACGCACGCGATAGAGATGGGCCCGATGGCCCAAGCGTCCTCCCACATGATGTAGTCCTCCGGCAGGTCATAGCATCCGGTCAGATCTGGACGGGGCCACTGGCCGGGTGCACAGGGCATGCAGGTGAATTCGTCAGGCAGGTATTCGTAGGGCTCGCACGGAGTACAGATCCAGCAGCAGTATTCCCCCGCTTGCATCTTTTTCATCTCATTGGGAGCGCACGGGTCACTGCATTGAGAGGTGGGCACGTCTGCTCCCCTCGGCCAGCCAATCATGACCTCGTTAAGGGAAAGACTCTCCGCCCACTCTCCCACCTTGATATAAGCATACTTGTCGCTGCCTGGCACACGCTGATAGTTGAAGATGTTATAGCGTCCTATCCCGTCACCATATGCGTCAAATTTCACTTGGTTCTCTAAGCCAGGTGGGGAGAATGGAGCTGAAGAGAAAGAGAGAGAGAGAGAGAGAAGTAAATAAGTAAATAGACCAAGTGTCAATCATTTTTTTTATCATTTACTCATTATGTCATTCCATACCTGTATAATTGTCTTTCTTCTGGAGAACACAAAATAAATATTTAGAAAATGTCGGAAACAAAAACGACATTGTCCCCCATTGACACAAAACCACTGAGACATTTCTCAAAATATCTTATTTTGGGTTCCACAGAGAAAGTGAGTCATATACTGGTTTTGAACGACATGGGGGAGAAAAGAATTGTGTATTTTATAGTAGTTAACATAAGTTACATCTCATTCTGGTTGTTCAGAAAAGTTCGTTCACTGCAGTGTAGATGTCTGTATGGATTGATTTTGCATCCCACTACTGAGAGTTTCATTTCACACCCACCCACGCCAGTGAAATTATACTCTTGAGTAGTTTTTTTATCTTCAAATTTTTCGAACTTTGTATTTCATCACAGGATACCCTTCTCACAACTGACTGCAAGAGAAATGTAGCCCCATGTGAACCGTAATGCAGACCTCTACTGTGCGGCATACCACCCTAACAAACAATGCAGACACAGCTTTAATTAGTTTTCTTTCAACAACTTTTCTTTTAATGAAAAACAATTACTCTAAACTTGCAAACAATCAGTTTTATGATCTGTAACTCAGAGTTATTACAGTTTTGTTTTGAGTTTTATTGTAGTTGTACTCATAGTTTGAATTAGCTTTTAGTTTTATATTCTTACTTTGTTAATTTAGTTTTTCATTTTGTTCAAATAGTTTGATGTTAGTAATTCAATATATATATATTTTTTTATCTAAATGTATTCCTAAATATGTACTTTTCTATTTATTTGTTTATTATTTGGTTTTATGTTAATTTTAGTTAAATGTTTAGTGAGTTTGATGTTTACTTTCATTCTTTATTTAGTTATGTTAAGTTTATTTATTTTTGTTTGTAAGTTTTTATTTTCAGTTTCAATTTATGTGCCTTAATTTAAATTATACAGAAATTATAAACGTTACTTCGGCAATAAAGTGGAATAAGTTTAAGCTTCTCAAACAATATTTAGGCCAACATTTCATTTGATTTCATTTGACTTCTGTCATCATTCACTTACTCTATTGTCAAGGGAAACTTTCACTTTCATCACTTTCATTTCGAACCACCTGTATGACTTTCTTTCTTCCACAGAACACAAAAGAAGATATTTTGAAGATTGTTTGTAACCAAACAGCGCAGCCACCCGTTCACTTCTATTGTATGGACACAAAACCAATACAAGTGAATGGGGGATAGTTAACAACATTTCAAAACCTCTTCTTTTGTGTTATGCACATTATGTTAGTAAACTAATAATAATAATAACCTTGATCTGATAATAATAATAACCTTGATCTGTGCTACAAACAAACTGGAGGAAATCTTTTGGCGTGAACACGTCCTTTGGTGTGTAAAAGGTCAAAGCACTGCTGTAGGATGGCCATCTGACTTTAAGCAGAGAATATATATATAGTGGGTTAGATTCAAGCTGCTCTCTATCAGGGTTTATGTGTGAGTTTTATCACTCATATGAAGTCTCCCACACAACTCTGTAGCTTGGGGCTCTGAGAGAAAGCGTCCTTGGTCAGCACATTGAGAAATAAGACACGGCTAAATGAGCACAGATGAGCTGATGCTTCTGTCTTGCATTTCAGCCTCGGGGAGAAAGATATTGTAAACCAAGAGAAAATAGGAGAAGAAAATGTCCCTCAAGGGATGATGGTGAACTTGTCACTTTTGTTTATATAACATCTTTTATTTCATCTTGGCAGGAGAAAGAGGAGATGTATACCATGGTCTATATACTGTACAAGACACATATAGGATCTTTTAAGAATACCACCGTCACACCATGCTGATGAACCACAAAACTGTGAAAATACCATGAGACTACTTTGTATAAAACACACACAGACACAAATGGAGGGGTACAGCTGATCCTGGTGCAGTGTGTTTTCTGTGTTATGGCTCAGAGGGTCTCTGGGAACCGGGTGGAGGATGATGATTCATCAGATAAGGAAAACAGGTTAGATGTTATGAACCCCATCATTCACAGATAACGTCAACACTCGCACACCCACGTGCACCCCACACGCATACAGCTGAGGTGCGATGAAACCCTCGCTCCGGCGTTCTGTATTCCAGAACTGCATCGCACACTGCATCAGATTAACCTTCTGTGGCCCACAGTTGATTTTTCTGTAGCTCATCTGTTCACGTACAGATCTGATGCCACACAGCGTGCACTTATCTCTCACTGGTGAAGGATGCACAGCGACCCTGTATTAAATAATCAGCTGAAAGGAAAATGAGGTGTAATATAATTACGCCCTACGAACACTAATTGAAGTTCATTTGCTTGCGCTGAGCCTTCGAAAGTGTGGACGTACCTTTCATAAAACAGCAAATGTGTTTCGTATTAGATTTCGAAACATGTATTAGTAGGATGGATGGATTTCTTTATTGGATGAAATAGTTCAAAAGAAGAGCGAAGAAAAAAGGTGAACAGGTGTTTGGTATACTCCGCCTTGCCATGTGCCTAACAACGCCTCTTAGCTGTTATAAAATGCACTGTAACCCACTGCTTCTTGGGGCTTATTGCTTTAATTGAGACCAAAATGTTTTTTTGTAAACATGTGTTTTTCTGCTGTAAAGTTCCCCATTTTAGCATGGGGCTCAATGAGATTCTGCTCTATTTTGGAGCCAGTCTCTAGTGGCCAGTCGATGAATTGCAAGTCACTTCCTTGTTGGCTTCACGAGAGAGATCGGAAGGTTGACCCTTGTTTAAAACTGCAATCCATAACTTTATTTAGTTCAACATAAACAAGAATCGGTTCTTGAAAAACATCCCCAGATCTTACCACAATTCACAATGGCAAGCTTATTATAGCTTATATATAATAAAACTTTGCTGTAGTTTGCCAGTAATTTACTGTAGATTTTATTGCTTTACTGTTTTCAATTTGAGTTCAACTTTACTTAAACCAATATAAAAAAACTTTGACTTTTGGGATTCAAAATGAGCAAGAAGAGACGGGCAATAGCACAGCAACACTGCAAAAAATGACATTCTTGCTAAGCATTTTGTCTATTTAACTAAAATGTATTGAAACTTCTTAAATTACGATACACAACAAGAAAAGTGATCTAAGATATTTACTGTAGCCGTGTTTCATGAAAGAAAATATAAGAACTAGGTAAGTTTATGTTTAAAACAAAATTGTAAATTGAATCTACAGTAAGTTACTGGCAAACCTGCTGCAAAACTACAGCAAAGTTTTAAAGAGAGCTGGCAATATGGAGGCAAAAGTTACATATTGCAGTTTTAAGATAAAATATAATATAGTTTTGATTTTGTTCACTACACAATTCCCAATAAAAAATTCGACATATTTTCACATTTTGGAATCTGAATATGTGCTCAAACTTTTGATGTATCTGGGATCTAAGGTGGATTATATAAGGGCTCATTTCTTAAAGTGATTGTTCACCCAGTAATACAAATTCTGTCATCATTTATTAACTCTCATGTCGTTCAAACCCTGTATATGACTCTTCTTCTGTGGAACACAAAAAATGTATTTGAAGAAATGTGTCAGTGGTTTTGTGTCCAAACAATAGAAGTAATTGGAGGCCAATGCTGTTTGGTTACCAACGTTCATTAAAATACCCAACACAAACTCACGGCAAAAAGTACTAAGATGTGGCTAATTCGTACATTTTAGTATGGTTTGCTTTTGTGCCAGTGATGTTAGGGCAGACGCGATTTCTTTAAGACTGCAAGGGAAGCTCAGCTTCCCCTATAATTGTCAAAAAATGAATGGTCAAATATATGTACTATTATGTTAACATTTTATTGACTAAAAATGCGTTAAACACGTTCATCTCGAACGAAAACAATTTCGTTCAGAATCAGCTACTTAGGTCGGCTGACTCGATTTCCTTCTCATTCATTCCCGTAGCGTACAGTGCATTACTCTGTTGAAGCCCAGCGTCCATTGACTTCAATGGGGCTGCTTTAAACAGTTTTTTTCAGTGCTTAGAAACAAGACGGTCATTGGATAATGCTGCGATTATGTCCCGCCCACGGACGCTCAGCGTCTCTGGGATGAATGGAGGAGTGGGCTGGCCCGGACTCCGAGCGTCTGCGTGATGATTGGAGGGTCGGTCATCTCTTTTTAATCCACTTTTATGTCCTAAAACGCTCGTTTTTTGGGGTCGACAGCTTATAAAAACGTATTTCTTGGTTTTTTTTTAGCTTGTTTGCTATACACATTGTCACATATCAGCTTTTAGACATTTTTTTATTTTATTTTTTATAAATCATAAATGACAAGGAGGCGGCAGCTTCTCGCAATGCAAAGAGACGGTTGGTGTGGGCGTGGGCGTGGTCTTCAGATTATGACGCGTATCACTCTGTGTCTCCATTTCCAACTCAGTCCCATCGCGGATTTTGCATGTGTAGTCGAAAGACAAACTGCTGCAACCTTCATCGTATATTTCACACAATTTCACACCACATTCATTGTTTCAGTTTAACATAATTCCCACATTTCCTCCCGTTGAGTTAAATATATATATATATATATATATATTAGATCGTTTGTTCATTAATTCATATAGAATTGAGTCTCTTCTTGCATTTGTCAAAGAGAAGAGGTCAGAGGGGGCTTTCCAAGCTGTTTATGCCAAAGCAGCAGATCTCACATCAGACCCAAGAGATGAGCCCATGAGAAAGCGCCGTCTGACCCAATTGCAGGCCAAGAGCGCTACAGAAATCTGTACATGGCCATCCTTGATAACATCTTGGAGCAGATTCCTCGACGTTTTTCAAATTTGGAAAGTATGCTTTTCTTAGAATTAGTCAATCCAGGGAAATTTGATGACATGAGACAAGCATTTCCAGAGGAGGCCTTCCAAAGTGTCCTGAAAAGTTTGGCCATCACTTTGATTGAGGTCTGAACTTCAAATTCAGATCAGGAAGTAACACCTTTGGGACCGTTTGAGAATCAGGAGCAGCTGTGTGATTAAAGACAACAGTGCAATGCCTCAGCTTTACAAACTGTTTTCATTAGTGGCAACAATTGGAGCTACATCTGCAGGTGTAGAAAGGAGCTTCTCCTGTTTAAAGCGGCTCAAGTCCTACACCCGTAACACAATGGGCCAAGGCCGTTTAAGCAGCCTAGCTCTGCTGGCCATTGAGAGGACACTGGTCAAGTCACTGGAAAAGACGCCTAGTTGGTACGACAGGGTTACAGAGCATTTTCTTGAAAAGGAACGTAGGGCAGAATTTACATATAAAATAAATGGACAATTTTTATGATTTAGGCCGAAAATGAGCTTCCCCTCTTTAAAAGATCAGCAGCCGCCACTGTGTTAGGGGTGGGGCTTAAGTGTTGCTTCTTTTCTAGTAATCGCATGTTTTTGTATGATTCACAATGTACAAATTCATACCAATAAGCCATCTTGTAAAATAGGTACAAATTACTGTAAAATCAGGTTGCTCTTCTATTGTGTTCTGCAGAAGAAAGGGAGTCATACAGGTTTGAAATGACATGAGGGGGAGTAAATACTGAAAGAATTGTCATTTTGGGGTGAATATCCCATTATCAGTATGGTCTTACATTATTTTATGCCATTTTGCTTCTACATCATAATAAGAATTGACGCTTGTTCTACAAACAAAATAGATTTATGTACATTTTCATCATATTGGAAATGGCCACATCATGTTAATAGACAATTTGTGTCAGCCAAAATATTGTTGCATCCCCGATATATTAAATGATTTGCCATAGAGACATATAAAGTAGTCTGAGCCGTCAAACAGAGTTTAGTGTTTTGAATGTTTCTCTCTTTTATTGTTCGACACAAATCTGTGTTTACAGCGCAGAGGGATACGAGGTCTCCTTACGGAATGATTTCTGAGGAGCGTGAATTTCTGATTTACCTGTTTCATTGTAACGAACAAATGTTCTGGAAGCTATGGGAAATCACAAACATGTTTACAGCTTTTGAAACATTGATGCATTAACAAAACATTGTACAGGTAAAAAATGTTTAGGTTTATTTTTGAGGTCACATCAGTGGTTGCCTCGGCATTGCATCAAAAATAAAACCAACAGTTGTTCTGTTGTAAGTGTAGGAGAGTCTGCTCTAGTGGCACAGGTTTCATCTTGCATGCAAGGGGACCAGGTTCAAATCCCGATGTAATATATAATGTTATTCTTTAATAAACCAAATCTGCAGCTGTATTTGACAGCCAGTGGTAACATGCACTTTCACTGTATGAAAAAACATCCTTGACATTTTGATAAAGCTCCTTTTGTGTGCCAAATGCAGAAAATAATATAATCGAGTGATGTGATGATAGGTAGATGCTGACGCGATTTTCTATTTAAAGCAAGTAATATGCAGAAAGTGTGACTTGTAAAGTAAAAGGTGGATTTCTGCCCTATTGGGTTTTATAACGGTTCATTATTTATTTATACTTTTTAAAAATAACGTTTAAAATTCACATGGGTCGGAATGTATGGATGCAAATGTCCTGGCATGACAATTCAGTATGACAGATCACCCCTGCGTTCAACAGAATAGTGCTAACCTCAATTTGAGTACGGTGGTAATAAATCTAATGTCACATTAGCAACTTTTGCTCTCTCTCTCAGGTAACATACGCCTGTCAGTTACTCTTTAAGCTCCACGGTAACATTATTCTTGGTTTTGACTGAGACACAGAGCGCTGCCGATGTGACATCACTTCTGTACGTGATCCACTCGACTTCGAGGTACTGCAACGTGTCAATCTGGCATCCGAGACATTTCCGAAATTCAGGGGTTCAAAACAACAAAGTATCTTCACCGCGCACACCTATTTAACCGACAGTCAGCATTCAGATACAGCAGTCTCCTCAAAGACACAGACGGGCTATGATTGACACTTGAGTTCTGAAGAGTTCCTTCAGACAGAAAGCAGGGCACAAAGAACAGATACAGAGACGCGTCGTGCGGAGATAGTCATGAACACATCCACAGCTCTTACCAGCTATGTGCAGAAATGTTTGTTCAGCTGTACAGCTGTGTTTGAGTCGGAGAGGAAAGTGTGTTTTTGGAATAAGCAGCATGGGGTAGCTCCGCCCACCCTAAAGTGATCATTAGAATGTTTCCAACAATAACTACTTGTCTGAACATTAACTGTGATTAAAATCACAGGTTATCACACAATTTTTTTTTAAGTTTCTTAATATACATAATTCTTAAATACATATACAAATATTAGTGTTGTATTGGTTGAAACTGAATATTAACTTTGTTTTCTTTGCAGTATTTAAGGTCTGAAAAAATACAGAGAATCTTTTCTGTTATTTTAATATGTTTTTCCAGTTTTTATTTTCTGCAAATAAATATAGAAGTTAACAATTGAAATAAAAATGATCATTTTAGCTAAACACATACCTATAAATAGTAAATAAAAAATATATATTTTTAAATGGTCTATAGTTACAGATTATACACTTAAAAAATAAAACCATGCTACTAAAGGTTTTTCACAGCGATGCCATCGAAGAACCATTTTTGGTTCCCCAAAGAACCCTTTACTCCAAGGTTCTTATAAGACCAACTTTTTTCTAATCTGTTTAACGACAAAGAACCTTTTGGAAAACAGAAAAGATGTGAAAGATTTGTGGAACCATTCAGGCGAAAATGGTTCTTCTATGGTATCGTGAAGCACCTTTTTTAAGGGTGTCTAACTGTGTATGTGACAAATGAAATCTATAATATTCAGTCAAAAATCTAATCAAATTAATAAACATGAGTGACATCACTGATCTTTATTTTGAACTAGTCTGATGAGAGTCCTACAGAAGATATACTAGTTGTCATTAATTGTGTGACATCGGATCACAGAAACCCAACTCATCTCTAATCATCATTATTAGTCCCATAGGATGATTGTTGTTGAAAACATGATCAAATATTTTATTTTTGATCAGATATGAAGTATTAAATAAGTGCATTTAATTTAATATAAGCAAGTCATACATTTACATTTAGTCATTTAGCAGATGCTTTTATCCAAAGCGACTTACAAAGAGAGCAATAGGGAGCAATAAGCGATATGTCATACAGGAGTCATAATTTTTAACATTTAATAGTTATAAACTGCTAATGATGATCATTTCCTAACTATAATGACCCAAACATGAATGAATGAATCACCTTGCAATACAATAGCAACACTTAAATCCACACATCGGAGTGTGTGTGTAGGAGTGTGTATTGTATGAGCTCAGAGATGATATCTAATCTCAGCTTTCCCACATCACTATACATACACAGTAAATCTTCCATAGAACAAATACAAGAGTTCTGCTTTCTTGTGATGGCGGTTTAATGTGTGTGTGAGTGAGTAATGTGTGTCTGTGTTAATGGTGGGTGGATGAGCGATTGCTTTGTTTCATAGTGTATTATCATGCTGCTGTGTGTGTGAGCAAGGTGAAATCTCTTCAGTAGACGCTCAGCGTCAGGCGCTTTTGTTGCTCCTAAAATACAGTAGCGCTGAAATAATAATCTTTTGTTGTGAGGCATGATAAATATTTACTCGGGATCGGTGAATTTGAAAGGCGGTTAATTAGCTGTAAGTGATCTAGTGGCTGTGGATGGAGGTGATGGGTAAAACTCAGCCTTCATTGTGTGTGTCTGCCTGTGTGTGTGTTTGTGTCTGTGGTGGGCGGGCAGTTGTTTTGTTTCATGGTGTGTGGGTTGAAAGTGTCTGAGAAAAGGAAAAAACACAAATATCCTATTGTGTCTCATGCGTGTCTTTGTGTGTAGCTCCGACCTACCTAGACGGTTAAAGCATCATAAGAGTGAACCTGACAAGAAGAGTCTGTTCCAAAATGTAGAAAGCACAATTATGCTGCATTTTAAGATAACTTAAAATTTTGTCCCAAAACAAAATCGGCATTGTGTACTTTCCTTTAAACTTCCTTTCTCTGGTTCAACAGTTGACAAAACAGCTTCCTGTAATCTTATTGGATTACCCCATCACTTGATGCCATGTGGTGACCTAATTGCTATAGCAACGTCATGTTGCCACAGCGTGTTAGGGTATTCAAGAAACAGAGCGACTGGAGATGTGACAGGCTCCTCACAACACAGGAAACCTCTGACGCAGAGGGTAAGGTCTTCACAACACTACTGTCAACATGAACTGTGCTGTGAATCACACTTTGTGACATCTAGCTAACTGCTTCTAACACTTTTAACATGGAAAGATCCAGACATGAAACGGGGGAGAATTCCTTTATAAACATATGAGCTGATCTTGTGATGAGATTTTGTTGAGGTGAGGGTCACCATATGTACAGGTACAAATGCGGAAACAAATAAAGAGAGCACTCCAGTTTTGCCTTAATTCAGCATTTCTGTATTTACTGTGACAAATTCAGTCCAGTGTTTGTTGAATTTGAACAGAAGAAAACAAACAGGAATAACAAAGTCACCCAACAGCAATTTGAAACACTGAGAGAATGTAAAGACGCATGAAAGTTGTGAAAAACAATCTGCTTTATTAAATTATATGTTCATTTCTAAACCGATATAATACATGTAAAACATTAGTATTTTGTTGTTTAAATGTGAATATGAACTTGTTTTCTTTGCAGTATTCAAGATCTGCAGACATTGCATCGTTTAAGTTATTCTGACTAGTTTGTCCCGTAAATTTTTTTTGCAAATACATATCTGGGAGAAATGTTGTCAGTTTACAAAATGAAACAAAGCAAAAATGAATTAAAGAAAAATAGAAATCTGAGTCTCTCTCTCTCTCTCTCTCTGTCTATTTATATATATATATATATATATATGTATAAATGTGTGTGTGTGCGTAAGAGACCATTTAAAAATTATTTTCAGTTTTTATAGATTATAAACTGTAGACTCTAAAAAATGTTTTATGTGTTTATGTACAATTATAATTTCTGTTTCATACCGTGAACTAATATCAATATTTCTCCCACATTTCTAATTTGTTTCTATTTGCATTTATTTGCAGAAAAAAAACAAGAGAAACAAAAACAAGAAAACAAGTTTATATTCACTTTTAAACAATACAACAGTAACATTTCTACATGTATTTAGGACAATTATTTTTTTATGTGATAACCTGGATTTTTATCACAGTTTTCATGTGTCTTGTCATGCTGTCAGTCTTTCGCATTGCTGTTGGATGAATTTGGGTCACTAGTCCTGAGGTTTGATTTCGTTGAAATTCAACAGACACTGGACTGGAGTGACCACAATACATCTAGAATACATCTGATTAAATGAAAATCTAGAATGGTCTCTTAATTTTTGCACAGCTATATATTTACATTATGCATTTGGCAGACGCTTTTATCCAAAGCGACTTGCATTGCATTATCCTATACATTTATACATAGGTATTTGCAATCCCCTGGGATCAAACCCACAACGTTGCGTTGTTAACGCAATGCTCTTACCACTGATCTACAGGAAAGCTCTATGAATTCAGTATATAAATATATATGTATGTATGCTCTCCCTAATATATGCTATTCTACTATATACTGTATATATTAAGGAGAGCATACATATATATATATATATATATATATGAAGAGTTTGGTTCCAAAATGAGATAACTAACATTAAACCTTTTATAATGTTATCATTTTTTTAAATGTTTTATTGTGTTAAGTTAGCTGCATCTTTTCAGTTATTATGGCTTAAAACAAAACAACTGCAGTTTGATTGATGTTGATTGGAATACACAAAAAAAACATGATTTAAAAAAAACATGATTTTTGAAAGATTTAAAAACCAGAGCTATCTCATTTTGGAATCAGATATATATATAACTCTTCCCCAAAAACATTTAAAATATTAGCAAGCTGTCATTTTCAGTATTTGAGGTCTAAAAAATATGTTTTGTTAAGTTATTATTTTAAGTTACAAACGATAAGTTTAGAGCGGTTTAAATTGAAATATGATGAATACCGCTAACTCTTATTTCAGCCGTGTCTGTCAGGTGGCACTGGACTTCTTCCTACAGCCAGAAAGAAAGCGAACAGCAACAGTGTGATCTTGGGAGTTTGAATGTTGGGTGATGGTGAGGGACTTAAGTTTTGACTCTAGGCAGAAGACTGTAAACTCAAAATCCTTCTCCTCTCATCTCTTCCCTCCATCCTTTTCTTGCCTCTTTTTTTCATGGCAGATCATCTACCAACTCCCTCCTTGTGATTCCAAGCACATCCAAAATCATTCTCTCTCTCCACAAGCTGCCCATCCTCTGTCTTTCTCTCTTTCTCCCTCTGTATACCCTTCTGCACGATGATGACGATCTTTCCTCCTGTTCTCCTGCATGGCTTTGCCTCCTGCCTCTCTCTCAATCGCCCCAGACAGCAAACCCCACATGTCTTTGATTCTGCGCTTGAAAAATGAAGATGGTGAACTTCAAAGAGAATCTTCTTCTTCTGATGCGTACCAGCCCACTCAACCTCTCTACTGTCATTTTATCTGCTCTATCTCTCTCTCTTTTCTATGTGTGAACATAGCTTTATATCTCTCTGTTGTCTTTCATTCACGCACATACTGTTGCGTTACCATGGCAATGTATGATTATCATATTTATGTGCGCTTACGTTAATGCTTTATTAGACGCTTTTATACAAAACGACTTGCAGTGCATTCAACGTGTGCATTTTATCAGAATGTGTCATCCCTTAAAATATGAACAGGTGACCTAAGCGCTGTTAGAACCATGTTTTTTACCATGGTATTTATGTGGTACTCCAAGGTAAAGTAAAGAATGGCATATAATCTTAAAATCAAGATTGCAGTATGGTCATACTGTGCAACATCATCATCCGTTGTTTGTTTTGAACGATCATTGAACTAAATAAGGTTCACAGCGATGCGATGGAAGAACTATTTTTGGTTTCCCAAAGAACCACATTCAGTCAACGGGTTCTTAAAGAACAATTTCTTCATTACCTTTTCATAGTGCAAGAACCCTTTCCTTTTTTGAAACAGAAAGGTCCTTTGGATGTCTTTATGGAACCACAGCCAGAAATGGTCCTTCTGTGGCATCGTGCAGCATCTTTATTTATAGTTCACGCAAAAAATCTGTCATCATTTACTCACCCTCTTGTCATTTCACATCTGTATGACGCACTTTCTTTTGCAGAACACAAAAGAAGATATTTTGAAGTATGTTGGTAACCAAACGACAGCGGTACCCGTTCCCTTATATTGTGTGGATACAAAACCAAAGTCACCGCCATGGTTCGATTATCAACGTTCTTCAAAATATCTTCTTTTGTGTTCTGCGGAAGAAAGAAAGTCATATAGGTTTGAAATGACAAGAAGGTGAGTAAATATGACAGAATTTTAATTTTGGGATGGACTGTCTCTTTAAGAGTGTATTATATATAACTATTAAATACACAGTTGTGCTACTGTCACATCTCTCTCATTCCTCTCACATAATGAAATTATTTAAATCAATATTTCATATTCATTTATATATTTGAGTAAATAGCGCACATATTGAGAAGGATAATGTATAAAATAAACCACTTCAGGATGAATCAAACCCCACTTCTTCAGATAAGCGTCCTGTCAGAGTTTGTTTTGTGATAATGGCTGACTGACTCTAAAACTGACTCTCTTCCTTTTTAGAATTTATTGTGTATTTGTGCCGCTGTTTTCCTCAAATTCTCATCTTTTCCTCCCTCAAACTTGCTATCAAGCACTTTCCTCCTCTCTGAGTTTGTCTTTCAATGTGTTTGTGCACGGTTCAGATAAGTGTGGCATAATCCCATCTACCTGCCAGCCTAAGCGTGCCGAGCACTTTTACATAGTTTATTTTTACCTGCCTTTCTCTCTTTCTCTTCTTCAGCCGTCAGTCAAAGCCAAACTCTCAGCAGCCCTGACAGAAGACGCCCGACTCTTGCTTGATTGCAACTAGGAGACACACTGTGTCTAATTCCAGAGCCTGTAAACCTGTCTTTACCCTACCGCAGAGTGACACCATACACGCCAAACACATACAGCCGGGTTTACAGCAGCGGTTTCAGAGAGGAAGGAGATATAGAAGGTAAATGAAAAAAGAAAGAATGAGGAAAATCAATCGTGTTCGGTTACCTCTGAAGTTGATGTGAAGCAGGTAGTCCCGGTAGAGCTTTCTGCCATCAAGACTGCGCATGGCGTCACATAGCCGTGTCGTGTTGACGCACAAACTTCGCTGCATGCGGTGCAAGGCGTGCGCCATGGCGTACACGGCGTTTACCACAAACATAATTTTTGATTCAGGCTCAAAGTTTGAATCGTTCACTGTCAATTCCGGGTCACACGGTGGCTTTGGTGTCCCGGTCCCTGCCGAGGAAGTGCCGCCCAGTGAGCATTGAAACTTTTGCTCCCAGAAATCTTTAAACCACGGGTTGCGATGGTTGTTCAGCGGGGTTAGGCTCTGGAAAAAACGGTTAAATTCAGGTATAGGGTGAGCGGCCAACTCCAACGTGATCGCACCGTCCGCCGTAAACTCGTTCCCTTTCACGATGCTCTCTTGCGCCCCCCAGCCGTCGCTGGCCACCCAAAGGAAAGACGCGTTTAGGCGGGCAGCGGCCGCTATAAGTTCTCGTGCGTCGTCGCTACGCAGAAACAGCACGGCGACGCGAGCCGTGGGCTTTTGTAGGAGCTGACGGATGACCGCCTCATACGAAGAACGCTTCGCGCTCGATCGGCCCACTTTCTCCGATGTGGCAATGCAGATGTTTCTCAACCTGGCTTGTTGCTCGAACGCTTCTATACCTGTCTCTCCGTAGTCGCCCTCGGAGGCAACAGTAGAAACGTAAGTCCAGTTAAAGGCACGCAGGATCTCGGCCATGGCCTTGGCCTGGTAGAAGTCGGGAGGTACGGTGCGGGCAAAATAGTCGTAGCGGGATTTATCGCTGAGCTTGGCGCTGGTGCTAGCGTAGCTGATCTGAGGAATTTGGAATAACCGTAGCAGGTTGGCGACCTGGGAGAGACACACAAACACATAGAGCATCGCATTACAAACTCTGTTTAAATCAATAAGTTAACACTTATGAATTAATTATCCATAGTCTCTAATACATCAAATATTCTGTTTCTATTTTATTTGAATAGATCAAGTCACATTAGCCCAATTAAGAGCACACAGGCAGTCTCAGCAGGGCTGAGCAGAGAGGAAATGGTTCTCTTTGGTGAGAAACAGCTTGGCTCGTCCATATGACACATCCCACGCTAAGTGCGCAGAAATGCGGCGGATAGCGTCTCTTTCTCCGCGTAGCGATGGCGTGCACAATCACAGCTTGCGGCTCTGAATTAACTCACTACGTCAATGCTAAAGTTGACAGTTCGGTCCTGATGAATGCATTAATTATTTCAAATACAATATTAGCAGAGCTGTCAATTTAACATGTTAATTGTATGTGATTAATTAAAAACGCAATCAATCATGCCTCCTGACCCGTGCACTGTTCTATAATGAGTTAATAGTTTGACAAATGGACGGCTGTGGACTGTAGGCCAGTGATGGGCTGTTCAATGAGACTTGAGACTTGAACAATCCTTAAAAAAAATAGGTGTCACTTGTTGATAATTGGGTGTAAAAATCGGCATATTTCTATATAACAATGAAGAAAATCAACAGCTGATCTTCGGAGAGGTTTTCGGGAGTCCGAAGGTGCTCCTGGAAATTTTTTTTCTATTTAAGGTAAAGGAAAACCTAATTTTGCTTGATGAGAGATGTTCACAATATAGATTGTTGATTCTGAAACAACATTTCTGTGGAAAAATGCTATCCCTAACCATAACGTATCTCTAAAATCAAAAGGAAATGATAGATAAATATCAATAGGCTAGAAGCACCTAACCCTCAAATCTGATTGGTTAATTGAAATGTCAACAACCTGCATTACTTTACCCCTTTGAATGTCGTGATGTACAGTAACCTAAAAAGAATATAGAGGAATGAAAGAGAGAGTCTGCCAGAGCGAGGGAGGCTGGACTGCCAAACAACAGCTGGCGTCGTGAGAGAAAACAATGCCGGTCGCTGGCAATGAAAGGAAAGATACAATGGTTATCTAACAAGAGACCACTGTGAGGTCGCAAAACACTCTTAGCTCTTCGCCAGAAGTGCAATATCTCTAAATAAAATAACAGGGAAAGAGAAAGCGAAAAAGGAAATAGGATGTAAAGGAGTTTAGATACGGATTTTGGAAGTCAGCTTTTGCTGAGCCACAAATGGGAGGGTGTTATGCAAATTGTATGCAAATTCCCAGGGTTCTGTCACCAAAGGTACGAGAAAGCACATAACTGTAGCACCAATCCATACATGCACAAGAATGAAGGAAAAAGAGCAAACTGAATTTACAGGGATAAAGACTGGAAAAGGGGTGGTGCAGTTTTATACGGGGGCGGCACTTTAAATAACAGATTGAATTTTTTTTACGGCTGTAGTTGGTTAGCTTAAAGGGCTCCGTTCTTTAGCCAAGTACGCTTCAAAAGAAATCAAAGCTTCAAATACTTTACTGAAACCAATTGATGAATTCATCCAAACTGCACACAAATACAAGAGGTTCACCACTAGAAATGAACTATATTAGTTTAAATTTGTCGATTCTTCTCACCTGTATAGAGACACTGCTATATGATCCTCCGATGACACCTGTTATGGCTAGCGGACTGTCTTCCTGAAATGCGTAGGAGCCATCTGGACAGATAAACTCAGTATCGTCCACTTTTGTAAGAGACGCCCTGACGAACTCCAGCGCCTGTTCCAGAGCGTACGTGTCCCGCGAGCACGTGTCCAGGATATGGACGCCCAGCGCCACGCCCGGCAGCAGACCCACGTCCATATTGATCTGATCGATGGCGAAGAGCATGGCCTCGAGACGTTGGATACCACGGTCTTCGTTGATACGGCCACATTCGTCCATGCCCTGACCCTTTTCGTGGATGGGAAAGAGACCGCCCAGCACTAGGTCTCCGTCTATCTTAATTTCCCTGCGGGGAGAGTCTCCGCTGGAGAGCAGCACCCCGGCCCCCAGCAGCACCAGGAGAAGAGCTCGCACTGCGGACGACATCATTTAAGGGAAGACTGAAGAGGTGTGATGGTCAGGTGGGGAGAGAGAGGGTGAAGAGAGGATGTCAGAGACCGGAAAGAGGCATGAAGGGGCAGCAGGGAGTTCCTTCTGGATACTCATGGAGATCCACAGCATTGGATTTTGCCTTTGAGCTGCAGAGAAACAGACAGGGATAAATTACACAAGTACAAGCTGCACAAATAAATGTTTCATTGTACAATTGAAATAATCATATTAAAAGCAATGTAAAAATAACTTTATGATACTTTGATATATGTCTGTACAAAAAAGTTATGTTATTGATTATTGGCACATGCCTGGACCAAAGTTAACTTCCGGGATGTGTTTGGTTATAATATAACAATTTATTTTATATTTACTTAATATTCATATTGAAAATGTATATTAATATTTCATTGTACATAAATGTTATTAAATTAATTTAAAACTACTCAACAGTTATAAAGTAGATTCTTAGCGAAGGTCTACTGTTAGTTAAGTTTGGGCCACATAACATTTGTTTATGTTGTTGCTGCTGAAACCGTCTTTAAAAATGGAAAAACATTTTTATTTTTATGTTTTCCCATTGCTAATATCTATATTTTATGAGAACAATATACATACATATAAAATATACCATTTCTTTATTATTTCTGAGAACTTCTGTAGGTTTTAGTTGAAAAATAATATGTTGCAACTAGTGCAACAGAGTTTTCAATGACATCCTTACTTTTTATTTGAAGAAATATACTGTATAATATATAAAATTCTTTACTTGTAGATGGTAATGAAATAATCAAATCAAATTAAATTTCAAATCTATCAACGCTGTTACCTTTCTGAAGATGTATATATTTTCTTATTTATTAAATTCCAATTTATTAAATTGTATTTTGCTTGAGATGGTATAATGCAATTTATTAACACTAAATTGTTTAATAAAATAGGGACAGTTTCCCGGACAGGGATTAGGTTAAGACAGGACTAGGCCAATGTGATATATTTGAAGATATTTCAGTGCAAGGTGTTTTCGATCAAGACACCGCAGCCCAGTTTCACAGACAAGGCTTAAGGCTATAGTCCCAGACTAAAATGAATGTGTGACCTGTCTTAACTGAATATAACTTGCCTAGAAATATATTAAAATACATCAGTGCCATTGTTTTGTCTCGAGATGCACACCAGTAATGTATTCTTCTAAGGCATTTTTATAAAAGCGACATAAATATCTTAATTTAAGTAAGGCGTAGTCCTGGGACCCGTTTCAGAAAGGAGGTTTAGTGAAAACTCTGAGTATATTAATCCTGAAATGAGGGAAACTCTGGGTTTCACGTTTCAGAATGTGAGGTATGTCAAACCCGAGGAAGCGGGGTAACTCAAGCCCGTTTCTAAAGGAGAGGTATCGTCAGTAACCATAGTAACTTACTCTGTGAACCTAACCTGGTCGCGAGCAGGATTTCTTTGGTAACCCCAGAGTTTCTTTCCACCATCTCCCCCTTTTAAAGAGCAAGTGGTGTAACTCATTCATTCATTCGTTCATTAATACAGTCATTCATGGCACGCATTTTGCTCACACAGAGACCATCTCAGTGACTTATACGTCACATGTGCTTTTATTGAGGATTCGGTACATGAAGAGGCTGCATTAATTCATTGGGATGTACTTTGATTTCAGGAGAGCAATTTAGGACCCGATGGGAATTTTGTAATTTCTCTGTGCATTTTTGCAGTGAATTAGATATATCAAAATAAACTGTGTCTGTGACACCGGGCCCGCAACATTTAAGTTAATCTGTCAGGAAACCGACCCATATTGTTTAAATCTAAGTTTTTTTTTTAAATCACTTTATCAAACTGGAAAAGACACCCTTTGGCATGGAAAATATATTTTCCTATATATTAACTGTCAATATTGTATATTTACATTGGATTGCATTGATGCTTTTGGCAGACGCTTTTATCCAAAGCGACTTACATTGCATTGTACTATACATTTGGATTGCACCCACGACCTTGGCATTGCTAGCGCCATGCTCTAACCACTGAGCCCCAGTAAAGCCAATTATATTAAAATGTATGTAGAATGTATATTAAATAATTTAATATATGTTTGAAAATATATATTAATATATGGAATAATACATAAGAAATACGGTTCATACTGTATTCCCATATACTTTTGTTTCCTTCTGATAAAATGTCCTGTTCAATATAGAAGACATGACAAAAAGTTTAGGATAATTCAGGCTCCCTTGTGTTTTTTAAGGGCCAGTTTGTTCAGCTCTGTAATCACAGTTTACCGTTAACAGCTGAAAGAAGATTCTGTTGAAAACAGGCTGCCAAACACAAAAACAAATTTCAACAAACGCACCCATCACCAACTCCCCCGCAAACAGATTTGTCAAAACAGACTCCGAGTATGGAAAACACCCAAGAAAGATAAACTCATCAGCACAGAAGCTCAGAGCAACTGCTGAGGTGAAGACGTAAGGTTTGAGAAAAACATCTCAGAGGGGGGGAATTCGCTACGAATGAACTGCGTCCGCTGATGTTTTAGCACCTGGTTTTCTCAAGTAAAAACACACGGTGCTAAGTCTTGTACGTCATGTTATGTAGAGTCTTTTAAATGAAGATTAGTGTTTCTTCACTTTCGGAAACGCCTGGATTTTCCCATTGTTCATTTGCAGCTCAGATGACAGAGTTATGAAACGCTAATTAAATCCTGAACCTACGACTGTTAGAAAATCCTACAGATTTAGTCACCGGATAAAAAGCGTCTCTAAGAGATCGACATAAGAGAGAAAGTTCTCTGGCACTAATTGATGTCGGGTGTGCGCTTCATTAGCCGTAAGATGCTGAACCCATAGAGAAGGCAGGACTGATATCTAAACCTTGGTTTTGATCTAAGGTCTTGCAAAAAACCAACAGCTCTAATCTGATTTCTTTTCCCTTTCGGAACGGTGGGCGAGTGGGAGCGATGGAGGCGGGGGGTGGATTCACAAAGTGTGCGAGATGCCTCACCGGGTTTCCACAGCTCTGGCAGACGCACAAAGACTCTCAGCCTGGCCCGGAGATGGGCTTCAGGGCTGGATAACACTCAACCGCAGTGATGCTATCTCCACCGCACAACGCAACACAAAGCACAACATGCAGGCCTCTGGCACCATCACACCATCGGCAGCTTTAGTCATGATTTTCCACCGTCTGCCAGGCACACAGTAACAATGGTGCCCTCGCTGAGCGAGAGCTGCGCGGCCGCCATCGATTTAAAGCGTCTTCCTCTTTCTCCTGAGACACCAGCGGGGGATCTGCTGGGCCGGGAGAATGGGGGGTGAGACGGCTTTTCAGAAGTGGACTGGTGTCTTTTTACACATTGAATCTGTGTGAATACACAAGAAATGTGTGCTTGTTTCCCACTACGTACACCCTGATGCTGAACATAACTCTGAAAAAATGTAAGAAGAATGTTTAAACTTCTGTTTGACATCATCCACAGGTTCACGAGTTGTGTTTATTTAGAGACACCGTCGAGGCTTGTATCAGTATCCGAAAAAAATCTGAATCAAGACCATAGACATACTAAGACCTAAATGAGAAATAAATGACAGTCAACATCAATTTGTCAGTTTAGAGCTCCTGTAGAAGCAACATAGCGAATTCAATGCAAGGGGACCCGCAGTGTATGTAGCCTAGATAGAAATAGCTCAATAAAAATATAACGCTTCATTATATAAGGTCTTTATACACAGTCACTAAATTGTGGACTAACCAATCCCTTCACCCCACCTAAAAAAATCCTCAGCTGGGACCCCCATAAGACTTTGAGCAGTGGAGAATCAAATCAGTGAGTTAAATTGAATTAGTCTACTTTGTAAATAAATCAATAAGAGCGGTTTTGTGGACAGGGTCAACTAATTCATTGAAAACATTGGACACAAGAGAATGATTTGTTCTGGAATCGAACATCACTTCTGTCATTAATTCTCTATGGCAACAGGTCTACTTTTTGCTTGACTTAAAAAACCATCTTTCAGGTGATGAGTAAATAATATAATTGTTTTTGTAATATTCCTTAAGTAAATGGTCTTACTTTGCACAATTCACGGTGCATGTTCTTGCAAAGAAATGTTAGTCCTCAGATAATGGTAAATTTGCAAACACCATTTCATTTTGACTCAGTATGTGTCATGTTTAATTCAATATAAAAGCACCAAATTATATACTTATATATGTAAATATGTTTGTCTTAAATCGGTGAGAATATAATAACCAGCTGTATGTTATAGTACACAAAGGGAGCCTTAATGCAAAATTGATGCTAATGAATTATTTACACATTCTACCAAGCTGGCATCTAATTTTAAGAACAGGTGTTAGCATGTGAAAAACTTCTCAGATAGGGCCAATTAATCACATTTGATAGCCATCTGAATTTTAGGGAGATAATCATTTAAAACCCTTGAGTTTCGCTCATTAAAAACCAAATTCAAACAAGTAATTTTATTTTTAAATGGGCCGTCTCTTGGGTCACGGCTCTCTTGGGTCACGGCTCTAGTGTGCGCTACACCTCAATACAGAAAAGGTAACCCAAGGTCAGCTTCTGAAAATGAGTTATGATATTCATCCAGACAGTCATTATCAAACTAATCAAAACGCTTTGATTGTGACAAAACACAGCATTAACATCTCGGTGATGGGAAGTCGCGGGCGTTTTCGTTCCCTCCCTCCGCCACCTACTGAAGCCTGTCTTTAAACAGTTCCTCTTGGCTAATCATGTTAATTAGTTAAGAGGGGTACGCAAGAAAAGCGTTACGGGGCGTTTTTGGGTGCAGAGAGGCTCAGGAATTAATTGGATTTAGCTCGCAGGCAGTTCCTTAACAGCATGCTTAAATCAAACAGTCAGCTCGAGAAAATCAATCCCACAATCCTGTGCCAAAGAAAGAAAGGGAAAAAATACCAAATTCTCTCGTTTATCCAAGCATCACGCTCTTCATCCGTGAAAACGGTGAAATTGTTTTGCTTGCTACAAGGTTAAAAAAAGAACAATTATTTGGAAGTGATCTTTAATGGAGACGATCTAATTCCCTCTGGAACAAAATGCCTTCTACTAAATGATATACTTAGTGTTCAAACGTAATATTTGGTATCATCAATAAGGAAGACATGATAAGAGACTTAAGGGTCTGTTTTGGTGATGTCATGATAGTCGTTGCTGTGAATTCTGAGTTATAAATGTTAAATATAATATTGTCAAGCTTACACAGGTGAGGTTTGCAAGAATAACATTTCAGCAAAAGTGTTTGAATTTAGAGCGGCCACAGAGGTCATTTGTAGATGTACACTTTCCAAGAAACTTTAAACAAATCATACATTTTTTTATATTCAATTTGAATATATTTCATATGTAATATACTTGCTTGCACACAAAATGTAGTGGCTTAAAATGTAATGGCTTAAAAGTGACCAATATTTTATTTGTCACTTAAAAATGTAATACAAATACATTTTTTTATATTTACAAATCATGTTTTTTTTTCTCAGAATGTCACCAGAATTCAAAGCACCTCAAACTTTTTCAAATCCACCGTCTATGATTTTACACAGACGTGATAACTCCCAGTACACGCAAAACCGATTTACTGCAGCAAAATAAGAGCTTGCGATTGGCTGACATGTTTGACATCGTCCAATCATTCATCAGAACTTGCATTTGCACAGTTGTAACATGCACAAGATCTTTGATAACTCGTCCCCTTTGTGAATTTCTCCTCAGATGATGAAACGCACCAAACGAGACGCCGGAGAGTCTCAACCAGCATGCCAATCGATTCATCTGCCAATCAGCAAACAGATCAAGGGAGGACATTACCACAGCACACTATATTGAGCTATAACGCATGCTTTTAAAATGGAGACAAATTACGTATGAAGGATGTTTTATTCCCCCATGCGTCTGATACCAGATACAACTCATTACAAATCTTTGTTTTCATCTAAATCTGTTAAAGTCATTATGTGTTGAACTAGTTGAGGTCATCCATCAGGTCTCTGGGTTCATAAAGAATCATTTTATGACTTCAGATTCAATCTTTTTCAAACTAAAAAATGCTGGGTTATTTTCAACCTAGTGTTGGGTCGAAAAGAGACGAACCCAACCGTTGGGGTATATTAACCCAGAAGATGTTTAATATTTGATGCCACAATAGGTTAAAACAACCCAGCATATTTGGACGAAAATTTGTCTCGGTGGATTTGTGTCCATACAATATACGTCAATGAGGACCAGTGTAGTTTGGTTGCCAACATTCTTGAAAATATCTTCTTTTGTGTTCTGCAGAAGAATCATAAAAATGTGACCTAGGGTGAAGAAATTATGAAATAATTTGTATCTTTGGGTGAACTATCCCTTTAAGTATAGTAAGTATAGTAATATAAGTATGATACGTATTTCTCAAACAGTGTCTTTAGGTACACTTTCCCACAATAGGGGTTGGGTTCGGGGTACTAAACCTGAGACCTGGCACCACAACAAACCTGATGGATCAAGCCCCACTAAAGGAAGTAGCTATTCAAAACCAAAGAGCTCCTCATTTGGTTCCCATGTAGCTTAATCTCTTTTGTATGCTGTCTGTTTGGGGCAGTGGTGGCCAAGAGTCTGGCCTGCTACTTCAAAGACCAGAGGTTCAATCTCACATGACCACTGTGCTTTTTGAAGATGCCACTTTTGTTATCAAAGTTGCTATGCAAGATGGACTCTGATATAAACGTATCGCAAAAAACTTTAAATTAGCCCCTTATACCAACGAAAAGAAATGGCATTCAAAACCTTGAAATTATTATTGTAAAAACATTATTATTGCTCATTATATGAACAAACTTAAAATTGAACAAACCGCAAACCTCTGACGTATGATGTGATCCTTTGCTGAATTTGGTTTTTATTATAGGGAAACGTATATGATAAACAGTCTGAACTGATGAGACTTAAGCCAGTGTTATGTTATATAGTCGTGGAAAAAATTAAGAGACCATTCAAAATGTTTATTTAATCAGCACTTCTGTATTGTGGCCATTCCAGGCCAGTGTCTGTTGAATTTCAACAAAATCAAACCTCAGTAGTGACAAAGTCATCCAAGAGCGATGTGAACGACTGACAGCATGACAAGACAACTTTGAACTTTTAAATACATGTCGAAATATTACAGTTGTATCGTTCAATAGTGAATATGAACTTGTTTTCATTGCAGTATTTGAAGTCTGAAAAAATACAGAGCATCTTGTTTTACCTGTTTCTCCAGTTTTTATTTTCTGCAAATAAATGCATATCGAAACATTTTTATTTCGAATTTGGGAGAACTATCGTTAGTTCACAGAATTAAACAAAAACGGTCACTATACACATACCTATAAATAGTCAATTAAAAAATTGAAAGTCATTTTGAAATCGGTCACTTAATATTTTCTGCAGCTGCATACTGTAAATGATGGCTGTTTGATGATAGATGCATTGTAGATTAGAGAAAGACCTTTTTAACAGCCATAGTCAAGGGACACAATTAAATATTCAAAATGCATCTTTAACAGATGTAAACCAATGATCCATAAACAAACCGCTGAGCAGCGGGAAAAAGTCCAAACGCAGCAAATCTGAACATGAGGACAAGTCCTACAAGACCAAGTGACCTACATGGTGTGTTTTATCAAGACCTTGAACACAACTGAACGAAAGCCACATTTTCAGAGATAAGAGATTATTATTTTGTATAGTGTTCTGTGAATTAAAGGAACACTTTTATCCATTGTTAAGACAGCTGGTGGTCGCTTTGTACCACCAGCGTGACAAGAGGGTCTGTGAACGGCGCCGTAATGGCTGCTGGACCGGATGGCTGCTTGATGGAGCTGGATTAACTTCCCCTGTTGCAAGTCGTGTCTATGGTGTATTATGTGTATTTGTTTTTCTCCCCACATTCCTCATGTTATGCTGTATTTTTCTTCTTAAATCCATTTCGTTACACTGTACTCGTATATGTGTAATGACAATAAATTGAATCCAAATCCAAAGCTTGACAGACCCTTCACTTTCAATATGTAGGCTACAACAAACGGCTCAACTTTATTTTGAGGTGGGCTGCCACTTTAAACTTCTGTTTTGCAATGAAAAATAGAAAAGCATATGGCTTCAAAATGACAAGTAAATGTTTTTTTGGGAGGAGGAACTTTTCCTTCAGAGAATCCAGAGAGCGAGTATGTCAGGATGCTGTGACTCAGCAGGGGACGCGGCCCTGCAGTGGCGACTTCCAGAAGTTCCCTCAGAAGCCACAGGCTTGAGCTGATAAAACACATCATTTATTTAGTCACACTCACACAAAATAGATCAATCTTCTCACACAATCAGCAGCGCGCTCTTCGAGAACACAAAAGTAGTTTCGTTCAGTTTGGGCTACACGCGCAAACTTTTTCACTCAAACTGTGATCCCTCCTGCCAAGCAGTCGCTGTCAGTAATTACTATCATTAGAAAGTCTTCATTCCAGTCTGGGAGAGATGTGCGTTACGCTATGTTTAACATCTTCAGTGCTTGAGATGTTGTCTGGTTCAGTCACTCGACGTCATGTAAAGTGAATTTTAAGGGAGATACTTCATCACAACTGCAAAACTGAATAGTATGAACTAATCATAAATAAGGTCATAAAACACGCTGAGGTTGCATTCTACAACACAATCAGAAGAAACAAAATGAATAAAAAAGTCTTCTGTGGTGAAAAATAAATATGCTAAAATGTATTTGAAATACATTTATTTCCGGCTAAGTATACTGCGAAGCCATTTACATATTTATGTACTTAAAGGAATAGTTAAAGATGAAAGATATTTCAATGAAAGTTTTGTAACCAAGCCGTTTTGGGTCACCATTGTCTCCTATATGTAGTACAGTATTCTTTTGTCCTGCTATCGGAGTCAATGGTTATCAAAATATTTGCTCATCTTTTCTTCGCAAAAAATATATTTGTCAGGTCCTAAAACTAATCGACATAATCCACAACTCTCAGAACTAGGAAAACGCAGAGCGCTCTTATATTTTCATGCTAATTGTGTGTTTAAATCTTGTTCATGGCTCAGTTTGCTTTGTCAACAAGAACTTGTAGAGCTCTGTATAATATAACTATTCCGCAGAAACAGCGTCGTTCCCCCGAAACAGAAAAAAAAACTACAAAGCTGTTCTTTTTGCTCAGAAATGGATTTACTTGGCAGCGAGTGGGACTGGCAGACTGCTGAAATCTCCGCGTATCACTTTCTCTTTCCTTCTGCTCTGCGTGCACACAGGCAGACACACTCGAACATCTCTTTATTGATTTGATGCATGACTTATGTAACAGAATTGCTGTTTTAAAGAGGCTAGCCTACTTAAAAAAATCATTTTCAGTGGGAACGCACACTCTGGCTGCCTCTATGCCGTGCACTTTTTGCCGTGCACTTTCTCACTGTGAACGATATCACAATGAACTGTCAATGGAAACATGCTTCAGGTAATTACAGGACGCTTATACCGTAAGAGGGACGCGCTTGAAAGTGCATCCGTGTGCTGTTTTTGTGTGCTTGCGCAACCACAAGAGCAACATACGCCGCAGTGATGACATCTTTAGTTTACAGCTCCATACTCTTTCCATATTAATGAATATGAAGTCAAGGCGTTTGAAAGCTTGATAGGGCCTTGGAGTCTCTTACTGAAGCAGAATTTCTAACAGAGCTCTGCACCCATGGGCTTCGTCCGGGGAGAAAACGCAGTCTAACAAAGGTAGATTTTTCTAAGCTTAGAAAACACATGCGTGGGAGGAAGAAAAATATAAGCAGTCAGGATTCTTCGACGCTTATGGAGATAAACAGCACACGCATCACTGCACAAATACTTCAGCTGTGGTTTACGGCGATGACTTTTTGGGGTCGGATTTGTTATGTCATTTGTCGCACGTTTTGGAGTGTTCGAATGCGCATATGTTTGGTGACGTGATCCTAATATGAAACACGATCTAAACAGAACTGTGCTTCAGGTGATCATTTTAAAGTGTTTTGTTTTATTTTTTATTAGCACAGATATGCTTTCACAGAGAACTTATTTGCATGCGGCGAGCAGACCACACTGTTGAAAGACTAATTATTATTATACCACAATGCGATTCAGATTATGTAGCACCATCAACACAGTTCCGCTCTAATACAAGAACATTCACAGCACTGAAAGTCACTGCCCCTTCTTCAGTTCAACACACACAAATGTCTAAACGTGTGTTCAAATGCACCGTTGCACACAGACGCATGCCAATGGAGAAAAGCACGGCTGTGCACACATGCATAAACTTGGAAATCCCAAGAGACAGTTTCACTAACAACTTTGATGCATACTAATTAGCAGAGGCTATTATGTGCACTCATGAACATGTGCAGGTTTATTACAAGCTGTAAATTATAGCAGCACTGCAAGGCATGGACATATATGCATGTCTAGAATGTATGCAAAGAATAACATACACGCAGTGCATATTAATAGAGTGGTCCAGCTTATTCAGGGCCAACTTCTTCCGTCTAATATAGCTCTGATTTCAAAGCACAAAGAGGGTGCGCACACACACACACAAACCAGACTTACATTCTTTGCTGATTTTCAAAACAAGATATGTGTTAGGTTGACCAATTCATCAACGCATTAAATATACTTTTTTCGTTTGTAGAAAATGCAAATGCTTTGGCGTATTTTAAAGTACATAGTAAACATTAGGCACTAAATATTAAAATATCAAATGCATGCATCATTACAGACGTTTAATAACGCATTCTGTACACGCAACCCAGACGTTAAATGAGTGTATGTCTACATGGAGTTGAGTGAAAGTGAGGTTCTCTTCTAATGTGTGCTTTGTTTCTCCTGGTTACCTACTTCTGCTAATTGTCATTCCGAACGAGTTAAAGCCGCACCTCTGTTGCGCGCAGAATGTCAGAACATCATCAAGCTTTACAACCTCACATCTCACTATAACATTCATTGCTCCAGTCTAACGTAACGCACATATTAAAATTCAGCGCAGACCCCCGACGCAATAAATTGTGAATCATCCTCGTCTTTCTCTCTGGTTATCGTGGAGATCCAGGTGAAATCTAAAGCAAAACAACCACACCGGTGATGAGACTGACGTACAACAACGTATGCGCGCGAATAAAATGTGCTATTAGTCCATCAGCATCTAAAGGGACATACAGTAAACTTACACTAACAGGTCCCCTCTGGGCACCTGATGAGGTTGTGCGCTTTGATCAAGGGGACAATGATGGGTTTTGTTCACACCAGTTGCCCTACAGGTAACACCACGTTATGGAGAACCTAAACAAGCATGCAAAACATGTAAATAAATAAACATGGTATCATAATGGATATGCTACCCAGAAGTTCAACGAAACTTTTTCATCTTCAGTTATCCTATAATTTAACCAAAAAAACAATGTTTTATGAAATTCACAAAAATCATGGTTTGGCATGTCTTTACGCACAAGAATGAACAGATATCAGAATGAATTGAGCACATTACCCTTCACCAAGAAGTTTTGATTCGCTTAGAGTGTTTACGTTTGGTAAAGACGCACTTCTACGCATGGCGTTCGTGGAAACTACGACACAAAACCTGCCAGGATCGATCTTTTGCGAGTAAAGCCACGCAACGCAAAACTTTCCAATGTAGTCCTAGCATTAGAAAGTGTCGTTTTCTCTCTGAATATGTAACATTTTAAATCCATTAGGCTATGTTGACGAAACAAATATTGTCATCAAGTTTTAAGCACATTTTTACGCATTACTCATAAAGTAATGATGCCACATCTACCCGCAACGCGATTTATAAAGCCCATTGTGCAGTTGATCTACAGCATCATGTTAGGCTATTTTCTTTTTGCCTGCACCCTCTCCATTCTGATAAAACAGCAGCAAACCTCATTTCAAATTCTGCGTGGAAAAAACTCCCCTTGCGTTACCTTGGTTAGATATTCCTCTTGTTGGCAATCGCGCATTTTCCCTCTTCTTTGCGATATTTCAAACTGTTCCTTAACTCCGTTAGTGTGGGTCCGCAAGTGGGGAGCGCGGCAGAGAAGCTGACAGCACTCCTCTCACCCATCGGAGAGTGTGTGAGAGAGAGAGAGAGAGAGAGAGAGAGAGAGAGAGAGAGAGAGAGAAATACTGCCGTTGCTGTAGAATACACACGTCTGGCGTTCGGGATGCTGCCTCGCCTCAGGATGCTTCTGTCTCCTAGCAACAACAATCTATCTAAAGAGGATGTATTTTTATTGGCCAAAGAAGGGAAAGTCACCTTTCAACAATTATACGAACTGCATGCTCAAACGGACAATGAACAGTTACCTATATAATGCAAGGTTAACAGAGAGAGAAAAAGAGTGTGTGTGTGTGTGTGAGTCTGAGTGAGAGAGAGAGAGAGTGAGAGAAAGAGAGAGAGAGAAAGAGAGACGTTACCTGAAAGAGCACACGGTCAGGGTCTCAGGTGTGCTGTATACGGTCACACTAATATTATTTGTCTGGCCATAAACAGCAATTTGTTATATTAACACATAGATCAAGATTTCAAACAGTAAACGCCTTTTAAAGTTGTTATGCATTAATGCTAAAATGTTAACAATAAAGGTCTTGTCATAAAATGTTTAAATGCAACAAAACACTGACTGGTTGTTATAGTGGGGGGTATCAACTGCTCTGCGTGGACTGCACTCAGCCCACAGCAGTACGCATTTATGTTAGACATGCAGCCAAATCACATCCATTCTGCATCCATTAATGGTCACATCTCAGAGCTCATTAACTAAACATAGAGACTACGGTCACTTCGGTTAACTTATTTAACATATGCAATCTGTCAAATTATAGTGTGTTGGTCCTGATATTTGAAGATCTGTAGTTGGATTCTGTTTGCTTTAATTCTTTATACCTCTACTAATCCCTCCATTCTGCTTCTGCCATGTCACCGTGTGCCATTAAAATGCAAGTATTTAAGCCTGTGGTTCCCCTCGAATGGACTGCAATTGGACAGACCAGAGGCGCGTGCGTGCACCGTTCTGCCTCTGTCCACGCTTAACAGCGTGAAAAATACAAAATGTTCATTTGGGAGAAATGCAATAATTGATTCGCTATTAATTATTCATGCCATTTTTCTGAAGCTAGTGAGGTGTGGCGTAGAATTTGAAAATGTGGATGTCTAATTCCTTTATTCTAGGGAAGCGAGTAATAATTACGTGTGCGTGTGATAAGCTATTTGGCATGCACGGTGGAGTGTTTTTTTAATGTTGTACAAGAACTGTTGTCAGCCGGATCACACGCAAACACACACACACACACACACACATAGACTTTCATTACATTCATACAAGATGAAATTTTCTTTTCCCCACCACTAAACCTACCTCTCACACAACCGACCTGTTGACATTATTAGATTTAGATCAAAACATGATTTGTCTGATTTAACCATTGAGAAATCACATAAAATGGCCGAACAAAATGTTTTTTTAACAACTTTAGCTTTCATAAATATAAACCAATTTTTCAGTGAGTTCATATGTCATCATGCACTAAACACGTGTCAGCTTATTTTACTTACTGACTCCAAAAACACTTTTTAACTAGATCCACATCTGTACGTATATAACTAATTGGTGGCGTAGAAGGGATATTTCCGGCATTTCAATGGTGACCTCCAATGGTGTATGTTTGAGATGAGTAACGAGCATCAGGGGGAAAGAGAATAGGCAACATTTATAAATACCACACCAGGGCCGTCTCTAAACAAATGAGACTTGAGAGGAATTATTTCAGCAAGGACCCTCCGGGGTACGCTGTTAGACCTCCCTCACTCTCACTTTTTCTCTCTCTCTCTCACGCAGTGTCCTCTAAAAGTGACAGATAATCTAACGGGCCGTTTACAGCTACATATGAGATTTACAAATGCGCCTGCGTTATTGCATGGGGATGCATGTTGTTGGGAATGAATTGTGACTTCCAGATGGAAGACTTTTATGAGTCGCCAATGTGAATTATGTAACCTCCATGTCATTGCTTAATATGTCTATTGAGGCATGTAATCGCAGATTTTATAAGTCCTCGCTGCGGTTTTCAGAGGGGGAATGTGTGGCGTTTATACAAATGGATATGTGAATGCATGCATAATGGACAGGTCTGCGAGCAAAATTTACAAAAAATACAGCGTTTAACACAACATGCTGTGAATAATGAACATACTTCATCGAGAACACCATGAAGTTAACATCGTTATTTTGTGCTTTTTAGTACATGTCTGTTAGCTATAGTGTACTCCTAAAAGTAAACAAACTTAAAGCAAACAAACACATTTTAAATGTACAGTTATTTGCCTCTAGCTAAACAAAACAAAAATATGTATGACTCATTGCCTCATCGTGTGGTAGAAAATCAAGTTATGCCTGTACGTGACATATATTTTTTTAGCTAGTTAAAAATGTGTGAGAGGTATGATCAATCAATCATATATTGACGCATTTGGCAGACGCTTTTATCCAACGCGATTTACGGTGCATTCAAGGTATAAATTTTTTCTGTGTATGCAATGCTCGACCAATGAAGTAACTGGTAGAAACATACATTTCTGTAATGGGGTGTAAATGAAGAGTCCATTTGCAAAGACATATAACTCTGTCTTCAAAGATTTTTGAGGCTGTCAAATTGATTGCGATTAATCGCATCCACAAGTTTATGGATTAAACTGTTTTTATACACACCTTCCAGCCAATCAGAATCGAGTATTCAAACAGACCATGGTATATACATTTTTATATTTTTCTTAAATATATGCGTGTATGTATAGGTTTTTAGAAACACAAAAATAATTAAAAAACAATACACAGAGTTTTAATATGTAAACACAATTTTTTATTCTGGATCTGATTAATTACGATTAATCGTTTGACAGCCCTAAAATTTTTTTATTATCGTGTTTTTTTATTGTGAATTCTGAGTAATATCAATAAAACTGCAGTTGGTTTGTTTTGGTTAAGTAATAACAACAAAATATACAGCTAACTAACATGTAAAAACATGATAAAACAATAAAACATATTTTAAAACTGAGTTACATGTTTTTCAAATACCGTTTAATGTTGATTGAAAAAACCTCTAAAGTGTAAACACCCCAGAAAAAGAGAGAAACCGTAAAGCACAGAAATCATCGGCTAACTGGATTGCCCTTGACCCCTGCCTCTCATCATCTGAATAGGTATGAGCGTTATGATAAGCCGTCAATCAAAGCTGTTTCCCGGTGTTGTTTCTCAGAGCCCCGCTGCTGGTACTGCAGCTTTGATGGACGGCTCAAAGGCAACTCAGGGCCTCTGAAGAATAGAGGCTTTGTACGTTTGCATGGATGTATGCTGGACAGAACTGCTTTGTTTGGTCAAACGCCTCTCTCTCCCTCTTTCTCACACACACAAACACACAGAGTAAAGCCGGCCCTTTTGTGTATGGTGCCTCTCCATATGATCTGAAAGAGGAAACGGAAGTAAAAAGTGATGCTTGAGTTTGGTAAAAAGAGGGAGGAGGAAATTAGGGAAAAGAAAGAGAAAATCTGGAGAAAACAACAACATAAGAAAAGGAAAAGAAGGCAGATAGGAAGCTAAACGTGGAGGAGGAGAAAATAGAAAGTAGGAGAGAGGCCCACCGCCTCACACGTCCTCGCACAGACGTTTTAATGTGCAGAATTAGAGCCAGTGTGAGAAAGTGAGAGAGCAAGACAGTGAAAGAGAGACATTGACACTTCCCCCACATAGGGCGAGTCCATCTGTTATCTCCTTTGTAGACACGCATGGCCTTAATGTTCAGCTGAGTCCACGTATTAATACGATTATAAATGGCTCATTTATCAAATGCACAATGGCAGCCATGCTCCACTGATTGATTATTGCTCAGCGCATGCACACACGCACGCATGCATGCACGGCCATTAAGGTACCGAGGCTTTTCCGTGCCTCAAAGCCAACATAACAAACCTAAAAATCCAAACTTTGACTTTAACTTTAACACGGGATGATTATATCCAGGAATGAGAATGAGAGTCATCTCTGAGAAGTGATCTACAGGGATCTACAAGAAGTCCTCTTCATGTGACTTTTACTACAGCTAGTATGGTTTGCAGAGAACAGCTAGTATAGTTTGTCCTTACAAAATCCTCAATATTGTCTTTATGAGCTCTGAACCCAAAGTGTCTTTTTATAGTGAAGCAAATAACTTACAACTGACTTGATATTCACATAAACATGAGCATTGGATGCACGCACGCGTTTAATAGAGAATTTTCATAGAAGTAATACATTTTATGCTGTACAAGCTGTATATTCCATCCCCTATATTATTTGCAAGGACAAAGTCATTGGTATTACTATTCCTATCCCACACACGGTAATGGTTTACTGTATCTGCTTGAATGCTTCCCACGTTGCTAATGATATTTCTTTACTTTTTACCCCAAATCGATTCCTCACAATTTCCTTTGACATTTTTGCATTTTCATTAAAACATTGTTTTGTGCGTGTTTTAGGCTGTTTAAAACCAAAATACCCCACAGGCTCTAGTTATATTACTGAAGGCATCTCATAGACTCAATAGCTTTCTTATTATGAAAATGACATTTAATCTCATCATACCTAAAAGTAACCCTCACACAAACCTACTGATATTCTAAAAGTTAAAGGTCCAGTGTATGAATTTAGCGACATCTAGCGGTGAGGTTGTAAATGGCAACCAACGCCTCACTCCACCCCTCCCTTTGAATGCATAACGGTGGGTGACACAGAACTAAGATGTCGTCACGTTTTCGCTTCTTTGCCGAAGGAGATAACGTATTTACAAAACACACTCTGTAGAGCAGTTTGTCCATTCAGGGCTACTGTATAAACAACATGGTGAATTCCATGTAACGGGACCCGCGGTATATGTAGAGAGAAATAGCTCATTCTAAGGTAATTAAAACGTAACGCTTCATTATGAAAGGTCTTTATACACCTCTGCACACATAGCTATGTATATAAAATTACTTTAAAACAAGTCATATTTTATAGCGAAGATGTTTTTAAATGTCAAATTTAGACGTTTTGCTATATCCTGGCCATGGAATCATACAGTTCTATCTGGATTTTTTTTTTCTAACAAAAAGTCCCAAAATGCACACCACGTGAAGTAGAAAAAACATCACATAGTGTAAATAAGTTATATATTATAAGAATATGTGAAATAAATTTTGACCAAAATGTCAATTTATAATTCCAAGGCGAGGATATTAATTAAGACATTTACCCAAATCTGACGCTCACAGGTAGAGCCAATCTTGACCACACCTGTTGAATGCTGTGCTCAGCTGTCAGTGGCCAGCGAGTGTGAAGGTGTAACGTCATGTGTTGGCTGATCTGGGGACAGTTTATGAGAATGACTGCAGGGCTGGATGACAATGAGTTGTGGTAACAGAACTGCATGAACAGCAGATTGATGCTGTAAAAGTCCTATTTATCTCTCAAACAACGTCACTGACCTCGAAGTGTTTCGATTCCAAGCTGCTGACCTACTTCACATGCATGAGACAAACTCAAATTTAGGCAATTTGTTTTGGAGAAAGAGCTGTTTAAAAAGCTCAAAAGTCAGAGACCGAGTTTCAAAAGTCAATTTCTTACACATCAAACAACACAGCAACACATTTCAGTGTCCCTGTCCTTCCATACAGCTGCTTTTAAATGAATGTCCGAGACCACATTCCAAAAATCCTTCAAAGTTGGATAAGGATTATTTAAAGAATGCCGCTCTCATTTTAATGAAGGTGAATCCAGGGTTTCTCAAAAAGGGAAGTGAAGTGTGAAGTGTGAATGGTCTCATTTAAACAGAGCCACCTGACACGCATCGATGAGTGTTAATGTGGTCTTTCATGCCAAAACATCTCTCTTTCCCTCCGCTAAAAGATAAGATGTCATCTTAACAGCACTTGCCTGATGCTGTGCGTCTTTCAGAAAAATATTGGCAGACATACACCAAACGCCCTGTAAGTCTAATGCAACAACGTAAGGTGAAGTGTGTCATTTGAAGGTTAAAATACTTTCCAAGTGTAATAAGCATTTTTTATCCAAAGCAATTTAGATGATGTTTAATCTCGCGTAGCCAGACTGGAAGCTCTTGCCGCTATCTCTGACAGGTAAAGCAACCAAGCACGTTTCTTTTTCTGCCGAGTCATGTTTAGAGGCGTGGAAATGTCCCAGTAGTTACAAACCGGTTTATATTCACGAACATGTCAAATGACGACTTCGAACGTGCTGAAGTGTTTAGAGAAAAGTGTGCCTAATGCATCAGACGTTTAGTCAACGGTCTGTGGGCGTGCCGTCTGAGGCTGAGACTGCAGAATGCTATTCAGTGTTTGCAATCCCTAGGGCTTTAACCCCATGACCTTGCGGCTAGCACCATGCTCTTTCAATTAAACTACACCGAAGGATGTAGGGGACCAAACACAGGTTTCTTGAAGTGCCCTTCTGTGCCACTCCGCGCCCATAAGGAGGCGGCGTCACCACGCAAAGAATCTGGGCAAAGAATCATGGGAGCCCGAAGTGACCATCAGTTGTACCCTTCGAAATCCTTCATTCTGAAGGGCCCTTTGAAGTGGCCAGTCATGAGCACTTCGGTTTGGAACGACCCTTCAGTATGGCGGCCATGATTGTTGTCACTCCGAAGGGCCTTTCAGAGGGCGATATATACCAGTTGGAACACAGGGTCGATCACAGGTGATCAGCGCAAGATGCATGTTGGTTATAAATGTGTCCGCGTTACGTCCGCCTTGCTCTGATGTCATGCTGACGTGTGCCAAGAAACTCTCGCGATGGAAAGGCAGCCCGGCCGAAATCCGCAGGCGAGTGCAGTTGGTTCCCCCCGACTGCGTTGATGAAAAGCACGATGGGAAACACGACACAGCTTAAATGCTCATTGGGCGAGAATGTCAGCTGATATATTTTTTCTTAAAGCGGCCCTGCAACAATGTTTTATGCATTCTGACTTCTTCACAATGTTAAACGTGCCGTCTTCTCATGCTTAACATGGTCAACTTGTCAAAAAACGAATTGGGCGTATCACGTAGTTGTTCTGTGCTCGATACACTCCCCCAGCGATCGTACAGGTTTCAGAAAGTTTTTTTCAAACCTATAAAACAGTTTTGTTACAATTTTTCTTAGTCCCTTATTGGACAATTCTCCCGGAAAAGCACGCGGCCGCAAAGAGCAGGAGAAGGAGAATGTGCAGACGTCGCTTTCACATGTAAGCAGGAGAGAGAGAGAGCATACGTTCGCGAAGTTCAGGTGTTTGTTTGTTCACTGCATTTGGTGATGAATGTTATATAAACTGTGGATATAACGCTGGATTTGGAGATTGTATGAAACGGATATATGGAGCCGTCACAGCGCTAAATGATGCCGGACATGAACCGCATGCGGTGAGTGAAACTGATGTCCGTGTTTTGTTGACAATGGGTGCGCACGTGCTTTGGTTCAGCCTACCCCTCCCCCCTGTACGTGCCGTATGTTTTCGGAAACAATCATAAAGCTGTATGTATCTTTTATAAATGTGATCAAACTAAATACTCTTCGAAGATACAAAGTATGCAATACTACTCTATAGATACTCAGATTAATATGAGATTGGCAGAAACCCTGTGTGTTAAGCCCGCTTTAAGTGTTCCATTAATAAGTCCATTAACTGAAGAAGTTTTTGTGTTTTATATTGTCCTCATAACCACCTTCATGTAAAAGCAGTGGCAATTCAACATCGCGATTTTGGAAGCTTTCGTCTTGCCCGCGCTGTTTTCACTCCTCCCCTTACTGGAGGCGTCTACTCTCGTCCACTTTTCAGGCAAGGCAAGGTACATCTCAAACAAGCCTACTGTTAGTGATGGGAAGTCAGATTCTTTTCTGTGAATCGGTTCTTTTGGACAGTCCGTTTTAAAGAACCGTTTAAAAAGAACGATTCGTTCACACCTCCAATTTGTCTATGCAGGAAAAACCCTGTTGTCTGAATCAATGGCATGCATTTGAGGTGAGATTACCGGTTTGTGCAAACAATGGAGGACATGGGTAAGACATATTTGGAAGATATTTGGAGAAATGTCTCAGTGGTTTTGTGTCCACACAATCGAAGTCAATGTGGTCCAATGTTGTTTGGTAACCAACTCTATTTAAAAGTCAGGTTTGGTTTGACATGAGGGTTAGTACATGATGCCAGGTTTCGTATTTTTGGGTGAACTACCCCTTTAAATTGCACTTTCTCTGTTCTGCATAATCTAACAGTCTGTTGTCTTTTAAACCCAATCGAAACCTGCTAACCAGCATGGCCACCATCAAACATTAACTCCTCATACTGAATTATTGATTGATCGGCGGCTCAGCTGTTCACAAGCATCAGAAAGACAGTAAACAAGTCTTCTGCGATTGGTCGACACATCACACACACTGCAATTTTATCAAGACACTAGCATGCTCACCTGTCTGCAAGTAGGAGACCGCAGGGATGGTGGGTGAATCGAGGAGATTTGTCTAGCTGTCCAGACTGTCAATGTTTTTTGCTCACACAGAACTGATAAATTTGTCCTCACGCTGGGAAAAGTTTACAGGCCACTTCTGCAGTGCCGCGGGGTTAATGCGCCACCTGCGGTGGACAAGTTCAGACCAGAGAGGGTCATTAACTTCTGGAGGTGACCCACAGTGTGCGAGGCTGAGCTGGATGCTTAATCCTGAAGAGAGGGAACTGTGCCGGGCTTGCTCAAATGCCTCTGTTCCTCAGCCGCCTATGGAGGAGACATCTGCCACCCCGGCTGTCTTCTCTCTGCTCCTCTTTATCACATTACCTGAATCGCATGTGTTCATTTCACGGATGCTTCGTAGATCTAATTCGATTACCTGCAACCCATTAACACATGATATTTGTGACAGAACGTAACATTAGAAGAAGCTACAGGCCATGATGTCGGAAGGCTATCAATCTGTCCGTGAGATACTTTTGGAGGCTACAGACATAGAATTAAAACAGAAAAATAGCGCTACAGACAGAGGAATAAACATAAATATGTATATCGTAGTTTCGTAGCTTGATATGTTTCCAAGTCGGGATTTTATCCATTGTGATTTTACCGGAGGGTGTAAAGTGGACACTACCTGCCAGATGGTCGGTGGGGATGTAAAATAAGAAGGCTTGGTGTTATTAGAAAGTTGTTTTGAACGCTGAGAAATGTGAAGACAAACGTTAATGGGGCATTAATGAATTATAAACACTCCAGATTTAAAGGGACATCTTTTACTCACTTATGTCATTCCAAACCTGTATGATTTTCTTTCTTCTGCAGAACACAAAAGATGATATTTTGAAGATCGTTGGACACCGAACAACATTGACCCACATTATATGGACGCAAAACATTTTCGAGACATTTCTTACAATATCTTCTTTACAAAGTCAAATACAGCTTTTGAATGACATCATGGTAAATAGTTCAAGACACACTTTATTTTTGGGTGAACTATACTTATAAGAACTATAATTTGGATTTCATGTCTTAGCAAATCTCATAAACAGAGGTACAGAAACAAAATATACCAAATGAGCCGAAACAAAACTGACAACAAAAAAAAAACCGTGGAGAACTGATATCAGTGTTATGAAATGGTTTGTGCACGCTTGTGTTTCGAGTGGGTGTACTATCTCTCTGGGTTGTTCTGTAGGTCAGAGACGGGAAGTTAATTCCCCAGGTTGGGCTCCTGACGGCCTCGTCTCTTTGATAGTGTCAATCTTCTCTCTTTCTGTGAGCGCCGCCTAAGATCTCTGCCACAGATTCATCCTCAGTAGCGCGGCCACAGTCACAGCTGTAATGGGGAAAATGTCACACAGGAGAAGAAGCTTCCAGACTCTTTTCAGCTCCTCTACCGAGCCTTTGTTAGCAACAAAAAGGAACTGCTGACATATTATATAAGCTTAAAGCTCAGCCCGAAATAACTGGAAAATTCTCATTCAACTGCGCAAACACGAAGATTTGCGTGATTTTACGATCTCCGGTCCTATAACAAATGCTGATAGATTTAGCGTGCGGTTTAACACGAGGATTATTGACGGCTGGTCTGTTGTGTCAATCTTACTAGTCACTTTGTCAGAACCGTTGAGGAGTGTTCTGGGCGGAGAGGATGGCGCAGTTCATTATCTGTCTTTTGAATATTTAATTCTTCGATTTGATAAAAAACGATGTAACATTTATGAAGCAATCTATCTCATCGTAACACAGAGACATTAATTTCATCTGTGGTGGCTTCCCTCGGGTCAGAGAGGTTCTTCGCACACCCTCAAATCATCTTGCACTGATGACCTAAAAAGCATCAAGCCACAGTCGCAAAATTGCTTCTATTTGATTCACTACCAAATCACATTATGAATTATCAGAATTACAGTTTAAGGAAAAAGTTGAAATAAACACATACTTGGATTCAAGAATTTCTAGGTATTTTGTGTGTCCAGTCTTTTGCTATGGCAACGTGTTTGAGCTGGCATGAACTCAGAAAGTTCATACTAAACCCGATGGTCCATGTAATCCCAGCATGTTCTGAAAATGTTCCGATGAGCATGTTGTGAATTGCAATAGAAGCATGAAAATTGGACATTTAATACAATTTCACACGGTCAATGTCACAATTCTGCTCGCATTTGGCTACTTAACATTTACAATCACATTAAACTCGGGTTATAGGTTTAACAAAGCTCTAAAAACTAACATAATGTACAACTTTCTGATTATTTCTAGGTATAAATAGATTTCAGCATCGTCTTTCTTTTAGACAACATTGTACATTCAGCCATGAAAAACATAAGAGACTACTGCAAAATGATTTTGTTTCATTCTGTGAATCGTGTAAATAGTTTCTCCCTAATTCCAATGAAGACAAATGTTTCAAATAAATCAAGTATATATTCATGTTTAATCAACACAATACTCATGTTTTTACAAGTATTTCAGAATCTGTTAAAAAATGAATATATGATGGAATACGCCTGATTTTCTCACAATATCCATACGTCTTTACATTCTCTTAGTCTTCCACATTGCTGTAGGAAGAGTTTGTCACTCCTGAGGATTTTATTAAAATCCAAGAGTCACTGGACTGGAATTGCCTCAATATGAGCAGAAATGCGGATTAAAGGCAAAACTGAGTGGTCTCTTCATTTTTTCCACGGCTTTCTCATATTTAAATTGCACTCGTACTCTAACGATACTATGGTATTATCGGCGTCAAAAAAGAGCCAATTTTTTAAGTACTGGTACATGCTTGTGACATATTGGCCACTAAATGTATAATGTGACGAGTGTGTGCTGAACAATGCAGATTGGCAAATCTTTTCTGAACCAAAATAAGCCCACTATACAAAACATTTTAAGGGTCTTAGATAGTTACACATTTCAATGATAGACATATCTGATGCTGTTGAAGAAATATGCAATTTACTTATCAGTGCACTAGTTTGTGTGAGACATTTTGGAGTCATGTCCCTAGAAGTGTGTGCGTGTAGGTGTGTGTGTATAAAGCATATGGCCAGACTGATGGAACTCTCACTGTGTGTCCGTGTGTGCGAGAGAGAGACAGAAAGTCTGTGATGCTGATCTCATAGTTTCAGATGTCCCCTCTGTGGTCGTCTTTATCGTCAGTGCTGCTCTCTGTCATTTGCACACACTCCAACACACACGGCTAATTAAACGAGTAAATGACTATACACCTCACCTCTCCGATATCCTCATACCAGCCAAAGTTTTATATCCTTTTCATCAGGTTTCTCACCTCTGTCTTTGCTTCAGGGGAAACGAGGGTCAGTCAACCCGCTCTTGCTAAAACTTTCCACGAGAAGAACTTGTTCCTCTTTGAAATGCTCTTCCCTGATCTGAGCTCGACTTGTGTGGATGGAGTCATTTCGGGTTTCTTCGTCTTCCTCCGGCTTGGCTTGTTCTCTCCTTATTATGTCATTATGAGCCCTGCTGTTATGGATTCAGGTATTATGAAATCTTTGGGCATCTTTAGCATTTGGAAGGTGTCCAAACAGAGACGTGCCAAGACTGCTCTGTAAACATATAATTGGCATTGTACCTTAAAGTTACTACACAGAAAAACACCTATAGAATATGGTTCTCAGTCTTGTCTGAAGTGCTATACCGGTTGGTTCATAAATCATTTGACTATCAAAAGGAGGAACAATCAATTTTTGTATGAGGAAACTGTATGAGGATGAAAAAAGGCTGTATGAGGGGAACAAGAGGTAACACATAAGCACACTTTAGCAAGTAATTGAGCACAAAACAGGAGTTTTATGTAATTGAAGTATGACACAAAATGGCTGTTTTTGAGATACAAACTAAAACATACTTTTTGACTAAGAACGGTTGAGAAAAAAGAATAAAGATCTAAATGTAAGTTTGGGTGAAGCCTGATTACTCTCTCCTGTCAATCATCACTCAAGCTTATATAAGCCGCCACCCACCTGTCGCTAGTGAAAGTTCTTCTGGCATCTTCCCTTCCATTAGGACAGGACCACCTCCATCAAAGACAGAAAGCCACATTTTATTTCTATTCACGCTGAATGTGCCATGTCATTTTGTGAAACACGTAACAGATCTTTCAAGATACATTGTGTAGTGATATTTATAATCATCATCTCTCACTACAGTTTAAGTCAGAGAAATGGATTGACTTTAGTTACCTGTTCACACAAAGATCCAATTCACGCCAGTCTTCAATGTTGTATGAACACAATGTTCACTCGTGTGGAAACAAGACATTTTTGCCCACAGCCATAGCATTGAGGTGGCAGTGGAACACACACAAGCACAAACAGATTCTCCTGACAGAGCGGACACAGTACTGGCCTCTCATGTCTTTTTTGCTCATCATGAAAATAGCCTCTTCACAGCCACGGAGACGTCTAAATCCATCTCTGTCTTCGTCACCCTGACTGTTGGACTCTGTGAAGGTTTACAGAAGAGAGCGCTGTATTGTTTGTCACGAGATATCTCCTCATCATTCCACTTACACTGCAATCGCTGTGTCAAACAGACAAACATGCTGGGAGTTTATTGATTTTTAATATGAAATGGCTTCTTCAAAGTGGGTGAAATCCTAAATAGATGATGAATGATATTCACTTATTTGTTTAGGCACAATAATTGAAAGATGCACACAATGGTATAATCAGCATTCCATTGAACACACAGACAAGCAGATCTTCCTGCTTACGTAAATGATTAATTTTAAATTTGACATTGATTGATTTCTAATAAAACTTTGCCGCGTTTTATTATTGCTTTAGCATGTGATATGAAAGTTTTTCATTTCCTGTAAAAAGAGGAATTGGATGGCAGCTCTGCTGTTTTTTTTCACTGTATAAATTCATTAGGCAAAATGATCGGTAGATTAGTTGTGAGCAACAGTAATAGTGAGGCTCGCTTGAGCATGCTTCACTAATAATACAAATAAGTGATAAATACTATTAACTTCATATTACTGTAAATGTGACCCCATCAGTGAAATCCAGGCCCAAGTTGAATAATCTTTTTATGAGATTAAACTGATAGTTCACCCCAAAATGAAAATTATTTCTTTGTTCTTATGAACACAAAGGAAGATATTTGGAAGAATGTCTGTAACCAAACAGATCTCATCACACATTTACTGCCATGTAGGGAAAATAAATACTATGGAAGTAACTGGGGGAATAGATGTGTTGGGTTACTGACATTCTCTCAAATAAATTCCTTTGCGTTTAGAAGAAAAAAATAATTTACACAGGTTTTGAACAAATGATGACAGAATTTTCATTTTTGGGTGAACTGTCCCTTTAAGGAGCATCTCATAGCCATAAAATCACCTAAAAATGTGTTTATCGCTGCAAATGATATTGTAGAATGGATTTCAAGATAAAATGTATACTGGTTTTATTTCTCACTTAATACATGCTTAAAATTCAAGGCCTTACAGTCAACATTTAAGACATCAAGGTTTCATTTTCCCCGGATGTTCTTAACATTTTGTATAATTATTTCATGCAAATAGCCCAACAAGTTGCTATACCAAAGTATCAGTTGACTTTTTTATTTGTGTGATGTGACTTTTAAAAAGGTATAGGACATTACTCTAAGAACGATAATTGTTTTTTACTTCCTGAAACCACAGAAAACAGCAGCAAAGATCACGACACTGCTTCTGTTTTCCAAGAGCTCGGCACTCATTTCAAACCGTGGGCTGTGTGTTCTGTGACAGCAGATTGAGACGCTAAAGGCGCACACTGTCTCTTTTGGCAGTCAGTTCAATAGCATTGACATAAAAGCATTTAATAACATTCTAATCACACGCTCTCGGCCCTGCCAAAAAAACATTTCACGGCTGAAATTAGCGCAAAATGACAAGAGGGTCCTTGAGAATCTGTTTACTAAGTCTGTTGTGATGCGGAAGAAACATTCAGTAGTGTTATCTCATCTGAAAATATCTGAAAATCATAAATAGGTCGGGTATTAAACGCAAACACTCATACATTCACAATCCGTACATTAGAGAAAAATACAGTAAAGAAAAAATTATGTTAGTATACTGACTCTCACATTTTCCAAATACATGTGACTTTCTTTTTTGTTTGTTGTATTCAAAAGGAATCTGAAGAATTGTGCATCTAGATTACTTAAAGTATCGGACTAAATATTACTTGAATCACTAAATTAAAATAAGAAGAGTGCGTTCAGGACGTAAAACATTGGTTGACTAGTCTAAATTCAGATAAGACAGAGATATTACTTATCAGACCAAATACCTGTAAGCAGAAAATGACTGCACTGTCTCAGCAAACATAGTTAAAGACCTCGGCGTGACCTTGGACAGCAACCTGTCTTTTGAAAACCACATCTCAAACGTCACAAAAACAGCCTTCTTCCATCTTAGAAACATTGCCAAACTGCAGAATATTTTGTGCATTTCTGATGCAGAATAACTAGTTCATGCATTTATGACTTCAAGACTTGACTATTGTAATGCACTACTCAAAATGCAGCTGCTAGAGTTCTTGGGTACCCATCCCGAGGTAACCACAGATTACGCCGGCTCAAGTAGGACCACCTAGTGTCATCCTCCTGTGAGAGTCTACGGACTGACTGACCATTGGAATACCCATGCAGAGGAAACTATACATTACAACAGCACCAGCTTTCCTGTGGCTCAGTGGTAAGAGCATTGCAAATACCTTTGTAAAATGTATAGGATAAAGCAATGTAAGTCGCTTTGGATAAAAGCGTCTGCCAAATGCATAAATGTAAATGCACCAGCTGATCATCATGTGCAATCCTCCTGCGAGATCCTGTAAACTTAACTGATCATCCTAGCTCCAGCCCCGGCAATCTCTGTCAACAATCAATTTAATTTTTCTTTCTTCTTGTAAAGCTGCTTTGCAACAATGAAACAGTGTGAAAAGCACTATGTAAATAAAACTGAATGTGATTGAATTAAAAAATTAGAAATGTTAATTTATTTCCGTTTAACAATATACTGAATATATTAAAAAATAATAATATTTGAATAATAAAATGTGCATAGCAATATATTAATAAATAAAATGATAAAAGCACCTAACAAAATGACTACAAATTTAACGAAAATTATCATGAAAACTAAAAATATAAAAAGCGTATTCAAAATATTAATACAATAATACTGAAAACAAAACTATACTCACTATTATAATCTATTATAATCATTTTTCAATTTAATCATTCTAATTTCTCTCCGCTTGTCAAATAAACCTATGGTATAGTATGACTTCAGAAAATGAATTTATACAAATCACAAATTATGTTGACTTTTACAACACCTCTTGCGCTTTGCATCTTTCTTATAATCCTTATCAGTCTGCAGCAACTGATGGTAAAGAGTGAGCAGGACGATTTCTAAAATTCTCCTTTTGTGCTTTACCAAAGAAACTCAACAGACATGGGAGTGAATAAAAAAATGACAGAATTGTCTTTATTTTGCGAACAAATCCTTAAGAACCCAACCCTTTCTTTCAAACTGAAAGGTTTGTCCAGGGTCAAAGCTACTACTTTAATGGAAAGTCAAAGCATTTCAGGCCTGCTGTGACCTCGCCATTTTAATCAGACAGCGAGCTGGATTAGAGCTGCCACGGTTTAACTGCTTCTGTTTCAGAAACATATTGATCTACAGGAGTCAGATAAGTAAACCGTACAGAGAGAAAGAGTCCCCGCTGGATTAGATACGCTGGGCTGCACAGACTTTAAACACAAACACTCAACGCGTGCGGAAAAGCTCTGACAAAATGCATGCGTTTGTTCGCTGATGACTTCTGTTGTGATACGAACACACGCCAAAGGCAAAACAAGAATCCGTGTCTCTATGTGAACAGAATACATCGCTCTGAAGTATCGTTCCCTCACATGACCTTCTCCTTCCTTATTGGCAACAAGCCTGTGTACGTTTGCATTTGATTCACCTTCAGATTCTTGTGTCCAATCCATCAAGCGACGTCCCTTCCATTGTTTATCATGTGGCTTAAAGTCGAATGCGTTTCTGAATTAGACTATCAAAGCAGCTGTCGCGTCCAATCGGCCGCAGCGTTTCTCTGTCATCTCTGTTCATGTTTAATTCTTTCTCCGCGAGGCACGCGCTGGGCCTCAGGTCCGCCCGTCATGTTTTCTGGGACGTCATACATTAATCATATCAGCATTCAGCTGTGCAATGGCACATTCCCCTCGTGAGCTGATTATTTACATAAATAAATGGAACGTACGGCCAATCAGATCCAAACGCAATGCCCCATTAATAAAGCCGGTTAATGTAATCACCCGCGATGGCCTGAATGTTGGTGCTGTAAATGCTTTCTCGTTTAATGCGATGGCTTTTGAATTACGAACGTTTTACGCCGACGTCGCTCTGTTATCTTGGCTCGATGTGCAGCCTGCGGTTCATAAACTTCATGGGATTGTAAAAGTCCATTATTCAATCAAAATGGGTTTGTTTACGATTATCACGCTTGGATGAGAAGTCGATGTCAAGTCAAGTCAAGTCAATTCAAGTTTGTTTGGACGCCACTTTTAACAATACAAACAGTCTCAAAGGAGATGCGTAAAAAGGCAGAGTTGTAATTTGTCTTTCTTTATAAATAAAATTGTCAAACAAACAAAGTCGAGTGCTATCAACTGCAATAAAATGAATAATAGGTTGATAAGGATGTTGTTGAAGGTCCCACATTTACACTATTAATGCATGTACTCCCGCAGGATCGAACCCATGACCCTTGCGTTGCTAACTCAATACTCTACCAGGGCCAACAATGATGTCGGTCCAGAAACACATCCCGCTTGGCAAAATCTCAGTCACCACATGGACTTGATTTGTATTTTGTTTCTATATGAGTCAAATTCAGCTTAGCGTCCAAGTTTCGCCAGGCCGCTCCAAAGAGAAAACCCCCCTGACTCACAGCAGACGTGCTCGCCCTCATCCACGAGTCTGAAAACACTGTTATGCAAAGCCTGGAGTGAAATCAGTCACGGCCTCACAGGAACAAAACTGAAAATATGGGCTGCTGGTGTGGGTCGGGGGGGGATGCGCGTACATGCGTGGGTGTGTAACTAATCAATAGTCAGTGGGGGCTACTGCCAGGCTTGAGTGTATAAAACAACAAATCTCTCCGTGGCCTTACACACTGTAAGTCTTTATCTATTCAATGTGCCCGTGGAGGTGCCTTCAAGCGCACTGAGACAGATAAGCAGACGTGTGTTTGTGTTTGTTTAATCGCCCACAGGAGAGGCAGCTCTTAAAGTCTGCAGTGGGCGAGTGAATGGTATGAAGATAATGCATTTGAATGCGAAGACAAACTCGCTGCATGTCGCAGTATGATGGGGAGATGCACGCGGTCACCTTCTAAAGTCAGCGCTGTGTTTCTTACAGTTTCTTAACGCCTCTTTCTTTTCGTTATCCAGTACAATTGATAGTTAACTCTCTTGTCTTTCTCTCTCTCTCTCTCTCTCGATCAATTCGAAATTGTATTTAATTTCGTGTGTAATATTGGCATCTGCAGCAATAAACAAGTCCTGCAGAAGAACAAAAGAGATAACTACATAAATGTACATTGAGTAAGTAACATTTACAAAAAGAAACATTTACAAAAAAAACCCAGCACATGGCAAACAAAGGATAATTCATTCTGAGAGGAAAAATCGGGGATGAAATTCAACATGAACAATTAACGGAGTGATGTGAAGATTTTAGCGGCCTCTAGTGGTGAGGTTGTGAATTGCAACCAATGGCTCACACCACCCCTCCCTTTTGAAGCACTTTGGTGGCTGACGTTTTCGTCGTAACGTTTTCGCTTCTTTGCCAAGGAAGATAATATTTACGAAACCTTCTCTGTAAAGCAGTTTGTCAGTTCAGGGCTTCTGTAGAAACAACATGATGAATTATGTAAGGGGACCCGCAGTGTATGTAGATAGAAATAGCTCTATATAAGATAATGAAAACATTACGCTTCATTATGTAAGGTCTTTATACAACTCTGAAGACATGTATTTTAGATTGCATTTCTGTCTATAGATCCTCCAAAAAATGTAACACTAGACCTTTAATATTTATGTTTGCTTATTATCGTGTCACTGGAAATTGAATTATCAGGGTCTCAATATTTTTCATAAAGGCTCTGCTAGTGCCCAAATTCCTTTTTCACAACATACTGACTTCTGTATTGGCGAGATAAAGACCCACCCCCAATTAGGTTTCGTTTGAGTTATGATGCTACCTATGGAGACAGGAGACAGCAAGACATCTCAGCAGGGTTAGAAACAGAGCGTAAATGTGCAGTATAATGGATAATGAACATATATCTGGTGACAGAGTCTCTCACGCAGGCCTGGAAACAGAACATTGCTAAATATTTGTTTATTCTTTCTCGGCTATTCTTGCTGTTTGGAAGCAGAGTGGGAGTGACTGATGAGTGAGTCAGGAGAGAAACTCATACGCCTGTGTGTGTGTGTGTGTGTGTGTGTGTGAGAGAGAGAGGGTGAGAGGAAGACAGGGATAGTGCAGGAGTGTGTAATATTTCACAGAGTGGATATATCTGTGCTGCTTATTTTGAGGAAAAACATTCACACGCATTCCAGTGTATTCGATCTCCCGGGATCATCTTCACACATCACTTGACATGCAAAAACCAAAGTGGGCTTCAGTCACAGTGGGACGCATGTACCCACGTGTGTGTGTGTGTGTGTGTGCGCGGTGAATATCTGCACCATTGTACAGTATACACACACATAAAAATGCCCTGAAGAAATAATGCAGCTACGAAAGGTATCATCAAACCCCAGTTGTCACACACACTTATATTGCTGTATTACTGTAATATAGGGGACTGAACAAAAAGGAAAGATAGCAACAGGGAGGAACAGCTGGAGCTGGGTCTATATCTGATTTAAAGGATATGAAATGCAACTCACTACAACTGATCATGTGATTTTGTGCACATGCATTCAGGCAAATATATTTTCAGTATTTTTGAAAACACATATGATTTTGATAGTGTCTGACATGATCATGTTAGTTAGCTAACAATGCAGATACAGTACAGCATACAACACACACTGATTTTACTGAATTTAATGCAATGCATTTTAGGATTGACTTAGATTTTGACCAACACATTTTTTTTCATCATGTCTTTAACACATCACATACAAAATATTACATAATACATATGCAAGACTCTATTACCATCTCTGTGTGAATACTTGTTAATTTAAGGGGAAGATATATCTATATAAATAAATGATATTTATAATTTATAAAGATATATCTATATAAATAAATGTTGTGGTTAAAATACCCTATTTAAACATAATAAACGTAACGAGAAGGTTTAAAACCACTGTAAAGGGAATGAGAATACAAAGAAAACGAAAAAAAGAATTCTGACTCGTGAGCTTTTAAAGGGGTCATATGGCGCAAATACGTGTCTTTGGTATGTTATAAGTTGCCTGTGCATGTATGTAAAATGAAAGTGTCGGAAAAAACATTATGCGTTTTGGCTGTCCGTTTACACTGAAACGACGTTTTCGGGGACTGAAAACGCAAACTTTTGAAGACGGGTCTCAAAGTGCAACTTTTTGAAAACGCAGCCGTTTTTGTTTCCATGTAAACTGCAAGACAGAACTATCTGAAAATGATGACGTCACGTGCGTATGCGCTCAATCGCAGGAATATAGCCAAACAATATGGCGGCTTCCTGTCCTGTGAGCTCTCGCTGCTCAACTATGTATTAACGTTTCCAAGCAAAATGTGGATTTGCTGCACCAATAAGACCAGCGGAGACACATTATTTACATTCGCCAGACTTTAAACACACATATACGTCGAATACATTCACGTATTTAAAAACAAAATAAGAAAAAGGCGATAAAGTTAAAGGGAAAGCAACCACAAAAACAGTCTGGAGACTAACACTAAACTAGATCTTATACGCAAACAGCGCTATGGAAAAAGTAAGCATACGACGTACATGAGCTTGGCCCCGACTACACCACTAATCGGGAGGTAATCCTATCCAGTTGTTCTGCCATTTTGAACGCTATAAAACACTATAACAGAATGATAAATTCAATAACAAATAGTAGCAAATAATAAAAAGTGCATAATATTAAAAGTAGACTTTTTTGGATTAATGCATTTAATTGCTATAAGCAACAAACTCTATAGTCACAAGTACACCGTGTACAAGTAACAGGAATGGGCTTAGAAATAAAACAGTGAGGAAAAATAACCTGACTCAAGCATTTACATGACAACTACCTTCAGCAAAGCTTTAACATTCCTGGAAACATATTTCCATTAAACCAAGAGCAAAATTACAGATGTAACTCAGCTCGGCTGAAGTAATTGTAAGAGAAGAAGGCGGCAGTCTTTAAGGTCATCGTAAATAAATGGATTTTCTGTTCCTGTTGCATAAAGTGTCAAATGAAAGAGGGCTTGTTCTAACAAGTTTGATGGGAAATCATGTTGAGATTGATGGATTTTTATGATTTTTCTTTAGCCCACAGTGACACACAAATCTTAGGTATAGTTATACAAGATAATTCCTTTCGGTGTAAATGCATGCCTGTCTGTTCTCTAAGCTTCGAGTACAGTCCAGGTTTGTAGTATATTTTTATTCTAATTTACCAAAAATAACAAACCTGTACAAACCTCTTTAAGTATGATCTTGGAGAGAATCAGTGGTTTATAATCCTGATGTATAAATATGCACAGAAACAAATTTACCATTTAAATGTGCATATACTCAACTTTACATGCACATATCGTGACTTCAAAACAAACTCGTGGCTGTACATATGAACACTTTAAAAAAATTGTTATCCAAAAATAAAAATTATGTTATAATTTATTCACCTTCGTGTCATGTCATATAAAACCTGTAGATAACTCTTTCCTCTGTGGAACACAAAATAAGATATTTTATAAGAAATGTTAAGGTGGTTTTGTGTTCATGGAAGCCTATTGGGGACAATGTTGTTTGGTTACCAAAGTTTCCCAAAATATCTTCTTTCGTGTTCTGCAGAAGACTATCCCTTTAAGGATGAAACGTACGCAAAATGTTATACACAAGGCTCTGGGATAATTCCCATTATGATCTCTGGTGTGTTAAATAAGGGACACTTACAATCCAGTGCGACGCTGTGGGTCTCCAGGACCTGAATTAAGAACCAGCGCCACGGGGACTAAACAGCACCATCAGCGTGATGAGTCGGGTTCATTATCGTGTTCTCCAGTTCTGATGATTTAATGACAGCAATGACTTCACATAATGACACGTCTCTCTTCATCTGCCCCTATTAACTATTTAAACTCAGCAAATCATTAATCTGTCTCGCTTCTTATTAAGTCAAATATTTATTAGCCCCAATGAGGAAATCCATATTTCAGACAAGACGTCTTCTCATTTTTTTCTATACTGGACATTAAATATTAATGTGATCACAGTTGACTTGTGATGTAAAGTCAGTGATATCCTGTCTGGGGAGGTTTTAAACTTTTGACGAATCTCCTTGTATCAATGGATCTATTGACTTGCTTCACATAATTTGCGTAAATTCTGTTTAGCTGTTGGAGCTCACTTCACATGCAGCAAACATTCCCACATTAAATCCAAACCACACAATAAGCACCCCGCTAATGCAAGGAGGAAATAATCCGATGGCGCAGCCTGTTAAATAATTGCTGAAACCTTAACATGTCAGATTTTCACAGTTAAAATTGTATTGCGATTAGAGACTGAAGGAAAAAGAGGAACAGAAACAGAAGGGAATAAAGATGTGAGAGAAGAGAATTGTGGGTAATTAAGGGTCAGGAAAGGCTTTTTTGGTGGGTTGAAGTAGAGGCCACACATTGCACGGTTCTGCAAAGCACTGGAGCATGGGAACAGCCTCTGTCTCTATAGCTCCTCTGAGGAGACCACTTCTCCAGCCTGCGATCCGCAACACAATACCCCCGCTTCTCATAGACTGCGTCCCCTCCAGCCATTCCCAAATCCTGCCACACAACCGGCACAAACAACTGCCAATGCCCAGATTAGATGAATTCTTTCACCGTTTTCTCCATGCACACGTCTGAAGAGGCCTGGGAGAAACTCTCACGAATGTAGGAATACGTGTCACATAGTGAGAAACTTTCCTCTCTAGTGTTCGCTTGGATGATTCACACTCTCTTTTTAGCACAGAGATGTTTCAGTAAATTGATGGCTGAAAGGATTTTTTTTACATATTCCCATGGTTTTGCATAGCACTATAATAAATGTTTGAAAGTAAAAGAAGCTTTAAAGGGACAGGTCACCCCACAATTGTAATTCTTTCATTATTTACTCACTCTCGAATCTGTTTTAATGTCTTTGTTTCAATGAACATGGAGAAAGATATTTGGAAGAATGCTTGTAACCAAACTTTTCTTTGCCACTATTGACTACCACAGTAGGAAAAATGTTAAGTGCCCCAGAACTGTTTGCTTTCCTACATTTTTCAAAATATCTTCTTTTGTGTTCAACAGAACAAAGAAATTGACAAAGCAATGTTTCCTAGTGGTAGTCACTTGAGGGTTCTTTAAAGTGCAAAAAAATCATTGTGATCTTTTATGGTTACACTTAAAAAATGTAATAGTTATTGCTATTGTTCAAAAGTGAAAATATACTTTTTGAGAAAAATGTATATATACAAACCGTGGGCTTCTGTATATTATTTTGCTATTGTACGTGTTTTTCATCGATACTGGGAGACATAAATACAAATGATTCCTGGCAACTAGTTTATTACTTTTGCTTGGACTGATCCCAACCTTATCTTGGCGCTCGCCGACTATAAATAACAGGACGTCTGGTGGTAGAATCTGCTCATGGAATGCGATATCAGATCCCATCACAATTTCCCTGACCACCACTCAAAACACTGAACTCAATTAAAATGCCAATCTGTCATCCATTGGAATATTAAAAAGAGATAAAAATCCTCAGCCTTCTTAATTAATAGTGGTGATGATGTATTTAATAAAGCTGCACATCTCGTACATCACATGTTGCACCCTAATTTAAACTTCTAGCAAAAATGTCATGTTTTTTTCAGAATTACTGCAATAAGATTATTGCATTACAGCACACATGTAATTTAGTTCAAGCATGCTATAAATCATAATTCATGTTTTTTTGAGCAAGATGGTAATGTTTTCAAACATTGAATGATATAAATCTGAATAAACTGTAAAAATACTACTCATTACTTTGAAGCATGTGCCGTGGCATCCCACAACACAAGTCCCACTGTCAATGAAAATCAGAGTACAGGATCATCATTTACATGCCAGTTGTCATGGTGACACTTAAAAATCCTATTTGTTGGACACAATAGCAGACAAACTTAACTATCATGCACTATCAATTCAGCACACAATAACTTGTTATACTGAATAGAGAATAATAGACAGTCAGAAGTTAGTGCAGATTTGTACATTTTCTAAAGAATTTTTTCCCACTCGCTACACAATCCTAGGATTTTGTGGGTGGCCAGTGTGCTTTTTTGTTGATAAGATTGGTTTTAAGTATAGTCATGCTGTTGTCACTAGGGCATTGTTAGATGTTTGCTAGGTGGTTTCTTTGCCATAAGACAAAAAACCTCATGCAAGTACTATAATTTAGATAGCCCTCTCTTTACTTATGGGGGTCTATAGGATTTATTTAACAATAACAGTGATTTTACATCGCAAGCACCACTCATAAATATCCTTTTCAGATACTGCACAAAACTAATGCCTTGTAATGCCCCACTTGACTGAGAAAGATCAATATGATAATCGCAAAGCAACCCAGCCTACTGATTTACACTTATTTCCAGAATGTAACAACTATTTATCATCCCTCGTGTTTAATCAATAAGCCCTTTTCTCTGAACATCATTAATATAGATTTTTCGGTCTAGATTATAAAGTTACACTTGTGCTTGCATCAATCTCTCTCTCTTTCTCTCTCGAGCTACATGATGCTGTCAAAGGAAAGTTTTCTTACCAGTCTGTTGCAAAGTAATGCAGCGTGGACAGCATTCAGTATTGATACTCTTTCCCCAGTACGATATAAATAAAAACAGAACTGTTAGCATTAAGCAGGCCTATGTTTACAGCTTCAGTTATATTTCAGCAGCAACATCACAAACAAACGTTATATGGCACAAACTTGAATTCCCGTAGACCTCGAAGAGAATAAATAACTTATAGTGGTTTTAAAATAATGTAATACAATTAATATAGAATAAAATGTTATTGTACATATATGTTACAAATTTTATAAAATACTTTGTCATGTAAATAAAGTTTAAAAAAGCAACGCTAAAACAATAATTACATGAAGGTCATCTGGTTGTTTTGCAAGCAAACATTTTTGTCAAAATGGTTTCAAGGCAGCATATATCTAAAAGACATGAAAAGCCATCAGAAAGATCATAAACAAATGTTTAAAGATCCCATAATAACAAATGATCGGGATTTACTATTGCTGAAGTAGATTTAAACCGCAGTGTCAATATATGCAACTTAATCAGACTTCTTTATCTTTCTCCCTGTTTGAAGAGATATGAAATAACAACATCCCATGTTTTTGCAACAGCTATATCCTTTTTCTGGCTCTATTTCTATATTTTGATGCCATTTTAATCACATCTTTACAATAAATACCTTGCAATTGTTGTTCACAATTTTAAGAGAACTAAAAGAGCACATACCCATTTCAGTGTACGAACACTGTAACTTGGTAATACTAAGGGACCCATCTGCTGTTCAACACCAGCCCTGTCCAGCCCCAAGCCTTTCGTGCTTTTGACAGTTATGAATTACATCTGGAGACACATTTGCACAGCAATTATGAAATGTACATCACACAGGTAGGAAATAAGGGCTTTTATCCTTTAAACAATGTGTATATGAGGCTGTTAGTGTAGTGTCGATGTAGCGAGTATACATTACATTTATGCATTTGGCACTTTTATCCAAAGCAACTTACATTGCATTATCCTCTACATTTCGTTTCCAAGTATGTGCAATCGCCTGGGATAGAGCCCACGACTTTGCATCATTAACGCAATGCTCTTACCACTGAGCTACAGGAAAGCTGGCCCAAATTATTAATTTGCTTTGTGAAGACTCATGACTTTCTTACAGAAGAAAGAAAATCAAACAGGACAACATGTCGATCAGTACATGAAGAATTATTATTACAGATTATTAAATATAAAGGGAAATATCATTTTAAATTTACCTCGAAAGACACTTTTTATTCCAGTAATGTAAGATTGTGAAAACTGGCAAGCACAGTCTCTAAAATCTAGACTAAATCTTTCTATTCAATCTGTCACCTTGGTGACCAATATTCAAAACCACAGAACGGCGAGGACGCCATTTATATTTATTTTGCAAACCAATTTTGTTAAGAGTCGTGATTCTGTGTTCCATTATCCCCGAAATGAAGTCTTCCTTGTCTTTACCCACACAGTCCGTAACTCTCATTTGTTTTCGTGGTTTTTAATTCACATCCGCTCAACATTCACCCCTTCAAAACTCTGCATTGCCCTTGTCCTGATAAAACCCACTTGCAGACGTGAAAATTCTGTTTTTAATTAACTAATCATACGCAGGTTTCCAGAGAAACATTTTGTTCAGCTGCACATGATACATTAAGTTCAAATATTTGTCACTACAAAACTTTGATTTGAAGAGGTCTGGCTTCTTTCACAGTATAACTGTACAACTTTGTCTCAAAATTATATGGTTTTTCATCCATGATGCTAAAACCTCAAGTAAGCTAAACTAAATAAAAGCACACCCAATTTTATCCAGCAATGCAATTTCAAGTTATCATTCACCTTTATAATGCAAATATCAGGTTATCAACCCAAATACTAATAGTATTGCTTTTTTTAGCGATCACCTTTTCACTTTCACTACTTTCCAATTAAAACAATTTTGGCTGAACATCAATGAAATGGCTTTATACCGGATCTCAAACACCTGAAGTGCACACATCATTCTTTAATTGTGTCCACACATTATTCTTGACCTGGGCGACTTGTCTGTTTTAATGCCGGCTCACATTAATTCATTAGCTGGGCTAATCAAAGCCGTGATAATGCAACACAAGCCTGTGATGTGCTAAACAGGAGAGTTCCTCATCTGGACATTAATTAATTCAAACCCTTACCTTCTGTAAACCAATTCTGTTTCCTATTTTTCTCCACGCAGACAGAAGACCCTTGAGGGTTGGGATTGTGTAGACGACGGGCTGTTGTTTGGATATGTGCAGCGTCTTTGTTTAGAAGAGCAGCCGGTCGCGTCCGTGAAATAAATGGCTGATGATGTCGACACGGACGGGGCTGAACATTCTGCAGGTGCGGGACTCTAAAGGTGTCCTCAATAGCTGCAATTGTGATGATATTTGCATTATGAGGTCCTGTTGTTTTGGTTTGCATTATCTCTATCCACACCAAAGCACATTATTATCACGAAACAAGGTCTGATGCACCTGCGAAAATGATACCTGCAGATACAGCGCTTTGGTCATTTGAAGCTCAGATCTGTTTAATGTATTCCACCATTTGCCCATGAAAAGAGATGTTTTGATCATCCTGTGGAAGAGAACGCACATACAGATTGGAATTACACAATGAGCCGTTTTGTGAGTGTAAATGCTATACAGTACTTGTACATTTACATTCTCGGCAGTCGCTTTCTTAAACAAAAAAATTACAGGACAGTCTGTATATCATGTAAGTGAATCGTGCATCTCAACATGGAGATGGCAAAGGGATAAACTAATAGTTAACTCTACAGAATTAAAAATGAATGCTTTTATTACATTTAATAATATTAATAATGCTTGGTCACGACATGACCCTAGGAATACTCTACCCAAAAAAATATATTCTATCATCATTTACTCACCCTTAAGTTATTCCAAACTAGTATAAATGTCTTTGTTGTGCTGAACACACAGGAAGATATTTGGAAGAATGTCAGTAACCAAACAGATCTCACCCCCATTTACTGCCATGGTAGGGAAAATAAATACTATGGGAGTCAATGAAGGATGAGATCTGTTTGGTAAAGTAAATGATGACAGAATTTTGATTTTTGGGTGAACTATGCCTTTAACTTTATCTGAGATGAGAATTTAGTTTTTATGTTGACGTTAAACACTTAATATACACTACAACAAGTACAAGTTAGGCGAGCGTGTTTTATTCAGATCAATCAAGGTGAGTCAATTTAACGCCGCTTCAATTCAGAAGCCAACAATACGGCGTGTCACATCTGACTTTGGCACTCGAATTGGAGGTCCGCAGGCTTTTCACTTTCTGCAGACAATGAGAACATATTCAGAAGCTTCTCGCCCGTGGGTGTGTGTTTTTTACGGGCATAAGATGAAGCAGCCTGGCCTTGTCAATCTCTCGCGTTCCTCTTCGGCCTCATGCTAATCTAAATGGAATCTTAGGTGGAGGTGATGGGGAAGGAGACCATCAAGATTGATGGACCACCGATATCTCGAAACTCCATTAAAAAAACAGTAACTCATTCAGACACAAATAATTTGTGTTGGAAACAGCAGAGTATATCTTGAAGCATCTTGAAATTCCCAGAATCTAAGCGGCGTTTGGATACACCACAAGTGCATTTTAATTCACTTTTACACAGTGCCGATTGTGGTAATTAGCAGAGAGCCGTGCGAGCAGAGTTTGCTCAACAAAAACATTCATCTATTTTAATAAACTAATGCTTGGTGATGCTGTTAATGAATAATAAATGTGCCCCCTAAGTGATCCAATGTGCAGAAAATCTAAAACTAAACATGTGAGAGGAAATGTGGATTAAACTCGAGATAAATTTGTATGGTCTGGTGTCTGATCAGACTATCAGAACCTCCAACATTCCTCAGGACAAAGCTTTCAGACAGGTGAGAATTTTTAGAATGGGTATCAATTAAATGCTATATATTTCTATATTCAACCGTTATAAATAAACGTATGTATATTAGCAGTTTCATACACATTGATCAGTTGCTCAGATTGAAGCTAGTCATCTGAGCTTTAAATGCCATGTGACTGATTGATCTAAAACCACAGGAAATGACATCCCGGGATTGCTTATGACATGCCCAAGTTCTTCATTAACATACTGAAGTCTATTCAAAAGCTGCAGATGTGGTGAAACACTCATTCAAAAAAAAAATCAGAACAGGCAGGGTCTACATGCAAAAGGAAACTAACCCAAACCTTGCAACAGCAAAGAAAGGTCATACGTTTTGTGTCATGTTTAACACTTCAGTAAAATATGAGCTTAAACATCTACTAACAATGTGACAACAAAAATATTTTTTTCTTTGCATTTCAAAGCGGTGAGGTTTTGGTAGCCATAAGCAAAAGCATCGCTCCCCATGTTTGTCAGATATCAACATTCTTTATGACAACAGAGAGAGGACGTATGAAAATCTTAAAAGTCAGCGTATGTAGCACAGCTGCACACATTTGAGTGCAACGAGATATGAAGCAATTTTTGAAGTGTCATGCCATATGAAACCACTGCAGCGAAAAACGAAAATGTTGCAGAATCGATTTGCAAAAGGATGTGCATTGCAGAACATAAAAGTCAGACCATCGTAATATGATTTGTATACAAGTAATTATTTTCTTCTTTACTGATTTTCTATGTATTGGATGTCTCTGAAAATGAATCGGTAAAAGACTTTTAAACTAAAACCTAATGAGTTAGAAAAGAACTTAAATAAACACACCTCTATTTACTTATCTACTCCATTTAATGAACCGAGTTGTTTGACACTCTCTGGTCCTTAGAGAAAAAAGCAATCTCATTCACCTTAAATCCACCAAATTAAGGGGATAAATAGAGTCGGCTGGTCGAACACAGACAGACTAGATTACATCCACTTCGGTGTTGTGTCAAATGTGAATGTTTGATCAAAAATACGTGGATTGTGGAAATATGCTATTATGTGTGTTCATAACAGGGTGTGCAGGTTGGATTCTAGTGTCTTGTTTAAGTAAATATATTCTGATTTGTAGTAAAACGTATAAAAAAACGAATCATATAATAGTCACTGGAAATTTTATAAAACCATGGGTAATTTCCCTCATGATGTGTGTGTTACACAAAGGTTACTTGTGTAAGTTTTTAACTGTTGATTACCTTTAATAATGTCATCATCTGGATTGCCGAAACTCCTTCTCCAGTCTTGTTACAAAACTATCTCCACGTCTACGGCGTCTCACGGAGGCTTGCCCATGCAGCAGAAGCGCATGTATTCAAGGGGAAAACGCCTTATCTATTACATGTAAATCAAGATATAAACGTGCTTTTGAAATGTTATTTGTTTTCTTAGAAATCGATTACAAGAATCGTTGTTGGATTTAGAAACGGTGAAGGTAATTAAAAAAAAACGCACTGAACAGGTTTGATCCATGCTGCGACCCGTCAACGACTCCGCCATTTTGTACCGGACAAGACTGCCCCAATGCGCGAGGATCTGGGGTGTTCCTGGATAAAAACACAATACGTTTATATTTGTTTGGTTCCAATAGATCTACGTGGATTACAACAAAAACTTTTCGTCTTTCTCTGCTTTTATGAGAAGTCTTGCCTGGACTAATATTGAGGCGCCGCGCTGACGTACTATTGCTGCCTTCACGTGCTCTCGGAAATTCGAGAATTCCCACTTTTACCCGATAGTAACGTCTGGATTTGGTAACATTAAAAGTATCTGCAAGTAACATTAATGTTACTTATGATTTATAATGGAGATGTGAAGGCGTCTACGGCGTTAGGTATTATTACAAATATCTGCTAACATTCAAAGAGCGCCGTTCCATAAATTATGTCCGGGTTGAAGTGGGAATTATTGAATTTCTGAGAGAACTTGGCGATTCCGGGTGGCGCTATCAAGAGTAGCACTATCCTGTCAAACAACGTTAGTTTTATCAACGCGATTTTGGCCAACCAGAGTATGGCGGGGAAGCATTTGGGAAACGACTGAAGTCATTATTCTAGTGGCACATAAATGACACACTACACCTGCATTTGGTAAGAACATTATTTTGTGGCGGTACTGTGATTTTGTGGATTTGCTTTTCTGTCCAAAGTCCCAGACAATCAAACGGAAGCATACATCATTTTGCTTTGTGCAATTTAAGAAGATTGTTTGCTCGCCCAACCATAAGCAGTACAGCACAGTTGGATAATACAGCAAACCAATGATCCAAACCAGACTTAGAAATGAGCCAGATTTGTTTCAAAAAGAAAAAGTTTTAGACTGGCACAGAAAAGTTAGATATGTACATTTATATAACTGTTATCCTTTATTTAACAGATTTAAAAGAGTAAAACAATACAAATTCGGATGGTTTTCATTATAAAATATCACCTGTTTACCATTAAAACCATTACAAAATTCGGTAATGTGTTTTATTATTCTCTTGGTTCCCATTTGCTAGATAACATTCCACAAGACCATTATAGCTCCCATTAAAACCAATACAATTTCCATTAAATCCATTAGAATGTCTGTGATGGTTTCTATTGTTTTCTTCAGTAGAGTAGACAAGATTATCACTTCTTGAATGCATTCATGCTTTGTGCATCTTACTTTTACCTGACCGAAAATATAATATGCATAGTTTAACCTTGCACCTGGTTAACAGCTTTAAACCTCTATGACTACTTAGGAGGTTGTAAATCAAAACAAACATTTCCCATGACTGTTTACAAACTCATACTGCATGCTAAGACCGTAAATATCCCTGTTGGCGTATTGTCTCTAAACTGCGCTCTGATATTTTCTGACCGATTCTGTCACTCCTATGATGCTTCTCCTAAATGTTTGTTGGGCTCTCGAGTTGGCAGCCGACAAAGACATTGTTTGTTTTGGTATTGTTTCTTCTTCAATACCCTTGTGCATCATCATAGAGTTGAATTCTTAAGCAGAATAAGCTGTCCACATACTGAAAGGCCGGTTGGGATTTGTTTATCCAGTCATGCTCTTGGAAAGTTCTGATTTGGAAATAACATGAGGTATTTAAGACTTTTTAACATTCATAAATGTTATCTAATATAAATCAAGGACGCACTTTGTATAAATATTCATCATTGGACAAAAGCATACATGTACTTGCTACTCACACACAAACTAGAGTGTGTGGATGAGTTTGGAATGGTAGCCAGTGCTCTTGACCTTCTCAAGACCTCTGGATTTCCTTTATTATACACATCATTGCCCAGAAGACAGCTTTAGTCCTCCTGTAATGTTCCACCTCACAGATCTGTGTGTCAGCTGCCCAAGAGGAGGGTCCCATCCCGAATAGGACCTTTAAGGGAATACCCAGAGGGAAGAAAAATTGTCCCATTGCAGATAGAATTGTTCAGTTTCAAACCACATCTGCACACAATTTTGTGAATGACTGATCCTACCTGTTTTGTGCCACTGTTTCGGGTATCTGATTTCTTAAATGGTTTTTAATATACCAAGGCTGGTTTAAATTATAAGCTCAGCTGTTTAATTTATAGCAGCAAATTCAAGCTTATAATACCAAAATATGGTTCCGCTTCATTGAGCTCTTCCTGATTAGAGCTTAAATTATTTGCATATTTCAAATATTTGTTTCGTTTAGACTGCAGTGTTTTGTCTTTTTATCTACTCTCATGACAAAATTAGACTCCTTTTAGGGTAGTTTGATTATATATTGTATTTGTTTTGTTTTTCAAACGTGATTAAAAATGTTCTGATTCTGTTTCGGTCAAATTAAATTTTATTGCCATTTTAATTATTAATTCTGTTAACCCTTTCACTCATAGATGAAAATACAATGAACAGCTATCAAAAAGTAATTTCTTGCGTGTACATGGGTTTTTATGGCATAGTTGCAATTGCACATCAATCACAGGGGACATATGTACATCATCCTAAACACTGTCACTTTTTAAGATATCCACATGAAATTTAAATCGAAAAGTGAACAATATGTGTTAAAAAATCGTATTTTCCACGGCCTAAAAGTAATAAACACAAAGGAGACTGAGGATTCATTTATGTCATTTGTTTGCTTTGTTTAGTTTAGAAGTGAATCTTGACTTGATCATGGTTCTCTCATTTTAGAAAGGTTGAGAAAGATACTGCAGTAAGAAATTGTATTGATACCTTCCCAAAGACTTATAAATATCTAAGTGTATAATTCTCAAGTTGTGTGAGAGATGGTCAATTCCTCAAAATATCTGTTACAAGATGAACAACACTAACATCTAGTGGTCATGGATGGTAAGAACTGTGCATAGGGCTTAATGGCATTATGTAAAACCACCAAACTTTATAAATACGCATGTGTCATAACATTTTTTATTTTTACAACTCACAGGTCATCATTCACTTGGATTGCTGGATCATTGGATGAAAAGCAGCTTTACCAGGTAACAAGTTCAATTTCTGGGATTAGAAATAATGAGTATAGCTTTTTTCGTGACCAATTTTAGGCGTTGACCCCAGTAGAGGGCAGTCTTTTGTAAGTTTAGAAGGACAACCCAATCTGGACCCAGTCCTGTATTGAATGTATTTTTAAAGTTGTCATTTCTTTTTCTGTTCAGTAGCTGCTCAACCAGTTTGTCTTTCAATGACCAGATAATTTGATTTTAGAATAGATTTATCTATCATTATCAAATACAAAAAGGACCGAATCTGCTTCAGTAAAAACATGCTGCATGAGAGCACATGTTAGCATTTGGTTTATCTCTAAAGGTGGAGAGAATGAAGTTACAGTTTGTGTGTCTCTGATGTGGAATTAATATTCCAGTCATATCACCTCCTCTCCACTAGCAACTCCGAGAGTTCTCTCATGTGTGGGTTTAAAGTCTCTGATAATACTGACTGGAGGGCTTCCTGTGGTCCTGTGATGAGTCAGCTGTGAATATCTCCTCCCGACACACACACACCTGCCATGTTTTCCCCTGATGGAGTGAAGCTTTGGGAGATTTGTAAGCACTTTTGTATTTGAAATCGGCAAAAGGGTTGTGCTATGTTTGGATTAAAATACCAGTGTAGTTTTTTTAATGCATGCCGTGCAGTATACTCTTAGTACTGCTTATGACTTTAAATGGCAACATTAAACTGTTACGTACTGTAACATTTAAAACTGTTTAATTCTGCAAATTTGAAACGCATCCAGTGATCACTGACATAAATAGTTATTCTGCATTTCTAATCAGTTTTGTGTAAATATTTGAAACCCAAATCCAGTATTCGAAATATTATTTTTGGGCAAATCTAATGCTATAAATACAGAACATTTGCATACTATGCCTAGTAAAAATACATCTCAGACGTGTCCCTAAGCAATTGCGGATAAGTTTGGTGCATTATCTGAAAGAGAACCGGCAGCCACCACCAGTACAAAATTCATTGTATCATCTTTGGACATTTTGACTTCAGGCCTGTTTTTGTACAGCCTCACTTCACAGGTCTGTACTTCTTTCACATTCTTTATATGTGCCCGTATAGCTGCCCCATGTGTGGATACTGTAAAACAGCGATGAGATGGCTGATAAAGTTGAGGGGGTGTCAAATTTATTGCTGATGCATTCTTTGTCCTCTAGAGAAAGCTTATGGTGTACTTTACTTTACTGCATACTTTTTCTTATGGCATACTGTAGTGAGGAGGGATTTTCATTTCAGTTTAAGAGGTGCTGTAAGTCTATACCCACCTGTAATTTATCCTGCAGTAATATCAACTGTACACACGATTTTCACAACCCTCCAGATACCATCCTATTCCTTTTTGATGTCAGTCTCTCTCTCTCTCTCTCTCTCTCTCTCTCCTCACTCACTCACTCACTCACTCACTCACTCACTCACTCACTCACATACACACTCTCTCACTAACACAGACACACACATTTGCAGTTTTGCTTTATGGATTGGCTTAAAAGGTACACAATTTACATTTTAGATCCGCTGTTTTATATGTTATAGGCTTTTGCAAGTGTCATTTTTTGTTTGACACCCACATTGGACACAGAAAGTATTTAGATACTAAAAATATGAATGTTATGCATAAGATAAAAAAGTGTGAAAACAAGTTCAATTTATTGTAAAGAAAGATAGTGTATGCAGCTTTTCAAGCAAAACATTTCATGAAATTAAGTATAGGTTTTAAATGATAAAACTATTGATATGGTGTTTAAACACATTCTTTTACATTTTAGTGAAACCAGTCTAGTTAATGTGATAAAATACACATATTGTTACTTTTCTAGGACACATTTGTAAACTCGAAGGAAACAAGGTTTTAGTCTACTAAAAACTTTCCTGTTCATTGAAATCAAATCAAATATTGAGTAAGTTTAAAGCAGTAAAAATATAATAATAAACAAAAAATAAAATAATCTTATATATCAACGTTAAAAATAAACCATCCATCCATCCATTTTCTACCGCTTGTCCGAACTACCTCGGGTCACGTGGAGCCTGCGCCTATCTCAGGAGTCATCGGGCATCAAGGCAGGATACACCCTGGATGGAGTGAAAAATAAACCAATCAATTATAAAATGACAAAAGCATATACCAAAATTGCTTAAAATTGTACTAAAATAACACAAAAACTAACGTTTTTTAAATAAAAGCTAATTTAAAATATGAATAAGAATTAAATCAAAACAAAACTATAATAACTCTGGAAGGAAACAGACTTCATACATATTCAGAAATTGTACTGTTCTTAAAATGAATGGCAAAAATGTCTAAATAAGTAAAGCTGATTTTTAGAAGCAAGGCAAGCTTTATTTGTTTGCAGTAATAACCTCAATAATAAATCCACTTCAGTATAGCACAAACCCAGCAAGCTTTAACATTTATTAATAGTTAACTAACATAGTGTTTGAACTTCTTTTCTACAAATGGAGAATTTAGTTGAAACCTAAGAGCTTAAAAGTGCTGACTAAAGTCATCTCACGGCAAAAACTTGTTTTGTGGCTAATTTTATCATTCGTATGAATTTTTAGTACGATTTGGTTTCACGCCAGTCACGTTAGGGGTGGGGCTTCAGTATTGCTTTTTTCTAGTAATCGTACATTTTTGTGTGATAAACAATGTACACATTCGTACAAATAACCCAACTTGTAAAATAGTTATGAATTCCTGTGAGATTGTGTTGGTCACTGTCTTTGTCTTTCTTTCTCTCTTAACTTTGGCCAAATTTATTTCATCAATTGCTTGTAATACAACAGTAACATGTATTGTAATTATGGCCTTGGTTTTGCCAGGCACACCTGTTTCTAGTTAATAATGAGACATACAAAGCCAACATAAATCCAGTTCACTGTATTTTGTTGCTCGGATGGGTCAGTGCCTGCTAAAAACGAACCTTTATCATTTGAAGAATCTTAGTTTATATTGGCGCGAGTGCAAATTATCAGTAAAGATCTAAATGCAAAAACATTCACAATGAGAAATATATTGCCGTAACCAGCCACGAGACCCCATCCCACCATTATGAGTTACTGATTAAATCTCTAGGTATGAAAACATAAACACTGTCGTTTTATTATTCATGTAATGTATCATAACCTGTCGACGTTGTGTAGATAGTTGATCATTCTGTGATTAAATAGAAAATGAAGTCTGATGTTGATGATACAGTGAAGAAATATTTACTCTGTAATGAAGTTCTAATGTGGATGTTTTGAGCTGTGGTGATGGTTTGGCGAGTGTGTGTTTTAGCAATGGCGACGTCGCTGTGTTACTGGTCGAAACCCTGCTGCTTTACTGTCAAAGACATTTCACTTTTCATAGGCTTAATGCCAAAACCAGCAGTCTTTACGAACACATCTGTGGTTTTAATCAGCGCCGTAAAAAAAACTTTCGTTTTTATCGTAATGAGCAGAGTACGGTTGTAAACTTTAAACAGTTGGACTTTCTAGACTAGAGCGAGAAGTTGAAACGGCTATTCAGTTATTCATTTATTAGAGTGCAAATGAGATCGGTCAAGGCTTAACAAGAACCGTCAGCTCTAAAACGTTTATTGAGAATTGTGGAGTGGGATTGGGGACAGATTGTTTGTTTCTTTAAGCCATTTTTTTGTGAATACCTTGAGAATAACTTGCTGGTGGTGTTGTACGACTTCACATTTATTCAGATTTTTTTTTAAACAGGTTGAATAGAATTAATAATGTTGGAAAGGTGACTACAGACATTCAGGCCTCATATTTGGCTCATGACCAATGAAAATTCTGTCATGATTTACTCACCCTCTTGAACACAAAAGATATTTTCAGGAACGTTGGTAACTGAACAATGGCGGTACACATTGACTTCTGTTGTATGGACACAAAACCAATGCAAGTCAATGGGTACCTCAATTGTTCGGTTTCCAATATTCTTCGAAATATCTTAATTTGGCGTTCTGCTGAAGAAAAAAGACAGAGGCACATAGGTCAGAACAGGCCGACTAACGTAATACGCCTTTCCCTCGATTTTATTTATGAAAGATGTGTCAGTGTTTGATTTCCCTCAGCGATGTTTTATCATCATGTCAGCGCTCGCATATAAAAACAAATGTCACACTGAAACAGGACGTGTTTGTCATACGGACGGTGTTATGGTGTGTGTGAAAGCGAGGTAGAGAAAGAAAATGAGCAAATATGCTGTGTTTAGTCTGGCGGTAGTTTGCGTCAATCAGCACGACCTCTGGCGCTAGGACGTGTCATGTAAATGAACCATGCCATCCAAAAGGACAAACTATGAGTAAAGAAACAGAACACCCACCAAATGTGTGTGTATGTTGGACAAAGAGTAAGAGAACAGCGTGGTCACCCTTTATACAGGAAACAGACTGAAAATGACTCCGTGACCTTGTTAGCATCTCCTCATGCCTCATTGGTGCTATCAGTATGTCCATATGAACACACCCATAATGCATCGGTGTATGTCACACAAAAATCTGACGTTCTCCATTTCATCTCCGTTTCCTTTGGATGACAGGGTATTTCTTCTGTAGAAAAGTAGAAAATCAATTCTCTTTTGCACGGGCACAGTTTTTTGCACTCTAGAAATACTTTTATATGGTTTAATGACTAGTTCTGTAAATTCTACATTTGGCCACACTAGTTTTAAATATTGGGTTACATCTGTTGTCACTGTACATACTAAAGGTTTGTTAGCCCTCACATTTAGACTGAGAGGGCTGAAAAATTGCCACCTGGAAATCAAAAAGTTAAAGGCCTAAAAATGCACAGAACAGGTTGAGTGGAAAGTATTAAGTCACTTCCTGTATGGCAAACGAGACCTCGGAAGGTGTGTTTATCTGTCAAACTATTCAGTCGGCCGCTCTACGTAAGACCACCAGAGATGTAACATAAACACATCAAAAGCCAAGAGTGCCCTCTTTCTCATCTTTTCCCATCTGTTTCTCACTTAGTTCGTCCGACTGGATTGTTGGCAGTTGGCTTCTGTCTGCTTTTTGTGGCAGGATTTTAAACACAGGCTTCCGATGAAATAGTGTCACAGATGTCCAGCAGGTGAACACATGCTTTCTCTTACTATATTGCTTTAAAACACTTACTCATTCTTTATTTGTATATTTCTTTCCACATTTCAGAATTGTAGTGAACAAAACTATGGAATGACAAAATTGTAACTATAGGCATGATTTGACTAAAAGCATTTTGAGAAATCAAAACTATATCTTCAAAGTAGACACCCTTTACCTTAAATTTATAAAAAAAATACTATTGACATTTTATGGACTGGCTTCTGAAAACCAAACATTTTAAATAGAGTTGAAGAAGTTACCATCTGTTCTCTAATTCCCGTCTTCTAAACCATCTCTTATTTTAAGGAACATTTTACTTTTTTTTCTAATGAAAGCTATTATTATGTTGGCACATTTAGATTTTTTTAATCTAAAAAAGTCATCTTAAACAGGATACACCTTCAGAACATTTTAGTCAATTGTTTCAAAACAGTAGGCTATATATGTTAATTACATTTATAAACTCAACTTTACTAACTCAGTTTAATCAAATATAAAATGTGAAGACTTAAATACTAAATAAAACAAAATAATTTATTTTACTTTTTATTTATTATTAGATCAAGAGATTTTTTGAGATTAACATTTTTGCGAACTAAACTAAAACGGGCTTCTATGCAAAACATTGTATTTTATTTTCGTTTTGTGGTGAAACATGACCCAGACATGTCCAGACTCAAATCACCTGATTGGCTGCATATTTTTAATCATGCATAGTATTTTATAGAGACCCACAAATACTGTTTTGCTTTTTGAGTCACAAATGAAGAAATCGCTCACACATCCATCATTGTTTTAGAACTGAAACCATCGTGTTGTCTTTTAGACAGGTGTGATGTATCACACTCGCCTTCTCTGCATATGCATGCTTATTGTAATCCGTTCCAGAGACCACTGCAATGCTCACGGGAAACTAATCAGATGGAAAAGAAAAGATCATGCAAATATGATTGATTATAGAGCCATCGCCACCGGTACAACAGCTCTCCGGCGGAATTTAACTGGCCTGCCGGATGTGAGCTGGAAGCATTTGTCGTGTTGGGGAGTGACAGTATTTTCTTTTGATGTCTGCTGGGGGTTGAAGGCAGAGGGCTTTCCATTGAGGTAGATGGATGAATGGGTGTAAGGTATCCCTGTGGTACAGTGATATATGGTTGCTGACCAATCCAAACAGAAGTGCAGACATTAGGTCATGGACACATTATGGACACACAATGAATGTTTATGTTTATATAGCCATATGTTATCTTTAAAATCTCATACATGTAGGACATTTGGCAGAGTTAGACATTTTTTTATGAAATATTCATTGACCACTGCTTCTTTTTTTATTTATTTTTGTTATCAGAATCCATAGTCAGACAAAATTTGATAATTTAGTTTGTGTTATCTTTGGCAGACACTTTTATCTAAAGCAACTTACAGTTAAGGCTTTACGTTTTCATCAGAACTTATGCTACCCACCATTTGATCTGAAAGGTAGTTGAAGGTATTTGAAAAGCATTTTATCTAGCATTTAATTCGCTTGCTCTCTCACTCGTTCTCCTCACTTTATCAACTTTTCCTTTGTAGTTTGATGGTGGTCCTTTGAGAATACAGAATGTGATCTAGTTTGTCTCCGTACAGCTGTGACGAACTGAGAATGACAGTGGCCTCTGTACAGCTCCGGGCAGCTGATGGTGGTTTTTAACTCGGCGAGGAAGAAATATTGACCAATTAGAATGTTGACCTGTCACATCTTGCCCGGAGGGTAATTGGTGAATATCCTAGGGTAACCCATGGCAACAAGGGGTCACTCTACAAAAAAGGGCTCTTAACGGATTACTATATTAATATCACTTTGGGTCACTGGGTTTCATGTTCAGGGTTTTATGTGATTCTCTTTGGTTGAATGTAGAGAGAAATTAATAAAGGGTCCATAAGCCTGAGACTGCATTGTAAATCTAATTTAAAGATGAAAATAAACAGTTTTGGCAAAACAGATGAAGAAATGTTGTAATCTAATATAAAATGGGATTACCAAATTATAGTCACTAGTTTATCACTAGTTTATAGTTTTCTTGAGAATAATAATTGCTAAGGCCATTTGTCCATTTTTTTACGGTTAAATTGTTTTGCCATAAATCATCATTATTCATCCTTTGTGTTTGTGTACTCATTAAATTGTACATAGTTTTTTTCCATTTCCTGAAAGACAGTGAATTTAGATAAACAAGTTTTAATAAGGACTTTTACGAAATTATATGTCTGTGTACTGTGCATATTAATTATGCATGTTTAAACACATACACATGCATGTGTATATTTAAGAAAATGATAAAATATATAAATGAATAAACGCTTATACATAATTATTAATTAATAATATATAAATATATACAAGCAAATATTTTCTCAATGTGTATACTTGCATGTGTACATGTTTATAAAAACAAGTTCACAGACATATATTGTGTAAACACAACTTTAATTCTGGATAGGATAAACTGCTATTAATCGTTGAACAGCCCTACAAAATGAAGCAAAACATTTAAGATCTTGTACTTTGGTATAAATAAATAATTTTTATTTAAGAATGGCAACAAACAATACATTTCAGTGTATTTATATTGTATACATTTTACATACAGCATAAATATAAATAATATAATCTGATAGTTCTAATGGAAGTATAATTAGTATAATTATATATTAGTGTGTTTGCAGAATGAAGCGTGTGTTTGACCAGAGCGGTGTGTCTTCTGCATACTTCCCTCTTCACAGGTGCATTGAGCCTAACCCACATTGACCCCTCTTAATGAAGCACTCTAGGGCTTCCTGTGACCCTTGACCTCTCCTCTTAACCTCTTTCTCTCTGTACACACACATACACACAGTGGACATTAGCATGAAGAGCCTTCAGGACACAATAACTTAAAAACAGCAGGACAGGAAGTGCTTGTGATCTGCCCATATGACATTCCAGGTTGGATAGAAATTCATGAAGTTTTGATTGAGATTTACTACATTTGCATTCATTTACATTCATTCATTTGACAACAGCTTTTTTTATCCAACCCAGGGAATTTTCAAGCATTTATGTGAAGTATTTTTGGGGGCAGGACAACTCAATGAACAGCAAAAAAGTGTGCTTTAAAGTGCACCTTTAAAGGTCCAGTGTGTCATTTTTTGGAGGATCTATTGACAGAAATGTAATATAATATTTAGTCATTTTTACATAAATATACATAACTATGTCTTAAGAGGTGTGAGCTTTCATAATGAAACGTTATGTTTTTATTACCTTAGAATTAGTGATGTGCACGATTAACCGAAAATATATATCACGTGATTTATGCACAACTTGTAAGTGAAGTACGGTATGCTGCTGCTTCCGAAAGCCAGAGGGCGCTCTCATGCAGAAACTCCAAATTCGCACTGCAGAAGAAGAACATAACACACGTAGTTCTAGGAAATTCCTAAGGAGATGATGTCTACCGCTTGTTATTGCCTATCTTCATTGTTCCTCAATAATAAAGTATATTTATAATGATCATGTTTGACGGGTGTTGCTTTTTTAAATGCACGTTATATATCCTGCTAAATGAATACATGTAAATGAGATGGTTTGACAAGCAAAGGTTTCTTTCCTGTGCCGATGTATTTCTTACTAAAACAGGACATTTAGAAAGTCAACGGCAAGATACATTTGACCTGTTACACTGAAGGAAGGAATCACATTGCTTTCACGTTTTATTAAAAACGATTCAGTGCACTAAATCATTGCATGACTGAACACACGGACAGCCAGACATTGAATGTTATTTGGTTAAGGGTACTGGTCTGATTGGTCTTTGGAGATTTACTGTGGGACTGCTGGTGCCGTTATTGGTGTCAGTAAGTTGTGTGACCGTTTGGCCTTTTCTTCCCAGGGTGCTTCTGGGTGCGCAGCGTTAATAATGTTTCCCGTTTCTAATGAGGACGAATAAATGGGAGCTGTTTTCGATCTTTCATTTACTTTCCTATAATGTGTGACACAGTCACACAAACTTAAACAATTTATATGTTTTTCTGCTAGCTATGGCATTAATAATAGCGGGTCAGAGAGGTGACGGCCTGGCGTAGAGGTTATAAACGTGGATAGAAAAAAGTTGAAAGAAAACAGGTCTTTAATTGGATATCAGTTTTCATTGGATATGTTGTAATGAGCAACACTTTTCTGTAAATGTCATGCAATGGTATGCAAAGATATTATTTATTTAAAAAAAAATTAAAAGTCTGTTGCTGGGACAACAGTAATCAGGAAGAACTTTTTCTCTCTAGTAAATAAACTAACAAGTCTACAATCTTTAACTTTGGCACCTGGATTTTCGTTACTTTAAAGCTATACCGCTTTGAATTGTGGTGGTTGTTCATTAACTTGCTCAATAACTGTTTTTTGTTCATTTTTAATCAAAAAAGTTAAGGGTTGCAGCTTTAATAACTAATTATTAGTTTACATTGTTTTTAAACAAACTCTTTTGTATTAAACAATATGTCAGTCTAAAATGCTGGGTAACATTCAAAATTGAACTGTATTTAAACAAAGATGCTTATTATTTATTGATTTTATTGCACTTACCTTCACAAACAGTTAACCACACTATTAAAAATATTTAAAAAACTATTTGAAAAGGTGCTACAAAGGGGTATTCATACCCATGCCAAAACATCCATTTGACCTTTCAGTAATTGTTCTTGCCTTTCCATTATCTGAAAGTCCAAAAAAAACTTTTGTAAAACGGAAATGTTCTACAATAATGTTAAAGGTTCACATTTATACATTTATAATATGCGTCAGTCAGTCAGTCACTCAACAGAACACATGCAGTGAAGTCAGAGGCGTAGCAGGAGACACGTGAACTGAAAGCTTGTTTTTGTAGTGATTAGAGACAGACGCGTGTAGAGGAAACTTTAACTCTGGTAATATCTGTAATGAGCCCGATCACAAGGCTACATTTGTACCTGAGCTCTGGCAAACGCATTCACTGTGACTTTAATGAGACAAAATGTGGCACCTATTTACAACCACAGGATCTACTTGGCGCTTAAATACCTCTTGTTGAAATTCACCATGCCTGTGAATGCGATTATATGCACATTTTTTTTGCAATTGTGTTTAGTGCTTTTCAAGGACGCGTGTTGCCTGCTTCAAGGTGCATATTGTATCTTAATTGAAAAGTCTGAAAGTGTTTTATGGATTCTCTGGTCGTAGCTCATTTCTTGCCTGTAACAGTGCTCAAACTTTGTTTGAGTGTTAATACGCACCTTTTAGTTAAACAGCCTTTAATGAACTTCTTGGAGAGGCACAGACACACATTCATTCAGTCTGCTCCCACGCTGCTAATGACTTTGAATTGTTCGTAATTGTTTTTCCATTTAAAGTTTATGTTCCAAATGACTGCATCCTCTATGATTACTAAAGCAAAGCGGTTATATGATGGATGGGAATTGTTTTTATAGTAATGCACAGATCTGGCCAATTCTAAACATGCAAAGCTTATGTACAGTTTTATTTTGCTGGATACAGTACCGTTTTTAAACTTTTGCTGTCTACTGTATATGTAATATATGTCTGGATGACTTTTTAGCATGTATTTTAAACATTTATTATTTAACTAACAGAACAAGATGTTGAATTTCAGCAAGATTTGCTGTTAAGTAACTTCAGTAACCATTTAACATGTTGAAAATGTATTAATGCCCGACAGAGATAATATATTTGCAGCACACTAGATTTTGTTTGATCGCTGTACAGAGCGGATTAAGTTTAGTAAGGGCAGTGCACTGTACCATTAGTGGTAATCAGATCAGGTACTTAAATCCCGGCTGACAGAAACTTGCTTCTTAGTTATGTAATGAGACTATTTAATCGGTGCCAGTCTACACGATTTCTCTGTTGTCTCTGAGAACATGGCCAAGATTTACTTTTGAACTGTTTGTTCTTGTTCTGTAGGTAGAAAAGCTAAAGCAAGACTACCACATGCTTTTGACGCCTGCTATAATTTGGATTTCAGTGTTTAAATGATGTGTGAAGGGGGTAAAATCACAGTAACAAAGGGTCAGGCGAGATTTGACAGCATTATTATTAATGTACTGTAGCATTGGAGTGATAATCGCTGGATGTTGAGTTAAGATCATTTTACTCACTAATTTTTAGTAAATGTAGACAAACACCATTTGTTATATTGCTAAACAAAAATTGTATTCGTTACTGTCTGAATCCGGCTAAACTCGGGTTGTGAAAATACAAACCAGCTAAGCCACAGCTGCAAGGACGCATCCAAACACACGTACAGTACACATCCACATATAGTCAGACGTGCACGCCGACAAGAAAATGCTGTTAAGGTTTTGAGTTCAGACAGAATAAGAAGGGTCATCTCTAGTACTATTCCCCTGTGACCTGTTGGGTTTACTTAACCACGGACAGACAGTTTATCGCTGAACAGTTCTCCCCACTCCACTGAACACCATTACAAACTACCGTCATTAGAGCCTCTCACAGGATACAGCTACAAGTCCAACTAATTCATATGAGGAATGTAGAACACACACACACATTAAGTGCAGAACCACGCTGCGTATTTGTAACCATGCACAAACCCCAGTCATTGTTGTTCATATACAAAAATATGCATAGTTAAATGGCTTTATGCTGCAGAAAAAAATCTTCATTTGTGTTTTTGGGTTGTTTTCCAGTAAAAATATGTATTTACTGGTATTTGCTGGTCTAGTCTGTTGAGGGGTTTTTGACACTTTACAGGTAATCAGGCTGGGAGATCATAGACCTTTTTTAGACTAGGTTTGATGACTTTTCAGTAGGGTCAGTTTCAGGGAAAATTCAGCAAAAAAATAAACATTCTGTTAAATACATCAGTGGTTTTGTGTACATGTAACGTAGGTCTATGGGGGCCAATTCTGTTTGGTTACCAACATTCTTCAAAATATCTTCTTTTGAGTTCTGCAGAAGAAAGAGAGTCAAACAGGTTTGGGATGACATGAGAATGAGTAAATGATGACAAAACTTTTATTTTTGGGTAAACTCTCCCTTTAAATTAAAATGAATATCATTGAGAAGCTGTGCTTAATCGTTTTTCCATATTTTCTTGTTATAACCACAAGCCTTTAACTCTAGGCTTGGTTAGATTAATGCTTAAAACAATCCATGAAAAACTTTTCAGTGTATATATTCTATACACAGGTATTGGCTCTGCAAGGATTTGTAATACAAAAAATGTAGTGATTATTTTATATTGTAATGGTGCTTTCACCATAACCCCTAAAACATTATTAAAAATGTCTTACAAAAATAAAATTATAAGTTATACCTGTGGGATCGATGATGTTTTCAGAATTATTATTTTAACAGAGGTTAACACACCGAATTGAATATCACGCTGAACTCACAGATCTGGTTACAGGTACAGCAGTACAGCCGGCCTGTGGGGTCCTGAGGAAAGCAGTTTCCATCTACTGTGCAGATGCCTGATAAGAGCTGAGAAGCATACAGCAGTTATACAAGACCACAGGCATTGCGAACAAAACTCTGAATATACAGTTTTCTCTCTCTCTCTCTCTCTCTCTGTGATGCCAATCTCTTTGGACAGAAGAATACAGTAATAAAGACATATTCCAAGAAGAGGAAAAAGGGGAGGGGGATAAGAATGTTCTTATCTTGCAGAGTTATTATTAGAGTTGACTCTATAGTTAAGTGCCTATAGTTTTAATGCTTAGATATTCTACAGCAAGATTCTGTCCAATGTAGGTTATAAGGGAGGCCTTACAATTAAATCATTTTAATCTCGAGAAATATTTGAAACAAATATTTGGATTACGCCGTTTCTATCGTATCACTTCAAAGGCTCTTTAATATTTACCGCCAGGGTACAATCATTTTGAATGCAAAAATAGTCTTAACCTAATCTGACAAACATTTTAAACCCTTTTCTCAGTTTCCCTGCAGCCATTATTTAATGCTGAACCACTTTGGTACTTGTACTTACTCGTGCTTAGTGTTGGTCTTGCCACCTGTGGTCTAGTCTTACAATTTGTCGACTGTTTGGTAATTGCCATGTATTAGTAATTGTGTGCATTTTCCTGCAAGTTCCTGTAAGGAAGTAATGAGGTGTCTTTAAAACAGTGCTGTAGTCTAGTTTTTTGTAAGTATACTCTGATTCAACTCCCCCAGCCTACTCACCCGTCCCGGATCGACAATCCATGAGCACCACCACACTCATGAATGCATAGAGTATGACTCTGTATGTAATCTAGAGCATTCGGAAAGATTTATTGCTAGCAAGATTTCAATAGCCAATATCAGCTGGGACTTGCTGGATTTGTTCACTGTCTCTCAGCTAGATAAGAGTTTCATTTATCCTTATGTGGTATACCTATACAATCTCTAAAGCACAGGTTTTATCAGCTGGCAATTTTCAATGCACATTTGTGATCCATGTGAAAACCCAGCTATTACGTTTTTTTTGTGATGTACTATTTCTACATAAACCCCACCCTGCTAAAAATAGTATTACATACATTCTAGTGGTTTTTAAAATACCATGATGAACCACCAATCTTTCTATTAGGAACCTTTAATGGGGTCATATGACGTGGCTAAAACGAATATTATAGTTTGTTTTAGATGTAATGCAATGTGTCTACACGATTTAAGGTTAAAAACGCTGTAGTTTCCACACACCGTGCATGTTTGTATCTCCTCGTTGCCCCGCCTCTGTGCTATGATTGGCTAGTTAACCAGTGCGTAGTGATTGGTTGAATACTGCAAGCGTGTGACAGAAATGTTATGCCTCTTACCATATTTGGAACATCAGGTTCCAAAGCAATTGTACTGACAGGTACACCCACCTTACTTGGGTATACATTTGGGAGGTCTTAGTCAAATTATACCACGAACTGACGTCGTCTTCTGGGTGTGTGGTCAGGTCTGGATGACACACAGGAAAACACGTATTAGCGCCATATGACCCCTTAAAAAGTGTCTTGGGTGTTCTATTGATTCCCATCTGCAACTATTGTGCTTTGGGCTGGCTTCTATTATTTTTTTCTGCAGGGCAACCAATATAATGTAAAGAATATAATGTGAAAGTATAATCTTTAGATTTGAATTTTGATGATTTTGATTGACTAAGGCCATGTTAAAGACTTACTGGAAATCATATTGACTTTGATAGTTAACTATTAACAATGAAAATGTATGCAGTTTTATCAAGCACCCATACCACTTATAGATTGCTGGCAGTGTCTCTAGCCTGACTTTCACAAGGCCAGGAGTTCTCATCTCTCATCTTTCTCCCTCATTTATTGATTCACCACACAAAATTACGTTTGTGAAGTTGGCTAGTTGGATATCATTTAATACGTCAAAAATCCCCTTACAGTTAATGATTACAAATATACTCATTTTATCAAAGAATACGCAGTGGTTTTACATTTACATTCATGCATTTGGCAGACGCTTTTATCCAAAGCGACTAACATTGCATTATCCTATAAATTTATACATGGGAATTTGCAATCCCCTGGGACCTTACTCCCAACCTTGCGTTGTTAACGCAATGCTCTTACCACTGAGCTACAGGAAAGTTTTAAAAGTGGGGGCAAGTGATCAGCAGAAGAAAAAAGTTGAATACACCGGCGAACAGAGAAATGCGATTGTGACCCTGGGACACTCTCGTGATGGAGGATGACCCCGCGTACAGCGTAGCATCAGCCTCGTCCGGTTCATTTTCTTTTAACACCTGCTGCAGTGTCGCCCCAAAGCGGCAGTAGCTTCAGGGGCAGGCTTACGAAAACACAGAAATAGTTTAGTTTAAATGCTCGTACTAAAAGTACAAAAGTCAGTGCGTCGCACTTTTCTGACACAAAACGGTATTGTTGTATCCTCGCGCTGGTAAGTGGGTATACGGAAATCCTTGATCTTTTCTAGTGGGTATACCTGCGTATCACATACACTACACCACAGCATTAGGTTGAATTATATTTAAATTAGGGCTGTCAAAAGATTAATCGCGATTAATCGCATCCAGAATTAAAGTTTGTGTTTACATAATATATATCTGTGTGCTGTGCATAATAATTTTGTATTTATTAACGCATACACATCCATGCATATATTTAAGAAAAATCCAAAAATTATCAACATTTATATATAATTTCAATTGTTGGTAAATATAAATAAATACATGTAAATATTTCCTAAATATGTGTGCATGTGTACGTGTTTGTATTTATAAAAACATAATTAATATGCACAGTACATAGACATATATTATGTAAACACAAACTTTTATTCTGGATGCGATTAATCGCGATTAATCTTTTGACAGCCCTAATTTAAATGCAAAGCAAACAAAAATCTTAGATGCACCTCCTATCCCCCATAGTGAAGTGAAATGGCCATCATAACAACGCCCAGGCCACAGTAAGGACAAGTGGGAGGTGGCCAAAGCCCAATGGTGTTTGTCAGTGACTGGTGAAGCAGGAAGTGCCGATCCCACATTTCTCACCCTCGTTTCCTCTCTGTCACAAGCTGTGGGACTTTAACCTACTGCAACTGCGACCTCAATGCCTCTACACAGCTGCCAGCATGAGAGAGAGAGAGAGAGAGCAGGAGAATGGGAAGAGAAAGAGGGCCATTCTTAAAATGCAGCTCTTGCCCCTTTCAATACGTCTTAATACACTGAATAAAATATTACTCCCTCAAAATCAAAATCATTTTTAAATTATTTCACTTCTTTTGTTTTTGAGCAGATGTTGTGCCAGTCTCCTTGCTTCATCACTTTATGAAGATCTCTCTTAGGGTTTAGTTTCTTAACTCTTTTAATTTTGTGTTAAAACTCAGCATTTTCAAGCTTAGCCATTTTTTATTTATTTACATACAAAAGGTTCGGTTAAAGGGGTCATATGGTGCGAATACGTGTTTTTTTTGTGTGATTTCGGTGTGTTACAAGTTGCCCATGCATGAATTTGACACGTAAAGTTGCAAGAGTTAAAGCATTGGAACGCTTGTAAAGTAAAGTATGCTGGCAAAATATATGCTTATATGCTGGACACGAGTGCACCTTCATCCTTGTTTTTTTTATGTGTGTTCTTTTTCTTAATTCGTTTTTTTTACTTATAATATATTGCCTGGTATGTGCTGCTGTGACATATAAATTTCCCTTTGGGGATTAATAAAGTTATCCAATCCAATTCAGAGAGAGCATCCAGCCTTTGCTGTCATATTTTGGACAAAAGACGTTCTGGAATGAAAACGAAAGCATCAGCAGCAGGTCATCTACATTCATTTTTCACTTTTGCAGCGCGTGAGCTTAGAATATCCAAAGTAATCGCTATCATCCGCTGGTGTGGAGGCAAATATAGTTACAGTTATCTTTATAGTAATCGTTATAATGTGAATGACCCTTAACATGTATCGCATCGAATCGTGAGCTAAGTGTATTGTCACACTAATCAATAATAATAATAATCAGTATGCTTGTTCAAAACATGAATAGCTGATATCTTTTACAGAGATGTGTCCTTAAAATCCAGCATAAGCATATTCATTTTTCAAAGTTACAGAGTTCAAAAGGTGCTGCATAACAGGAATGTCCCTGAGGTTGTCTCATTATGTTGATTTGAAGAGGCTGCTCGCACTCAAACTAATTAAAAGGGGTAAAGATTATCATAAAAAAGAAGTATGCAGGATAAACTAAGGTCAAATGTCTTATTTTCAGTTGAATACCATTGCTGACAGATAATCTCAGGTCGTGTGCTAAGGAAAATGGATACTCGCAGCTGACTAATTGAATCAGCCCACAAGTGTTTTTTATGTATGATTCCCATAAATGTCTATTGGGTTATGTGCCAAAGTGGGAATCAGTGAGAGGGCGTGACGCTCCAGGCATGGGTGGATTCAGAGAGAGAGATCAAGTGAAGGAAATGTGAACTGCCTCGGCTACTGCTGACATCCAGTGTGGATCATGACCGTGGGAATGGGAGGACAGGGAGAAACTGGCAACTTTGTGGTTTATTATCTGTGAATGTGGCTGGATTGTTTTGTGTGGGATGAGGTTGGTTTAGCGTAGATTTATCAGATTGTCTTTACCCAAATGGGAATTGGGAATGTGAACCGAATTAGGAATCAAATCGGCTCGGATCTCAATTTTCAAATACATTTTAAAGAATCATTTTAAGGATTAATAATAACCATAATTCTGAAGCAGATTAGTTACATGCTGTAAGATTCTCCATCTCTAAATATGTGGCTTTATAATGTGTGCTCATAACAATATGTTTATGTGTGTGTGTGTGTGTCTCTGTGATTGTATAAATTCTTATTTTGATAAGCCAGACAGCTGTCGTGAACACCCAGTGTCTTTGGGCAGACATTCATAAGAGGTATTAGTCTGGATAAGATCTTTTGACACAAACTTGCACATTTTTAAACACAACTTTAAAATCCTTCTTTTGTCTAAAATTCAGCTTTAAGAGGTATTGAAAGACGACTGTGTGTCTGAGCTGGTGAGCAGTCCCGTCAAATGTTTTTGTGGCCTTCGTATACAACCGAAGCACAACTTCAAAGTACCAAAACCAACAGTTCAATGATGTGGTTAATCTTTTCATGTGAAACACATCGTATGTATTTTGTGGAGCTCTTCTAGTATGTAATCATGTTACTCATTTGATACAGATGAGACTAGTTGAGATAGTGTACACTTTTTTTTTATCTAAGCAGTGGTTGTAGGTCATGGTGATGTTAAGCTAAACACATTTTTAACACCTGCACCATTACTTACAGTACAACACACACGCACGCACGCATGCACGCACGCACACACGCACACGCACACACACACGCTTCTTCTTTCACAGAGGCATAAGTGAGAGCATGTCCACCAGCTGTCTGACATTACTCTTTAAACAAACTTTCTCTGAAACTATTTCCCAAACATCCCCTTCAGGTCAGAGACATATAATCTTCCTTCTATTCCTCTTTCTCTATTACGGTCTTCTCTCCTCTCACAATTTCCTCTCTATTTTGGCTCTGTATGCAGCCAGATCTCAAACAGGAGTCTATATAAACTCAGTCATATTTACAGAATGCACTTGTTGGTATGCAGTAAAGTACCATAGATCAACTAATTTGTTATTAGGAAAATTAGATTGGTAGAAATTCTTGCAAAACGTTTGAGCTCATTGAAATTTCTTCTAAAACGTCTTCTTAAAGTCTAAAATAGATTTTCAGGGGGTTTTCTTGGAAAAAAATGTCTCCAAACAAAGATCTCCCGTTGCTTGACACTGCAACATCTGTAACATTTATTAAAAAGTGATTTTTCGGCCTTTGCTGCTTTATATTAACAGGAAAGTGGAGAGAGATACAGAAAGCTACGGGATGAGAAAGAGTGGAACAGGAGCCGGGCTAGGACCACGAGCCGGGACTCAAATTCGGGTCATCTATGGTGAGCATACGTGCCATTTTTCCCGGACACGTCCAGGCCAGGATTTCGGGTGCATCCTCCGGAGGTCGCATTCGTCACATGTCATTGAGTTTTACTTTTTCAGGTTTTATTTTAGAAAAGCAACCGTTATATTTCGAGGTAAGAAGGAAACTGCAGTAATTATATGTCTTAAGAGAAATAAATGTTAATTTTATAACTGAAATGTGAGAACCTTGATGACGTGTGTGGTGGACAAATGCGACCACCGGAGGACGCACCCGAAATCCTGACCAGGATGTGTCTGGAGAAATGGCTCGTATGGTCACCCTAGGGTCATTATTTGACTTCAACATATGTAAAGATACGCATGTAGAGGAACCTACAATTTTATGTTTTAAACAGAGATGGCGAGGACATTCAGATTTCTGTTTAGGAAAACATCTGAGCCACTAAAGAGATCTTATTTGTATGTTTTTTCTAGCAGAAACAGGTAAATCATTCCCGCATGTAATCTCCAAACAACAAACAAAACAAACACTGGCAGATGCACAAATGTTTATATCTGGAATTTGGAGGAGTCTCTTAGAAAAAAATGGCCGTCTGGATGAATCTGGATTCCTGGGAGAAATCACCATGCATCTATTCTCGCAACGGTATATGGCAGGTATTGTATGAAACATTGTAAACAAATAAACATGGACAATATGTGGATGTCATACAATATGTGGATGTCATATTTGTTTTAAGCCAGACCCATCTTAAAAGACTGTTAAAACACACGTGCTTTACATCACTTGCATATGTACATGCAAAGATAAACACACGTATGCGTTTATCTGTTCTAACGGGATGTCAACCAGAGCACACTGGCACTTTGATCCTCATAGACAGTCTGTATACACGTGTGTGCAAGATGTGTGTTTTTAATTCAAGTATTTAAAATCTCTGCCACTCAGGACATCAAAACAGCTCTGCCGAATCAAAGAGTGCAGCTGTTTGGATTTTAGGGACAAATAATAAATAATTCCATGCGCAGACGCTTGCCAACTGTGAAAAAGCGAGGGGTAAATAAACACGTTACAGAACGAGAGAAAACTTTGCGCGGCTGATTGGATGTTTTCAGTGCAATTGTGGCTAAATGGATTTTTCTCGGTGAGTGTTTACCTATGGAAGAGTGAGACTATGTAGACAGCCGCATTGTTTATTTACAGCTAATTCACTCGGGGCTTTTTCGGAGAATGACCTGGGCTCCATTGCTTGTGTTTGAAAAACACAAACACGCTGTTTGTTCAGTTTGTTAATATCAAGCCATCTTTCTGCCTGCTTTATATCAAAACATTGATTGTTTATAATGCTTCGCCGCAGCCGAGGGGGTGACGGGTGAGGGACCTGAACCGGTGAAATTAAACAAAGAAACTTTAATGTTTATATCAAGATCTGAAATTGTTCTGAAAGTTGTCGGTGAGAATTAGTGCAAGGCATACATTCTGCGTTTATGATGGATGGAGTACAATTAACGGTCCGGCCGTGGAGAATGCAAAATTTTGTATTGCAGTTAGCTGTTTCTTTTCAATGCCAGGACGGATGTGGGCAATGTGCGAGCGTGCTTTTGTGTACCATTTATTTCTACATTTTTTATTTATAAAGTTTGTATAGCCTGTATGCTTCAGCTTTGCTTAACCATATCTAATAAAATGAACTTGAATTGGTATTTTAAGTATACTTTATGTTGTAGCTAGTACAAGTATACCAGTAAAGGCACTGTTTAAGCACCAAGTTGGACTTGTAAGTTTATATAAAAGTGTACTTTTAAGTAAACGTAACCTTAGTTTACGATCACATTTTACTGAGAATTACCTCAAGTATATTTCATAAAAAGTAGAATGTATATAGTATACTTTGCAATTTTTAGTTTAAAATAAGTACAATATGTGAAAGCATACTTAAATAGGTCTCTTTTTTGTAAGGGTATGCCAGGTTCCCATTTAGATGAGTAAATGGGCATGAAATGAGAGGGAATCATAACTTTGTTTCACAAAAACAATTACTTGGAGTTTGTGTGTTATAGACGGACTATCCATGTGTGGCTTGTTTCGTCACCCATTCCAAAACCCCCAGTGGACCTCCAAGTTTGATAAAGACCCCACAATTCCACAAGTAGTTGGCTGGGCGTTATTTCATTATCGATTCTTATCCTAATCATTGATAAGCCTGGGTGACATGGCCTGTTGCATTGTGGGAGTGCTCGGCCAGAGGGCCAGCTCATGCACTAATAACATGATTGGCTAATCACTCTTTCTCTCTCTAAGCACTAATATGTTGTTCTGTGTGGGGAACGGGAACTAAAAGGTCCCTTGGTGTAGCGTGTTGGCTCTCAGCCCTCGGCACTGTAGATCTTTACAGCAGATTAGTGCAGAAATTACTCACAGATTTCTTTTAGTATTCCGGTTTAGACAGAGGAAAATCACAGACATGGGTAGATAGAAGCTAAGTTGTGGCGGTAAATGAGCTCTGTGTCATATCAGAATGACTAGAAATAAGGAAATAATTTTTTATGGTTTGAAGTTGTGCTTCATAGATTATGAATTGAAACACACACACGCAGTATGTACCGTACTTGTAAAGTATAAGGCACACACTTTTTTTCCGGGCAGTGTTCCACTCGTAAAGTCCTTGGCAGCATAACGGGACAGCCAGTCAGTTTTCAAAGCAACACCCAGTAGAGGATCACAGACTGTCCTGAATCAATTTATCTCAAGCACACCCCAAAAAGGTCACACTACTGTACTGTATTGCCCAATTGCCTCTTGGCTATTTAGACGTTTCCCTCACCGTATTGTTCATAATATTTAGTAAATTCAGCAAAATACTCTGTTTTGTATAATTCACAGCGAAATGGCTTTATATTCTCGACATTAATATCCGCAGAAAGTCAGCACTGAGTCTGGATGAAATTTCAGAAGTTCTGCTATATGTAGTATATTCTGGTGAAACTCAGGAAGAATGTAGAGGAAAGTGCAGCAGTGGAGAGTGACATCACACATGCACGCACACACACATCACATTCCAGTTTCAATGCCATATGCTGTGGTTCTCCAAATGGGGAACAGTATAATCACATCAACTCTATGAATGATGTTATTCCTCTGTGCGCGCCCTCTCTCTCTCTGGCAGTTCTGTGGGCCAGAGCCTCACACAATGACTGAATTGTGCCCCACATTCTGTATAGTGACAGGCTTCTGAATTTATTGTTTGTGTCAGCTTTAATAAAGGGCTGCGTATATCATACGATGCCACATTAGCTCCTGTTAATCACAGTTACAGGCAGCAGAAGAAAATATTGGAACCTCGATAACCTTGACTGCCAGTCAAGAGAACTACCGCTGGATGTAAGTGTTTGGGATTGTTATTATATCAGCATCATCACTAAAATATGATGATGTTATACGGTTGATGTAATGTGGGGTGGTTTCTTTGGATCTTCACCACATCTGCATCATCACTAACATGTTTTGAATTCCTTCATGGTCAGTAAGGTTACAACAATGACTAAATCACATAAGTACTTTGAATGTGCACTGTTTGGTTGAGATTCAGTGTTAACTTATTGATAGTTAGCAACAATAACTGTATTACAGGTATTTGGCAGATATGGTCTCCGTGGTATTTTTGTAATGACGCATCTGCTAAATTGAAAATACATTCGCCTTATATTTCAGCCTGGAAAATAATTTATTGTCGAATATGATATAGCTTCAAAACTATGTAAAAGTGAAATGGCTCAGCACAAAGGACACCAAAGCGTGCGCTACTGCGCTTCTCCCTCGCGCTTTCCGCCCTCCCCTCCCCGCACGCGGCGCTAATGGGCGCTCTGAGCTCGCGCCAGAGCTCCAGAGACGCAGAGTCCGCAGGCAACCGTCCAGTCACACCCATTCAGCATTTATCCTCTTCATTTGTTTTCTGTTTTGCGTGTCTCGTTTTCTTTAGTTTGAGCGAGTCTAGTGTAAGGAACAGCGGACACGCCGTGAAGATATTGAAGCATGACTTTGGATAAAAACCGATCTTGAAGTGTCAAAGTGCGCATCGGATTACAGAAAATTACGGCAGACGCACGCGCGAACAGGTACCTGCTTATCATTATATGACCTTCTTTTTTATATTACAACAACACACACTAGTCAGCAAGTTTTAAACCTCACTTTCTAGCATTATTGTAACTATTGACGCATTTGGAGTAGCCAGCTTAATTATAGCGCAACACTGAGAATCATGACGTACACAGAATAACTTTGCGACATTATGAAACTTTATTGTATTGTATTATGAAATGTTAAATTATATAGTCTAGACTGTTATTATTTCATAATTAATTTGATATAGCCCATATTGTTCCTATTTAATATGCTTCCCCATCATTTGCTTTGATGGACAGAAGCACTTGAAACAGTGGCGTGTATTCTCTCAGAAATATTAACAAACACACGTCAGATAGTGTACAGTGAATTACTGGCTCTCAGGAGAATAAATATTTGCACTAATATGCTAGTTTCTCATGAGCTGTCGTGTGCTTTTCTCTTTTTTCTTTTCAGTTGTATAGAAACATTAATTTCAGACGATTTAAAGCCCAGCTGTGGCTTATTAAACTTTATCTTACTGGCAATCCTGCCTGCTAGTGTGGAGCAAATATTTGACTGTAACAAGTGGCTTTACAAATGTCTGCTGTTGTAAATATGAAGATTCTATATGCATGTATGTAATATTTCAACATTATTTGTTATGTTCATAAAATACAGCTGCAGTCTACTGCATGTCAGACTGATAACACTGAATGAATTAAGGAAAGATTAACAAGGTTATGAAAGCAGATAAGAAGTATTTTCACAGGGCTGCATGGCGGGTGAGGAATGTTTAATGGGAGTAAAGTGTGTCTGTCAAGGCAATGAAGGATGGGAGATCTCCCATCTGTCTCTGGTCCTCCTCACACCTATGTGCCAACAGCAGTGATTGGCATTAACTGTTGACTCTGTGGTTCTCCAGAAGCAAGCTGAGGACGAAGCACTTGAGGGAGTGAGAGGGGGCTCTTTCTTCCTCCCGGCGGCGTTTTCCCCGTGTTAACGTGCCGGATAATACCTCTCTGTGATGCACACAGACTTTATGGAAAGTCTCGCTCACACACCCTGCGGTTTTATGGGCTGAGTCCAATAGAAAGCTTCAGTCATGAGCCTCATCTGTAATGCGCACACACAAAGCAGAGAGATAGAAATGTTTTCGATAAGCGTCCAAAGTATGGGCTGATTAAAGTAAATATTATTAGTTCATGAATTTAACCTCAATTATGCTTGCGCTATGATGAAGGATATCCACCGGTCTTTACTGTAAAACATGATTTTAGCTGTTTTCTTTACCTTTGCATGCACAGGCACACGTCCTATACAGGATACTTAATAAGCACCAAATGTAATGTTTTGATTTGAGTTTTATGAGTGACTTATATTTGGATACTTGAGGTGTTGTAGAACTGGATTTCCTCTGTGTATGTTGGGAAAGAATACACAGAAGTTATGGCAGTAAATGGCAGGGTGATGGATTCGAGCTGCTAGATGTGTGTCCGTGCTTAAGTGTGTTTATTGTACGTCTGTGGGTCTTTGGGGCATAGTGCCATCTGGGTGTTAAGAGGTTCTAGCACAGAAGTGCCACCGGTCTCTCAGACTTCTGTCTCTCTCTCTCCTCCACATTTTCTTTCTTGCCATCTCTCTTAACTACATTGCACTTACTTTCTTCACGCTCTTTTAGGATGCAAGAAAAGATTTCTACAACTTCTAAGTGTAAATGTGAGCACTTCTAGGGCATTAGGGGTGGTTGCCAGGGTACTGCTGTGAGGTTGGTAGGGTGTTGTTGTTTGTTGCTAGAAAGTGTAAAACAGGCTCTTCGATAAGGGTTCATTCTAAGGAGTTTGTTTTGCCATTTAAGGCCTCACCAGAATATTTAATTAACCATTTTTTTACTACTCTTGTCACTGTGTGTGTGTTTTCTGTCATGAGTAACATGACTGACTGACTTTCGGCTTTGTCTCCTTCAACAGGCTCCATGCATTAGCCTTACACACTTGAACACCCATGATAAAAACAATAAACAATGTAGAAACACCCTGTTTGCAGTGTAAACCCAACACCATCTCTTCACCTTTTGCAATTTTCAATCCGTTCCGTCCAAACAGAGAACCAAGAGGAGACATTATCTGAGCACTTTGTCCGCTCTCCATTACGGCTATAGAGGTTCCTTTCAGGATGTATAGAATTACCCATAATTCCCTGAACCTGTCACTCATAGGTAGACAGACTGTGTCAGGTATTCTGTGCACATAATGAGGTTTGAGAATGTTGGCTGGGAGGAAATTCTTCACTACTTTCTTTCTTTCTCTCCCTCAGCTCTCTGTCATTAGATATGCACCTGACTTAAATTCTCTGAGCTAAGGGCATGTATGAAGCTGAAACTTTTCCTCCTTTGAAGACGAGAGGAGGGATTAAAAATGTATCATTAAACATGGACTTGGCTCAAGCCAACACGACTTGAGACAGAGTTTCACCTCTGTTAATGTTTGCATAACACAAAGGAAAGCTTTTTACTTTTAAGTTTTCATTTGCCCATGTCATTTGATATCTTATTCTGTTGCCTTCACCATAACAGGCAAACTTCAGAGCGCAGTGATCCGTGGATGATGATAACAGTTGTGGAAATAGAACAATTACCTTAAGTCAGACATACCGTCTGTAGGAAACAGTTGTTGAGGATTATAAATGAAATGTGAGATTGAACCACTATGACATCGTCTATGCGTGTGCTTTCGAGGCATGTGAAGGGCGGTTGTGTTGAGGCCAAAGGAGTTTCCAAAATGTCACATGAATAACATTTGATGAGTTCAAGTAAAGGTTCCTTTTTCCTTTCGTTGCATACGTGAGCTGTCTGTCATTCAACAGTTTCCTTCCTTATTTCATTTGTATTCAAAACAAATGAGGGAAATGTGATTTCACAAATGTTTTCCTTATTGGTATTGAGTTGGGAGGTATACACATTATCGGGTTGGAGAAGGTCATCTATACACATGTTGATAGCAAGTGGAAATATATTGTAGCTAGAAAAAGGTTTTGTCTTTAAATGCATGAGTGCATTTTGTTTTTCAGTCTAACCAATTGTATTTATGCATCAAAATACTGAATTCATTGTTTATTTGAAGTTTACTATATAAAATAATTACTGTTACGAATTTGCTTTAAGATAGAAATTCAACTTCAGTCACAAGAGTCCAAAACAAATACTTTTCCAGACAGTATATTGGAAGTTGTTAGTGGCACATTTTGGACATTTAATGTTGAGTCTTCCTGCCATTTGTTATGAATGATATAATTCACTTTTTCATTGTATGCCATGTTGTCATTAGTTTGTTATGAAAACAACACCATGTCTAACCTTCTGTCTGTGTGTGCTAAAGTGAACATTATTTACACACGAGTAACCCTTACAAAGTACTACAACCAACAGTGTGATTGACCCCTGCCAAGAATAACACAAATATGTAACTCAAGCTCCTAACAGTGACCTTTGTGTGACCATTTTGTAGAGCTGTAGAGTAAAATTGTGTAACGGACTGTCTGTGGTAGGTGTAAGAAGCTTGTGTGGAGATGTTTGTGAAAAAAATAAGAAAAAAGAGATTGATGAACTTGTATGGGACTCTGGCATTACCCAAGAGCCCCTGTGTTGATATCCTTATGACATTTGCTCTAGGAGATAACTCCCCTGCCCCTTTAAAGCCCAAATATAAATATCTTATCCTGTACAATCAGTCAAAATCAAAGCTATCTATGATACCACCTTATTTTTTAAATAAACAGACATGTCTGACTTATCTTTATGTTAGCGATATGTCTGTGTGTCTGGTGCTTGTAAATGTGCAGTTATAGAAAAACATTCCATGACAACAGAATACCTCAATGACGACACGTCTTTACCAGAAATATCTCCCGAAATAAATTAATCTATAAACTCAAAAGTGATCCTCACTGAACCAATTAGCCAATTGTTGAATTGCTCCTTACAAAAAATGTGCAATTAACGTTCATCCGTTTCTTCTGTTCCGTATTTCAGTCATTCATTTGTCCATTTATTCATTCCTGCATTCAATGTAATTGGTGTGTTTGAGAGCCTCTGCTCTGGGAGTGGAAAGATGTGTAAACCGTTCTTCTTAATGATGCCCTGCTCAAGGAAATCTCCTAATGCAGACAAACTGCTACAGTTTGCTCGCTCTCTCCCACAATTTCATGCCACTCTGTTGACTAATGAAGCAGATTCAGACATGATCATCACCTCGACCCCAGCCCAAGGGTTTATAATACTGTCTGTTGTACTGGAGAGAAAGGGGCAGAATAGATGAGAGATGGGTGCGAGAAATAAAAGAAGGGCGTTTGAAAGAAGGCTGAAAGTGGCTGCTCTCATCAAGCTGACCTTTTGTTTAGAGACAAACAGATTTAGAAAGAGAGAAAGAGACGGAGAAAGTATGCGTGTTGGTGGACAAAAGGGAGGATTTGAATAGGGCAGCAGCTGATGCAGGCCTCAAATGCATAGGGATGCCTGAAAGAAACCTTATAAAAGCAGCTGAGCATTTCGGGATTTAACAAGATTTTACACACACACTCACGTACATACACTTACACGCCTCCCACAGAAACGCCCAGCCACTCCTATAGATAACTCCTGTGCATTCATTCCATCACAGGTCGGCAGCAAAGCTTTTCTTTCACGTTATGAGGACAGCTGGAGATAAAGACAGTGGGAAACAGAAGAGCAGAAACCAGTGTCTCCCACAGGGCAAGATGCCGGGAGGGTCAGGACGGGTCAGGACGGAGCGGTTATGCCCTGTCTGGTGGTCCGTTCTGGTATATCTCTTTCTCCGTCTGCCCGAGGCAAACTGCATGAAGGAGAGCGTGCCAAGAGTTAAACTTAGCTACAAAGGTACAACGTTTATCCTTCTCTTTTATATTGTAGTTTTTTTAAACAATGTTTTTTACAAAATAATTATCTTATAATATTATTAGTATTAAAGCTTGATGTGAGTTTAAGGTGTGAATGAATCCATTTAATCCAAATGTAGTCTTACAGTTTTTTTTTTGTGGGAAAAGATTAATGTATTTTATGTATTTATTTGAAATGTGTGTGTAAACGTTTGCCATTTTTTAAAGATGCATTTTGAAGTTCAAGTGCGATAAGAGGTTTATAACTCCCTGAGATCAATATTTAGACTGCACTTGTGACTGATTGAGTGACCATAGGGGATGTGCTACATGTCACAGTACACTTTGTGGCGAAAAAAGGTTCTTTAGATTCTAAAAAGGAAGAAAGAGAAGGTTCTTTAAGAACCTTTGACTGAATGGTTCTTTGTGGAACCAAAAATGGTTCTTTAATAGCATCGCTGTGAAGAACCTTGTGAGCACCTTTATTTTTAAGAGCGTAGCAGACAACGTTTTTGTGTTCTTTTGACTGGAAGCATGTTTGGTTGGCTGTACAAATTAAGTCATACCAGTCGTACTAATTATAAAACTTAATATATTAAAATTGTGCTTGTGTACATTCATACACACTAACACGTCACTATTAGTTTAGTATTAGTTAGAGTTCAGGGCAAATACAGTACATTTACATTTATGCATTTGGCAGACGCTTTTATCCAAAGCGACTAGCATTGTACTATACATTTGGTCTGACTATGTGCAATTCCCTGGGATCGAACCCATGACCTTGGCGTTGCTAGCGCCATGCTCTTACCACTGAGCTACAGGACTAGCTGTACAGCAAGTAAATGTGTAAAAGAAACAACTGTGAAAGTTATAGCATCTCCTTATTTGTTTAAGTGCACGGACAGTCTGACACATGTTGGTTACGGGTTGTAAAGAGTTATGCGTACATTGTCGACAAACATCAACGCGTTATAAATCTTCATGGATCGTCTGAAATGCTTTAGACGTTAAGTTCATCTAACTAACAGGAAGTAATAAAAGTCTGCTGTTTCACGTTTGTTTTTCTTTCTCTCCTGCATTTAAACCCTGCCTCAATTTTAGTTTGGTGCAAACAGAATTTATTTTATTCCACCGAGAGGAATAAAGTTATTGCTCCCCAAATAGCTCTCTTAATCTGACCCTCAGCGTGCCAGCGCTACTGAAACAGACCTCAGCCAAATCAGGAAACTAAGGCCAATAAAAATATGACGGACTGTGGTGAATGCCCTGTTTATTAAGCTTAAAAAACCCACAATGTTATGCATCAAATTGCTATATTTTAGCCACTTTGTTGGTGAGAATGCTTTGTGCTATAACTGGAATAGTTTAACAGTTTATAAACTTACGGTTTGGTATTAAGTTTCTGGCCTGTCTACTTTGTCTATTGTTCTACTCCATGTTTTTGTTCTGTTCAGTCGGGGGCTAAGGATTTTGAGAGGCAATTCACTATCCCTCATTGGAACAAACCTTTTATCAAAACACATCAGCACCTTTTCTGTATCAGAACACTATCATTAATCTGAAAACCCAAACCAGTGGTGTGCACACCTCAGGGCCAGTGAGCAGTAGGCTTCTCTTACCCATGTGTTAAAAAGCCTGTTTTTCTCCCAAAGGAGGGCTAAAGGGGGACATCTGATCTGCGTTAGATACATCTCATAATATTCTCTTGAGTCAACTAAACAGAATCCCTTCTATCGCCGACATCCCTTCTTCTGGACAGTGTGCAGCGGAGTCAGCGAAACACCAAAATATTATCATCAGTTAGTGTAAATATTTCTTTTAAAGACAGGCCCCTCTGTACGAGGGTCTTCAGTGGGAGTTATTGATTGTTTTATGAGTGTGGTATATTTTCTTGTGTTTGACATAACGGGTTCTTGGGTAATGGGTGTAGACACACATATTAGAGTCAAGCCTCATGTCGAGCCGAAACACAAAGCCTTATTTTGCAATAGGAAGCAGTCCACGGTACGGTATTTAATGAAGTTATAGCTATATGGCTCCCAGTTGGCTGTGGTTTTCTAAACAAATAGGTCATATATATGATCATGTATCATCTTAATGTGTACCGTTCCTCTAGTTTCCACAAGTTTGGCTCTCTGCCGATACATTAGTGAGGATATTGATTACCCCCGAGTGTATAATCTTTTACCCTCTGAGAAATATAAAAGTCTCACTTTGGGGCATTATAGCTTTCATTTTTTATAGTTTTGGGGAGGCTTTCATTTGTCATACCCTCAAATTATTACTTTATAGATTTGTGTTTCAGAGTCATCAACCGCCAATGAGGACTCAAACTGTTTGCCACTTTTATGTTTCATTGACATATGTTAAATATGACAACAATAGCATTACACTTTTATTAAGTATTTTTTCCAGATATGCTTGTGTGATCAAGTACACCAGATTATGCCTTTGCCAATACAGCAATTGGTTATTTCATTTTAAATCTTAAAAAGAGTGATCTTGTTAAACTTATACTTATACATCATTTATATAATTATAGAACATTCAGCTATTAAGCAAGATTTTAATGCATGCTTTATTTGAATGATTTGACCACCAGTGTTATGCTTGTTATCTCCCACCGACAAATATAAAAATTAGCTCCCACACTTGTGTTAATAACTGTCTCTTGAGTGGACTAAAGGGATGGATTCCCTTAAGGAATCCAGATTATGCTCCAGAGCCCCAGATAAACCTCATTGCTGAACAGGGATTTTTTCAGCGGGGGGCTCTGACCTAATACTGTTTGCAGAGTAGATTAGCACCAGCTAGTCCGACGTTAGACATCCAACATGAATGGGGTTTTATTTTGGAGAGGATTCTTTTTTGTAAATATTGATCAGAGGTGACCCGTTCCCGACCCTACACCTCAGAGAATAATAATTATATACTAGGATTTATTCAGCTTCGTGACACTCAGGCTCAGAACCCTGACGCCATGACCTGACCACAACCCAGATGTTTACGCAAGATGTGCGCCTATGGAAGACATCAGAGGAAGAGAAGCTGTTAAAATTCTAGAGACAAAGAATGAATAGAATTCAAGAATGCAGATTTCACGGAGAATTGAAAACTCAGAGTCAAGGGATGTCTCGGGTGTTTTGTGCATGGAGAGTATTGGGTGGAGAATTAAACTCCATCCAAGTGCACAAAGATTGTATGCTTTAGTCAAGCATCATGACGTGTTTTGAAAGTATGTCAAGAATGCAAAGAGGACAATAACAACCTAAGAATTCACCTCTTCAGGTTTAAATCGTTGTTGATATCTTGCAGCCTTTAAGCTTATTTACATTATCGTAAAAGCTTGCATTCTTTGTACGTTCAGATGGTAATCTGCACCTCAGCTGTCTACACTGCTTACTGGCTTTCTACATTTAGAATAACAGAATGTGTCATTCACCCTGGGAGAGCACATGAAACGTGCACTGCGAATGAACCTAATCTGACGCTGTGCTCATATGTGTGAATTGAAAGGACAGATTAGATCCAGGTGATTTCTCACATTCAGTTCAGTTCAGATGCTCCTGGTTTATGTTAGACAGGCAAAGGGAGGGTTAGAGGACAGAGGGGTTGTGGGTGGGGGATGTTAGAGAGATGATAAAATCTTGGAATATTGGAAAAATTGCTCCTTTGAAACAATACATCATTGTAAAAAGCGCTACATAAATCAACTTGAATTGAATCGAATTGAAAAACCGAATGTTTATCATTTCAGTACATTTAAATTGTGAGAGATGAAGGGAGATGGCAGTATGGGTGAGATCTTCAACACGGTTTCTATATCCATGCTTGCACAAACTACTCCTCAGTTTTTCCTTTCGTTCTACATCAGTTTTCCGTTTTTACTTTTCATGGGTTTGGATGCTGTTTCAATTATTGGTTACGACTTCTTGTGGTTTCCTTTTCCTCAATTGCAGTACAGTAATTCTGTAAAAAGTGAAAGAGAGAATTACATTTTCAGACGAATATTTGTACTCGAGCACACTTGCGTGCTTTTATATGCTCACAAAAATCACTATGCGCTAAGGTGCTTCACAATGCCCTAAATAACCTTATTTGTCTAAATGGTTCAATGAAGAACCTTTAACTGTGGAAAAACCTTTCTGTTTCACAAAACAGTGTTCGTCAGATTATAAAAAGGTAAGAAAGAGATGGTTCTTTAAAGAACCTTTGACTGAACGGTGGAACCAACAATGGTTCTTCTATGGCATCGCTGTGAAGAATCTTTTTAAAAGGGTATCTTAAGTATTAGTCACGATGATCAATGGTTTAGTTCATTGGAACATGAATGCTGTTAAAATGTATATCTGTAGATCACATCCAAGCGTAAAGCTAAATGCTTATATCTAGGTTCCTTTGCATTCTGATGCTTTCTGATGAGTTCTGTCGCCATTTATGGGTTACGATGTGTGTGTTTATATAAGTAGAGCCTGTTTATGTCCGTGTATGTTCGAGTGTTGCTGACCGCCACTTGACTTTTCCAGAGCTGATCCATTCTCGAAGCGTGGTGCCGTTTATGGGTTCCACCGAGGGACAGCGGTTTCAGACAATCCTATTGGATGAGGAGAAAGGCAGATTACTGCTAGGTGTTAAAGACCACATCTACCTGCTGGATCCAGACAACATCAATAAACACCCCAAAAAGGTAAACGCACACCTTTGAGAGTTCACACCTGCAGACATGCAGAATCAGGTTTGTGTGAAAGGCATGTTAGAAACGTGTGTGGTCTGGGACAAAACTGGGCTTTCCATGGAATAATTAAGAAGCCTTCAGACGGATTGACAGATAGCCTGCGGGGCAAGAGTCTGTTCGGTAAAATGGTTTTGAATAGTCTAGTGATTCTGAAGTGAGTCTTATGAACAGAGTTTTTTGCTTATGTTAATTAGCCTGTGTGTTCTTTTGCTTTTTTAGCTGTGTGTGTTTCTGTGTATATATGAGGCTTGAGGGAAAGATTTAACGTAGTCAATAAAAGCATGATGTTTAATGGCATGCTGCTTGAAACATTAATGGGAGTTATGACAAAAACTCTGACAAAGCAATTGTAAAACACTCTCCATCACACTAATCTGATTAGGATGTTGTGTTACAATCACTTATGGTGTTTTAATCAAACAAGCCTCTTGTTCACTTTGATATCAAATGTGTTTGTTTTGTGGTCTTTGTGTGAAATAAATGTGTTTTGTCAAGCAGGTCTGTTTTTTGTTGCAGGGGGAAATTTTAGTTTCATTTACGGATATAGAAAGTGACATCTTGTGTTACTCACCCTCAAATTGTTTCAAACCTGTATCGATGTATTTGTTTGGTTGAACTCAAAGGATACTTGGATGAATGTTAGCAACTGAGATTCCGAGGGCACCATTGATTAACATTGAATTATTCTATAAATATTTTCCTTCTGTTGAACCCAAAAGAAAATGTTTTAAAGAATTCATGAAAACGAACCGTTTTGGGGCACCTTTGACAACCGTTTCAATGGTAGTCAGTAACATTCTTTCAAATATATTATTTTTGTTCAACAGTACAAATACATCTATACATGTTTGGAACAAATTGATGTTCAGTAATTCATGACAGACTGTTCATTTTTGGGTGAACTATCCCTTTAAGTTTAAGCTGTTCACATTTTTTACGGGTTTATACTTGGACAACATTATCTCGATTCAATTTAAGCGCAAATCAGAAACTGTTTATACTGCCGTAATCTCACAAAAATTGCTAACAGCAAGTCTCTGTTCATCTTATAAATACATTATGGTGTTAGATGTGTGTTTATGTGTGTGTAAGATATACAGATTTTTCTCAGCTCACTTCAAACCTTCTTAAAAACTCTTAATCTATAAACTGTCATTTCACTGATTTGCAAATTCCCATAGCATCACCTACAGAGCTACTGAGCTGACCTTACACCATCACACCTGTCAATCACTGTCCCCACGGTGGTCACATGACACTCTCATCGCACGCACGCACACACACACACACACGTTTGCGCTGATTCTTAATGGTTGCACCTGTAATACAGATCTGCAGCAAAGATTTACAACAATAAACACAGAAATAGAGGCGGACTGCCAACAGCACAACTGTGCCAAAGCTTTGAACATTCTACAACCATCTGTTGAACTGCATGCTGGTCTTTTTCACTTATGTGTTTGTCATAAGCTGGTCTTTGTTTGTAAGTGTTTTCGTTTGTATTTGTATGACCCATGGGGGGTTTTATATGATGGAGGGCTTCAATATGTACTGTATCAGTCCAGCCAATCTTCAAAGCACCGTTATGTAAAGTCATCTCACGAGCATGTGTAATCGTATGTAATCAGAGCGGTTAGCTGGATAGCATGTTACATGTAGAGACGGCTTTCAGAGGTCAAGGTCAAAGGTCAGCCCTGTGCACGCTAAGCGCTTAAGCTTTTTATAACATTTGTGCAGGACCTCCATCGCTGTTGATCTGTACACCCTCTCTCCCACCTCCTTTTTGAGTTTAAGCAAGAGTGTATGTTTTTACAGTATTTCATGTGTACAGCCCTTCATCTGGTATATACACAATGGATTTTGTATAAAATCCTGCTTTAAGTCACGGCATGATCTCAATCCAAATAAAAGAATTTTTTAAGGTTTAGAGTTGACGGTTAATTACCTTCTTGTTACGATTCCATGACGAAGTTGCTATTGTAAACAGTTACACTGACTTTTAAGGTATAAGGTGTTTGACGGGCCTAATTTAGTTGATTACAGGTGTTCTTATGTTACTAATGTTATATGTGTGTTTCTCCTGCAGATTAGCTGGCCAGCTCCGAGAGACCGGGTTGATATGTGTACCCTGGCAGGCAAAAACCCTCTTGTAAGTATCAGAAAGAGTATATGTTGTTGAATGAACATTTAAACGTACAGTCTGTCTTCTGTAAAAAAGTGAATGATATGAAAGGAATGACAGTTTAAAGCTTGTTTCATTCGTCTGTTACTTTGTTTTACAAGCTCACGTTCTTTTTCTTCCCGCCACAGACGGAATGTGCTAATTTCGTACGAGTTTTGCACAGCTACAACCGGACCCATGTCTACGCCTGTGGCACCGGAGCTTTTCACCCCACCTGTGTTTTCTTAGAGGTCAAAGGTTACAAAGAGGCAAGGGCGTACATTATTGACCATGAATACTTATTGAATTTTCAGTAAACGAACGAAATACAAAAAAAACTTCTCCTGTCCTTTTGTCTCCGCTATTGTCCTAACGTGGCTTAATTCATCTGTAGCGCCCGACTATTCTAAAAATTATTTCAAAATTAAGAATCTTTTAGTGATTGTAAAATAGTTTCAACAAATAAAATACAGCGTGGATGGAATTTGTTTAATACGCTACTGGCCGAAATATGAAAATGTTAAATACAGGGTTTATAAAAGAAATGGGGGACCTCCAACTGTTTCTTTGAATCGGGCCTCCATATTGCAAAGGCCATCTCCAGTACACACTTCACGAATTTTCAGAAGCGATAACCGCATTCTACTACCGAATTAACTCCCAAAAAGAACAGGAAGTAACAACCGCATTTACAAAGTGTGTTCACACAGTGTGTACGGAACACACTAGTCGTTAATGACGTATTTAAATTCATTAGAGATGCGTGTTCCTTTTCTGTATATGCATTCCAAGAAAATCATGTGAAATGATGTACAAGTGTTTACTATTTCACGTGTTTTGAACTGGGCTAGTTGTGAAATACCGCTAGCCCTGAGGTAAAGTGACAGTGTTGCCAGATATTTTAGTTGGAAAATCAGCAAACAAGGATAGGCCCAAAATAAACCAAACAAATTTACATATTTTATATTTGATAAGACCAACAAAAAACCTCTACATACTAACTTCATAAAGTATCTATAGCTTCATGAACGATGACCAAACTACAAACGTTTATAATTATGAGAACATGGCAACACTCGGAGAGCGCTTTGTGAAGCAGCCCCCGACGACACACAAAACACAGCGTCTCTCTTAGCGGTACTTTAACTCAAAGTGTGGAACACAACCAATCTTTACCGGAAAAAAATGCATAGCTATAGTTACAACTCGCAAATTGCGGGAGTAACTCCCGCTCCACACACACATGGAACGATCGTTTAGTGAATTTTGCAGAGATGTACTATTTGCTTTACCATGCTTACAGGCAAAATAACGCCGCTTAAAATTGTTCAGAAATCTGTTTTATGTTTCACTGAAAAAATAAAAGCATGCAGTCTTGCAATGACATACTGTATTTTCATTTTAAGGTTATAGTTAAACCAAATGCCATTGTAGAGTCTTAAGAACTTGAGAAGTTTTTCCCTATATGTTGAACATTAACGTTAAGTGTTTTATATTCTATATGGTTGTAGGACAGCTGGCTTCATCTCCACAGCACCAGTGTTGAATCTGGTCGCCTGAAATGTCCTTTTGATCCACAACAGCCTTTTGCTTCGGTACTGACAGGTGAGACTGGCCCCAAAATATTTCCCTTTTCTAAACAGAAACCTCTGTGAAGCATTTTACCTCTTTCACACGTAATGGGCTCTCCACCAAGTAAAACCGTTTTGCTCTGTTCTGTTTGCGAGAGACCCTGTCAAGAGTACCAGCTGTAAACATTCCGGACTTTTCCAGTTATTTTTACTCGTGTTACATTTTTGTATGAAATGGCTTGTATTTTAGCGTAGAGAGACTTGGTTTTTCCTGCTGAGCGAAGTTTGATTTATTATAGTGATTTGTCATTATAGATCGACTTCCTACTAGGAGCTGGATTGGTACAATGTAGTCTCAGTGGAAAGACCCGATTTACTAAAGTTGAAAGGAAATAGTTCATCCAAGAATGACAGCTATCATTTACTAAACCCCATGTCGTTCCAAACCAGCCTTCCGGGAGACATTTTTACTAAATTTCATGTTGCCCTTGTTTATATGACAGAAGCATATTGTAACCAGCTTCAAAAGGGTAAAATAGCACTATAAAGAAGTCAGTTCGGCTATATTTTTTTTCTTCTGGAACCATGTGATAACTTTGTGTAAGAAACTAAATTCTGCTTAGATAGAAATCACCAAATGAGTCCATAATAAAAAGCATGGTCCATAAACCCTTTGGTTGTCATGGATCCTGCAGGGTCTTGCCAAACTTGTTTATAGAACATGCAATCCCAGCTGGACTTGTATATCAAACGTGCGGAAACGACAAGAGAAGACAGTCAGTCGCAGTAAATGTTCCTTTATTGCAGTCAGACTGACCTCAGCCCTCTGTTTATTCCCTTCCTCTGTTTTCAGATCAGTATCTGTATGCTGGCACCGCGTCGGATTTCCTGGGGAAGGACAGCACGTTTAGCCGCTCTCTAGGCCCATCCCCTGACCAGCAGTACATCCGCACGGACATCTCTGAAGACTACTGGATCTATGGTCAGTCTTCATTTGATAAACACATCCTGCCTGTATAGCATAGCTTTGAGATGTCCCATCTTATAACCCATTTAATGGCAGCTCAGTGGTGTGCTGAAGAGGTTCTATCTTCTTTTGAATTTATATATTGTTTTTGTCAGCAATAGCTCCAAATACAGCATTCAGCATTGTTCAGCTGAAGGGCTACTGTGCCAATGGAACGAAACAATCTCTTGCCCACAAACACACACTAAATGAACATGACCTATTTGCCACAGAATGGGCAAAACCAAAATTACAGAAATGATTCGCAGCAAATAATATACACATGTCACACACTTTGATTTATACTCGCATGAGCCTGTGGGAAAGTTCTTTTGGCACTAAAGGGGTTGCCATCTTTAAGGTGTGTTCCCCAAACGTGATGTATATCCTGACAAATTAATAGAAATGATTCCAGAGTCATAATATTTGATGAGTCGGTTTATTTCCTCAGACACGTCGCCTGGTCAGACCTGTGCCAGTGTGTACAGAAGAGCATTTGCTGTTATTAGCTCAACTCCAAGCTTTGAGATATATAGCCTCCCCATTAAAAATGTCATGTAACTCGTAAATATTACTTTTGGATTTCTACCTCTTAATAATGTTGAAAAATTACCCCATGCTTAAAAAACCTAATGTGGTACAATATATCTTGCTGATGGACTGGCAGAACTACAGTAGAAACGTTGTGCTTAGTTTGGAGCCTGAGAGTAAAAACGCTGTAATCCTTCACAACCATATCTGAATTACCACCCAACTGCTGGCATCTCTCATCTTTTCCATCTTCCTTTTATCTTCTTTCTTGTATTCTCTCTTATAGAGAGTCTAATATAATGTGCTCTTTGTTAACTCATTCGTCCTTGACTTTCTTTAGTCCTCGCTCGGTTTCAGACGGTGTTTTTCCAGTTGCTGATTCAATTTAATGTAGTTTAGTTTAGCTTAGCTTAAATCTTTTCCTACATTAAACAACCATTAGAGGAAAGGTCTGAGCCAAAAAACGAAATGCCATGCATTTTCACTAAACAGTAACACACAAACAGTTTGTTTTTACAGCCGCGGAAATGTTTATTGAGACCATTTCAAAATCAGTTTTTCTGATTTTAAAATGTACTATTACTTTAGGTAAAATGATCGTTTTTGTTTAATTCTGTGAACTTCTAACAATATTTTTACCAAATATCATATAAAAATACTGTTTCTTTTTGCATTTATTTGTAGAAAATGAAACAGGAGAAACAGGTTAAAAAAAAAGACGCTCTGTATTTTTTCAGACCTCGAGTACTACAATGAAAACAAGTTCAGATTCAATTTAAGCAATACAACAGTAACATTTCTACATGTATTTTGTATAAGTTATTTTATTAGTTTTATCCTCCATTTGATCACAGTTTTCATGAGCCTTGTCATGCTGTCAGTCTTTCACATTGCTATTGGATTATGTCACTCCTGAGGTTTGATTTTGTTGAAACAGACACTGGACTGGAATGGCCACAATACAGCTAGAAATGCAGATTAAATTAATATTTGGAATGGTATCTTTATTTTTCCAACGGCTAAGCTATAGAACTTAACTGCAAATCCTAAAAAGGGATTGGAGGATTCGTATCAGTTATAAATTAAAGCTGACCGGCTTTTCTCTCTTTTGTCCCCACAGAGGGCAAGTTTATTGCTGCCCATTTCATCGCAGACACCTACAACCCCGACGATGACAAGATTTACTTCTTCTTCCGAGAGGCGTCCCGTGATGGAAGCACAAAGGACAAAAGCGTTCTGTCTCGTGTCGCCCGCGTCTGCCGAGTAAGTGACTGATCAATGACTGAACTGCCCTTATCTTTTTGATCTCTGCCCTCCCCCGCATTTAAGATTAAATGTCCTCCTCCTGGGAAGGGAGGCTTCCTGGTAGACTCCCCTTGATGTGATCTACTGAAAGCCGACCAAACCGCCGCTGTCAGGTGGGGTAAATCATATCAGAGGTCGTGCTGTGTAGCTGCTGCCCAGGTCATTGTTCAAGATGACAGTGGAAATCCTTCATGGAGAAACACAACAGTGCTAAGTGACTCCACTGTGTACCTCATGTTGTTTAACCACCGTTAATATAGAATAAAAACCATCTATTAAAAAGTTAAAAATGTTCACATTTTTCAAAGCAACATCTTAAAAGTGCATATGCTTTATGCACATTTTCTCACTCTTGGAGGGCTCTTTATGAGGTGAAAGCTATTCCTGATCTTTCCCGTGGCTCAGTGGTTAGAGCATGGCAATGCCAAGGTCATGGGTTTGATCCCAGGGGATTTGGATCGTACAGAAAACAAATGTATAATACGATGCAATGTAAGTCGCTTTGGATTAAAGTGTCTGCCAAATGCATAAATGTAAATGTCCTTAGGTCATTCCAAACAAAAACGAGCACAAGCAGGTCTTCCACATTAAAGGAGTGTAGGAAGGATGCCCACTTTAAGGAATTTTGCTGTTTGTAAACATGTGGTCTTGGGTACCTTGCCAAAACCTTAAGTAATTTTCTGGCCTTTCAAAACTCAAAATTGCTCTCATGGTTTCCATTGAACACGATATAGACCAATGCCATGTGTTTTAAACAAAATCCATGTGGAAGGACAGTGGGCACTTGATTGAACACAAAGAGGCAGTGTTTGACCCAAAATGTTTTATTAGCTAAATGCTGAAATCCATAAAGATGCATTTTTCTTTGTCGTTGTTGAAGTAACATTACAATGTCATGATTGTACCGGGCCTACCAAACTAGGGTATCCAGTCGATCAGACTCAGAGAGAGTTAGGGTCCTGTTCGTTTATTTATTTGTTAACGTACTTTGTAAACTGTGAGCCGGCAAATATAAAAAAAGCAGCCAGAGATAGAGAGCAGTTTGCTTGATGTTGTAGGCGCATCCTCTCAGGCTCTGTGCTATAAAAATTCCAAGATCTATTGCAAAATTCTTCTTTGTGAAGCGGGCGGGTTTTTATAGCTTTAGGAGTGAGCTGTAAAGCCATCCGAGGCAGATTCCTCACTGGATAACTGGCCTAACACTGGAGAGGGCATCTTTGAAGATTAGAGAATTGAGAGACCGCCACTCTTAAACCTCTTTTAGGTCTTTTTCTACTTTTTCTCGAGTGTCATTCAAAAATAACAATGGCGCAAGCGGAAAATGTTTGCTGCTTAAAGTGGGTGTAGGTGAAATCGGCGGAGTCCTTTGATTAAACTCTTTTGGCAATATTGAAGAGATGCATTTAAGTGTTCTCAGCATGCTTTCTCCGTCTTCAGAACTCTGTGGGCTTTATTGTGTGTCCAGAGATCCATGAACCTGTTCTTGGAGAATTCATGGAAAGGGTCGTTATATTCCCATTATAAACTCACGTCACTCTTTCTAATCTGTTAATTGTTCTCTCTTGCCTTTGTGTGTCTTTCTCTTTTTTCGCGTGTTTGTGTACCTCTTGAGTCTGTGTGTAACTGAGGAGCGTCTTAATGAAATGAGTCGCAGTAATGAGAGGCAGATGCAGGTGTACACCTCACTATTGAGCTTTTGTTTATGAAGTCTATGAAATAAAGTTATGAATTCTTAACATGATACAGATGGGCTCTCAGATAGCTAGATTTCAGATTAAATATTGTGTTTGTTTGTGTGTGTGCAGAATGATGTTGGGGGCTTGAGAAGTCTCACCAATAAATGGACCACGTACCTCAAAGCAAGACTTGTGTGTTCCATTCCCGGACCAGATGGCGTTGATACACATTTCGATGAGCTCCGTGAGTAATATGTTGTGTTGTCTCTCGGTCACACACAGATTCTTTTCACTATATATAAGATCACTAATAGACTTACATTCATATTATTAAAGTCTCACCATATTTTTTTTATCTCCTAAATCTAACCCTCACACAAACAAACTTTATGAGAGTATTATATTTAAAATACACATTGAAAATGACTCCCGAGTTGATTTTTTACATTTTCAAAAATTGAGCTTTAAACACATTTGCACACACACTTCTTATCTGTTCTTTTTCAAAACACACTTGAGATTCTTCACATTTTCTTGGCATTGTAAACATGTTCAGTGTATTTGGGTGTGTGTTGCAGAGGATGTCTTTCTGCTCCCTAGCAGGGATGAGAGAAGTCCAATGGTGTATGCGGTGTTCACCACCACAAGGTAAGATCCAGCTGCTGATCTTATCACTATTTCAGTGTTTGTGGTTTTGTTCAAATCTAAAACGTTTGGCAAATGTTTATCATTAGCTTATCGTTTAAATACCTTATCAATTTGAAGTCTGTTTTTAATTAAATATGACAACTAAAAACATGCTAATCGTTGCCAATTTACCTTACAATTTATGTGTTTGGGTTCTGCAGTTCTATTTTTAAAGGATCAGCCGTGTGTGTGTATAACATGCAAGATATCCGTGCTGTGTTTAATGGACCATATGCTCATAAAGAGGGACCGGAGCATCGCTGGGTGGAGTATGAAGGCCGAATCCCATATCCACGACCAGGCACTGTCAGTGACATTTTGTCTTGTCCTTTTTGTTTACTTGTAGAATCACATTGACTGATTACATTAAGTTTAATATATCACCACTAGAGGGAGACAAAATACAGTATATAATGTCTATACTGTGTATAATTGATGGATAATGCAGGATATGACTTGAAATGTATAATGCTGTCAAAGACAGTAACATTATTAGTATCAGCTAGGGCATATTCATGAATGCCAATATATATTTTTTACATTTGTTTTTTATTGTTTTTGTTAACACAGTGCCCGAGTCGGACGTATGATCCTCATATAAAAACCACTAAAGACTTTCCAGATGAAGTCATCAGTTTCATACGAGTGCATCCGCTCATGTACCGCTCCGTCTACCCAATGACGGGCCGACCCATCTTCACACGTATCAACACAGAGTACAGGCTCACTCAGATCGTTGTGGACCGTGTGTCTGCTGAGGACGGACAGTATGCTGTTATGTTTTTGGGCACTGGTAAGAAAAGCCAACTAGAATACGATTTTTGATATTATGAAAGTCAAGAAAGTGCATGGCCTTGCAATAAAGATAAGACATGATGTAAGTGTAAATTAAAACATTTGTGGAATAACCAGCAGGTGGCAATAGAGCTTGTTTGAAAGAGAAACATGAAGACCCAAAAGTGTGCATGTGTTTACAGATACAGGTTCAGTTTTGAAGGTTGTTAGCATCACTCAGGAAAACTGGTCCACAGAGGAGATTATCTTAGAAGAGCTTCAGGTGTTCAAGGTAAAGTTATAAATGTACACACATGAAGCATTAAGAAATAAATACACACAGACATATTAAGACATTGATACATTACTTATTTTTCAGAACCCCACACCTATCCTCAACATGGAAATATCCTCAAAACAGGTAAGACGAGAAGTTTTCCAATTTTGTTCTAGTAAACTAAACTCTTCAACTTGGGAAAACACATTCAATGCATCTGTTTTGCATAGGCTAGAGATGCTCAAGAGAATTTATCAGCAAGCTGTTTTTGTTTCTGGTGTATCACAGGGATATTTGTCATGTTTTAGCAGCTGCGTATCTGAAGGTTCTCAAGCCACTGTTTTTAAAATTGATGCGTTAGGACTTTCTTTGTTTAGCTTTTCTTTATCAGAGTTTCGTGATAAGTGTGTTGCTTTTGTTCTTGTGCCATTCCTTTCATTCGTCCTTTGCACTCCCGTTTGTCTAGTTATCTTCTGAAGTTCATGGTTAAGATTGCTTTTAACCCTAAATCTTCTTTCTTCTTTTCTTTACATATTTAGAACCACAAGGTTGTTTCAATAGGCCATCTGGCTAATATTTTTGGTAAATAAGTTCAAAGGGCCAATTCTTTTGTCAGGTTTAGCTTCTGTGTTATATGCAGAAAAGTTTGGTGTCTTTAGTGTTGGGCTGTCAAGCGATTGATCGTGATTAATTGCATCCAGAATAAAAGTTTGTGTTTACATCATATTTGTCTTTGCACTGTGCATATTACTTTTTTTTATTTATAAACACATACACATACGTGTATACAAATTTAGGAAATATTTATGTATTTATATTTATTTTATATTTACAAATGTTTATACATTTGTATATTTTTCTTAAATATATGCATGTATGTGTGTGTGTCATTATACAAAATGAATATGTACATTGCACAGACATATATTATGTAAACAAAAAAAAATTGTCTGGATGCGATTAATCGCGATTAATCGTTTGACAGCCCTACTTTAATGCAACAAAATTGTTTAACACATAAAAAAGGGTTTCCAATCACAAAGATTCTGCTTAATATTAAATACCACAGTTAGGCATGATACAAAGCTTTCATTTCGACTGCCTTTTTTGGAGTTTGTGTCTCTATTTTCTGTGAAATATATATATACTTATAGACTATATATATCTATATATAGTCACACGTGTACCTGCTGTTTTTAGAGGTTGATTGTGGGCAAAAAAAGCCCAGAATAAACTGCAAACGACTGACATTTACTGATAACTCTATTAGAAGGGCTGCTCCAGTAAGCACTTTTTTTGTCATTGCGTCTGGTTTAGTACTTTGTGTGTTTGTGTGCGCGCAGCAGCAGCTGTTTGTTGGAGGAAGCGACGGGTTGGTGCAGGTGGCCCTGCACAGGTGTCATATTTATGGACAGGGTTGCGCCGAATGCTGTCTGGCTAGAGACCCGTACTGCGCCTGGGACGGCACCCAGTGCTCCAGATACATTCCAGCCTCCAAAAGGTAACGCACACAGACCAATAAAGCCATTGTCTCAAAGAGTCGATGTAAAGCCATGACATTGATTCAAAGAGTCAGCACTTTTGTTTAGCAGTCATTTTCTTTCGCACACATACACAAACACGCATCGACACGAACACAACCCCACACATGTCCTGCGTTATCCCTGAGATGTGCACAGCATGCAGTTTGATGCTCCAAGGTGTTTGGGGAGAGGGGAAAGTTAAGAGAGAGCGAGCTTTGTGATGCCCTCTTTCTGACCTACTTCTGCAGGGTGAGTTGTTTCCTGGAGTTCAGCACACAGAAAATGATAAATATTTGATTTTCCTGTGCCATAGGGCGTAGTGGGAATGGACCGGACAGGCAAATTGATTAAAGTTGCTTTGTTGTTGAGATGATGTATGTGAGCTGCCAGAGAAGTTTTCTTGCCCTTTCTCTCCCTGCCGTTCCGGTCCGACACTGACGCAAGGAGGCCAGGTCAGTCCTACAGGGAGAGAGGGAGGGCGACAGAGAGATGCTGAGAGCGAGAGATGTATGTTGTTGAGGATTGTTGACGTGTCAGATGGCCGTGAGAGTTTCACATTCATCATTGGTTGTTTGTTATACGTCAGAAAGAGCTGAGGATGTTTTTCTTGTCTGTGGTCGCTCTTGTCTATGTAAATCCAATGAACGGCCACTGAACTGTATATACAATGTATTGCACTACATTTCTCGTCTTCTGAAGTCATACGTTAGGTTTATCTTTCTCTCCTGTATGTGTAAGCTTTTGAGTCAGCAAGTTAAAGCTGAGAACTGTCTCGGTGTTCGTCTGAAATTAGGTAAAATGTAATATGTGGACACACTGTTTTTGCCAGTAAGTTTTCTTTATAATTTATGAATCAGTTAAACATCTAATTTTGAGTTGAAAACACTGCACATTTTGTTTATTTTATATTTGAATGTTTTGTTGTTGCATTCTGCATCTGAAGTTTAGACAGAACATTACCTTAGAAAATTAATAAATGGATGCAAAATGTGAACATGAAAGCTTTATATCCTATTTATTTTGTTTGATCAGTCGTTCTTAATAAGGCTTTTAAAAATCAGTCTGAACCGTTTTTTTTTGTGTGTGCTGTATTTATGCATACAGGAGGGCCAGAAGACAAGACATCAAACATGGAGACCCATCCAGCCATTGTTGGGACACTGAAGATGGTACGGAGTCATGTCACGAAACATAAAAGCACTTAAAGCTCTGTTTTGTTCTGAGATGTTGCATTGTCCTGTGGGGCTCACCTAATGGACCTCCTAAAAAATACCTTGTCTTTCAGTCTTTCTCTTCATCTCTCACAACAGTGTTGGGGAGGAACGTGGAGGAGAAGGTGATGTACGGAGTGGAGAGTAACTCCTCTTTTCTTGAGTGCGTTTCTAAATCCCAGCAGGCCCAAATCCGCTGGTTCGTACTGAAGCAGGGAGCGGACCACCGCCAAGAGGTAACACGAACATACATCTAACGCACACTCCTGTGCACCATTTCAGTGATAGTTGCCCTACATTTTTGTAAATAAATGATTATTTTGTATCTTTGACACGTGTGTTATGTAGCAACTAAACAGTTTGAACCCTAAATAGGGTCCACAAATGAATGTTCGTTATTCAGTAAATGAGAGAATTGGCTTTGAGGAGTGAATCGTTCAGCAGTGGATTCAATTCAATTGAGAGCGATAGTCTGTCCCCCGGTGACACAGTATAAGTGATGTCAGCCCATTTCGGACATTTTATACACTTTAATTTACTTACTTATAGGGCTGTCATGGATGAGTTGGGAAAAATCGCATCCAGAATGAAGTTTGTGTTTACATAATATATGGTATGTCTATTGTATTTATAAACACATACACATGCATGCATATATTTAAGAAAAGTTAAAAATAGATTTTTTTTATAAACATATATATATATATAAAATTTCAATTATTGGTAAACATAAATGCATTTAAATATTTCGTATTTATATGTTTTTGTGTTCATAAATACAAAATTAATATGCACAGTACACAGACATTATGTAAACATACACTTTTATTTTGGATGCGATTAATCTCATTTAATCTTTGACAGCCCTACCTTCATACATTCTTGGATTTACATGGTACTTTTAGATTTTTTAATACCTTTTGGTCAATTGCTTTTTAGTATCTTGTATTTCATCATCAGCAATTATTCACTGTGTATGTCGTGTACAAATTAGGTGTATTATCATATTTTCTATCCTAATAATTTGGCATCATACAGTCTTAGTCATTGGACATTCTCCAGAAACTGATTTGCAGAAACTCTTAACCCCCCCGGTGCGTAGATGTTGCATAATTCAGATCATATTCCTAAACAATGTGTGTCGACACAGAGAACTCAAACTGTTCTGCTGGTAGTTCTGAAACGGCCCGAGGCTCGTGATTTAACAGATCTGAGGGAACACAAACATGAAAATACAAAACATAAGTGGTCGAGTCACGCCCGATTCTTTTTTATACACGTTGTACAGAATTTCACCTCCTTTGTGGTTAGATCTCCGTCTTATTCTCACCACACACATTTTCTTCTGACTCTTTGTTCTGTAGAGTAGTTTTGCAATTGTGCGCAGTAGCGTTTGCTTTTGTGCCGTGTGCGTGTAGTGTTGTAGATACGGAAGGTCGCATGTTTGTTTGTGTGTGCTGCAGTTTAAAGTTCACAGTGCAGATACACAGGGGTCAATCTAACCTTGTGGCTTTGGTTTTGTGTGTGTGTGACTATCGTCTTTGTCGGCTATGATGAATAGACGGGCCAAGGCCTGACTCTGAAACGGTAGATCAGCATATCCTTCTATTGATCCATCCCTCCAACAATTATTCCCAGCAGGAGAACGTGTTGAATAATAGGGAGGCATGACAGAGGCATGAGGCAGAAGGTCAAATCGCAAAACAAACGTCATATCTGTGGTGCGATTCAAGATGAAACGCACAGTTTCCTGCTTTCAGAACGATCCTGAAATCCCACGTCTCGAGTACATTAGCCCTGCTGTGCATTTGTTTTATTTTAGTTTTCCTTCCTGCTGTTTTCCTTCTTCTCCTTTTCTTTTTATCGCACTGTCCTTCACACAGAACAAAACGACGGACTCCCTACCGGCCAGCTGTTGAAAACACCTGCAGCACACACGCTTTCTCACACCTGGGGTGCAATCCTAAAATATCCCCCCCCCCCACTACTGCTCGTAAAAGACAACAGTAAATGATAGAAAAGAAAACAAGTTTTTTTGTTTATGTGAATGTTTATTGGAATGCTGACAGTGTAAACACAGATATCGGTTTGTAGTTTGTATTTTACTCAGAAAACGAAGAAACATGACTTTTGAATTGTAAAGAATTGAATGATTCAGCATCCACTAATAAGCTTTATGACGAACGTCACACGCAGAAACCGGAAAACAAGTCTCATCGCATCCGGTTTGAGCTTTTGTGTGCTCTTCATTACAGAAAAAGTGGTTTTACTCAAAATGCCTTAAATTCGCTGCCAAAGATGATCAAAATCGATGGCCATCACATAAACAGAATGATCTATAAAAGGTTTTTGTTTCTTCTCACAGACATTTGAATATAAAATGGCATAAAACGCCCCAAAATTTTAACAGCTAGCTAGGTTAGCGGACTACCTTAAAAATCCATAGATATCGCGGATAGTTAATACTGTTAATACACTTTTTCAAAGAAGCGGATGTAACAAGACCTGTAAGTCACGAGACATTCGACATATAACCTATTTTGATTCTACTTAATGATTCTGATTCCTTAAAAAATATACTTTAATATACTATATTAATATATTATATATGCATTTTTATGTTGTATTTGATTTAGGAGCTGATTGTTGATTCGTGTGTGTACATTGAACAAAAGACGTTCCGATTATAATGACAAATGCAAAAAATAAAAGAATTGATATGTATAAAGGATTTTATTCGATATAAAAATAAAACCATGAAAAACAACTGGTTTTCAATTCCCAATTGATCTTTCCTCATTTCTCTCTCTCATTCTCTCTCTCTTTTCTTATTTGAGATGGTGACACAGATCTTTATGGTTTGGGCTCTCTTTCTTACTTTCAGAACCCACAGACAGACCGTGTTCTATATGGAGGAGCCGCAGACAGACCGAGGCCCCATATTGTGGTTTTAATGCTTTTGACCCGATGCATTTTTAAACCTGCGTCTGTGATCAGAGGCCAGTTTCCTCTTGCCCCCAGTTAAACCTTCAGCAGGAGTTATACGCCGTGATATACTGCCGAACACACAGACACACCGTAACATCTCAATGAGACACACACGTGTTTCTTCTTTTGTTTAAGCTTCGGCTGTCACCGGTTCCCTTTTATTTTAATTCTGTCACAGTTCACAGACATACAGAATTAAGAATTTCGCTTTAAATAGCTGTTTGGCACGATCATGGCTTCTGCATGATCTTATGTGTTTTTCAGATGGCAGATGGATTAGCATATGTCAATGCAGCGGTACGTCTCAGTGGATGTGTGTTTTACAGGGGTCCGGTATGCTTTGAAGCTTCGTTTCCCTCCGTTGTGTACAGCACAGCTGTATTGATTTAGACCACGACGACAGCGTGACTAGCAGGAGAAATCAGCAGGCACAAAAACACAGATAACCACAAAAATGAAAGAGAGAGAGAAGACAGAGAGAAACGGAAAGAAGGAGATAGAAGAGATAATCAAACGGATATTGGGGAAATAAATATATGTTGGAGAAGGAAAATGAGAAGGCAAAGACAGAGATAGAGATATTAGCACAGACTGACATTTAGTGTCTTTGTTTGTCTAAAAGTAGAAAAATAAACGTTAACAAATTGTGCAGTCTTGCAGTGTATTTTTAATAGAAAAATACACACACATTGGATATAAATCAAACCCGATCATTAAACAAACCTTCCCTTACAAACACTTTTTGTTCATTTTGGACTCTGGATTTACTCGAGATCAAGGGCATGTCAGCCCACTTTCTCCCATCCCACTACTTCTGTCTCTCTCTCTCTTGTTAGCATTAACGTGATCAGCTTGTCTAATTTGTCCAATAAGACTCTAATGATCAATCACATGGCTTAATGTGAGGTCAGGAGGAATCAGAGCGCAGAGGTTAAAGACCGATCTCTGACCTTGAGAGAGTCTCACTGTGGTCTCCTGGGCCCTGCGGTGCTATTGAGCTGAATGATTTATGAGGAGAAACCCACCGAATGACACACGAATTCTCCTCTTGGGGCCTGAATGCTGATTATGAGCAGTGTGATTCCTTTTGTAAAATTGTGTGGTTAAAAAACCCCAAAATAATTGCGTATGTCGTTGCAGATCAAACCAGATGAACGTGTGATCGTAACAGAGCGGGGTTTGCTGATTCGTTGGCTCCAGCGCGGGGATGCAGGTTCGTACTTCTGCACCTCCCAGGAACACAGCTTCACCCGCACACTTCTCCAGGTCTCCGTTCACGTCCTGGAACGCGGGCAAATTCAAGGACACTCGGGTTCGCTGGGATCGTCAGAAAACCCGGCCGAACAACGGCAGCTTTATAAGGATTACCTGCGTGTGTTGAGCGGCTCCGCACGCTCTATAGATGAGTACTGTGAAACGCTCTGGCACAGAGAGAAGAAGCAGAAGCAGAAGGGCAAATGGAAACACACCCAGGAGTTTCGCAAAAGCAGGAACAGGCGTCACCACTAGGGGGTGCCAGTCATAACAGTGCCTGCCTAAGGGAGTGGGCAGTGTTGGATTCGGTTGTGAGGTTAGATGGGTCACAATGAAAACGTATTAGTGTGGATGAGCTGCCTTTGAATTCAGTACCAATTAGAAAGAGTAAAAATGACTTTGCTCGAATTGGCTGTTTCTAAAACAAAAATTTGAGTCATTTGGTATCAGTTAAATGAGCCAAATGTACCATTAACAAATGAAGCTTCGTACACAAATTGTCTATGTGACCAGAAGTCAACTTGACTGCTTTTTGAAATGTCCCAATCTAGAGGTTTATTAAAGCCTCATTGGACTAGAAGACCATGGCAAACTAAACTTCTAGCCTCCTTGACTTTTATAACCTATAATCATATACACACAGGAGTCGTGGAGTCTTTATTCTCACTGGTAACATCTGGATTATGGTTAACCTGTCTTTCAAAGCACCAGTTCGTTGCGTCTTAATTTTAATCAAGAACTAAATGCATTCATGTTGAATGCATGTAAATATTTATATTTTTTTGTACATGAAATTGTGCATGCTTACCATCATTTACAATGTTTTTTTGTCTTCTGAGTCTACAAATATAACCTTACATCATGCAAAGGACATTATTTTTGTATGTTTGCAATGTGTCTTACTGAAGGTTGTTTGTTAATGAGGCTATTTAAAATAACAATGTTTTTAAAATAAAATCTTTTGTATTTCTACTTGACTGTGCAAGGAATGTAAAAAATATTAAGTTTACTCTTTGACAATGAGTGTTATTTTATACTATGAAAGAATAACATTACTAAAGTATTATTTTATATTTTGTGATATAAAAGAAAATATGAAATTACAACTTATTATGTATAGACCACTTGAGATGACGTAAACAACACTTGTTTAGCGCTGGTCCAGAAGCACTTCCTGTTCCACGACACAAACTTTTGAACAAAAAACAACCAACAGAATATTTATAAGCAATTTAAAATGTTAAACAAATATCTCTAAGGTTAGACATACACAAGCAAGCCCAGTTGTATCCTATACGATATGCCATGAATCCACTTCTAAACAAGAGTCACGCAGCGCCACTATTATGATTGATCTGAGAGATGCCATCACTGGGCAGCGGGTGCTCTTAAGGTCAACCTGCCTCAAATCAGATTAGAAAGAGTGTGAACTCCTTTTACAATACCTCCTGACCTCAGATAACCTCACTGCCTGGAGCTGTGTGTGTTTGTGTGTGTGTGGGTGGGTGTTTTCAAGGTCAGAGCTCCTCTCCCGTCAGGGTTTCTCATCTCCTCTCATTTGGTCAATAGTGCATGTGATGCCCCCTGAGGAAGTCAAGGTCAACAGGTCATGCTTACAAACACACGCACAAATGCAAACACACAGCTATTATTATGTTTCAGTAGTGATGAACTTTATTAAAAAGCAAAGCTTGAATGAACTGTATAAAATAAATGAATAATAGCACAAGATCCATCAGAACTTCGTGTTTGACAGAGAGGTTTTTCTGTGTGAGCCGGGGCATGGCCGGCGATGGCAGTGACAGCCCCATAGGGAGCGCAGTCAAGGGGAAATGACTGCTTCTTGGCTGATGGGAAAACTCATTTATCAGTGCTAAAGTCTCGAGCAATGCCGCTTTCTCTTCCTGCACCTCCTGCTATGGCCAAGACAAGCAGAAAGTAATATTTTCTCTCCAGAATGCCCTCCTGTAGAGGTGATCGCTGGAGATCTTTAACCATACAAGAGCATCTATTAAAGGAGACTTTCTACTTTAAGTCGTGGTGGGTCAAAGGTGGCGCGGGCTGCAGACGGACAGAAACAGAGAGGCAGACAGAAAGTGCATGAGAGAGAGAGATTGGATAGATTAGACTATCCATGATGTCTATACAGATGAGTGTCTTTGCTAATAATCGTCTGGATTTGTGTTGCTGGAAAGTTCTTGTGGTTGAAAATTGTATTTGAGGTGCCAAGTACCGTTATTTCAACATGATTTAAAGAGTCAAAAATAAATATTTGGAAAATTTGTTTATACATTTCTTTGATCTGTTGAACACAAAAGAAGATATTTTGAAGAATGTCGGAAAGCAAACCGTTCTGGGGCACTTTTTACTACCATTGTTATTTTTCCTACTATGATAGTTAATGGTGGCCAAGAGCTGTTTGGTTACAATCATTCTTCCAAAAATCTTTCTCGGTCTTCATTAGAACAAAGAAATGTAAACAGATCATGGGTGAGGAAATTTTTGGGTGAACTGCTCCTTTAAAAGCACCTGAGTCCATGGGAAAAGTCTCTTGCATAAGTTCATTTTATTCTATTGGAAACCGCATGTCAGGACTAAACTGGCTCTTGCATATCTTATCATGAATGCTGGCAATTTATGAGCAAAGATGTTTCTGCCAGCCGGGCAAAATTGTGTTGGACTCTGATTTGGCTTGGAAGTAAACAACAAACCCATTTGCTGTTTTTCAAAATCGAATGAGCTTCCAACCCGGGCAGCATTTTATGACAGCGTTTTCACGTTTGTGTATTTCCACCTTACTCCCACTGGACACGGGGCACGCGATGACAATGTCCTCTAAACGACACCGACAAATTGAGACCTGGAGCGAGTGCTTCTCACAAGCATTCCAGCGCCGTTTTCCTCAGGGTTGGTTCTGTTCCAGCTGTGGTTTGTGTTTTTGAGTCAGACTCATTTGTAGTTGTATCATCAGTAATTTTGTAACGTGATTTTATGCGATTCGCTCCTGCGGTGCATCCGGCGCACAGGGTTTGCACATTCCTTACGGCAAGCCTGCGGTATCCGGAGAGCTTGTGGAGGGAAGAAGCAAGGGAACGGCTTACGGCCCTCACTCATTTGGATAATTACGTGTTCTACGTGCTGGATGGAGGTGTTGCTTGATCACTGAAAACTCAGTTTTGTTTAAATTACACTTATTGTTTAGCATGTTGAAACTGAAGGAATGAACTTCTGGTTCTTAGCTTTGAGTTTATAACAGCATTCTCTCTCTCTATGTTAACAAAGCTGATGAATATTTCAGGTCATGTGTTTGAGAGCTTTTCAAGCTTCATTGTTTATTTATTACTCAGAACAAATCTTCACTACCGCTTATCAGAACCAAAAACGAATCCAACCGAAAACAAGAGCTCGGTTGTGATCAGAAGTTATTCGTATTCCTAAATGTAGGTCTCCATATTAAATTAAGTGCATTAAACAAAACACTGTTATATTGTTCTGGTGTCTACAAATGAGGAGTCTGTCCATCGTGAGCGGGTTTGCTGAAGCTAAATGGGGTAAAAACTTGAAGCATGAAGTGCGGATGATGCTTGTTCACGTGTTAAACCTTGTGTCGCCGAATACATGTGTATTACATTTGCACATTTTGACAGAAGATTTAATCTAGAGTGAGTTAAAATATATTCATTTTTTGTATAAAGTCTGTGCAGTTATTCATGTTTTTATATGACGAGTTAAATTTGTTTTACATAAATTGCAGCACGGGAATGTTTGTATGAGTTGAAACAGGAGCTGGCAGAATTGACTTATCAAAACAAATGTCACGGACACACATACAGGAGTGAGATATCAAGGAGGTACCGGGTACGTTTGGCAGAATATTACAGGGCAATTACGTTCTTCCAGATGTACACCACGTTGTTGAGAGATAAAAAGAGAGAGATTTGAGTCGGGGTTATTGATTGTGTCCTGGGGGAAAGTGGGCAGAAGGAATGCATGACACAGAGAGAAACAGTTGTTACCTCTGAGGGGGTAATAACTACCTGTGCGGCTCACATCTGATTTATACCCGGTGTCCTGCACCTGAGATCTGCCACGACACGCCGATCACACACTCGTATAGAGTGATGTCTTCATTCACAGGAAACATTCGTGTGTCTGTATTTAAGCTGTATTTTAATTCCCCATCTCTAGTATAACAGGTCACAGCTGGTTTAAGACATACACCACACGGGACTGTACTATACCTGCCAAGAATTACTTACGGCCCCCTGTACCAAAAAAAATAGTATGCAAGTAATTGCAGTAAAATTATGTAAAATATACCTGGAGCGACATTGCGCATAGGTATGTGAACTCATAATTAACTGCATTGATTTCGCCAAAGATGGAGTCTTTGGGGTTCAGGGGTCGAATGGTGGAGGATTGGGTTACAGCTCGCGCATGTGCTCATCTGAATTCAGTTCTGTCCGGTCTTGATCACGCATTATGAGTAAATGTTTGTTGATTTAGGGTCAGCGGGAAGCCTTGGGGTTGGGTACGCGTGTCACCAACATCAAAGTGGACGGAGGGTGCCGGTTGGCTTTAACCTGACAGTATTGAGGCTGGCTATGCAGATGTTTTGAAAGATGAAAGAATGGTGGACTTTGAGGTGGGTTTGGTAGTAATCATGTTCGTATTGTTTGACGTTTTTGAAATCTGAAAGGACAGGGGTCTGGTGGAGTAGTTCTGATCGGGTTACGATGCTGAATGATATGTTTTATCAATTTATATACGATTATTTGCTGAATTTCATTTTGGTTTCAAATGGTCAGCTTTAACCCTGTAGGTAGCTTGCTGAAAACAGAGAAAGTCGGACCAGAAATACTTTTACCCATCAAATATAATCCTGGCAAACGTTAGATAACCATTCTGGTAAGAGTCTACCGACATTCTGTATTAAAAACGACAAACAAAATAATACTTATATTTAGTTAACAAATTGCAAAAGTTGAGAAATGGCCAACAGATACCAATCAGATGTATTTCTCTAGATGAAAGGAAATCAACAAATAACTAACCTAAATATATGGTCAAGGTTTTGTTGCACGAAATAACAATATTAGCGCAAAAAAGGAATCTAAAGGTTATGTATGATAATGGAAACACACGGTTATTAGTTTACTGGATCAGGACGAAGTGGTACGATTAAGCAACAAGAAAGATTCAGCATGATGGTGGAAAAGTACTCGTTGCCTCAGGAATAAACAGAAGTTTAGTTTAAGTTGAGGAAACAAAGTAAAACTAACAAAAAAAAATCATCTATACCGACATAAACAAATAAATAACACAATGACAAAAACACAATCTGAAACACACCATGCTGGTAGTGTGTATAAGGTTTTCATATTTTTTCTTCTTTAAACCACCCGTATAACTCACTAGTGAACCTTGATAGTTTAGAAGTTACCTCAATAATTATTCTAAGCCCTCCTTAGACAGATTTGTAAAAATTTGCAATGTTGCAGTTGTTCTGTTTTACTTCACACATTGAGAAAAAAAATACAGTAACTGGCAGTTCCATCAGACTTGAAAGTGTGCGGTACGTGTGCATGCACAGCTCAGATTAGGTTCGGGAATGTAAGCTTGTGAATTGCAGACTAGTGAAGTTTGACATGGTTTTGGCAAATTTTCAGAGCTACGCTGTTGAGTCCACAATGAACCTCTCAGTGCATGTCAGAGATAATTTTATTCAAACGTCTTGCTATTGTATCCATGCCGTGTGCTACGGTGAGTGTTTAATACATTCACAATATCATACGTATTCCATTGGCTTTGCTTAAGAAATGCTTTCTTTCTGAAACAAAAACACAATAGAGAATTGAATTGAATGTTGTCGCTCATTCTTTTGTTATCTTGGTTTTCGACATCTGTTGAGTCGGAAACATCAAGCATTAAACATTTTGTTGTCATAAAGGACATTGTTGAAAGTTGGAGAAAATCTTGCAAGGTTCTTCAGAAATTGGGCCTTCTTCAAAAGTAATAAAAGAATGGGTAAGTGAATTGGTTATGTACCATAGTTAAAAAACATTATGGCTTTATGATGTGTTTTGTACTTACTACTAGTAACGGTTAGTTATACTGCGATTACTAAAAGTCTTCCTATATAGACTGTACATTGGCATCATGTCTCTGTCTTAATTCTGCGTTATAATGCTAATGTAGATATTAATTCAATGGTTCAGATAGACGGACAAATAAACTTCAGTGTACAATTGTATGTTTTGTCTTGCATACAGAGGTACACAAACACATTCTAATAATGTATATACATGTAAGGATTTAATTTCATACTGTGGCACTGCAGGTCTTTCTTTCTCCTCACGGTGTTATGATATCAATGCAAGAGACAAAATAAAGAGTGTGACTGTGGTATCACATTTTGACTGATCTGCTGTGTAATGGTTTGCTTTCACCAGGAGATTGTGAAGAATGATCATCTGCTCCGGTAAGATGATACATGTATGTCCTCTACAACTGGATTTTATCACAGGGTGGGTCTGTAGTCACTGGTGTATTCATTCCTTCAGCATTTCCTACCATAATACATGAGTATTTCTTTCAAATGTTGTGTGTGTATGATATTTATAATGTTTTGAGCCTGTATTTCAGATACATTCTGAGAGTATGACATGATACTGTACATGATATTGTCGTATTAAAATCATTTGAATAGCTTTGATAAGAGAGGGTAGACAAATAAAGGGCTAACAAACACAGAGACACACATATTGCAGGCAAACACAGACCATTAGACTTTCACTTCAGGTTGCTGTGTCTCAAAAACTGAACAACTCGGTGAAAGTGTGTTCTTGTGATTTATTGATCATTAACACACTCTCACTCACTATAGGGTGAGATCAGATTTACTCCTGCGCTGGAATGAAAAGCACATTGACTGGTAGCATGTTTCTGGAGAGGACCGCAGGGATGGTGTCAGATTTTATCTTACATTATCACTTACTTCTTTCTCTCCTTCAATCCTTTCTCTTTCACCATCTTATTCATGGAGAGTGGGTGACAACTGGACATTTTTATCCTCTTCAGAAACCTGATTTAGAAATACTTAATCGAAATTGTTGTGACTGTTTTAAGCCTGTGTGTGTTTTATACATTTTCCTGAATACATTTCCAGAAGGGTGACTTGTGGGTCAGGGGAAAACTTTGCCACAATATGAGTTTGGTCCAGGGGTCATAATGCACTTTTCTGGAACATTTCAACATACGGACCAACAGCAGTCATATGCAAAGCTCAGCATGTGATGTTGTTGAATATACCCAGTGCATGTACAAATGCGGTAAATCATCATATCATATTGAACAGTTGTGTGGAGATAGTTGACATTTACAGAGGAGATGCCTGTAAAATATTTCAATATATGAGGGAAGACATGTTTCACATGATCAACATATTACATTATCAAGATTATTTTAACCCATGTATTCATTTATGAGAAATAGTTTTAAGTCTGTCATGTAAAGATGTTATGAAGAGATTTGATCCCGGACAGACTTGCACGTAACAGGCATGAATAGAATCATTCATATTTGATAATAAAATGAAACGGCACAAGGCTGACTGGAAGCTAAAGTATTATGCGGAGGTGGGTCAGCTGCTGGTGGTCACGACTTTTGGTCCAAGTCTTTTATCTCTGTGGTATTATTTCAAGCGCCAAACCTCAGGCAGCACATAAACCTGCACTCCAGGATTCAGGAAAGAGATCAATCCTGTCCAGAAATCTCCTCCAAACATGTCTGTATTATAAGCTGCGTTATTTCTATATCTTTCAAAAATATTTGTATTAATCTTTTACAGTATGAAAAATGTTGCTGTGATAGACACAATCCTTTTACGTCTTATTTTAAATCTGGTTTTTATTTATTTATTCGATTTGATATCGTGTGTGTGTGTGTGCATGTGCCTGTATAAATAACAAATAATGAGAAGTGGGTAAATTAAATGCAATCTTTTTTCATAAAATCACTTTAAAACAAAGGCCTTCATTGTGAAAAGCCTCCAAAACAGCTTCTGTAGAAAATGTATAATTGGTTTAAATCCACTGCGTGCTGGAATCTGCATAAATGTTACATAAGAGCATCACCCCAGCCGAATAAACCAACATTAACAATGCCAAAAGAAACACTCAGCATGTGTTGTTTCATTAGTTAAATGCTACCCGCTGGCGGACGACACAAATGAACAGCTTTCATTATACAGCATCTTTAGAAGTGATTTACCTGCATGATTCTGTGAGGTTCTTGTTTTCGCTCATTTATTCATATTAAATCTGACATGAGTTTTTTGTTTGTGCTCTCAAATTTATAACTCCTGAATCTAGTTTAAAGCTCTTATAAGTTATAGCTTTTTTGCTTCCCCAGGGCTTAGCACGGGTTTAGCCGTCCAACAGTATCTGAGTAAAACACATAATACCAAAATATCTTAAATTTACCACCAACAACTCGACCGTAACATTGCTTCAGCTTAATCTCCCAGCGAATAGGCCAGTCATGATTACCAAAAAAAGATTGATTCTTTTTCAGTTCGCCCACCAGCTTGTTTGAGGACTTTTTGCTGTCTCAAGTGCTCTTTTTATTTCATATTCAAGATTAAAGATATTTATTAGTCATACGAAGTTATATACAAAGTGGTGAAATGTGAATCTGGTAAACTCTTTGTCTTTGTGTACTGCGCAGTTGAAATTGCATTTTTGTAAATATTGTATTATATCTTTTCATGAGACAACACTGAAGAAATGACACTTTGCTACAGTGTAAAGTAGTGAGTGTACAGCTTGTATAACAGTGTTAATTTGCTGTCCCCTCAAAATAACTCAACACACAGCCATTCATGTCTAAACTAAAAGGTGAGTAGAAATTGGGCCCAATTAGCCATTTTCCCTTCCCGGTGTCATGTGATTTGTTAGTGTTACAAGGTCTCAGGTGTGAATGGGGAGCAGGTGTGTTAAATGTGGTGTTATCGCTCTCACTCTCTCATACTGGTCACTGGAAGTTCAACATGTCACCTCATGGCAAAGAACTATCTGAGGATCGGAAAAAAAATTGTTGCTCTACATAAAAATGGCCTAGGCTATAAGAAGATTGCCAAGAAATGAGCTGCAGCACTGTGGCCAAGACCATACAGCGGTTTAACAGGACAGATTCCACTCAAAACAGACCTCGCCATGGTCAACCAAAGAAGTTGAGTGCACGTGCACTGCGTCATATCCAGAGGTTGTCTTTGGGAAATAGACGTATGAGTGCTGCCAGCATTGCTGCAGAGGTTGAAGGGGTGGGGGGTCAGCCTGTCAGTGCTCAGACCATACGCCGCACACTGCATCAAATTGGTTTGCATGGCTGTCGTCCCAGAAGGAAGCCTCTTCTAAAGATGATGCACAAGAAAGCCCGCAAACAGTTTGCCGAAGACAAGCAGACTAGGGACATGGATTACTGGAACCATGTCCTGTGGTCTGATGAGACCAAGATAAACTTATTTGATGTTCAGATGGTGTCAAGCGTGTGTGTGGCGGCAACCAGGTGAGGAGTACAAAGACAAGTTACAGTCAAGCATTGTGGTGGGACTGTCATGGTCTGGGGCTGCATGAGAGCTGCCGGCACTGGGGAGCTACAGTTCATTGAGGGAACCATGAATGCATGGTCACATGATAATGACCCCAAAAGAAGCTGAGGGGAAAGGCGATGGACTGGCCAGGCATGTCTCCACACCTAATCCCTATTGAGCATCTTTGGGGCATCCTCAAACGAAAGGTGGAGGAGCACAAGGTCTCTAACATCCACCAGCTCCGTGATGTTATCATGGAGGAGTGGAAGAGGACTCCAGAGCCACCTTTGAAACTCTGGTGAACTTCATGCCCAAGAGAGTTAAGGCAGTGCTGGAAAACAATGGTGGCCACACAAAATATTGACACTTTGGGCCCAATTTGGACATTTTCACTTCGGGGTGTACTCATTTTTGTTGCCAGCGGTTTAGACATGAATGGCTGTGTGTTGAGTTATTTTGAGGGGACAGCAAATGTACACTGTTATACAAGCTGTACACTCACTACTTTACATTGTAGCAAAGTGTCATTTCTTCAGTGTTGTCACATAAAAAGATATAATAAAATATTTACAAAAATGTGAGGGTTAATTCACTTCTATGTGAGATACTTTATGCATACTAAAGGGAAAAAAAGAAACTAGACACTGAAAGTTTAGAATAAAAAAAAATGTAATTTAAGTTAAGAAAAATATAAATTAAACTATGAAAACAGTAATTAAGGTTGGAATTGCAGGCTGAAATGTGCAAGTTATTATTTTAATGATTGTTTTTAATCATATGCTTGCATTTTATGGCATCAAGCCGGCTGCTGTCAGTGTAAATAAAATCAGTCCTCTCCATCTCAAAATTGTGACTCAGTTAAAGTTTTATAAGAAGTGAATTTCACAAACGCACTGTTGAAAAGACCATTGCAATAAGCGCTACATTTATGAAACCTCACCTGTGCTAATTTAAGAATGTAGATACATTTTAATTTGGGCTCTGATTTTCTTTTACAGTGTTGCACAGTTTTGTCTAGATTCTGGTCCGGAAACTAAAAGGTTGTACTGTAGGTTTAATCCCTGCACGGAGTGATAAGCAAGTTGTTGTGACCGAGCAATTTTAAGGACAAGTAACTTTCCCAAGTGGGATAATTATTGTCATACTTGAACTGGTTTAAAGTGTCTGCTGGTTTAAATGATGAAATGTTGTAATGGAGTAGAGATTTGATGAGCTTATTCATTACATTTCCAAAGCTCACAGCAGCGGTCAGGGTGAGTTTTTAACGTTCCAAAACACAATCTAATCCTCCCGTGCCATCATCACTTACCAATGACACCGATAACTGTGAGTGTGACTAACAGTTTGTTTTTAAGTGAACGGAGACTTCTCATGTCATCTCAATGGATCTCTCTAAACAGTGATTTATCACCGCTCATTACCGTGTGAGAGTGAACAGATGTTTTTATTTCCATTGTGCCCTTAATGAAACTAGAAGGGTGCCATAACAACCATTTGTTGAAAGAGAAAACCTGCATGGAAATAAATATGAGCTATCTATAGGATTGAATTAAAAGTAATTGAGAAAGCATAAGATATATTTTCGTAGGGTGCAGTTGTTCCATACACAATGCCAGAAACAAAACACAATAAAAAACAACTGTGCCCACAACACAGGTGGGAGAGGGTTTTTAGGATGGATGTGAAAGAAGTGAATTGATTGATGAGGTCTGTTAGCGTGCCATGTCTTTCTCTGGCTGGTTTATTGGTGGTCTGCTTTGGTTGCAGTAATCTAAAGCAGATGGCAGTTTGTTTGAAGTCCGTGCAGATGGTCATCACTGCTTCTCTCTTCAGCACCTGAGCCGTGAGAGACCCAGACGCCACACGGAGTCCTAACCTGCCAGAAGAGCTAAATGAAAATGACCGAAATAACCGATTCTGAAGGATGAGTCAGAACGGCTAAACTGCAGAAGAACACTAATCAGGTGTAGAAATATTTCTGCCGTGATTTAAGATCTAAGCAAACACAACTGTAACGTGTTCTGTTGAATATAATCAGGATTGGCCAATCTAGCTACAAGATCAACATTAGCATAAGAGGAAAGCTTGCCAGGCACATATTATTTTAGTCTTGTTAACCTGAAAGTTTCCTGGCAGTTCTCCATTTAAAACGCCTTTGAGGCTTATACTATGGTGAAATATATGTCTGAAATTAACCTACAATGTCTTCCAAGGAATTACTAAAACTATAGGTATTAAAACATTTTTGTTAATTGAAATCAAATAAAATGTAAATGTAATTGAAATCAAATAAAATATAATTTAAACAAATTTAAATGAAAATTGTAAAGGGTGCCTTCGAATTAAACTGAAATAAGTTTAAGATGAGGCACTATTTTTGAAAAATAAAACAAAATAAGAAAATAAATAAGAAAATAAAACAATATTTCCATACTAAAATATTATAAAAAACATAATAAAATAAAACCAATTTAAATATCCTAAATAAAAAAATAATATTAAAATGAAATCACAAAATATACAAAAATACAACTGCTGTCCTTCTGCAACTTAGTACCTCCATATTTTTATTGTTGTTATTATTAGACACCCTTTATGTTTGTCACTGGGTTTTGCGAATATCTAACCAATAAAAAGTGCTTATTCCCTAAAAAACTGTGAATTTCGACATTCAAGGTTTCGGAGCGACAGCAACAATATTAAGCTATTTCAAATGATTAATAAAACTACAATAAAACAAAACAACTTAAATAAACTCTGGGTCTTCCAAATATCCCGTTTTGTTGACCGAGCCCTTCAGAGCGCTTTGCATTCTGGGATAAAAGCCAATCCCAGCTCCACCAGAATCCAGAAGAAAATTTAAAGCCCGTATGCTGCATGATTAAAAACGTTTAGACAGGCCAAAATATTCTGTTCATCACACAGAAATTCTAGCAACTGATTCAAAGTTTAGATCCGTGATGCCCGTAGTTAAAAGTGATCTGTCTTTAGTGCACTATGCTGTAACCTAACGACAGTTAAAATACCATTTCATACTCCAGAAAGCATGAAGGATATAGCCACGGCCACGGCAGTGTCTTTCCACCCCGGGTGTCTGCCAGATACTTCACAGATGAACAACTGCAACTGCATTAAACAGTTTGTCTGCCCTTCACGGTCACGTTAAAATGATCCAAACGATTAGCAGGCGCAGTCATCGTTGCTTTTTCCTTCACCCCTTGTAGAAGTAGAAATATAACTTGTATAGATCAGTAGATCATGATTTTCTTTGTGCTAAGACGTGATTGATGTCACGTGTCATTGGTTGAACGGACATCAGGATGTACTTGGCAGGAAATGGCCTTTGTGACACGTTCAATGGTGTTTTGTTTGGTAAAAGACGGAGAAGAAGAGAACTGGCAGGAATTTTAAGAGGTGTCTTTACACCTGTTGTTTTAGAGGGAATCAGGTTGTGTTTATACAGATGGCGGTAAGAAAGTTTCTCTGTGTTTGGATACATACAATACAAAAGCATGCATATCAGAATCAGAAAGAGCTTTATTGCCAAGTATGTTTGCACATACAAGGAATTTGTTTTGGTGACAGGAGCATCCACAGAAACAGCAAAAACAGTACACAGAGACCAGAACACAATAGAATACAGTACACAGATGATTTAAATAAGGGCCTATGGGTATAAAAATACAATATAATAAACATGAGATAAAGATATAGAGAGTAAAGCTATGTGTGTATGTAAATATGTACAAGTAAAAAATAAGAATAGACTATTGTAATACAAGGTATGTGCTATATACAGCAGAATGAAATATAATTTACAGAAAATGTATAAAAATAGTGTATTATCTGCATGATACAAAAGTACAAAAGTATGCATATGTATTCATTTCATGTTATTGCATTATGTTTGATATGTTTTTCAAATTTGTGTGCGCGCTTGTGGGTGGTAGAGGTTACAAGTATGTTTATAATGTTCCTTCCAGGTTTCAGTCATTATTTTTGCAATCCCATTCGATGCCTATACAAACTAGAAATTTCCATAGTCTGGGTTGCGGTCTGAACGTCCTGCAGATGCTCATGCTGAGATAAAGACAGAATTAATCAGCACTGTGTATCCCTTACTGCTTGAGTTTCATGCTGAAAATCAATGGATCTGGATTAACTCCAGTCGAAACGTGCTAATTCAAGAAATGGGAACCCTTCTTTGAGCCTGCCTTCACAGATTTTGGTGGTTTGGTCTGTGTGTAAATCCACACATGAAGTTTAGAGAGAACAGGGGGGGTGGGATGGAGAAACAAGCAGCATTCAAGCTACAGTATGTAAAGTTTAGTTTTAATAGAAAAGTTTGTCATTGATAGCTGCATACAATGAAATTGTACTTCCTAAAACGGCACTCAGAGTTTTTGCTAACGGGATGTCGCCCATCGCTGCATGTCACGTTTAGTCATAGGAAGTTGCCATCAACCACTTAACACAAGAGGAGATATCGGAAAACAGGTCTTTGCTTTTAAGCACGCATACAGACACTCATAGTTAGCCACTAAGACTCTAGGAGACTTTATCACATCATTCACTCACAGCACACAACACCTACACACACTTACGCTAATGTACCTTTACTTGTCTCTCAGACACACACACACACACTGTTGCCTGGCTGTTTTGAAAAGAGCGTCATATTCTTACAATCATTTTTAAAACCGAGAATCGATTTAATAATGGATCAATGCTTAATGAGTTACTTTCAACATAGATTTAACATTGCATCAATTATCTTTACTATATTTACTAATAAGTACAATACACTGCATGTCTTCTTTATTTGTTCGCTTCAATTTAAATATGGTGGCTTCCCGGAGTAAAGTCCATTTGAGATTTCCATCTATTTGAGAATGTGGCCTCTCCTACAGTATGACACACACCCATAGACAGTTGAAAATAGAAATGTTTTCGGAGACTTTCCAATCCAACCTTTCAAACTTGACACTTTACACGTGTCGCTTTAAACGTATATCAGCAGGAGGTGAATTTTTAACCCTGCACTATATGGATCTCACTTCAAGAATGTTGAGGAGAGACCTTGAACTGTCTAATTAACCTGTCCATCTCCAGAGCTTCACTCCAACTCTGAGATAGCTCACAAGAGCTGAGATCAGGCACAAACACGCTGACCCCCCGCATGCCAGTGGAAACAGTCAGGGACTCTCTGCATGAAGACATCTTGTCGACGCTGAGGACTGTAGAGTAACGGAGGACCCGTGTGTACATATTTATAGTGACCTGCAGCTCATGGAAATGATGTAGTGCAGAATGTGTCTCTGGAGTGGATTTCACAGTCTTCAGCTCTTCCTGGTACATCTTAATTTGATCTTTATTAATAGTTGGTGATGGTGGGCAGGCTGTGAAATGTGCTGCTTTCCTTTTCTCGCTTGCAGAACTCTATGTGGCCACCGGCGTGGTGTGGATGGACCTCTGTTTACACATGTAAAACACATCGGCATCCATTTATGAGAATATGACACTCTATCAAATTGACGAGTGTGAATTTTGATGAATGTATTTACAGGCAGTACTCTTTAACACACCCATAAAATGATGACAGCACTTTTTTTTTGCTTATTATTATGGTGCTTGCTAATGCAAGTTTTATTCTTGCTATTGAACCTTTTGGGGTTCCCACCACAGGATAATTATGTAAGGCAGTGTTTCTCTCTTTGGATAGGATATTAATTCTCTACGTATCAAATCATCGTCATCTGAGCCCAAAATGTACAGTACACTGCTTGGACTGTTTCAAGATAATAAAAATAAATCAAATGAATAATTTCTACATTGTTATAACTGTTGATTCTTGTAAGAAGATTGTATTGTTTTCATTTGCCTTATTATGAACACAAATTATTAATGACACACCTTGTATTATAGCTCTGATGGAAGCACACACACTTAGGCCTATAAACTTACAGTGAGGTGAATATAAGCAGCTTTTTAGGTTTTTATTATGCATTTTGGTTCAAACATTTTACTTCACATCGTTTTTGCTCCTTGGGAAAGTATGGTAATATTCCAACTGGCCAATCAAATCTGTTATTTGACTTTCAGTGATATGCTTTTTATTTATTTTTATTGGTATTTCACAAGACGAAACAAATATACATTTATTTAGATTACCGATTATCCCAATTCAGTGACATGCGTTTTAAATTATATTTTAATAACCAATAATGTATTATTATTGTTGTTATTAATAAAGACATTTAGCCCATTCTTTTTGTGGGAGGGGGGACGGTTAAGGACCTGGAAAATGGATAGGGGGGCGCTGGCCCAAAAAAGGTTGATAACCATGGATGTAAGGGATTATGTACAGGCAGCTGGTTGTTATCGCAGAAATGAGCCCCGACAGTGTGATCAGGACCCGACGCGAAGCGGAGGGCATATAAGCCTGCTTTTATATGCCCTAAGGGTAAAAATCCTGACTGAGATTGATTTAATTCATGCATGAAAGTGTTACACATTAAAACGTAGAACCGTTTGGCATTAAGGGTTCAATAAAATGAATACCCCAAGAGTTTTCTCTTTCAAAAATGTAAAGCTGTCATTTAATGCTTCTACAAAAATGCTGTAAAGTATGTTTGCTGCCTAATTTGACCATTGTATGGACTCTTGTACAGCTGTCGCAATCATTTTAATGAATTCTTTCATGCAAGTGTGTGTACTTACAGAACAAGAGCTTTGATCGGTCATTAACTCGCTACAAGAATGCTGTCTTTAGTATCACTAGATCCATGTCAAATGGAGTCAGGCACGTATGACTGATACATGCTCGTATAGTCTTACAGACCACACAGAGAGCAAGCGTCTCTTTAATGCCACACACGCATGTCTAACACGCTCGGGGACTCTGGGAAACTAGGCCAAGGTGGGATGCACAGCCTGTCTTGGGCTTGTGTGGAGGGTTTTAAGATAATGAATAGCATTAACTTGTTTGGACGTCATTCGATCATTGGAGAAAAACAAAACCTTGGCTCCTGAGATTTTAGAGAATACAGAAAGGAAGACGGGGAAATCCAGTTGTCTTGAAGGGCGGGTAGTGAAGGACGTTGAGGACGTCCAATGCAAATACGCCCTGTGGCCAGAACAAACCAGGCCAAACCAAACCTAGTTATCTGAGCTGCTCAGCACACTTCAAACACCACAGAAAGTTCAAAACCATTTCTTCTGATCGGCCACATTAAATATCAACAACATGCAGGCGTTTCTTTCACTTTAGTGTCTGTAATGACCCGTAATGCTGGATCACATATGAAGACATGTATTTGTGTCTTCAAGTTTTGGGTGAAGTCATATAGAGGATCCTTTCATCCAAAGTGACTTATTATAGGAGTGATCCATTGAACAGTCAGGGGTTAAAGGGACAGTTCACCCAAAAAGTTTAATTTTGTCATCATTTACTCACTCTCAAGTTGTTCCAAACCTGTATACATTTCTTTGTTCTGATGAAAACAGAGAAAGATATTTGGAAGAATGTTAGTAACTGACAAATCTGGGACATCGTTGACAACCATAGAAGTAATTTGATATTATATATTATTTATAAGAATGATCTTGCTTGCTCTATAAACACCATGCGCTGTGTTAATACCTTGTCTGTGTTTTTCAGTTTTTCTTATTTTCTTCACATTGTGAAAAGTACTATATATTAATTATTTAAGCTAAATATAAAAGTTGCAACATGATAAATCATAAATTCTTATTTTAATATGCTTATTGCTTTTATACCTATAAAACGACATTTAAGTATATGCTAAAGATAATGTAAATATAATATACAGTACATTTGATTTAGGAACAATCATTTTCTTATAAATAAAATTAATTATTTTGTACAAAAGAATAGCCAAATAAAGAACAATCTATTTAATCTGTGAAATGTGTGATTTTTTTGGAGGCTCCATTGACAGAAACGCAATATAATATACATAACAATGTCTTCATAGGTGAATAAAGACCTTACATAATGATACGTTATGTTTTTATCAAAATTACCTTCGAATGACATATTGTTATCCACAGACATTGTGAGTCACGTATGAATTGAGTCAAACATGAAGGGTGACTAATAATAATGATTAAAAAAGAAAAAAAAATCATAAAATATGGAGATTCAGGGTTTCAGAAGGACAGCAGTGATATTAAACATTACATATGTTGTTTTTGTGGCTTTCTTAACATTTTATGCTTTCAGCAAGTAATCTTACCATTTCACCTAGTTAATGTTTCAGGCATAAATCAGTATAAAATGCATCTGCATTTGCCAATCTGATTAGCTTTTCATGATTGTTGATGTACATTTGAAAAGCTCTTATTTTGTACTTTCTTAATGTATCAGTATTGTTTTCTTTCCCTCTTCAAAGAACACGAACGGTCATTATTACCTTTAAACATGAACCTTGCGTAATGTCTCTTGGAAGAACTGAAGGAAATAATAACAGATTTGTGGTTCCAGTGTAAAGCGGCGTGTTTGTCCTGGGTTTTGGCACCGTTTTACTGGCGCTCAGAAACACCAAGACCTGGTTTTGGTAGCTCAGCTTCACAGCGGTATAGCTTGTTTTTCTGACAATTACAATCCAGTATTGGACAGAATCGAGTCTCCTTCACGGTTTGTATTTGGTCTTCTCAATTGCTCTGTAGTTTTCCGTGGTGGCTAGGTGTAGGTTTGATGTTTAGGTTTAATGCTTTTGGCTGAACATATTTTGGTGTAGTACGCTAATGCTAAACAGCCTGTGGTTGCCATTATGGTATTTTTAGGAAAGGTCACAGAGCTGGAGATGTTTGGCTGCAGTGTACAGCGCACGCGTGTGTGTGTGTGTGTGTGTGTGTGTAGAGAGAGGGAAGTATTGAATAACAGAACTCAGGAGTCTGCTGGGTAATTAATATTGTTTTTATACCGACACATCCAGTATTGCCAAAATTCATCTTCAGAGCGGGCATGTACCCTTAGAGAGAGGGAGAGTCAAATATGCCACAGATACCAGCAAATATTACCTCAAGCAACAATCATGTGTAATGTAAGATCTTGCGGTTATGTCAAAGCAACAAAACAAATAGCAGAAAACCAAGAGAAACAGTCAGCGTTTCATTTATCTAAGCACATCTCGTAATGTTTTATTCATGAAGTATTAAGATTACAAGGATGCATAACGAGTGTTGCTTTGCCAAAAAAAAAAGATTATCAAACTATTTTTAAAGCAGTGTTCAGTGTGCAGTGTTTTATGCTTTTTTCTCGCTTATCTTTAAAATTTTAAAATACTTTTTTATGATGTCATGTACAGTAGATAATAGATTCCTGTCTCAACTAATGTTAAGACTTCTCTTATTTAATGCTAAATAGCATTCAATATCATTTTCTTCTCTGCGGAGCTGCGTTATGGATCATATAACATGATATGCACAACTGTGCAGATGCAATGAATAATTCATGGTTATAATGTACAACTTCCTTTGCCATATAATGACCCTGTCATTGGCCATAATGATGGTACGCATGTCGTCATTATCGATGCTTATGTGACTCAGATGTGTTATTATTGGGTCTTATTACTGGGCAGACTGGTATTAGCACCGGTAACCTAAACTAGGTTGTATATTCACACTAGTGTGACAGAGCTATTCCCAGTCCAACAAGACGCACAGACACGCGTCTGCATGTGAACATGATCCTGCCATGAACACAGTCGGGATAATAATATTTGTGTTTTTATATAATCTGACATTTTAGGGGTTTTTTGATAGCTTGAGGAAGTTGGTATTGAAGTTTTGTTAAGGTGTGTAAGGGTGTGAGAAGTACAAATATGTTTTTATAAGAGGAAAACGTCTTGATCTTGTTCCAAGATTGGTTGAATCTTTCAAGGATCTGGGCTGCGTCTGGTCATCTGTTCTGTTTTAAGTTGTTTATAAGTTATAACATTTTATTGAATGTGGTCAGTATGACAATTCTAAACAATGGAATAAAATAAAATAATAAAAAAATATAATATAAAACAATATAATACCGCACCGTACCGTATCATACCAGTCAGGGTTATTATCATACCATAATATAAATATAATATAATATAATATAATATAATATAATAATAGAATATAATATAATATAATATAATATATAATATAATAATAATATAATAATAATATATATAATATATATAATATAATAATATAATATAATATAATAAATTGCACTCTATCATATTGTCCACATTTGGTGAATCATAAATTGGTCGATTCTTTAGTTAAGGGAACAAATTTATATTAAGAATTATATTCAGAAATACATTATTCAAAATTATAAAAAGCTTATTATATCAAAATGTAATTATATATTTTTTATTATGTAAAATATAAATTAAGTAACGTTACACAATTTTTTTGCTTTGCATTTCTAAGATTTTTAGATTAGTTTTTATGCTTGTCTTGAGAACATTTTAATTCAGAATGAATTATTTTTGTACGAGTTTAAAGTTTACTGTTGAATTCTTTGCTGAAGTAAATGTAACAGGTGTCCCCTTTTACATTTTATTTGAAAAGTAAGAAAAAAAGTATTGTAATATTATACAATAACACAGTTGATCAAAGCCGATTGCGAATCATAACTATGTGATAACTGCTTTAACAGATGAAACAGCTAAAAGTGTCTAAATCTGATGTGTACCTCTGGATTTTTTTTACGGTGACCTCTGATGTTCCTGCTTTCTTATTCGCAAAAGGTTAAAAGCAGTTTTTGAATGTTGACGTCTGGCTAAACCACCTCGAAGAAAGTGTCTCGTGGGAGTAAAGGCGGAGGGCCTCTGTACTTCGTCCGCACTTAGATTGGGTTTCAGTGGCCAGGCTCAGGATTTCTCCTCAGGAAACTGGGTCTGATGGACAAAAGTGTAGCCCGTCCCTGGGGACCCGTGTTCCAAAAAGGTTTATATTGTGTTTGCGGGTCTCGCAGGACTGCAGATGTTGGTGGCTGGGCCCAGGCGTGACGGTTGAAAACACGCATACGTATGGTGCAGGATGTGAGCAGAATGGTCAATGTCAGGGAAACGTTCTGTCTTGTGGATGTGGAGACAGGCACCATTGTGCTGGAGCTCATTTTGGGCTCTTTTAATTGACTGAAATGTATCCGAGCGAGCGGTCCAGATGCAGCAGGCAGAATGTTCTGGTACCCGCAGTGTTTATTTAACGTGTCTCTGGCATGAGTGTTGGGTAAATGAAAAGTCTTAAATCAACATTTGATATCGATGACTTCCTCGTGAAAGTTAATGGGCTGTTACATTTAATCGTTAAAGGAACAACTATCCCAAAAATGAAAATTCTGACAGTATTTACTCACTCTCATATTATTTAAAATCAGACGCCTGTTGTTTTTTATCGTGGTAACCTCTGTTAAGTTCCAGAACAGAGGTTTCTTCTAAAGTCATACAATAGCTTTGGTTACATTAAATGTGAGAACCAATAGTGTTTGTCATCAGTGACGTCAAACCTGTGTCAACGTCATTCATACTAATTTTAAAACATGTCAAGATTTCAGAGATTCTGAGTGGAATATTCTTTATATTTAGATCCCTTACACAAAGCTACTGTATTGTCTAAAAACTTGTCCAGCGTTTTTGGTGTGTCCTTCTATGGAAAATAGCTATAAAAATTCCTTCTTGCACTTCTTTTGTGTTTCATGGGAACAATGGCAGCATTAGGGATTTGAACAACGTGAGCAGAGCCGATTCTTCCTATACGCAAACTACGCAAGTTGTGTAGGGCCCCTGCACCAACAGGGGGACCCCTCGAGTACCGAATCAAAAACACTATACTAAACAAGACTTTATTTTTATAACTTGCGGATTCAACTTGAGAGGAATCATTCAAATTTCCTTTTTTAATTCTTTATTTATTCAATAAGTGTGACATATTATTCGGATATCATTCATTGGGCGGCAGGTAATGGCATGCACATGATGAGCTGATATGCGTCTTTACATATGACTACGGCTTTAACCGGAGCTATCCATCTTAAGCGGAAAAAAATGGCAACATTGCAAAGCAAAAGAACAAGGAGGCATGTGTTTTTGAACTACTTTAGTCTTATTTTAGTTTTTGGTCAAATTCAGTATTTTTTTTACAAATTCAGTATTTGTCCACTGTCATGAAGTTGGCTTGATATTGGACGTTTGACATTCGTGAATTTTGGGACCGTCTCCAAAGTTACATACACGTATAATATATAGGGAATGACTTACAGCACAAAACCAGCTGTACAGTGTTCATGTGGGTGTCTATAATGGGCTATAATGCACACCTTTTGATTTTTTTATACTGCTATGTATTTTTGCCATGTATTTTAAACCCATCTACTAGATAGGTTCATACAAAAGATATACGATTATTTAAAGTCTTATAGCATTTACAGAGAATGGCCCAAAGCAGGCCCAAAACCAACTACAGTGTTCATACGAGTCTCCGCTATGCACACCACTGCAATCCACTGCATTTGGTTGCCCATGATAATATGTCATTTTTAGTTTGTGCCATCACCTTAAATGCATGACTTATGTGTTTTCGTATGAGTAGTAAAACACTCCACATTTTCATGTTATAGTTTTTTTACAGCTCATGGTTTGTTTCAGTGCCACGTGTTACTTGTCAATCAAAATTAAAAAAGTAATTTAACAGTTTAATGTTTTTTTGTCTTTCAGAATTTTTGTTTTTGGGTGAACTATCCTTTTAAATATATGACTAACTATGATTTATGTATTTCTTTTTTTTATCCATCATTGGATATTAATCACATTCTTATCTTTTGACATCTTGTTCCTGCATTTAACCAAACAGCCGTAGCGCTCAAAATAATGGCTGAATTGTGTCTTACAGATCCGATGACCACGTGGAATCTCCATTGAGTCTTACCAATGACCTGTTCCCACACAGAGATCCACGGAGCACAGATCGCTCAGTTGTCATCTCTCACTGAGTTCAGGTGTCGGTGTTGAGGTTGGTCTTGTGAAATGCTCCCCTGCTGGTTTTCCCACTGAGTGCTAATGACCCAAGAGCTCTTACAATAACATTAGTGCTTCTTCACATCTTCACACACACAAGCTGCTCTGATAGTTTTACCACTCCTGCTGCTGCTGTTTACTGCCACTGTTTTTCAGAAAGGCCAGTGTTTCCCTGTCTGTGCAAATCATCACCACAACACCTGCTCGAACGCCTACACGGTTGTGAGAATTACAACATTACTTTTCTGTTTTTTCTGGATCATGTTAAAGCATTTTACAGTGAAAAGCAAGTTATGTTCAGTATACAATGACTTTTGATCCGACACTAAGACATGTGAAATACTTTGAATCATAAAGCACATGTCCGACCATCAATATTCTTTCTAATGTTCACTGGAATAGCTTTCACATGGCATTGTGATATGTTAAAATTACCAGCATGCTTTGCAGCATGAAACTAAACAGTATAACTAAATGTTAGTATTTCCTATAAAATTGCTACATAGTAAATAAGTATACTACAGTATATACTACAGTTTATCAATTTTCTATAGTTAAAGGGACAGTTCACACAAAATAAAAATTCAGTCTTAATTTACTCACTCTTGAGTTTTTCCAAATCTGTTTACATTTTAACTGATGAACAAAGAGAAAGATATTAGGAAGAATGCTTGTGACCAAACAGTTCTTGAACACCATTGACTACCGTAGTAGAAAACATTACAATGGGGGTCAAAAGTGCCCCAGAACTGTCTTCTTTTTACACAATCTTCAAAATATCTTCTTTTGTGTTCAACAGAATACAGAAATGCATAAAGCAATTGCTCCTACTATGGTAGTCAATGGTGTCCAAGAACTGTTTGATTACAAGCATTCTTCCAAATATGTTTCTCTGTGTTCATCAGAACAAAAAATATTATTGTGTACAGATTTGAAACAACTCGAGGGTGAGTAAAGAAAGATACATTTTTTGGGTGTACTCTTCCTTGAGTACTATAGAAAATATAGTATACTAGTACGATACTAGAAAAGTACTATAATATATTACAGTTTACTAGAGTTAATACACAAATATACTAGTATTTCATGTGGAAAGTTCTGTAATGAATGCTTTGCTCTTTGCTGACTTTATAGATACTTGATTTATTTTGTTGCTTTTATTTCTCTATTTGGTTTGTTGTGTGGTAGCGTAAAAAATCATTTGGCTCTGTCGATATAGAACAGTAGCTGTAATCCTATTGTGGTAAAGTAAGTAAAAGTGAAGAAAAATACAAATAAACCAGCACATTTATATCTGGAATGCAATCACAATCGTACACTCGCAGGGTACACATTCAGTTTGATTGTAATGGGAAAATTGGTCACATTACATCACTGCAGACGGAGTGAAAGGCAGAAAGAAAAACGGAGAGAGAGTGTGTGAAAACAGACCAGCTCACCCCTGCTGTTAAGTACTGCCACCTGTGCAATATACAAGCACTTTCTCGAGAGAGAGAGAGAGAGAGAGAGTCCTACCACTCCCTTTTTAAACACCTCGTTGATTTAAAAACAATAACAGTGTGATTTGTATCCAGGGACTGATTTTCCGCGTCCCACAGCTCATTCTGTTAATTCACCGTTCAGTTATGAGCTCTACTTTCCACTGAACTTTCCCCTCATTCGTGGAGACTCATGTCACACTCCCGCTCTGCTGTCTGACGTTAAACGTGGTTACAGTATGAATGTAATGGGATGTGTATTCGGTATCCCACACTTGACTTGATCTTCAGTTTCCAGTGTGGTGCTGATGTAACAGAAACAATTGACAAGTGACATGTTACATGACTTATTATTAAATCAACTTATCTTATATATTAAGATATATTTGCCCAAAATTGGATGAAATGTAAAACATATCCGTAAAAATAGGGCACAATATACTGTATCAACATCTTTAAAGTTGTTTTACCTGTATTTTACATTTTGCACTGCATTAAATTGCACTTGAGCATTAACGGAAATGTCCGTAAAATAAAGGATAATGAACCGATCATTTTCTGCCGTTACTTTATACGTTATTTTACGGGATTTTGTTTACAGTGTAACCATTTTAGCATTTTTTTCAAATATGGCTATTATTGTTTTACTCATTTAATGATTATGAAATTGTTTTGTAGTTTTTGCTTTTCATAAAGGCTTAAAAAGTCATTGTAAAAGAAAAAACTATGATGCTGATGTTAAACAATGTCCTGGATGATTGACTGTCAGCCAGCCTTTACTGTGTGTGTGTGTGTGTGTGTGTGTGTGGCCAACAACAACCAAGTTCTTCTGGATAAAGCATTAACTCCATCACATTCATCTGCACCCCTCTCTACTCTTCTGCCTATCTGCCTTGTGTTTTACCTACAGTGACTACTGTAAAACATGCACATATTACATGTCCATTATTTTGTATAAACAACAGGTCTGGACACACGCTGTTTCCTTATCACTGTTTTTCATATTTAATGAAACATTTAAATTGTTAAATTAAATGGTTGAATGAAAGAGTTCTATGTTAGCTCTTCAATGAAGCCACCAATTTCTGAACCCTATCTATACAAAATAAATGTATCAGACATTTTTTTAACATTAACTTTGGTTAAAAGTATCTGAATTATTAAATGTTAAATGTTCCTGCACATTTGTTTTTGTGTATATTCACTGATGAACATAGAATATCATTGACTAATTTCATTAAATGAAATATCCTCATGCCCTCATGTCTGGTTCTAGATACATTTACGTAGAAGTAGAACGTCAAATGTTTATTCGCAAGAACTGACATGTACTACACTTACACAAACACACACTTCTACTGCTGTCACAGCATCTCATTTCCTTCTCAAACTTTCATTTCACTCATCCCATTGCATAACTATTTCCTCTTCCATCCTCTTCTTTGCACTGTCATAGCAGATAATGTTGTGTTTCTTGTGTAATGCAATGCAGTGAAATGATTTATTTTCTTTATGTTTTAAAAATAGACCTAGCTTTATCACGAATACTGATCAGATGTCATAAATATCGAACACAATGAAATGTCCACCCTATTCTGGTAGGAGGAACAAGAAAACATTGACCTGCTTTTCATGCTGTGCCACAGACAAAAGGTCATCGACTGAAGCCTGATGGTCCAGTACAGGAAGTCCTCGGCAGGACACTACAGTAACCCGAGTGACTCACGCTTCTGTTGTCATGGTAACATTGAGCCTCTTCCTGTGTTAGGATATCCTGTAACAGAGGTGGAGGATTTGGAGAGAACATGTGACTGGTATTATCAACAGGATAAATTATTTTTTTTATAGTTCATTTTATTTTGACTTACTATTTTAAATTCGTACTACATTCCTAAAAAGGCTCCTACAAAAGTAGCAATACCAGAGAAAAACTATTTTTTGCTTTCTCAAAGAATAATAAGAACAATTTATTTTTCTTACATTCAAATGAACATTTTGTGAAATGTAAAAAAGTTACGCCATAAATGGTACTATAGCATAGCTAAGCAATTTTTTTGTTGTTGTTTCTGTAACTTATATAAATAATTTGTTAGCAAAAACATATGAAGAATTAATTTGCAAAACAGGGTACTGTTTCTAAAAAAGTTATTTTAAAAAATGTTTTTGATGATGGATTCCAAGTAATATTAATCAAACTGCAGTTGGGTTGTTTTGATTAATAAAAAATATACAAAAAACAAACACAAAAACATCGTAACATAATAAAAACATGATTTTTGAACTTTTTTAATAACAGAGTTAACTGTTTTTACAAATGAACTCTTCATGTGCTGCCATGACTTATCACATCATTTTACAGTGGAGTCAATATTCACAACGTTTTCATTTTTGGTGAACTATTCCTTATTTGTCCACTGTTTAATATGTATTTGTGTGTCATAAACTTTTCAATGAATTAACAAGCCATAAACAAAAGAACTTATAGTACATTCGTATAAACAAAAACGCACAACAGTGTTGACCTTATTAGTTTTTTCTTAGGCCTTTTGACCATGTTCTGTGACAGTGCAGTCCTGAACCATCTCTTATTTCCCATCATTGATTGACGGACTTCCTGCTATAATAAATAGACTATAACTGCTCTGGATGGATAAAGGAGGATATTTTTCTTTTTCACATGCTGCCCTTGTGTAGCATTTTACATGGACTCTCAGATTAAATATCTGGTCCATTTCTGCCTTTTCCAAACAGACCATCACATCAGACTAGTTTTGGTCTTTAGTTCCATCCTCAAGTTATGATCATTGGCATGTGATTGTGAATTTAGGAGTGCTGTCTCAGTGAATTACGGTGGCATGGCAAGCAAAACATACCAGGTTGAAACTAAATTTATATTCCCTGCCCTGTTGCGTGTCTCATAAAGGTTAAAAGTTAAGGTGGATACGGAAGGACATGTTTTACACTGCAGATATGATCCATTAAAAAGGAAATGCTTTTCTGCACAGGCTGACAGCTTTTTAAAGAGATCCAAATCGAATGACCCCAGGTTACGCTTCTAGTGCGTAGAAATACCCTTCTCTCCAGAATGAGGACAGCTTTTAGTAGAGCCAAGCTTTTTTCCTGTTTACATGTCAAGGTTATAGGGTCTGCCACAGGAACGATGGACGTTTATGGGAAAAAAATATTGCATATTCATTTAGCACAGCTACGCTAATCCACATTAATATTGGGAGGGTAATAAACAAACTCATTTTCAATCAGAATAATAATTTCCTGCTATATTTTTCATCCTGGAATTAGGAGAGTTCATGGCCTCATGTGTACAGAATTATATTGATAGAGGAAATGAATCTGAGAGAATTGTGTTTGTGTTTTGACAATATGCGTGCGTTTATAGAAACCATGCATTAAAAACATATTTTAAGTAAACATCATTTTTTAAAACAGCATTAAGCCAGATTTCTTATTTCCAAGAGTAATCGGTTTAATAAAGATTTAATGATGTTTTATAGACTTGGCTGTGCAATTCTTTGTAATAGACTGTTCTGCCATCTCATAGAAATGGTTTGGGAGAGTGATGTGTTTGGTGGCTAAATGAGGAAACTTAAGTCTATTTGTCTTAGTAAACATTTTCCGAAGATAAGCGTAGCCCTCGCCCGGGTAATGAAAACCAACAGCCTAATATATCATGTTTTCTTCCAAATTAAATTTCAAATGAGTTTGCGTTGACGAATAGGATCAGGGTCAGGCTTTAGAGCCATATTAACACTCTTATGTGTAAGTAGCAATGCTAATGTCACAATGTATTGTTATGTTTGTATTTATTTGTTTGTTTGTTTGTGTGGGAAGCAATATCATTCAAGCAATTTAAATATCATTGCTGTCCTTACGAAACCTTCTATTAAAAACTGTGTTGTTAAAGTTGACAAGCACTTTTTAATACTATTTATAGGTTGGATATTGCAAAACCGAGGAACAAACATAAATGGTGACTAATAAAACCAAATATGGAGATACAAGTTTCTGTAGGACAGCAGCGATATTATTCTAAATATGTCTTCAAAGCATTAATCTAAATTAAATTGTATATTATATTTCATATTAAACAAACAATTATCCAGTTATTCTCCACTTAGAGCTCTATTATAACACCATATTTATTTTCTATAATAAAACAATTTTTATTTATTATATAATCATAGTCATGTCGTTCGGATCATTCTAAGTTTTACTTTGCCTTCTCATATACTGCACACAATCACTACAATACACTTCTATATCATGCGATCAGAAAGGTTATGTTAGCACTGTTCCCTCACAGCAAGAAGGTCCCCGGCTTCAATCTTTTATTGCTATTCTTTAACAAAACAATGAAAATACATATAACAGACTCATGCACCCCCTCACCTAAAGATGAACAATCACATGGATTGTCTATGTCTGGGTCTCATGCTAATCACAGCCCCTCCCTTCACACCACCATCAGCTTTCACCTGCAAAATCTCACATTACACTCACAGGCATATATCATTTTCATTCAATGCAAATTAAAATTTAATGTCTCACATTATTATATTACAACCACAATTTACTGTGGGAATATATGCAGACATTTCTCAACAGCTCAGTTTGCCCCTTTCCATTAATTCTGCACGAATATGAGCAAACACACCATTGTTTGTTCTGTCATAGTACAACGTTTGTGGTTTTTACATGGAGAGAATAATATTTTCTGTCCCCTAACTCAACATATAACCACACACACCTTTTTGCATTTTTTTATTCTCCATAAAGACATGAATGATTGTGTTTATTAAGCCATTTTGCATGTTACTTTACTCAAACCATCACCACCACACACACACACACACACACACACACTATTGAGGGTGTGATATTAATCCCAAATTCAAGAGCGTGTGTGTGTGACATCATTCTGTCCTCAGGTGGGGTTATAACATCATCGACCCTCGAGACCTTTAGCTCAATTTAGATCTGTAACTAGGAGGGTCTCTCATCTTTGTGTGTTTCACTGTGTGCGAGGGAAAGCGATACTGCAAACAGACACACACTTTCATGGGTTTCATTCTCATCCGGTTCATGTCTGTATCTCATAGGATATCCGATGGTATAGACTGGCTCTCAAGACTTATTTGTTCTGTGTCTTCCCAGGACCAGCCCTTCTCGTGAGTCAACATCAGCTGTGAGTTTAATCTCATACATTTCCCCATTGTCTTATAGATTGATTCTGTTTTGCTCTCCTGTAGCTTCATTTTACCCTGGTTACAAAGCATTAGTGAATGCAGGTGTTGAACTCACTCACAGTGTCGACGATTTGGTAAATCCAGGTGTTATGAAGGTGGATTATGCTGGAATATCCAGACACAAGCCCTGCAGGCAGTCTGGCCGAGAGTAGATTGTGTATTGAGACCTACAATAATAGCAAGTGATGCTCATGTGTATTATCATAGCTCAGGTGAAAATATTACGTTAGGGATAGTATCCATAATAAATAGACACCGGTTAGCCAGAGTGTTCAACTCTGTTTTAGTGAACTTATTGTGGAGTGCCTTAGGAAAGTTTTGAGTGTAAATTCTGGAGATTTCTCTGAAATGTGAAATGATCCCGAAAGCTCACATAAATGTTGGAATGCGTGAACAGAACTCAAAGGTGGTTTTGTTTCTTATTGAGCAGAAATGGAGAAAATCTTACACCAGGGAAAAAGGAAAAGTTGTAGTATCTGGTATTTTGTGTAGGTATGGTATCATACATTCTCATGGGAAGACTGGTACAGTATTAAGGATAAAATTTATTGTGATAAAATTGACTAGTTTTCATGTGTCTTGTCATGCCGTCAGTCTTTCACGTTGCTGTTGGATGACTTGGTCACTCCTGAGGTTTGATTTTGTTGAAATTCAACAGACAATGGACTAGAATGGCCACAATACATCTAGAAATGCTGATTAAATGAACATTTGAAATGGTCTCTTCCTTTTTTTTTCAAGGCTGTATATATACATATGGGTAGTTGACAAATATATTGTAAATGTGTCCTATGGTGTGGCATCAAAAATATGTTTATATAATTCCACTATTATTGTTCAATAAAGATAAAATAATTGTATGAGTGATTCAATAGTGGGGGAAGTTTAGGCTGCCATTTAATAGCCTATTATATGCTTTTTAGCATGTGACAACCTGCCCCACTGCTCATAAAAAACACAACAGTTGAAATCAAACTTTGTTATATAGTTCATTAAAATGATTCTGTTTTATGAGAAACCAACATATAATACGTTATATTTACTGAGATGTGGTGACAAGGTCCACCCATGACAGCTATTCCCAGTCTCCCTTTGATGCACTCTCTATACATATTTATGAGATAAATAACCAATTCTTCTGCGTATATGCTTCCTGTAGGTCAAGGTAATTATACAATTTATTTTATTCCGCGTGTCTGAAATGCAGCTGGACATTGTCCGCCCGTCATGCATATTAAGTCAGTTAATGTAAATGCGGTGGTGATTATCTCAAAGAGAGATGTTTTTGCTGACAGACAGCACGACTGTTCATTTCACTCCAGAGGGACTAGTTAAGGGTGAGTGTGCTCACTCATGCCCGCTGGCTCAATTCTGGCCCATTAGGCAGAAATACATATCTACCAGCTGTTCAGATGTTTGAATGTGTGTGTCATTGCATGCTTTTAATGTCCAACGTTCCCTTTGTGCATTGCTGTTCAATTAAGAAGGAAAGACGGTTGTTCGTTGCGCTGTGGAAATATGTCTGACCTTGCTATCCGATGGACTTAATGTTGACAAATGTCCCGTCCGCCTCTTTCAACACAGACTGTGTTTAAACCGCTGCTCTGGCAGATAGCTGTCAGGGGACGTAACTGTACTGGGTTTCAAAGACTTCACAAAGACTTTATAGACTCACTGTCTTAACAGAGAATACTTTACAGAGGTGATGTAACGAAAGCAAAAATACTTATAAATATCTGTTGGACAATTTCACACATTTTAAAGTTAAATTAAGCCATGCACTATTGTATCATTCTGTTTGATTTTAATGTTTTGGTTTGTTTTAAACGTATGGTTTGGTGGAAAAGAGACAAACCCAACCATTGGGTTAAAAATATAGAAAATATCCACATTTGATCCAACCATGGGTTAAAACAAAACATCGCATTTTTTCGACTGTAGAACTTATTTATTTAGTTTAGATTGCTCATAAGTATCATATATACAGTAAACAGGGGGCTGGACAATGCTGGAATTCAGTATTTGTTTATGTGATCCAAGGCATTTCTTGAGTATGTTGGATGGTTGCTAGCCATTTTATGAAAGACGGTTGTTTGCTGTTCCCAATGACCCCAATTACAGTTCTCTATGACAGTGTGGTCCACAGATGATTCCAGTCCACCTTTAATGTAAGATCGATGGAGTTTTGTGTCCACACCGCTTAGAATGAGCTGTCCAAAGTTTAATACCAGGGGTATTATAAGAAAAGTCATTCAATGCTAAGTCAATATCATTTGGGTAAAACCTTTGCATGACAAAGAGTGTTATGCATTAGTTCCCACCAACAATGTCATGAAGTTAATGTTGGTCAAACATCCCTACCGCAGAATTCAGACGCTCTGCTTGTGTTTTCCATGTGTAGATTTATAATGCAACATTACACCTTTCATTAGCTGGAGCTGACCGCTAACATGTGGCCATGAGGCCAAGAGGGCTTTACTTTGGACATAACTCCACTTGTAAAACTCGATCGCTTTCAAGGAAGAAGGTTCTCGAAGAGGTTTAGATAAACATATTACAGTCATCTGCTTGGTGTCAGGTCCGGCTGATTGATTTTCACAATGCAAAGTTGATTTATAAAATATAAGATGCAAGCGCTATACTGGAGATTTTATTTTGTGAATTAGCCAAATTGTGAAGTTTTTTTTGGGTATGGACTTCTAAAAATCTTTTGCCTGCATCAGCACAGCTGCTCCTAAAGCATTAATTGATTTATTCCACTCATTTTTTTTGTGTGAAATTTTACTAAAATTAATTCAAATTAAAGATATTCATAGAAACGAATTGCAGCGGTATACATTTAATGTGCGTCCTTTGCATGGTTTATTAATATTATGCATGGATGTTGTACGCATGGAGTCACTTAAACTATTTCATGTAATTGCTTCCACTTTTCTTAAATGGCACATGGGTAGTTGCACACATGGGTAATTGATTCGTAACAGGAAAAGACCTTTGGTTTGTTGTCGAAAGTATGTTGCCTGTCTCCTCGTGCAGAATGCGTTGAGTTGTGTTACTGAACAGTGAGCTAATGACCACTGTGGTTTCTGTCAGGATGGAGAATTGCTCTGGAATGGTTGCTGACAGCTGACTACTGCATTGCATGTGTTTGAAATTCAGCTGCTAATGAGCTTACAAAAGAGCCTGTCTGCAAAGTAAGATGCATTGCGGTTTCATATTAAACAAACGCACACGTTTATTAGTGGAGAAATTATTTTTATACTAATATTATATTTAAATATGTGACCCTGTCAGTGAATTCTATAAAGTCTCAAAGTCGAATTCTGCGATAAAGTTTTATCACAAGCATTAATTTCACTGTGATTTCAACCTTTTCAATGATGTTACTCAATCAATATAGATATTAACCTTATATTTTCACGGGATGTCATGGAAAGTGATTTTTTGTAGAAAACAGGAAATAAACAAAAAACTTTAGTTGGCTTTTCACAGACAAGTTCACATGTTTTGTTATTTTGTAGTTATGAATGTGTAAAGTCATTATAAGCAAAATATTATTAAAACTTCAAGAGTATTTATTATATTTCAATCAGAAGATGCAAATCATGTTTGTTTGGCAGTTAATTCTACCAAAAAAAAAGACAAGTTGATTTATAAAATATAAGACACAAGCACAGCAGGAAATTCTTTCTGCATGCAATGTGTGTAAATCTAAACGCAAAACTTTTTATAACTTTGAGAACAATGCAGAATACAATGTATTTTTTGTTGGGAACATCTAGACATAACTTCTTTAAGAAATCTTTACGAAATATAATACCACAAACATTGCCAACTTTGTGATGTTTTCCTTGAACGTGTGGTGAAAAAACTACATGGCTCTGTCAAAATGATGCTCTTGATGTGGAGGTTTAGTTTCGTGGGCAGCTGATTTATTTGCAATTGATTCACAAATAAATTCAACAGTATTTATACAGCATTTTAATAGTTAACCAGAATATTAAATAAATAAACAATTTCAGCTTTATGACATGAATTTGACAGTTCTTAAATCCACATTCTTTCACTGAGAATATTTCTTTCACTATACTTCATTGTTTTATCTGTGGGAGTTTTTCCGTAAGCTTAATAGAAGACGAAAAGTATTTCATCTCCACACGTGTGCCACTAAAAGCACAAGCTTTGCCATTGTAGAGTTTTTGAGTCTCTATCTCCAGGGTCATCTGAAGGAACGCTCAGATTTCCAGTCATCCACATTTCCAGTCTGCCTGAACAAATGACTTCCTTTAAAACATCTCATACCTGCTCGAGCCACAGCTCCTAATGGCTCTACCAAACACAGCCGTACTGCTGGAATGCTTCTGCACATGCTGGGCACAAAAATCCTCCATGTGGAATCTTAATGACTAAATCCATGAAGCATATCTTGCACCTGATTTTAGGTCTCGTTTTGGAAATAAGATAATCGTATTATATTAATGAGGACGTTTAAAGTACGTTTAAAGAACCAGTCCTGTGCTTTTTTCATCCGTATAAGATGACGTAGAAAGACTTGCTAATGGTAATTAAGTAAAATTACAAAAAGTTCAAATTAAAGTGGTCTCACGCATTCTAATAGCACAATTTAGAAAAGTTAGACAACAACGGTGGAAAAGCGCTCAATATTTCTAAAGAATCAATTAATCGTCATGTTAATTTCAGCATTAATATATTTTTTATTAAGTTGTACGAAAAAGAATAATAAAATAGTATAATTTAGCTTAAAATTATTGACATAACTTTGTGAAAATGTCCAATCATTTAAAGGAAAAAAATTGAAATGACTTTTAAAGCTAATGTGATTGTATCTAAATTTAACGCAGCAAAATAGTAAATGCACAATGATATAACATGAACAAATAAATAACATTATTAACAACATTAACAATAAAATGATTACATTTTTTTTTTAAAGTATATTGCTCATTGTTAGTTTATGTTAGCTAATGCATTTACTAATGTTAACAAATATAGCCTAACTGTATGGTGTATTTTTATATTTTTTACTGTATTTTTACTGAGGTTGTCATTTAATTGAACATTCAGTTGCATTGGGGTAAGTGTATTCTGTAAAAACATTCCTAATAATTATGTTAAATATTTAAATTTGCCATTGATCTTGTTTCTTGACATAATAAAAATGTTTCATAAACATGTGACAAAAGTGATATACTGTGCGGCATTTCAACCTCAGTAAATGTTGTAACATATATATATTTTATATACATACATTGGTATCATTTATCGTATTCCCACCGCCATCATGGCCTTAAATTGCTTATTGCTTTAGATCACCTCCCCCCCACATTCCTTATGCATATGTCTCTAAGACCCCCTCCCCTTTCTTTCTCTCTCAATCTCTGTGTCAGAATGATATAGCAGATGCATTGCTGGGTTTTCTTGCTGCTATATAACCCTGCAGGTAGCCCTCTTTCCGCCCCTGCTTTTGTTTGCAAACTGTGTGCGAGTATCAGATTCCTCTTGACAGGATGCAGTGAGCGTGGAGAGGGTGGCTGGTTCCGGGGATGTGCAGCCCATCTCCGTGGGCCCTCATATCTGGACAGAGGAGGGTCAGTCTGGGGTGACTGCTCTCCAAAGCCCGAGTCAAAGCCAGGTTCTGGCTCTGTGTGCCTGACTTCACCCAGAATGACCTCCAGTGTCCCTCTTTTGGTCTCTCCACATGATCCGGAGATGTTAGCGGAGCTAGCAGAAAATAGCTTGTCAATGTGTCTTCCTCCGTCTATTGTGGCATCGATCACTTTTGCCATCTGCTCAGCTTTGGTGGTTTACAAGCCACTGTGAGAGAAAATGTGACCATTTTCTGGGTTAATTTACAGTAACCCAACAGCTGGGTTTGTCCTTTTTTGACCCAACGCTGGGTTAAAAATAACCTATGTTTTTTACAGTGTACTTAAAATTAATTTGAATACATGTCATTTCTTAGTATAAAAAATTGTGTGACATTTATTTTAAAGGAAAAAAAAGCACTTGCACACTCATCAAGGAGCACGTTAAATAAGTACATTTAAAAACGTGTCTAATAAAGTGATGCTAGTTTTAAGAAAATACTTTATTTTAACGTGTCATACATTTAAGCGTGGCTGGAGTCTCAAAAAGTATATAAAAAGTATCAAAAAGTGTAAAAATGTAGAACATGATTGACAAGATTTTGTGAAGTTGTCATTTTAGATAAAACAGTCAGGTTATCAGAAAAGCATAAAGCTCTTTCAAAAGTTGTCGTTTTAGCAGGAAGCGCTTATAGCACTCTTAAGTTTGCTCAAGGTTTTTCAAAACGACAGGAAAGATGTCTTACTTGAACAAAGCATGAGCTCATTAAAACACTTCATTACCTAAACGCAGAGCAGCAGACAAATGAAGATAACAGAGACGAATGGCTTATTAAGATAACAGTAATGAATGTCAAATTAAATTTAGATAAGGACAATTGAATCATCACATTCCATCATTAGAGTGCTACTGTCATCAAGAACAATTGTGTACATTTTCCATTCATGCGTACTTACTGTATAGTCAAGACAACTTAATCGCTCTCGTTCTCTCTCTCTAACTCCAATGATTTCATACTAAAGATTTTCTTATATTCCAGCTTTTTGCATTATAATGTAAACTAGATTTGCCCATGCAGAGTCATTGCTGTGGTGCTAGAGGGATGATGGAGGTTGCCAGGTTGATATGCGGTTGCTAAGGTTTGCAGTCTGGACCGTTTAATGTTAAACCCCTAAGCAAGCACCAATTCCAAAAACGTTTTAAGACATTTTGATAGAAATGAGAGAGACCACTGTAGGGGGAAGTGCATGGAATGTAAGCATGGAAAGGGTCGGACCAGGTCTCATCGCGTGAGCTCCTAACAACCTCCTCACGTAACCAAACTTCAATTGGAGACCTTGAGACAATAGACAGGCATCGTGACCCACTTAATGTGAGCTAAGACGCGCTGTTCTTGGCAAAGTTCATGAGATGGGGAGCAGTCTGGGGACAGCAGATACACAATCTCTCTGATCCATTATGCAGCAGTATGGTAGACTTCATCGAGCTGCCGGTGAGCAGGACAACATTTCTAAAGCTTTGGATCTTGTTTGTTTAATTGCAAAAATTTGGCAACGGGGTCAAACGCAGTACCTCAAAAGATGAAAGCTTGCAATCTCAGTGTCATGCAAATCAATCTTCTTCAGATGAAGGGATAAAAAGCTATTTTGGGAAACTGACTCTGTCGTCATGCAACCTAATGAAATGCTTTTCATGGTCCACTTCTCAGTTTCTGTTGTCTTTGTACTCATTTATTTTTTACCAGAACTTTCTCAGTGGTGATGGGTACATCAAAAGAAAACAGGAACAATTTGTTCCCGCATCTGCCTTCATTGATTGTTCTCAATGAGCTGGGCTCATTCAGAATTTGGAGGGGTCAAGGGTGCTTCTGTTTTCTGTTACCCCCACTCTTACTGAGAGCTACTTTAGCGCAAAAACATTCTCACACATGCTGGTGTAGGGCGGTGGTGCTCAATCATTTGGTTTCATCACCCGGAATTTATATTGAACATCAAATAGTGATACTTTTAATACAAGTATCAGGGTTGTACAAATAAAAAGAATAAAGAATGACCTCTTTCAATTGAAGTCAAACCGGATCTAATGAGCATTTTTAACTATTTTACGAGGTGGCTAATTCATATGAATTTGTATGTTGTGAGTCATACAAAAATGTACGATTACTCGAAAAAGCAAATCTGAAGCCCCGACCCTAAACCCAACGTCACTGCTGCGAAAGCAAACATACTAAAATGTACAAATGAGATCCTTTGAATTCATACAAATTAGCCAAAATGAGCCACATCGTGCCGTGAGATTGTGTTAAAGTCTCAATTTGAATTAAAATATGGCCACACTCCATAAAAATAATAAATATGAAATAAAATGAAGCATGAAATAAAAGCTTAATTTATCCTTTTTAATGAAATATAACATTTATTTAAAACTTGCATATTTTTTTAATACAGTTAGTGTATTACTATAAAATACATCAACTCAAAATATGGTAGTTATTAGATAAGTAAATTGAGCAAATTTAGATTTTTTTATTTTTTTTATTGGCTCATTTAAGTTTTATTAATTTAAGCAACAGACTGATTCGATAAATGATAATTTGCAGTTGTGTTGAGTCCTACATTTTTTCTAACAAAGCTACAAATTTAAGCTATTTAAACTTTAAGTCTTTAAGGTTTGTATTGATGATGTACTATCAATAAAACATTTTTATTCATAAAATGAATAACGCTTTTATACATTTGTAACATTTTAAAGTTATTTTCAAACTGAAATTCTGAATTCTGTTGCCACTTCATTTCAAATTCAGTTCTGAATAGCACAAAACCCTGTTTTACATTTAGTCATTTAGCAGACGCTTTTATCCAAAGCAGTAAGACAAAGAGTTTTGTTTGAGCCATGTTACCAACTGACACGTGAAATTCTGCTAAAATCTGTAATGTTTGATTGGAGAACAACCTTTAATGTCAACAACAAAAGATATGTGATGTATTTTATTATCCTAACTATGCATAAATAGGTGATTTGTTGAGAACCACTGGGTCAGAGCACAGCTTCTCTTGTCACCGCCCGGTGCCCGATCAGAATGTGAAGAGGGTGTGGGAATGCAGGAGACACACAAAATGCAATGTATGCATGCATGTTTGTGAGCATGTTGTTTGTCATTGCGGTAAACAGGTTACTAAACCAAGGGGCCTCTTCTTTGAATGGTAAATCAGCTTGGCTGTCACGCAGATACAACAGTATGTAGAGTAGATGAGCAGATTGAAGTTTCCACTCTCTCTCTTTTTCCTTTGCTTAATTCTTATCTCTCTCGTTCTCTCTCACTTGTCGTGAATGGGTCCTTTCTCACACTGGCGCTGGGACACTTGGCTTGCAGTTGCCCGCTAATGTGGCATGAGTTTTTCGGTGGGGCATTAAAGGGATGGCTCAGCTGACCCTTCGATAAGCTCCATCAACTTTTGGCCACTGTTTCTTGCTTTTTTGATAAGCTTTACAGAACATCCCATTGGAACCAATTGGACATTTCCGTAAACAGCGTGATTTTCTGGGAAATTTGTTACCAGTGGATTAATAAAGGATAGGATTTTACACTATTTTTGGGTAAATAAAATACAAATTTAGAAAACAGTACCCTATTTTTGGATAATAATATGGATAATAACAATAATATATTGGCAATTTTTTTAATAAAATAGAAAATAAATGAAGGAATGAATGAATAAACAAAAAACGTTCAAAAATTTTATCATATTGCTTATTTTTTAATAATAATATTAATATGAAAATGTGGTTAGATTTTTTAATAAAATAAAAAATAAAATAAAATAAAATGCATTTGCAAATTTGACCCTATATATCTTTGAATCATTATTATTTATAATAAATAATGATAATGATCTGACAATTATATATTATTTTTGAATATTAAATAAAATAAAATATTAAATGCTTTCACAAACTTTACCCTATTTTTTTCAGAATAATTATTAATAAAAAGAATAAATAATAATATGCCAATGTATAACAATTACTGGTTGGTCAATAACATTTTAAGGTGGGGCTTCACATAGGGTCTGTTTGTGCGGGGTCCTGATGATGGAGGGGTGGGTGGGGGTAATACTCTTACCATATTACACACATCAGTTGATCTGTCAGGAGAAAGTGTTTCTACTTATCAGGTGTGTAATCAGATAGCAGAGCTGTGCATGTGTGTGTGTTTTTATACTGTTTCTCCTCAGGGTAACAGGGTATTTTGCAGTCAGGTGTGGGTCAGAATGTGTGGCATAGTTATTCATCTTGCTTCCTCTGTTATTGTTTTCTTTACAGGGCAAATTCCAGAGCTTATACCTTCGTGTTGCAGCAGTTAAGGATTTTCAGGTAAAAATAACACTGCGCGAGTGGGTTCAGGGTTCGAGGTTTACCAGGGTTAAGTGGCTTGGCTGATATGGTCTCCATGAATGGGGGCTTAAGACTACCTGGAAATGTTCAAATTCCAGATTGAATTAGGTAGATGCTTTCTCAAAGCAATTCTAGTAACATTTAAAGGAATAGTTCACACAAAAAGCAAAGTTCCTGTGTTATTTATTCACCTTCATTGAACTCCCGACCAGTTTGTGTTTTGAAGAATAAATCATCTTTATTTCCACATAGACCCAGAGATGGGTATATTTGAAGTTTCAACTTAGTATCAAAGGTTTCTCCTTGAACAAATTAGAAGAAAAATAAAAAAGAATTTATTTTCTAAGGTCTTAAATGTATATGGGTACAATAATAGATATTTGGGTAACGTTTGAGGTCATAATGAGCTCTTCAATAATATTGACGTTTGCGTGTAGACTTGACAAATCTGAGCTCAGTTTGTGACATTGTTGAGACATTTGTGAGTCTTTTTCTCAGGAGAAATGTCTGATATGCAAGAGACTTAAAGATGGGGATACACAGGCAGTTTCTTCCAATCTCAAATTAGTCTTGAGTACCTATACAGTAGTATTGCATACGTCGTATCTCCGAAGAGTATTTAGTTTGATCAAATTTATGAAAGAGAGATTTGATTATTTATGGAAAAAGATGAGCTGGAAACAGGCAGGAGGGATGGAACAACAGCAGAAGCACACAACACATCATCGCATTAATCCCTTCGTGTTGTTTACACTTTTTACGGCGATTGCCAACAAAACACAGACATATGACTTAGTTTTACTTACCGCGTGCAGTTCATGTCCGGCATCTTTTAGCACTAGGGCCGCTCCATCTATCAGTTTCAGTTTCAAACGATCAACGTTTGTATAACATCCATCACTGAAATGCCGTGAACAAACACACCTCAACTTTCTTTCACTAACGCAAGAGTAATGAGCTGCCAATCTTGATAATCGGGTCTTCCTATCGCTCGTCGGTTGGCGCTTGGGCGGGATATTTCTTTCGCCTTGCCGTGGGTGTGCTTTTCCGGAAGAATTGCCTAATAATAGGAATAAGATCCCTGTTATGTTTAACAGTGTAAAGAAGTCAGAATGCATGAAATAGCATGTTACCCCATCTTTAAGGAAAAGTTTCCATATCTGCCTATTAAATATCACTGATGCCTAGGAGAAACAATTGAGATATTAAAGAGATCTCATTTTAGTGTGTGAACAAATGAGATTAGAATTACAGGAGAGGGAAGATATTTGTTCCTCTAGGCAGATTTAGTAAGGTTTAGAAAAAGTGATTTTAAGGTTGTAAATCAAACATCAAAAGTTTTCTTATCAGTGCAGACAAAATAATAGTTTTATTTATGACTGTATGTGTGGTGTTGTGCACCTGTTTTCAGTGGATAGGAAGTGGGCCGGTCATTTGTGTCTGGACTTGTTTTTAGTAGTTTTGAAGTCAAACTCTCTCTCTCTCTCTCTCTCTCCTTCTCTCTCTCTGTCGATCTGTGTGCTTCTGTCCTGCTCTTTCTCTCTCGCTGCTTTAACACCTGGACAGTCGGGCGTGTGGGTGTGTTATGTCAAATATTGGCTGCTGTCGAGCAGTAAATTAAAACGAGGTGCAATTTCCTCCAGTCTAATTAGCAGTAAATTGGGCAGTGTCTGTTTAGCCAGTCTGCCCAAGGGCAGAGAGAGAGAGATTGACATGTCATTACACGAGCGCAGGAATAGCTGACAGAATGACATGACAATTTATTAGAACATTTTATGTTTTCTCGTGTCTATGCTGCTGTTTACATCAGTGCTTATTTATTTTGATTACAGAATTTTTTTTTTTTTTAATCTAGTAATTTCATCATAATTCTTTTGATTCTAGTATTTGTACAATTCACATCAGTCATCTCAAAAAAAGATGTGAGATCAAGCTGGAAGTGGGCGGCAGAAGACTCAGAGGTGATTACTGGACTGAATTGTTGTCCAGCGTCTGCTGAGAAAGGTAACATGAAATCATTGTTTCAATCGCTGTGACCTCACACTCGTGTCCGTCCTGAACACAGCTCTGATCAATGGAGCCTCCTTATCAATGTCAATGACACCATGTAAAGACATAATCGAGCCCTAATAAGAACTAACTAAGGCATAGTTCTGGCGTAAGCTAAGCCTTGTCTGTGAAACCGGGCCTAAATATGACAATAAAGTTTATACCAAGAAAAATATTATGAAATATACTGTATATGCCGGTGGAGTATGAAAGTAAACTTAACGTTTACTATATTAAGTTGACACTTCAGTTTATTTTATTTACCCCATTGGCAGATATATTTTAAACATAAAGTTACTTAAAGGGATAGTTCACTGCTATAGTAAGTAAAATAAATTCCATGGGAGTCAATGGGGGATGAGATCTGCTTGGTTACTGACATTCTTCCAAATATCTTCTTTGTGTTCATCAGAACAAATCAAACTATGGGTTTAGAACAATCTGAGGGTAAATGATGACAGAATTTACATTTTTGGGTGAACTGTCCCTTTAATTTAGACTTTAGGTCAAACAAGAACTAAGGTCATTTTGCTTCTAAAATAATTGTATGTAGATTTAAGATTTTTTGGGATATTTGTGCTGGGAAAGTACTAAGACATGTATTTTTTTGCAGCGTGGTATTGAAAGATGATTTTAAATGTGATTTATGGTATTGTGAAGGCATTATAAGTTATACGGATGTTATTTGGTGTTAAGGTTAAAATGTAACGTTCAAGCATTCCTGACCTTAAGGGGGTGGGACTGGTGAATGGAAGGAGGGCTGCTGGTTATGGTGGGGGGTTGTGGTGGTGACTGCTGTGTGGCGTGAGTTATGGCCAGAACAGTAACCAGGTTCAAAAAATGAAGTTGTTAAAGGGAGAGAACACATCTGGTCATTCACATATTTGGTATTGTCTGCAACAATAATCAACCTAACCAGAATGTGCTAGAAACAGCATTGGTCATCTTAAAACAGTCAAGACTATAAGACAGTAATGTCAAGAATTTGTCCATTTTTGTTTTCTGCTTTGTGACAGAAATCTGCGAAATGGCAATATCCTTCTGTAGGTCAAACCGTTATTTTAGTGGTTGGTGACATTGTCTCAGGGTCATTACTGTCGTCCTCCTGTTGGGTCCCTGATAAGACTGCTGATTGTCTACCATTCAACCTGCTATCCATCTTTTCAATGCTACACCAGTGGAAATGTTTTCATTCATTGATCAGCCCTCTAAACAATACACGCGTATCAGGCTTTATTCGTTTATTCGCCTCAACTCTAAATTTGTCAATGTTGCTGTAAAGAGCGTCGATTTATGACGCCGGAGGGTCCTGACAGGAGTTTCGCCAAATAAATTGAGTAGTTGAGAAAGTAACTTAGTTTTAGCCATGAGCCACAAAAAGGCACATTCAGACGTTTTACAACAATATCAATCTCTGTCTGCTGTTGCTTTTACTCAAATGACTCATTAGGAAATAATTGCTTTGGAACAATACCGGTCCCATTGACAGCATGAAGTGATTTATGACGCGGCGAGAAACTGTGCACAGGTGAAATCAATCTACTGTAGCGAAAGAGAGAGAGTCCAGCGGAAGCGATCTCGCTGGGTTGAACCCGCACGACCCCTCTCACTTACACTTGTTCTTTATTACTGTCTACAGGGTTTTAAACCTCAGGGTTTATGAAAGGGGCATTCACACCTAACGCTGTGTGGCACATGCCTGAAGCATTGAGCATCACTTCTGATCAAACATTTTCCAGAAGATTTTCTCCTGCTCAGCCTCGATGAGGTTTTAATGAGGTGTATGTCCCACCTTCTGATGCTACTTGAAGAAACACTCTTACAGTATTTACTGGGATCCCAACACAAGCCTTTGTTTGTTTTTTGGGGTTTTAGATTGTTGGTTTTACCGGTGATTTACACAAGCGATGCACCAACAGAAATCTAAGTTGGTCATTCACAGAAAAAAAGTGACTTACATATATGAAATTGGGCAATTTTATATGATTTTAAAATATATGAGTAGACATATAATAGTATGAACATGTATATTTAACACATCTGTGACATACATACTAACATAATGGTTTTATTTGTTGTTTCATTTCTGAGCATGTTTGAGACATTTTCATTATGTTTTGTTGCGTTTCTAACGGGTTTGGTATGGTGTCAACAAAGCTTGATTTATAGACATGTCTTGAGCTCTATGGTTTCTCCAAGTCTCGTCTTTCTCAAGCAGGATTAGATGAACATGTTCTTTCTAAACTTTTGTTTGTAACTCCATTTTACCACCTTTCCTACATCCATTGTTCCTTTGGTAACATTGGACGTCTGGAAACCTAGTAAATGCATTAAACCAGCATTTGTTCACACCATTAGGTATTCAGAGAAGCTGAGAAAACATTGGAGAAGTGATTTATGATGGCGAGGAAATCCATTGCTGATTGAAACGTGGGGATTTAGGAACTTTGCGTTTAACATTTTGTTCTTGGTGATACAAGCTTTACGTGACTATATATATGATGTCATATTTTAAATATAAATGTTGTTTCTTCCAGACAGCAATGAAATATTTTGCCTTTTTCAAAATTTATTTTGAGGAACTGACAGTTGTCGTTCTTGTGTACTTCCTGTAGTTTGAACTGTGGTCAGATCATTGATCTACTGTATATAAATGACAGGATTGCGCCATTGACTTACAGCCATAATGACGATCTAAAATAACCTGTTTTTCAGCTTTTGTTTTTTAGTTAAAGTGTTTAAATTTATTGTTACTTCTGATGTTTTCTCCAAAGTTTATGTTTATTTTGAGCAGAATAGCGACGTATAGATGTCAATGTATCTAGCTGAGTTGCACACTGTTGTAATGGCACATCTGCAAATGTTTAGAAATAATGCATCATTACTTAAAGAACATATACAGCCTGTATTTATCTGTATTTAGATTTCATAATAAGCACATTTGTCATATGTTGAGGTGTCAAGTGAGTCCGCTGTACGCTATTGTAATGAAAATTTACGTAACTCACTCTATATCTATAGTAATATGACGGGAGTACAAGAATGTACTTTGAGAGTTTTAGATATAAAAACGGGGACCGGTAAGTTACTGTTTTATCATTAATATGTGATAACTCCCTCATAATTTAAAAGAACGTTTGGGCATACCAACATGGCGGCGTGTAAGCTTCAGTGTAAGGACGTCATGAGCAATCCAGTCATTTATGTAGATCATTGATTCAGATCCAAGATACCAAAGTTTAAAATCAAAAGTAAAAAAAGTCAATATGCAGCTCTGAAAACTGGGCCGTGAACGCAATAAACTCTCACAGAATGACTTGTGGAGGTTTCTGTAAAACATGTCAAACCTGTGGATGCAGTTATGGGGGAAATGGAAGCCAGAGGCACAGGCTTTATGGATTTGGTGAAGTTTTTTGTTAAGTCTGTTTTGTGAAGGTGTAACCTTACATGCAGGCCGATGTTTGGGAGTCACTCGCTTTCTATCCACCCTTGTTTCTCTTCTTTTTTTCAATGTTCTCCATGTGTTTTGGTAAATGATCTCAGCTAGCCCTGACAAGCCCTTCTGGAGTCTTTTCCACAGAAAGACTTTAGACAGTTGATCTAATGATGTCATGATGTCCGCAAATCTTCATTTCAACTTGTTGCCCTGAGGTCAAATGATACAACATTCAGGTCTTGTTAGTAAAATAAATTTTAAATTAAAGTGTATAAAAAGGTAAAACTTTATAAAATGGTTCCAGCTCCACATTCAAAGCTATTATAAAATAGTCACAAACATTGTCTGTTTTATCACGTATTACAGTCAGTAGGACAAAAACTTTTTTATTTGGTAAAGTTTGTTGATTTTACTATGTTGTTGATTTTGTACAGCTATAATGGCACTGAAACTGCTCATGTGTTTATACTGCAAACTTTACACTGTTGTCTCACTCAGACCAACTTTTGACTGCAAGAGAAATGGGATACTGTAGTAAGAGTGGGTTATCCGTTCAAGATCTGTATTTCTGCAATGAAATTTCAATATACAATAAGTCAAAGATGCTTTTAAAGGCAACTTGGAATCATGTCTGTGTTTCTCAGGCAGTCAGGCTTTTCACAGTTTAAAACAGAGATGCTGCTGTTATCCCTTCCTCAAAGCCCTATTCTGTGTCTGTATCTACAAACACTTTCTGTCAGTGTTCTTGAGGTTGATTCGAGTCACCATCTATGTGTGTCAGGAAAGTGATTATCGTCCAGAGTAGTGCCTTAAAGACCCGTTTTTGTCTGAGCTGAATGGCTTGAATGTATTGCTTTAATCCCACTTTGCAGACCTGAGGTTGCTGGATACAATCTGCTTCATGGCCACGGCCGCCTAAGCTTTAAAGCTTGAGTTCTTCAGAAGGAGAAATTTAAATGGGAATCTGTTCAAATTAGGTTAAGTAGAGTTATGTGAGTTTTATTATAGAATCCGTCACAAGTTTAATATTCTGGGGATAATAGCAGAACGATTTATCCAAAAATATAAATGATGCATTCATTAACTAACTTGAATTACAATAAAAAGTTGGCAACACAATCTCACATCGTTTTAGCACAATTTGCTTTCGTGCCAATGACGGTTGGGTTTATAGGTTATAGGTTTATTATCTAATAATTCTACGTTTTTGTAAGATTCACATCGTACAAATTCATACAAATTAGTCACCTCATAAAATGAATTCCAGTGAGATCAGGTTGTTTTTGGAGATTTTAGGTTTCCGCCAACAGCAACAGTTTATTAAAGTCGGCATGCAATTAAAAATGCCAAATAAAATTTATTTACACAGTGTAGCAGTATTTATTATAAATTATTTATCCGTGCACATTATTTTTTTTTTATTAATTCATTTGCACTTGTTATCTTCAATCAAAAATGTTAACCTCCTCCCCCCTGGAAACGACTTCTCTTCACTTCTGGTCATGAGGAATGGTGCGAGGGCGGGGCTGCAATGACTGACAGATTGCAAATTTGATAACAAATCTGTCTCCATTTTGTTGGCAACACCCAACTTTTAACGATCCAATCAGTACTCGATGAACGAAATCAAGTCCTGCCCTACATTTTTTTCTCATTTCAGGAGTTGTTCCAATTGGATATACTTCACTATACGAAAAAAAAACAATCGCTACTTTCATTTCATGCCGACTATAAAAGTGAATGGAGACAGGATGTGTCAAGCTCCAAAATAATAAATCTATAAACTATTCCTTTAAAAAAGTGGGTTACAAAAATAAAGCTGTTTTTATTGCTTATTGATTTGCAAAGCAAGCTGGCCTGCTTCTCTAAACACACAAGCAATTTAAAGTAATGTGCCACATCTCAGTGAATCAGATGTATTCATAGCTTATGTTTTTAAATGACAATTAAGTCTATGAAAAGCTTAATTCTAGGTAGAACAAGCCTGAAAAATACATATCATACATATAATTCACAGGCATAGCATGTCAGAATGCACTTCAGCATTATAGGTACATGCTCCACTTCAAAAGTTCTGTATTTTAGGACCTGAAAAACAGACAGGCATTAGTGTAATTTATTGGGTGTAATTGTGCTTAAGATATCATAAGCTATATCAAATTTACATTAGACAAAAATAAAATGTGGTAGAGTTCAAAGGTTATTTCACAAACACATCATTCCACACAAACACATTTACACATTCAGACCTGCAGGTTTGTGTAAATCAAAGAAAGCGGCTAAAAAAAGTCATCTGATTTGAAACACGTGTGCAGCTTCTGTGCAATTTGCAGCTATGTTAAAGGTCATTGGTGTGAGGTTCTAGTTTCTCCTTGTGCCTGGTGGCACTTAGGAGAAGGGTGGGTCGTCCTCTGTATGTTGTGAAGGTGGGCATATTATAAGAGTTATTTATTCATAGCGTTGTGGTTATTTTGCCATCCATTTTTTATCGAGAGAGAGAAATTGACTCACACAGCGATGTCTTCTCAAGCATTAATACTGCATGCTGGTCTCAGCCAGGACTCCACCATGAAATGTTTATGGGGTAAATAATTGTTCCTGGTTAGGGCACGCTGTCTACGCTCAGAAGCTGATGGTTTGTCGTTTGGAACAGGAGGGGGCATTCTGAAATTAGGCCACACCCCTTTAGCCTAGTTTCTACCCCCCTCCTTCATTGTCGCAGAATGTCCTGCTTTAGTTAAGAATGAACCAATTTCAATTTGATAATTTACTCATCCTCATGTCATTGCAAATCTGAATGACTTTCTTTCATCTGTAGAACACAAAAGCAGATATTTTGAAGATTGCTGGTATACAAACAACATTGACCCCATTGACTTCCATTGTAAAGACACAAAACCACTTGAGACATTTCCAAAGTATCTTCTTTTGTGTTCCACATAAGAACAAGTTATATAAAGGTTTCGAACAACGTGAGGGTGAATAAACAATTTAAGGTGAACTAGCCCTTTAAGTCTTTTGGTAGTATTATTGTTTGGGCGCCATTGCACCAATGCAGTACTTTTTTTTTGTCAGCAGGTTAAAGTGCTCTCGTTCATTCAAGAATGTTTTATATTCCCAGAATGGTGTTGGCATGTACAGCTGGGTCCCATCCATCTGGGAAATACACTGTGTATGTGTAACGGGAAAGACTGTGTACGTGTCCCCATAGCAGCAAGAAACTCAATATCTGTGCCTGTGAGAACGTGGAAACTCCTCACGTCATCTTAAGTTACTGTTTTCAGAGCAGGTAAGCCATAATTCTTCCCTTTCTCTCTCATCACAGGCTCACAATCGGTTTCTACAGTGCTCTCAAACCGAGCACACTTTTCACTGAAACATCCAACACACCTGTCACTCGGATCATGTGACTCTGTTCTGAGAGGGAGGGACAAACTGCTTTGGGTAAATGGTTGCCTCATTTATGGGATTGTTTCCTAGAGTGTTTCGACAGATGAGAGCTTTAATGCTCCATCCATGTGGTTGATAGTGGGTGGAGGTCGAGGGGGGGGCCAGGAAGGGTGGATGGAGTCTGAAAGGTTTTTAGAGAGGGTGGTGGGGGAAAGGGATGGCGGAATGGAAGAGGTGTGGGCATCAGAGTTCTCTTTTGGTTTTAAGGACTGCATGGTTGAGGGTATTTTGTGTGGGTGTATGGGAGGGTTTGTATTGTTTTAATAAATGCTGAGTGGGATTTATTATATTCCCCAGTGTCATCTGTTAACATATCTGTAATAGTCCAAGAAGAATATATAATTTCTGTTTCCTTATTAATACACATACCCCTAATAACATTAACATTAACACACTTGAAACTAAGTTAAACTTGTTTTGCTTTTTTACAATGCAAACATATCACTTTGCATTTGGTTGAATATAATCTACACCACCTTCCTACCACAAACAACTGCATGTACCAAACAAGCAGAAATGACTTCACGACTTGCTTCCAATTCCCTGATGCGGCCCATCCGTACTTTAAATAGATCGACGCGTGGATTGGGTGGGTTTGGAGAATCAGGGCCGGGTTACAATAAGCAATAAACAAACAATCTTCCAGCTGAAGGTTTTCCTCCGATCTGGATATACAAACTCTCAAGAGCTTCAATTTTCATATCCGTGAGTGTGTCTGGGAGAGAGTTTTGTCCTCTCCAAACAACTTTATTTACAGTGAGGATGTGCCCGATAACGTCAGTTCTTGGCGAATACACATCAACACACATACACAACACAGACACAAACTCAAAGACATTTCATCTGATAAATTAAATGATAAACTAAACAGGACTCTGTGTTATAAGCAGGAGGTTTTCAATATACACAAGCAAAGTAAATGTTAACTTCTTACGTTTTGGTTTATTTATCAGGTGACTGTGGCTGTTCACAAACTTATAACGCTAGAGCACCTTCCCATGAATATTTGCATGAATTTTAACAGTAGATTTTTATGTTCTGTAAGTACACGTGTCTGCACTCTCTCCATCTGATATTGAGAATGATCCTCAGGCCCTTGGTCATCTGATTCCAATGTGAGACTTGCAGAAACGACTAGAACACTGTCACGCCACGTTGGTCTTATGTGGGTAAGTGGCATTGAATTGAGTTGTATAATTGTTGGACTCTGAAGCCACGAAGGAATTTGCAAAAAAAAAAAATTAAAGGTGGTATTTGTTTGTAAGTGAGGAAAAGCTAAGATTTTGTAAATAATTACATTTAAAAAGCAGATCTTTAATTTGCTTTTGCAATTATTTTTAGAACTTGAGATACAGAAGATGGCTCTTGTGTATCAATGGCAAAATGTTTGAGATGTTTAGATGTGCTCATTTGTAAGTCGCTTTGGATAAACCATCTGCTAAATGACTTTGTAATTCCATACAGCCAGGGCTGGTGTCATTTGCTAGTAAAATTTTGCCAAAACAACAGCGCCACGTTAAAGGGCTTGTTCACTTGAACATGAAAATGCTGTCATCTCTCACCCTGTATGCCTTTCTTTTCCAGTTTCAGGAAGTGAATGGAGGCTGTCAGTGACTATATGGAACAACATGTGCTGTGTAAATTATGAATAAATGAATTTTCAGTTGAACTACGACATTAAGTTTAAAGGGATAGTTCACCCAAAAAGGAAAATTCTGCCCTCGTTTACACATCCTCAAGTTGTTCCAAATCTGTAAACATTTCTGATGAACACAGAGAAAGATATTTGGAAGAATGCTTGTAACCAAACAGTTCTTGGCTACCGTTCACTACCAGGGTAGAACAAATCTTTTTAAATTTCTTTGTTCTGATGAACCCAAAAGAAGATATTTTGAAGAATGGAAAGCAAACAGTTCTGGAGGACCCTTGACTATAATGTCATTTGTGGTAGTCAATGGTGGCCAAGAACTGTTTGGTTTTAAGCATTCTTCCACATTTATCTCTGTTCATCAGAACATAGACATTTATACAGATTTGGAAAAACTCGAGGGTGAACTGTCCCTTTAAGGATGCAAACTGAAGTTGAATGTCTTGCTGAAAGGCAATGATGATAGCTTCAGCATCACTGCTTGTGGGCTTCAAACCTGTTGATCTCTATAACAAAGAATCATTTACATTTAATAATGTGGTAGATATTTTTATTTAAAACGTCTTACAAAGTGAATGCTTTTATACAGCAGCCGGCATCATTGGTAATTTGTCAACATTTCATAAAGATAGAAGAAGAAGAGATATGTAACTAGGCTGGTGTGTGAAACGGTGTGTAAATAAACTCAGTGGTTTAGTGGATGATGTGTCTATATTAGGTGTGAAGTTTAGTTTCCTAGTCTGTGTTTCTCACTAACATCAATTAGTCCGAGACCATCAGTATTCACTGTAGGACGAGGCTACTTTAATGAAAATTGAACAGCACTTGAACTAACTTGGCAGACTGCCTGTCTCACTCTGTATGCTGGACTCATTATTTACTCATTAGCAGACTGTCTCCAAACCTTTACATAGCAGGCCAGCGTTTGCTACTTTACCATGACTCCAAATTCATGTGGATAAACTGGATTTGGTCAGGTTTACATTGGCAGCGCTGGCATTTCGATGATGAAAAATGAGTTAAAATCCATTTTTTCTGCTCTGATTTTACATTCACTACTTCTCATTTCAATTTAATACAGTATTATTGTAGTACTCTTCTCTCTTATCTTTGCCGTGTCATGTGGTATCAGTTCCTGAGAGGTTTGGACAGTCCTGTCAATCTCCACCTTGTTTGTCAAAGCCTATTAAATCCCAATAACTGAAGTGTTCAAAGAGATCAGGCTGAGAGTATTGGAACTGTTGACGGACCGCTTCATTGTCGTCCAGAAGTGACGGCATGCTTTGTGGGGGAGGGGTCACGGATAATGATGTCAATGGTTTTGGGGTGGATTGGGCGGGGTCACAGCTACTGGTGTCAATCAAACACACCCACACACACTTAACATTTAGAGAAGTTCTCTTAGACTTATTTAAATAAGAATGTCTTTAATCAACCTAATGCCACACTAACTAACCCTTTGTTTTTGTTGTTTCTTCTGTAAAAAAAGTACATAAAAAAGTATACTTTGACTTGTCACTTCATATAAAAAATGGTAGAAGGTATGAGTCTGTGAGTGATAAGCAGACCAAAATAAACTTTGTTTACAGATCTTTTTTTCTTTGCCGTAGCTCTCAAATCTCATTTGCTGAAACAATTCGATGTCAAAATTGCATTAGGGTATACATAAAGAATACAGCTTTTGAATTCCATTATAAGTGCTTTGAACGATGTCTTTAAACACGGGATATCATCCTTCCCGCCACAGGTCTTCACCTCGAGTAGGGTTGTGCTAAAAATAAGTGTCTGGTGTGAGGGTGGAGTTCAGATGAGTGTTTTTTTTAACTCCCGGGCGCCACACAACAGCGTGAGACACTGACAGGAAGGGACAATGTCCAAGTAGCCTGAGATCATAAAGTTTGTTCACATTAGATTTTGTTGAAATTATTGAATACACGAGCTCCCCGTTGTCAGAACATTCCTTGCAGAATGAGTGGAACTCTGACAGAGAGAGACACCAAGTGTGTGTTTGTGAGAGAGAGAGAGCAAGACAGAGAGAGAGATCGAGAGAGAGAGAGAGAGAGAGAGAGAGAGAGAGATTGTGGGATGTGGAAGTGGGAAAAATCTACCTAGAGGATCCTCTGCTTGAAACACAGCCCTCCCCTTCTCTCTATCTCTCTCTCTCTCTCTCTCTCTCTCTCTCTCAGTCTTTGCGCTCTTGTGACCATGTGTGCATGTGCTGAGCTTAGCAGAGAGAGAGAGAGAGAGAGAGAGAGAGAGAGAGAGAGAGAAAGCGCTCAGGGCTTCAGCGAGTTTCAGTTTAGTTTATTCTTACGTTGCTCTTAGTTGAGTTCTTTATTCAAACAGTCATAGAGAGCTAAAAACAAAGGATATACACACTGGAAAACACATTTTGAAAGTGAGACATTGAATGTGTGAAGAAGCAGTGGACACTCATGATCATCTCCCGAGGCAGTGACTGCTTCACCAGAAGAGATGTGATCGTTGTGTGACACACACACACATTGACTAACCCAACACACACACACAAACACACCTGCTCCATCTTCAGGTGGTGTTTAAGAGGACTGGATTGCTGAAACGTGTTTTGCGGAAGCCGGGGAACTGCACGCAGCCAGCAGACATGGACTACCTGTGGGGGATTGTAACGCTGCTGTGGGCTCTCAGCACGCCGGAGAGAGGAGCCGACGCTCAGAGGAGCAAGAACAACGTGCCCCGTCTTAAACTCTCATATAAAGGTGGGTTTCTTTAAACATGTTTTGTTGCTGGGAATTCTGGCAGGAAGAGACGTTGATCAGTTTGACTGAGGAATCAGAGCAGATCTTTAGACTTGTTCAAGTTTAATGGGATCGGACTGGGCTGGAGGTGTCTTCATATGGAGAGTGTGTGTGAAGTTGGCTTGGCTTTAGATCGTCAGCCTATTCCAGTTTAATGTTTGGGGTTGAATTTTGTATTATTCATATTTTTTAATAAAGCATTAATGGCATGTTGTAAATGATGAGCAAGTCAAGATTAGATTTTTATTAATTTGCTGTTACAATTCAAAAGTTAAACACTTGGCTTTATTGGAAGTAATACAGTCTTTTGTATTTGGCTTGTTTTGGGGACTTTATGCATAGTTTAGGGTGGTCGACTGCTGAAGTCTTACACAGATTAACTGGTAGAATAAACATATATTTGGGACATTTTTAATTGTACATTTTTTTCATTAACTATAGTGAAAATTTGCAGCTACATTACTTTTGTTGACGTAACCTGATGTGACTGGCTTGATTCAGTCAAATTAAATAATTAATTTGACTTTAAAAACATTCACTTAGACTTAATTTTATTTAGTAAATGTAGTTGTTGAATTCAGTGGGTTTTTGTTCAGAGGGCAAAACTGTCCAATACAGTTTAGAGATTTGATTTACAACATTGAAGGAAGCGTATAATATAACACATATAAGTACGTTTATTTGTGCGATTCTGTAAGATTATGTGAAGTATGTGATGTATGCACAGATTATGCATGTGTAGTTGAGTATGTGCATGTGACGAGTCTGTGGGTTTAATGCGTATGACTGGACACACAGGTGGGAATGTTTAAATCACTGCACATAAATGTATTAACATGCATATTTCACCCCCTGTGATGTTCAGCAACATTAAACACAAAACGCTGGTTTCAGTTGTTCCCATCTCCCATCTTCATTCTGTATAGAGTTGATATCACCAATTACAATCCTGATTTATATATGCCTCATAAAAAGTTACTTTTTATATTAGACATATAGGTAACCCAACACTCTCTATGCGGTGAACTATATTTATGGTTTTCAAGGGAAAGAGTTACTCCCACAACCTTTCCATGTCGGTATCTGTCCGATTTTTCGAGTTTCTAAGTGACAAATACATTTGTACAATACGACAGAAGACTTTGATGAAACAAACAAAACAAGAAATCATTGTTTTCCCTTTATCTGTGAATAAGCTATTTATCTTAACTATGCAGGATCATAAAGTTAGTTGCATTTTATAATTTGTAAATAACATAATTTTCAGAACCACCCAAAATCCCCCATCTTTTACATTCCCACCTTTGCAAGTTACTGTAAATGTACTGTGCTTCACTATGTTTTTTAAACTTTGTGTTAACAATCAGATGCTTCAGTTTGAGTCAATTGTTTATAACATTGGCAGGGAGTGTGTTATAAGTGTAGACTGAATAATGCGTGGTGGCTGTTAAACAGTTTTTAATGGCGTGGTTTGTTATAACAATAAAACTCTTGCTAATGTGATTGCCGTTCATGATGAAGTGAGCTGTCAGGACTGAATTCACAGTGAGAGTGTTTAAATGAAAGATCTCGTACCACACTCCCTCTGTAATTAGGGAGAGCGAGAGAGAGAGAGAGAGAGAGAGAGATAGAGAGAGAAAGGTTTAACAGTCAGGGCAGATGGCTGTATAAAGTGAAGCGTTTCTCTGTCTGCCAGGTTTCTAATTGCAATGACAGCTTCTCATTAGCTGGTTGGTGGAGGCAGAGCTCTGTATGAACCCTGATGTGTATGACTGTCAGGCGCAGTGAATCCAGCACAAACAGACACACATGGGGGTGGGGGGGCTTCTTAAGTACCCACAGCTCTCATCTGCCTAAACACAACACTAACACACACGCCTGGAGCTGCGAGTCTCATAGTATCAAATACTGACACCTACAGGCGTCGACACTGTTTGGAGCAAATAAAGAGTCACTGAAAGGAAGACAGAATGTATATTATATACTGTATGTGTTTGTGTTTTTGCCCTGTAAGTGGGTGTATAGGTGTTGTGTGTGTGAGTGCATGTGTGTGTCTGCAGGCTGATTTGATTTGAGCAAACACGACTTGGTTAAAAGCCAAGACCGATTCTGATATCCACCAGCACCCAAGCAGAGCCCCACACCTGTGAACATTTGTCACCCCAGTCTGGCTGATTCATCTTTGGCTGAATTCACATCAATTAATGTGTGTGCGTGTGTGTGTGTGTGTGTGTCACGGCGCTTGCTTGTGCATCCAGTTTCCAAGCACAAAAACGTGCGTACCAACAATTAAAATGTTTAGTCATATAAACTGTCTTTAAGTGTAATGCACCACAACAGCCGAGTGACCTTCCCCAAATGGCCAAAGTTGTGTTTGTTTTGTTGTCTTTGTCCCCCCACTTTTCAAAACAAAATTACGCCACTGTACGGACAGATCATATTCTTTCTGTTCTGGCCCACATAAACGACTCTCAATGGTGTAGCCCAATGCAGTCTGGTTAAATAAGTCATATTAAATAATATATTTAACTTGAATAAAATAAATAATAAATGTTTTACACAAAGTACATTTTAGGTCAACTGACAGCACATTCTTACATAGTAAATGTTGAGGGTTTACGGGCAAAACACAAACGCGCATGCACACGACTAAGTTCCCCAGCTGTATTTCCATCAGCAGAACCTTTATGTGTAAGTGTGTGCGGAGAGGAGAGGAAACCACCCATGAGGAAGTCTTAACTGATGGGACTGGTGTATCTCACATAGGGGCAGATCAATATCCCATCTGAGGCCAGAGTTCCCAGGGCAGGTTAACAATAACACCCTTAAATACACATCAACCTGTGGAAAGACAGCAAGAACAAGAGAAAGGATGTGGTCACAAATGTTGTCTCCAATAAGAAGTTCAGCTACACAAGAGTTTCAACACGAGACCAGCTCCCTAATGTGTGTGTGGTGGAATATTGTTTTTGGTGAAAGGCGATTCCATTCCGATGAGAAAGTTTTAAGACGGCCATAATCTCAGGAAGAAACCAGAGAAGTTTTATTTCGCTTTAATTAAGCTTTTAATCCACAAACACGCCAAGAATCTGGTGTTGGTTTGCGGCATGTGAACTCTGTGTATCCTCTTCACGAATAAAGCCGCAGCCAGAACACACTCCTGAAACAATAGTCTGCCAAATTCCTGCGAAATGGAAAAATATTTTTGCCTGAATAGAGTTTTTTCTCCTTTGGAAAAAAAAAAGTGAAAATAGGATAAGATTTGATTTTGGACATTTGATCACCATAAAATCGTCCCTGAACTCTGCAGAAAGGCCAAACTAATGTGCACTCTTCAGGATCCAGAAGGGATGATTAGAATGACTTACATGTTGCAATGAATGGAAAAAGGTGAGATTGAAAAACACTCATGTTTCATCTGGCCACAAACACATGTGCCCTGCAGTGCCGAGAGTACAGCAGTATGTAGGGTAGGAGAGTTTATTTTTATCGGCCTCAGATGGGACCGTTCTTCTGCTTCCACCTGCCCTCCCCTCCACGATCTATCTTTCCCTCTCTCAAATGTTTTTCCACAACAATAAATAAAGTGAAGAGGTTGGAAGAGGCTGTTGTCAAAACGATTTCTGTTTTTCATACAGTCTCTCTATCTTTTCTCCTGATGGAGGTCTGTTTGTGAGCTACTGTATGTAAACCCGTCGGGTTCAGATTATCAGCATGTCTAAAGCCTCTTCCTCCTGAGTGACGGCTGGTAGATAACCCACAATGCCAGGCAGGAGCCACCGTATGCTTTCTTCTTCATGATCATCTTTGAAATTTCACACAAAATGTTATTTTTATGCCGACCGCGACTCAGCTTAAAGGACCAGTCAGTGAAATCTAGTGGCGAGGCTGCAAATTGCAACCAACAGCTCACTCCACCCCTCCCTTTCAAAGCACTACGACGGCTGACACAACATGGCGAATTCACGCAAGGGGACCCGCGGTGTAAATAGAAATAACTCATTCTAAGGTAATAAAAATATAACGCTTCATTATGTAAGGTCTTTTTACACCTCTGAAGACATAGTTATGTATATTATATTATGTCAATGGATCCGCCAAATAATTACACACTGGACATTTAAAGTGAAAGTTCATCCAAAAATGGAAAATTCTGTCATCCTTATTAAGTATTAAGAAATGCATTTGAATGATGTGCACTTGGTTGGAACATTGAACTACGGGACATTTGTTGTAGGAATCATATTTGTTGAGCAATCTTATGTTAAGTGCTCTGCTCAAGGGCAAAATTATTGGTTCCCCAAGATAAAAATATGCTGTAGTATTATTTACAATCTACTGTTGTAAATTGTATTAAAATTCAGAGATTCAGAGATAAAAAAGTAGAACTTGTCCCCAGATGAAGGATGGTGTAGTATAATGAACTATTTACTATAGTACATTCACTATTTATTATGGTAAATTGTAGTAAAATTCATAGTTACTTTAATATCTAAGTTGATAATCATAGAGATATTTTTTTATCAGTTCAATTTTCTTTTCTGAATAATTTTCTTTTCATAATTTTGCATTGTTGCAAAGCAGTTTTACATCCATACTGAAACATGTTGATTGAAAAGAAATTATATAGAACATATTGAAATATAAAAAATAGAACACACACAAATCTAAATCAAAGTATCACAATTACGTCAATATGCTTTCAATATACTTCCATGTACTGCAGTTTACTACTCTATAGTAAATACTAAGGCATACTACAGTAATTTTTCATTTGGGCCTGTTTGAATCTTTAAAGCCTGTGTTTTCTACATCTGTGAAAGTTGCTTACACATCTGCTATGTGTCTGTCGTCTGCTATGTTTTTGAGTTGTTAGCTGGTTATATGTATTTGTTCCAAGAAATGTTTCCTAAATGTTTTCTGTTTTGAATTACGTTGCTTATTTTGAGATGGGGGTATCGAATGGGGATGCTAGTAATGCCTATGAAGCATACTTCAGGTGCTTTCTTTTATTGTCCTGATTCATGGTAACATAAATTGAAACTTAAAACTTAAAAATGAATGCTCGAACCCTAGATTTTGAGAACCTGTTCCTCTGGGTGTTCTTACGTAATCTGTTCTAGATAAATAACTCCAGGCTCTGAGAAGATTACAGGTGTTGTTGTATCGATTCAAGTAAGAGTCACTTCGGCTAAAATCCAACCTGCTATGAACATTTAAAAATGGGACAATACTGTGCAGTTAGAAGATAAATAACACATTTTTGTCCTACACGAGATTCTTCTGTTTGGAAACTTTGTGTTCTTAAAAGGTATTTGATTACCAAATCTTATTAGATACACCTCTCACACCCCAACCTGATAAAAGCTTGTATACACACACAATGAAAAGACTGATGCACCAATTACATGATGTTCTACCTTTGGTATCTGATGTTGTAATACCCTGGCAACAGACGGGATCATAACAGAGGTGGTTTTACTAAAGACTAATATAAACGTTACAATGTGCTTTGTTTCTACCTGTTTTGGGACAGGCAGACAGATGAGGGATTTATCAGGGTTTTTTTATGACACATGCAACCAGACAGAACAAAGTGGCATTGTTTGCCATATTTACTTGATCAGTTGATTTTTCAAAATAAAAATACAGTATGTCCCCAATTTTGTTTTAACTTCTAGGAATGATTTCATCAAAATGCTCAGAAAACTCACACCAATATCTGTCTGTCTGTCTGTCTGTCTGTGATTGTTGGAGAGTATTTTGCGTGTGCGTTTGCAATGTGAATAATAGCTATAAATGTTTGCCTGCTGTTTTATTAGACCTCTTCCCAGCACAAGTGAATTACGCAAGCAAACACTTGACCATTCAGTAAGACAGATGTACTCTCGTGTGTCCGTTTGTTACACACACACCAAGAACAAATCAAATCAAATACACAATTCTACATCTAGCTTCTCAGAACACATCTCTGTGTGTTCACCTTTTTTGTTTGTTTTTACTTGTATAATTTAACGTTTTGCTTATAGTCAATATGTTTCATGTACAGCTGCTTTGTAATAATGAAAATTGTAAAAAGCTCCATGTAAATAAAGTCTAGTTGAGTTAAAAGGCATTCTGAGTGTTTTTATTCACCGTGCCGAATGAAAACACCAAAGCCACTCCAAGCATAAGTGAAAGACTCTCTCGCTTTCTCTCTTTGACCTCTTTAAATTCTTCTCAACCTGAATCTTAATCTTTTTGCCCTGTTCTTGCTTTCTCATTTAATTCACTTCACTCTTTTATTCTTTGCTCTCTTGTACCACATCTTCTCTAAGGCTCCTCTATCACATTCACTGCTGTTTTTCATACAGTATACAAGTACATTTATTATGTGTGTGTGTGTGTTTAATGATGGGTATAATGATGTCAATTTCACAAAACATATAGTTCAATCTGTTTACATTAGATGACACAATGTCTTTCAAGTTCATGTATGTTAGCTTTGAGTTTTGTCCTAGGAAAATTCACACATATGGCTTTTTAAAGAACTACATAATAAAACGTGTTGTGTTTAACTTATAAAAAGTTCTCCTGTGGCATCTCGGGTCTAATTGGAACATTTTAAATGTGGCTGAGCTGCTGGCCAGTGTGAACCCACCCCTGTGTCTGTGTGTGGGGTGTGTGGATTCATGTTGTGGTAATCTGTCTGGAGTTCAGTGGAGGTTTGGCGGGACAGCCCGGAGTAGAGCCCTGGAGTAACCCAACTCTCTCTCATCCATTTGCATTATGGGATACAAGGGTTTGGTGTCATTAAGCTCTATGCTCTGTGGAGCGAAAATTACACAAAGAGTTTCAAAGACAAGCGAATATCTCACACCAGTACGTGTGTGTATGTGTGAACACAGCCAACCTTTTCGACCTCACTTTATAGCCAAACCACACTAACACATCGCTTGAGAGAGGGAGAATTGCTAAGGGTCATTTTGTATGTCAGTGTTAGCATTATAACTATTAAAGTTGAAGATAAGGTCGGAAAACGTTAGGCTTTTAAAGTGGAGCGACCATTTCTGAAAGCTCAGCATATGCAGGTTAATTTTTCTGTCAGTTTTTGGTTTTGAAGTTTGTGGGAGACCATAATTCATTTGTACTGTGCATTCATAAAATGTTGTTCACGTTGTCCCCACAGAAATGTTGGAGTCGAACAATTTGCTGACTTTCAACGGATTGGCCAACAGTTCTGCATATCATACGATTTTATTGGACGAGGAAAGAGGCCGACTCTTTGTGGGGGCAAAAGACCATGTCTTGTCCTTCGACTTGATTGACATCAACATGGACCAACAACTGGTAAGACAATATGGATTGAACAACAATTGAGTTATGGGAAACCAATTTATGTTCATACTTGGCGTCTTTTTTGAAGCTGCCAGCGTCTGTTTTACATTAAAATCCTATGGAGTAAACCATGTTTTCTCAGAGCATCTTTTAAAGATAAAAAAGTTCAAAATCCCCCCGTCAATCACCTTTTTTACAGCAGACCAATGACAAGCGAGCAGTGAGACCTGTCTGTAACACAGTTCAAAGTAGGGAAGGAAGGAGGCGGGAACCGGCGAACATTTAACAACTTTAATAAATTAAGCAAAAAATACAAAACGAAAGTAAAGGGCCGACAGCAACCTCACGGTCGACTGCTGGCCACACAAACATAAATAAAACTTAACACAACAGTGTCCAGGCCTGGTCCTCTATTGTCGTAACCTCCTGTCGCTTCTCCTTTTATGCTTCCGATCTCCTCAGTGAGAGATGCGAGACCGGTGCAACGCGCAGCTGACACTCATTATCACTCGCATCCCCGGTCCAGCGTCTTTCCCTCAAGAACAACAAGACATTTCTGCACCGCACAGCACTAAACTAATGTTGCAACTGTTGTTATAGCAACAGAGGACGCTATGGGTGGGAATCGTTTGGTCCCTCACAAATCGATTCTAAGGGTCACGATTCGATTAAGAATCAATTCTTGACATACTAATTAGCATATTGAAAACTTCAATACGTCGCATATACTGTGCATATTTACATTCTTAGCTTAAACAGTGAATGGTTTTGGGAAACGCTATTTTACACTCATTGACAATCCAGCTGCAGTATGGTAAATAAAATGCGGTATTTCTCCTTGCCGCTTAGATGCAGAGAAAGACCATATTGAAATGTATTTTGTTTATATTAAAGTTTAGTATAATGGGGCTGAATGGTTTCCTCTTTCTCTACTGCTTGAGTTTGTAGCGCTATATCTCCCAGTATACTAAACTGGACCGGGTGCTGCACCTCTCTTGCGGTGGACTTTTTTGTTCCGATGACATCACGTTATTATTTTTACTTTTACTAACATTTAAATGAAAGATATTTACAAATTTGTGAATCGGTTTGAATCCTTGGAAGACTGAATCGCGATTCATATGTCAATCGATTTTTTCTCCCACCCCTAGAAGACGCCCTTGGCTCTTATTTGTAACCAAAGTACAGCCAGTATTTTTTAAGTGCCCTTGTCAAGTTTTTCTTGTCAAAAAGACGCCAAGTGTGAAGACGCCCTTAGACACAGTTTTGTATGTTGGTAATGTAACATACAGTGCTTAACAAATTTAGACCCCATACTTTACCTGTCATGCACGCTGGGTTGCATCATAATAAAGAGAAAACACAAATATTTTTAGGAATCTGTCAAAAACTTGTTTAGAACTAAAAATGTTATTGTAATTTATTAGGCAAATTGTAAACGGAAACAACTAAATAGTATTTATTTATGTTTTTATACACACATTTGAGCACATTCAACTTCTCTCAGAAGTCAGAAATGAATCAAATCTGAATTTAAAATGTATTTATATATAAAGGATTGCAGGTTAATAGCTTAACTAGTTTTTGTCTTTCTTGTAAATAGCAAAATAAAAAAATGTATGGATAACAACAATAATTCTATTTTAGCATTAGAAATAGGCCTACTACAGTGTCAAATCTGGCTTACTGCTGGGTTGACCAATTATAGAAACATAAAAAATGACCAATACTGTTAGTTTAGGGCAGCTTATGCTGGGTTGTGGTGCATGGACTAATACAATTGTTTAGTACAGTGGGTGTGTGGGATGTCTAGTCCCTATTTGATAAAAAATACACAGTACTACAGTTACCTGGTACAGTTTAAAGAGTATAATTATGTTTAAACTGTAAACCAGAGAATTTGGTATTTAAATGAACAAAGTTTCCATCTTTGTCTTGTTCTCTATGTCAGTCTTACAGACACATACATTTGAGCACACAAGGGGATCTGTTTCGACTGCGCAGTGTATGAATATTTCAGAGTAAATCTGTCACGCTGATCACATTGAGTTTGGCTGAAAGCTGCTCTCCATTCACCTGGATAAATAATGAACTAAATAAATGGAGCAGACAGGGTAAAACTGCAGCCCAGTTTAGCGTCTACTACACAACCAACTGACAATGCCGTACAATAAGATTGTAAATGTTGTAATTTGTTCTATAGTTATTATTATTATTAGCACAGTCTTATTGCTGAATTATATTGGTGTGGCTGTTCCAACTTTCTGTTCTAGCTAAATACAGTATGGGTGTAACATGCATGGACACAGGCGACGAAAAGTTTTATTGTGGCATTTGTTCTTACAAATAGACACGTGCATTCTGGAGATCATTTTAATGAAGTTTCCATGCTCGTGGATGGGAATGTCTTACAGAGATGTTTCCATGTGGTCAGTTTGTCACGCTGTAAAGGAACAAAATGGCTCGACGTCTTTAATTGTGAGTAACAGTACTGTCCTGTTGATGTCTAATTAAGGTCGCATGCGCATCTAAAAAAAGCCAACTTTCTTCCTCCACACAAACTCATGTTTCTGTCTTTCTTATGTCAAAGAGGGCAAATTTAATATAAGTGTATATGGAGTTTATCTGACGTTTTCAGTCGTGAGACCGGCACCACGGGAGTTCGTCGCTCACCATGACAGCAAACCCAAAGAAACCTCAGTTTTTTCCCACTCCATTACCCTTTCCACCCTGAACACGGTTTACACGACTACCACAATGTGGTTGGAAAGTTATGTGTAGACCATGACTCATTTTAATAGCTAATATTGATGTGAATATTGTAGTATAAAGCTTAAGCCAAGGCAAAGATTTTATTCCAACAGCAATCAGAAAGCGCTTATATCTTTCTCTCTCTCTCTTTATGATAGATATCCTGGCCTCCTTCAACTTCTCGACGAGATGAATGCAAGTGGGCTGGTAAGGACGTCCAGGTACGTTTCTTTTTTTACTCTTTTTGCTGTTCTCATTTTTCTGTCCATGCCGGAGATGTGTCAGATAGACCTCACTAAGAGAAAGAGCACTGAATTGTTTGTTTGTCTAGATGGGTTCTCCTCTGGTCATTTTCATTCAAAACATCTCTCTTAGTGGCACATTTATGACCCTGCCTGTGAAAGCCCAGCTTAAGTCATTTGTTTTGTGATTTGCTGTTTTCTACATGATATCATATCATCCTATGTGGCGTAAAGAACATTTTGTGCAAATATAATCTTGAAACCATTAATACTGACTTTATTTTTCAGTTTTTGATGGCCATTTTCCATTCTCTTCTTATTTTAGCACCAAAACTTCTTACTATACCTAAAATACTTTACACAAGTAAAGTTTACACTGTCTTTCAACCAAATGGGCCATGAGCACTGCAGACACATGTACAATACATGTTAATGTTTTAAATGTGCTCACGTGTTTAATGTGGCCAGCCCTTCATTTTTTGCTTCTTTTGGAGAGAGAGCTTTGTAAATGTATTAAATCTACACAGTGCATATGTTTCTTTTATGTCAGTGAATGAGCAATACAAACATGGCTTTACATGAAATATACCCTTTAATGAAAGGGAATTAATGCGGTATTTGAGATGGATCCAAAAACAAGACACGATTTGTTTTAGAAACCTTTCAGCAGAGTGGGTAAAGCTATGCCTGTCTGTCATCTCCATTTTGCTTTCACAAGCAAAGTCAAGGGTTCCTCTCACAAGACCAGCTTAGCACACGTCAAAGAAAGAATGAATAGAAACGAAATCGCTGAATTGTGGGGACGACGGCGTACAAGCGCTTTGCAGGCGTAACCGCCGTTTGCTCTCATAAATTCCATCACAGACACTGCCCAAGGCGTCGCCTCGAAATATAGAGCCATGGCAACGGACCCTCTGCCCTGTTAGCATCATAAAGAAACTATAAGGTTGGTTGGCTCTCAATGGCGCTAATTTGAATGGTAATAAAACGCATTGAGCGAGATTTCGATGTAAACATGGTCTCGCTGAATGCTGGGGTGCTGTGTGAAAGATGGCTTTTATGCGAAGTGAGGGATATCGCTGAATAGAGAAAGATTGACTGAAGCTTGTTCTACCAAAGAGTGGTTTACTCAAGCGTGTTTGAAGTGAAGTGGGACAATGTCAATTTAGGGCCCTTTTGAGGGCGGATGAAGACTGCTGACCCTGTTGAAGGATCTCAGCTGCAATTTGTTAGAAACAAAGAGAAAGTGAGATCAATGCTTATTGAGATCAGGTCTTCACAAAAACCTCATTCATGTTGGCACAGTGTTAGATATTTGGAGAGTAGTAGTGTCCTAGACGCAGTTGTAGATTTTGAATAAATCAGTTTGGATGGATATAAGAAATAAGATTTTTTAATTTAAGACTTAATAAGACTTTTTACATAGACCACCGTTTAAAAGTTTAGGGTCAGTAAACTGAAATGTTTCTCATGATCTTAAAACCGTTTGTTTTGAGGGTGTATGCTTGCTTTAAGTAACCTTTGTAGACAAAACATATAATTGTGCTTAGGTATTAATTTCTTTACATTCAAAAGTATTGAACTGGCTGACTGATGAAGAAAATGATTATGAAGCCAACAAGAGGCCAAAATAGATCATATTAATATGGTTTAAAAAGCATCTTAGGATGTGACCTCAAGAAGCTGCTTGATAAAATTCTAGATCTAGATGCTAAGATAAAACATTTTCTATGATAAGAAATTTGATTATTATTTTATTTTTTAGTCAACACAATTCCTAGTTTGATGTTATTCCGAAGTTTTGATGGGTTTTCAATTATTCAAACATTGAGGGGAAATGATTAAAAATAGGTCATTTATCCTACATTTTGAGTGTTACTGTAAATTAAATGTTTTATTAGAGATGACAGGCTAAGTTAAAACAAACAACACATTTTCTATAAATTAAATTTCTTAAAAGGTTCTTCATAATGATGCCATAGAAGAACTATTTTTGGTAACCATTTTCTGTAACGTCACCATCTCTTTCTTACTTTTTTATAATCTAAAGAACATTTTTTCGTCACAAAGAACCTTTTGTTAAACCTTCTTTTTTTTTATTTTATGATTAAAACTGGTTTCTATATGTTAATTTGGTTGCAACTTTACTATCAAACATGTGTTTTAAAATTTAAGATCAGTTTGAAATATGTTTTAAATAAATCAGCAACACTTGCTGTTGCAGAAATAAACCAGTGCAGTTTTGACTAATGTTCTGGAAAAAGCTGTATAGTATAAATATAGTCTGGCCCCTGGTGCTGATGAAGTAACAAAAGTTGAAAAAAGAAGACAACACTTTGAGTCATACTTTGTTGTGTCCTTGTGTACTCTTATGTAAACCTTTACCACATAGATTGAGTCACTGCAATTTGTTCCAGGCAAGACTGAGACACGTGGCTGAAAAGCACCTGAACACACACACATACACGTATATTCTATAGGCAAAATCCCAAACGCCACAGTAGAGCTGACAAACACAAACACACATTCACACATCCACGTATACACATTATCCCTAAGAGTACGAGCCACTGGGGATCTCAGGACGGCGATAACAGGATTTCCCTGTTAATGCTCTAAACAGCCTGCTGGAACACATCTCCAGCTGTTGGAATATTTTCCTTTTAATAACGCCGATCGTGGCTGCGTGTTAGTCAGTTGTGTTGATGTGTGTGACAGAGAGCAGAAGTGTAATGTAGTTAAAATACTACGCTATACACTTCGACACAGAAGAATAACATTATATACAGAGCAAACGACTGAATGCAAAAATTACATTAACAGATTTTATCTGCCTGAAAGTGAGCTATTTGGCGATAATTTTTATATCTGGAATACATTGGTTACATAATGACATATAAACTTACTTTGTTCATATGATTGTGTTAATGAGTTCAGAATTTTGTAAGAGTATAGAAAATCATTTAGTATACTGTATACTAAAACAATGTCTTAAGATACTTAAAGAGATAGTTCACCCAAAAATGAAAGTTCTTTTATCATTACCTTTTTATCATATTTTATCACCTGTTTGACTTTCTTTATTCTGCGTTGAACGTTGGTAAACAAACAATATTAACCCCCATTGACTTTCATTGAACACAAAAGCACTGAGATGTTCCCAAAAATATATTTTGGGTTCCATATAAGAAATACATGATTTGAACAGTATAAGGGAGAATAAATTATAAATTTTTATTTTTGTAATTACTGTGTATTTTAGATGAAGATAGACATGTATACATCCACGTATATCTTCAAACAATTTATGTTATTAACCATTTTCTTAGCATATTCTTTCAATAACTTTAGTTATTGTCTTTCATTTACTTTCTCATGATGTACTGTACAGTCGATGTACGTGCTATTTGAAATCATATAAATGGCATTTATATATATGTTCAAGAATTGACTTAAATGTTTGGGTCCACTTTGAGAGAGAGAGAGAGAGAGAGAGAGAGAGAGTTTGTGTGTGTATCAGCAAGTGATAAGCTGTGTCTGTAGGCTCTTGTTGACACAGATGGTTGTGTTTGTTTATTTGAGAACGCTGTGACGACTGTGAATGTAGAATTACAGACACTCCACAGATTTATTTTGCTTTTCTCTCTTAGAAATGCTTTCTGTCAAGTGTGTAGTTAGTCTATTGGCTAAAAAAACATGATTATAAATAAATGCTGAGAGGTTCTTGTTCTGTCTTCTCTTCTGCAGAAGGAATGTTCAAACTTCATAAAGGTTCTGCAGTCGTTTAATCAGACGCACTTGTACGTGTGTGGAACAGGAGCTTTTCATCCCACCTGTACTTATGTAGAAGTGGGAAAACGCCCAGAGGTAAATCCATCAATCCCATTGTGTTGCTCATAATAAACTCTAGAAACTCTATTGCTGTGTCACTCCCTCACGTCATTAAAGGCAAGACTTACTTTTATTGCTTATATTTATTTGAACAGAGATGAAAGCATGTGTAGTAATAATTTAAATGTTTTTGAAAAATGTAACATTTGTTGCCTAAGATTATTGATATTCATGTTTTAACAACTTACGCAAAATGACCATAAGATCTACATCAAGATTACCATAAAATAACATTATTGTTGTTCAAAATCAATATAATATTGTCAATAAAATCAATATGCATCTTATAGGTGTGCACAGTGAGCATTGACATATACTTTGAAATACACATACAGACACATTTTTGTATTGTCTGGCACATTTAAAACTCGAAGGGGAAAAACAATTCATTACAACAAATTCAAAAACACTTTATCCCTGCAGTACCTGTCCTGCTCAACTTGTATTATTGCACCATTGGACATTTACTCCTCAGACAGATTAAATGTGTTCGCATCTTATATCTAGGACAACATCTTTCGGCTGTCATCCACACATTTTGAGAATGGCCGGGGGAAAAAGCCCCTACGACCCCAAACTGCTGACTGCCTCCCTGCTGATCGGTAAGTGTATGTGACAGTGTTGTGGAGTTGAATAAGAACTGCTGACTAGTACTGCGTGCTAAGGTTATTTTCTACTTTAAATCAAACGTACTGATGTAAACAAACCCATAACTCCAAATATTTGATGTCAACATGAAATGTGTCTCACACTGTTTGAGCTATGGACATGGATGATGAAAGATGTACTGTTACTTGAGATTGCAAACTGAACAGTAAATGATAAAGAACAAACCCATTAGGCTTTGGAAGAGAGGCCTGAGACAAGTGGTTTGAGGGTATTTTTCACCTGGCACCTATAGCAACCATCCAGAGAGACAGACAAGAGAGAGAGACAGAAGTAACATCTTCAGTATGCTCCATAAAACTCCATTAATGCTTTTGGCACTCCGAAAAGTTAAACTGTAAACAGAATATAAAACTGGTAAGTTAAAGACAATGAAAGAGCCTCTTTTGCTGTGTATCTGTGTTGTTATGCTTCATGTTCTGAATGGAAACTCAACACCTTTGAATAATGGTCTCTCTAGAGGATGACCACTGCACACTGTTCCTCTGGTTTTGTGCTCCACATGCAGAGCATTCTACTGTTAAATCTCTCATCTCAGATTAAAGGTCACTCGCGACACACACACACACAAACCCTCCTGTTCTCTCGCCATCTTTGACCGTGAAATTGCTTAAGTGTCGCCTGTCACAGTTCTCTGAGCTGTTATTACCGTTTACAAAACCTGGACTGAACTCGTCCCTCCTGACATGTCTGTTTTTGCCCTCCATGTTGAACTCCTAAAAACATATTTTTTGTGTTTTTTAACTCCAGATGGGGAATTGTATGCTGGGACGTCAGCTGACTTCATGGGACGGGACTTTGCCATTTTTAGAACATTAGGCAAGCATCATCCAATCAGAACAGAGCAGCATGACTCCAGGTGGCTCAACGGTTGGTATTTATTTAAATTAATTTAATATAAGTATTAAAGTATGTATTTTCTTATATATATATATATATATATATAAATAATTCAAATATTTATTTTAATTTATACAAACATTACTAAAATATTTATTTATTTTATTTGATTTGATTTGATTCAAACACAGATAAACATACTTCTGGGTTGGACCCAAAATGGGCCATGTGATATGTTTGATATGTTTGTTTTAATATTTAAAAGGGTTGCAAACTATATACTTTATAGAGAAAAACGAAAAATGCTAAAGTGAAAAGATGTTCATAAAAAGAGAGAACAAGATAGGACACAACTAGTCAAGAGGAACTAGCATTTCTTAGAAGCTTAACCCTTGAAAAAATGTTAGAACATAATGACCAAACGGCTTGTGTGTGTGGTAAGAATGTGACAGAACAGGAAGTGATTTAGGATTTAAAAACACTGAATAGTGTTCAACTTGAGAATCACACGGTTTCCTAATATTTCCTGTTGTCTTTTATCTTAAGGAGCAAATAAAGGTTAAATGAATGGGATTTGGTTTCTTTGAGATTCATGGGAATGTGTGTGCGTGGTGAGGTGACTGTGTGTGTATGTCAGTTTGTTGGTGCCACAGTGTCGGCGGTGTGAGGTGTGTATGTGTGTGATGTGGTTCTTGGAGAATCACACACCACAAGTGTGTGTGAATAAAGAAATAACCATGAATAACCATGAAGAGCTGTGGCCCCACAACACTGTCAATAGCGCTTACAAACACACGATGTGTCTCTAACAATAGCACACACACAGAAAGACTTGACGCTTTAATGACATCAAATTATTTAAATAATGAAGCTTACACATTGACCACCTTAACACGTTTTGATTTATATAGTTGTCGTGGTTCAATCAGATGTTCATGTTATATGCTGCTTTAGTTCCTGTATTCATGAGTTTGTGTTGTTTGTGTCCATTTAGATCCTAGATTTGTCAGCGTGCACCTCATTCCAGAAAGCGACAACCCAGAAGACGACAAGATCTTTCTGTTCTTTAGAGAAAATGCCATTGATGGGGAACAAATCAGTAAAGCCACACATGCCAGAATTGGACAGTTGTGTAAGGTACTTGGACCCCCGTTTACACACAAATATATATGCCTTAACTTTATTGGTTGGCACACACACAATCAGAAAGCAATACTTTGTTGTATGAGGGTTGCTTGTTCTTATCAGGAGAATAAATAAATGTTGTTTCATGACGTTGAAACATACTGTCATACCGTCAACTTACTGTCAGATCCTTCATTTTTCAATATATACATAAGGGCATGCAGCTATTGGTCTTGGAAAATTAGTTTAGAACAATTTATGAAAACGTTTATATGAAACCTGTAACTCTAGAGGAGATATAGATGGGATTATAGGGTTATACACACCATTGCTACTTCCCCATTCCTTCCACGGTGGCCAGACAGGTGGCCCAGCTTTTTTGCATTTGGCTTCTACTTTCCTGCAGTCCTGCTCTCACCCCGCTCTGAAACTTAAGAGATGCTTAAAATATCGCCAAAGCCATCAGCCAAGAAAACAAAGACTCCACTGTGGAGCAAAATGTGAGACTTTGCCAGTCTCGCTCGGCTCAAGTGCGAGTCTACATCTTGAAGTGGTAGAAAGGTGTTCTCAATTACAGGTCCTTCGGTATTCCGGCACGACTGGAATTCTTCGTTCTCTGCCACAGACAATTGTGTCATTATGAGGAGTTTATGTTTAGATAATTTCCAACCCTGTTAATTACAGCTGATAAACCTACAGCATGTGAGACTATTTATATTACAGCTGTGTTTCATATGACAGCTGCCAGGAACACGAAAGACGTGTGTGTGTTTATTGACACACATGTACACACCTTTCCGAAACATCACTCATCAGTGATCATTTTCTAGGTGTGACGGGATGACTGCCGTCAATGCACAGACACTTTGTGTTGAAGTACATCTGTTTTAAATACAGTTTAGTAGGAATTTACATATTGCTTTTTTATAAAACGTTGGAACAATTTTTCAAAAGTTGTGTTTCGCTTTAATTTTTACAGTTTCTTTATGAAGTTTAACATGCTGAATACGAAAATACTAAAAGCAACCAGAGTACAGCAATCCTTAGTTTTTATATTTTTTTGTTTTATTAATATTTTAAATTAAATTTTGTTTTTATATTTTTAGTTATTTTGTGGTTATTATTTCATGTTAATTTTAGCTTTTAATTTGTAGCAGTTTAGTTATGTGCTTTTGTTATTTCTTTACTTTTAATATTGCCATTTAAGTTTAATTTATTTGTTTAAAATTTAGTTTAGATTTTATTTATTTCCAGTTAATAATTGTTGTTTCTCTACTTAAACGTAGTTCAGTTTATTTAAAGTTTTTCATTTTATGTTTTCCAAATAATAGGCCTATATTTCTTTTGATTTCAATAAACATAAATGTTTAATTTCGCATCTTTTAACATGGTCTTTGGAAAAAGTAAACATGTAGTTTAAGGAAATGCTTTATTGTTTTACACCAACATTTCTGAGGTAAATGTGATGAGTGAGCTTTGTTTCGTCTCTGGCAGAATGACTTTGGAGGCCACAGGAGTTTGGTGAACAAATGGACCACATTTCTAAAAGCCCGGTTGATCTGCTCTGTTCCAGGCCTGAATGGCATTGACACACATTTTGATGAACTGCGTAAGTTTCCCATGCTACAGTAACTTACATTACTGGGCATTGGTATACTGTAGACAGCATCATGGTTTCCTCACTGACACTGAATTTGATTATTTACAGAGGATATTTTTCTTATGAGCTCTAAGGATCCTAAGAACCCTATTATCTATGCTGTGTTTACAACATCCAGGTATTACAACATCCAATTTACACAATAATCCCTTTTCCCAAAAAACCTATTTGCATACTCTGTCTTGCTGTATTCAAGCCTTGATAATTGTGTCTTAAGTCCCCATAGGCAAACCTGTAAAAAACTCATGATTGCTGTTTCTTTGTTTTACAGTAACATCTTTAAAGGCTCAGCGGTGTGCATGTACAGCATGGCAGATATCAGGAGGGTGTTTCTGGGTCCATATGCCCACAGAGATGGACCCAACTATCAATGGGTACCGTTTTTGGGTAGAGTACCGTACCCAAGACCTGGCACAGTAAGAGCCGCCAATCGGTGCTAATAAGTTTCTTTTACCACTGACCTGCTTTATTTCATTTAACGTATATTCTCCATTGCTCCCAGTGCCCTAGCAAAACGTTTGATGGCTTTGAATCGACGAAGGACTTTCCTGATGACGTTATCACATTTGCCAGGAGCCATCCAGCCATGTACAATCCTGTTTTTCCGGTTAACAACCGCCCCATCATAATCAGAACTGATGTGGATTATCAGTTTACTCAGATTGTGGTGGACAGGGTGGAGGCAGAGGATGGCCAGTATGATGTCATGTTTATTGGCACTGGTGAGTGTGATGATGCAGATGAATCTTTTTATCATTGTCCATAAGACAAATTAAGTGCCTTCTTTTAAAAAAAACTTTAGAAAAATATTTTTGAATTCTTTAATTTACACATTATAATGCATTTTTGTGTTACATTAACGTTAGTGAATCAGATGGTATTTCTCTTTTTAAGACATGGGGACAGTTCTTAAGGTTGTGTCCATTCCCAGAGGAACTTGGCATGACCTTGAAGAAGTCCTGCTGGAGGAGATGACTGTGTTCAGAGTAAGTTTAAAGACTATAATAATGATATACGGTTTGAAATCAATCTGAGCTGTCAAATCAAACTTACCATTTAGTGAACTATGTGACATTATATGTGACCGTAAAATGAACGAGTCAGCATTATATGCATCAATGCGTACAATGACTTTTATTGCTCATATTCTATGTACTTTGCAAATGCAGCAGACACGATAGATGAGGGTGATGACAAACATGAACAGAGACAAAATTTCCAGTTTCTGCCATGTCTACAGTCTGACAGTTCTTATAGATGGTTCCAGCGGCAACAACATAAACATTATGTGGCCAAAACTTTACTTCCGGTAGACCTCCCCAAAGAATCAATAACTGTTTATTTATTTTAAAACAATGAATGTACAATCAAATATAATTAGGAATTATTATTCATATAAATGAAATATAAATAAATTGTATTACTAGCCACTAGCCAGACCGATAACCAAACACAGACAAAAAGTTAACTTCGAGCCATGCACGTGCGTCTGATGAAACGGTCTATAAAAGAAAGTCACCAGACATCAGCTCATGCTTGCATCATCGCCATGACAACAAATGTCAATGAGTTGCATATTGATAGCTTGGAAAGTCACAGTGTGACAGCGTGGACACTTTGCTTACATATAAATTCAAAATCAAATCGGAATCAACTACACCTCTCTTGCACTATTTATGTACACTTAATGCCTTTTAAGTGTTTTTACAGTTTTTTCCACTTATTATTTTGCAGATAAAGTAAAATAACGTACTATTTGTATACACAGGAACCGACGGCTATCACTGCCATGGAGCTCTCAACAAAGCAGGTAAGCGATAAATCTGAGTAGTCTGAACCTCGTAATTGTTCTGATACGTGAACTCCAGGGAACAGAATAAATCTAATAGAGCAACATAGGTCTGATACTCAACACAGCACAGTGAATCTAACAGGTAAGCTGCAGGGAACTCAACAGGCCTAACGTGTTTTGGGGATTGGCGTAAACTTGTTTAGCGCTGAGGGTTGTGGGAAATTTGCCATGCAACTTATTTTGCTGACAGAGGTGATATAGAACCAGATTGATCATGTATGAAAACCCAACATAGCTCACACACACACTGCTTGGCCTCTGGCTACATTACGCAGAGCAGAGGCTGCTGTCATAGTCACTCACACAACACGGCAACATGAGGTACTCCCATTAGAGGCCACACACACATACACACCGTCTGTTTTACACTCCGAGCTCCAGCGTTCATCCGCGATTATGAGGCCTACTTAGACGGTGTGAATAATCAAGGAGACACTGAGAGGTTAGCTGGAGGCATCCATATTTAAACAGATGCATACTGAGCATGTGTCCTGTATCCTGAGAGAAACTAGAGCGGTCATTAACTCACCTAACACTCGACCTAGAACACGTCTAGCCAAAAAAACTGTTTCCGATTGTCCCTGCTTCTCGTCCACAGCAACAGCTCTATCTCGGATCCTCCATCGGGGTATCCCAGATGCCCCTGCACCGCTGCGATGTGTACGGCAAAGCTTGCGCTGAGTGCTGCCTCGCACGTGATCCGTACTGCGCCTGGGATGGCTCGCAATGTTCCAGATACTTCCCTACCGCAAAGAGGTACCTGATCTTTTAAACACACAAACACACACTGACATGAGACGAATCCCTTTAGAATTTCATACATGGTGTAAAACACGTGCTGTTGTGTGTGGTTTTCATCACACGCTTTCTAAATAGCCAAAGACTGAACATTAGAAGTCTCTCGAAATATTTTTAGCAGCAGTTCTTGGCCTGGTTCGAGTTGTCATATATAACTTCATCGGACAGGCTGACTACCGTCCACGAGTCCCGCAGATTCATATTAAAGGCACTTTGTGAGGTTCACGTTTCAGAATCATTTCCTTTAGACTCGAAGGTAAACTTGTATGAGAACAAGAACAAGAGAACAAGATGAGGTCTCACATGTACAGTCTGTGTTTTTGGAAGAGAGGTTCTTTGTGCGCTACTGGTGCTGAAACGGCTCTACACATTTTTTTAATTACCAAGTTGCTTTAAAGGAACATTCAAGGGACTCGGGACATAAGCTGCATATGGTGCTTTTTCATAAAGCGCGAGCATCAGATCTGGCTTTACACCATAGAGACTAAATAGCCCAGAGCTAAAACAGGTTCTGTTTCATACGCACACGTACGCTCATGTGGAGCTGTCTTTGATTTACTTTGATGGTAACACAGCGAAAGCTCTCTAGGAGACAGATGCGTGTGGGTGTGGATATGCGAGGTTCACCTGCCCTCTCTTAAACTCTATTGCGTGTGTGTTGCGCTTGCAGGAGAACGAGGCGTCAGGATATCAGGAACGGAGACCCTTTGACTCAATGTTCAGATCTACAGCATCACGGTAATGTATATGGATCCCGTACATATGTTTCATACTGTATCTCTAATAATAGCACTGTTATAGTGGGTCAACAGTCACAAATCTACACTTATACATTTTCACTTGAGTAGGACCTACAGTATTTCTGAATCGACATACCAAGTTTTTATTTTAAGTATAGGAACCGTCTGCAAGTTCTGGTACTCTAAACTGTTCAAAAGTTTGCGCTACTTACTCACTTTTTATTTATATATTTTAGAATAATAGTAAGCTTATCTAAACCATGAAATAACAGACAAAAACCACAAAATGTTGTGACTAAAAATCCCCAACCCAAAAACTAGCATCTTCATTGTTTATTCACCCTTTGCTTATTTTTTTTGAAAAAGAAACACTTGTCGTTTTATTAACCAGTTTCTCAAAGTCTTAACCTGACATGTTTTTAAAACATATTGATTGAGTTTCCATTTATTCAGGCTGCTTTTACTTTATTATTCACTTCAAATTTCATCAGTTTTTTATTTTTGTTTTGTTTTCTTCACAAAACTAATTTCAAACAGACATTAGCCTTCAGATAAAAATCATGAAAAACAATTCAGTCAAGTGACCCTTATCTTTTGAAAGGAGTCTAAATGGGTATACAGGGTGTTTCTTTATAAAATACATTTCGGGATGTAAAAGAAACTACAACTTGAGCTAAAGAGATAATTGTAACAGTTTTAGCCGTTCATACATTCTGTACATGCCAAGGTAGTGTTTAAATAACGCTTTGAAAATGAAACACAGTCTTAAAAGGGTCATTTTTGCTGTGGTAATAACACGCGGTTCACTGCTGAGAGAGTTTCACAGCTGTTGCAGGAATATAGGCTGCGGAACATGCACTTACACAAACGTACACTCTCACGCATACACGTCCATGTAGATATGCGATGCAAAGCCGATGGAATCACATTCACCGGGACCACACACTGACTTCCTGTGTCATAGCTGTGGCCTCACACACCTCATTACATTGGCACCACTAACCCACAATGCCCTCTGACATTTCATAAGCTTGACTTCAAAGCATGGCCGATGAAAATGAAAGACAGGGCGAGAGAGGCGTTTAAATTAGGACAGTCTGGTGAAATGTAAAGAGGGGCTTTTATTTTCTCTTTTAGCCTTGGATCCCTGTAGACCCGAACACAGAGACATACTGCATCTGTGATATGATAGAAATACTGTGTGTGGATGTTTGTGTTAAACACATTAAAGAAGAATTAAATCCCTACTTGTGTATCTTTTCTCTTGTAGAGGAGGCAGATGGTGAAAGAGGTCTGCTGGATAGGACGGTATATGGGGTCGAGAATAGCAGCTCTTTTCTGGAGTGCAATCCTAAGTCTCAGCGCGCTCTTATCTACTGGCTGTTTCAGAGACACGGGGAAGACAGAAAACAAGAGGTTTGTTAATGTCAGTGACACAAATTTGACACAAATAATTGTAAAACCATAATCTCCTTTTTACATTATTCACAACTTTAATGTAGAATTTGTAAAACAAAAGTCCTAGGTTGTTTGCTTTTTACAGTATAGAGTAAAAAATATCCATATAACATTATTCGCAACTTTAATGTAACATTTGTAAAATAAAAGTCCTAGGATATTTGCTTTTTACTGGATAGAGTAATAAAACATCCATATTACATTACTCACAACTTTAATGTAGAATTTGTAAAATAAAAGTCCTAGGTTGTTTGCTTTTTACAGTATAGAGTAAAAAATATCCATATAACATTATTCACAACTTTAATGTAACATTTGTAAAATAAAAGTCCTAGGTTATTTGCTTTTTACTGGATATTGTAATAAAACATCCATATTACATTATTCACAAGTTTAATGTAGAATTTGTCAAATAAAAGTCCTAGGTTGTTTGCTTTTTACAGTATAGAGTAAAACACATCCATTTGACATTATTCACAATTTTTATGTAAAATGTGTAAAATAAAAGTCCTAGGTTATTTGCTTTTTACTGGATAGAGTAATAACACATCCATATTACATTATTCACAACTTTAATGTAGAATTTGTAAAATAAAAGTCCTTGGTTGTTTGCTTTTTACAGTATAGAGAAATAAAATATAATTTAGTATTGAAGACATTAATAATATTTAAAATTAAAAGAATATATTGGTAACACTTCACAATAAGGTTGTATTTTTTATCATTAGTAAATGCATTAGCTGGAATAAACTTAGACAGACAACACAGTTTTCAGCATTTATTAATCTTTGTTAATGCCAGTGCAATTGTTCATGTTAGCTCATTGTGCATTTGGTAATGTTAACGGATAAAACTTTTGATTTAAGAAATCTTTCAGTAAATGCTGAAATTAACATGAACCAAGATTCATAAATTCTGTTTAAGTATTGTTTATTGTAATTTAATGTTATGTTATATAATGTGTTAATGATGTTATGATGAGCTTTTTAGATCATTGTTTCATGTGGTCCACATTTAAAGATCACAAATAGTTTAAATCATTGCCCAAAACATCTTCAGAATCCTGGATGTGTGTTGTTTGCCAAAAAAAGTTGTCAATTGCTATACTCTGACTATAGGATGTAATCTACATGTTTGTTTTTTCAGATAAAGTCAGACGAGCGAGTATTGGGTACAGAACAAGGTCTGTTGATCCGAACTCTACACCAAAAGGATTCAGGGGTCTATTACTGCCACGCCGTCGAGCACGGCTTTATCCAGACCCTCCTCCGCCTCACCCTCCATGTAATTCCCACCGACCAACTGGATGACCTACTGCACCGAGACCCTCCAGACAGCACTGATCCGGCCAACGGCAAGCTATGGTATCGTGACTTCCTATCTCTCATCAACCCCCCCAGCCCCAACAGCGTCGACCAGCTCTGCGAGCAGGTTTGGAAGAGAGAACGGAAACAGCGTAGGCAGAAAGCCAATCTCCTGCACGCCAGCCAATCGCACGCCAGCCAGCTTCTCCAGTCTAGCCAATCACACGCCAGTAAGTGGAAGCTACTACAGGAAAACAAGAAAGGGCGCAACCGCAGGACCCATGAGATGCAGCGGGCACCTCGCAGCGTGTGACCACCCGTACGGCAAATGAAAGTATAAAGCATAAGGACGGGAAAGAGGAACCGAAGGGATAGACTGCTACTGTTCCCCAGACTGAAATGCCAAAACGGAAGTGTGATGCCCCACTCCTGTTGAGTGCATGTGTGTATGAGAGAGAGTTATTTACTTTATAAACCCGAGCACACTTCATTCTCACCAACAGTATGTATTCTGACTCTGAGAGGACACGATGGACCTTTAGGTTCTGTTAAAAGATGGACTACCTGTAAATATGACACATTATAAAAATATACTGTGAAACAGGTTTCAGTCTGTAAAAAAAGTCTGTTTCAAATCATGAGGGACAAAAATAAACATGGGGAATACGGAAAGAGCACTGCTTAACCTCTGTTTAGCTGAAGCACAACCCCAGTGCATCCTGGGTAATGAGCCTGTTAGTTCTTTTATGTGTATAGAGTGTGTTGACCTGAACATATACTGTATATCTTTGTATCAAAATGGAAAAGTAGGCGCTGCTGTTGCGTATCCATTTAGTGAGAACATGAATTGTTTCTTGCTGGTCCTCTATTCTGTTCTCCTTTCTCTGTCTTCATCTTGTTTTCTATTATCCACTCCAAAAAAACGCCTCAGCAAATCCATTAATGGAACTGTGTTGTTCCTCTAAATAAGCTCTTCCAGAAAAAAGAAAAGAAAAGAAAAGAAAAGAAAAGAAAAGAAAACGATGCAACAAAAACTTTTTCCTGCTATTTTTTTAGATCAATATTTAATTTTGTACTGTGCCAGAGTATATCTAAAATATGACATAACAGATTTATTTTATTATTAGTTTTCCTCATTTTAAACCACTGCGTTGAGGGTACATAAGCTCTCTTCACTAACTCTTTTTCCTCAGTTAAGTTATTATTGTTGACATGATTTAATCTATGTTTATAAAAACCGCGTGTGAAATACAGTGGCTTTTATTTAAGGGGTGCTGTCACTATGTTGCTTTTTGTCATGTTTACATGTTACATGTATTTGGAAAAAACTGCTTCATTTAGCATGACCTGTATATCTACAGAGATACAGATTAAAGAGTTTAGAAGTTTATTGGCGGCAGTAAAGTGTTAAAATAGTTTTTTCTTCTTTTGAGAGATACTGTACATTTAAAGTTAACATGAGCCCATTTAACTTCCATAATGTAATGTACTTTCAATTGAAACTGGATATTCAACAAGATTTTATTTTGTCTTTTGTGAATTGGTTGGATTGTGAATGGTGGGTGGCCAGACCTGAATAGAGCCAAACCTTAATGAACGAGTGTAAAGTCCCATCATAAAATAACACTGGCGCCTACTGGTTGAACCTATAGGCTTGGTGATGTCAGCCACAAAAAAAACATCTCGGGTGAATTTTTCTAACATTTTTGAACGATGTGCACTGCTGAGTCGCACAAGTAGACCGGAGACATAAAAGACGAAATAAGGTCATTGTGGTTTCATGTTGACTTTAAATGTGAGAGGGAAAGTGAGGACAATTTTATTGTATTGCGTAACAGACTGAGGCTGTCCCTCGATACAGTTATGGCTGAGTTGAGGAGAGGACAGTGTGACACAAAAGTGGTCTGGGATCAGAAATTTTGGGCCTCCCATTGCTTTACATTTCTCAGAACATTACATTACATTTCTTTTATTCATTTGCCAGACGCTTTTATCCGAAGCGACTTACAAGTAGGAGAGCATATAAACAGCTTTTTCTCCTCTTGTTGAGGCCATACAAGCACGCTCGCACCTACAGCACACATATATCAGAATGTAGCTGTGAACATATAGACTATTTATGAAAAAATGGTCCAAAATATGCCACTGTGTACAAACTGCATGTGAATTTACAACACCACTCATTTCTATATTTGTTTAGTTGCTGTCTGTTTTTGTCTGGCGACTTTGAATTCCAGGTGGTGCTCAAGATTATTCTGCTATCGGTGACAGATGGTGTTATTGAACTACAGCTTTTTCCCAATGGACTCTTTTCACTTTGTAGTAATATCTAAGCATACCAACAAGAATCCATTGGTTGGACTGTGAACGAAAGGACTTTCAGTACTTAACTCAACAGTATGTGGTTGTCGTTCTGTTTGAACGGATCTTATGATCTTTCGACAAAAAAGAACACCTGCCTTGCTCAGACTTTCACACGGACTTTTCACTCTTCTGAACTGATTAAAACAAGGGACGAAGTAATAGACATGATAATGCTGCTGTAAATTGTTCGTTTTTGGCATGCATTCTGCTGTTCAAATAAATGTATCTTCTAAAGAACCTGTCCAGAAAGGCTAATGTGGGTGTGTTATATTACTGATTGCTTTGGCTGTACCATCGTGTTCTGGGTCCTGCTGCACCTGGGCTCAAGGAAAACCATTCTTGTTTTATTTCTCTTTCCTCTCATGCTGGAGTTCAGTGTGTTCTCACCTCCTAATACTGCTGAGAAAAGCAAAAATGTAAAGTTCAAGGTGAAATCTGTGAAGCTCTTACAATAATGCATGGAGAGCAAAAACAATGTTATCCAATGACGTTTGATGACGCTGAGCAATGGAGAATTCTAGGACACAATTAATAGTTTTTGTATGTGATTAAAGTATTTCTTCTCTGGTTCTATAAGAATAAACAATATTGTTTACATATATTATGTCAAAATTTATTGAAGACATTTTTTTTGAGCTACTACCTAAACTAAAGTGTAAAATTGACTGTTTAATCGATTATGTCAATTATAGTGAGACCGAAGTTCATTTGTGGTGAACGGTGACTATGGTGGAGTAAACTGGAGTTTATTATGAGGGCTTGTAAATTACTTATGTGCATATATTTATACAGCATTTATTTTTAAATTATTTTTATTACTACACGACAGCATGTCACAAAGGTGCACAATAAAGGAAAAAACGAAATAAAAAAAAATTATTAAAAAAAATAGTCTCTTATCGCAGTAACAACCAATCATTTTCTGAGAAGACCAATCAAGCCTTAAGCATCGTTACTGCGTCATCACGTCTCTTGCGTTTCCAAGTCCCAACAGGTGTGGAAAAAATGTCTAAGGTATCCGAAATATCGATTAAACAAATTTTTTTGAAGGACAAACAAGAGTGAGCGACAATGCGGCATAGATTGGTTCATAAGCACAGGTGAGTATATATTTAACTTCTCTGTGTTTTATAAATGTTTTAGATGCAGCAGCGCGTGTCCCGTTTGTTTACCAGGGTCTATTTATCTGCATTTGTGGAGATCTTCTGTGTATGCGGACATAGGTTTAAACAAATCGATTAACCCTACTATGTTCTTTGATTGGTTTGATCAGAATTGATTTAAATATCACACCCCCTAAAATGGTACAGAAGATATTGTAGAGACCTGTGATATACCGCCCGTCGTGTTCAAAAACTCTTGAACTAAATTAAACTTAAGACATGTCTTCCATCTAGTGGTAGAGTTTGTTACTACATTTAAAGTTCCTAAAAAACAGAGCTTGCGTTGCCCTCTGCGGTGTACAGCATCGCTGCTGAAAGACATGGGTGGGCAAACATGAGGGCCAAACGTTTTTTAGTCCAAGTACTATGTCACACTATGGGCATGACAAAGAAAACCTTTTTATAAATATATTATATATTTTGGAAAAAACACAAAGAATGTTTAATTTCTGTTGGGGACCATTTACAATTATCAAATCATCTCAAGAAGATTGCTACTAGATGATTATGTTTACATGGTCGTCACCAAATATGTATTAGTACAAGGATAAAAGTTTGTTGTTGGTTTTCAAACTTCAAAACTTTCTTGAAAATCATTTCCTTTTCTGTCCAATACTGGTTACGAGTATTTTGCTGCACGTTCTTTTGTTGAACACTGTTCACCATATTTTTATTTTGCGTCAATGAGTGCCCTCTATACATAAACTTTGTCATTTTGGACGAAAACCTTTTTATACGTTTAACCTTTAACGTTATGACCTCACGTGCCAACATCTAACATTCAATAAATCTATCTATTCCCAACCCAGCTGTAAGAAATATGAGAATCTGAATAATGCTTGTATAGGTGAGGTCATTTATAGTCGTGTTACAAAACTCAGGTAGCCTCAGAGTAAGTGTTATGAGACTGTGGGGTTCACGCATGAAGTGGCAAAGTCCAATGAGTCCATTGTTTACGCTTATGGACTTTTAAACCCCCCACACTTGACTTAAAGGTGACGCTTGGTCATGTATAGCGTCTACAGGTCAGAGGTCATCCTGATTACCCCACAGATCGCTCTGCGGACACAGATGTGCGCCATAAATGTCCGTCCCTATGAATGAGTGCATTAGCAGTTATGTGATGAATGAACTGGGCTGGATTCCATTGACGTTGAGAATATATGAGCAGGGCTCAGTTATTTGAAGTTTTCGCCTGTGGGAGTACTTCAAGCCAAATGAGGCTGCATGTTCCATGATGTGTCGAGCCATGTGTTTGCATGCACTGTGTTGCATTTGTGTGACACTTAACTGAAACAGCTTTACAGCTTCGGACAAAATGTGTAATAAATACCAATGAATCTATAATGGAAGGCTGTTGGAAGATTTTGTTGTTATGAATGAATATTTGCCTTACTTGCGATGTAGAAAAGATTTTTCTGATCGACTACTTGCAAAACAAACATAATCTAACTCATGTAGTGCGTTTAACTTTATTAGGCTTAGATTAACAGAAAGGGACACCATCACATACTATCTACATATATACTTTTTATTTAATTTCTTATTTATAGCTATGTTTATCATGCTTTTTTATGAAGAACTAAATTCTGGAATAGTAAATAATGTCTGTTTAATGGCATTAAATGGCACTTGCACTTGTTTGCCGAACAAATTTTTGACGATAATTTGAGCTATTTACGTATTCTTATTCTGTGACAACATATTTACATTATGTGATTTTTTTTATTTATTTACATTGATTGTGCACATTTTTTAGAAAACTAAAAAAATCTATCTTCGAAGTGAAATGGAATGCAAACACTTTGAAGCTCACAATCTCAAAACTGACGATTTGCATGAGCTGTTTTTAGTAATATAAGAGTATTAAGCTGTTTCCCAAATTACTTACTAGTATGCACCATGCACTTACACTATGCACTATGCACTCAACCATGTAGTGTATGGATTTTAGAAGAGTAGTATCGTCCCAAATGGAAAACTTAACGGTATACTTAAGTATATCGGTTTTCCAGACGAGTGCAAATGACGTCAATCGCACGGCACAATGCTTGTGAATAAAAATCCAATTGTACATCATACATTTAATGTAGTTTTCATCTGTTTTGCCAAGCAATACTTTAGTCATCATCAGATTGAAGCGTTATCACTGATAGCCCCGCCTCCATTCCGCTACGTAAGGGAAACTACGACCGTTGAGTGCGTTAACTGTCCATAGTTCCACACTTCATATTTCGGTTGAAAAAGTGCATCATCCGGGTACTTAAAGTGCACTTATTTGTGAACGCACTACTCACACTATTTATACTACCAAATGGCATAGAATAGTGCATAAGTGCGTGATTTGGGACGCACCTTTAGTGTTTGGATGGAATATTCAAGATCTGAGGGCTCACACTGCTCTCTGGAGGGATTCTCAGAACTATGATCCAGAGTGTCCGCGGGTCTTAAAACGTATTAAAAGTTTATAAATCAATTTAGAGTAAATGAAGGTCCTTAAAAAGTATTAAAATGTCTTAAAAGGACAGTTCACCCAAAAATGAAAATTCTGTCATCATTTACTCACCCCAAGGTTGTTCCAAATCTATATACATTTCTTTGCTCTGATGAACACGGAGAAAGATATTTAACAGAATGTCAGTAACCCATCAGATCTCATCCCCCCATTATTACATTCTTGTTGGAATGCTTGATTCTGATTGGTCAGTTCGTTTTTCGCATCCGTAGCAAGGATTTTGATTATTCAGAGACACCGTACAAACGAGCGCCAAATACGAAAAAACGCATAAGAAAATTTCGGACTGTATGTGCAAAGACCTTTAAAATGTATTTCTTATAAAGTATTAAATTTAGCTCCATGATTCTTATACCCTGATGATCACTACAGCTAGTCTGTTGTCTAAAATCTGGTTAAATAAAGTTAATAGAGTTAATACAATGAATGTGACAAGGTAAACATTTCATTGGTTTGTGTGTTCCATGGGAACTGAACTCATGACCTTGATGTTCTCAGCGTCACGCTCTCTACCAGCTGAGCAACAGGACCCCCTGTTGTTGTAGAAAGCAACATGCTTTTTCTGTAGCTCAACTTGTTCACCCAGGGGTTTGATTTTGTCATAGGTTTGATTTTCCAGGAACATGCATACTGAAAATGTGTACTCTAAAGGTAACTCTGAATGAAAGGATCTGTCAAATGCATAAATGTGAAAATGTCACATTGATTTTGTCAGAATTCGATCACGGGCCAGAGATCAAGGCCTCTCGCTCCCGTCTTATCACACATGTGGAGATGCTCAATGAGGCAGAGAGACAGTCATTGATCAAAGCCAACAGAGGAGAACCAAACCCACTGTAAAAGACCTGATGCTGTGTGAGCACACGTCTGTTCGTCAGAAACTCCGAAAAGAATGATTGCTTATGTGTCACGGGTGATGAAAGTTGGCCACCTGCGAAAAGCAAAATATGCATTGCATTCCTTCACGGATACCATTTAAAATTACATTATACTCAAAATGCAATTATACTGATAAATGTTCTTGTAACGTAACAACAAGTGGCAAAACATTTCAAATCCCACAATTCTCTCCGTTGACAAGAAGATCAAGTAACATATACCCCCTCAGGAAAAAAGCAGTGTCAGTATGTGTTGAAGTGTTGTTTTAGTATGATGCCTCATTTATACATCTCATTCAAACTTTTCCAGTTGACAGTGTTTGAACTGGCAGGTATCTGGGGACACAGAAAACACACCCAGGTGAGTCTCTACATCATTTTGTTGTGAATTTGTATTGGCTTACCTCCTGGTGCTGTTGGAGTTGTGTGCTTGGGCGTTGATCTGTCAGTTTGTCCGTTTCTTAATGTGACAGATCGTGGACGGCCTCCAGGCCATATCAAAGCGGCCCTGTGTGTTTGTACAGCATTTGTTGCTTTCACCTTTAATACTTCTTTACACTGCGCGATCCTCGTGTAGTGGTTGTCGCAGGGTGCCATGCCCATGAATAGTAGCATGATGGGATACGCTAGAAAAGGGGGCTAGTGTTTGCTTTGGCATTAGGGATGATGACGTGTTTGTTCAATGAGTCTCGTCTCTACAGCGCTGAAAGCAGAAGGACTGGTATGTTTGTTTAGCAGTGAACTGCCAGCACCATGTCACTTCAAATTATGCCAACTTCCAGAATCGTGGGTGGGTCTTTTTGGATCTCCGGCATGTTTACCTTTGAAGGAAATCTATACATTCGGTGAAAAAATTAAGTATAATAATGTTGTCTATAATTTTGTATTAATGCTATTTCAACCCGTTTTAGTGCCGTCCTTGAACATGCTGTCAACATCATCTTCCCTTGTTTCTCTTGTAAATGAAGCCCTTCGTGGAGGTAGTGTAGACATAGAAAAGGGCAGTAGGAATAAAACGGGATAGACTTTAGGTGCACAGCTTGGCATGAGCTGTATATTGGAGTAGGCATCTTTAATGGCTTCCAGAGGTCGAAGACAGAAACCAACTGTGTTTTTATACTCAGACGTTTCAAGGCTTATACCAACAAAGACCGAACGAGAGGATGTGGTCATGTTTCACGGCACATGGTCCTCTCCAAGAATATATCCATGAATTATTAAAGCTTGAGAAGTTTACTGTCTTCATGCCTATTAGATCTCAGAGATGTGTAAGATATAGCACTGAATGGAATTAAAGGGTAATTCAGTTAACCTCAGTTTTAGATTAGACGGCTAAAATGATACAGCAGTGAGATCACAGATATTTCTTAGCGGAAAGAACTGCTGCCAAGAATGACTTTTTTCAGCTGTCGCTTGCATAAGACTGTGTCAAACTTGAACTACTCTGTCAGAAGAACTCAAGCTTTCTTTAGGCGCTGATAGAAGAGCGTGACGTGAGAGGAAGAGGGTGTTAGCAGGTGAACCTTTAGTGCTACATATGACTCGAATCTGGAGGGACTCAAGGCCGTTCAAACATAACATGACAGAACTTTCATCTGACCCCTTGACACCGACTAATCCTTATGTCAGCGCGCACCTTTTTCTCGCTCTATGGAACGCCAAACCAGTGACAGGTCAGGGGCCGAGGTGACCCGCTGAGTGCAGATTTAATCCGTTTCGCACACCCCTCTGTTAAGATAACACAAAGTCAGTCCATCTGCTCATTTCAAAGGGTATGTTTGGAATACTGGTCTATTATAAACTGTCCAATATACAGTCAAGAGAGCATTCAAAATGTCCGTTTAATCAGGATTTTTACTGTGGGTTTAGTATTGTGGTCATTCCAGTCCAGTGTCTGTTGAATTTCAACAAAATCAAACATCAGGAGTGACAAAGTTATCCAACAGCAATGTGAAAGACTGACAGCATGGCAAGACGCATGAAGACTAGTTGGACGTATGACGTAGTGTTTCAGTGCTCGATACACTCCCCCAGCGTTCATATTGGTTTCGGAAAGTTTTTTCAGACGAATTCTCTTACGTAACAACAACTTTTCTCAGTCCCTTATTGGACAATTCTCCCGGAAAAGCACAAGGAACGTTCTATAAATGGTGGATATAACGCTGGTTTTGCAGATCGTTTGAAATTGATAGATGGAGCGCCCCCAGCGGTACAAGATGGCGGTCATGATCCTCGCACGGTAAGTCAAATGTTTTGTTGGCAATTGGCGTGTACGTGCTTAAGTTACACAACACAAACGTATAGTGAATCAACAGTTGTGCAGGGATCATGCGACGATGTATTGTGTGCTCGTGCTGTAGGCCCGCCCCCCCCCCCCCCCATCCCCGTTCAGGGCTCGCCTGTTTTCAGAAATAATCGTACTGCTGTATCTGTCTTTTATAAATGAGATCAAACTAAAGACTTAGACGAAGTATGCAATTCTACTCCATAGGTACTCAAGATTAAAATGAGATTGGCGGAAACTGCGTGTGTTACGTCTGCTTTAAATGCACTGTACATTGCTGTAGATAAAAGCATATGCCAAATGCATAAAACATCCCTCTTAATCTACGGTAGTCCCATCTGAAACAGCTCAGTATTGTTTTGACATTTTATTTCCCATTTCTGTGCCAAGCGCTAAAGGGCACAAAAGGTTATCGTGGTGTCTTGTCAAACAGAAAATCCTCTTCGGTGAACAAGAAGGGTCTGGAAAACACGTGGTCCTTTCAGCAGGTAATCCTCCTGAACACAACAGCAGCCTGACAGGGACACGATTCTTATCTTGAATAAAGGGAGTCAACAGCTCAGATAAATGAAACTCGCTAACAGACACTGATAGATAACTATTCATTTTAATTCTTTATTTAGAAATGTATTATTCTGTCAAAATTAAAATGTGATATTTTACAGAAGACATATACAGTATATCTTTTTGGACTGATGGTGTTGAGCTTCAATAACCGGTGGGCTGAATTCCCAGTCTTCTGATGTCATGCGATAGCTCTGTGTGAGGAACAGATCAAACAAATCTGAACTTAGGTCTTCATTTACTGATAATGTTTTCCCCGCTGTACCTCTCAAATCTTATTTACGGTCACATTCGATTCAGATGTTGCCCGTCAGGAGGGGTGGCGCGCCAGCTTTGACGTCGATGTCAGACCTCGTTGGTTTTTTGCACGTCTTGTTATTGATGTTTAACCAGGCGAGACGCAGCATATTTGAATTAAATGAGATTTGAGCTGTACTCTGGAAAAGATGACTTCAGTCCGTCTTTATCGGAGTGTAATCCCTTTTAAATGTGTTGTTTTTATAGTCATTTTGTAATTTGTTGTTAAGAGGCTACCAAACTGCAGCTAGTCCTTGAGCCAGATAGATGACAATATTATGAAATTATAAATATATACAGTAAAACATTTTTATTTATAAATACATGCATTGACATATTAGGAAAGTGCTCGAACATTTGTTTTTGACTGGAATGTTTCGACTGGAATCAAGAAGTTGAACATTTTACTTTCAGTGTTTGTTTAACTATTGAATTATCTTATGAAACACGGGGGTTAAAAGCATTTTTGTGACACAAGAAGGTCTCATGGGATTATGGAATAAGACCAAATTCAGTTCATTTTAAATACCGTCAGTCAGATCAGTACAATAATAATACTAATACAAAGGAAACCCACCAAATGGAAAGAGGGTCCTGCTTTAATTCATCAGTTTTCCCAAACCAGCTGAGAAAGATCACGCTACACGTTTCTCTCTTTCTTTCTTTCTTTCTTTCTTTCTTTATTTCTTTCTTTCTTTCTTTCTTTCTCCCTTCCACTCTTTTCCCATCTCACTCTCTCTCTTTCTGCCATTATGTATTATATCCATTTATTTTATTATGGTTGGCTGTGATCTTTATAACTTATATGTTGCTATGGTGATAGAAAATTTCTAGATTTCTTCCTCTATTAAAGAGCAAAACATGCTCTCTACACCATTTGCTGTAACCTCTCCGCCCAGATGTAAACACTGATCCAGAAGCACTTCCGGTTTTTTTTTTTTACATTTTATACCTATTATAAAATCTTTAAGAAATTTGTTTAACATTTTGGTACTGTTTGGTTGCATTTTGTTCAAACGTTTGTGCAGTGTTGGATCAGTGTTGCTCACGTTTTTCGAAGTGGTCCATACAAACCATAATGCATATTAAATCTTGCAAGAAATGAATGCTAGATTTTACATAAACTTAGCGAAAAAAATCAACGTAAGATCCTGTTCTTTACAATCTGCAGAAATTGTGCAGTGCTTATAAATCCCTGTCGCCCTGCCCTTGGTTTTGCTCTGTATAGTGCAAATGAGTTTTCAAATCTCCAGGCTCTATTTCTCCCGACATGCATGCTACTCACACAAGCACATGTCTGGTTAGGCATCGAGATATCATTGATATCACTGACAGCTGTGTGGCGCCAGTTTGGTTTATAAGGATTTTTTTCCTGCATAACAACCTACAGTACATGACTACAAAGCATGACACGCACATATCTCATCCGTTAAATGGTTTTAAACAAGGTGAGAAAAGAGCTTAGAAAGGACCGTGACAAGGAGCCGTGGAAAGAAAGGAGACGAGGAGATACTCGAGGGACGATGTGCGAAATCCATCAAAGTTGGTCTTGAAAGAAAAACAGGAGGCAAATGTTAAACTTGACAGGCAGGTAGATTGAGAGGTCATTAGAAGACGATCAGGCTCTTAATGATTCTTTCAGATTTGACTTTCAAGTCGAGTTAGAGAAGTTACAGATTCGAACAAGGCAGTTTTCTTCAAAGACCTCTTTTGATTTTTGAATTTACGGCAGATTACCGAGGTAACAGTATATTACTTTAGGGAACGTCTGTTTTTAATGGGCTGCATAACTTCCATGAGGATTACAAATAGTAAACCCTTGAGGTATTACGGTCAGATACTGATCACAGGAGACATGTATGTCGCTTTAAACTGCCGGACCATCTGTAGGGTCTTCTGTACTCGCAATCATACACGCCATGAATACATTTTATGCATGCACGCACGCACACACAAATACAATCAGACGCCCACTTGGGTCCATGCCAACACGCATTTACTCTCTGGATGAAGCATTATCAAATCCAGCATGTTTCTAAAGCAACCCTCACTTAAGATAAGCACTGCTAAGGACAACGTTTGGCATATTTCAGAAACCTACATTGCTAATGCACAAACTGACACACATTTTTCATTTTTGTGTTACGTTTTTGGCAGATTAATGGACATGTTAAAGATCCCATGAAATCAAAATGGGTTTGGTGGCTTTTAGCTCTGAGGTCCTCTGTATGCTAGTTTACTCTAGTTGTTTTTCAAGAATGCGCACCAAATGTTGATGTCTTATGTGTACACATATGCTAGGGTGTGTATACATTTTTGTCAAATGAAATATTTGCTCTCCAAAATAACTACTTTCAATAGTAAGTAGCATTACATGCTTTTCTCGTGTGTCTCCGGTTGTCTTAACAATCACAAATTTCATTTTCCATTATTTAATTGCTTGCAGAAGAACTGACTTGAGTTCAATTTAAGTATCTTGAATGCTTTAATCTATAGTCCAAGCTGTCAAGTTTGGTTTAGCTAGATTGTAATGTAAACCAAATGCTATTAGTTCTTTTAAAAAATAGATGAGCAGTGGTAAACTTGCGGCTACAACTTCTTTTAATTTCTTTTCAATAAGACATTTATTTTAGTAAGAAATGCATCGAAAAAGGAGCAAGAACTAATTGAAATGCCAGTCTAAATGCATCAACAAGCCACAAGAACTACCATCACTGGCCATTTGCATTTATGTTTTGAGTCACTTTCCACATAGTTACCCCTGGCATTTTGGTGAACAGTTGTTTCATTCTTGTTTTTGTGAAAAAGCAGGTCTCATCCCTGGAAGTGGTCGACATAGTTTCATTTTGAGTGGTTTTGGACAGAAGTGATTGTATCTGTAATTCAATTTTAATGTTGTGACTTGTTAACAAGCATATTTGGTTCATGATGTGGCACATGGGTTCAAATGAGGCTGATTCATGTCTTGATCCCAAGTTTTAAAGAAGTTTATATTGGTGTACAGTAATAAAAAAATACAGATGCGGAAAAAATTAGGAGACCATTTAAAAACAAAATGTTCGTCTGAATTTACAATTTAAAGGTATTTGTTAAGGTAAAATAAAACATTTTGTTTCATTCTGTAAACTACTAAGAATATTCCTCCCAAATTTTAAATGAAAAAGTTTTTTAATGTGCATTTATTGAAAACTGGAGAAAACTTTGCTTTGTTTTTCAGACCTCAAATACTGCAAAGATAACAAGTTCACATTCACTAATAAGCAATACAGCAATAATATTTTTACATGCATTAGGGAAAAGTTCGAAAATTATTTTTTATATGTGATAACCTCTATTGTTTTGATATTTTCCATGTTGTCAGTCTTTCACATTGCTGTTGGATGACTTTGTCACGCCTGAGGTTTGATTTTGTTGAAATTCAACAGACACTGGATGGAATGACCAGAACACATCTAGAAATGTTGATTAAATTATAATTTGGAATGGTCTCTTAATTATTTCTGCCACAGGTGTCTTATTCCAGAGAGATTTCTGTGAACTGTTGCTCCTTAATGCTAGAGAAAGACGTTCCTGCACAGATTGTGTAAAAAGAGGGAATAACAGATTTGCCTTGTCTTCTTTCCAGATGCTCTCTGACACACGCTGGACGGGTCAGGTGGTTCTCCTATACAAGCATGTCTCTCTGTGCATGTATTTGTGCGTTGGACATTCTCGTAGGCCCTCGGGGTCCACAGAAACTCCCTTGGTCTTGGAGGTCGATGTTTGTGCGTGCAGTGATGCGTGAGACAGTGAAAACACACCTGGATTCACTACCAGCGAATGAAAGCAGGAGAACCTCGATCATCATATACCAGCTCTCAAATCAACAACATGTGGGTGTTTTTAGCCACTTAAAATAACTCAATAAATCTCAGAATATCTCATCAGCTAACTTAGAAATGACTCCCTTTTGAAATGACTCTTAATTCAAACATACTGTTCAACGTTTACTTAAAATTAATGCTCTTGTGCATGCGCACACACACATTTAGACAAAGGCATGTGGTTTCACTTATCTGTAGACATGGTCATATCTCCAGCTTTAGAGATAACATTATATTCAATTTTAGGGGGTAGTGGCAAAATATTATTGATATCGGTCCTTTTAGATTAGATGTTTATCACAGTTTTGATTGAAATATGAATTGAAGCAGGACGAGACGTACCTCACCTTACGTTATGAGGCTGAAAGCTTTATCTGACTCAGACAGACATTACGTCTGCCAAAACAGTGATTTGTTAAGACAGTTAAGAACTATTACAGCTGAAACATTGCATCAATATGGCTATAAACTTGAGCGTGGCATGCAAGTGTCCCAAAACATTTTACTCGGGACATCCAAGAGGAAGTTAAGAGACACTTTGTCTTTTGAATGGTGTCTTGTCACAACAGTCTCTGTTTTTGTATGTCAGTGGCTATTTTTGCTTCATTTAAAATAATCTTAAATCGACAGTTCTCCCAAAATGTTTTATTCTGTCTTCTTTTATTCACCCTCAAGTTGTTCCATCTGTATACATTTATTTTGTTCTGATAAACACGGAGAAAGATATTTGGAAGAATGCTTGTAACCAAACAGTTCTTGGCCACCATTGAGTACCATAGTAGGAAAACATCTGTTGTAAATTTCTTTGTTCTGATGAACACAAAAAAATATATTTTGAAGAATGTAGGAAAGCAAACCGTTCTGGGGAACTTTTGACCATGTCATTTTTCCTATGGTAGTCAATGGTGGCCGAGAAATGTTTGGTTATAAGCATTTTTCCAAGTATCTTTCTCTCATCAGAACAAAGAAATGTATACAGATTTGGAACAACTCGAGGGTGAGTAAATGAAGACTTATTTATTTTTGGGTAAACCGTCCCTTTAAAGTAAAGCACAAGTTCTCCAAGAAATGTCATGATGTACTCAACCTTGTATACTTTTAGATACATATTCTGTATTTTTCTTCAAAATACATGTCTTTTTAATGGATTAGACTGTGACGGTCCAAAAAGGACAAAAAATCCAATAAAATAATCCCTACAGTACATAGACAGTGTATGAGATATTTTATGAATCCTATACCATAAAATGAAGCCATTCAGTTTTTGAACAGCCTGAGAAGTAAATAATGAGATTTTGTCCTTTATTATAATGCAGATATTCCCTTACTTCATTATTTGTTGAAGACGGGTAAATACAAAACAGATATTAGATACAATTGTCAGACACAATAAGGCATTGTTTCTTTGCCAGAACTGTTTCCAAATCATTTGATCTCTTAAGTGTGTTTGCCCTCAGAGTGAAGATACCGTAAAGGAGCTAGAGATTGACCGAAAGAAGGTGAGACCACAGTTAACTTTGTTAACTTCTCAATTGAGTTATCATGTCCCTGCAGTCACCTTAAAACAACTTTAATCCTGTCTTATTGAATTCCAGGTCGGAGATCTCTCATCTGAGCCCCTTTTGGCAACCTCTCAGTGCTGCTCCGTGAGGTCCGTGTCCTCCGACGGTCACCTTATCTCTGTGACGGAGATATTAAAACAACAACAAACGTCTCTTTAATGAAAAGGTGGTGAGTGTTGTATTAAAAACAGTGATACCCGATCGACTGTTGGAATCGTTCAACAAAAGTTGGAAGCAACTAACAAGCTTCCTATTGAAAACGCACTGACAGCTGGCGACATTTGAGAAATCACTTCAGTGAAATTGGGTTTTCGGGAGTAATCCCCTGCTCTTCCACAAGCCTACAGAGCGAGGCTTTGTTTTGGTACTAGGTGGAAAGTTGCACTTCATTCAGTGGTAAGTGTAGCGGAGAGGCCTTTCTCCCGAGTGTCTTAAATCGCTCTGTCTGCTCAACCGTGGCATTGTGATGGACTGGACCACACGTTCAAACCTCAAAAGAATAGCTTGTTTGGTCAAGAGCGAGCCATTCCTCGAGGGTTCTTTCAGTGTGTGAGTTTTCACAGTTCGCTCAAACAAGTGATTGACTTGTCGTTCAAGAGCCTTGAAGGGGCTTCCGTCTAAGATTTGGATTGTGGGATTGGCAAGATGTGCTTCTTTTATTCTTGCAAGAATACAAGAGACACGATCATTTCAGCCTTGCCTGTGTAAGAGGGTAACCTCTTCTAGCCCCTCACACACCCTACGCCAGCCCAGATTGCTTTCCGTGTGTGAAACGCAGTTTAATTTGGTGTCAATGCTGGGGATTCAATTCCATTTGACCTTTGCCTGGCGTCACTGCTTTGATGATTCTGCACAGAAGTGAAAATATTTTCTCTTATGTAAATGCTAGGAAAACATCCTCTGCAGGCCACAAGATTGGGAGGAGCTCGCTGCACCCCATGATGAGAACTCGTGCAGGAGAGATTACGTCTCAATGGGGGTCTGAGTCTCTGAAGTCTGTGGCTCGCAAACAAAAGCTCTGTTCATCGTCAGAGTGAGTTTAGCTCTCTCTATCTCCACAGACAGAGACATGCATCCAATTCATATTATATATGTATATATATATATATAGGTGTCTATAAAAGTGCTGCACAATATTAAAGAAAAATGTGATGCACGATAACTTAAAAATAAAAAAAAGACATACAATATGTGTATACTAAAAGTTACGTTTGTCATAATCAATTTGAACTATATTATAACGACTATAAATGAAATAACAGAAAATTATATAACCACACCACACATGACTGTACACAACTTTGTTTAGTATTAAAATCATTCACTTTTTGCAAACCATTGTGCATATTGCAATATTTTGATCATTTTAATATATTGTGCAGCCCTAGTTTATTATCATGCACCCCCTTTTACTATCATGCATCTTCAAAAATAGCCAAACACATCATATTACAATATTAAAATAGCATCGTTGAATTTAACCAATTCCTTTAAGAACTAATTTACAGTTCCATATTTTTTTGTCACGATTTTTTAACTAGAAACGACACCTTTTTCTCTATTCATCTTGTGTTGTGAAGAATCATATTAACTTTGAGGAATGATGGCCTTTTTTTGTCGACCTCTTCTCACTGGGAGGAGATATCGCAAAAAGATTTTGCATTTAAGGGATAGTTCACCCAAAAATCACTCGCCCTTAAGTTGTCCCAAACCTGTAGGCATTTCTTTGTTCTGCTTAACACAAAGGAAGATATTTGCAAGATTTAACCAAACGGATCTCATCCCCCATTGACTCCCATAGTATTTATTTTCCCTACTATGGCAGTAAATGGGGAATGAGATCTGTTTCGTTACTGACATTCTTACAAATATCTTCCTTTGTGCTTTAATATATATTTTTGATGGAAGACAAAAATTAAGTCTCCTGCCTTTCAGACGTTTCCCCTCAGAAAAAAGGCCTGAGCAATTGTGTTTATCCTTTAGAGTTTCAGAAGGGCAGAGATCTCAAAAAAGTCACACAATATTGTCCAGATTCCAGTCATAGGTGTAAGATTTCAATCTTACTTTAATTATTACTCATCAAATTTGAGATTTCAATCTGATCCAAATAATTTCTCATTATGTCTTTGTACAAATAATTGTAGCCCTCATATGTTAAAGCACTAGTCATACGGCATGACAAACATTCACACATTTGTGACAAATTTTGATACTTTGCTTTCTTTTAGCAATACAATTTTTCTATAATGCTTCACATTCTATATTTATATATTTTTTTGCTTGATAGGAGGTATATAAGATGCATCCCAAATACTACTTTTTTTCCTATGAACTGTTTTTTATTTCTCTTACAAACTTCTTCTGAAATGTTTACTCCATCTTAGAGCTTTTCAACTGAGCAGAAGTGAGTTTAAAAACGTATAACTGACCTTCGCCGCTAATCCAAAAATAAGACACACATGGCACAAAATTGGACAAACAGTGGAAACCAAACGGAATACTGTATTTTCCATTTACACGATAACCATTCCAGGACGATGTAATAAGGAGATTAAACATACAAGCACTGGCAAAATGGTCTCTAATTTACTTTGCAGCGACAGTGCTGCCAAAAGCTTCTTGCTCTCTTTTTCTCTTTCTTTATGCTTCTGTGTCTCATTCAGCCTTGGATTGTAGGGTGACTGTCAGCGTGTAGAAAAGCTGTTATTATAAAAGAAAGGGCGATAATGAAAGGTTATGTGAATGGACAGCAGGCGGAGGATTGGCTGTATTTCAGTTTTATGAATAAGCCGATACATGCCAAAGTGCGACACTGACATCATGCAGATTGTATAAAAAATGGAATCAATTAGTCAGTCTTCCGATGGTTTTGGCATTCAAGTCCTTTTGAGATCACTCTATAGAGCATTACAACATTGTTCTTTGTATATACAATATGTTTAAATTGCTGCTTGGAGATACGAAACTCAGTATTTCCATCTCAGTATATTTTTGAAAAATATAATGCAAAATAAAATCCAGAAATGGTTGTGGATGCCACAGTTTATTTGCTTGTTGAGCTGTCCACGTTCATATTTATGCACATTTAAAGCTTTCGCTTCTTATGTGTTTGAGGCTTAAGCCTATGTCTCAGACTAACCTAAATGTAAGCGGTGTTTTGATCGAAAACAACTTGCACTGTCATATCTTAAATTATATCAGTGCAATTGCGTTGTCTCAAGATGCACACCAGTAATGTTTCTTTGTAAAGTATGTCTTTAAAAACGACTTAAATATCCTAATTTAACTAAGGCCTAGTCCTGGTTTAAGATGATCCCTGTGCCGGAAACCGCCCCTTACTGTTGGTAGCAAAACAGTCTCTTGAGTTGGCGGGAGAATGAAAAATCTGTCAGTTAAACTGTTTTTGATGTAAGAAATGCTAAAAGGTACAGTACACTGCTGTTTAGATGATGTTTATAACATGATGGTAATGATGTTTGTCATTGGGAATCTTGTTTGAAAGTTTGGATGTCTGCTATATTTGATGAGAACAGTGATAGATACAGACTAAACAAAATAAAAGTAAGAGAGCGAGAGAGAGAGACATTGACCTGAAAAGACACTTTCTTTTCACAAAACTTTAGTAAGATGTGATTTCCTAGTTTGCAAAATATATGCATCTCAACTCATGGAGGAATCTTTAAGTACTGAATATACTAAATAATACAGCATTTCTGTAATAAATCTGCCTTGTTATTTGTTATGTGGCCAAATCTTCATGCCTACAGATGAGGATGGAGAATAGACTTTTAATAAGCATTCACTGTGCTTTTCTTAAAGCGATATTTCATAGGCAAAAAACATCCTGACTGAATATGACTTTCTTCTTGAAGAATATTTTTTTTTGCCTCTGAAAAATCCCTTTAAGAGGTCAAGTCTAGTATGTACAAAATATAATGGTGTCAGCCAACTCAATAAGCATAACCAGCATGGTCCAGCATGCCACAAAAGAACAAAGTATGAGATCATTTTAAATGTTAACAAGGATCAGCTGCTTTTACTTTATAAAATTACACGGTGCGATGAAGGCAGGGATTCTCTCCTGTGATGTAAAAAAAACGTAGATGACAGGTGAACAACGGTGTTGACCATGTCCACGATGGGAAAGTATGACACACATTCTGATTCCAGTAACTACAGTCTGAACCGCAGGGGTGAGATCAGAAACGCAAAATCGCAGTAAGCAATAACACTGACAACGTGAGACTGAGAAAGGGGATTTCGTTAAGAAAAGGAGAGGGACATAAAAGAGAAAAGCTGGGGCTGCGTATGTAAATAACCCGTGGTGAACACAGGGTTGAATCCAGCATTGGTCTGTGTAACCACAGGCATAGATGAAAGCAATTACACAAACAGTCACACATGAACAAGAAATACTGTTTGTGAAAGGAGTGTTTGTGGATGATCACAGCCCTCACTTATTTGGTCATTGGTGTTTTTTTCCATTGAGATTATGCCACCCATCTTATTTTAGCTGCGTGTATAATACTATGATACAACAGGAAAGAAAATGTGACCGGCAGTGGTAGCCTAAAGTTGGGATTTCAGATTTTCTGTTTAGCTCACCCACAGATCTCATAGTTACCATCATGGCATTAAGACATGTGACCCCTTGTGGCTTTATTGGAAGCAGTAATGTTCTGTGCTGATTTGGAGATAAAGGGCCCTATCTTAACAGTCGAAGCAGATGGTCTGAAGCGCAGGTCTACTTTTGCTATAATTTAACAAGGTAAAAACCATCAGGAGCACCAGGCACATGGTCCAAAGGGGTGTACCTATTCTATTAATGAGTCATGACTCGTGGGTGTGTTTTGGGCATAACGGAGAGGAAATGCATCTGATCGTGTGCGAGGTTAAAGCACATGGGCAGACCATCTATGGGACAAGCCGAATTTCTTCATCTTCACGAACTCAATAATACGATTTTACATTGTAGTCCTGTCATTTTTTATATTTGGGATATCATTTACCGTCATCTGGTCGAAAACATGTACGCCTAACTTTCTTCTGTGGAACACAAGATATTTTGAGAAATGTCTCGGTGGTTTTATGTCCATACAATGGTAGTCAATAGGGTCCTATGTTGTTTGGTTACCACTGACAAAATGTCATTCTTGTGTTCAGCAGAAGAAAGAAAGTCAAACAGGTTTGAAATCACATAAGGAAATTATTTTCATTTTGGGGTGAACTAACACTTTAATATTTTGTAATATAAAAAAAAATACTGAACGATTTAACAAAACGTTGTTTTCAGTACTGTTATATATGACATACTTTATTTAAAACTATGTAAATGGTGTTTGTAAATCATGCAGTGGCAGGTGATGACAGCTTATGTTTTAAACTCATGACACAGGTATGTGTAAAAACGTCCCCTCGTCATAAATACACGTAGACTAAACCTCAGTTCATTGAAACCGCACCATTGGTAATTGAGCATGTTTCTTTATGTCAGACAAAAGTGTAATCCCTCTTCTTTCATCCAGCATGTCCATGTCTGGTTCATGTCACCACCAGTAATTTGTCTTCTAACAGGAGAGACAAAGAACAGAATGAGTGTTTGTGTGTGTTTATCAACACACACGCGTTAGGTTTCTATACATTGTGGGGACTTTCCATAGGTGTAATGATTTTTATACTGGGCAAACAGTATATTCTATTGCCTTCCCCTTACCCAACCCCAAAACCAAACCATCACAGAAAACATTTTGCATTTTTACACTTACAAATAAACATAATTTAGTATGTTTAATAATACCGGCCAACGGTCCTCACAATGCAAATGTTTGAGACTTTTACTATCACAACTTTTACTACCCCACAAAGTATACAATGTGTGTGTGTGTGTCTTTATATACATGCATACATACATATAATGTAAATTGATATCTATACCGTATAAATCTATATATACTAATTACTATATACTAGATATTAGTATAAACATTTAAATGAATGCTTAATATTCAGAGTAAGTTGTTTATATGACAGATATTTGATTTAAACCCCAATGATACAGGTATCAATGGGTGAAGGCAGTCAGTCATGTTCATGCATGTAAGCATGTTCGCAGAGATAGAGGAGAGAAAGAGAGAGATTGACAGCACGACACACAGAGAGGGAGAGAGAGGGAGGTAGTGGGGGTGGATGGGAGTGAAGTGTCTGGCCACAGTCCATGCTTGCAGCAGAGGAGTTAAAGCAGTCAGGAGGAGAGAGAGAGCGAGAGGATTTCTGCCTGGCACGTGGAGGGGCAGGATTTCACAGAGCAGAGAGAGAGAGAGAGAGAGAGAGAGAGGAGGCTTCTTTTCATTATAGGGGTGGAAGATCTCCAGAGTCTTATGAGTTTGAGGAATGCATGAGCTGTGACAGGAGCAGTCAGCCAGCATTGAGTCACAGCGTGTTCAACTCAAGCAAAGACACTTTTCTTCACACCAGAGGCAAACAGCTGCCACGCGCCCTTCCAACCCACACATTCAAAGCATCATCAAGGTGACTTTGCGAGATATTTTGATGAGAACAAACTCAACCGGCAGTCCAGTTAGTCAGCAGATGCATGAAGTCTCTCCGGGTGGATTGTAAGGAGTGAGTGTAAGAGACGTCGAGGAGCGTGCGGATGACACCGGAGTGTGTGAGGATGGCACCGTGTGTGTGGACCTTCTTGGTCATGCTCTGCATGACACCACAGATCACATCTGCATCTCAGTCAACAAAGACCGTGTATCCAAGATTACGACTGTCTCATAAAGGTAAGGCAACAGGTGTGTGTGTGGAGGTGAGGTGTGGAGTGAGAGAGAGATGTTACTTTATATGTTTGTGAAATGATAAGGTTGTGCTTTAATTATTGGTCATAAATTTAAGACCATTGTGTTTATGAGACAGCAGCTTCGCAATAATGTTATAAATATGTTGCTTTATGCTGGTGTATGCATGTTGGAACAAGTAAGTATCATATATATACTTTTGTTCTATTCTTCCAGATATCAAACAAATGACTATTATATATATATATATATTTAAAAAAAAAAAAAATGAATATTCGATCTAAAGATGCAACGAGACTATTCTAAGAATAATGTTGTATTAATTGCATAAGCTAACATGAACTAACAACATAAACCAACAATAAACAATAAACAATAGAGTTTTTCAGCATTTATTAATCTTTGTTATTGTTAACGTCATTAAAATTCATGCTAGTTGTGCATTACCTAATGTTAACAGATACAAATTTTGATAAAAAAAGATTTATTTTTTAATAAATGCTCAAATGAACAAGAACTAAAATGAATAAATTCTGTAGTATATTGTATTGTGTTGGGTGATAAGTGATACTTCACCCGGAAATGAAAATTCTGTCATCATTTACTCCACCTTCGAGTTGTTCCAAATGTGTATCAATTTCTTTGTTCTGATGAACACAGAGAGAAAGATATTTGGAATAATGCTTATAACCAAACAGATCTCAACACCCATTGACTACCATAGTAGGAAAAAAACAATGGTAGTCAAAATTGCCCCAGAACTGTTTGCTACATTCTTCTACATGTCTTCTTTTGTGTTCAACAGAACCAAAAAAATGATAAAGTAATTTTTCCTACTATGGTTGTCAATGGGTGTCGAGATCTGTTTGGTTATACGCATTCTTCCAAATATCTTTCTCTGTGTTCATGAGATCAAAGAAATGTAAACACATTTGGAACAACTTGAAGGTGAGTAAATGATGACAGCATTTTCATTTTTGGGTGAAGTATCACTTCATTTCTTGCCATAAATCTTTATTATTAGTCACCCTTTATGTTTGTCACTGGCTTTTGCAATTAACTAACCAATAAAAAGTACTTGTCAACTTAGACAACACAGTATGTAATAATTTAAAAAGCTTAAAATTGCTTCAGAAAGTAAGCTATTAAATGTTACATTATATCAATTTCTAAAATATCATTAAGGATTTATTTACTGAAGTCTTTTGTACATTTAATCTGTTCTACGTGTAAGTGTATGTACAGTTTGTGGTATTATTTGTGCTGATAATGAGTGAAAGTGAAGTTGATCGTGGATGTGTGGATGGTTTAGATAAAGTCACTTGCATCTGGATTCACTTCTATTTATGTTTATCCTCAATGTTATGGTGGCTGATCTTCTACAATGTGGTTTACTGTTAGCTTAAGCGGTTCACTGAAGGAATGTCAGCTGGTCTTTTTCCTATGCCGGCGTCTCGATCGCATGTTTACAGTGCGAATCCGAGATAGATGGGGGCATCCTATGTTGATGACATCCTACTCTCTTCTCCTCTTTTTCTGTCCATCTCTTAACCATTCACTCACGCTCAATTTCATCCTCTCCGATCGAAATTCTGTGGAAACTTATAAAACTCCACACCCCAGCTTCGGTCATGGTTGAGACTCTATGTGGAATGTCAGTGTAGTGTAAATCACGTCTACGCCTATATGAGCTGTCTACAAACACGTTTTGTTTTGACAGAGATGTGCACTCTCTGTGCTCCTAAGTTTACGGTGGGATTCATTTGGATGAGCTTTTCTTATCACATTTGTCATAATATCGATTCTGACTGTCATAATCAGCACGTCGTTTGTGGCTGCCGGCAAATTGTGATTGACGTGTCGGAAAGGAACCAGCTGGTAGAGCGAAATGTCTCCGGGCAAGGATGAAATGCACAATCTCTCTTGCCCAATCCTCTTAATAGCCAGCTTGAAAGAAATAATGTTTGACTGAAAGTTTTAAAAGATCATCTCTCAGCTTGTTACCTGAGTGATTCTACTTTTTATTATCCATCTGTCATTTTTCTCCATTTTGTTTAGGGGCTGTTTTTAGTCTGTTTTTAGTGTCACCTTGCATGTCCAGACTGATCAAATTCGCTCTGCTCGGCAAAGCGCAAACGCATTTTTGCTCACATCCTATCATTATGGAATGAAAAACATGTAAAATGTATGGTTTGTGAGCACAAATAGCCGGGATGCCTCCGAGGTAGTGAAGGTATGTGCAGACCTTGGATACATCACAGGAGGTTGACTTGCGATTAACCTTATCGGGATTCCCCGTCTCCAAGTCTGCAAAATATAAATTAAAATAAAGTGTGTGATTTAGTTACACTACGCTAGCTTTTTGGTCAAATTTAATGTTACTCGAGGCATGCATTAACCCAAGCAACAGTGTTGTTGATGTTTTTTTTTTAATGGTCAGTCTAAGACGTCTTACAGGTAACACATTGTGACGAAAAAGGTATGAGGTAAAATGACTGCCTTTGGTTAAACTGTGATTTCATTCGGCTGGAGTGGGTGTTAATTTGCCACGCTGGTTCTTACACTTACAGTTTGCCCTCCGACAGCTTTTGTTACTACCGTAAAATCATTATAAATTCATACAGACGATATGATTCTGTCATTTTCTTTATCGTAATGTCTGGTGACAAATACATTTTTACTGTATTAACAATAACTGTAGTTAAAGCAGTCTGTGTTATTGTGCTGTAAGTATGCCTGGAGTTGAACATTTTTGACTGTGAATTCTCTGAATACTTCTTTTGTTTTCTGCTTGCAAAAACATGTTAGAACCTATTTCTAACATTGACTACCAAAGTAGGAAAACATTATTTGTAAATGTCTTTGTTCTGTTGAACACAAAAGAATATATATCTTGAAGAATGTAGGAAAACAAACAGTTCTGGGGCACTTCTGACCACCATTGTCATTTTTCCTACTATGGTAATCAGTGGTGGCCAAGAACTGTTTGGTAACAAGCATTCGTCCAAATATGTTTCTCTGTGTTCAACAGAACATTTATACAGATTTGTAACAACTTGACGGTGAGTAAATATTGACAGAATTGTATTTTAGTTTTGGGGTGAACTGTCCCTTTAAGTCCTTGTTTAGTGTCTGACAGACTGAAGCCGAGCTGACGCTATGGGACTGTGAGACTACTTTAATTGCTATGGCGCTTACACTACACAACAAGGTTTCTTGTAATCCTCCATCTTTTTGTTGTAGCAGCACACACACAACACAACGCAGACAAAGTGTGCTAACAACAAGACTTTGGTCAAGAACCAACAGCGAAAACACCTCCCACATCGTGAACACTCCAGGCTTGATGGTTGATGGCAATGAGTTGTTGGTGCGTTACGCCATCCACTGGAACGGAGCATGAAACATTGAATTGTTTTTAAAGTGTTTTCTATATTCCATTATACAGACTTGTTGCTTTAGGATAGTTTAAAATAGCTTTATATATGTTATACTAGCCATTTAACACGCTCTGTAATGTTAATGAATACATGCCAGCAGTTTTCAATTCCTCCGCACAATAATTTGACACAAACCTTCTCCGCTGTGATTGGCTGGACTAGTTCCACAGTGTTGCACACAACAAGATCACTTGACGATAATACCAAACCGGTTTAAAATTATATTAGCGTCTGGGATAGCTCGAGACAGGTCCAGATCACGTTGCACACCTGCTTATACCTAAATTGCTTCCGCGACAGAAACGAGCACCGATTTGTTCGCGATCCGGAGGTTTTGTCGCAGACCTTAGAAATCTGTCCGCGACTTCAAAATCCAGCCCAAAATCACGTAGTGTGAGCTTGCCATGTAAATGAGTAAAGATTATAATTTGCAGACTCGCTTTATTACTATATCAGATGCCACATTGATTGATACTAGTCGGGTGCAAAGTGGAGTCCAACGATAATTCCCAATTCAAGCAATTTGTTAAAGTGCAAAGCTTTAAATTGCTTCTCTGCCAATATTGGGCTAAAGTTTGCTTAAAGTCCAACAGAAGTGAGAACTGGCCATGCCAAACACTAATTATGTGTGAAGGAAGCTTATTTTAAAATAAACTGTGTTCAATGTTTTGGCTTCATCATCTAACAGCTGAACCAACAACACATTCATACGGTCTGTAGGTGTTTGAGTGGAATTACGTGGGACGGTGCACATATTTCATATTTATTTTTAAACGCCTTTGGTTTAATGAGGGTAAAGAAAACAACAGTTAAGCGTTGCCATTGAAATCTGTGTTGTTAGTAGAAGTTGCAACTTGGCGTAAGTGTTTGTTTACGAGGGAGAATAAAGATTTTATGATATAAGGCTAGAAAACTGTCAACCAAGCCAACGTCCCAACACTGCATTCCTCTCCTGATAGGCAGTTTAATTATACGCAGGTATTTTCGAGCAAATCGGATGTTGAGGCAGGATTAAGTGGTGCAATTGTATGGTCCCCCTACCGCTGCGCCTGAAGGGGCATGTAAAGCAGGTTGCAAGAGTTGTATATTTATTTGAGAGTGAATTCAGTTTAAATCTACTCTAAACATTATTTCAAAACACTTCCAACCGGTCCTCGAGTGTCCGACCCCACTTTGAGGTGATGTCACGCTGTTAAGACACAGTTTGAGTTTCGTGCATTACCTAGTATAAATAAACCACGCTGTCTTCGCCGCGGTATTACGATGCAGTTACCGGTTGCTAAATTTCAACACGGAGCCCCCCAAAAGCTCTCCAGAGCTTTTAGCCCGTGTCCCAGCTACTTATAAATCGTGTCAGTTTCTTATCCTGAATCTCGAGCCCTTCAAACATACAAACCCTGACGGACCACCGGTTGGTTCTAGCTATCATCGCGCAAATGGATGTTCAACATTTTACAGTGTTTATTGAAACAGTCTAAACATAACGTATCCGCCCCGAACAACAATATAAATCTGAGAAAATAATATATTTTTAATTCAGCTGAATATCTTGCACTAAATACACCCAACTTGGAATTCCCATGTTATACGGTCTATAATAACAAGCTTTAGTCGTTTTTCCAGCATCAGTCATCGCTGAGCGAATAATTACAGTTTGAGCCTTATAAATTGAGTTTTCACCACCCTTTACGAAAAAACATGATCTTTAAGTCTTACATTTAGCTTTGGGATTTGTTCTAACAGAGCTTTTGGCTGCTAGCAAAGAAGACGAAGGTCTGTGTTTAATTTTTATACTCTGTTTTTATATTGACATTATAACAGGCCATTAGTGAGCTCATGTTGCGTTTGGGCTCGGCTCACAATCGCTAATGTCACTCAAGTAACTGCTGTAATTTCAAACCCGCCTGAGTGAAGACAGCAACGCTCACGGCTCAGATGACTTCAAATGGTTTTACACAAGTTTTTTTGCACATTTCTGTAAAGAGGGGAATTTCAGCATCCGGGCTGATTCAGCAACATTAGAGTAAGTAAAATATTTCAAAAAACATTTTATGTTTTACATTTTGTGAGAGGGCACCATTTTATTTCTTTCATTGTGTCATATCTATACAGAAATAACCAAATGTGATGTCCATTATTGATATTGGTACAATATTGGCCTTTAATGCCTCTTCAGACCACTGGATCTGTATCGGCTTACTTTCACACCCGCCTGCACTCTTACACCCCATCAAGATCCCTGCGTTCAGCAAACCAGCGGCGTCTTGTATTGCCTTCTCATAAGGGCAGTAAATCGCTCTCCCGCTCATTCTCATTCACAACTCCTTCCTGGTGGAACATTCTTCCTAACTCGGTCCAATCAACCACATCTCTCACAACACAAAAAAAACTACTTAAAACCCATCTCTTCTGTGAATACTTGACATACAAATGAAAATGTTTTATCTGAGCTTCAGCTTATACTCCAAGCACATCTCGCAACATACAGCTATGGTAAAGTTTGTTAGCAGAAACTGATTAAAAAAAAAAAAAAACATGTTTTTGAAGGTGCAATCTAAGTAATATCACTCAAACTTTAGATAGGTTGTTTTTATTTAAAAATACAACACAATAAAACATTATTTAAAAATGTAACTTCAAATATATTTAAAGACCACTTGAGTTTTGCCTTTTATCATAATTTCTGCATGTATTGTGGGTTGAATTTCAACAGAAACGAACCTCAGAAATGTAAAGAGAGAGAACTTTCATTTTTGAACTTTTTCGCAATTGACCAGTTTGTCCTGTTAAAATTTTCTGCAAACAAATGCAAGTAAAAGCATTTGAATTTGTAATTTGGAAGAAATCTTGTCACCATGTCTTAAACGCATACCTATAAATATTAAATTCAGAAAAACAGAAAATCATTTCGGAGTGGTCTCTTAACGTTTGTCCACATCTGTGTCTGGAATAACATATTGGATGATGTCAGTTTTTGCCCACTACTGTATATGCTGCCCTTGTGTTGTGTTATAAATTGGCATAATCAGACAAACGGTTTCACTATTTGTCATTCCGAAAGCCAGTTTCCCTTTGAGTCACAGTACACTGCACATGAAAGAGAGAGGATTTATACAAGCAAACCTCCTGTTGTTTCATCACACAGACATTGTATCATGCTGCATGTGATTTACCGGCCCGCGGGTCATTGCGTAATTAATGATGTTCTTGAGAGAGAAGAGTTTGCGCTTTGGTTTGGGTCCCTGCCACTTCCTGCCCCCACTGTGTCTTTCTCAGTATTTCCTCTGACAGTTGTCAGAGGTCTATTTACCCAATAAACCCATAATTTCCTCCTTTCAAACAGGGCAGATGACATGTCGTCATGGAGACAGATTTTACATAGGCAGGAGGATAGGAAGGAAGAAATCCTGGGTTTTAATGAACTTAACAGAGATTACAATCAGCACAGGATAGAACGGAGAGACCCACGTATGTCCCGAGAGGATAAGAGTTTTCTTTGATTTACAGCCATTGAAATGAATGCTCATTGAGGATTACCTGACCTTAGAGATCTTTTATTGACCGGAGAACAATGTGTCCATTAATCTCATGATCCCTCACATCAAAGACACCGTACGAACGTTTTACATGAAACAATGGTCTGGAATTTTAAAGTTACAAAGTTCATGGTTCATGAGATGTCCGCTTATCTGTAAGTATGTAGCCTACTCCATTGAAGACAATGCAAAATATACTTTCTACTTCTTTTACCTTCAACTAAGGTTTAACCTTTTTTGTCGTGGATTTCTAAAGCTTCTCCATCAAGGTTAAAACCGAAAACAATAAATATGTTTCATGAACTAAAATCTTTGTCTTTCAACACGTTGGTTGTAGGTGTTGAAAGAGGCATTTTTCCATCTGCCATGTACGTGCAGCCGTGCTGTGTGTATGCAACGCTTGTGTGTCTTGAACAGTTATTCCAGGTGGGAGGAAATTACAGGGAATAAAACCGTGGAAATACCCTCAGTTTAATTTCAAAGGATACCACTTAAAATGTGTGTTTATCCCTGTCCATGCCAAGACATTGAATTGAAAGACTATCTTCGTGAAACATTCAGAGGTTTGAGGTTAAGAAGTGAAAAGCTCATAAATATAACATAGCTGCATGTTTCCTGTAAAAAGGAATCAAGAGGAATCCAGTTATAATAACAGAAATTAAAATATTTTTCACAGAAGATTTTACAAGTTGGCTTGCTTAAGCATGTCATCAGTATTGTCGCTTCTCATACATTGAGTTGTGTTGAGCATGATTGAAACCTTTCAACTCAAAGCAAAGCAAAAACTTGAAATTAATGTCTTGAGATTCATTTCCCAAACACATTGTTTGCCAGCTGAGTAGAAACTTAGTTCAATACTTTGTGTTTTTAGTTAAAGAGAGAGTTCACCCAAAAAATTCTGTCATCGTTTATTCACCCTCTGGTCATTTACAAATCTGTATGACTTTTGCATATATTTAATTTAATTCAATCATTTCTTTATCGGCATTATTTCTTCAGTAATGCAGCGTACTATGATGCTTATTCAGTGAGTCACGTCATTGAACAACAAACACACCCCTGTGATATTATACACAAAGCTTTTTCACATTTTTTAGACAAATTAAAAAAAATGTTTTATTAGGGCTTTCTATGTGCTTTCAAAATGTTTTTTTTTCCATAGGTATTAAACATAGGGCCTTTTTGTGTTGTTCAGAGCAATCCAAAAGTAAAAAAAAAATGGTCCAAAAGAAAAATGGCAAAATTTGTATCTTACATATGTCTAATTAGCAACAATTCCTCATTTCTAATATGTAATGTGATATGTTTGGCATTGTTGAGCACATCATAAGCGTGCTCTGATGGTCTTGGAAGACATAAGTACTACGTACATCAGTTTTTGCTCGAACATAATTCCCTTTCTGAAAATTTCCAGTTCCACAGAGATGACTTCATGTTGTTGTACAATTCTCATTTCGCCAAATTTTAATGTAGCGTGAGGAAAAATGTGCTAGCTTCAAATACTATCGAAATCATAATTTACCTCACAACGATAATCGACAGATCTAGAACTCGTTCCATGTGTGCATCTTTATCTTCACGCACACCACAGCACGCTCCGTCAGGAGTACGTGACCTCTGCCTCCCCTTCCCTTCCTCCTGAGTGATTGACACAAATCCTTTAGACGCTGGCAGACGTACATTGTGTGTTTGACAATTTCCTCCGTATCAATGCAGCACGTGTCTGGGCAGATAATTGAAGTTTATCTGGTAGCTGCTGTGGAATCGCCAGTAGCATGTTGTTCTAGTCAACATTGCCTGGAAATCAAAATACCTGTCAGTATTTGTTAACTTGATTGACGGGTCGGAAAGACCCGGGCCCGTGAAATGGGGTTGGGGGAGTAGATGGGGCATTATTCCCCTCAACAAGAGTGTAGAGTGACTCAATTTTACATTTACATTTATGCATTTGACAGATGCTTTTTATAAAGTGAATTACAGTCAAACTGAAGAAACATTTTAAAAAATCCCATAAACAGGAGATCTTTACGAGGTTATGCACTAAAAGCATCATTCAGCACACCTCTATTTCTTCTGCTCACTCATGTTTTACTCGCGCTTAACTGAGATGTTTATGGAATTATACTGTAATCTCACTTTATCTCCCTCTCGTCCTCCTTATCTCTGCTCTCTCATGTCATATCTCCGCTCTTAACTCAGTGTTGCATCAAAGTGGAGTCTCTCTCGTACTATAGTGTGCCACTGTTGCTTTTGAATGCTTTTATCTCACTCTCATAACCTACGTGCCATAAAGCAAAGACAAAACACCTCTTTGCAGCGTGCAGTATCTCTACAGAGTCATTGTTTTATCATGGAGATTAAATGAGAATATGGCATTCTTTGCGATGTTGCCCTTGATATATTTAATAACATAATCATGGCATTTCAAAGCAAAAAAATGTATCTAAATATGTCAAATGCATTTTTGGTGTTCAATGTTTCCATTTAAAATGTGCATTTCTATGTTGCATTAGAAAAAGAAACATGATCAAAGTGCTACCTTATTGAATCCATACTGTATGTATTCTCATAAATGATGGTGTCCGGTAATTTTGTTTGTTACTAAACGTGTTCTCCATTCTCAAAATTACCGCCTGGAAATACTTCCCCTCATGCAGTGTTTGAAATCTACATTCGATTTATTTTCTCATATGAGCAGTTTCCTGTGTTGTTATGTAAAACAGAAGGCAGGTTGATGTTAGCCAGTCTCGTTTTTCTGTATGATGTGTGACAGCTGTAATTTAGCATAGGTTAAAAGTACAAATAACACCCGTCAGAGTGAATCAAACATACATAACGCACAATACGGTGCGAATGCTTTGTTATATGAGACCCCAGGTGCCACCATCTCAGAAGGCCGCAGTGAAATGTGGGCCACAGATCAGGGACATCTACCTGTCTGCCCGCCCACAAGAATAAAAGCCCGCTGGACTTTAAATATAAACCTAAAACCTTCAGCCGTCTGTTTTGTAGTTCATCATTTTTAATGACCGGACGCACACGGCCGGTCTGTGTTTGGTTAAATATAACAATTTATTATCATCTTTTATATTCACACATTTAAACCTTAACACACCCATATTCTCATTATTATGATGTGACGTAAAGCCTAATGATTTATTTGTAAAGTAGTTTTATTTACAAATGATTTATTTGTAGCGTGAAGTATTTATGTGACTTGCAGACATGCTTGTTAGTAAATCTAAACTGACGATCAATGTCTATTGATTTATTATAATAGAGGGCAGCATTTCGATTACTCTGTGACTTTGTGTTCTTTATTTATTTAGCTTTAAATATCGAATGCACTATTGCCATTCGATAGAGATGCCTGTTTTGTCTTTGAAGGATATATGACATAGACCCACACTCTGTCTGGGAGAAGGCAAAGATCATATTCCCAACGACGGGATAACCCTTATGATAATTACTAGGGTTAGCAGGTTAACACAGTCAATATGCTGTCCTAGGACACAGAGTCTTCAGTCTTCTCTGCTCAGAATGAGAACAGTCCACAACTATCCGCTCTTTTTAAGTAATTAACCTTGGCTTTCTGCCTCCTAGTAAAAGACAGTTAATTAAAATAAAACCCATTTGTGAATACAAGCTTGCATTATGCTACAGTGAGAAAAATATGATTTAAAGGTCCAGCGTATTAAATTTTGCGGCATCTAGTGGTGAGGTTGCAAACTGCAACCAATTCTCACTCCACCCGCTCCCGTCCGAAGCACTACGGTGGCTGACATAGAACTAAGATGTTGTCACGTTTTCACCGATGGAGATAACATATTTACCAAATGCGCTCTGTAGAGCAGTTTGTCCGTTTAGGGCTACTATAGAAACAACGTGGTGAATTCCATGCAAGGAGACCCGCGGCATATGTAGTTGGAAATACCACATGCTAAAGTATTAAAAACATAACGCTTCTTTATGTAAGGTCTTGCACCTCTGAAGACATAGTTATGCATATTAAAGGCCTGTTGCATTTCTGACAATAGATCCTTCAAAAAACGACACATTGGAAAATTTACTTTTTCTTTAAATGAAGGATGGAGAAGTCCTGACAGATGAAAGCAGAAAGCTCTCTTTCCTCTTAGGATGAAAGCACTTTCCTATCTTTGACAGACGATAGCCCCTCAGCGAAGGGAGTGGATGTCTATATCCGTAATCATCCTATCTTTACTCCTAAATCTGTAATCTTCCGCACTCCAAAGCCCTCTTTAGGGAGAACAGGCACGTCTTTAGACCTGCTCACCAGAGCCGTTGAGAGGGAGAGTCGCGACAACAGAAATTCAAAATCTTCGCGTGTTATTTGATTTATGGAGCCTTCAGATAGTTCCAGGAAGTTATGTTTTCTCTTTAAATGCTTTATTTCTTTCATTTTTTTATTCACGACTTATGTCTTTAAATGGGTTAAATGTTTACCTCAGTTGGTCTGTTTAGCCGCAGCTCCATGCGTTACTAGTAACTTCCGGGAAGTGTTGAGAGGCTCCGTGAACTGCAATTGCTGTGAAAAAACAACATTCCATTTGGAGTCAACAGAGTTGACTCAACTCTCTCTCGCAATGGCTCTGCTGCTCACCCGCGTGTGAGTTTCATATGACTTAGGCAGAGGAAACAGGTCTTTAGTTTGGCTTACGGGTGAATACAGAGAGTACACCCTGTTCGGCACGTTGGGATTTGGATTAGAGCGGATTTGGGGTTATTTTCCTTTTTGGTCCTTTTTAGATGTGGGGTCTGAGATGGACGGTGTTTGCTTTAAGGAATGTTTGGCTAACATGTGTATAAAGTGTGTAACAGTGCAATTTTCGCAAACAACATCAGTGAATCAGACAGTTGCAAATAACATCTACAGACAAAGTGTTTCTTGCCTTAACTATGTTGCTGAATCATTTTTGGAGGTTAAAACGGTGTTCTTTGTAATTGCTAAGACATTACTAGGGGGTTGCTAGAGAGCCACCTTAGATTCTGTGAGCCTTTAATTGAAAGTTTCTTAAATACAAGTGCACTGAAGAGTTTCTATAAATGTGACCTTAAGTTTGATCAATATTGTATGTTGCAACATCAAACATGTTTTACAGATGGCTGTCATTACACATCATTATTGGTCATTCGAGCACTATGTGAGTCCGGCACAAATCTGTTGGTTGGATGTGCTTTTTCACCTCAATTTCCGCTACCTTTCCCTCCCTACTAAGCCTAATGGTACGACCCTTGCCAGGTCAGGGGCGCAGAGTTAATAATGGTGAGGGGTTAAGCTCATTGCCTCAGGGGGAGTTCAGAGTTATTGTGTTGTGCAATTGTGCAATTTGCTGTTCAAGACATAGGGTCTTATTATAAACATTATGACTCATGGACCTTTTCATTTGGTCTCATTGTGGTTAATAAATAATTATAAAGGAGTATAGGGCAACGTCAGGCCAGTACAATCACGAGTTAAGCCTTTTAAATTTACCGGTCTTAAATTACAGCTGTTTTCTTTCTAGCAATCCAAGTAAGAGGCCAAACAAATAGATTTAAGAAGCTCATAATGAAATTGAAGTGGCCTGGGGAAATTTAGTTATTTAATATAGATTGAACATAAAACAAACGACGGGTCAAATAAACATCAATAAGGCCCGAGACCTTGGTATTAATCGGAGTGGATGAATATGAAATTCTTTGTGTTCCGGCAACTTCATCCAATCTGTTTGTCATTTTGCTTTATGTACGGTAAGGGAACTGGAAATTGAACCTTGAGGCACGCAACGCTGTCACCCGGTTTCTTTCATTTTGCTCTTGGTTAACACATGTGCACACAAGTTTAGGATGGAAAGTGGTTAGATTGACACGTTAAAAGCAAAGTGTTTATAATTCCGAACAGCTTGTAAGACATTGTTTCATAGACTTGCAATATGGTGACCCCACCCCCCGGGTATCATAAGGCTTTGTTTATAGGACACAAGGAAAGTTTTGCGTGATATGTTGCGCTTCCAGAAGTCTTAGACCACCCCTGAAATTTTTTTATTTTGTAAAGTTTTCAAAGTAATAATTTAAGTGAAATAAATTGAAAACGACTCTATTTAGTATCTATCTATTTATCTTAGTATTTATCTTATCTACAGTATGTAGTATTTATCTATCTTAAAGGCACAGTTCACACAAACATCCTGTATGACTTTCTTTCTTGTGCAGAAAACAAAAGAAGATATTTTGAATAACGTTGCTAACCGGCAGTAGTACGGACACAAAACCAATGCAAGTCAATGGGTACCGCCATTGTTTGGTTACCAACATTCTTCCAAATAACTAATTTTATGTTTGTTTACAGAAGAAAGTCATAAAAGTTTGAAATGACAATGGGGTAGAGAGTAAATCATGACGGAAGTTTAATTTTGGGGCGCACTATCCCTTTAATATTGGATGTCTTTTGCTTGAAAACCTGATCCAAGTTTTGTCATCTGCTCTTTTATCTGAAGACGCTGGTCAAAGTCACAAATCTTTATTTGATTAGTGACCTAGAAATAGTGCAGAACATTAAACATTTCTTAGTTCAGATTTTTCAGAAACTCCCATAAAACATTATTTCTAGGTCACAATAACATTCTCAAAGTTAAATTTGTAGCATGGACTTATGTAGCTGATTGTATATAGACAAAAAGACAAAAGTAGAGTAATATATTAACCCTCTTGACATCTAAATGAACTTGAATTGTGGGTGTGTTTTCTCGTTTGCATGTTCTCAATGGCACTTCCATTAACCGCAGGGCTCGTAAACCTAATGAGAGACACATTGAATGTGTTTCAGAGAAACTGGCCACAGACTCCTAAAATGTGATCAAAGTCTATTAAAAGTCTTTGTCCTTGTAAACATCTTTCTCCAAGTTCTAGTAAATCCACTCATATCTACCTTTAGTCTCCTTTCAATCAAAGTGTTCCTCTGCTAGCTTCCCAACAGTATTTTTAATATCTGTCAAACTGGTGAACAGTATGACCAGTCATTTCCAGAAATCACCACTTCAGCGGGGTTCAGTCTCCAATGGTGTGTGTGTGTGTCAATGAATCAGCCTGCATCTGTGTGTGCCGGGATTCTGCCATTTCTCAGTGTAAAGCAAACAGAGACCATTTAAAATCAAAAACACGTTTTGTCATTGGGCGTGTACGTCTTGAGGGCCAACTCGCACACGCTGAATAAATCAGAAGGTCAAGACCATTGTGAAGGCAACTCCCCCCGGAGCAACTCCAAAAAACACACAAACACGCTCAGGAAATCTGTCATAAGTCATTGATACGCCATACCTTGATTAATCACATAATCCAATTTCTGTCTTATCATGAATCACTGCACCAGTGTGCTATGTCTAACTTTGGGCACATACATATTTGGTCTGTCTAATCCTATTTTGGCTTTCTGACTGCACTTTGTAGTGGAAAGCAATGCAAGAGACCAAAGATTGGAGTCGTGAGCCTTATAAGTTTGAAAAGACTAAAGATGTTATAGTTTGCATGCAGGACCCAATAAACAACTTAATTTTAATATGCCAGACATTTTTGATCAACCAGCTTTGAATAAACTCCAACGTAACTCTATCAAACTTCAGTGCGTAACACATTTTGTGCTCCAGACATAAATCCATAAACTACCTTAGACACCTCATAGCACAGCGCTGAGGCCAACTAAACTGCATAGCAACACCCTGGCAACCACTCACCAACCTGTTTCTTGTTTGTTTGCAGAGCTATGGGATTTGAACAGAACGTGGGTGTTTCAGACTGGTGAAGGACATATGCAGCACTACAGTGTGTTACTGGATGAGACTCGGGAAAGACTGATCATCGGAGGAAAAGATGTCCTCTATTCCCTCAACCTGGAGCGCATCGCTGCCCCTCACAAAGAGGTCGATAAATGCAACCCGCAGTTTTTGACAAAGTTCGACATGCGTGTGTGTTTGTGAATGTGGCACGATTGGTTTCATTACTAACAGTATTTTTGTGCAAAAAATGTCTTGTTTTGCTCAATAAATGTTTGAATAAAAACATGCACACTTTATAAATAGAGAATAATAGAAGGCAGACAAATGCCTGCTATTATGTTTGCCACCATCTGCCTCCTTAAAAGTCAGGAATGTTCACCAATACGCATTGATTCCGTTTTGTATTGATAGTTGCATTAAAACAATGGCATAAAATCTTCAAAAGTTTGGAAACAGTTACTCATTCTTCATTAAGATCGTTTACTTCTAGAATAATAGTAAACTCATCTAAACTATGAAGTAGGACGATTGTAGCTGTGGGAATTGTGTCTTGTGATTAAAAACATCAAACATTTTATATTTTGGCATCTTTAAAGTTGCCACCCTTTGACTAGAACACCCTTTGCTGCTTTTTCTTCATTATTTGGTCGCCCGTTCTTTTTTTTTTTTATTGTTCTTATTTCTAATAAAATAAATGAACTTGTTGGCACAATTGTTTTGTCTACAAAACTAATTGGAGACATTTAAGCCTAAACCATGAGATGAAAAGATTTGTAAGATCATTACATACATTTCAGTCAATGGTTTCCAAACTTTCTGGAACTGTACATAAAATAAAAACAGGAATGCTCCATAGGATATTGTGAGTTAAATATGTGTCCTGGTCATGCAACCAGAGATCAAGAATGATAACAATGACACTATTCAGCCAAGCAGAAAGAGCCAATTTTTATCCTGGAACGACATTCCCAGAATCCCATTTCCTCTTCTTCTGTTTTAGATTCGCTGGGCCAGCTCTGAAGAGCAGGTGGGGAATTGTTTAATGCAAGGCAGAGAGAAGGTAGATCTTGTTTATGTTCTGTAAATATGATGAGGTGATATTGTGTTGCATATGTGCAGTGTTCATGAACTGTATGCATTAAACCTCTCTCTCTCTCTTTCTCTCTCTCTTACTCATAGCCGGAGTGTGCTAACTACATTAAACTGGTGCAGCAGTATAACAGCACCCACCTGTTAGCGTGTGGAACTGGAGCGTTTAACCCCGTGTGTGCTTATATCAGAGTGGGATATGGAAGTGAGGTAAATCTACTTTTCAGACTCCAAACTGCTCCACACCTTTTCTGTCACACACAAAGTGAACAAACATGATTTCTTTGGTATGTTTGAGTCACCACTGACGTGAAGAAACGCCTCAGCGACCGCAGTGCCTTTGAAGGTTTTTATTGTTTCTGAAGCAGACTGTGGTAATTGGAGGAAGAGGGAGAAAATATACACGGTCAGCTTCTACATGACCCGTCTGTGTCCCTTATTCCAGAGAACTTGAGGTCTTTTTTGTGTTCTCTGAGGAATGCGATAAACATATGAAACAGATCGAATATTCGTTCTCCCTCAGCGTACTGGAAACCACCCCTGTGATCTGCGACTGTAACTTTAACTGTAGTCCACACGTCATGTGTAGATGTCACCACATCAAATAATTCAGTTAGATTGTTTTAACATCTTAAGACACTGAAACATTGGTTAAGTTTTGTTTCCTGATATCATTGACTGTAAAAGGGTCCAGATGCTTTGCGTCACCGAGCGGTTGAGGGCTGTCTGCTAGCGTGATGACTGGAATTCACCTCTGTTGGGGTTTTGGTTGGAATGAAAATACTTTTACATTGTCGTTCAAAGAATGTCAAATATCTGGTGGTTTCGAGACGGACGAAAATGTGACCTACATTATAAAGAAAATAAAAGTTTTTTCATCCAGCATTAAGTTACAAAAAGTAGCAAAAGTGAATAAAGATCAGCATGAGTCTGGCCTAAATATTCAATCTTTTTTCAGCATAGAGGAGCATTACTTCAAATGAAATTCAAGAGAAAAAATGTCCATGTTTTTGGCAACTTTGACACAGCCTGCAACGAACGTCTGGTCTCCAGCGTGACCGTGAGCGTTTGTTTTTATACGTGTGTGACGGGAAGCTTGATCATTCTCACTCTGTTAATATCTCCTACCAAACATTCAGACAACCAAAAACAAACATCCCCATCCTCCCATGAGAGCCGCAGTTAAATTACAGAGCGTCTAATCACAGAGAAGAGAGCGTTATTTGAAAGAACAGGAGAAGGAGCAGACGTTTATTTGAAGAAAACTGAGAATCTAGGAGGCCTAAGGACTCACAAAACGTTTCTCTCAGCTTGCGTCCATCTGAGCTTTCTCAAGAGAAGATTCCATTCTCACCTCATTCAGTGTTTTTTATCCTAACCAGGCTCAAAGACCAGAAATGTGGGAATGGGAGTAGGAAGTACTTCTGGACTCTCTGACCCTCGCGCAGAGGTGACGGCGGCCAGAGGCGGAAGATCAGAGAGGGTTTAATTACAGGAGACAAGCTTCAGCGGGGTGCCTGATAACTCCAGCGCTGAGCTACAGGCTGCAGGCACACGCCTCGCTTTAGGCGTAGCTCTCTTTTTCCACATTGTAATGAGACGCATACGAGACGCATGTGCGAGAGATGGGCTCTGTTTTCAGATATACACATGTAGACGAAGATGGATACGTGCGCACATTTACACACACCCGACCCCGGAGTGCTGCGATGACACAGCGCAGATGTTGCTATGATGACAGGCAGTGCTGATAAAGCTACAGAGACACAAACCAGAACCTGAGAGAGAGAGATACATACCCACATATGAACACATTCCTCCCCTAACATTAGAAATCAAAGCGGCCTTCTGCACCCGTACGCACATCACCTGGCACATCCCAGCACAGGTCCACTCTCACGGTCTGATCTTTCACTAAAACCTGCACTTTTTCATCGGCTTTACACATACTTGCGTACTAAAGCGCACACTGTATCTTCTTACGCACATGAAAGCTCATACCTCATCCACACCTTTAATAAATAGAGGTCCACGTTCCCTGCAGGATTCATGTAAGAGCCCAGTGGATTTGTTGCAGGAGTCGGTGGTATTCTTGTAGTCAGAATTTATGCATTTTACTAGACACTTTTATCTATTTACAATCTTAGTTTTTTTATCAGTACACTCTCACAAATGAAGGTGCTTTACGATGCCATTGAACAACCTTTTTTGTCTAAATGGTTCCATAAAGAACCTTTGACATCCGAAGAACCTTTCTGTTTCACAAAAGTTTCTTTGTGGTGAAAAAAAGGCTCTAAAAAGATAATAAAGAGATTTGAGACTGAGACTGAATGGTTCTTTGTAGAACCAAAAATGGTTCTTCTATTGCATCGCTGTGAACACCTTTACTTTGAAGAGTTTATGTGCGTTCCTTGGGATTGAACCCATGAGGTTTGTGTTGGTAGCATGATAAACTGAGATTAAATGAGAGAAAATGGAAACTATTGTCTCGTGTATCTCAGATGTCTCTCCTGGGGAAAAGAACCATAAATCTTTCAAATTTCTCCATTGGAGTTCTCAAGAATGTCTCAAGCTGAGCTCAGATTTGCCAAGAATGAAATCAAAAGTCAATATTATTGAACATTTCGATATGAACTCATAATTTTCTCATCAAATGTCCCCAAATCCAGATTGTTTTGCTTACTCTACTTTTATATAACACCTCCACACTTTTCATATATTTTAACAGTCGTCTCATTTGTTTTTTATTTCGCCGAAGCAATTTTATGAGAAACATCTGAGACCAAGTTAACACATTAATGAAACAAACTCTGGGTTAGTTCTATTTAAAGGTTGAGTAAAAAGTGATTGTTCATGGACAGAAATGCTGAACACTTAGTTGGGAAAATTATGAAACATTCTGGGGGAGGGGAGAAGGGGTCAGTCAGGTGCTCTCTAAAAAAAAGGTGCTTCAAAAGGTTCTATGAGGCCATAAAATAACCTTTTGGTTCCACAGAGAACCTCTAACATCTGAAGACCTTTCTGTTTCAAAAAAGGTTCTTTGTGGTAAAAAAAGGTTCTTTAATTATAAAAATGTAACAAAGAGACGGTTCTTTAAAGAATGTTTGACTTCTTTTTAGAACCGAAAATAGTGTGTGAAATGAAATTCCTGTTTGCAGGATGGAAAAAACAGTCGCGCACACAGACCTGTTGCATAAACACACTCACATCACTCGTACCGGCAATTTCCAACCTTGAAATTCAGGCGCCTGTCAGTTTTAAGGTGCTTTCTCACCTTACTCCCCACCTCATTTTAACCCCCCTTCAGTCCTTTTAACTTCAAGCAGTCTTACCCGAACGTCATGCAAATGAGAACCATGTGTCAACCAACAAACTGTGTGTGTGAGTTTGTGTCTGCGTGACTCCAGTAAGGTTTCCTTCAGCGGCCTCAGGAAAGAACTGCACCTGATTGAGCTGATTATCATGTGAATGCCTTCTTCAGATGAGTCAACCCATCCGCAACATGGAAATGACTGCAGGCGTGATATGCACACGCACGGCCGTGTGGCGCCCGCGGGGTCCCAATGTAACAATCACAAGACTTTGTTAAGTAAGATGTGTATGTTTTGATGTCGTCTCTGAATGTACCACAGCAGACTGCTGTTATGATTTATCCCCATAATGCTCAGCAGTAGCAGCACGCTTTATCAAATAAAACTGAGGTTACGGATTCGGCTAAGGATTTGTTTCCATGGCTGCTTTGTATGAAGCGAAAGGGACGCATTGTTGGGAAAAAAGCGTCTACCTGCTGAAAGAGTAGATGAATGATCCGGTGAGAAGTAGTGATGGATGAACTGGTGTTGTGCGTCTGGTGTTTGTTTCACCAAGATCACACGGCGCGAGGAGACATAAATCAAGCTTGTAAAGACCTGCTCGGTGATGCTGTGCTGCATAGGTGTGTTGTTGCTTATACCGTCATCTTCTGGTTAAAAATGAGATTGCAGAGAGATGTTTTATGTGGGAAGGGGCCGAAGTGTGTGTGTGTGTGTGTGTGCTTTCATTTTTCCTTTTAATGGTTCACCTGGATGTCATATTTCCCTCAAATTTACGTGTTTAAAGCCATGTGTGTTTTATGATGAAAAGCCTTTGTAATATTCTCTGATAGTGTGAATAGAAGTTGATGAAATTTAGCAAAAAATGTTATGTAAATCTTATGTAAAGACAACCTTTTTAGTTGTACATTTCTGCAGTGGGTCACAAAAGAAGAAATAAAAAAAATGATTATGTCGTTTTGTGAATGGAGTTCAATGGGAGCCAGAGTCATTCTTCTAAATATCTTCTTTTGTGTTCTGCAAAACAAAGAGAGTCATACAGGTTTGGAATGACATGAGAGTGAACAAATGATAAAACAATTTTAATTGATGGGTAAATATTTCTTTAAAATCATTTAGATCGCTAAATAATGTGTATGTGTGTGTGTGTTTTCCAGAAGGAACGAGAGTTCAGCTTGGAGTCTGATCACATCGAGAGCGGCAGGGGAAGATGCCCATTCCATCCCAGCAGCCCCTCAGCATCCACCGTGTACCGTAAGCATTCATCCGTTCTCACAGAGCGCTTTCTAAAGAAAACCTCTCCTCCATCATCTCGTCTATTTAAGATTCTCAGTCTATTCCCTCCTCTCTTTCATTCCTTTCTGGTTTTATATTCCTTTAACTTCCCCCCTTCCGATTCTCTCCGGAGTTTGAAAGCGAGAGTGCGTTCTGAGCCAGGGGCCACCGAGTGGGAAAGCTCTTCAGAGCACACTTCAGCCTGAACCCATCAGAGCGCTCATTCAGATGGAGGGGAGGGATATGATTGGAGGGAAATTGAGATGTGAGTTTGATGACTTCCTCTCCGACAGCCGCTGCTGGGAGAAGGCGGTTTGTCTTCAGCTAGGTTATTAATTTCGAGGCTCCCGCAAGCCCAGAATCAGGATTGTTCGAATGAAGGAAGTTTAAATGTTGAAATAATTTGCCCTTGAGATCAATATATTTTGATTTAAGACATGGCAGCACTTGGAAACAAAAATAAAGGGCTTCATGAAATCTTTAACATGGCTGCAGTGCCACCTTGTGGTGTCTTAATGTATAACATTCAAAGTAACAACAAAGATGAGGACTTGTAGGGATAGTAATTCTGTCTTGTCATTTCAAACCTGTGTGACTTTCTTTCATCTGCAGAACACAAAAGAAGACCTTTTGAAGAAACAATATTGCCCCCCATTGACTTCCATTGTATGGAGGGACACAAAACATTTCTCAAAATATAGTTTGTGTTCCAGAGAGGTTCAAACTGGTTTTGAATGACATTTGGGTGAATAAATGATGACAGAATTTGTACTTTGACATAAAATTACATGATCCATTGAAGTCACGTGACTGATCGCTTTAGATTATAATAAAGCAGATATAACAGAGAAAAACTATTCTATTGAGATGTATGTGTTTGACAGACAGTTTCTAAAGTGCATTCAAGCTATACAACTTTTTATATCTGTATATGTGTTTTCTTTGGGAATCAAACCCAAAACTTTTATTATAATTCATTTGTAGCTTACAAGAAATAAATGTTCTTTATATCGGATTCAATCGTTTCGTTTGGATGACCGACGATAGACAAAACTATTTCTTGTATTGCATTATAATTTTCTAAAATGTGTTTGGCACAGGTGGCGAGCTGTTTGTTGGTCTGTACACGGATTATTGGGAGAATGATGCAGCTGTGTATCGTCTGGCCAATCACAGCTTCATCAGGACCGAAGTGGGTGACAGACAACAGCTGAACGGTGAGAGAAACATCCCACGAAACCGAAACATAAACACCAAATCCCTCACACCGCTTTTAACAAAACAGCTCTGTCTCACACACATCGACAAGCGAACTGAATACTTGGTGAATAATAAATCACTGTTGGTTCAGGAGCGAGACACAGTCCATCCTGTGTGTGGCTCAGAGCGGCCGGCGGTGTCCTGCTGTGAGCCAGTTTAAGGCTTCCCTTTGCTGTATATGTCTTCCTTCAGCGCTCATATGGGAGCTCTGGACCTCAGCCCAGACCGGTAGATCTGAGTCGAGAGACAGTGATTGATATCTTTACCATGTGTGGAATGTAGCAGACGCTGTAGGTGCAGTTAGCACGTCAACTCCATGCTGAGGGAGGCTGGGGTGTTTTCAGAATGGCATTTCATTGCTTCATACTGTGTAGGGTTGTCACAGTACCATAAACATATCTTACGATACTGTATCAGCTGAAGTATCACGATACATAATACAAAATAAACCAACATTTCCTAAATACGCAGATTTAGATAAAAACATTTCTATTTCTATATGGTAATACCACACTTATTTAATGTACACTACAATATTTTGTAATATTAACTAATTGGATAAATTGTTGCAAATACTTTGGTATACTTTATGATAAGACTCAAAAACACTAGTGTCTTGGAATTTTTGTAACGTTTACTGCAGTAAATACTAAAGTACACTAGAAACATTTTTCACGTGGAAACAAATTCAAATGTGAGACAAATTTCATTTATACGGCAATGTTTATAAAGGGAAAGTGAGGCTTTCTTTATATGTGAAACAAAGACGGCCAGTAGGTGGCAGCATTTTTTTACAGAGTCAGTCAATTCAACGGGCTGATTTATTCATGAACAAAGCAGGTCATCACTGAATCATTATCTCGTCCGAGTCGTTCACTGCAAAAAGGCAGATGTAAGTGTTCAAATTAATGTTAATGCACATACGCAACATTACTTATGAGACTAGAGTGGGTATTTTAAAGCGTTAGCATCGCAATGCTGCCGTAGCAACGGTAGACCGCAACCCTAATACTGTGCAGATATCATATCAGTGGGTCTCAATGTTTTTCGTTGTCCATTTGTGTAGAGTGCATCGCTTTGCGCCCCCCCCCAAAAAGACTTAATAATAAACTTAGAATTTTAATTAACCAAAAACATATAGGGTTATACAATGATAGGACGTCAATTATTTTGGTTGGTGGTCTTATTTTTTTTTATGTTTGATTGAAAATATATGGGTTTCATATAATGGCACAAGATCTGTGGCGCCCCCTGGATCTGTTTTGGGGCCCCCAGTTTGAGAACCACTGTATTATACATTACAGATTATTATTATTATTGTTAAAAGAAGAGACGGTGTACAGTATGTACGGCACAGTAAGCAGTATGCCCTTGTGTATATGCATCTCAGACAGATGTTACATGTGTGCTAAGAATACACTGTTATCTCACATTTAACACCGACTTCTGCTGTAATGCATGAATTATGCTGAGAGGCAAGAAGAGGCGTTAGACCGATCTCATACAGTACATCTTTAAAAGAGCCAGTCGCATCCATTTAGACTTTATCACATTTATTCAAAGACCATCAGAGCAAATGCAATGGAGGTCAGTTGTATAATAATGTACAAATGCATAATGCAGACCGTGCAGGACTTCATGTTGCATTGGTTGTGTGTAAAATGCGTACTCTGTAGTGCTGGGTTTAGGTCTGTTTTTGTATAAAAAATTGTCATAAGGTATTAACTGGTATTAAAGTGAATTATGTCATTATTTATTCAACCTCTTGTCATTTCAAACCTGTATGACTTTCTTTTTCCAGAGAACACAAAAAGATATTTTGAAGAATGTTGTCAACTGACCCCCATTGACTTCCATTTTATAAACACAAAACCACCAAGACATTTCTCAAAATATCATCTTTGTGTTCCAAAGAAAAATATTGTGATATGCAGGTTTGGAACGGCATGAGGGTGAATAAACGATGGCAGAATTAGTATTTTTGGGTGAACTATCCCTTTGAGTTAAGCACTGGAATGTTTGGGTCTAATCAGCCTATTTGTGTTTATTTTACAACCACGTTGTGATAGATTCTCTCTTATGATTCTGTTTGCTGTTCCTAGAGCCCAAGTTTGTGGGATCGGCAGTGATCCCTGACAACGACGATCCTGCTGACGATAAACTCTACTTTTTCTTCACGGAGCGAGTGGCCAACATGGATGGCGGAAACAAGGCCGTCTACACTAGAGTGGGCAGAGTCTGCGCGGTACAGCTTACTATAATAACAATACAGCTGCTTTGTGCTTGTTTGGCTTTTAAAGTTGTACACAGAAGACGTTTAAGAGAAGCACGTGTATGAACGGTATTTAAATGAGGTTTTGTCCTTCTCTCTCCATCTGTCAGAATGATCAGGGTGGTCAGAGGATGCTGGTGAACAGGTGGAGCTCATTCCTAAAGACTCGTCTCATCTGCTCTGTGGCTGGTCCTAATGGAATTGACACACACTTTGATGAGCTTGGTATGGTACTTTCTGCTTGTTCATTTACATTTTTTACAAAGTATTACATTTTTCACCTTCAGTCATTCCCATCAAGATGTTGTGTTTGACAAATGTATCTGTCTGTACAGTATATCTATCTATCCATACATCCATCTGTCTGTCTATCTGTATAACTCTCAGTCTATCCATCTGTCTGCCTGCCAGCTTGTTTGTCCATATGTATGTCTGCTATCTGTCGGTCTGTCTGTGTCTGTCAGACTGTCTGTCTATCCGTATGTTAAATTGTCGGTCTATCTGTATTACTGTCTGTCTGTCTGTCTGTATATCTATCCATCTGTTTGTCTGTCTGTCTGTCTATCTGCATAATGGTCCGTTTGTCTGTCTAACTGTCAAACCTGTCTGTCTGACTTTCTGTATATCTATCCATCTGTCTATCCATCTGTCTGCCTGCCTGACTGTTTGTCCGTATGTATGTCTGCTATCTATCTGTCTGTCTGTGAAACTTTCTGTCTATCTGTTTATCTGTCTGTATATCAATCCATCTGTTTGTCTTTCTGTCTGTCTGTCTATCTGTAGAACTGTCTTTCTATCTGTATAACTGTCTGCCTGTATGTCTGTCTGCTATCTGTTTGTTAAATTGTCGGTCTATCTGTATTACTGTCTGTCTGTTTATCTATCCATCTGTCTGTCTGTCTGCTATCTGTGTGTTAAATTGTCTGTCTATCCGTCTGTCTGTATAACTGTCTGTCTAAGCATCTGTCTGCCTGTTTGTCTGTCTGTCTGTCAAACCTGTCTGTCTGTGTATCTATCTAGCTGTCTGTCTGTCTGTCTATCTGTCTAACTGTCTGTCTGTCAAACCAATCTGTCTTTCTTTATATCTTCCTGTATAACTGTCTGTCTGTCTGTCTGTATATCTATCCATCTGTCTGTCTGTACAACTGTCTGTCTATCCATCTGCCTGCCTGACTGTTTGTCCGTATGTCTGTCTACTATCTGTCTATCTGTCCATCTGTGTGTCGGTATATCTATCTATCCGTATATCTATCTATCTATCCATCCCTCTATCTATTTATTATTCCACATGTGTTTATGAATATACAGATGAATTATCAATGGTTCTCTCTATGGCTTCATTTATAACAGTGAGGGTAGAAGGCAGCAGTTTGATTGAAAATCCTAAACATCTGTTTCACCAGCTGTGATGTTTCAATACAATCACCAAATTGGCTAATCTAAACTTTCTCCGGAGTGTGATTTCTCTGCTTAGACTAGAGCTTATTTGTGTCTCTCTGTGTGGATGTCATATTAAACGCCCAACTATCAGACATCTGACATTTAGTGTGAAAACTTGTAAAATATGTTCCTGGATCAACATCCCTTGTTTATTGTACCAACATGCCTGTACACCAATCAGAACCCTCCCTAAAACATCTCTTCAAACCGAGAGCGCTGACGGATGTTCCTCAAAGGATGTTGATTCAGGGTCATGTCTCATTTGTGTAAATCACGCGAAGCTCAAATTCATGTCTGTTTGTTGACGATATGTTTCTGTGTGTCGGTTTAGAGGATGTGTTTGTTCTCCGAAAGAAAGATGAGAGAAACCCAGAAGTCTTTGGTCTGTTCAGCACAACCAGGTGAAAAATATTCATCTCAATTTATGTTCATCATCACAGCATTGTTGTGATCAAAACACATGCTGGACATCTACATTTGGTTTTCTCTCAGTGCTGTATTCAAAGGTTACGCCGTGTGCATGTACAACATGGAAGACATTCGCGCGGCATTCAACGGACCCTTCGCCCACCGGGAAAAACCCGACCACCACTGGAGTGTATATGAGGGTCGAGTCCCTTTCCCTCGGCCCGGTTCTGTGAGTACTATCTGTCAGGCCTAGATGTATGATGGCACCGTTTGTCAATTTGTGTCATAACCTTATTTGTCATATCAGAACCTCAAAATGTCACAGCGTGTTTCATTCATGCCTTTGTGCCCCGACACATCGTATCATTTGGCAGCCCGCCTAGTCTGAATGTGGGGTCCCATTTTATCAGACACACAAATCTGATGAGTCTATTTTCAGCATGACTGTGCACACCGCTTTTTTGTTCTAGCGTGTCGCGTCGATCCTTAAACGTTAATGTCTGAAATTGCGCATTTGTGCGGGTGTGCTGAAATCAAGCTTTCTGTCAGGCCTGATTTGTTTTCCATTTTGTCTGATATGTGCTGATGAATGTCCTTCTGTGGCAGAAGATAAAAGTGTTAGGTTGGTTGTTATAGCAGCAATTCACATTTCTCTTACTTGGTATTGTGCCGTGTTGAAAGATCAGGATTCCGTTGTTCACATCTAAAAATTCTGCTATTTTATTTGGTTCCGATGTGGTTATTCTTGGAAAAAGTGTCTTCAAAGTGTTTTGCTGACAGATGACCTTTACGAGCCAATTTGGTGGCTTTAGTCCTGCACTGCTGGATTTCTGATTATCCTCTTGTTTTAAAAGGTTATAGCTGAGAGAAGCAGGGTAGCTTTCTCAGATCACGAGAAAATAAATGAAAAACCTGAACGGTTTGCATGACTTGCCAAACTGTTTTTAAAGGGATAGTTCATCAAAAATGAAAATTCTGTCATAATTTACACACCCTTAGGTTGTTCCAAACCTGTATACATTTCTTTCTTCTGATGAACACAGAGAAAGATATTTGGAAGGCTGTTAGCAATTTTCAGTTCTCGGACATCGCCCACTACCATAGTAGGAATAAAACGGTTGGTTTTTCTGTTGAACACAAAATGAGATATTATGAAGAATTTAGGAAAACAAACAGTTCTCGGGCACCTTTGGCTACCATTACATTTTTCCTGAAAATTACGAACATTCTTTCAAATATCTTTCTCTGTGTTCATCAGAACAGAGTCATTTATAAAGGTATGACAGTACACAGGGTGAGTAAATGATGACAGAATATTCTTTTTTGGGTGAACTATCCCTTTAATGCATATGAACTAAGTATTATTCCATATCTCTTATGGATATGGTTCTGGGTCTCAGATAATACATATTTATATTAGTTTTATGGACTTAAAGGGATAGTTCATCCAAAAAAGAAAATTCTGTAATCATTTACTCACCCTCATGTTGTTTCAAACCTGTATACATTTCTTTGTTCTGATGAAACACAATGGAAGATATTTCAAAGAATGTCAGTGACCAAAAAGATAAATAAATACTTCTTACTTGTACAGCATTGTATATTCATCTTTGTTTTCTCTCTCTCTCTCTGCGTGTCTCAGTGTGCCAGTAAAATAAACGGAGGTCAGTTCTCCAGTTCTAAGGAGTACCCGGACGAGGCTCTTCGGTTTGCCGTTCACATCCACTCATGTTCCAGGCGGTACACCCTGTTCACAGACGGCCCATTCTTCTGGACACGGAGGGAGGACGCAGACTCACACAGCTGGTGGTCGACAGGGTGGAAGCCGAAGATGGACACTACAATGTTCTCTTCATAGGGACCGGTACTTCATTTTAATGTCAGGAATTTAACACGCCGATAGATCTAGTATTCTGAATGGTGCTTTTGTCTCGCTACATGTTTGCACCAATGCCGAAGCTTACTCTCTTATAATTCTCTGTTCACAGATAATTCACTTGTTTTAAAAGTTATCACAATCTACAACAAAGAAGCTAACACGGTTGAAGAAGTCCTTCTGGAGGAATTGCAGGTTTTCAAGGTATTTAGTTGTCCCGTGGCTGTTTTGGAGTTAAAAAAAAACATTTTGCATGCTAAACACTTGTTTTCTCACTTTAGGTTCCTGTTGCTATCACCGAGATGATCATATCTACCAAAAGAGTAAGAATCTTTCAATCATTCACATTTTATTGTTTTCTCATCTCTTAATTAGAGTCCCAGGGAAAAAACAGCTGTGATCCCCTATCGTGTGTCACCTCGAGGGGGCGATGTTGAGTACATTTCCCTGAGTGGTCACCATTACAATCTTGACACTTTTGTTTCACCTAATATACCTTTTATATCAGAAATACAGTATACATCATACTTATTTACTAATGGTTACAAATAAACCATGATCCTGTGTGTTTGAACTGCAGCACATTTTGTTCCTCGTATTGCTTATGTATTAAAATATTCACAATGTTCAGCAAAAACACTTTAGTGAATGTTTTTCATGTGCTATTTTGTTATACTAAAGTAGTCATTTGGACACAATGGCATTCATCACATGTAACAAAGCGCTTGACAGCATTGTGTTGGTATCACCATAGCAACAGCTGTACGTGGGCTCTGAGCTGGGTGTGACACAGATACACGTGCATCAGTGTGGGCTGTACGGTTCGGCCTGTGCCGACTGCTGTCTGGCCAGAGACCCCTACTGTGCCTGGGATGGATTTACATGTTCCCGGTACTACCCTGCAGGCCACTTTTCCAAAAGGTACAGACACTTGCATTCGCATATAAAGTGAAATACACTTGGGCAATTCCATGCAAATGTCAACCTTAAGATGAAAAAATACTGATTGTCAGTATTTGGTGGTTTAAATACCCATGTGAAGGCTCTCTTAAAGATTTTAAAGCATTTGTGTGTTTTTAAAGCCTTTTCCATAGTCAGCTCGGTAAGTGAACTGTCACATCCATAATGGAGTTGTCATATTCATAACTCCCCTTATTCCTCAAAATGGGCTGTTGAAAATTTTAAATAGTAACTATTTTATGTTTTATAAAGAGTTATATCTCCTCTATTTGTTGGGTATTGTTGCTTCTGGTTCGCACATTTTGATTCACAAAAGTCCTACAAATTATGTTGTCTCTCAAAAGCGTGCGTTATTATTTTGGTCCGATTCATAACACATCAATTATAAAATAGAAAACTTGTGCTTGGACTGATATTTGGACTCTATCATCAGGGATTTAGTAAAGTATAAACAAAAATGTCACATTGCTGGAATTGCCCATATGCAGGAAAAAGTCAAGTCAGTTTTATTTGTTGTGTTTCCTGCAGTTTCCAGCATTAGAGGTGATGGGTGCGGTTCCCAAAATGCACATATTCATAAAATGTATACTTAGAAGGCTCACTTTGGATAAAAGCGTCTGCAGCCAAATGCATTAATGTCATTTTGATGTCATTTAGTCCTGTTCATCCTAAATACATCTGTTTGTCTGAAATTGTTGAATCTTTGTAACGTGTTACAGCACGTCTCGTATTATTGCTTCTTTATTCTTTATTGTTTTCTCACTCCTGGAAATCGACTTGGATAAAAGCATCTGGTAAATGTAGCAGTAAATGTTAAAGTCCTAAATCTGTGGCCCGTGTGGTTAAGCAAAAATATTTTAACATAAAAGAAAAGTAAACATTAACTTTAGCAAACCACATTGGGGCTTTAAGACATAAAAGGCCGTTTTATTTTCCTTTTGACACAGTATATGTTAGTATATATTATATACAGTATACTGGTATATAAGTATACTGTACACAACACACATGCAACAAAGCTTTTCACAAATCTGCCTTTGACTAAAACCTATACCGCCTATATGGAGTTTGCATATTTTTATTGTAATGAGAAAGCCTTGACATTTGAATAAGGTGATGTATTTATTTCATGAACTTTGCAAAATCAGATTTTGCATCTGTTGATTTTGCAATATTTTGTTCTATATTTATTCCATATCAGTGCAGACAAATAATTTTGTGCATGCTTGCGTGTGTGTGTGAATGTGCATACGTACGTACGTGTGTGTGTGTAAGTGGGAGTGCTTCACTAATCCCGACTCAAAGGCCTGTCGACAGTCTCAATGTGGTCATCAGTTTTATCTTGTTAGCAATGGATGTGAACACCCCTCACTCATATGTTAATGCCCATCACATGCTTGCTCTGTATGCAAAGCCTTAGAAAGTGACAGTCAGCTCCAAATACAGTTCCTGTCAAAGTGTGAACAAAAAAAAACTTTTCTGTCACCTCTGTGCTGTTTCATTATGACATTTGGGAACGGTGGGGCAGGTGTGTGTATGGATTATGTGAGAGTCTCATTTCGTCTGTCATTTTAGACGCTTCAGACGACAAGATGTTCGCCATGGCAACGCGATTCAGCAGTGCAACGGACTTCAGCTTAACGGTATGTGCTGGCCAGTGTTTGATCGATGGCAGATATTATGGCCTTAAAAGGCTTTGAAGGGGAAAATGAGGCGGATTAGATCCTCAACTGGAAAAGTTGAAGATACGTCACTGTACAGTTAATGAGAGTCCCTGTCTCGCTGTGTGTCAGTGGTGGGTGGAACTAGTTACTAAGCAATTAGTTTCTGTAATTGTATTACATTCCCTTGAAAAGGAAAGTAAGGGATTACTCTCATTTTTACTGTAATTTAATTACATTTACTTCTGATGTAATTAAACGAAATACTGTGTGTAATATATGTGTGTGCAAAAGTGGAATTGACATCAAAAGTCTAACTTTAAAATCTGTGCTTTAATGCTTAATTCTGACATTTGTAATACTTTGGTCAGTTAATAATACTACTTTATGTAGTTTTATATTATTTGTTTGAATGAATTAAAAGAGCCGTTTCATGTCTATCCTAGAAAGTCATTAGTAATGAGTAATTAAATGCTTTTTGGAGAGATTCATTTGTACAGTAATCTTATTAATTACACTATTGAATATAAAATTAGGAACTAGTGATCAATTACTTTTTCAGAGTAACTTGCCCAACAATGCTGTGTGTAGATGGCGCTGGGACTTTATTGTGATAAACTGTGGTGTCGCAGAAGTGATAGGCCAGTTTTTACCAGACTTTTTTCTGGAAGTATTTTTCCCTGTTCCCATGAACAAAGAATCCACAATCCTGTATCTTTGTGTTTAATGTCTTTTATGATTGCACACAGTATTATCTAAATCATTTAAAATGACATCTAAAAAAGTATTAGTCTCACTGTAAGTACAATAGTCGATGTTTTCTCTTATAGGTATAGTTGTGCACTGGGAATGCAGCGGCTAAATTATTTTTAATCCTTAGAGGTGTTATGTTTCTTTGGGGAAAATAAATTATTTTTTTCTGTTATGTAAAGGTCTAAGTGCTCTGAATACTGACAGTATCTTTTCATAAGACACTTGATTTGTTAGATTGTGTCCTGATACTTTCACACTGTGTTTGCCAAGATCATAGTTGAAAATGCAATATCGAAAGTTTGACTGTTCCACTTCCAAGTTGTTTCAGTGGTAACAATATTACAAAAATGAGTATATTTGTGTGTGTGTGGGTGGGTGTTACAGAAGAGCAAAGGATCTCTGAACAGCTGGTGTATGGTGTGGAGAATAATAGTACCTTACTAGAATGCAGACCACGATCACTGCAGGCGTCTGTCACATGGTACATTCAACGTGGATTGGACATGGAGGAGGTACAACACACACGCACTTATCAACTGTATATGGGACATGTAGACATGGTTTAGAAAGCAAATTATAAATATACAGCCGCGGAGGACATTAGACAATTTCAAAATTATTTTCAGTTTTTCTAAACTTACTATTTATTGGTATGTGTTTAGGTAAAATGGTCATTTTCGTTTCATTCTGTGAACTACAAACAATATTTCTCCCAAATTTTAAATGAAAAATTTGGTGAAACAAAAACTGGAGAAACGGGTGAATATAACAAAAAAGATGTTGTGACTTTTTACAGACCTCAAAGAAGAAAGTGAATAATTACTTTTCAAGCGATTCAACAGTAATAGTTTTACATGTTTTTAGGAAATGTTTAAAATAATTATTTGATAACCTGGATATTTATCACAGTTTTTATGTGTCTTGTCATGCTGTCAGTCTTTCACATTGCTGTTGGATGACTTTGTCACTCCTGAGGTTTGATTTTGTTGAAATTCAACAGACACTGATCTGGAATGGCCACAGCACATCTAGAAATGCTGGTGCTGAAATGTAAATTTGGTCTCCTAATTTTTTGTAAAATGTTTAACACAAATCCTGCGCCTAAAGGAATTATTGATCTGTTTTAGTTTATTTTATTAAACATTTTACTAAAAATTAACATTGTTAATAATATTTATTGATAATAATAAACAAATGGTTAAACACAGAATATATTTTTTTCCAGTTTCAGAATTTTTTGGGTCGAGCCCAGACACATACACAAATTCTAAAAGCAAAAACAAAGATTTTACTTTAAAGATACACTGAGTTTTCTCTGAAACTATTCCATCACAGCACGGCTCTGAACTTCTGACCGGTGAAAGCCGTTAAATATACATTAAACTCTATTGTAATGTTCTGGAAGCAGTGAGGTTAGGTAATATAGCCTCTAATAGAAAATATAATATTGCCTTTCTGGACATCTCCAGCATAGCTGGATCTTTGCTCACAGATGTCTCTCAGAATCACGGTACATCAGGCTTGAATAAATTCACATTTACCATATTAGTGCTTATACTTAATCACTTATTCTTAAGATGAACATTTTAACAAATTACTTAAGCTGTGTATTATATTTTGCCGTATAATTGAACCCAATTTGTTTGCGATAAATCAAATTGTGAATGATACCTCAAATTGTACATCTTTGTAACATTCATGATTTAGTAACACCTGGCGACCACACACGTTTTGCACAGGCATACAGTACATGTAACGTCAAAATCAGATCTGATATTATACACTGGTGTACAAAAATAATCGTTTGCTTTGCTCTTTTCTTTCCTTTAGGTGAAAAGTGATGAACGTTTAATTCAGACGCCCCATGGCCTGTTGCTTCTTAGAGTCTCTAAAGGAGACGCAGGCGTCTACGTGTGTCAATCCACAGAGCACGGCTTTGTGCAGACGGTGGTCCACGTCACTTTAGAGGTGCTGGATGAGGACAAGGTGGAAGGTATTTTGCATAAAGGAGAGACAGAGGAAGGTGATTCCCAGCACAGAACTTCACCCTGCCCCTTCCCCCTCCTGCCCTCCACCTCTTCCTCTTCTAAACTCTGGTATAAAGAAGTCATGCAGCTCATCGGCTACAGCAACTTCCAGCGGGTGGAGCAGTACTGTGAGAAGGTATGGTGCGTGTCGGACAGGAAGAGGAAGAAACTTAAGGGAACGGCACCCAAATGGCGATACGCACCAGGGGCGGAGCAGCGGGGGCGAGTGAGAGCCCCCCGACACACGCGGGGACAATAAAAAAAACGTTGGAAGAGAAAAAAGAAACCCTTTAGTGATGCTATACAGACACTTAAATGTTTATTGATATTATGAAAAAAATTTATGACTAATGATGTCATTATTACATTACAGTCTTATTATTGCATCATGAGAAATATTTAAGTGCGCAAAAAATGCAGTCACGCAAAAACTGCGCAAGGAACATATTTGACCGGAAGTGAATATAGCGTGAAGTCCAACGTGATGTTATCGTCATCGTTTTCTATTTAAAATGTTGTACACCAAAAAAAAGTTTTGACAAATACTTTTGAGATGTTCTTTTCTAGATGAGGTGGCCTCCATTTTGCGGTCATTTATTTACAGATTTGACAAATTTACCTCAAACTGCAATATTTTTAAAGTTTCGAGAACATCTGTCTATCACAATCACATAGCCTTAAGTTACCTTAAATGGAAAATATGTATAGATTGAATTTTTGTTTGGTTGGCCTTGCAGAATATTTAAGTGACATAAACGGATATAAAAGTCGCTTACGCAAGCGCTACCTGCCCGGCTGGGCCTTTAAAACACAAGGAATTGAAAGAGGACGCTCTCCAGGATCTGACAAATGCAATTTCCGCTTGGACTCCACGAACAATGACAAATGGCTGAGACCGGCTGTCCTTTTGTCAACGATGTGAGATTTCCTATGAAGATTTCACAGAATGGCTTTTCCTCTGTCGACAGTCTGAATTCAAGCGTTCCAAACAACCAAGACAAGCATGAGTCATTTCTGCCAAACTGTTTCTTAGCTTCAAAAGCCCTTCGCAATAGGAGGCAACCTTGCGCACATACCGATTGTCTTTATTTTCAGTATTTGAGATAAATTATTGTAGTTGGTGTTTTAAGATTTGTTAGTGTTTGTAGTGGTCTTAGAAACTCTGTGTTTTGTCTTGACACATATTACTGCATTTTAATTGTATCTATAGGTTATTTATCAAAATGTTACATTTCTAGTGATTAGACCGTCATTCAAGAAAAACAAATTCTGTTGTAGTAATATTTTGTGACATGCAAAAATTATAGTTGCTGTGATCTACTTATTAGAATTCAATCATGATGTGTTCGTTTAGTGAGATCAAGAGTTTTGTTTGTTATCATGATGTTAAAAATGTTAATAAACAACAACATTCCCAGTCTACATCTTCTGCATGACAATTACACCTGCAAATGACTTTTTGTCATAAGTCTGAGAAAACATTGAATATCTGAAAATTTTGACCTGAAAAACATGCATGGAATTTAGGATTTAAATAATCTGAAACAAATCTGAAATAAATAATATTTAGGAATTTTAGGCTTGACCGCATGCTTTCATTTAAACAGAAGGTGGACATTTGAAATTGTAAGAACATCTGAAACGTGTTCATTTTTTAATTCAACTTTCCACTCAAATTGTTATTCTGAAAATATCAAAATAACATGTTTGATTTTCTCCATTGGTCTCGAGGTTTCAACCCCTTCTCTATGTCTTGGTCAAACTCTGTTTCAGAGCTAAAGGTGAACGTGGAGCGAGTAGCCTATTGTTTTTGACATGATAGATTGATGCAGTTTCTATTCATGAAGGTCTATAATGTGCAATATTAATATTCAGAGACCTTGCCGTCTTGTCTTCGGCCTTGTCTCTTTTACAGCTTGTGCTTTCCTCGTCTTCTCTCGGCTTACTGCAGACAGGCTTCTTAATTAGCAATATGAACGGCTGTCTGTAGTGGAAATAATGTGTTTCATTGATGAGTGACAGAATCAGCAGAGCGAATCGATGATAAAGCCTCACTATAAACATACAGCAGACGCTGCCGACGACTCCGTTAGAATTCAGATTAATTCTTCACTACTTTATTTCACTCACTTTTGACACAGTTTTACTCAAAAACTCTGGCTAATGATAAAATGTTTTTTTACATGATAGAATTGGAGTTGTTGCATCAATCTGTCATATAATGCAAAAAATGAATTTCTTGTTTTCTAGTAAAAATATCTTAAAAAATACTTCAATCAAGATGAATTCACTTGACAGGGAAAGTGATTAAGATAGTTTGTCTTGTTTTATGAAAGAAAATATATAAGAATTAATTAAGTTTCTGTTTAAAACAAGCAAAATAATCATGAATTTAGCTTTACCTTTTTCTTAAGTATCTAATTCAAGTTTATTGGACAAATAGACAAAAAAGAAAGCAATACATCATTTTTGCAATGTAAACCACATAAGGAATATACCTTAATTTTCCAATGTTTCCGTTTCATTGTCAGGGTACAAAATGAGGACTACTTACAATACTATGAATACTAGTCTTTTTCACAATGTTCCTAATATTTTGTCCCTTTTTGACATCAGGATTATTTAGCTCCTTTGTTTTTCCATATCGTACGGTGGGTTGTTTTACCCCTCACCACCTCTTGCCACTTCTCAAAAAAAGCAAGACCCCTTTCAGGTTTGCCCATTTTTTGATTCCTAGACTTTTCACCGAGATAGAAGTTTTGCACCAATCACAGATCTTTAACTCGCTAGACTGGTCGTCATTTGATTCACTCGTTTTAAAAGTCTTTAACCATTGCTGAAAGTTATCTATGACTCATTTACTGAAATGTTTAAAAGTTGTTTCTCAAGCACTCATGCTATGGGTGTCAGACTAATTTTAGCCTCCAGAAAGAAGCTAGTCGCACACGTATACGCAGGTATCATTCAGAGCAGGTTATATTGAACTCCTTCCTCTCATGTGAAGAACACTCCTCCTGTCTACTCACTTCGCCCACTGACTGCTTTTTATAAAGATTTCCAGAAAAAAGTGTGTGAGCGGTGTGAAAGGCTTCTGTTGACAGTGCAACAGCGTTTGATGCCGTCTCATCTCTTCTTGAACACACACACAGAAACCCTCAGCATGTACACCAGACCCCCTTTTATTTGAACATGTGACTCTTCACTCTTTATCTGTCATGATGAGGGTGAAATGTGAGGTCATTTCAAGCGTAGCATCATCCGATCACATCAGGTGCAGCTAATCATGCAACACATTCTAGACAGCGTCCTATTTAAGTTGCCTTTCTTTGCTCCTTATCAGCTGCTCACTTGTGCCGCACTCAAGACCCACCTCCATCCCCATCTCCTCCCTCCTCCTGTCGAATCACTTTAATTTAGTCCCGTTACGCATCATGAACTGTTCTGTTCCCCAGGGCCAGGTGGGGGGACTTGTATTGCTGCGCTCCCGCTAGGCGGAGAGATAGCCCAGAACATTATCTTTCCGCCAACCTTAAATATTCCTATTCTTTAAATATTTAACAACACTGGTCCTGACAGAAACCTTAAAACAGATGTAACCTTAAAATATTATATCAAACATAAAGGGATTAAATACCTGATTCACTGTCTTTTTATAGAAATAATGATGTAGTTCTCTTTTTAACGAAACCCAAATGCTTCACACGAGAAAACCGATGTCTTTTTGGCATCAACGATGTCAACACAGCACCAAAATCCAATTACTCTCACCTGGTGAATTACTGCACAGCTTAAACACTATATGTGAGCGCCAGTAATTATTTGTGATCTTTGTTGACGTCCTCCTCGGGGTTTATCGGCTCTCTCAGACGCAGTAAATCCTTTGAAAGGGTCACACGTGACGCTCGGGCGCTGATATCAGCGCTGTTCCTTATCAAAGTTCATCAGCTCACAAATAAACACTTGGCTCTGACTTCAGAATGACGCCGGAAGAGGCTGAGCAAACACAGCCTGAAGCCTCGGCTCATTTCACCAGCATCCATTAAGAAGTCGTTTTTCAAATATTCAGTTCTGGATAAACCCCACATCGGTTTCTCATAAGCCTGAGAGAATCTCACAGCAAGAGCTGAGAAATGAGAAAATGTCAGTGTAAATGAGGACATCGGCCACGTTTGTGCATCCGCATGCTTGCATTTGAGTAAAATTAGTGACTTTTTTAAAGCGTGGGTATCATTATTATTCAGACCGTCATAAAACAATTCATTTTTTTCTATCTTTATGATGATGATGGGTAAAATGTTGTTTCTGACAAGTTTTCGAAAAGACACCTACTGTATCAGATAAAAACGCACGACATTGCATTTATATTGTTTATCTCCATGTCAAGCTTATCTGAGACAATTATGCAGTCTGATTTTCTGTCTTACAGGAATATTGCTCTTGTATTCATTCAGAACAGAGGTCACACAGGACAGAGCTGAGGAGCATGGTATATTACATCACACACAAACATGCAAACACACCACAAAGCTTTACGCTTGCTGCATGAAGCACGGCTGTACGACTGCGAGGGAGTCGGAGGTATTACCCACAATTCATCAGTCTCTGTGACGCATCACCAACTGCAACTCAGCGTGAACACAGACGCTAATTCAGTAATTCAGCAATGCAGAGATATGAGAGGGAGGGAGAGAGAGAGAGAGAGAGAGAGAGAGAGAGAGAGAGAATCATTGCACATACTGTTCTACTTGTATTCCAGTCTAATCTTTTTGCCTAAAATGTGCATTTTATATATATTTTAATTGTTTATATTTTTAAGTCAATTTGTTTATTTAAATACATTTTATATTTATTCTATATTTTATCTTAACACCTTATTAACCCCCATTTATTTTCCATAGTAGGAATACAAATGACTATGGAAGTGAATGGGGCAAAATTTTTATTAACCACTCCTTTAATGATACAAATCAGGTTCTAAAACTCTAATAAAAAATGGCAAAAGACAGCCGATACAGCGGAGGGATGCTTTTTTTGTTAGATGGCTTCCTAATGAAGTGTGTGAATTTGATTGTGAATTGTAGATATCAAGTAAGAAGGATGTTGACTGCATCTGAGGACAGAAGAAGTGTCTTTAATTGAACTCTGGAAGAGGAATTAGCCGTAGATGAAAAACCGAACATGGCTCAACATTCTGGTGTTTTAACATCTACTGCAATTGCAATTTAAGGTAGGTCAAAGAAAACCTCTGGAAGGAGTTGGCACGTGAAATAATTCAAGCCTGACTGAAATGCTGCACCTTATTTTCTTGAAGTTGTGAAGCGTGAAACGGCAGGAATGTAATGCGAGTTGGTCATGCCGTGGTTTCGCTAAATCAGAAGGGAACTGTGTGACCTTCAGATGAGGATGAGAGACCGAACTAAACCAGAGGAGATCGGTTTGTCAAGGTTTTGACCCTAGAATTAAACCTGGATCAAGATGTCATGGTGGGAGGCTAAAAAGGCAGGACGAGATTAATGGTTGAGCAGAGATGTGTGATGTCAGCACAGTATTGAAAATAGAGCCTTCCAGATTTTTGTGGAAAATACTAATCGGAGGAAAAGGACAGACACCTTTGACCTTGAATATCGCAAATCACGCAGAGAAATCTTCAATAATATACACTTTTCGGCTGCAGACATTTGAGGAGATCTGATTTCTGTCTCTTTTTCTCGGGAGAAATATTTGAAAGACAGGAGACCCACGCAAATGTTTCCTCTGAATTTAATTGCATTGTTTCCGAGGTGAATTAATTAAGATATTAAAGGGGTCATATGACATGGCTAAAACAAATATTATTGTTTGTTTTAGATGTAATATGATGTGTATACACGATTTAAGGTTAAAAAACGCTGTATTTTCCGCACACCGTGCATGTTTGGATCTCCTCTCTGCCGCCTCTCTGAAACACAGATTTTTTACACAGCTCATCGCTCGGAAAAGCGAGGTGTGCTATGATTGGCCAGTTGACCAGTGCGTAGTGATTGGTCGAATACTGCAAGCGTGTGATGGAAATTTCACGCCTCTTCCCATATTTGGAACATCAGGTTCCAAAGCAATTGTACTGATAGGTACGCCCATCTTACTTGCGTATACATAGGGTGGTCTTAGTCAAATCATTCCACGAAGTTTGAGATAGACAGCATCTTTTGTTCCAACACTTTTGCGTGTCTAATACATGCATGGACAACTTATAACACACCAAAGACACAGAAAAACACGTATTCGCGCCACATGACCCCTTTAAAGAGATCTCATTTGTGAATTTTCTTATGGAATGTGTCTTGCAGACCCCTGTTCTGTAGCACGTTGTACAATAGGAAGAGCTTAACCAAACCCCTGTGAGAGTGAAATGTTGTTTAATCTGCGATTAATCGGCCTTGTGTGGATATTCATGTCTTCAGTTCCGCTCTGTAATCTACTCACGCATTACACAACAACCTATATACTGTAAAAACACAACATCTGTTTTCGTAGAAACAAACGCACACACACATATTATGGGAAATATTTTAAAATCAATAGCATTGAATGTTGGTGAAAGACGATTTGCATGACTTGAGCGCTTTATTTGACATCACAACAAAAAATCATAAATCACGATTTGAGCTGAAATCGGAGTTTCTCACAAAGACATTGTACATTGACGGCATCTATTGGAAAGCCAACCGCCGGGAAGCTTAAATGCCAAAGGCTTAATCCTGCAGTGCTGGATATCAAGTGATAGAAGTGATGAAAAGCGTTTGGACGCAATACGTGTGGCCTGAGGAAAATGAGTTTGCCCATCGACAGAGAAAGTGTCCCATTACTTCTGCTCCAGTCCCCTGACATGAGAGTCTGTTTGTGTGTAGGGATCTATGGTTCAGTGCGGCCTTTGAAATGAAGACTGTAGCTCTTAAAAGTCTGGAGATTAAATCGTTTGTTTTGTGTTCAACCCCTTCGCTTTCAGACGATCCACCACGGGAAAAAAGTAATTCACTTTCAAGTTCTTTTAAATGGGAAAAACACTAACATTACATTTAATTAAGATTTCGTTCTTTATAAATCCTGAATGTGTTTTAAAGGTGCTGTGTGTAGTTTTTTTGGAGGATTCAAAAAAGCAATATAATATACATAACTATGTCTTTAGAGGTGTTTAAAGACCTCACATAATGAAGCGTCACGTTTTTATTACCTTAGAATCAACTAATTCTATCTACATACACTGCGGGTCTCCGAATTTAGTATGTTGTTTCTACAGTAGCCCTAAAGGGACAAACTTCTCTAGAGAGAGCGTTTTATAAATACGTTATCTCCTTCATTAAAGAAGCAAAAATGTGACAACATAGTTATTCTGTGTCAGCCACCATAGTGCTTCGAAATGGAGGGGGAGGGGAGGAGTGAGCTGTTGGCTGCAATTTACAACATCACTGCTAGATGTCGCTTAATTTCACTGGAACTTTAATTGATGTGTTTGACTTTGAATCCACTGAACAGCATTCATTTATTTTGCTGTCAATTATAGTTAAGTAGAGTTAAAAATAAAAAATCCAAATAAATCTATTCACAATAGTCACAAACTAAGCTAAAATTTCTGCAATCAACCATCAATATTATTGACGATTTCAATATGAAATGAACCCAAATCATTTTACCTGAGCAATCAACATTCGTTTCACATCTCCATACTTCTTAGGTATTTAAACAATTGTCTCTTTGTTTCTGTTTTATTTTTTCGAATCAATTTTAAGAGGCAATGCATGAAACAGTGAAAGACATATAAACAGCGCTTTCCATTGAGTAAATCTGACTGAATCCAGAATACAGTAGCCGAGTTAATATTCTGCATTTAACAGGTTATGCTCCATGTAGATTAATTAACATTGTGATGTAAATGCGCTCCCCTCCTCATGCAAATTAAATTTGTGGACAATCTAGTCTATAATAATAGCTCTCAATGGCCACCTCCCGGTAATCATTGTACAATTTATAGCACTTATTAAAAGAAAAACTCATTTTTGTATCTAGAGCCACAGATCTGTCATAATGTCAGCTGTCGGGATAAAAGCACAACATTAGCCCGCTGTTGAAATTGTTCTGTGTGTGTGTTTGTGTGTGTGGTGTGAAACAGGTCTTATGTGATAACATCAGTGTGGTGATTGACAGGCGGACTCTCATTGACCGCGGGCCAGTAAGCGTGCGTTTGGACAGCAGCAGCGGCGACAGCTGTGTGGCAATGACGGCCCATAAATATTTGAGAAGAGACTCGATCTCTCAGTGTGGTTCTGGAGTACAGTAATCTCTCTAACTTTACACCCCTGTGTGCATGCAGCCTCAGTGAAGGTGATATTGAAGTATAACTTCTCCTCTGTTCATGAAAGTTACACCTGAAAAGTGATGCTATTTTTCTCTCTGCGTTCGCTGCCACACGGAGCCGGGACGTGAATCTCAAGGTCATCAGGTTTAGTTGATTTAAAAGGGAGTTATTTTAGAAAGAAACGTCTTGTTGGTGTTTCATGAAACACTGGTATGTTATTATATATACTATCGTTGAAAGGTTTAGAGTCACATCTCATTCTTTATATTTTTTCCCCACATTTTAGAATAATACGGTTGTAAACTTATCAAAACTATAGAATAACACATCTTGCTATAAGGATTATGTTGTGACTACAACAATACACGATAAATAAACTTGAATCACGTTTTTTTTTCTAACAGTGATCAGTTTCTGTGTGTTGTGTTGAGGTGACTGATGAGACGTAACGTCACTTCCTAAGAAGCTCTCTAAAAAGTGCTGGGTTGTTATTGACCCATGTTGAGTAAATATTGGACAGAACACACTGCTGGGTTAAACATCACCCAATGTTGGGTTATTTCAACCCAGCTGCTGGGTTGTTTCCACTCATGGTTGGGTAAAAACAACACAGCAATTGGGTAAAGATAACTCCTCAGTGTGGTCTGTTCAACATTTACCCAGCATGGGTCCATTACAACCCAGCAACTTTTTAGTATGTGAACATGTTTGGCCAAAAATATTGGGCAATAAATAACATTTCAATTAAGTAGTGTGGAAGTAATGGAAGAAATGGAAAATAAAAAAAAATTCTGCAAAAATGTACTTTTCAAGATAAAATTGTGAGGTTCACTCTTAAAAATACTTGGTTATTTTTTTTTTGTTACATTAACTCAAATGTTTATATTTGATCCAACAATATGGGTTAATACATCCCAGCAGTTTGGGTTTAAACAACTTAGCATGGGTTTGATCCACTCTGGTGTGCAAAAGGTGCTAGTCTATTTTTCTTTTAATATATTATTAACTTTAAATTGTACTCAAGTAAAAATACAGAACCCAAACACTTGAAAAAATGTTGGGTTATTTTCAACCCAAAGTTGTCAAAAGGGACAATCTGGTTAAATTAACCTAGAAAATGTCCATATTTGACCATGATCATGGGTACATATTCATACAACCCCGCATAGGTTCATTTATAACCCAACAGTAGGGTGTGTCCCTTTTTGACTGAATGATGGGTTGAAAAGGACCCAACATTATTTTTTGGAGTGAACTTCAGTATAAACTATTTAATGCCATCCCAATTACTTTAATTTGCTGAAAGAACATTTCTCAATTCCAAGTGCACAGCGTAACACACGGCCATGAGATCTTTGCCTTCATCTTGAAAGCATGTTGACATCAGTATACACCTCGGTCCCAAAAACAAACTGATACACAATGATACAGCCGAGGTCCGGAGAGAGTGTGACACATTAAAACAACATTGAGAGTCGAGGGCAAGACTCCTGAGGTAGGTTTTGTACAGATCTTGTTTTACACTTCGTCAATTATAGAGAGCTTAGTGTCTAGACCTCGATATTGCATTACTTCATCAAGGACGGTGTGGCAGCAGGACGCAGCTTGAGCACTTCACCTCAAAACTCATCAACGAAACATGTCAGTCAAGACTTTATGGTTTAAACATCAACTGCCTGCTTCTGACTGATAGGCCAAGCATCACTTATTTTTGTGATTATTACTACACTCTTTTGAACAAACCCCTGACCATGAGGTTCGTTCACACTTTGGTCAGAAAATAATTACCTGGCAACATCCCGGACCACCCTAGAGCAAAAAACACAGCAATGACCTGGCAACCACACACTGGCAACACAAGCATCACGAGGGCGAGTTTTGCACGAGCAGGTTCAACTCACATTTCCTTCCAAAATGTAAACATATTTAATAGAATCTAATTAATGTTTAAGGATGTGTAAAAGAGATTCACTGTAAAACACATTATTTAATTTTTTAAATATATATGTTTTGTATATATACTTTGTATTTAATATTAAATATTACACTGAATATTTTATTTTTATATACAATCAAATTGGCGTAACTGTTTAAAATTTTGTGGTTAGTTGGTGTAAATTATAAAATAAGCTGGAATTACTTTTACTTATTATGATGAGTTAATACAAAACATCTTTTTTCAAAGTCACATTTTAAAAGCCAATTTGATTGTATAACAGAGTAATTTAAATCTTTTTAATTTAATTTGATTAAAATTGTATTTAATCGAAAAATGTAATGTATATAATTTATACATATAGTATTTATATAATATATATAATTTGTATAAATATATTGTGTATATATATATATATATATATATATATATATATATATATATATTTTAATTTTATATAAAATTGAAAATTATAAAAAATGGTAAATAAATGATAAATTATCTTTTTTTGGTTAAAATCTTTAAGCCCCAGAGGCATGAATGAAGAGATGGATCTTGCCAGATGTTTTCCTTTATTATTTTTTTATATTTTGTTTGATCTGTGGTATTTAAAAAAAAATTACAGTATCGCAGCAGTTGAAGTCATTATAACCAGGACCAGTCACACTGTCGTACAAACCCACCCACATCATTCTCAAAGCCATCACATACAGGGGCAGTATCCCTTAAGCGTATAATTCCCACTGATTCCTGTCATTGGTCCCTCCGTATCTTTCATCCACAGCTGCCTCTCTCTTTTTCTCTCCCTCTCCTTCTCTCTTCTCCTCTCTCACTACTGATTTCCTGTCTGCCTCTGATTGGTCCGTGCGAGCAGGAGGGGATTAGGGGCCGTCTCTAGTCAGCTGGAAGGGTGACCAAAGAGCGCAGGGGAGAGAGAGTGATGCTGTGTCTTTAAGAGTATTTTTAGGCTGAGAGTTGGTGATGGTCAGTCGCGGGGAAAATCAGAGTCAGTACGATGGCGGCCCGACAACATGGATGTTGGGATGCCAATGTGCTCTGGATTTAATAGCGTTTTAAGTGGATTCACGTACACAAACACACTGTATCAAACACACTGGACTTGTGTTTATGTATTCAACTTTTGGTTGCTGGGACTTACCTTGGTTAGGTAAGTTAGTTTTTATTGTGTTTTTATAAGTATGCTTTTTGATGAAATGGATTTTCTTTTAATAAGCCATATATTAAAATAATATTGTGGAGAACGTTATAGTCACAAACAGTCATACTGTAGGTTGAAATAAGGCTTGGCTCGCAATTTTAATTTGGTTGTGATGGATGATGGTAGTATATTGGTCAATGTGAGTTGTGTCAAGATATTTGTTCTCTGGTTGGACAACTCTGGTCATCTTTTTCCTCCCCCTTTTTCCTTCCCAGAACAGATATTTAAATTTAATGAAACTGGCAAACAGTGTGTGATCAAGTTACAGTATTGATTACAGCCTGACCCTCTGCTGTACTCCACATGCAGAGCATTGTGCGTGCGTGTGTGTGTGTGTATACACATATGTGACTATAGCAGGACAGGAAACTCATTACAACAACCAACCAATCATATCAGCAGGTGTGTTTAAATGATTAAGGAATTCAAATGTTATGAACATTGTTGTGTGTTTGTCTGCTGTTTGTATTTTTGGAACTGGTTGCACTGCCTGATGGCACATCCATTTATTTATCTGTGTGTGTGTGGTGTGTGTGTGTGTGTGTGTGTGCGCGCCCGTGCGCTACCAAAAGAGACAGAAAGAAGGAAAGTTTATTTCAGGACATGACAAATGTCGAAAGGTTTATGCATGCTTGATAAAGCAACATGTCAGGGCTGGCGGAGCAGTGAAGCTTATCGACAGCAGAAAGGAAAGACATGCTCCTACATCCCCAAACATCACTCAAACACAAACAAACAAACAAACAGCTTCACTTTATATGGACATAAAACATATTACAATAAAGCAATACAACCACTGGAGAAGGAAGCAGGCCTAACATTGGTCAATCGTAGTCATATATTTGTGTGATGACCGTTTAACTTTTGATTGAGTTTTGAGGTTTGACTGGCATAAACCATCCCTTATGCCTTAGATGTGATTTTGTAAACCAATATTTGGTGCTTCTTACATATTTTATCTACAGTTTGGGAAGAGATTACAAATGTCCTCGGATTTTCCTTGAAACCTGACAGAAATCAGTCAGAGACGTAGATGTAAACTCAGACGTTTCTCATCAAATTCATCCAAGACCAAATTAACAGATGGATGTTTTTATTTAAAAGCATACATTTTAACTCCTCTATATAACAACAATGTATGACGAGTTCAGATGCAAAAGCCACTAAGTGCCATTTGAAATTTCCTTCTAAAATTTGCGTTTTATCAGGCTCCTCTGTTTGGGTTCAGTGATTTCACTTTAACGGCAATGAATATGTCCTCTTTGCCATTAAAGTAAAATATATTTTAATACAAACACTGTCGGGGCTCATTTCTTCGATAACAACCGGCTGCCTTCCCTGTACATTATCCCTTACTTGTCGCTTAAATGAATACGCATCTTAAATGCTCAGTGAGGGTCAACAACCATATAACAACAAAATAACAAAATCGAAGCAATAATGTCTTTTCCGGCTCTCCTCAAAGTGCTGTGAATTGTACTCTAACACTGGCTAGAAATATTACATTCAATCTGTGCCCACACGGACACACACCCACACACACACGCACACACCACAGAGACAATTGGTGTGAGAGGGAGACTGATTCCAGATCCCTAGTGTTTACACTTCCCCACGCATGACGCAACACGAAATCAGCAGCAGAAGCACACACGCAGGCGGCCCTCCCCCAACACATGACGCGCAGGCCAAGTGGGAGAGTGAAGCGTGGGGGACGGAAGTCGTGCACGACTCGCTCACGTACTCATCATACACACAGGAACTGACTCTGGGGAAACGTGACTCTTATTCTCTGTTTAAGTTGCATAATTTGGATATGGAATATTCTTGTTTACGGTCACATTACTGCCAATTTTACTTTTTTGACACCGCATATGTTTCTAGACGCCTTGTTATTCTTCTCTATTTCTACACTCATCGTCCCACATTTTCATACAGTTTTATAATATTTTGAAGTGTTGAATGGAATGTCACAACACAGAGGAAACATTTATTATTATAACGTTGCTCTTTCGGAGCTCAGAAGATTTGATCAGGTCTCAGTTGTGTTTTACTGTACTGAGTATCAACTTCTACTGAGATGTTTCCCCTAAAATTTTTAGGAGAAATAAAAAATTGAAAGAAATGAGACCATGATTAAATATACTAAGAGTATTGGAGGTGTAAAAGTAATGTACATTGTTTAGGTACAATAATCTAGATTTGAGGAGAAATGTTTATATTGAGTGAGTTCATATTGAAACCTTCACAAATATTGCGACTTGGCAAATCTGAGCACAAATTGTGACATTGTTGAGATCTCTTCTGAAACTCTTATGGAGATATTTGTGGATCTTTTTCTCAAGAGAAATATCTGAGATGCAGGAGACTTAAGCAAGGGTTGTCATTCGTTCTCTGTTTAATCTCATGGATGTCTATTGGGCATAACTGAAATATTAAAGACATCTCCTCATGATTTTTCTCACGGGGAACCTTCAACTGCAAAACTGACGTAAACGCCTCAAATTAAACTAAAGGAACAACTTCAAATAAAGAAATGGAAATTCTGACATCATCTATTTTGTGAAAATGATTCTTTCTCTGTTCTATTCTTTTCCATACAATGAAACCATGAGGGCGATTTCATTTTTCACGTAAACAATCATTCAATGTCGAATCTTTGAACATGGGCTGCCAACATGGTTTCCAAACATGCTGACTTTGCTAATATAGACCTTTCTCCCATTTATTGACCTTGCACATTATAGAGAAGAGATATATGATTTTTCCATAAACCACTAGACACTAGCTCAGAATGATGGAGCGCGTCTTCTAAAGTGATGAGAATTAATTTGCATTGGAAATAAGTAAATGGCAGGTATGACTTGGCTTTAATCCCAGAGAAATATTGCTTCTGCAATCTGTGGTGTAGCTAGTTGGCAGATTGTTTGGACTGCTGTTCAGCGCATTGTAGGCTTTCTTGTAGAATACTCACCTGGACCACATGCCAAATGCTTCTGATGGATGTGTTCTAAATCTATCTTGGCTTACAGTCTGTCTTCGGCCCGAGCGGCTCTCCGCTATGAGCTAATCTAAAGAAATGTCCTGAGAAAAAGGAAAACAAGGGAACAAGTTTGAATGCAGATGTTAGACAAACAAATCAGCATTTTGGGCTTGTGATAAATGTCCACTTAGGAACTGCAAACTTGGCATTATATATACCGGCTCATTTGCTTAACAAGATGTTTTAAATTAAAAGCTTTAAAAAGCTCAAGGGCTAACAGCTAACATTGTGAAAAATTGTCACTCAGAAAAAAATGATGATGTTTAGATATAAAGTACCCAATCGTCTTTTTAAGGTTAGATGGCATGTACTTCCAAGACACTAAGTGGAAAAGGGGATCTCTTTTATTGGCTGTTTATTGAAATATCTAAAGTCTTGATTCTGTTGAGAGCTCGATTCGAAAGAGAAATCGGCCAGTAGGACTCAGGTAATGGTGCTGGGCATAGCAGCACTGATGGTCTTTTATGGATTGACCATTAGCAGTGGAGTGGAGCGCATTAGATCCTCTCAGGACCATATCAGACTCCTGCCAGTCTAAACGTATAATCCAGATGGAGAGCCATGTTTATGAATTTAATGATGCTGCATGTGAGTAAGACATGCTTATAAAAAAGACATACACTGAAAAAAAGAAACGTCCAAGCAATGTTTGCTGTGAATTTGAGGATAAACGGATTGAAGCTAATGCTACAGGCTCTGTTTTTTGGCTGCAGCTGACCTTGTGAATTCATAAACACTCGGCATGTTGTAACAGCATGCCTTTGTGAAAACAGTGGGGTGCAAAACTCAGAGCCATCTACATTATCTGTTATTTTCATATTTTTTTTTATATTAAAATTATATTTTAGCATTTCAATTTTTTTTTTTTTTTGTATTTAAATTGTTTGTATATATTTGTATTTGGTATGTTTTTACTAATGGCAATACACACTTGAACTGATTGACTCCTAAAGAATGTCCTAAAGAAATTGTAGTCCTGTTTTGGCAGATTGAACACCATTTGTGTTACCATAGTTTTACTAAAAATACCATGATTAAACTATGTTATCTGTAGTGAGAAAATGGCACATTTGTGGTTCATTTTCGTAAAGATGTTCAAATTGGAATTATACAAGTAAATAAACATTAGACTTGTGATCCTTCTCTGTAGGCTATATGAAAGACATTCGATCAATTCAATACATTTTTTATTGATAATTAGATAAATTAAATAAAATACAATACAATATAAGGTATTAAAATATATGGTATTATATATTATAAATACATAGCTTTGCCCTACCATATTGATGAACCATATGATAAAACCGATTATAAACAAACAGGTTGTCATTGATCGATTTTGTCGCTTTAAATACAATTTTCGCGAAGGGATATGTACTGATCACCTGTCTTGTGCCGCGCATGCGCAGAGGGAAGAATTGTGAGAGTGGGTATGCCCTCGGATCCTCGTAACCTCCATCCCAGACGCCGACAAAACGATCACCGTGAAACACAGCAAAAATGGGAAAATAAACGAAAATGCTCGCACGCCGTAAGGTAGGCTGCTGTTTATGTTTGTCATCTTGGCGTTTTGGATGGAAAATTCGTGTTTTGTCATGTGATCGTAGTGGCAGGTTTGTTGAAAGATTATTTGCTTGGCGTCCGTGGTAGTACAGAAATACTTCTGGTGTGCTTCGGGAGATATGCCCTCAGCTTCAGGTTTCTGTTTTACTGCATGGCAGGATAGGATGCGGTTGTTGTGATCAGGATGGGGAAATCCTCCGACAGTGTTTGATCAAGGGCAGTAAGGGAACCTCCACGCTGTCCTATTGATTTGTGCCTTTCATTTATGCCATTTGCTATTTTATGTCGTTCACATTGATGTTATGTAGAGTATGATCACTGCAGATCGTGACTCTGAGATTGATCACCTTCCATCTACAACCGAGAGGTTATAAATACTCCTATCATAAGCACCCAAATAGGACACGATGTGTTCGTGAGATCCATTCAGACATGACATTATGTATTCCTGATCCCGAAAAGCCTTTACATAGTGTGTATCGGGTCCTTTCTGCGTTATAGTATAAAACGGCGATTTACACATGCAATAGTTTCGGTTTTATGCTGATAGATTGTGTTGCAATTGCTTTCAGTGTTGGTTTTGGAAGAGTGGAGGCAGAAACAAAGTTATCTCGTTATTGTCGCAAAATTCTGCCAATTTATATGTGCATGTATTTATAAAGAGAATATTTCGACAGCATTAATGTGAATATTTCAGTATAAAGATCACGTTTCAGGCACACCGCGTAATATGTTAATGAGCTCGTGCTTGATGTTGTGAGAGCGTGCGTTGAACTGCATCAAAATCGTCCGTTAAGGAATGAACATACACGGAAACCCCACGGAGTCGTTTGAGTGTCACAGCATAGAGTTACTGTCGTGAATGGCGTGGCGTGTTGGGTTTCACGCTGAAAGGGAGACGTGATGCGTAAGCCTTGCGTAAGGAGCTGTCCAGTGCTGAAAACACTCTGTCGCTTATGAGGTGGAATGTGTAGAAACCATTGCGCAATTGTTGCGGATTCCATGCAGACGAAATATCAGAATGTAGAGAATCATATAGTATGTTGTAGTTCGATGAATCATTCTTACTTGTTCATGCTTTAATATGTGAGCTTTTTACACACGTAGATGTACAACAGGTGTAGGAAACTTGTCATTGTGATTTGCAATATAATTGTGTGTGTATCTACTTTTAGTCATTTATCAGATGCTTTTTATCTGAAGTGAACAACAACATTGATGAAAACAATAAAGCGATTAATCTTAGATGTATTTGTACGTGTGTGAGGAAATTTAAATTGCTCTGGTCAATTTCAAATGACTGGTCACCATTTCACCATTTTAATCAAACCTTAAGATTTTATTTTTAAGTTATTATCATTCCTGTTTTACAAATGTATGCATTTGGCGTGGTTATATTGAGAACAATGGCCATTCAATAAAAGCTAAATATTCTAAATAATTTTAAGGTAACCAAATGGATGTTTATGGTATAGAAAATGTTGCTTTGGATCAACATTTGAAACTAATGGGATTTTTTCATGGGTTGGTGTACAGTTGTTGTGCTGTAGTAGGCTTCCAAACACAACATTTTTAGAGTATGTGTGGAAATATTCTACTATCATAACACGTTAATGTGTTTTTATATCAGATGTGTATTTTACTTCTTTATTTATGGACTACAAATACTGCCATGAATATTTTTGCAATTGATTTTGGATAAAAACCACTGATCATTGTCAGCAATAATATCTCCTTTTATCTTTGTTCATGTTTTGTTTGTTATTTTTAAGGGACACTGGAGGTAGATGTGAGGGATAACTGCAGCTGGTGAGAGAAGACCTCCACTGGGCTCCCCCAACCCTCTCCTACACCTTCAGAGCCCCTATCCTTACATCCAACATGTTCTCCTCTAACTTTCTAAGCGGAGGGAATCCTCTAAGTGCGATGTCCTCTGCTGTGAACAAGTTTAGTCTTTTTGGGGAAGAGACAAGTGAGGAAAAGCAACAGCAGCAGCCTCCAGGACCTTCAAAGCCGAAGGATTCTCAACAGCAGGGAAATAGCCAACCAAGTGGACCACAGGCATCAGGTGTGGGTAGGGGTAGCCAAGGAGTGGGACGTGGTGGAGCTCAACCACAAGGACCTGGAAGGGGAGGACCTGTCCAGCAGGGAGGTGGTAAAGGTGGTGTTTCGCAGCAAGGAGCTGGTAGGGTAGGGATGCAACAGGGTGTAGGCAGGGGTGGATCTCCACAACAAGGACAAAGAAGACCTGGGGCAGGTGCAGCTGGGTCAGGGTCTCCTCCATCAGAGGCGGGTAAATCTGAGCCTCAGGTGAAAGGTGGACCTGGTGTGAAATCCCTGTGTCCAGTCTGTAAAAATACAGAAATTAATCTCAAGTCCAAGGATTCTCCCAACCATAACACTTGCACACAGTGTAAATCAGTGGTCTGCAATATGTGTGGGTTCAGTCCTCCAGATGCTAGTGTGAGTAAAAACATATTTTTTTCCAGTATCTAATTGATTGTATACACAGCGGTGGAAATGGCTTAGAATCACTGTAGGGAATTTTTATATTTTTAAACCATGCTCTGCAAAAAATACATAGAATACATTTTTGTCTTGTTTCCTAAAATACTTCAAAATTCTTAGACGGACATACATTTACTTTACTAGAAAAGTGATATTTAGTTGTGTTTTATGAAAAGATTTAAAGAATATAAGATAAAAACAAGCAAAAATAAAAACAAATTGAATGTACTTCATTTAAATGTATTTTTCATACCCCACCGCCCAATGTTTTACTTGTTTTAAACATAAACTTACTTATTTCTTATATATTTGTTAACAAAACAAGACTAAATATCTAATATGCTGAAAATGGGCTTTTGAGGCAGTTTCATGAATACAGGATGAAAATTCCTCTACCTTTTGAGCCGATACTCTGCCCCCCTTGAAAATCGCTCCCTGGACTCGGTCCCCCTGCGTTCCAAGCATTTACTTTATGTGCATAACTTCAGTGTCCTTGTTTCTTTTCCTTGCAACAAATCAAATAGTATATTTAATTTGTAACCATTTTCTAAAGTGGTTGGGTGAGAGTTTGAATCTGGGTCCAAAATGAATATCTGCCAGGTGCCAAATGCAAGCTAAAACAAGCGAAAGAAACAAAATAAAGTAATTTGCTAATTGACTGGCAGATTTAAAGTAGCTGCAATTTAATTTGTGGTAGTTACAGGAAGAAACATCCACATACAGTACATATCAACCATGTAATTTACATACATATGTACAGAAGTTACAAAATCTTTTGGACTGTTTTTTTGTTGGGCTTCTTATCTCATCTATAGAATCCCAGAAAGCATGTAGATATCCCATAAAATACTGCATGTGATTGAAATGACTTATATTGATCTTCATTTTACCATTAAGGTCAAAACTGTTGTCTAATGCAATTTATCTATCATCCATGCACCCAGGCTAAGGAGTGGCTTTGCCTGAATTGCCAGATGCAGAGAGCTCTGGGAGGGTTGGAGAGTAGTGGACCTCCCATGCAAAAAGCCCAGCCACAACCCAAAAGCCCAATACCTTCACAGAACCCAAGAATGCACAATGTATCCCCCGCAAAGAAAGACAATGCACAAATCAAGCAGACACCCCCATCTGCCACCCAGCCAAGCAAACCAACAGAGGGTCAGAAAATATCAAGTCAACCCAGCCCCAGTACAGCAAATACTAACATTGCTGCTCATCAGTCACAACCAAATCCACAACAGAAAATGAAAGATGCTTCAACTCCCGCCAAAAGTGAACCCCCATCAAAGACTGAACCCCCTAAAGAAGATCCTGGGTTCTTTGTTTTTGGATTTGGTGGGGCGCGATCCCGGTCTCCTTCTCCGCAACCCGGTGGCTCTTCTGTTTCTGGAAAGGTTATGGGGTTCGGTTCGTCGTTCCTAAGCTCGGCATCCAATTTGATTTCCTCTGTGCAGGATGAGCACTCAACAACACCACCAACTTCTCGAAAGGGTTCCTCTGTTTCTCAATCCTCTGCCAAGATGACCACACCTCCTCCATCGCGAAAAGAGTCAGAGACATCCAAGGACTCTCCCAATCTTCACAAACCACAGACACGGGATGATAAAATGCTACAGAAAGATGCTGAGCAAGCTAAAACGACCGTAATGCAGACAAAAAGTGCATCTAATGTTGATCAAAGCCTGAAAGTTCCTCCCAAAGCCTGTCCACTCTGCAAGGCAAGCCTGAAAAAAGATCCACCCAACTATAGTACCTGCACTGAATGCAAGACCATCGTGTGCAACCAGTGTGGATTTAATCCTGTGCCTCATCAAACAGAGGTAAGAAACAGATGAATCCATTTTCTTGCAATAGCTTCACATTATGGCTTGTGCAATGAACTGTAGGCAGAAATTGTCAAGTGCAATTTCAAAGAACATGTTCTTGGTCATTTTGTTTTAAAAGATGGATGTAGTTCTGGTATTGCTTTGGTTTGTGTGGAGACAGTGTTTTGGAGAGCAGGTTAAAAATGTCTGTATGAGAGGCACAATGTGCCTTGATTCTCTATTGCCTCAGACAACTCTCTGCCTAAACTTAAAATAAATAGTAATAATTGCTTCACTTTAAATGTAAAAATAAAATCTGATGGTCATTTATTAAAGCTTTGTGTGATTTGCACATATAACCCATTTCATGTTCTTTGACCCTTGGGGTAATATAAAATGGTCCATGTAGGTCAAACGTTGTTGTTAGATGCCAGTCTATTGTGCATGCAAGATTTAAACTCAATGTGCTCCTCTAAACCATATGCCAGCCCCAGCAGTCAAAGAGTGAGGTTCATTTCATGATGTTATCAAATGGCCTGTAGTGTTGACTGTTGTTTATGATTTTGTATTTGTAATATTTTTACAATATACAAGGAAAATACTTCTACACTAGATATAGAATTATACATGGTACAGTATATTGCATACATACTGTATATAGGGCCCTACGAAATACATATTCACTTATAAACTATTAATCCTAAAAAAAAACATACAGTAGATACTTTAAACCATACAGGAAAAAAGGAAAGCTCCAAGAGCAAAACGCATGCAGTATGCAACCCCCGCCACTCTTTCACTCATAGACGCGCAAAACAAGCAGATTACAAATGTAAACTGCATCTGAATATTTCTAACGTTATTCATAGCACAATTTGAATTTTGTAAGCTGTTCAGCGCTACTTTCGGGTTAAGAAATAATACATTTGCTAAATTCCGTGCCATTCAGTGTTATACAGCAAATTCCGTTTTCAAGCCTGGATTCGGTCTGCGTTTTCCGCATCGAGGAAATCATTGGACCTCATGTATATTGCATTTACATAATGAGATATCCCAGGCATATTGACACATGTGTTTTGCCAGTTTGCCATGAATAGCCTTTAGTGCTGATATGTCAAAAAAATCGATGGAGAGTTTGGTTATCTATTGCAAAGTTACAAAGTAACTATTCATAGAATACAAATTCTGTGTTTACAAGTATAGATTTCACAAAGCATGTCACGTTTGTGTATCTTGAGTTTCTTTAGTATCGGATTGTACCTACTGTAATCTGTAGTTTAATTGAATATCATAGTCTACTGTGGACCAGAAAGGTGTCATGCCCTGCGTCTCAATTGTATCTGTTGTCGTAATTTTTGTCCCCAAGAGAGCCCTTAACACCTCTACTGTCGTCATCTAAGTGTACTGACCTGCCCCTAAATGACCATTTCATCTTAAGATGTGTTTAGCACAAAGCACATGGTACACGGACATATCGTTTTCTTGTAGCCTGGAGATTCCAAGGCTGTTTGGTCACATGATTTGGCTGTGATGAAAACATGATGGGTAGAGGATAAGTGAGTAGCCCTCGGAGATAACATCTAAGGCATTTCCCGGAGAGTTCAAAAGCATAGAGATAAGGTGTATATTACATTGGTATCTGCTACTCTGTTGTGCTCAATCTCAAGTGCTGGTTGTTGAGGTGATAGTGTAAAATTATGTCTCTTATATGAAGGTCAGCTTCATCCATGACCTATGTGTTTGGTGTTTTGTATTAAAAATGCAAACATATGACTCACTTTTAGTGTGGATTCTTTTCCTAAACTGTTGTGATTCATTGCATTGAAATTGTATAGTTAGTACGACATTACCCATAATTACCCATAGTTGTAATGTTTTCACAGGCAAAAGAGTGGCTTTGCTTAAACTGCCAGACACAGAGAGCCCTGAAAGGAATGGAGTCCTCAGGCCAGCCCATTATGAAGTCCCCAAAACAACCCCAAAAATCTGTAAAAATGGATTCTTCACTTGGTTCTGTAGCGAAGCAACAGCCTGCCACTCAACCAGCTTCTCAGAAAAAGGAAGCTGGTTCAGTGGAAGCAACACAACCTCCCACACCGAAGCCCTTTCAGCAGCAGAAAGAAAAACATAACCCTGGTCCTCCAGTGTCTAAACTACCACCAAAGACTGAGCCACAGCAAGAACAAGGATTTTTTGGCTTTGGTTTTAGTGGTGTTCGATCACGATCACCATCCCCATCCCCACAGCCTGCTGTTTCTGCAGTGTCTGGAAAGGTTTTAGGATTTGGGTCCTCCTTCCTGAGCTCGGCATCAAATCTGATTTCATCAGCTGTTGAAGATGAATCTACAAAACAGTCAACTTCTCAAAATACCCTCAAGACCACCACCACTCCCCCAACATCTCGTAACGGTTCCACAACATCTTACGGTGCTGCTACGACAACAACCGCAGAAAAAGCGAATCCATTATCCAGTCAAAAAGACAATAAAACTGAGCCAACTGCTGACCAAAATAACAAAGCACTGTTATCTCAAGCAAAAAAAGCTGAACCTTCTTCACAGATGCCAAAAGCAGACAAAGGCACTAAGCCTTTGCCCAAATCTTGCCCACTCTGCAAGGTAGAAATCAAAATGGACCCTGTCAACTACAGCACATGCACTGAATGCAAGAACACTGTGTGCAACCTCTGTGGATTCAACCCTACACCGCACCAAACAAAGGTAAAATGAATTTTAAATTCACATTTTCATAAGTTACTTCCAAAAAGGTTTTGCATTATTTGATTAGCTGCTGTTTTTTTATAATTATGAGAATATAAGTGAACGATCGTTGTTTTGTGATCACCATTTTTTTCTGATTTTTAGGTGAAAGAGTGGCTTTGTCTGAACTGTCAGACTCAGAGAGCTCTCAGAGGAATGGAGCCACCAGGACCTCCAAAAATGGAGATGTCAGGACAGCCAAATAATGTCCCAGTTACTCAACCTCTCAGTTCACCCAGAGTCCAAAAGAAAGAGGCTTCTGATTTGGAAAAGGCAGGCACGAAAATTGAATCTCCTCAGAAATTACAAGAGCAACCAACCAAGGCCCCAAATGGCTCCTTACCAATCCAAAAAGTTCAGCGGCAAGAAAATGAAGCCAAATCTGAAGCCCCTGGCAAGTCACTCAAAGAAGAATCTGGATTCTTTGGTTTTGGTGCTAGATCAAGGTTTCCATCTCATCAGCCTGTGGTGTCTGCTGTGTCTGGGAAGGGTTTGGGCTTTGGCTCCTCTTTCCTCAGTTCAGCATCTAATTTAATATCATCTGCTGTGCAGGATGACACCTCCAATACTCCACCAACGTCTCGCAAGGGGTCTACAGTTTCCCAAACTTCAAATAAGACCACACCAACACCACCTACGTCTCGTAAAGGATCAGCAGCACCGCAAGACTCAAAAACTCGCGAAGATACAACAGTTTCTCAAAGCTCACAGAAAAACACAACACCACCTACGTCCGAGAGCTCTGCTGTTCCCCAGACCACAAACACAGCAGTTAAGGCTTTGGCTACATCTGCTGAACACATTGGGGGCGCAAAACAACCTAGTGCACAGAAACAAGAGAAAAAGATATGGGAGTTACCTCAGCTAGCAAGTACACCATATGTGCAAGCAAAAACAGACCAAGCATTACTTTCAACAAATGACAAATCTCCCCTGCCTATTCCCAAAACTTGTCCACTTTGCAAGGCAAATATTAGCAGTGATCCACCAAACTTTAGCACCTGCACGGACTGCAAAAACACAGTGTGTAACCTTTGTGGATTTAAACCCATGCCTCATCAAAAAGAGGTAAGAGACTTTTTCATCCCCCTTTTCACTGTAATTAGAAAAACTTGCATTCGTTTTTGGGAAGGATATTTGCGCTAATGTTCTTTTGTTCTGTTTTGGTCATACAGGTGAATGAATGGCTATGTTTGAATTGTCAGATAAAAAGAGCGCATGTACCTCCAAGCCTAAACCCCCAGGTACAGGCTAATGCAGGCTCACAACAAGACAGAAAACCTCCAGTTCAACAAGCAACAGGTACAACTAAGAATCAAACAACAACAGTGGGAAAACCAACTGCTACTTCAGCGGCACAGAAGCCTCAGATGGAAAAGCAACTTCCACAGCAAGACACTTCAAAGCAGTTGCCAAAAGATGCCAGAACCTCAGAGAAATCTGCATCAAAAGCAGAGTCCTCAAAAGAAGAATCTGGTTTCTTCGGCTTTGGTTTTGGTGGTGCTCGGTCTCGATCTTCTTCTCCTCAACCTGCTGTTTCAGACAAGGTTCTAGGCTTTGGTTCTTCCTTCCTCAGCTCAGCATCTAATCTCATGTCCTCAGCAGTTCAGGATGAATCCTCCACAACACCACCAACACCTCGTAAGGGTTCAACAGTTTCCCAGACATCTGTGAAGTCTGCCACCCTGCCCTCATCCCGTAAAGGTTCGTCGGTTTCACAGACACCTCCCAAAACAACTGCGGAACTATCAACAGACACTTCCCGAAAGGGGTCTGCAGCATTCCAGGATTTAACAAAATTGCCACAGGCTACAGAAGTAAAATCACTTACTCATAAGAAAATGGACGACAAGCCATCTGCACAACTGGATTCACCACCATCACAGACGATAGCAACTGATAAGTCATTAAAGTCCCCCCCAAATGAATGCCCACTATGCAAGGTGGAGCTCAAGAAAAATTCTCCTAACTTTAACACCTGCACTGAATGCAAGAAGATTGTGTGTAATCTCTGTGGGTTCAATCCTAATCCTAATCAGACTGAGGTAAGAGAATTCTAGTTTTTATAAATAAAATTGTTGCATAGCAATTGTAGTAACATTGCTGCTTTGTTATGTTGTAATATTCACTTTGCATTACCAAACTTGTTGTCAAAACCCAGAGTTTAAGAAAAACCTTTACCAAAACCATTGTACCTGAGCGTTGTTAAATCTTTTGCAGGCAAAAGAGTGGCTTTGCTTGACATGTCAGATGCAACGAGCATCCATGTCTTCCCATGCAGAGCCTCAAGAACAAGCTATAAAATTAGCACCAGAGCCCAAAAAAGAGACGACTCAAGAGTCACTACAAAAGAAACTAAATCCAACGGATGCTACCAACACTGCTGTAGGGAAAACGGAGGACTTTGACAGTCCAACAAAACAGCCCAATCAACCTAAAACATCTGAGCAGGAGAAATATGACAGGCCACTAGAAAAGCAACCAGAACCACCATCAAAAGCTCAACTCCATCAAGTGGATTCTGGAATTTTTGGTTTCGGCTTTGGTGGGGCTCGATCCAGATCTCCATCACCTCAGCCTGCAGTTTCTGCAGTGTCTGGAAAAGTTTTAGGGTTTGGTTCCTCCTTCCTTAGCTCAGCCTCTAATCTGATATCATCAGCTGTTCACGAGCCTTCTACCACCCCACCAACCCCCCGTAAAGGTTCATCGGTTTCAGAAACCACATCTCCTGTGGTCTCCCGTAAAGGCTCTGTAATGTCAGAGTCATCATTCAAAAGCAACACAACACCGCCTAGTTCGCGGAAAGGTTCTGAGGCCATGCAGGATTCTCAAAAAGCTCAATCTACTAAAGAAACTAAACCTTCAGTTCCACATAAAGAAGATGAAAAGAAACAAGAGAAGAACCCGTTAGTTCAGCAAGCTAGGGACCCATCAAATAATGTCAAGGACGATAAATTAGTGACACAAAAGGCTTTGTCTAGACCTATTCCAAAAATATGTCCACTCTGCAAGGTAGAACTAAAGAAAGATCAATACAACAGCTGCTCTGAATGCAAAACTACTGTATGTAACTTGTGTGGGTTCAACCCCGCACCACATGAATATGAGGTGAGAATTTTCTTTTTCAAAGTTGCTTTTACTGTATTTGCTTGTTTAATTGGTTTGCTAAAACTTTTTTGGTAATAATGACAAATGTTGTTTAAAGAGATCTGTTTATATTTCATTGTGTAGAGTTTAAGTTAAAACATTACAAGTTAATACAAAATGAACAGTGCATTCTTAAAACACAAAGAAATTAAGTTCCTTATTTTTTTACCCCAATCCCCAGGGAAAATGGCTTTGTTTGACCTGTCAAATGCAGAAAGCTCCCGAACCTACTCCTGTGCAGCCAAGACCATCTGCAAAAGATGTTGCACCACCTAAAAAGCATACTCCATACACACAGAAAAATCCAGCAGCTGCTACTCAAAGGAAACCAGCGGTAGAGGAGGGAAAACAACCCACTCATAAGGAAACAAGTCAACCTCAACCTCATATGGCACGGGTTCCAACAGAATTAAAAAAAACAGAGCCACAAGACAAAACTGGTTTCTTTGGGTTTGGTTTTGGTGGAGCTAGATCTCGATCACCGTCTCCTCAGCCTGCTGCCTCTGCTGTTTCAGGGAAGGTTCTAGGATTTGGTTCCTCCATCATAAACTCGGCATCCAATCTAATCTCATCAGCTGTTCAAGATGAAAAGTCTGCAACACCATCTGGTTCTCGCAAGGCATCGGTGGTTTCTCAGATGTCTGATAAGACACCACCAACTTCTTTGAAAGGTTCTGCAATTTCACAAACCACAAATACAGTTAAAACCACTCCTCCTTCCTCTCGCAAAGGTTCAGCAGTCTCACAGACATCTGTCAAAACTCCTCCAATCTCACAGAAAGAATCTGAGGCTGTTCTAATCTCTGAAGGCATTAAAAATGTAGGTGGGACAACAACTAAATTAGCAGAAAAACAAGAAAGCGCTGTTGAAAGGCAAGTCGAACAAAGTTCAACAGATCAACTTCCTAAAAAAGCAGCTCCCCAACAAGAACAAGAAAAGCAAGATGGAGCTGCTCCTGACTCCTCTAAACCCCCTGAAGAGTCTGGCTTCTTTGGCTTTGGCAAATCGCAGTCTCCATTACATCAACCTACTGCGTCTGCCGTTTCTGGAAAAGTTTTAGGATTTGGGTCCTCCTTTCTTAGCTCAGCCAGTAATCTGATCTCATCAGCTCTGGATGAAACTACTACATCACCACCTACTTCTCGCAAAGGTTCCACATCCTCCCAGTTATCTAATAAAACCACCACCCCACCTTCTTCTCGCAAAGGCTCGTCGGTTTCCCAGACTTCAGACAAGATCACTACTCCACCTTCCTCACAAAAAGGATCTATCAAGACCAGCACACTTCTTTCTTCTCAAAAGGGACCTGAAGATTTGAAGGCTTCTTCTAAAACACAGCTTTCAGATGACAAAAAGGTACATCCTGCAAATATACAAGAACATATTAAAACAGAGGAGAAGAAATCTGATGTCAGTCCAGCTCAAACCAATTCTCCCCCGGTTATTAAATATGTGCCGCCTAAAACAACAAAGACAGAGTCGACTAAATCACTTCCCAAAACCTGCCCTCTCTGTATGGTCGATTTAAAGCTGGACCCTCCCAACCACGATACATGTACCGAGTGCAAAAAAACTGTTTGTACGCTGTGTGGCTTTAACCCCATGCCCAATGAGACAGAGGTAAGCAGCCTTTTTTTGCCTTAAAATACTTTATGAACAATGATGTTGCATGTGTGCTGTACTTTATTTCAAACTATTTTAAACAATTTGTGTAGATGTTTTTATGACTTTGATTATTTGTTAGACCGTGGAAGTGAACTTGAAGAAGGTTTTGAGAATTGAGGAATTGCTTTTTGAACGATACATTTGAATGATCTCATACACATTTGTATTCATTTTAGCATTAAACGTTACCCCAAATTTGCTAGGGTTAACTGTGTATTTCTGAAAGTTTTCTCTTATATTATGCATTCTTTCCCCTCAAATAAAATAAACGCAGTACTAGAATATATGCTTAAATTATTTAACGTTGCGCCTTTATCTACTGTAAACTTATTTTTGTAATGGTGTTTCAGATAAAACAGTGGCTATGTTTGAGTTGCCAGATGCAAAGAGCTCAGGTTGAAGCAAACAAAGTACCTCCACCACCATCACCGCTAAAGAAAGAGACACTTCCTGTTTCCCAACAGAAGCCAGTTGGCTCAACAGATGCCACAGAAAAACAGCAGACGCTTTCAGCAGGTGCGACACCAGGGTCTAAACCACCAAGTTCAGTTCCACCAACACAGAAGACCCCTCAACAACAGGATCATAATGTATCTGGAAAATATACCACTCCACGGAAGACGGGGTCTACAAAAGAAGAGGCTGGCTTCTTTGGATTTGGACGCTCAAGGTCACCATCCCCACAACCTGCTGTTTCTGGAAAGGTTAAAGGCTTTGGTTCTTCTCTTCTGAGTTCAGCATCTAATCTCCTCTCCACTGCTGTACAAGATGCATCCTCCACATCATTACAAGCCACTCAGGAGGTGTCAACAGCTTCTCAAACTTCTGTGAAGACGACCTTAACACCAGCTACTTCTGAAAAAGGATCTGTAAATTTGCCACCTTTGCACGGTGCAAATTCTGAAAAAGTGAAAGGGAACGAAAACAAAGTGGAGAAGAAAATGACAGTTCGGGGAAATGTTATAACAAAAGAGGGTGAACAGAAATCAGAGCTTCCAAAAGCATGTCCGCTTTGTAAGGCAGAATTAACAAATAATTATAACACCTGTACTTCTTGCAAGAGCATTGTGTGTAATCTTTGTGGATTCAACCCAGTACCACATCAAACTGAGGTGAGAAATTTGTGCAAGACTTACTCAAGTTTTTTATAGTTGTGTGATGTATCATGCCTTTTGGTTGTCTTTGTCAAAGCTAAATTAAAAGGTCTCAATCTATATTTCTTGACTACATTTCAAAATATATATTTTTTGTCAGCAAACCATCTTTAAAAATCTATACCATCTGCTAATACAAACATAGTCTTTTATTTTTTATGGATATTGTAGCTAACCAATCTTATCACCCTGCAGGCAAAAGAGTGGTTGTGTTTGAACTGCCAGATGCAAAGAGCTTCTGAACCTCCACAGGCCAGACCCCAGGCTACCAAAAAACCTTTACTTGCATCACCACAAAGACAATCGACTCCAATTCCCATTTCTCCACAGAGTAAGCCAAGCGTTCTAGCAGAGGATCAGAATCTTGCTGTCTCTGGAAAACAAGAAAGCAAATCCAATGTGGCAGATTCCAAACAACCTGCCACTAACAAATCAGAGGCCCAAAAGAATAAAAGTGATGTCTCAGCTCCAAAATCTGATCAACCACCTAAACCCAAACCTCCTAAAGAGGATTCAGACTTTTTTAGCTTTGGTTTTGGCAGTTCTCGTTCAAGATCACCATCCCCTCAACCCACCGTGTCTGCTGTTTCTGGGAAGGTTCTGGGTTTTAGCTCCTCCTTCCTTAGCTCAGCATCCAATCTAATAAACTCAGCTGTTCTGGATGAAACTTCCAAAACTCCACCGACATCTCGCAAGGGATCTACAGTCTCCCATACATCGAATAAGATCACGCTAACACCACCTGCTTCTCGAAAAGGATCGGTGACTGCTCAGGACTTGAAACAGAAACCTGAAGTAGAATCAAAGACGCCTTCCACGCCAACCAAAGTTGTCCAAGATGAAACTTTCAAAACTCCACCGACATCTCGCAAGGGATCTACTGTCTCCCAGACATCGATTAAGATCTCGCCAACACCACTTGCTTCTGGGAAAGGATCGGTGACTGCTCAGGACTTGACACAGAAGCCTGAAGTAGAATTGAAGACACCTTCCACGCCAACCAAAGTTGCAAACCAAATCTCAACTGAGAAAACATCAGAGCAGGTTAAACCATCACAAACACCAGTGAAAGAGGAACATATGAAAACTTGCCCACTTTGTAAAGAGACCCTCAAGGAGGACCCACATAATTATAGCACCTGCACTTCTTGCAAGAGCACAGTTTGTAATCTGTGTGGATTCAATCCCAATCCACATCAAACTGAGGTAAGACCATATGTTTTTCCTTATATGTGCAAACTATCTGATTTTGCAAACAGATTCTCTTTAGATTTTATCTTTGAAATCACAATGTGGTTTGCTGCAGATACTACTTGCTATTTTTAAACATACACTTTCTTATGATATATAGGTGAAGGAGTGGCTGTGTTTGGCTTGCCAGATGCAGAAAATGCCAGGGCCTCTCCCTGCTCATCCACAACCACAATCTAACAAAGTTTCTCCACCAGCATCTCCACAAAAGAAAGAGACTCCAGCAGCACCTTCCCCAGAGAAGAGGTCAAATGTCCTTGCTGAGCAGGACAAGAATCCTCCAGTAGATTCCAAAAAACCCGTACTGACTCAAATGTCTAAAGGTGATGCTTCTCCTTCCAAATTAAAACCACAACATAAAGGTGAACAAATCAAAGAAGAGTCAGGTTTCTTTGGGTTTGGTGTAGGTGGTGCTCGGTCTCGGTCGCCTTCTCCTCAACCCGCTGTCTCTGAGAAAGTTTTCGGTTTTGGGTCCTCATTCCTTAGCTCGGCATCTAATCTGATCTCCTCGGCTGTTCAAGATGAGTCCACCAAAAGTCCACAGACGTCTCGTAAGGGATCTACTGTTTTACAGACTTCAGATAAATCCATGCCAACCCCACCTGCTTCCAGAAAAGGATCGGTAGCTCCCCAGGACTCTAAACAAACAACACATGCAGTAGAATCAAAGCCGGGTCCCGCACCACTACAAAAACAAAATGGGCTAGTGGAAAAAAGCCCAAATCCTCAACTGACCAAACCACATGCTGCAGATGAGCTTCCGAAAGCTTGTCCACTCTGCAAAGAAACTCTCAAAATGGACCCTCAAAACTACAGCTCTTGTAGTTCTTGCAAAAACATTGTTTGTAATCTCTGTGGATTCAATCCCAGTCCCCATCAAACAGAGGTAAATTGATTACATTTATATATTTACAACCCGAATATGTTGTGTACGTTTTGAAATGAAAAGGATTGTTGGGTTTATTCATTTTTTCTTAATGATCAACAGGTAAACGAGTGGATATGTTTGACCTGTCAAATGCAGAAAGTACCAGGGCCTCCCCCTGCTCAGCCTCAATCTAACAAAGAACCCCCACCAGCACTTTCACAAAAGAAGGAAAGTCCTGTTCAACCTTCTTCTGAAAAGAAGCCAAGTGTTCCTATAGTGCTGGACAAGAAACCTCCAGCAGAAACCAAAACACCCACGTCTTCTCAAACAACAGCAAATGCTCAAATTTCTAAAAGTGATGTGTCTCCTAAATCTGGTCCGACACCTAAAGGTGATCAGACCATGGAAGAGTCTAGTTTCTTCGGCTTTGGATTTGGTGGTGCTCGATCTCGGTCGCCTTCTCCGCAAACTGCCGTCTCTGAGAAAGTTTTTGGTTTTGGGTCGTCCTTCCTCAGCTCAGCTTCTAACCTGATCTCATCAGCTGTTCAGGACGAGTCATCTAAGAAAACTCCACCAACCTCTCGTAAGGGATCTACTGTCTCCCAGAGCTCTGTTAAGATGGCACCAACTCCACCTGCCTCAAGAAAAGGTTCAGAAGCACAACAAAAAATTGTGCCTGCAGAAGTGGCTAAACCAACTACTGCACAGAAACCAGATGAAAAGAAAAGGCAGGAGGTTAAATCACAAGATGATATGCCGAAGGTACCAGTTGCTGAGGTGACAAGTAGCAAAACAGCCCCAGAGCCATTGAAAGCCTGTCCACTCTGTATGGCGGACTTAAAGCAGGATCCACCAAATTACAACACCTGCTCTGAATGCAAGAACATTGTGTGCATTCTTTGTGGATTTAATCCCATGCCACATCAAACAGGGGTGAGGGGCTAATTCAATTATTAGTATTTTTTTATTTGTAAGTGCGTAAGTGTTTAAACTTGATTTCCAATTGTGATTTTTCAGGTTAAGGAATGGCTTTGTTTGAACTGCCAGATGAAGAGTGCACCAGGATCTACTTCTGCCCAGCCAAGGCCACCAGTAAACAAAGCGCCTCCACCGACAATACAGCAAAACAAGGAGGCCACCAAGCCTTCTCCAATTCCTGTCTCTCCACAAGAAAAGCTAAATGAGAAGGACAAGACAACAGATGCTGTAGAGAATCAAGAAAAAACCTCTACAACACAAACCACTACATCTACAGCGCAACCTGATGCATCACCTACAAAACCTGCTGTACCGTCAAAACCTGAACCTGCCAAGGATGAACCAGGATTCTTCAGCTTTGGTTTCAGTGGCCCTCGATCTGGCTCACCTCAGCCTTCTGTGACTGCTGTATCAGAGGAGGTTCTGGGCTTTGGATCTTCCTTCTTGAGCTCAGCGTCTAATCTAATCTCATCAGCCATTCAAGATGAGTCCGCCACCACTCCGCCAAGTTCACGTAAGGCTTCCACGGTTTCTGCGTCTCGTAGGGAGTCTGTAGTGTCCCATATTTCAGAAAAGACCACACCAACTCCACCCTCGTCTCGCAAAGGATCTGTTGCCCAGCAGACCTCTCAAAAAGTTCCACCTACTGCTGACTCTACAATAGCTGTAGCAGAGAAGCCAAAGGAGGACAAATCAAGTAAAAAGGAAATGCAACAGGGTACAACAACATCTAAAGCTTTGGCAGGGGCACAAGAACCTCCTAAAGCACAAACCAAAGCATGTCCTCTTTGCAAAGTTGATCTTAATGTGGGTTCCCAAGACATTCCAAACTACAGCACCTGCACTGAGTGCAAGAACGTGGTTTGTAATCTTTGTGGATTCAACCCAACACCTCATCGAACAGAGGTTAATGCTACTATTGTTATTGTTGACACTTTTATATGCATGTTCACTTTACAGAATCATGAGTATTTCTAATGTGCAAAACAATTAAACATGTAAACTCTCCTTACAGGTTAAGGAATGGCTTTGCTTGAACTGCCAGACACATCGAGCATTAAATGAAATGGGACCACAGAAGCCTGCCAAATTAAAGTCCAGTGAACAAGCTGACAATGTCTCCATGTCAGCACCAGCTCCAATAAAACCAGAGACACCATCCTTAGTATCAACTAAAGTAGCTCCTGATATTATTGAAGCTCAAAAGAAAAATGTTAATCAAGTCCAGTTTGAGACAAAACTACCTGAACCCAATAAAGTTCAAGCTGCTGGCGTCACTGATCAAACTAAGACTCCAAAAGATGTCCAAAAGAAAGAAACAACTCTAGCTTCAGAAAAACTGTCAGAAAGCACCATTAAGGCACAACCTGCATCATCTGAAAAGAAAGAAACATCAGCTCCAAAAGAACCAACGAAAGAAAAAGAGCTCGAAAAGTCACCCAGCAAATTTGCTTCACCTCCACAAGCAGAACCTACAAAACAGGAATCAAGTTTCTTTGGTTTAGGATTTGGTGGTCCTAAAGTGCAACCTGCTGCTTCTAAGCCACCTGAGTCCACCACGGGAAAGCTCTTTGGTGGTCTGACAGAAGCAGCTAGATCTCGTTCACCCTCACCACAAACCGTTTCTTCTGTCTCTGGAAAGGTTCTGGGCTTCGGATCCTCCATATTTAGCTCAGCATCTAATCTGATCACATCGGCTGTTCAAGATGAGCCTTCCACCACACCACCAACTTCTCGAAAGGGTTCGACAGTTTCACAGACGACTGTTAAAATTACACCACCCACCTCTCGCAAGGGATCCACAGCAGCGCCAGATTCTAAGGTTCTATCAATTGGTGATGTCAACCCACATGTAGCAGAAAAACATGATGAGGGAAAACCTGAAGATAAGCAAGTTGCAGCATCCCAACCATCTAAAAAGCCTGTTTCTCAAGCAGTCCATCACACCTGTCCAATATGCAAAGTGGAGCTTAACATTGGTTCCAAGGATGCCAAGAATTTTACTGTGTGTACGGAATGCAAGACTACTGTTTGCAGCCAATGTGGATTTAACCCAATGCCTCATCAATCAGAGGTAAGCTATACAGACTCTGTCTTGTAACTTTGGTTAAGATTTAAGAATCTATTAAGTTGTCTGTTGTGTTTTGGGCAGGGTTCTATTATGTTTTTCTGCAGGGCTGTCTTTAATTATTAGATTTCCAGAAACTGTATAACCTAGAAGCTGAATTGTTTTTGGAGGATCTTTCCATCGCTCTAAAATTCTTTGCTCTGAAATCTTTGCAGGTTAAGGAGTGGCTCTGCCTGAATTGCCAGGTACAGCGAGCAAATTCAGGAATTGAAGCATCTGAAAATACAACTGTGAAACCCCAGTCAGTTCCCTTGGTAAAGGACAGTCAATCTCTGTCCAAAGTTGACAAGTTGGCAACTGCTCCAGTTGAGGCCAAAGCCGATGAGCAGTCCAGCAAAGCTGAAAAGAAAGTAGCTTTTGATAAGGAAGTAAACAAGGAAAAGACAGTTCCAGGTCCACAACAAAAGCCAGATGTTATTGCAACTCAATCAATTACCCCAGGTAAAGAACTGCCTAAACAAAACAACCAACAACCAGAGCCTGCAAAACCATCACAGCAGGCACCCAAAGATGCAGTCCCTCCTGCAAAATCTGCTCCACTTGCACATGCTGAACCCCCGAAACAGGAATCAAGTTTCTTTGGGTTTGGATTAGGTGGTGCTAAAGCGCAACCCGCTTCCTCTAAACCAGCTGAAAAAACCGCTGGAAAGTTTTTTGGCTTTGGTGGCCTGACTGAAACAGCTCGATCTCGATCACCTTCCCCACAGTCTGTGTCCGCTGCCTCCGGAAAAGTCCTGGGTTTTGGCTCGTCATTATTCAGTTCAGCGTCATCTCTGATCTCCTCAGCAGTTCAGGATGAGCCTTCAACAACACCACCGACGTCTCGGAAAGCCTCCACGGTCACTGGTGAATCAGTCAAATCATCCACAACACCAAGTGCCAGCAAAGGCTCACTGGCATCTCAAAATTCACCCAAGGGAATGCCACCAGCATCTCACAAGGGATCTGTTGCAACCCCAGACTCAAATAAGATACCTCCTGCAAAAGATACCAAAACATCCAGTGAAAAGAAGTCGGAGGTTTCGAAACCAGAGCAGCTCAAGGTATCAAAAAACACAGAAGAAAAGGATAAACCTGAAACGAAACAAGAGAAATTAAAGCATGTTGAAGGCGTACCGCAGTCAGCAGCATCTACTTGCCCACTGTGTAATGTGGAGCTCAATATGGACTCAAAGGACCCTCCTAATTTCAACACCTGCACTGAATGTAAGAGTGTAGTGTGTCAGCTCTGTGGATTTAACCCTATGCCACACATTGCAGAGGTAAGTCATGCTATTTGTTATTTATTTTTTATTGAAGTAAATCTAGAGCAAGGGTCTATATTTTTGGAAATATGTTGGATATTGCTAAAGCTTGTCTTGATTACAGTTTCATAAGTGAATTACAGAGCTGACTAAAAGCGATGTGCTAACATCTAACATTGACTACAATCTTATTCATGTTTGTTGATCCTCTCTTGTATTAATACTTTGTAGTTATTCTCCTAGACTATATCTTTATAAACTTTGAGCATTTGTTCTGTTTAAATCTTTGCCAAGCTTGTTTATACTCCAAACACACCAATGCAACATGCATACACATTTTTTATGCATCTTTAATAAAATATTCAAAAATTGAGCAATGTCAATTGTCTAAAGTTGGACATGTCTTTTGGCCACTACTGTACTTTAAACTCTCTTGGGGCGTTGATGGTGTCTGAAGAAGCTCATCTGACTGATATCTTTCTTAAGCTGTAGCTCTTGTGTTGTGTTGGTGACTAATCAGTTGATGTCTTTGGGCGCATAAGTCTGTCAGACAGGAAATCTGGGCTGGTGGGCTCTCCACTGCGTAGTTCATAACCTCCATTATACCTCCTCTTCATTTTCCAGATGGCTCTTTCTTATTAATTATTGTAATTTTACTAAAACTGTATGAGAGCTGAGGATGCAGTAAAAGAGCCAATAAAGGCATTAGTGTTCTGCAGGGGCCAGTGACTGACTGGCATTATTTCAGGTTCATCCAGTAACCGCCAGTGTACTGTAGACGCTGTCAACAAAACCATGCAAGTGAATTGTGTATCTAAAGCATAAAAGTGAGCATTGCATCCCTCCAGTGATTTAAAACCACAGCTTGTCAATAGATGTCAATTTCAAAGATGTTTCTGCTTTGCAAATGTGGACAGACTTTTATTTGGTGAGCAGACACTATGTATCCCACCTCTGGACTTTACACTTAATCTGCATGAGCGGTATTAATGCAAGCGTAGCTGAAATGTGCCGAGTGCTGACTCGAGGGGGGAAAATCTCTGTGTTTAGACAAAATGTGTGATTATGTAACTGGCTGATTGAAGAAAGCCATCTCGCAACACAGTCTGTTAAAGAGATTGAGAGTTGTGCAACAGCATTATGTGATAGGATCTGCAGTGGTAAGAAATATGGAAAGGCTGGTGTATCACCATTATGTGAAGGTAGGAGTAGAGAGGGTGGGGAGTCAGATGTTTGCTTTGTGAAAGTGGATAGACGGACACCATCTGCAGCTTGAACAGTCCCGTTTATTAACAGCCATGTGCTTGGCATGTCCTTCACACTAAAACACAGCCGTCCGTAATTTACGTTATTGTGACTTTTCTGTGGTTGTGACCCAAAGGCGTTCAGAGCTGTAATTGTGTATAATTTCAGTAGAAAATGTAATGCTGTAATGTTATGCCATGGCTGAAATTGTATAATTGTTATCTGGTTTGTTTTCCATTACAGTTGTTTACTGTAAGACCAGTTACACATAATGGTTCTTTATTTTTTTCCGATAATGTTAGTAATGTTAGTTCATGGACTTGAAGCGTAGAAAATGTGAAAAGTATATATTTGTTATCTTTCTGGCAACGTAGAAAAAAAAAAAATATTTACTCAAAGGACTTTATATTCACCCCAGTCCCTTTTCCCCCATGAAGAACATTGTCTGCTATCTAGAACATTTCATTTGTCCTCTGAATGTTGGAAAAGTAGTTGAAAATGACCCACTTAGTAACAGGCAGCCTTGCATTTTATGCGTTAAATCATATTTGACATCGCATTGTCTTTCTGCCCTTTCAGATATGACAGACTGAGCCGCTAGTAAATGCCCTCAACATGAGCCGTTGATTCTAACCTCTAAGATCCTGCATCTCCTCTCAAGGGAACATTGCTTGTGTTTCGGATGTTGATAGAAATACGCATGTCCAATCCGCCTTTAAATAACAGTGTATGTACTGTATACACATCTGTCATGTGTTCACCTGTAGGCATGGCTTTAAAGGCTGGTACGTGATGAAAATATATATTAGTAATACTCTGTGCCCACATTTGGTGCACTGTTGGCCAAAAATAGCTTTTGATTTAAATTTGCTTCAGCCAGCATCAGGACAGCGGCTCTCAGAAAGCTGTCATCAGACCCAAGGGGACTTTGGTCATTTTGGTGTATTTTAAGATGCTATTTAGGAGCCCACGCATATTTTTTTGTCCAAATTACAGGTCCTGTATTTAAAGAAATGAATGAATGAGAAAATCATCTTTTATCTTTGAAGTCTCCACTTGTTGTGTTTAATCAAGGTTTCTTTTGCACTAGCTCTTCACATTGAGGTTGTGTTTGTTAACATTAGTAAATGCATTAGCTAACACCCATTCACAATAAATATCAGTTTGTTAGCATTTATTAATCTTTGTTAATGTTAGTTAATGCCCATACAATTGTTCAAAGAAATTCATTTTACATTAACTAATGTAAGCAGATGCAATTTTTTATTTATGTATTCATTTATTAGTAAATGCTGAAATTAACATGAACTAAAATTAATAAATGTTGTAGAAATGTTTTGTTCATTGTTAACTTATGTTAGCTAATGCACTAAGTGTATTTATTGTTAACTAATGTTAACAACTACAACCTTATTGTGAAGTATTTTCCTTGCATCCATTAAAGTCAGAGTTACTTGATCATTTTTCAAAGACTCTGGAACAAGTATTTGTTTATATTTATGCAATAATTAAGTTATATGTTTGTTTTGTAGAAAATATTAGATTAATGCAACAGAAAAGTTGTTTAAAATCCACGTGTCTACATTTAAAATAACAAACTTGCGCGCTCAAAGGAACCGAAATATGAATCGCCCATAAGACTGCAGTGTAAACACTGTTGTTGTTAACTGTGTCGTCATTCATTGTATTTCAGGAAATCTAACATGTAAAAAAATTTGACTGTTTGGACTGCAAAGGAAGTTTTCAATTCTCATACTTATAGTACCACTTCATACCATATGAATCCATTTCATTTCAAGGAAGTGGATTTGTCATGAATAATGACCCTTTAAACAACAGAGCATTATGTTTTGGCCTGTATGCAGTACTGAGCAGTGGCGGTTGATGTCTGCTGTGTTTCCTCATTTCTTCCTTGATGTTAATACATTGGTGCCCAGCTGTGTTTGAGGGAGTGTGTGTGTTCTCTGTGGGACTGGTCTTTCCATGGCTTGTCATTAACTCTACTGGTATATACAACATGGCTATTGTCACTATACACACACACACACACACACACACTCTTTAATAATCTATTAGATTATTAATGATAATCTTAAACCTATAATGTACTTTATTACATTTTTTTTTTGTATTTAGCCTTGTTGTGCAAGCACTGTCAAGCTTTTGCAGAGGCAGCAGCTTTTTCCAGAGGGGAACTGGAATCCCCTGGTTGGGCCTGGGTTCTCCTGAGTTCTTTTTTCTCGATTGGAGTTTTGGTTTCCTCGCCACCGTTTGCATACTGTTTTGCACTATTTGCCTGGCCGGGGGGCTGCTTTAGAATTTTAAAGTTTTACATAAATAATATTGCATATAGGAACTTAAAATGTATGTGTGCCTGTCTGTGTGTGTGCGCCCGCGTGAATGTCTGTGTGTGTGTGCGTGCTTGCCTGTGTATGTGTATTAGTACATGTGCACATTGTATGTGTGTGGAGCGTTTGTATGTGGGTATGTCTGTCTTTTGTGTTTTCACCTTTTTCTTGTTTTTGCAGGTTTAATTTGAATTGTTTTGCTTATAGTCAATATGTCTCATGTACAGCTGCTTTGTTACAATGAAATTGTAAAAAGCTCTATATAAATAAAAGTGAGTTGAGTTAAAAAATGCTGGATTATTTTCAATCCAGTGTTAGTCAAAAAGGGACAAAACCCTACCAGATGGTTAGATTTACCCAAAACAACATGCGCATACAGTCCCTCTCACCCTATTCTTTTGTTCATGTCTGTGTGCTTGGGTGTGTTTTGGTTTGACAGTGTATTTGTACCCGGCACGCTTTATACACAGTAATATGATCATCCCTGTGTGCTCTACAATTGTTTTCAGCGAATGGGTGTGTTCTGCTTGCTAATAAATGATGTCTATTAGACTGAGACTCAAAGAGGCACGTAAAACACGCTGGACTAATTTAATACTATTAACCTGCTCAAGTCATATAACCTGACCTGCCTTCTAGAGAACATTTTCAATGTTTTTGTTTATTATGCTTAATAAACAAATCAGAGATGAGTTAAAAAAAATTATTGGGAAGGTATGCAAGCACCATTTAGAACAGATTTGTTTTACATCATTAATCTTCAGCGGGAACTTTGTTCTCTTAATCTTTGACCTGTGCTTGTTGATGGTGTCTTAATTAATTCATGCATTTGGCAGACAATTTTATCCAAAGTAGAAAGTGCATTCAAGTTATACATTTAATAAAATCCCCACAACTTTTACGCTACTGGCACAATGCCACATGAACACTTAAACGAGTAGTTCACCTTAAAAATGAAAATTCTCTCATCATTTACACATCTGCTTGTCATTTCAAACCTCTATGACTTTCTTTCTTCCGCAGAACAGAAAAGAAGATTCATTTTGAAGGTGAACTACTCCTTTAATGTCTTAGTGACATTTATAAGTCATACGCAACCTAATGCATGAGATTGCCCCACCACAAATGCTACAGAAATCACAGACAGCTGCAGGAAAATATATTTAATGTTCAGAAAAACAGACAGGCAACTGTTGCCGAGTCCAAAGGAGAGCTTCCCTGAAGGAGACAGTGGGTGTATAAATAGTCTGAGACGAGACGGAAAGAGAGAGCTGTACCTAACCTTTTCTCCTTCTCTAGCTGCTTTTAAAGCCGAGAGCTTTCTGAATGCCCCCAGCAGCGTGCACCTGCATGTTTTGCTCTTTCAACAGACAACTGAACATCACTGAGGCAGAAGTAAAGCCTCCTCCTTGTATGGAAACGGGGAAATATTTCTGTAGAACCTGTAAATAAAGCCACATTTAATTTGAACTAGAAGCATGGATGAATTTGGACAGAGACAGAGGTAGACATGAATAATATATTATTTAAAAACATCCCAGTTCTCTGCTCTGTGTCACTGCAGTGGGCGGCACGGGTTGGCCGTGTGCCATCGGTGGCGAGCACTCTGCTTATTACAGATTAGTAGGTCAAGATTCTCCATTATCATTGGGCCTGATTTATTAAGACTGTACCGCTGCGGGGGTGGTTGAAAGCTCACTATATTAGCCAGTAACAACCCTTGCCAAAGGCAGCTGCCAGGAATCAATATGGTGTCAGACGCAGCTCTGCAATGCCGGGGAGGCACGGCACCTCTAATATATAACTTTGGCTATAAATTCATCTGCTCTCAAATGCAGATCTGTTCCCGCTTTGTAGCGCCGGCAGGATGACAAAGGAAAACAAATCCCTGCTGATGCTTAGGATGAAGTGGTTTTATTTCACCTGGAAGGCGATCTGGGAGATTTATGAATTTTATGCAAACCATGTGAGAAATATGCTTTTAGTAGAGTTTGGCTAATTTGAGCAGCTGGAGCTCGGAACACTGTTAGTATGCTTTCACATGCATGCATGCTCATTTTAGGGAGTTTTGCGTGTGGAATACAAAGTGTTATTATCCTAATGGGTTCTGGCAATGCAAAGTTGCTGCCCTTAGCAAAAGAACGACAGGGATTGAGCTCAAGTAGCTCTTAAGGAAAATGCGATTGCAATGGGCCGTAACAGGTTGCAGCAGATCTAACATTATCCGCATTCTCTCGAATACTGACATTTATGGATTTGGCAGACGCTTTTGTTAAAAGCAACTTTCAGTGCATTCAATCATATACCTTTTTATTAGAATAATATCAAATGAACAAATAAACAGACATCACCTGACCTGGTTATTCCGACGCACCTTGGTAGCAATGAATTCATGAAATGAAAACATACGAGACAAAATAGTAAAAACTCAACCTCCAAATCTGTTCAATGAATTAGTACCAACCATCGCCCCAAAAAAACGCTACAGTGTTTCTCACCTATGAAACAGGAAGATTTAATAAACTTATTGCAACATCTAAACCTACAACATGCTTATTAGACCCCATACCAACTAAATTATTAAAAGAGTTACCACCTGTTGCAATTGAGCCTATTTATAACATTATCAACTCGTCAATGAATCTAGGCCATGTCCCAGGACCCTTTAAGCTGGCCGTCATCAAGCCTCTTATCAAGAAACCAAACTTAGACCGATAAAAAAAAAAATCCCTTACCTGTCTAAAATGTTAGAAAAAGTAGTGTCCACTCAATTGTGCTCTTTCTTACAAAATAATGACATACACAAAAATTTCAGTCAGGCTTTAGACCGTATCATAGCGCTGAAACTGTGTTCGTTAAATTTACAAACTACCCGCTTATAGCATCAGATAAAGATAACATCTCACTCTTAGTCCTGCTTGACCTTAGTGCTGCGTTCGATTCTGTAGACAATAAAACATACTTTTAGATCGCTTACACAATTATACCGGTATTCAGGGACAGGCACTACAATGGTTCAGATCTTACTTATCAGACAGATATCAATTTGTCCATTTAAATGGGTAATCATCAAATCTAACGCAAGTACACCACAGGGATCAGTTTTAGGACCCTTGCTATTCCCCATAAACGTGCTGCCCCTTGGCAACATCATTAGAAAACATGGAATTAGCTTCCACTGTTATACAGATGATACTCAGCTATATATCTCATCAAGACCAGATGATTCCTTCCTAGCTATCCAAATTGGAGTGCATCGAAGATATCAAACATTGGATGACTAGTAATTTCCTCCTTTCAAATTCTAATAAAACAGAAATATTACTAATTGGACCAAAGACACGTAAGAAGAATATTTCGGACTATAACCTGCCAATTGAAGGCTGCACTGTTACTCCAACAAATACAGTTAAAGACCTAGGCGTTATATTAGACAGCAACGTGTCATTTGGAAAACACATCTCAAACTGTTGCCTTCTTCCACCTTAGAAATGTTGCCAAATTACGAAATATTATATGTGTTGCTGATGCAGAGAAGCTCATTTATGCATTTGTGACCTCAAGACTTGACTACTGTCATGCACTACTTAGTGGTTGTCCTGCATCATTAATAAACAAACTACAGTTAGTTCAGAATGCAGCTGCCAGAGTTCTAACCAGGTCCAAAAACATAACTCTAATGTTATCATCCCTTCACTGGCTACCCATTAAGTATCTTATTGACTTTAAAGTTATTTTAATTACTTATAAAGCCCTAAACGGTTTAGTCCCTACCTACTTAACAGAGCTTCTATCACATTACAACCCATCACGCTCTCTAAGATCTCAAAACTCTGGACTTTTGATAACACCTAGAATAACTTAATCTCTTCCGTCAACACCTGACTGATCAGTTCAAACTTCTATTTCTTGTCTACTCTTAAAAAAAAAGACTTCTAACATAGCTCTGTATACTTTGGTAGGCTATATGAGACCAGCCTTTTTTTTCATTGCACTTATGCTTTTTGTTGTCCTTATGCTGTCCCAATTGCTTCCATTGTTTACCGCACCTTTAAGTCGCTATGGATAAAAGCGTCTGCTAAATGACTAAATGTAAATCCACCAAAGGGGGTAGAGCTTTCTCATACGTAGCACCTAAAATCTGAAATAGCCTCCCTGATACTATTCGAGGGTCAGACAAACTCTCCAAATTTTAATTTAGATTAAAGACACATCTTTTGAGCCAAGCTTTCACTTAATGCATAATATCCTAAATAAACCACTGGGAGACTGAATTTATTAGATATTACCTATTAGATTGATCTTGCTTGTTCTATAAACACCATGCAATGTGCTGTGTTCTTATTTTCTCATGTAAAGCGGCTATGGAACAATGCACATTGTGAAAAGCGCTATATAAATAAAATTGAATTGAGTTGTGTTGTGTTCCTCTTCTAGTTGATCGCGCTTCATTGTGTTGCTGTATTCTTGTTGTGTCTCTTATCACCAGAGAGCTGTTTTTTTTTTGTTCTTGGGTTAATCACAGAAAACAATGGCCCATACGAGACCTCTCTCCAGGCCTGCTGGTTTGTGCCGCTTGTCTGTAATTTAATAGGACTTGCGTGGTCGGGCGGCCAGGCTCAGCTGATTCACAACCAGCTGTGGAGGGAAAAGAGATGCATTTATGCAACAGGAAATACAAGCTAATGATACTGTTCTCTTTCTTTGGGATGGGACGATAAAACATCACATATGATTAGATGACGATTGGAACATTGGATGGTTGTGTTGAAATGTGTGAGAGATTGTCTGAACATTTTTATGTCGACCTCAAATAAGGTTGTCACAATATATTTTTGTCACGCAATGGTTTTGGTTTATTTCTTTTTTATTGTAACAGATACCGTGATATCTTTCATCCTCGAGAATTCCGCGTAGTTCAGTTTTTCAGAATTCCAGTTCAGCTTTTTGTTGTTTTATAATATTGCTGGTTGTACTTGTCATTCCTGTCATGTACTAACACAGTGAGGTGGGAAGCGGTGATATTGGGTAATGTACCCATCACATGTTTTACATCCCACATTCTTGTGAAGCTCAGAAAACAGCAGGTGATGAAACAGACAGTAGAATATTGTTGCTGCGCTTCTCGTGTTGGCTGTGCTAACTATCTGTGACCAGTCTTGAAATTGAGGTGTCAAGTAAAATGATGTTAGCGAGGTTTCTGCTTTTGTTCTGAAGTGAAGCATAATTCTCCTGTTTATCGGTGACTGAAGGATCAAATCTGCTTAACAGTTGCCACTTTAACCCAAAGTCTTTCAATGCAAATGCTTATTCATGAATCATTCATTCTGTCTTATTCATGAATCAACCGCAATCCAGCTCGACTAGATGCTAATTCACTGAAGCAGCGCTTTGCTGTATTTCAGTATTGTAATCGTGTGTTAAGTCATTCTTGTCAATGCATATTTGCCTACTCTCTGTGCAAATGAAGATGCTTTTAGTAGAATGTCCTTTCATTCGCAAAAATCAGTGGAATTGTTGTTTTATTACAGCCCGACGGTGGTCTGCATGTAGTTTTGCTTTACTTTAGAGATGTGTATGTAAATGTTCTAGTGGTTCTTGCAGTAGTCATTTATCAAATGATTGGCAAAGGATGACAAGCATTACAGCTGGATATATCCAGTTGTGAAATGTAGCCGTGCATTTTAGAACTGAATTAAATATGTGCTTAGCAGCTGTGGAGCGATTCTGTACGGTTTCAGTAAAATAAACTACGTCATGATAGTCCTTCGCCTTCAATATCCTACAACCAGTCTGCAATTTGGGGAATTATACAGTGCAAATTGCATTTAGCACTGATTTTTTTTTGGATGTTTGTGTGTGTGCACCTGATTTGCATAATTCCTTTAGTGAATTGGGTGCTGAAACTTTGCAGACAGCATGTGAATAAACAACACTATCAGCTGGCACAGTTTATTTATAGTGAAGTACGTCCCACTCTTTTGCTGTTTCTTATTAGTCCTAATCCTTCTTTTTCCATATTGTCAAATGGGAAACTAGCAATATACAAGTCAGAAGAATTTGACCCCTCCAGCTATTTTAACCCCAGGTAAACATAATCCTGGGTTATCTGTTTCACGTTTCACACTGCTTATAATTTACCAGGGGTTAAGAGATACCCATGGGTATTCATACCCTGATGTTTCACACTGTACATCACTAAACCCTGGGTTAACATTCTTATTTGCATATTCGCGGTGTCAACAGTCATGATCGGATAAACGCTGCAGCGTAAAACTGACTGAATATACGAAAAAAAAAATCTCAAAGGATTGTTTAAACAGTGCACAGAGTTTCTGTGACTGTGCACAGCCTGTGAAATGAGATAAGCGCTGTTCAGTTTTTATTGGGTGTCCGTTGCTAAGCGTCTGGTCGTATCATTCTACCTCCGCTTCCTTTCACACTGCCCACGTTGGCACCGGGTTAACCCTGCAAAAGCGGTGCTAACCCTGCTTCGGAGCAGGGTGTCATAACCCTGGGTAAAATGCGGAGATAACCATATGAAACATTTGTTTACCTGTGGTTAAAAGCGGGGTTTAGAATGAAGAGAACCCGGGGTTAAGCGCAGTGTGAACAGGCCTTATTTGTTACTTAGGCATGTTGACATTGACAGTTCTGTTTAAATGGTTGAACTTATATACAGTAATTGATCTTGGAGTACAACGTCTTTCCTTGAATTAATGATTTCCTTTGTATAATGAATGAAGTCATTGGGGCATACAGTTAGTGATCTGAATCGTGAAAGCATATTTCTGTTATTGCTAGGAAACATTTAGAAAATGCAAAGGAAGATTTCTGTAAATGTCAAAAATATATTTGGCAGCCTTTTGAGGCGCGAAACCTAGTTGTGACCTGAAAATGTTTCTGACACTATTGAAAAATCACCATATGCTCTCATTGCAAGTGGTGTTATTTTCTTCCTGCTTTTCAAAATCAACACACATTTGAGCTTAAGACATTTAGCACTTTTATTGACGACCTTTGTGATATTTTCCCTTCTTTTATTCTTTAAAAACGGCATGTGGTGCGTAGCATTATTTTATGTACGGTGATCAACACTCATTGCCTACGTACAGTCTTGACAAAAAGCTTTGATGAGAACATTCTTTAAGAATGTTATGCATGCTGTAGAAGATGATTGGTTCCGCTTATTGTTAATTAATGTTCTGATTGGTCTACGCTCTGATGTTGTTGTGATTAAAATCAGGTGATTAATCAGACTGATGGAGATGAGTCAAGATGTGGAGTGTGCACATTTAAGTGAACCCACAACCGGTTTGAGACGGTGGCAGTGTTGAAAGGAGCTTGTTTTTGGTCATGCCATGGATGCGTTTATCTTGTTGCCAAATGTACATGTATGCATATGGAAGACATTCACATCCAAAGTGGCTCAAGGTATACACGTGTGTGTTTTCTGAGAATCAGCACGGTTGGTAAATACAGTTGCAGACTGACTTTCTCTTGTATATTATATTTGAAATATTTTCATGTGCACTGGATATCTAATTTCTCCTTATTAGTAGAACCTTGTGTCATACAAAGCCTTGAGTGTTGCGCTATAAAGAAACCCTACGTGCTTACGCACAGCCTCACACGGATTTAACCTAAAATGCGCTTTTAATACACTTTGTTGGCGTGTATGTGTGTTTATAGTAGTGTGCATATAAATACTATGTCTCAGCTGGTTGTAGTGGTGCAGTAAATTGTCACGCGGCCCAAACATGCAGCATGGAGGCCGCCATTATTGTTTGGTGAATAGGCCTACTTGCGCATGCCTGCAGACTGAACGCATCGTTTTTGGAAATGCAGTCTTCTGAGTTTACACGGAAACGATAATGCCGTCGTTTTCAAAAACGTGCACTTTGAGACCCTCTTCAAAAGTTTTACATTTTCAGGCCCCCAAAAGCCGTTTTCGTGTAAATGACCAGCCAAAAAGCACACAAAGTCTTGGGTGAACGGCCCCTCAGAGTCTTTTTTCTTTGTTTTTATTTAGTTTTACTGACATTCATTTAACTGCAAAGTCAAAAGTTTAGGCGTTAATAGTAGGTTTTCTTTATAGGCAGCTTCTTAAGCATCACCCTAACTGATGTGTGACTCATTTAGTTTAGCACACGCTTTAGGCTCCAGATCCACGAGGCGCTTTTACACGGCTGAAAACGCTGGTTGCAGGTGCTTGAACAGCCATTTTTTTTTTCGAACCGAGGCACATTGGTTACTAGGATACACTGAGCGTGAAAAAAACGCTGAGCGCCGGCGCTGAGCCTGCGGAAAAGAACGCCAGCTGCTGGCGCTTTCCAAAAACGTACTGTTTCCATTGAAAACAATTGAAAAAACAGGCAGTACGCCAGCAGAAACGCCTCGGTAGGCACAGCCCCTTATAGGCAGCAACTCGGCTTGACAGCTAATAGTTCTGTTCATTCTTCTTATTATCGATAAGAAGGATGTGTATGTTGTTGCACAGAAAGAAAAGTAGACAGGCTACTAGGTTTTGGAACTAAAATGCTCAGAAAAAAACTGATGATAGAATCTCATCTGGTTTCTGTGGTGACAGTTGGTACTGACCTGGTCAAATCCTTGTTCTTTACTGTAGTCTTGGATTTTGATGTAATTTAGGTATCCTGAAGATCGAGGATGTTCTGATCTATCACACTGATTTATCCTTATCATCAGTACTTACACATCTCATCTATTATGTAACTACATCTGGTTTCTTTGGCCTAGTAAAGCTGGTAAAATAACCTTTTAAAGCATCTGTTTTTATTTCAATCATTAGTGAAATAGACAGAGCGAGATCAATTTTAGATTCAGGATACATTTAACTTTTTTGAATTGGCTGTGCTGGAAAGAAGATCAGTCTTGGGACTTATATTTCAATTTCTTTTCCTTCAGAATGCATTTACATATCCCCTGCTTTTAAAATAATTTGACTTTAAATGAGAATTTCTAAAAAAAAAATCTTGAGCCTGTAATCACAGCTTTGTGAATATGCTTTGGAGTGTGAATGAAATACTCAGGGATAGATACATCATAAAGAACAGTGCTTAAGTCAGACCATGTGCATATTAATTGTTTGGTTTGTTTGCGTCATTGGGTGTGAGAATCGATAAGATAACCGAGAAGATAAAACCCTGTTAGGACAGGGCGTGTGGCTGTTTGCTTCTGCTTATGTGTGTATGTGTGTGTTTTTGAGTCATATTTTATAATTTACTCAGTGTGAGCAGAAAAAAATCACATTAAGAGCTTCAGTTGCAAATCCATTGTGATGCTGCAGGGTCGGAGACAGGTGTTTTATGGCAAGTGCTGCTTGCCAGAATAAGATAAAGGAGCTGCTGTAAAATTGCTGGGGACAGTGCATTTATTTGTGCATTTATCCTCAGACATGCACTGTCTCTAGCTATGTTTTTGTAAATTACATGCGGTTTGCCCTAATTTTGTTTGATGCTCATTGCTCAACATATTTTATATATTAAAACAATAGTATTGATTATAAAATTAATTAAAAAATGAGTTACCATTCCACACTTTATGTTTGTTCAGTGTAAATCCGTCGGGTTGCTTAATGCATATATATGTTGAAAATGTGCAAAAAAGATAATTATGATCATAACTTTTATGCCATTATCCTCTTTTAAATTATTATTATATTTTTTTTTGCAGGCTGGATGGTTGTGTTTGAATTGTCAAACACAGAGAGCTCTAGCAGGACAACTTGGACACATGGGGAAAATGCCTGTATCCTCCTCTGCATCCGTAAAAGTAGAGCCAACAGTCACCCCCAAAACAGAAATATCCAAGCCCCCTGCTCCTGCTCCAAAACCAACAACTGAGAAGCATGTAGAGGTGGTGCAAACTGTTAGTACCGATGTAAAGACAATAGTGACCACGTCAGCTGTCCCTGCAGCTTCTTTTACTTCTACTAATGCTGCTCCTACGGTCACTCATAAATCTGTTGTCCCAGTCTCCATTGATGATGATGATAAAGTAAAGGTGGACAGAGCTCTCAAGGATATGCTGGGAACAGCTGTAGATGAAAGGGATTTGACGGCAACAATACCAGCTGTAGAGTCTCAGAGATATGTTATTACTGCTGCTGAGATTTTGAAAGAAACGGACAAAAACATTGAAGCTTTTGACGATGTTGTAAAGGTAGAGCATCACATACAATTTATTGAGGTTTTAAGTTTTTTAATTAAATACATACATTTTTGTGTTTTATTATGTTGTATTAAAATATTTTTTTTATTATAGGTGAAAGAGGTTACAGCACCTCATCCAGCTTCCATAGTAGAACATAAAGACAATGTTGTGATACAAATGGACACCAGTCTTCCTGAAATTAGTCAGCTAGCTAATGTAGACACCTTAAAGGTTGCAGATATTAAAGACCAACAAGGACAAGACGTCTTAGCAATATCAGCGGAATCCTACAGCTCAGCTGAGGAGGAGCTTAAAGAGATACACAGAGTTAGTGAAATGTCCATGAAACAAACCGACACAAAACTCTTCCATGTCAAAGCGCCGGATACCATAAAACAACACCATGAGGACAGCAGTGGGAGTGAATCCTCCCCTCGGATACAGATAAGAAGAGTAAGGCCGGCTTCCTCCAGCAGTGAGGAATACATTTCTGGAGATGATGAAGAATTCATACGAAGACAACTAATGCACATGGGTGCAGATGAGAACTTGATACCATCCGATGAGGAAAACCAAATCGCAGAGGAAACAGGAGGGAAAGAACAAAAAGCACAGCAAGAGACCATAGAGGTTGAACCAGAAGATGCAAAGAAGCCAAAACATGAACAAAAGAAGCTTTCTGTACACCAGGAGAAGTGGATTGATAATAGTCTTTATTCTCATGATAGAGAGAATCAACATACACAAGTCATCCCTGTCTCAGAAGCTTTACAGGAATGCAGAGTGGAAATAGATGTGTCAGATGACAATGAAAAGATCACAACTCCAGTCTCCCCTGTTAGACAGATCACAGAGGAGTATGAAAGTTTAATTGAGGATTTGTCTAAAGGTGATGGGTCTTCCAGTGTGCAGGTGTCCAGCATCACGCCAGGAAGTGCTTCACCTACTTCTGTGTCCTCTATTGATGAAGACAGTGATAGTAGCCCAACTCAAAAAAAGGCAAAAGCAGAGAGTAAGCAACAAAGAAAGGCCAAACACAGACAACAGGGACAGGCCCTTTCCACCATAGACGACTCATCTGAGGAGGATAAGGTACGTAAGGAAAATGATGAGCTGAAGGAGGAGGCTGGAGATGGTGATCAGCAGCTGTTAAGAAAGGTCACCAAAAAATCGAAGAAGGAAAGAGATGATTTTGCAATTCAAAGGAGACGTGATCATTTGACTAAAGCCGAAAAGTTAAGGCAAAATTCAGAGCTGGAAGAACACAAGTCCTCATCTTTCTCTGACTTCTCACCAAGTATTGAATCTGAACCAGAGAGTGACCAAAGAGAATGCAGAACGTTATCACCTGAAACACACGAGGCAAGGGATGTCACAGTAAAGCCGTTAAAGAGTGCAGAAGAGGCATATGAGGAAATGATGCAGAAAGCACAGGAATACAAAACATTTGAAAAACGTACACCTCCTGATATTGAGCCACTATATGGAGGTATGTTAATAGAGGACTATGCTTATGACACCTTAGTTGAGGAACATGAACAGGCAGTAACATCTTTTAGTATGGTTACACATGAGCACGGTTTTGGAAAGGTGGCAGAGAGCGAGTCTGTAAGGATACTTATGACATCAGAGGAGGCTTATGAGGAGATGATGCACAAAAGGAGGGAAGCTTTCCAAAAGGAACATGAGCCTAAGGAAATGGATGCATCTTTCTTGCAACTTGATGTCAGTGATACTTGTTATGTGGATATTTCTGGAAATGATGCACATACTACAGATAAAACTGAAAAGCCGCTGTTGCAGGCTGAGGATGCCTATGACGAGCTATTAAAGAAACAAAAAGATGTTTTTACACCAGGAACAAGTCCAACCCAGTCATCTCCGGTATCTCCAGCCTCACCTCTATCTGTGTCCGAGTCATCTTATGATTCCCCCGAGGTGATATTTATCCCTTCAAGTGGGGAAGAAGACGTTGCAACTGAACCTATTGAGTGCATTTTGGAGCCATACATTACAGAATCAACATCTACTCAGGATGTAAAGAAATCCTTGTATCCTATTCCTGATTTAAAAATCACCCAGTGTTCTTCTGGTGAAGAGGAAGTTGACGAGGAAGACAGTTTTGCACAAGAAACAATATCACAGGAGTCCGCAGATGTTCCACAAGGTGAAGAAGTCCTTAAAGAAATGGCAGAATCAAAATCATCTGAAGAATCATTGGAGGCTGATCCCATTTCTGTCATTTGTGAAATTCCTTTTTCCAAACATGTTGCAGAAACTGCTGGAACTCTTCCAGTTCAGGATTCGGCAATATCTCCAATATCTCCACCAACATCTCCAGGCCTTTCATCTTCAGATTCATATATAGAAGCAGCAATGTTACCATCCTCCTCTCCAGGTTCTGATCAGACACCTGAACCAACTACTCCAGCAAGCCCCAGTGTTGTTGATGATTCTACAATAATAATTCATATGCCTGAATTAGTGTCTGAGCAAGCCACAGCACATCCAGCACCTGTGACTGGTCCTTATGTTTCCTCCACACAGATGATTGAATCCCCTTCGGCAGTCACTCCTTCCTCACCCCGTGTCTTAGTAAATGCTCCTACTCCTTCTGAAGTTCCTGTTTCAAAGCGAATATTAGGAACTGCTCCCAAATCATCAGCTATATCAAAACCTACGCAGAAAACAATCCACACTGAAACTCCAGACCATACTGTGGATTCAGCTCGTCAAGATTTAGTTGAAAAACCATTGGCTTTTGAAATGCATGAACCAACTGCAGATGCAAAATCATCCACAATAGAGAAACAAATAGTTGCACAAGTGGCTGTTCCACGAATTGAAAAAGAGACAATTCAAATTTCAAGCCAGACAGTATCTGTAGCAAATTATATCATACCATCCACTGTTGCTGCACCTGTTATTCAATCACATGAGACTGTTGTTGTTCAGATTCCAAGTTTGGTTACAGCTCCATCTCAGTCTGTACCTCCAGTACGTCCTATAGCCTATGCCCCGGTTTCACCTACAATTTCAGTAAGTCAAGTGCCTATTACTCTCCCAACAATGGTATCAGCATCAATACCAGCAAATGTTGTCTCTATGGACCATGAGGTGACACCTCAGCCACCAACCAGTATTTCCATGGATCAGAGTACAAAGGAAACCCGACTAGAATTGGCACCCACATCTTGCAAAGCCTCACCTGTTATACCTCCAGAGCCTACTGCTGCAAAGACAGTCTCTGGTGTTTCTCCTACTTTTACTACAACTGTTGCTTTTGGAACTATACCCTCCCAACCAGTTCAGCCAATGTTGGTACAAACTCACCCAGTAGTGGAGGAAATACATCAGAAACCTGTACCAGTAGCTGCTACTGTTTCTCCATTGCAATCAGTTTCACAAATGACTTCTCCTGCTGTGCAGACACAGCAAGATCAAGTTGTCATCATGCTCCCTAATTTTGAAAATGTGTCTTTGATTAACCAGATAGCTCAAGATGTCATTGCATCCCCAGTGGCTGTTAAAACAACTATTGGTGATGGTAGAAGTCACCCTGTTGTTGTTAGTGTTTCTCCTTTACCTTTTGCAGCCACTGTTCCATCTTTATCAAGTGCGGTCACTGATTCAGCAGTTCCTCTCACTGTGACAAAACCTCACATAATGGTCGTCTCTCAGGAAAGAACAGATAAACCAGTGATTGAATTTCCACCACCACCTTCAGTTTCACCACCCGAACTGCCATATAGCACAGTGCCCAAAGTTGACTTTAACCAACTTATGACTGTTTGCACTTCTTCTTCAGTTACAGCAACTCCTGAAACCCCTTCAAGTGCGCCCAGCATGACTATGAAACCAGCCGTAACCCCACCGCACAAATCACCCCCTCCTGTTCCTCCCAAGCCAGTCTGTATTCCACCAGGACTGGTATTCAATCACAGATCAAGAGAAAGCGTGAAACCACCAGTTAGCCCTGAACTAGTAGTTGTTCAAGCGGTTCGTGCTGCGACTTTACCAAGAACAAGAGAACCCCCAAAAGCACTGTCATTAAGTTTGACTGCCCCTGTTGAGAGCAAGCATGGTGCTTCTTCACCAAAATCACCTCTGTCACCTAGATTTGCCAGAACACTTGAAACATACGTGGTGATAACATTACCCTCAGAGCCAGGCTCACCTGTGGAGAGCATTACAACTCAAGCCCCGATGCGCAGATCATCACTGCCAACTTCAAGGCAGCAGGTTCCATATGATGCTCCAAGAGTCTTTGCAACAGCTTACGTGGATGCACCTGTGATGGCAATTTCTGCTCAAACCGTAGCAGCGCTACCAAAGGTTACCTCAACTATAGCAGCACCACCTCGAGTGATGGCAGCTGAAACTGCACCAGTCACAAAGGAGATTACAGTAGATTCAGCACCAAGTGTAGTAGCTCCTTGTATGACTGTTCCAGTGCCAGCAGTTTCTGCTGTACAAACATTCTTTTCAGAGCCACTTGTAATAGCATCTCCAAACGTAGCACAGGCTTTGACTGTTGTTCCATGTGTCTCAACTGACAATAAAATGCATTCTCCATCTGTGCTGTCTACAGCAACATATGATTCAGCGCCAGCTGTAATCGCTCCACCTGCAGTGATTGCAGCAGCCCCACATGTTGCCATTGAACTTACTGCAACAGCTTACACCACACCTTCTATGGTTTCTGCTATCCCCATGGCTTCAGAACCAGCACAAACATCAATACCATCAGAGAATGAGGTCACTGTTGCATCTGAATTTGTTGCACAGCAGACAGAGAGGGAGGTATGGCAGGAGCCTGAGACACATCAAATGCAAACAACATATCCTGCACCAATAACAATAACCCAGATTCCAATTCCAACTCAAAATGAAAGCATTCACAGTTTGGATGTAGAGGAAGTATTAATTGTCTCTGCTACAGAAAAAGCATTTAATGGATTTGGTCCATCACCAGTTCCAATAGCACATCTTCAGGAGCAGCGAAAACAAGAAACCCAAGCAGTGTCCACTGCAGCTGCTGTGCCATCAACACCGATCACATTTACCCAATTTACAAAATCAATTGAGAGTCAAGAAGTCATATCAAGCATGAGCCAAGTCTACTCCGCAATCTCCAAAACTGACCAGCACCCTGAGAAATTGCCTAGTCTTTTAACTCAAGTGGTTACTACTGAAGTGCAAAGAACTACCACTGTGTCAGTTGTTCAGGAGAGGGTTGAGCCCATGACTGAACCTAAGAGTGCCGCTGTCACAGTTCAACCAGAAGTACATCCAAAACCCAAACAGAATGGAAGAATACACTACCCTGGTGATGTTATAGATCTCACAACATTCAAAATCAATGTTACACTGACTGACCAAGGAATGGATCTGACAGCGCCAGATTCAAGTCAGTCATCTTTATCAAGTGAATCAATTGACAAGCGACGGGCTACTGCTGTGCAACCAGAGATAGTGAATCTTAGCGCTGAAATAATCCCCACTGCAACGCTCTCTGTTGTAACAGATAGTATAACAATTGTAACTTGCACAGCTACCATTTCCTACAATAACAATAGCATAGTTGAGAAGCCACTGGACTTGGGAAATGCCACCTCAGTGCCTCTTCCACTTACCACATACAACCCTTTTGAGCCACTCGCACAGATAGTGTATAGACCTGTAAATCCTCAACCCAAACCTACAACCGGTGCAGAGATCCCTATTAACCTTTCATACAGAGGTGTTGCGGGCACAGCAGTTCCTCTAATGCCTGTTACAGTATCCCCGGTGAGCTTCACTAATGGCACTGCTAGTACAACAATACATATAGAACCATCAGCAGTTGGACCTGTAGACCTCACCATTTCTAGGCCAATGAAAACTATGGTTGCTTTGTCCTCGTCTTCTGGAGTGGTCACAACTGTTGTGGAGGATGATGGTACTCCAGTGGATCTGACGTTGGGAGGGCGAGCTGTTTGTTGTGATGTCATTTACAAGCTTCCTTTCACAGGGAGCTGCAGAACACAGCCGCCAGTGACCACTCAACCTGACGTCCCATCTGGCATCAGAGAAGATCAGATTGTCATTGAAGATCTCAGCACCATGAAGGCTTTGGTATCGGAAAGTCATTTCAAGGAGACTGAACTCTTTGGTTATGAGAGGAAGAATGGATTCACCTATCAAAATGGGGCACCCGAAGGGGCTATTGATTTGACATCATCTAAATTTTCAGCAGGTATGGCACTAGACATGTTCCTTATGTCCTTACATGTTTAGTTTTTTATTAAGAGCTTATTGGTTCCTTTTTTATTGATTACTCTCTGAATGCCTTAGTTTTCATTAATGTGTCTGTTCTTGTTTTTTTTTAAACAGATGCATGCATTTGCCTCCGTGTTGTCCCTCAGTGTTTTGGCTTTGCATCCTGCTAATCTGATGACACTGACAAGATCTTTGCATGCCGATTGGTTTCTGTTTCGTAATTTTGTAGTTATTACTGCATGGCTTCAAAATACACTGGAAAAGCAACTGTTCATTTCAACACTGATCATGCTGTTGATTCTTTTTCCCAATCAAACAGATGAAGCCTTAGACTACTCAAAGAAAGGCACTTTGCCATTGACTGGGCTCGCGGCTGCTCAACATTCTGCAGTAACATCATTTGGTGTCAATAGTTTGCTAAGAACATCAAATGGCATCGTTTACTCATCTGTGTCAGCCCCTGCCCCATCCACGTATGCCATTACCACTCAACCAGGTTCAATATTTAACACAACGTGCAATAGTCTCCCTGATTCCATTACATTTTCAGGACTTGAAAATCAGCCTGCTCCATATGGCTTTGTACCGACCACAGATATATCAAAGGATATTCTACCATCTGCATTAGCCAGTCTTCTTCCTTCACTGACCGCCTTCCCTGAGCTCTACTCTGATGCTACCCTTGAGGCAATAGCAGCCTCTTTAGATACACTAGTATCACCAAATTTCCCCGACTTGGATGACAGCAAGAGCCAGCAGTACAAGGCTGAACATGAGTTTCTACAGCTAGAGAAGTTGAAGCAGCTTTGTCTTGCTGAAGAGCTTGAATGGGAAAGACAAGAGATACAGCGCTACCGAGAGCAAGAGCAGTTCGTTGTTCAGAAAGAACTGGAGGAGCTTCAGAACATGAAGCAACAGCTCCTCATGCAACAAGAGGAGGAACGCAAAGCCCATCTGATTCTCCAACAAGAAACGTTTGAACAGCAGCAGCTTCAGTTAGAGCAAATCCACAGGTTACAGCACCAACTCCACCAACAACTAGAAGAGCAAAATATATATCCCTATGGGTTTGGACCAAATGAATCCCCACCTACCAGCTCAGACATTATACTTGAGTCTAAATATTCTGGAGATAATGGACAGTACTGGCCAGTGAAGGATGACAACTCCATGTCATCTGCAGTGACCGTTCATGACACTACACAAGGTCAAAACTGGCTGACCACCACCTCTGGTGCTTTTACTCAGTATGGTTCAAACATTCCTGTGTCAGTAGGTGCTCAGACAAAGGAGCAAAACCTACCAAACACAGCTAAACTAGATCAGAATGTAGATTTCAGTGGCAAGAAATTGATTGAAAGTGGTGTTCAAACAGATGATGAAGATGCCGTTGAGAGGATTACTCCTGGTAGAAGGAGAAGAAGTAAGAGAAGTGTAGATAGCTGTGTCCAAACTGATGATGAGGATCAGGATGAATGGGATATCCCTGTTCGGAGCAGACGCAGGTCCCGTACCAGTAGATACACTGATGGAGAGAAGGGTAAAAGCTCAAAGGTGTCAAGTATTGCGATTCAGACTGTAGCAGAGATTTCAGTTCAAACAGAGCATTCAGGGACTATCGGGAGATCTCCTGTTCGAGCTCAGGTGGACACTAAGGTAGATTTACACAGAGATTGCCAAACACAAAGCGACTCAGATATAACATCAGAAAAAGATAAAAGATGTCCAGCTACCACTGAGATAAGTGTTAGCACACACCTGACAGCTGATGATGTTGGAGCCTCTATAGTTACCAAATCTCCAAAGGTGTTATGCTCCCCGCATTCTCCAGTATCCCCTGGGAAGAGCTCACAGAAGATGTTGACTGTTGAATCATCGAGGTATCCGAGTAGCTCAAGATCACTACGTGGCTCACAGCGATCGCTGTCTGACCCCAAGTCTCTCAGTCCAATGACTGAGGACAGAATGATGTACCAGTGCTCCGACACCTACTCAGTAAGCACTGCACTTTATAAAAAGACAGATTGTTTTTAATGTATCATTCCCTGTTATTTTACTTACTTTACATTTAAAGTTACACACCCCTTCTAATGAACAGGTTTGACTTATTGTGTCATTACTGTGAGCACAAATCTTAATGCTATTCTAGAGAATTGTGTGCTTATAGTTTTAAAGCAACAGTTTGGCCAGGGCCTTTTTATATTCCATCATGACAATGCCCCTGTGCACAATGCAAGGTTCTATAAGAAATGATTGATTTGGTCTACTTTGGAAGAACAATAAAATTGACTTCAATTGCAATTACTGGAATAGATTAACATGTTTATTAGAAGGAGGTGTCTCAATACTTTTGTATACAGTAGTTAGTGTATATTGTGTTGGAAGTAACATGTATATCTGTTTTTAGTTTTTCTTTGCATTTCTGATTTTAATCAACAGAGCAAGGGTTCACAGAGCGGTACACCAGTTGGCAGTCAGAAAAAAGTAAAACGCACGCTACCTCATCCACCACCGGAAGAAGATACCCTCCTTGGCCTTTCTGGGTACTCCACTGCCTCTGCCAGAAGACGAATGTGTAGGAACACCACATTGGCCCGGGCCAAAATCCTGCAAGACATAGACAAAGAGCTGAATTTGGTTGAACGTGAGTCCTCAAAACTCCGTAAAATACAGGCAGAGCTTGATGAGGAGGAGAAGGAGATAGATGCTAAATTGAGGTATCTGGAGATGGGTATAAATCGAAGAAAAGAGGCTTTACTTAAAGAGAGAGAGAAGAGAGAGAGAGCCTACTTGCAAGGAGTGGCAGAGGAGCGAGACTACATGTCAGATAGTGAGGTCAGCAACATCAGAGAGCCACGAGGTAATGGTCATGGGCTAGAACGGCCACGGACTGCCCCACAGTCTGACTTTGATCAGTTCATCCCACCACAGACTGAGGCTGACTCTCAGTATGCTACCCTCCCCAGCCCATATTCCCATTATCAGTATGCATCACAAAGCCAAACACCTGGTCAATATCCTCAGCAGACGTTATACCAACAGTCCCTTTACCAGCAGCAGGTGTCCCCATACCAATCTATCTACTCATCTGTGCCCTCACTCACTCAGCAGTCCCAGCAGACTGGCTATGACCATTCCTCACTCCTTCTGATCCAACAGAAGCCTCGACAGGCTACTTTGTCTGACTTGGAGCCAAAAATTACGACAAACTATGAGGTGGTACGCAACCAGCCCCTCCTAATTGTCCCTACGTCCACAGAGAGTGCCTATGGAGTTTCCCATCTCGGGGGTAAATACAGTAACCTTGACCTGAGGATGGGGCTAGAGGAGAGAGCCAGCATGGCTAGCAGCCCCATGTCCAGCATATCAGCCGAGTCCTTCTACGCAGACCTGGATCACCATAACGTCAGAAACTATGTCCTGATTGATGACATCGGAGAACTCACCAAGGGAACCTCAGGCCTCTGTTCAAGCTTCAGTATCGCTGATAAGGATATTAGCAAAGCTGACCGCTTGCTCCGGACTGCTGACGTTCATCGAACGGCAGATGTGGCGGATTTTCTCGGCCCTCTTCAGGCAGCTTCCAGACTGCATTCGTACGGTAAAGCGGAAGAGGATTCCATGGAGGAGCCGTATGAATTGAAGATGTTGAAACAGCAAATTAAGCAGGAGTTCAGGAGAGGGACAGACAGTCTCGAGCAGCTCACGGGCCTGCCTCACTACCTCCACTCTGATACCAGTTTTAGACATTTCCCCAAAGCTGAGAAATATAGCATAGGAAGACTAACGTTAGAAAAACAAGCTGCCAAGCAGCTCCCAGCCTCGGTTCTCCACCAGAAACAGCTGAAAAATAAAAAAGCATTCATAGACCCCAAAATTACTAAGTTTTCACCTATTCAAGAGAGCAGGGACCTTGAGCTTGACTACTGCAGGCTTTTGGCTTCTGCCAGCTCGTCTGTTGGTGGACTGTCTGCCAGGGCAAGGCTCCTTCAAGATGAAATCACATTTGGTCTCCGGAAGAATCTAGCTGAACAACAGAAATATCTGGGTTCAGCACATGGTGCCAACCTGGCTCAGTCACTCAACTTTGGCAACCTAGGGCCAACCATAAGGTCATCCCTTCATGAAGATGGTACATACCCCAGTGGAAGTCATTCAAGACCCTCCTCTAGGCCTTCTTCTGTATATGGACTGGACCTGTCTATCAAAAGAGACCTCTCAAACTCCTCTCTACGTCTGAAAACAGAAGGTGAGGATAGCCACTTTGGATCAGCTAGGCCTAAACCAACAAGTCTGCCAATTAGTCAGAGCAGAGGCAGAATTCCCATTGTTGCACAAAATTCTGAAGAGGAGAGTCCACTGAGCCCCGTTGGACAACCTATGGGAATGGCCAGAGCATCTGCGGGTCCACTTCCACCCATCTCGGCAGACTCCCGGGACCAATTTGGGTCCAGTCACTCTCTTCCAGAAGTCCAGCAGCACATGAGAGAGGAATCCAGGACATGTGGATATGAACGAGAAATTGCTTTTATAAAGGATGACCTTCAAGGGGCCATGTCAGATAGTGAAGGTAAATTTGTTCTAAGATCTGTTATCTTCAGTCACAACTAAATGTGTGTGCGTGTGTGTGTGTTACTCAAATTTCCTATACTTTTTTCTTCTTTTGTTTCCATTTTTCAATGTTTTGTTTTATTCAAAAGCACTTTAAAGCTGTTATATTTTCATGACGTCATCATCCTTTAAATTTTCACCTTCATATGTACGTTATATTTATACAAGGTTTGCTCTCTGTTTTTTTTTTGTGAGTATGCATGCTATTTACATGCAAAGGGAACAAGATTGTTTCTCTTTTCCATTATTATTCTTTCATATGCATATAAGTGCAGAAACAATGTTGGTGATCTTGCTTCATCACCCAGTTATTGATTCAGTTATGTTCCTTAATGATACACTATAGGTGCCTCTGATATTTATTACAAGGAAACTCTGCCTTTTATTTATGTTTCAACATCGCATAGGACTGTCAGAATGTGGTGACTGGTTATCTTAGTATTTGAGATAAATATAGTACACCGTTTCCTGTTATTGCCATAATTTATATAAATGGAATTAGAAAAAAGTTGGGCAGTAAAAGAGTAGAATATAAATTCTCCCCGTGTGTTTTTCCGGCAGCTGTAGGGTATTGATAAGCACATTTAGTTGAGCCGTAATTAAACGTCTATCTTCTGGTGAAGACATATTCAAATTTTGTATTCGTAGGACTACCTGGTTCAGCTTGGCTGGTTTCCATTAATCCATTTATAGAATATTCCAGGCTGCAGAAATGAACACATTTCCTTTAACTGTCATCATGAACACTTCGGTACAAAGGACAATTCTATAGATTAGATGTGTATTTTATTATTTAGATAGATAGATGTAATGTTTATTCAGTGGTTGGTACAGTATCGTTTAGGCAGGTTTTGGTTATATTCAGATTTTTGCTCCATTTCCTACTTTTAATTTGTCTGTTTGAGCTATTTTCTTCATGTCATGTTACTGTCAGTCATGAGTGTGTGTAATGTCCATCCTCAATAAATTCTTTTGCTACTTGAGTTATTTTTCCTGCATGGCTTATTTGTGGAAATTTGAACATGACTTGAAGAATAATATCAATGGGTATACCTTTCCTTCTCTCAGTATGCCTGTATACTATACATGTACTTAATTGATAATTAGTAATTTTAAGACGTACGATACACACATTGTTTGGCAAATTAATACATTATTTTGCCAAATAGACAACATTTTGCAAAAACATTTTGAAATCTTCTTTCAAATAAAATATGGCGAGCTATTAGCAAGGTTTAGCAAAGGTTGATGCAAAAAGCGTTTGCTTATGTAGAAAATTGAATGTTCTAGGTTTTTGGTGCTGTTAGTAACAGAAAATAAGTGGCGATGTCTTTCAGTTTGTATATCAAGCATACACTTTTTTTATAAATAGTACACACAAAAGTTAAATATCTGGGTTAAGACAGTGAAGCACTTATAAACTCACCCTGTTTAAAAGCATTTTCTAATTTGTACATGTTGGCAAATCAAAATAAAATCCCTTGCCGACCTGTTCTGTGCAAAATGTTGTTTCGTATTCTACTCATGATAGTGAACCCTGTAACATTTGTAGCATGTGATTTAACAACAATCTAACCTTTCAGAATGCATTGGCCCATAGGCTTTTATTGCGTATTTGTCGATTAAACTTTTTTTTCTTTTCAAACTGGTGAATGTCAAAATTGCTATCTGTAGTAAACAAAAACAACATTAGTTTGGTAAGATCACAAAGTTTTGGTATACCTTATAGTAGTTAAATCTAAACACTGTCTATAAATATTACTTGACTGGTTTTGCATTACAGAAATGTGTTTAAAAAAAAAATGTCAAAGATCTCAACCAGGGCGGCGATGTGTTCTTTACTGTATGTGCTTTAGGGCAGCGTTTCCCAACCTTTTGTGTGTCAGCCCCAACCTTAAGACTTACCTACTGACACCTTCATTAATGCCAAGTAAACAAGATATAATTTAGCATCATCGACATTTGAACCAATACATGTCAAGTTCATCATTTTACGTTTATTAGCAAATAATGCAAAATGGACCGGATATCTCTGGTTGGGAATCACTGTTTTAAAGACAATTGCATGTATTAGCAATCATAATAGTTGAATCCATTAGTGGTTTATTAATTGGCACAAAATGTTTAAAGGCTAATTGTACTATGAATTCTCTGAAACACAATGTTTTCACTACAGCTGGAGGTCCTAGCTGGAATGTGAAAGGTGAGAACTGCTGTTCAACAACCTCGAATCAATCATTAAGCATAAACCTACGTTCATGTGTGCCATAGTCTTGAGTAATGGCCATTTTTCAGTGGTGCACCTCAGACCCATCCTGGTATTCATGATCACTACTCTCCTCAATGTCTCTCTGACATGGCCTGATCATATCAACCAGGGCACGTACATGTCTACATTGACTACATATATGCATAATGTAGCTGGAGTGTCGCGGAATGCCAGTTTTAGTTGTGTTGAGGGTCCGCTCTCGGGTACCACGCCATGATCGATGCATCGTTGCAGTGGAGTAATTCAATTAAATCACTGCTGATTTAAGGTGACGTTTGCTTTGCAAATGGACAGCGTATAAGGTTCTTTATTACGAAATTACTGTGGACAGATGCAGTTGTCCGTATTCTTTTGAGTTTATTAGGAGTCAGACGATGATTTGTGGCGTCCCATATTGCTTCAGCCAAATAAAGAAATGCCTCACTTAGAGAGTATTGTAATCATAACAGCTGCAGGTTTGAGCAGTAAACGGAATGGAAAACATTGTTCACCCAATTTATTTTGCGGATGTGCTGATGTTTCAACACAAACCTTAAGGCTAGGGCATCCTTGTCTCTGCAGAAAGCAGACTAGAAGAAGAGTACAACATTGTAAAGTATATTGTCTGCAGTCTTTGAAGAGATTACAATTCTTGCATCATTTATTCCCCTCATGTCAATCAAAACCTGTATATTACTCTTTCTTCTGTGGAACACAAAAGAAGATAATTGGAGAAATGTCTTTGTGGTGATGTGTTCATGCAATGAAAGTCGAAGGAGATCCGAGTTGTTCTGTCACCACCGTTATTCAAAATATCTTCTTTTGTGTTCTGCAGAGGAAAGAAAGTCATACAGGTTTGGAATGAGATGAGAGTAAATGTACTCATTTGCATTTTTAAAAGAAATATCCCCTTAAGATGCCATGTTATAGACGGAATAGATGTACAATATTAAATTAGCATTGTATGTGATTAGTTTTTAAGTCATCAGAGAATAAAATTCACATTTGCTGAAGTAACCCTTCACAGTGTGCTAAATAGACTAGGGAATTATCAGAAATGTGGTGAGACATGTCATCTTCACACTGTTGAATGATAGTATGTATGTGCGTATATCCGCTGGGGCTCTGACCCACAGCACTTCTTTACTAAATCAATTCTCAGCGCATGATGTGTAGCTAAAGGGACACAGCATGTCTGTTCTTGTGTGCATGCCTTCAACATGTCTCACAACATCACTCCTTCACCATACCCTCTCACTGCTTCCTCTCGGGTCCGGCCACTTGGTACCTTAAGCATCTACCCAAACAAGCCCTTTGGTGGTTAGAAGCCCTGACCTAAAACTATCAAGTTGTCAAAAATTCAGCAAAGAGGTTTCTCCGTTTGTGGAGCGGTGAAGGGATGGTTGGAAGAAGTTGTGGAGTGGGACACGTGTCTCCGTTTTGCATTTGTGATGGTTCAATGGCTGCTCTCGTCCTTTATTGTAGCATACCACCTTCAGCACGAAGAGACGGACTGGTTTGACAAACCTCGCCGCGGTGGACCAGAGGCATTGCAAGGCCTGGATAGGAGACAGGTGAGGGTGCAACCCAAAGACTTGATGTTTTATTTTAAACAAACCGTACCTGACCCTAAAAAATGATCTCTAACTTTAAAATCGGATAGGATTTGGATCACTATACTGCATCCTTTCATCGTCTTCATTCACTGGATGTTGTTTTTATTGTCGTAGATAAAAGGCAGCCATTACCTCTTCCCACACACTCGCATCAAACTGCAGCGGGACCCCAAGGACCACAGCGTCTCAGGTATGTTTACACGCAGCAATTACTCCACGAGATACGCAGTGAAATGTAATCAATTAAGCCCCGAAAACTCAATTACTGTAAGGAAAGAAGAGGACGATGTATTGATCAAAAGATCAAATTAAAGAGTTATGTTACTGAGACGCTCTGATTAGGATTCAATTATCAGCTAAACGGAAGCTGTTTGTTTTCAGGGGGCGGGCTGGGAATCAGAGTTGTGGGCGGGAAGAAGATTCCAGGGACCAATGGAGAGATCGGAGCATATATTGCCAAGGTTTCAGCAGGAGGATCCGCTGAGCAGACGGGAAAAGTAGTTGAAGGTAAGAATTCATTTTTGTACTGTAACAAAATAGCCAGGGATGAATGTTTTTAGCAATACACTGATGTTCAGATTTTTTTTGCATGCATGCATCAGCATTTTCTTTTGCTGTTTTTTTAAAGTGTTTGTGCTTTGTTCAATTTTATATAAGAAAGCATTTCATTTGAGTTGCCATTTCTCATTTCAGTGTGGTTGTTGTCGAGTGCTGCCTCAGCATCCCCATTCCATTTACATGAGCTCTTCTGAAACTAGTTTAGCTTTCTGAACACACTTTGGCTTCGGGTGAAATTCTAATCTGGGGTGTTTGATTTGTACTGTTTCATAACATGCAATTTAGCAAACACTCCACATTCTCATTACGGCCGTGATGCTACATTATAATCTTGGCAGTTTTAGAAAACATTGTTTCACCCTTGTTAATATGATAATGTATTCTTCAAAACTCCATTTAAATGGTGCCAGAAACACTGGGAGAGATGTTTTCTTTATAGACGTTTTTTATATTTCATATTCTCCCAGCAATATAAATGCACTGATCTGCTGGTAGATTACTCGCACGACTGTTATCTATCTTAAGTGTGCGCTTTCCTTGATACACGGTCATGGTTTCTGCTGCCACACAGGAGGTGAAAATGCTGGTGTGCTGACTGAAACCCTTAAAGCTGTAGAGTTGTTTTTTGAGCCCAAAATGAACATAACACAGTGTGCATACATGCATCTCTTTCAATTTTTCCTATTATGTAAACTGTAAAACTTTGCTGTTGTTTTGCTGCAGGTTTGCCAGTAACTTACTGTAGATTGAATTACTTATCCTATTACTTAAACTTTAGTTTAACCAAAATTAAAACACTTTGACTTTTGAGATTCAAAATGAGCAAGAAGAGACTGGTCTCATTACTGGCATTAGCACAGCAACACTGCAAAAAAATGACGTTCTTCCTTAGCATTTTTGTCTTGTTTTCTAGTAAAAATAGTTACAATTTCTTAAAGCTACATTTATACTGTATAACAAGAAAAGTGACCTAAGTCATTTAGTCTTGTTTCATAAAAGAAAATATAAGAACTAGGTTATTTTATGTTGAAAACAAAATTGTAAATTAAATCTACAGTAAGTTACTGGCAAACCTGCTGCAAAAATACAGCAAATTTTTACATTGTACTGTAATTGTATGTAAATGCATACCTTAAAATCAGCAAAAGAAATATAACATATGTAAACTATGCAAAAAGAGTTTGGTTCCATTTTTTTTAATTCAAAAATTATGTTTTTTATTGTGCATTCCAATTTCACAGTAAAATCGCCAGTGTTAAAATAAAAGTGAAATTAACTCTCACTGTGTACTTTGATAGTGTGGATTATATAAACACTGCGAGTTAATTTGACCTGTTTTAACACTGGCGATTTTGCTGTGAATTCATATCAATCAAGCTGCAGTTGGTTTGTTTTTATCTAAGCCATAATAACACAAGCCATACAGCTAACTAACACAATAAAAACATGGTACAAAAATAATAATAAAGTTATCTCATTTTGAAATCAAACTCTTCATATATATTAATACAGTATATCAAATATATAATATGTTATATTGCAGAATTCAAAGACGCATTGTAACCCTTTTATAGAGGTCACTTTAGTGAACAGCTTTTCAAAAGCATTTCGTGCATATGCGTGGATTTTGATGGCATAGCACATCAACCACTAAGAGGGACTCTAATGCATCTTATACAATGTCACCTCTTCTGATGTCCTGTCAAGTGGAAAATGAAAAGTGAATAACGTGTGTTCAGATCTCATTTTTCAAGCAATATGAGCAATAACATTATATAGAAAAAGAAACCCAACAGTGGTTGTCATGAAAGAGGTTTTTTTGTTTATTTAACGAAATACAGCTGCAGAAAAAAGGAAGAGACCATTTCAAAATCCGTTTTCTGATTTAAAAATGTACTATTTAAAGGTATGTGTTGAGGTAAAATGATCATTTTTGTTTCATTCTGTGAACTACTAACAACATTTCTCCCAAATTGCAAATCACAATATTGATTCTATTTGCACTTTGAAAAAGTTCAAAGACATTTTTGTGGTTACCTGGATTTTTACCACAGTTTTCATGTGACTCGCACATGTTGTCAGTCTTTCACATTGCTGTTGGATGAATTTATGTCACTCCTGAGGTGTGATTTTTATTGAAATTCACAAGACACTGGACTGGATTGGCCACAATACATATAGAAATGGTGATCTCTTAATACATTCTGTCGCTGTATAGTTATAGATATACCATTACATTTAACAAGCCTTATCAGATATATTTTGAAAGCATTTGTTTTACACGGTTAAATAATAATTAACAATTGAACCAGATTTGATTCAGAATTACACTTGAATCTTTCTGTTACTAACATCAAAGCTCTAAAAAAAACATTTTGGACTTGTGGTGCTTATATAAAATATGGCTGGTGTCCTTGCTGAACGTTTATAAAAGGAAAGTGATTGTGTAAAGCTGAAAAGACATTTATATGATATGGTGTTGTTATCATCCACTGTAGCGCTCCGTTTGCAGAGAGGCTATCTGAAGAATCACCTTCATTTGTGTAAGTCCTGAAGGTTTGGCCTGGACTGGGCATGAGTTTGCCGTGTGCTTTAAAAATACTTTTTTCTTCTGCGATTGTTTCTGTCTCTGTTGCTCCAAGAGTGTTTTCTCATCGTGAGTGGAGTGTTCAGGCGGGCATGATAATGTGAAGGCGTGTGTGTGCGAAGGAAACTGTGATTGAATTTCCCCTCAGGGATCAAAAAATCGCTTCTAACTTGCGATCTGTGTGTGTCAATCGTGATGACTTCTGACATTTAGCTTTTTCCTCTTCTCGCTGACTGCTTTCACCATATCAGTACTTTACATGTGTCTTGTTTGATGTAGTGACAATGTAAAGCAAAGAAAAGCTTTAAGGCTTTTAAATATAAATATAGACGACTTTAGTTGCAACATCTTCCATCTGTAATGTTCACTTTTGGCCACTTTTGTGACTGTCTGTGTTTACTTTTCTAACCTAATAAATATTTCACTCACTGTTCTTCAGGAATGCAAGTTCTGGAGTGGAATGGAATCTCTCTGGTGGGAAAAACCTATGAAGAGGTGCAAAGCATTGCGGGACAACAGTGTGAAGAGGCAGAAATATGTGTGCGCCTGTAAGCTATGCTAATATATTCTTTGTTGCACAAAAAAGTACTGTGGTAAAATAAAGCAATAAGCCCCTGTTATAAAATGCACTGTAACCCACTGCTTCGCGGGGCTTATTGCTTTTATAAAACGTTTATTCTAAATGTGTAGCAAGGTTTCATAAAATAAAGTAAATAAAGTGATTATTTAGGCTATGTAATGTGGTCCACCGTTATAAATCAGGGTATTTCCTGTAGCTCAGTGGTAAGAGCATTGCGTAAGGTTGTGGGTTCTATCCCAGGGGATTGCACATGCCTATGTATAAATGTATAGGATAGGATATTTTATAACGGCTTAGAACTCGACTCAGCCAATCAGAATCAAGGACCAGATCTGACCATTTTATAATGATGCTTTTAGTGTAGGGCTGTCAACCGATTAATCGTGATTAATCACAGCCAGAATAAAAGTTTGTGTTTACAGAATATATATCTGTGTACTGTGCATATTAATTTGGTATTCATAAAAACACATACTGTAGATGTATATATTTTATTCAATTCTATGGGGTCCAAGAACTGGTTACAGGCATTTGTCCGAATATCTTTCTCTCAAGGCTATTTTAGATGACTAAAATTAACATTTTGAAAACATTCCTGTTTATTGAAATCACGTAAAATATTGACCTAAATATTGTAGGAAAAACTTTAACTGAACAAAAAATTTAAATGTTGCCTCAGAAATAAACCGAAATAAAATGTTTCGGCACTAAAATGATAATAATAAAATAAAACTGAAATAAAAGTGAGTTAATGTCATATAGCAACATAAAATAGAAAATAAAAAGACCAAGACATTAATTTTTTTTTTTAATTGTTACTCAAATTAACATAAAAAGTCAAATATAAATATAAAAGCTAATTTACAATATAAATAAAACTAAAAACAAAACTAATTCATGACAGATTTTCAATTTTTGGGTGAACTATCCATTTAATAAACATGTATATAATTGAAATGAATGTTAAATATAAATAAATGCATGTAAATACTTTCTAAATACGTATACATGTGTATGTGCTTATAAATACAAAATTAATATGCACAGTACACAGAAACACAAACTTTTATTCAGGATGAGATTCGAATAAAATTTGACGGCCGTATTTCTTAGACATTAGAAGTTGCATTATTATTTAAAGTGTCTTGGAGTTGCATGGAGTTCATATCGATGTATATTGAACATTCAGTGACATTTTATACAGTATATAAAAGTACCATGGTATTACCATATGACACTGTTGAAGTACCATGGTTAACTGCTTATAGTTTTCTTTCCGTTGTTTAGAGATCTGAACATGCTGTCTGACACAGATCATCCTCAACAACTAGACCATCATACTCAACTAAGAGCCGGTAAGTGTTTTCATTATTGTGTGTCTTGCCCCTGATACTTCTGTGTGAAGTCCTATAAGACAAGTCGGTTTATTTGGCAGCCATCTGGGCCATGGACCCAAGCAGCTTATTTCTTTTTCTGAATGGTTTAAAAAAAAAAGTATAATTAATAATCCACAGTGAAATATAACAAAATAAACAATGGTTTTGTAAATCCAGGTTATAAGGGATAGTTCACGCAAAAAAAAATTATTTCATCATTTTCTCTCATGTCATTCGAAAACTGTAACACTTTCTTTTCCAGCACACAAAAGAAAACAACATTGGCCCTAATTGACCTCCATTAAATGGACACAAAACCCCTCAGTCATTTCTCAAAATATATTTCATGTTCCACAGAAAAGATGAATAAATCATATATCATTCTAAAAAACAGGCTGTGTGACATGACCAAATGTTTCAACGTTTAATACTTAGAGACACAACTTAACTCAATGGATTCCGTTCTTCTTTTGTATTTCTATTTATGTTGCTAAAATCATCTCAAATCCAATTCACTTGCTTCCTTCTAATTCACTTTGCTTCGAAAAAAGTGAAATAGATGTTCAGGATGCTCCAAAGCTGCTCCAATATCATTTACACTTATGTTGTTTATGCATCTAAATGCTTGCACTCCTGCAATATAGAAATAGTGTTTGTATTGATTTTCAGATTGAAATCAGCATAGATTATAATCTTTTTATTATGACTTCTTATTTATAACTCTTCCCCGCGTATGTGCTGTGTAGACGAACGTCAGCGTTCTCCAGGTGTAGACCCAAAGCAGCTAGCGGCAGAGCTACAGAAGGTGTCTCAGCAGCAGGCTCCGGCCTCCGTGCTGTCTGCGCTGGAGAGAGCAGGTCATCTGCATTCTGCCACAGCATCTGCAGCCTCCAGCGGGGTCCCCAGCCCCGGACAGCCCGGCTCTCCGTCAGTTAACAAGAAACGTCACAGCAGCAAGGTATCATGGGAATGTGAGCGTGCACATCTACACTGCGTGAGCCTGTAGAGAATCTCATGCAGAGCAGATATTAAATATGCTGTAGACACGGCTGTAGATTCAAGGCAGGCGGGTTTATTTGTCCTTCTTTTGTGTTTCAGTCAGCAGAAGCCCTGAAGTCACAACCACATCCAATCACTGGTGAAATACAAGTGAGTGTGTGTTTTACGGTTTTATTTATTTATTGTTGTTTTTGGTCATTATTTGAGTTTTAAATTATACAAAAGTTAAATTACAGGGAACTATTACTGAAAAATATGGTGTAAATGATCTAACCAAGATCCAAACTTTTGATGTGGTGGTATTTGTGGTTTATATATGTGATGCAGTCCTGTAATATTGCAGTGTTGACTGCATTCTTTCAAGATTTATGGTTTAATTGAACGTAGATCAAAAAATGTATATACTGTACCACTCAAAAGTTTCTTTATATGTGTTTTGCTCAACGTTGTAGAATAGACACAAGATTGTCTACACATCTTCAAAGTACCCACCCTTTGTCAAGAATTAGCAAAATTTTACTCTTGAGCGTCTGACTCTAGGAAGCGTTTTCATCAGTATTGAGAGTTTTCATGTGTTATGGCCTCTTGCTGTCTGCTTTGTCTTCATTATTCAGTCCAGGTCATCTTTTTCAAACGTTTTATTTTCTCAAATGTTTTTATTAAAAACCTTGTTTGCTAATGTAAGGAATGAAAGCATAATTATATTCTTGTCAACAGATATCATTTCAAACATTTGAACATCCACCTTCATATTCACATATAAGACTTTCATAAAAAAAAAACCCATTTGAGGTTTCTTGAAACTCTTGAATGGTAGTGTACATATGAAAATATAAATCGTTTCTATTTACTATACATGAATTTGTACTGTGATAGAATGAAGATATTTATGTCGCAGTGAAATCCTGAGAGGACAGAATGACGTTATACATCTCATACTCGTGTTTTTGTCGCAGCTTCAAATCAACTATGACAAGAATATGGGTAACCTGATTGTCCACGTTCTACAATCAAGAAATCTCGCACCTAGAGAAAACAACGGATACTCGGATCCCTTTGTTAAGGTCTATCTCCTGCCAGGGAGAGGGTGAGTATCTCTACGTGTGTGTGTGTGTGTGTGTGTGTGCGTGCGTGCGTGTGTGTGCGAGTGTGTGTGCGTAAGCGTGAAAGTGAAGCGAGACAGGTGAAAGATGTACAGAATCTTTTCCTCTATTCCGGTTATGTTTGTCATTGTCTGCATACTGTATATAAGTGTTGTTAATTTAATGTCTGATATTTTTCTGTATCTTGAGTTCAATGTTTTTTGGCCCCTCCCTCCCAAGGTTTTGTCTAGTCATCTGTATTGTAATCATCAAAAATCACCTTATTTTTAAGATCCACTAAGTATATTCAGGAGATAAGAGTATAATTCAGAAGATAAAAGCATACCGATCCTTCTACAGGTATAACGGCAGTAAAACTCCAGGCATACTGTATGAGCAGAAATAAACTAGGTTTGAGAACACATACTCACTCACTTATTCATATTTTTTCCACATTAAAAAAAAATAGTAAGCTCGTCAAAACTGTAGAATAACACAAAAGGAACTAGGATTATGTTTCGACATAAAAATAATCGAAACAAATAAATAAAAGGTGTAGTCACCTTGCCTCAAATTTGCAGGAATGTTTTCTTGCCATTTTCTCAAGCAAGGGGTTTTACCACAAGATGCTTTTTAAACTAAAATTTGCATTTACATTTAAGCATTTGGTAGACTCTTTTATCCAAAGCGACTTGCATTGCATTATAATAAACATTTTTTTCTAAGTATGTGCAATCCCTGGGATCTCACCCATGACCTTGGCGTTGTTAACACCGCGCACTAAACACTGAGACACAGAAAAGCATTTAAATGAGTTCAAATCTAATCTGTTTATATATGAAAAAGTTTATATTTGCGCAATTGTATTTTGTTGTCATTTAAGCATACTCCTTCACATAAAAACCTTTTTAAGACAGTAAGAAACATTTCATTCAAGTGTTCTTAAACTTTTGAGCGGTAGTGTATGTTACCCGTAATAACTTGCACATCCACAGAGCTTAAATTTCTCTGTAGCCTGACTTTAGCACTGCAATGACTTATTGGAACACTGAAGTGGAAGGGATCCTCTTAAGAGAAGTCAATTTTTATTAGCTTAGCCTTCCGCTCCTCACATGCTAGCCAGTAATCAAGCTCAGTGTCTCGGGCTAAAATCAGTGAAGTGTAGAGACAGCCCGATCAATATGACTTCCACCGGTATGAGGTGCGTAATCCTATATCTGCCATCTCTTAATGGCCATATCTGCCATGTTTATTATGAGATTAGTCCACATTACTTGTGCAGATGATCTTTCTGTCTGATGCTAAAAGCTGGACTCCGCCCAGATCTTCAGCCCGGAAGCTTATTTCCTCTCGAGTTCGGAGGGTTTGTGTCTCCCCTGTGTTTTGATTCTCTGACCATTGTCTGTTTGTCTGTATCCTTTTACTTTGCATTCATACAAATCTCTGGATTGGTTCAGCCAAGTCATGGTTGTCCAGAACGCAAGGTAGCGTGGTGATTCCTTTTCTTTTCGTTTGGCTATGTTTCCGTGGTGTACGTGTGTGCGGGTGTGCTTGTGTGTGTTTTTGTGTTGTTTTATCTAGCTGTCATACATGGTGAACCTCATTTGTGGTGTGTCTCAGATCTACCTCAAAAGCACAGATCTACCTCTGAAGTTGGTTGTGGTGTGAAAATTGAACAGGTCTTGAAAGCGCTGACATTGTTTGAAATTAAAATTCACATGGGCGCACTAAGGCTCTGTTCCAAAACTTAGTAAGCTGCCATAAATGGAGTCATTTTCTGACGTTACCATGACGTTAAAATAAATAGCACACACATATTTGGTATCATAGTTCACGATGAACTGAACTAGTACAAGAACTGAAGTATTTAATGAAATTTAAGTTATTTATAATAAACATTTTTCTCATCTTGTCCGCCATATTGTATTTTGTCACTGAACTCATTGCAGTGCATTTTGAGTTTTGACCTTACGGTGATGTGTACCAGCAATGCTGTGTGGAGCTCTATTAATGACATAACTATAAAAACTATAAATGATTTATCCATTTAATAATTTAAAGAAATACGAAAAGAAATACAATACTTTTTAAATGGACGTATTAATAGACATACTTAACTGTGTATTTAATTCAGATTCTGAATTAAATAAATAAATATATAAATATTTTCTTAAAAGCTTTTGGATGAATAATAAAACAATACATTAAAAAATAATTTTTAAATAAAAAAAATAATTAAACATAAAATTGAAATTCATAAAATATTTGATATATTTTAAAAAATATGAATTAAGTAAATTATTTGATTAATGTCTTTTTTAAAAGTGATTTATTTTATTAACATTTTTATATTCAAATTATTTAATTGATAAATAATTTCGATATTCTATTTTTAAGTTGCACTTCTAGTCCTCCATAATGTTGTCCTAAATCTAACTCAAATTGTATCTAAGTAAGCATAAAAATAAACTTTTGAAAATTTGAAACAGTCTTTGCTTTAGCAGCGGCATCATCTTGTCTCTACAAGCAGCTCACTAATGTTTTTGAATTGAGGTATAAGAGTCTAGTGCTGCTGTACGCTTGCAGAGCGAACGTCCATGAACTCATGTAGTCATAGACATTCTTCCACGCTGTGATCTGATAATGTCATCATCATCATTGGTGGCATGAACCGTAGACGCATCAGTGTTGCCTCCTGCGAGATCATCTTGTTTATAAAACTGCTCTAGCGATTGTGAATGAAGATATTCTGCATATCCATTTGAAATGATTTTGGAATGTTAATTGCTTCTTGTGTCCTGTCCTGACACAACGACTACACAGTGCTGAGAACAAGAGGAGGACTAAATATATCCAGAAGACTCAGAACCCGGAATGGAACCAGACCGTCATTTATAAAAACATCCATCTTGAGCAGGTAAACATGATGATTCAATACAGATAATTAATACAGATGTGCATTTTAATGGAATCATTTGAAGAGGGCATTCACTCAAATGTAATTGAGAATTACATTACGTTACATAATCAATGATCTTGTCTAGGCTGCATGATTTCTCTTTCTCTCGTTCTGTGTCTCCTATAGTATATATTTACACAAACATACACATTATCAAATGTTTCATTGAATTTTATTTATTTAACAGTTTTGCTAATTTACATAAATGAAGGCGCTATGTACTGTAGCAAAGAGATATAATTATCAAAAATAAAGACACAATACATGGTAATTTAAAATTTTATTTTTAAATGTAAATTATTTCTTTTGTATTTATAATTTATAATTTAATGAAGTGGACGGGCATCAGAAATCATTGTGCTTACATTGGTTCTTTATAGAAAGAAAATAAATTACAAACCGTAGATCATTTAGAGACTATGAAGCAAGTGAATTAGCATGATAGAGTTATTAGTCAAATACCCAAATGCATCTAATGAAGTTCAACAGAATGAGAGTAGCCAGCTGTAACTGAGCACATTTGGCTACTTTGAAGGAGCTAAAATGTTAATATCCAGTCTGTAGATTTTAGCGACATCAGCGGTGAGGTTGCGAATGGCAACCAACGGCTCTCTCCACCGCTCTCTCCCTTTCGAAGCACTACGGCGGCAGACACAGGTCAAAGATGTCATAACGTTTTTGCGTCTTTCCCAAAGGAGATATAGAAAATGCTCTCTGTATAGCCGTTTGTGCGTTTACCGTAGAAACATGGCGCGGTGCAACATGACGGATTCTATGTAGTGGGACCCTTGGTGTATGTAGATAGAAATAGCTCATGCATAAAAACATAATGCTTCATTGTGTAAGGTCTTTATATACATCTGAATTATGAGTTGCATTTCTGTCAATAGACTAGGCGTGTCCAAACTTCTATCCAGTCGCCACTGTTTGAAAATTACATTTCTTCAATGTATCTGAGCATAAGGAAAATTTGATTTCTTTTCTGGAGACCTTAAACCTTGCATTAAACATGTTTTGTGAACATAAGCATATACGGATCTCTAATAAGACAGTAGTTACAGTATATGAAAAATTGCACCCTCTTAAACTTCCTTTAATATTTTCTCAGACTTTTTCCTCGGTGTCCCTTTCTCTCCAGATATATTTATAACTATATATAGTCAAAGGAATATGCACAGAACTCATTACATGTAATCAAAGTAGTGTAAGACACAAGGGAAGTTACACCACCGCCTCATCCCCCGTGTGTCCCATTTTTCCACCCAAACTTGATATTCCATGGCTAAAAAAAAGTTGACCTAGTTTGGCATCATTGCTATGCTGTTTACTGAGTCACAGGTTTAAGGATTAAAAATGCTTATGCTGTGTGTTTTTTTCACCTGCACCTGACTGGAATTCTGTGTCTGTTTCATATAAACAGCTGAAGAAGAAAACTCTGGAGGTTACAGTGTGGGACTATGACAGATATTCCTCAAATGATTTTCTGGGAGAAGTGAGTGTTTACACAATAAGTGTAATTTATACTGCAGACACTTCTTATGGCAGAGACGAACATTATTTGCATAAATCTTATTGTTATTGTGGTGTCATTATGTTATGATTTTATTAAATCTATATATTTGTGATAAAAAAAAATTGAGAATTTTACCCAACAAAGCATTATGATTAAATTCACTTTCTCATTATATTGTTCTGCTAGGTGCTCATTGACCTGTCAAACACGTCCCAGCTGGATAACACGCCTCGCTGGCACCCCCTAAAGGAGCAAAGTGAGAGTATTCATCACGGACGAGCTCATCCACCCCAGGGGCCAGGCGGCTCCGGGGGCCCGGGAGCGCAGGGCGGCCCTGGTGGTCACGGGGGTCCTGAAGGACAAGGAGGCGAACCGGGGAACCAGCAATCCCCCAAAACCTCCGTCATCAAGAGCCGAAGTCACGGCATCTTCCCTGACCCTGCTAAAGGTGGGTCATACATACAAAATCTAAATAAACGCAGGTAGTACACTTGTTTTAAAACATTCTGTTGATTATTCCTTAATAGTATCCAAATAATAATATTGAACTTATGATTTTCAAAATGATATGTTTACAGACACACAGGTCCCTACCATAGAAAAGTCCCACAGCAGTCCCGGCAGCTCCAAATCCTCCTCCGAGGGTCACTTACGCTCCCATGGCCCTTCTCGCAGCCAGAGCAAAGGCAGTATAACCCAGGCGCACCTGGAGGAGGCGGGGAACGCCATCGCTGCGGCCGAGGCTGCTGTCCATCAGTCCCGATTCCAGCCAAGTAACTTTTACTACTTCACATGAGCTCACAGCGTCTGTTTTCTGTCCTTCTTTCTTTCTGTCTTTTCTCTTGTTCTCACGCTCTTTGTTTCCATTACCTCTCGTCCTCACCTTTTTGTCTTTTTTCTTTCATCGTTTCTGTTAAGAATTCTTTTACACCTAAAATGCCACGACAAAATGAAGCAGCTGTTTCGTTTTTAGCACAAAATGAAAACATGTAACATTTGCTTAGACATAATATAGTCAGCGATGGCATAATAAAAAAAGATCTGATTCATTTGAAATAAACGTGAACTAGTAGCTTCTTAACGTGCTTTTAAAAACCCAGTGTTTAAATGACATAAAAAATATTTTGATTTTAGTTTTTCGAGTTAATCTGCATTTTATTATTAGACCTTAAAGGGATAGTTCGCCTTGAAATAAAAATGTCATTATTTATTGATCCTCATGTTGTTCCAAACCTGTATATGACTCTTTCTTCTGAGGAAGATATTTTAAGAAACGTCTCAGTGGTTTTGTGTCCATACAATGGAAGCCATTGTTGTTTTTGTTACCGGCGTTCTTCGAAATTTTCATAAAGTCATAAAGGTTTGGAATGACATTCATTCACATATTTAAGTGAACTATCCCTTTAATGCATTTATAAAGCCTATAAAAATCACAACAAAAGTCTTTCGTTTTGAAATATCACAAGTTGAGCTGATTTAAACTCGGCGAGGCAGCGTTATGTTTTATATCTCATATAGCAGTTAATGCCACAGACATTCAGGCAAGAATGAAAGGGTAATTCTGCAGCAGAAATGGCATTTGTTGCATGAATAATTCGCTGGAAGCACGTCGCTTAAACTGATTTTCCAGCCAAGGCAATTAATTCCGTCAGTCCTACAGACACTCTTTCAAGCAATCGTTTAGAATAGCTACACTTTTATAAACATCGCCCAGAAACCCCCCGTGGTTACACCCAGAGCATGATAAACCTCTTTGTTACCTCATTTGCCCCCGCCAGTAAAACCCCAGGCCTTTACCCCAGGTCAAACCCATATTTATGTCCGCATGACTGTGGTGTGTAAATATCATGAGCTGGTTTCATGTGAGGGAGATATATGTGGATGAGACTGACACGTGTAGAGACAGCCCCATCTAATGGCAGAACTGATCATACAACATCTTCCGGCCAATGAGAGCAAAGTATCAAGTCAGATGACCTTCACGGAGGGATCTCTGCTAGAGGAGGTGAGAGGCATGTGACTTCTCCCTCTCGCTAAATAATAAGACAAAAATCACTCACCCAACAACACACGTCCATTGTAAAAGCACAGAAGCAAAATGTTTATTTTGATCAATTAAGATGAAGGTTTTGATAGTGGGACCATAAAGCAAAATATTAATTAAATGAAACTGCATTTACATTTTGTTTCACTGTGGTCTTTTGTTTTAGTTTCCCACTTGCTTAGTTTCCCTTTTCCGTGTAACTTTGTGTGTAAAGTTCATATCCATTGTTTTTTCATAATAAGATATAATAAATGTATGTTAATACATATACGTTAAATCCTTGCTATATAAGCTGATGTTTAATCGCTGTTTCTGTTTGTGCGTTTTTGTGTGTGCCTACAGACAAAACAAGTCACAGAATAACTGAGTGTGAGGGATATACTCTTGACAGCGAGGATGTCACGGGCACGAATGCGTTGGACAGTGCCATCTTTCAGGTCCCTCAGTTGTGAGTACTGGATGCCTATTTTCCTTCCTCTTTTGTTTTCAACCCTAGTTAGTTTACCCAACAACATTTCAATTTGAACAAAACCAAACCTCAGGCGTGTCATGAAGTCACCCAACATCAGAATGCAAAGATGCAAGAAAGTTGTGAAAAAAATCAGGCTTGTTCCATTCATTTCTTAACTGATACTAAAATACACAAATACGTATAAACTTGTTTTCTTTGCGGTATTCAAGATTTGAAAACATTGCATCTTTCGAGCAGTTTGTCCCATTTAAGTTGTTGCAAGTAAAAAAGTGTATGGGTGAACTGTCCCTTTAAATATGCAAATGCATAATCACTAATCACATTCATCAGAACAGCAGGAAAAAATCTCACATCTTTTTGTTGGAATTTTCATCAGGAAAAACATTCCCAATGGAACAGATAAAACCAGAAGACTTGAATCTCTGAACCTGTCTGACTCTGAGGGTAAGAATCAGTTTTCTGCTGCACTTTTATTCGGTTCACTGGAATCATCTCCACACTGTCAAGTTGAGCCTCGTACTGTAGCGGTGAAACTAAATCACACACCAAACAGTGAGTCATAATACACACAGGGGAGTCGATGGGGTCATGTTCACCCATGAGGCTGAATTAGCACATGTCAGAAAGCTGTTTAGGACACTATGAACCTGTTAGACAGGAAAACAGTAGTCATACCCTTCTGTTCTCCTCTCGACGTGCCGCTGTGTCACTGCTATACGCTGTTGAATAATTCATCACAGTTGAGGGTGTGTGTGGGGGACATGGAAACATGGATTCTAACTGGATCATATACAGTATATGTCGTTTATATCATTTTATTGTTTGCCAATATTTCAAAGAGATCATTTTACAATATATTTAAGTGTATTGCTTTCTTTTTATGTTGTGTAAATATATTTGCCATCAACACAGTTTCATAAAGATTTTTACAAGTCACACTTTGCTTTTAGCTTTTTGTCCACTAGAGGTCACTGTTCTCCACATATTTTATATTTATATAAAAAATATATTTTATTATATATTAGTTTTAGTTTTGTATCGATCTTAAGATTCATTTGCTATACAATAAAGTCTTACTTGTGATTATTAAAGATGAATGAGAGGAAATAACCAAAGAGTTTATTTGCAAAAAACAGATCAAAAATCATGTCTTTTATTTTGTTATTATGTTTTTCTTGTTTTATCGTGTCTGTTAGCTGTATTTTTTTTTTATTATTACATAATCAAAACAACCCAACTCCACTTTGATTTATATTAATTCCATGGAATGCACAATAAAAAACATTATTTTAAAATAATTAATTAATTTTAAGACTCTTATATTCATTTTAACAGTGCATCTGTTTTCCATTTTTTCACATAAATCATGTTTCTAGATGTTTCCTATTAGTATATATCAGTATATGTTAATGCCCTTGACATTCTTACGTGTAGGTAAGATGATGGGAGAGATTAAGGTGGCTTTGAAGAAAGAAATGAAGACTGAAGGAGAGCAGCTGGTTCTTGAGGTTCTGCAGTGTAGAAACATCACCTACAAGTTCAAATCTCCAGATCATCTACCTGGTAATGCATCAAATCTCACCGAACTTCTCATCATAGCATTCTGACAATAAGAAGTAGTGATGTTGTTGAAAAATACGAACACTGATGCACAAAAATGTAAATTGCTATACGAGTTGGACATGTATATTTTTATCCTTGTTCTAGACTTGTATGTAAAACTCTACGTGGTGAATGTCGCAACTCAGAAGAAAATCATAAAGAAGAAGACTCGAGTGTGTCGCCATGACAGAGAGCCGTCCTTCAACGAGACGTTTCGTTTTAATCTCAATCCGGTTGGCCACTCTATCCAGGTGACCTTCACAATATGTTTGCACTTCACATCATTTACGTCATGTGACGTTTCCATCTTTCTCATCCTGTCGCTGTCTTTCGCCTCCTCGTAGCTGTTCCTGGTATCAAATGGAGGAAAGTTCATGAAGAAGACCCTGATCGGTGAAGCCTACATCTGGCTGGACAAAGTCGACATGCGGAAACGAGCGGTCAGCTGGCACAAGCTAGTGGCCACCAACAATCTAACGCAACCGTAGTCAGCCAATCACAACCCATCAACCATCACTGCCCTCCGCGAAATGAAACAAAGGTGGGTTTGTGAATTTGGAATGACTGACAGGTGCATTATGTTGGTAATGATGGTAAACAAGGTACGAGGAAATGGCAAACTCAATATTGTGTCAAAAGGGTGGGACCACCTGTTCACCCACTGAAAAGTGTATTTGAAACGTTTCACCAAACATCCACCAGGACGGTAATCCATTTCATCTTGGATCTTGGAAATCATTTCTGAAGCAACATTTCTGTTTCAATGTATACATACTGTATTTCTGATATCCATAGCCTCTTTAGTACTTGAGAATCTATACGTTTCATTGTCATTTCTATCACATCTCCAAAGTTCTTTATGTATATTTATCACAAAAACAAGATAGAATACATATAGCAGAATCCACAAGATGATTGAATACAATTATTTGATAAATAATGAAACGTATCATATCATATACTATGTTATGCACTGAATTGAGGTTATACTGTAAGAAAAAAAGACAATCCTTAATGTTGAACGCAGTGTTGATCAGCACCAGTTAATGTCTTAAAAGTCGCATTCAAAGAGAACGTTCAGGTTTTTTTGACGGACATCAGCTGGAATCCGACAGAAGGCGACTGGTGAAAACGTTCACCCAACATTGCGAAGGTTTATCATCCTGATGTTCTGACCGTGGCTGTTTGTTGGACAATAAAAGAGGTCGTATTTTGTGTTTGGCACTCGAGCCCTCGAAATTGTCTTCTCTCAAAGGGCGACTACTTTCCGTCCAAAAATTTGATTGTGCTGTTTGTCCATGATTTGTGTTTGTTTTGAGCAGCGTCTTGGAGTAAATGTCACGTCGGTGGTCAAATGTTGTCTTTGTTTTGTGAGTTCTGTGTGGAATCCAAATATGCAATGACGAAAAAATTGAATAACGTACATTTGAGAAACTCACGTAAGCGTTCTGGCTCAAAGTGACTCAAAGGGTGGAAATCCGGATGTAACGTTCGTGGTTAATTTGGTGTCTGTCCTCTGTCACGTGTTTCATGGTGGTGCGCTGTTTCGAAATCTTTTTTTCGAAGTAACCATCTGTTGTAATGTTTGATCTGTTTAGCTATAAAAGATGATTGTCTCATCATTTCAACATGAACACTGCCTCTTTAACCTCCACCGTGTCAGTGTAGAGCTACACAATGTGCCAATGATGAGGCACACGCTTATGTCTGTCTGGTCAGCGTTTCCATATCCGTGGACATCTCACGTATATGGAAACAGCTAATAGAACATACACAAAGGTTTCTTTGTTTAATCTACATCTTGCACGGGTGATGCACAGATGTATCTTAAGAAAAGGTTGCTAAGACAAACTCTTGTGTGCCAACCTGATGTTTTAACCAAATCCACTGGTTCATTTTGGGTAATCTATGCAACATGGATTATGTTCTTTGAATGCATATACCTTAACACATGACATAGAGAATACATGTATATGTTGAAAAAAACAGAGAAATTAATTATTTGAATATTGTATAGTGTTTATTTTTTACTTCCTCTTTTATGGCACAGTACATATTGATCGTATGCACTTTAGGTTATTGTACTCATAGATTTCCAAATATCATCGTAAATTTCAATTGATGCTACATTAAATATTGAAACATTGGGAATCTTCTGGGAAACGTAAAAATAATACGTATATTATATTGTGCCCGACTGTTAAGGGTGTTATTGTGATGGCCAATTAAATCCCATCGAGTTTTTATCCACATCATTATATTTCTAAAAAAGGTCCCTTTAAACAAGCACATGAATCTATTTGACAGCTATCTAATATTCTATTGCAGTTTATTATCATCCCATTATTTTTGGGATGATTTTTGGTTGATTCTGTTACCGTATGCTGTGTGAATGTGATATTTTTTTTGTAAATATATCTGATATTTTCTACGAGAAAAGGTGTGAATATTAATTTGGTCTGATGTTGAGCATGTGATTGTGATCACAAGATCAAACTCTGTCTGTATATATTGTATTTGTCTATCTGTGGAAGAAAGTAATAACTGGATCGGTTTATTCAAGTGTTCGATCAACCCATTCCAATCTGTTCGTCAAAATCAGCAACATCTCTCAGAATGAAAATGTAAAGATTTAAAAAATGCATACAAAAAAGACAACAGAAGTTTTTCTTTCCAATTGAATGGTTGTCAAAGAGTTTCTATGTTCTTACATAGATGTTGCATGTTTTGTTAGATGTCTGTTGATATATTTTGACTCCGGATTTCGTTGAAAAAGAGAGAGAATCTGAACACATCATCTGACGTTGTATGCGGACTGTAAAAATGCTTGTAAAATGAGTCTTGTTTCTCACTTCGTGTAAAAAAGAAGAAAAAATCTAATGTTATGGTTTTGTGGTTGTCCACAGGATGTCATGAGATTATGCAAATTGTGCAGTAGAGAAAAAAAGAATATATGAAAATTAAGAAATAAATGAAATCTTTCTCCCTGCGTATAAATAATAAAGAATAGATTCTATTTCAAATGTGAAACTGTGTGAGGTTTGTTTTTTAAATTGCTCTGCTTGTAATAAAAGAAAGGGGTTGTTGAATAAGAATTCTTGTTATAGATGGGCTACATTAAAGATGTTATCCTCCAATCTTCCACATTTATTGTAAATCTACACAAAAATACTTAATGGAAATATTTTTGAGCAAAACTTAAAGGCAGTATGCATTTCTAAATATTAAATGGTTTACTCTATGTATTTGCAGGACGTGCCCACCAGATGGCGCCAGTATCTAACAGCGGTAAAAACGAATTTAACAACTCAATTTTTTTTTTGTGAGGAGAGAGTCCATTAACTGAATAGCTGAATCAGACTGAATGATTAAATCGTAAATGGAGAAACTGAAACACACATTTTAAGTAAGAAATAAATAAATAGTTAAGGCAGAAAGTGAGTGTGTGACTCATTCACATCTCATTATCTCAGGGACACAGGCTTGGGTTATTTCAACTGTCACACAGAAGAACGTACCACTCTGCTGTCGAACCGGTAGCCTCGTGTTTTTTCAAAGCAAAAAGAGCACAGAAAGAGACAAAACAGACTATGAGAGATGGTGTTGTGAACATACATTCTCTCTGGTGATGTGAGGCAGGGCCAGTTGCCATGGAGACCGCAGATACAGGGAAGGGCCCAGGGGAGTGATATGGAGCTTGGATTGCAGAATATGTTGGCGAGTATGTAATACCCCCCATCCTCATTCTTGTTTTCCATGTGACCAGATAGCCAACATCATATTTTGCAATTGAAAACATCGCCCCCCTTTCATAAACTTGGTTTCTATGTGTATTGTTTTAACGACAAATATTCATCTGAAGTCAGTTAGCTTCCTCATAACTTGTCTCTAGAGACATTTGTTTTCGCTTTATACAATGTCTGAACGTCGTATAGAGTTAGGCCTATTGAAACGGTTCTTCTACAAAAAACAGAAACCATGACAGATGTTCTAATGGATGGACTTAATGGTTATAACGGGAATTGCATTGCTTATAATGGAAACTATATTGGTCTATGTGGGTCACTACTGGTAATGTTTTGGGTTCTATTGGTTTGATTTTTAATCAGGGAATAGAAACCAATAGAACACTAGGGACAAGGCCCAAAACACCACATACAGAGATTTTGTAATGGCTTCAATGGGAAACAGGTGATAGTTCATTACATTATTTGTAATGAAAACCATTAAAAGACTATCTTTTGTTTTTCAGCAGGGAGCGCTATTAAAAAATAACAGTACAGTAGCTTCAATCTCACGTGCAGTCTAGACAGACAGCTAGAGACTCTCTTACAGACATTTAATGAGCTTGGTCATTAGCTTGTACTGAACAGCCCAGTGGCAGGCCACAAGCGCGCACGACACGCATTCAATGGCACATAAAGAGCTTCAGCCACAAATGGCCCTCGAAGGTCCTCAGAAATTGTTGTAATGCACATCGATGTCTAATACACTGTCAGGGTCTCTCGCGTGACCCCACATCTACGCAGCTGTTTGAAAAGAGTTGGGTGTGCACATTAAACTGAACGTAAGCAACGTGCACATGAACTCAGCTTTCCCCGGCATCCTTTAATCATCAGTTTTGGGCGCGCAGAAAAGTGAGGAGGTCACAACAGTGCTCTCTATTTCAGATCTGTGGGGGATTTTAATGAGAAAGTGTGTTTTGATGATGGCACGCCTTTTTTTCATTTGGCCAAGTGCTGGACTAGGGCTTTTATCCTGGTCTCTTATATAGTGCTCTCTAAGTACAGGGTCACGCTGTATCTCTTTTGCATCAGAGGATGCGCTCTTCTTTGGTGGAGGTGCATCATTAATAAAAATAAAACACTCCTCCAGGCTTTAGTGGACCGGCGGTCCATGGATGCGTGCTAATGGACCTGCGCACAGACCGTGCAACAAAAGCACAAGGCCGAACCAAGAGAGAACACCGCGCGTCTCTCTTAGTACAGAGCTCGCGCCCTGTTGCACGCGCCTCGTCCTGACACTCGTCGTTGCCGCGGAGAGCGTGGTTGCTAGGCAACGGGTGAAAGCCGAAATCCCTGGGTAACTCGCCGCCCCGACCTGCCTCGCATCCCCGCTCGCTCGCTTATTAACTCCTATGTCATCTCGAAAGAAAAAGTATTTAATTTACGAACATGCAACGAACAACAAGTGGGGGAAAAAACACGCAGATATGAAACATTTGCACAAGACGTTTTTAGGCAAAACATACATGCCTCCCTATAGCCTAGAAGCTGCTGTTTTAGGAGCTATATGAACGCGTTAGCCTACATGTTAGATATAGGATAGAGATGTGCGTGTTTATGAATTTAGATGCATCATTTAGTGACGTTATAAATGAACGATGGCGTATGACGCACACGCGTCTAAATATCCAAGTTCCGCAAAGCTGTTGATCATTTGCAATATATTTCACAACAAATTTCCCGACTAAATGTATTCGACAACTATAGGCCATGTAAAAAAGTTATTATATGATTTTAATAAATTAAATACAATAAGAAAATTAGCCTATGCAGGGCTACTTGCGCGCAATGAGACGATTAGCGTTTGGAGAATGAGTGGATTTGGGACAGATTTAAAGAACAGCAACAATAATAGGCTACATACAATATATTTTACAAGGCAATTTATTTCCCTCTGCTTAAAACGCTGAAAGTATCTGCTAGGTTTAACTAAAATGATGTTGGGTTACGGCGTGGCACTTTTGCGCGTTCTTAATTTATTTCAGGTGGGTGTTACTTGGTATATCTTGAGGATGCATATGAGAGAGAGAGAGAGAGAGAGCGCGCGATGGGTGCACTGCATGAGGATCCGATGAAAGATAGAAAGAAGGCTATTGCAATGAGAGGGTAAGAGTGAGGGGTGGGGGCACATTGACGCTGATTCGGGGCTATTGATCTCTCCCTCCCATTTACACCGGGTCAGTAGTTTGATGAGCGCGAGCGCAGGATCAGACAGAAGAGCGGCACGCGCTTTGGCCATGTAACATCAAGCGGTGCGTATTGAGATATCCAAGTGGACACTCATCACCGATCCGATCCTTCTCTGTCTCTAACCTGATGACGGCTGTTAATCAGATTAACCAGCAGGACGGCAGAGCGACACATCATACCTCTGGAGAAAAGTAACTGTTCGTGGGGCTGCTGTGGATTTATAAATGATGGTGCGCTCCAGATCAGGAGGTCTGATCATGAATCCGTGCAGAAGGTCCGTTTTGATGCTTTTCATCTTGTCATCTGTTCATATATCGTGCCCATCGCAGTTTCCCAGTCCAATCATGTAAGTACACTAATGTCGTTGTTTGTTTGTGTTTGTGTAAGTGCACAAAGCCAATGTGTTTCAAAGTATTTACATTTTTTTTCAGCACCATGTATACGCGAACGTTTTTGTGAATGAACAATGCAAACTATTGTATTATTAAATTTCACTTATGCAAGATTTATATATTATATTACGTTTTTATGATTCATAATCATAACACCTCAAAATAACCTCGATTGTTAACTCCATTTAAACTTCCAACATGAAATGTATACTTCTTTCTGGAGTCAATTGGAGTCTTAATTGTCTGTATATATTGCCATATTTTAGAGCTTTCATGTATAGGCTACAGATTTGTTTAATGACAATGTATTTTTTACTGTTCATTTTTCACCATGTTAAAACGTTTATTATGGCTAATATATCTTTATAATTATCTGAGGGTCAAGTAAGAGCTTCTACCTCCTGTGGTTTCCATTATCCTTATCATGGTATGTTTTTGATATTTAATAGGACAGTTCAAGCGAAAAATGGTCATCATTTACAGGTGTCTAGATCACAAGTTCTGTATTAACAAGTGAATTCAACAGCAATGCATTGGTTGTGGTCATGTGTATCCACATCAGATGGTTTTATCTTGTGAAAATAGTTACTGTAGAGAATTTGTTTCAGATTATGAATTCACAGTGAATACTGATTTTCATCATTTTAGCCCAATTAAGTCTATCATAGATCCCCAGCTTCTTTACACGAGTACTTTGAGATATTCAAGTTGTTTGTTTGTGTCAGAAGAGATAAATCCCATCTACTTTTAAAAAGATTGAGACCTTTCCCTAATGGTTTTGATATTTTGATTGAAGCATATTGAACAGTGTTATCTCTTATTTTCCATACGGTATATGTATGTGCCATTGCTACAAGCTACATCATACAGTCTCCAGTATTTGTGTTGCATTGTGTTTTATTGCATTATGTGAGGACCTATATGAGGAAACATTGGCGCATGTTAACATCACATTTTCCATAAAATTAAACTAAAGAGGACCCAGGTTGTTAGTCACTAATATGTTTAACACCTCCTTTTGTGTTCTAGGTCATGTGAATGACCATATTTTTAGTTAATTGGAGTAATTTTTTGAACAATTATGAAAAAAGTTAATAATGACTTTTTGGGTGAACCGTCCGTTTAAGATGTCACATGTTGGACTTCTGAAAGCATCATTCTTTTACAACCTGCTCAAACATATTTGTATTTTTTGCTCTCTGTTGGTGAGATGTGTGGCTTTTCTGAGTCGATAAGTGGGCCGGTGGGGGACTATGGGACAGGTGTCTCTGAGTGTCAGAAGGCCACAGTAATCACCTGCGTCATCTCTCTATAGGGATCCTACCTTAGTCCCCTCTCGAAAAAAGCCTGTTTTTGCCATAACTAACACTTGAAAGAAAGCAGAACAGTGTGTCTTATCTACTTTCAATTTTAGCAGCATATTGACCACGCTCATCTAATTGTTTTTTGCGAGCCGTATAGATGGATGGGATGACTAAAGCGGTGTGTTCCATTAGCAGCATCATGCCCATTAAAAATCTCACGAGCAAATGCATTTGAACAACTTGGGGATAAAAAAAAATAGCTGTATGTTTATAAATAGAAATTGAATTGTAATTTGAAAATCTAAACAGCTGAACACACCTGGTTTTTGTTTAAATATATCGCTACCTCTCTCTCTCTCTCTCTCTCTCTCTCTCTCCAGCCTTCCATGAAGAAAATGTTTTTTTGGTTAATATGTGTTTTTTCTTATATACATTCTACTGTTGTTTTATAAACTCCTTTATATTATTGCAAAGTACACAAATGCATCTCCAGCTTTTTCTATGTACTTTAAAGTCATTATTGACTCAAAAACCCACCAGAAGAGGCAATTTACCGAAAGCACTTGTGCCACTTGTAATTCGGAACAACTGTACCCTGTTGTTTACAACCATTACAAATGTATTGATCTACGTCAGTTCCCACCACCCAAGAAGATTCTTCTTCCTACTGAATGCATGTCCTAATGTTAACGTAGAAAAAAACAGGTGGTCCAATAAAAAGGAACAACTTGCATGATTCCCTCTTCTCCATATGGTATTCATGGCACAATAATGGTTTCCACAGACAGTCATTCTGACATTGCAATTACAATAACGTTTTTTGATCACACAAATCATAATTATGATAAACGATGTCAAAATTATGGGGTAGTGATCGAGGGCCTCGCAGGACCATTATCCATCCAGACTCCAGCATTTAGTGTACATTGTAATGAACCTTAGACATGAGTTCTTTTAAAAGAAGCCTGGAGTCGTAGCACTGTTCTCTTGTCAACTGAGCTCTAATCTGCAGCCTGTAAAAGGATTAAGTAGCTTATTATAGAGGAGCGGTGGAAAGCTCTGAATGGAATTTATAAGAATCGTTTATGATAATGCTGTCTGGGAATACATTGAAATGAAAGGTAAATGTACAGTTGGGAATGTTACACTTGAAGCCAGGATTAATGAATTCTAGAGGCATCTTAATGCATTCATAGAGTAATGCACTATTATACAGCTTAAAATCAGATGAATATTCTTGTGATTAATTGTTATAACTCTTTTTTTCATAATATAACTCCAGTTGAATAAATAAAATAAATAAATAAAATCTATATTTTGTGTCCATTGATTTAGTAAGTAGCTGTGCAATAGGTGGGCAAAACGTACAAACCTTTAAAGTGCATTAGACATAAATGCTTCGTTTAAAGTATTACCAAGATTGACTTTCTTCTGTTATACGAGTGTGACTGGAAATGCATGACTTCATGAGAAACTTTGCATCTCCCACACTATTAAAGTGTACTGGGTCCCTGTAAGTGAAAGTAGCCTGACTGGTAATGACTTATTCATACTGAGTTTTAAAGAGTGCGTGAGATTTTACATCGCTGGAGGCATGTACTTGCAAAACAGGATATTTTGACTCGGGAGACTTACAACGAAGAGAGCTGGTATGACCATATCGGTCTACCCCTGCTCATTAGAAACCACCTCGGCCAACAGATTGTCTCATTGCAACCTACATCTGTGTTTTCAGTCCCTGAGGGGAAAACAGGCTGAAGAAAGATTAGAATGTGAACTAGAAGACAACGGAGAAGCCCATATTAAATTCACAACTCTTCTACCCATCCATCATTTTTACTGGCATTTTCAAATTCAGTTCTGCCTCAAATACAATTTAACTAGAATGCTAAATTATTGACACCATACATATTAAAACGTATATAAAGATTTTGCATCTGCTCCTGTTAAATTATGTTCATGTACACAGGATTTGACAGTTAGATTTTGTGATTGCTAAATAGCTCCAGACAGCACAAACTTTACAAACAAACATTCTTATTGGTTATCTTATCCTGAAATGTAGTATATTTGTTGCTAATCTTCGCAAGTATTGATGTATGACCATATTATTTTTGTAATTTATCAGACATGAGAAGTTAAGTGCACTCACTCTGTGTACTTGCGTAACTTCATTCTCGTCTCCTCATTGGTCGAGTCCACTCGCCGTAGTTTCCGCTAACATGATGGAGGAGGAGCTATGTAACGAGCAAATACGTATATTAGAGTATTTACAGTATTTTATTCCAAGTTATAACTTTTCTTTTCAAATAATCATTTTAATGGAACAAATTTAACATTTTGGGATTTTATACAATGTTCTGCATTACTTAATATTAATATAATTTATATAAAATTGTACAATTCTATGCTTTATTGACATACTGTAGTGAAGTGTACTTTGTGGGACAATTTGTATCTGTAAAAAAATATCTTTATTGCTCAAAGGGGATGGCCTTTGTAAACAATTTGAATGCTTTGTAAGTGTCAAATGTTAATGGTAAACTAAATCTCTCTTTATTTTCAGATGAGAATGGCATTTTGGTCAGAAATGTATTGCCCCCTAATTTCATTTTCTGGCACATTTTGAACCTTTTTCCAACAAGTAACACAGCATGTCACACACCTTTGTAAAATACTTAAATTAAAATTGCCGTTCTGTTACTAGATCCGCTTTATTTACAGTATATACTGTAGTTTTTGAAAATATAAAATGTTTTTAATGAAGGAAGTCCTAACAAAAAAGTCCACTTTCAGTGGAATTTTCCTCAAGCCACGTTTAATTTCTAAACGAATATATAAAATGAATATTCATAAATCGGTGTTTAAGAAGGGCCATACCCAACAAACACGTCTGGCAGACGTGCAGATCATGTCTAGATTGCGTCGGTCGGTCCACGACCATACTGTATCTATAGGTCTACACGATGTGCAAATCCAATTCGGTATCTGGATGTCTGACTAAGACCTATCTTGAACGTAGATATGAGGTTCAATATTTATGCATATCTAGGAGAGTTTTTTTTTGGACGTCTGTTGATTAGACACCATCTATTAGTATCTGTTAGAAATGGACAGCTCTTCATGAGTTCAAGTTCACCTCCTGTCATGGTTTCACCTCTCCTTGTCAGGTATTTCTTGGTTTAGAGGTGGAATCATACAGAATCCTTTGTTTTCATGTGGGGAGAGATGTTTTTGACCATGTGGCCTTCCATACTCTCCCCGAGTCGCGTCATCGTTCCTACCCTCCTGTTTCCTAGTTTGTGTTAATTAGCTTCCCCTTAGTGTTTGATCTGTGTCACCTGGTCCCTATTTAATTATCCTGTGTTTGCTTCCCTTAAATAGTCCTCATGTTTCATTGTCTTGTGTCGGTCATTGTCTTTACGTGCATGCTATTGTGTAAGTCTATGTATCCTGCAGCTCCTAGTACCTTGCCGTGTCCTCCAAGTTCCTGTTACCCCCGTGTTAGTAAGTCAGTTTAGTGTTTATACCTAGTGTTTGTTTTATTAGTTTAGTCAGTCCGTGTTCTTGTTTTTGTTTATAGTGCCCTACCTTGTTTTCCCCATTGTGGGTTTTGTTTTGCCTCTTGTCCTGTTTTGTATTTAATAAATTCCTGTTTTACCCCCCTTCACCACCGTGCCTGCCTGCAATTGGGTTCTCCTGCCTTGTCTCTGTGCAGTTCATGACACCTCCATTGCTGTTAATAGACTTTACAAGTCTCCATAAATTTCTCCCCATGGTTTGGATAATTTTAGATCTGTGATCGCAAAAACAATGAAAGGCATGTGACTTCATTCTGGTATTAATTCATCGTTCTCGTACCAAGAGGATATGGTGACTTCAAGGGATATAATGATTGAACAATGTTTTCACCCAAGGGTGCCTACTGCCTATGGTCTTGTACAGTACATTAGCATTAATTATTCATATTAATTGGCTGTTATGTAACTTGGCTGATCAACCATTGGATCTTGTGACTTCGCATAATTTGCCTGTATGAAACAAATCCCCCATTATTATGGACAGTGGTAGGAGCTGTTAGTGTTAGTTCCTTTAAGCATAAACGCTCTCAGATATTTTCTTGATATGTAATGTTTTAATTAGCTGTTGATGTTTTAATTATTGTTTATAACAATTTTAAAACAACTTTTTTGTTGTTATGACTGGATCTATTTGCAAGAATGGGATATTATTTTTGAAACTGTTGTTTCGTACAATTTTTATACCTTGTATATCAAAGGCACCTGCCAGTAAAACACATTAGCATACACGCAGCCTGTTGCATTCAATATAATGTGCTTGACTCACACAGCTGCCCTCATTACTATGATTAGTTATTTCATAAAGAAGTTATTGTTTATGTGAATAATATTTTGTGACCCCTCTAGGTATGAGAACAGATTGCATTTATGTTATTAATATATTTGTGTTTGCAGGATTAAAGAGTGGGTTGATCAACATCAGCAAGAGCTGGTTTCTTTAGCAGACACAGCCAGCGGTGGGAGTAATCTAAGACAGGTCAGAGGTCAATTGACTTTCAAACCAGAACACACATCTTTATGTATTAAAGTTCACCAAAGAAAAAAATTCTGTCATCATTCACTCCCCCTCTTGTCATTTCGAACTTTTATGACATTCTTTCTTCTGCAGAACACAAAAGAAGATAGTTTGAAGAAAGTTGGTAACCGAACAGCTCTGGCCTCCATTCACTTCTGTTGTATGGACACAAAACCAATGCAAGTGAATGGGAGCCAGTTAAAAACATTCTTCAAAATATCTTTCTTTAATGTTCTGCGGAAGAAAGAAAGTCATACTGGTTTGAAATGACTAGTGGGTGAGTAAATGATGACGGAAGTTTTATTTTTGGGTGAATGTTAATGTCTGCATATATTTTATGAAACAAACCATGACTTTGCTAAACCTTTGTGACAGCCTACTTAGTTATCAAAATAATCATTAACGTTAAGCCGTCATCTCAGTACCTTATGAGAGTATCTAATGACTTCTTTTCCCTCCGTTATTGCAGATCTTCGAAAGTAATCAGAATTATTTCACTGTGGAAACAAATAATGCATCACACCTTGTGGAATCGGCAGCAAGGAATATAGAAAACTTCTTGAAAAAGCGAGCCAAAGCGCTACGGGTAAGAACATTCCGCTTTATATGTGAATGCATTGCTAATATAAACAGAAAAATAATAATGGATATTTACTGCAGAAGGGTGTCTGTAATTTTCAAACTTCTGTAAACAACAAGATATTATTTAGCAGAAACAGAGATATGGTTTGTTCATCTGTTCTTTTCTTTTTTACTTCCTTTTTTAATATTCAGAGAGTAAACATCCTTGAGAGCGAGTTGTGTAGCACACTTGTTTCCCTTGTGTTATGTTTGGAAAGGTTTTCAGACATGGTGGTTTACCAACAGAGATATTTTCCTTCATGGTGCGTGGGACTCTTAGTTTAGGCAAAGATATTAATATTAACAAGATGCGCCACTGCCGTTACAATGAATGGCGAGGAATGCAGCGCTCAATATGGCCGCTCTAGCGAAGGAAGTCCCGCCTTCCAGTAAAACGAGCCCATCGTCAATCAATAAAGACTGACGATTATCTGGGGCGGGGCTCTCGTCAGACGCTTGTGTGCAGCCTGTGTGCAGGCGCAGCAGATGAGGCGACCTCGAAAAAAGAATTTTAGCGCAATTTAAGCTTAGCAAACCAAAGTTATGAAACAGTTCATGTCATGATTAATTATTGATCGGAAATATGCTGTTTGATTGTGAAAAATCTGCCTTCCCCCATTCAAGTAGATTGGACTGTGGACTTGCTATGACGTAAATAGCTGCCCAGAGGCGTTGCGAACATGGCCGCTGAGTGGCACGATTTTCTGTAAACGCACTTTGGTTTAGGTTAAGTATAGATAGATGTTGTTTACTTTGCAAACTGTCAAAGTATAGAATTCTTGTTGTCTTTATATACCGATTTGATAAAGCAGATGGCTACAGATGCTCTCTATAAAGCAGATATACATGAGTTGTTGTTTTGAATGTTCTTTTACTTGAAGTCGACCAGATGCCGCACAGACAGCATAATAAAAACGCATCTATTCTCATGTGTGCTCGTACCGACCCGCATCTGATCTGAGCACCAGTGAGTACGGGCGGACTCTTGTTTGTATGTGTGCGAGCGCGCACGGCAGCTGGCGTAGCCTTTGGCAACAAGGCAGCAATAGATGGATGGATGGATGCCAACAGGTTATAATTGTTATCAGCCTTTGAAAGATTCCAGGTGCCCGAGTCTGCTGCAGATGTCCCGGGCTTTCCCCGATTTATCCGTGCCAGTCTACAGACCCGGAGGGCGCTTGGCATCTACGTGTATTTGCGGGGTTTGTCTGGCTGTGCGTACATTTACATGCAGTGGAAGTCTCAGTAGTGGTCAGAGGCTGTCGGGTAATGATTGTATTAGTTTGTGTGAATAATGTTGTTGTCTTTGAGGGAAAGAGAGGGAGAGAGAGATTTGGATTGGTCTTTCTCAGCCCATTAATCAGGTGTTCTTTGGTCTTCTAGTGACAGACAGACAGCCCTTTGGGAGTTTACTTGCTCGTTCACTGTCTCAATTACACACTCGCTCTCATTTTTTCCCTTCGTCTTGTTTCTGCCTGTCCCTCACACACAAACGTTGACTTGAAACTTTTAGGAGCGGTTTCCTGGACAGGGCTTAATCTTAGTCTCAGACTAAAATGCATGTTTGAGTTGTCTTAAAGGGGTTCATCCAAAAAATGAAATTGAAAATGATTTACTTTCCTTCAAGTTGTTTAAAACCTGTATACATTTCTTTGTTCTGTTGAACACCAAAAAAGGTATTTTGAAGAATGTGGAAGATCAAACAGTTCTAGGGCATTATTGAATTACATAGTAGTTTTCTTTTCCTACTACGGTAGTCTGTAGTGCCCCAGAACTGTTTGGTTACAAGCATTCTTACAATTATCTTTGTGTTCAGCAGAACAACAACATTCATACAGGTTTGGAACAACTTGAATGAGAGTTAATGGTGACAGAATTTCCATTTTTTGCGGGAACTGGTCCTTTAACTGAAAACAGCTTGCACTCACATACTGTACCTAAAAATATACCAGTGCTGTTTTAAGATGCCATACAAAAAGACTGGTGTGCATGTTTGTAAAAACTACTTAAATGTCGTAATCTACCAAGAACTAGTCTTCGCTTAACCTAAGCCTTGTCTTTGAAACTGCCCGTAAAGTGTTGTGGCAAATCAGTCTTCTCATTGCAAAAAGAATCTCGCAGACAAAGTTTCCAGATGCCAAAAGGTCAAAACTTTATTGCTTGAGTCCAAAAAGTGAGATGCTCAGAAGTCATCTGACAAATGCACAACATTTGTACAAAACTCGCATGGGTTTACGTCATCTTTCACCAATCAGGTTTTTGTCATGATATCACCCTATTTTATTAACCAATCCTTCTCTCGTCCACCACAATTATGTCATGACTCATTGGTCATCATGACCTGTTTCAGGTAATGTTTTCCCCTTCTTCACTTCATTCTCTCGTCTTTAACTGTGACCAAACTTGTGGCCTTGCTCACTGTGCTGTATCAGCATACAAGATTGTAGTCATAGTAACAGGGCCGCAAACAGCCTAGATTTGGTCATAGTAACGGAGCCGGAAAGTGCCTAGATTTGATGAACACTACAAAACAGGGGTGTGATATTACTTTTCTAAGCAATTGGACTTCGCATTGTTTGCCCAGTTAAATATGTACATTAACCGCTTGCTGTACAGATTACATATTGTAATATTTATATATTGAAGTGCTATTGGTCTTACACATATTTGCATGAATTCTCATTGTTGCATCGGTTGAACCACAGTATCTTGCTGACTTTACCCCTACAGTGAAGATATTGTTGAATTATATGAAAACAAGATGCGTGCAAAGTGTCTGTTGTGGCATTTCATTTACACAGAAACAAATCCTGAAAGCTTACATAAAGTTTTAACACCGCTCATGAGCTCAGTGCAAGCAGTGCTATTTCCTTCCGGAAATGCAAATGGAGATTTCCCAGTTTTTGTCTTCTGATTGATGAAAATTTTAATCGCAGACATGGCTCCGGCTATCCCTTGAGTGAATGAAGGACTGGTTTAGGATTTCTTGTGTTTCCTCTCTCACTCTCGCTCTACTGCACCATTCTGAAAGAAAAACATACACAAGCCCTCAGACTTCTCAGCTCAACCTCTGTGATCTTCTTTGATGATGCTGATGAAACGCTGATAGATTCAAGCTTGGCAATGGAAGCGGGTCGGATGTTTATGTTTCACACGTGGGCCGTGGGTCTCTTCTTGTGTTTTTTTCTCTTTAGTACAGTGCGTTTGTAATAATCACCGGTCCGTTTGAGGTCAACAGCTACTAAATAAAGCATAACCTCGTTAGGCTTGTCAATCTTTTGTCAATTTTAATCCTCTTTTGTTTTTAACATACCATGGTGTGTCATCTAGTGATGCACCAAGTGTTTGGCAACTGAAAACATTCGGCCGAAAATAGCAAAAAAAGCATGATGTGTGATATGATCAAGCAGCACAGAGAGCGAGAGAGAGAGAGAGAGAGAGAGAGAGAGAGAGAGAGTGAGAAAGAGGCTTTATTAAAGAGTAAATATATATTTTTTTTTAAGGTCGTGCCTTGGTTTATGGAGTGTCCAACAAGAAGTTTACGTACATACACTGTGTAAAAACACTTAATTTTCTAAAAATAGGGTTACCTTACTTCTTGACTGACTCTCAGATGATTCGTTCGGCGATTCGTCCGTCTAATCCCCTCCTTTCTGTCAGCCTACTCCGATCTGAATTGTCAGATGGTCTAGTCTGCTGTGATTGATCTACTGCATACAGCATCGCAGTGTTGCAAATAGAACGTAGTAATCACTCTCGCATTATACAGAGTGATGCAAATATGGTGCGGAATTGAAATTGGAACGACAGGCGACTCGTGCGCGTGATTCAGAGTCGAATCCTTCTTTCCCAAGCCAATAACTTCGTTCCCTTTCAGCTTTTCAACTTGGCAGACTGCTTAGATTCACACACAGCAACATTACACACTGCATGAAATGTAATTTTAAGGACATTATAATAGTAACTCTTTATCCAGCAAACTTGTCAGCAGTGTGTGGAGCATTTTAAAGTGTCAGAGAAAGACACAGCACGAAACTTGCAGCACCGGAGTACACTTCTGAATGAAAGCATCTTTAACTGTTGGTAACTTGTGTAATTCAGACTTGTGTGGGCAGTCTGACAGTAACGTTAGCCCCGCCGCTCGAATCCATGGACATCATATAGTGGTCACGTGCACACAGTTCCCTGTACTAAACAACTTGTCAAAGTATGTTCTGTGCATCCCGACCACTAGTGCACCTTCAGAGAGAACACTCAGCTTTTGTGGGCGGCGTTTGGAGGAGAGACGTCAACTGAACTAGAGACCCTTTTCACAATGACGTCACTTAACTTCCGCCTTTTTGCAAAGCAGTGTATCATAACATCCGTCTTACAACAAACAAGAAGAAGAACGTCCGTTTTGCCGTAACGCAGGAATTTAACGACAGTGAAAAAAAAACTGACAAAACACTTATTCAAGTACTTATCCTAGCACCTTCGCTAACGCAAAAAGAAAACAAAACACTTACCTTCATAATCAAACAAGGACTGTTCCACTAAGAATTGAATTCATCTAGCTTTGATCTTGTTGTAAGCAAAAATTTGTCTGCAAGATGTTGTACATCATATAGCTGTTTTTGTGGTAGCTGTGCAAGGGACTTGGTAAAACCCCATTCTGAGGCCCTAGCGGAAGTAACGATACACTGCTTCGCGGCAGAACGGAAGATGTGTGACGCCATGTGAAAAGGGCCTATATAATCATATAGACTACACAGTACATGACAAAATCTAGCACATGGTATTTTAACAGTCAATTATTATGATGTTAAATGTAACAATCAATATTATAAAAATAATGTAAAAATGAAGAGACTTGCTCATAAAATGCACCGTGGGGTAAACAGATTGACTGTAAGCACGTGACAATTAAAACTTTAAGAATCAAATAATTTTTTAATTACTAAAAATGGAAAAACAATGAGTAATTACTTTCACAAGGAAGTGCTACATTTTGTTGTGCGTTACTAGGCCTAGGATTAATAATCATCCCATAGTTACTAAATCAACATAAGCTTACCAGTCGTGCTGGTTTCGTTAAACAAATATCCTTACAACTCGTTGTACAGCATTAGAAGCTTTTATTGTGGCTATATAGTGCATTCAAGACTTTTTATCAACTCACGATCAACTCACTTCGGCTACATTAACTTTCCAATTCAATTTTTCACAATTGTTTGTTTTTAATGTTAAACGGAAAAAAAATGATTCACATTTGATACTCACACTCTTATTGTCATCCATACTTCAGGATACACGTAGATGCAATCGATGCACTCGTCGCTTCAGTTGTCGCTAAAATCTTAGTGTCCTAGAAAATCGTCCACAGAAATGTGGTCCTGAAAGTGCAGCCTCTGGGTTTGCAGACAGGTGCTACTGGAACTGAAATGGTTGTCAGTCAGAATGCTTGCATGGATGTATTTTACCTTTCAATCATTTGACAGTGCAGCATATCATAATCCATCAGTTTTCGTTTATTCATATTTTAGCTTGTTGATGTTGAATGACACTTTTTGTTGCAGGGGTTCAGAGTACACGACAATCTTTCAGCAGTCAGTTATAGGCATAAGATAGGCTATTCAAGAAGGGATAAGTAGAAGAAATGCGAAAAGCCATGTTCGGTTTTCGGCTTCGGCCAAGTGTTTCAGTTTCTTTTGGCTTCGGCAAAGAATTTTCATCTCGGTGCATCCCTAGTTTCATCGATCATGGCCCGTGGATATGTACACGGTACACACAGGTTTATCTTGACAGGGATAAAACGGTTTTGTTAGTTGATGTTCAACTATAAATATCACTACAGCGTACCTTCATGTGCATGCACGTAAATGTATCGATCCATTGGCCTGTTGTCTGAGACAAGTCTGGTCTTGGACCCGCGTTTGATCCTGTCTGGCTCGGTATGCATTATTAAACAGCCCTCCCCTCCCCTCGATCTGCACTGTAGCTGAGATAACCAGCTTCCAACCTGCCACGTTCATCCCGGGGCGTGTCGGTGCCCAGCAGGTCGCACTCTGAAGTTGGCGTATCAAGCTACAGGGCCGATGTCGCCCGCTGGGCTCCGGAAGAGTCCTCTCCGCCTTGTGTGTCTTCCATAAATCCCATGACTCCAAATTATTTCCAATGCATCACCATGACCAGACCTCATGTTGTATGTTGCTGTTTGTTGCGCACGCCCACAGCTCAACTTTCCCAGCTAGTAAATTCTTAACTGCCTAATTAAAACATTTCTTCCATCTGTGGGATGAGTTTATTTTTTGAACAATTATCTTCTCTAGACTGCACATGTTTGCCAGTTTGGTCTGACGGTGTTGCTGGTGAGATGTTTACCGCCTAATTAATGGACATTTCTTGGGTCTGCGGGGAGGATGTACAGATTTTCACAATCTATCTGAGGTCTATCTGTGTGTCTGAGGAGAGCGTGTTATAGGGATGGGCTATATTATATCCTTTGCGATATACCGGTAGAAATTCTCACCACGATAGGTATTGGTCTCCCCGCGATTTAAACGATAAATCCTAGTTATTGACGTATTTCTATGTGAGACCCATTCACAGCTTGTGTGGAGCGAAAACGTGTATAGCGGAGGGCGGACGTGAAGCTGAGAAAGAGTTTGCACTTAAAGAGTATCGTTATCGCAACAAATACCAGAAATACCAGAGTTTTAGGGCCATATCTCCCATCCCTAGCGTGTTGACATCATACAGCCAGAATGGATGCATGTGCGTCCGAAATGTGCAGAATAAAAATTGCTTGGTAACGGCATTTCAGCAATTGTGCATTTTGTCAGGCTGAGGAAATTGTCATTTTAAAGTAATTGTTATCTTCAGAGAAATCACAGTGAATAATTCACCTCTTTCATGTTTTTATAAATAATAAATGCGAAGCGTTTGTTTGAGAATAGCTAGATCATTGTTACTCGCTGACGCTGTGTACAGGGAGAGATTGTGTCGTGTGTGTGAGAGAGGGAGACATTGATAGCTTCATAAGGTAATTTCATCTGATAAAGTCATCCGGTGTTTTTCTTTCAAATGTTTAATGAACGGTCTGGATTTTAATTCTCTCTGGATCCATGAATGACACTGTGTGTATAAAAAAATAAATGTTGCAAAAATAAATGTTTTGTGTTTATATAGTATATGTGTGTGTGTGCCGTGTTTATTTATATGTATATAAATGCACTCTCACGTGAATATATAACAAATGTTTACATAAATGTATGAAGAGTTCAGATGCTAAACCCTCTAAATCCGTCAAATGACTTTTTGTTTAAATGCCTGCCTAAAACGCCTCGTGTAACCACACCCACACAAATCTATGTCAGTTCGTGGTCTGACCGAGACCGACCGAATCTATACGCAAGTAAGTTGTGTGTACTTGTAAATCTCATTGTATTGTCGTTAGGGATGGGTATCGGGAACCGGTACTTTTTTGGACCGGTACATAATTGGGTCAACACCAGAGTATCGAAAAGCTTCATAACAAACGATACTGTTATCGATACTTGCGTTGTTTTATCTCTGTGTATTCGGGTGTTAAATGGCGAATTAGAGGCTGCTGCTGCCTGTCATTTTCCATCCCTGAATATTTTCCGAATGGCTGAAGTTGTCTCGCGTATGTGTGATATCGAGGGCCGTATGATTTCCACGATGTATTTGTAATCTGTTTGTTTTGCATGTTTATGAGTGAAAGAGTGACATGGTTGCGCTTGTAGAGCTTTCAGCGTTCGTGTTTCACAACGAGGAAGCTTCCGTCAAACACCCCTTTGGGGCAACCCGTCAAAATAAAAGTCCTTTATTTGAGAAGTTTTAACATTGTTTTTACTTCAGTAAATTGAAGTAAATGTGCTAGTAAAATTATAAAAATAGTACATAGCATAGTATATTACAAAAAATTACAAAAGCTGAGTGTTTCGTTGCGAAAAGAAAGCCTCTTTTTTTGCCCTTCCACAAGATGAGACAACTAAAAGTTACATTTTATTTACAATACTGTTCCAGAACAGTACAATCCGAATATTCAAGTCCGTGCAGCTAATTTAACAGATGATTGCTTCATGAACCTGGGAGAGATCAAGGCCGGCAGCGCACGAAAGCTTTTGTTAATAAGTGAGACAATTCCAACCCAAGTTCAATGCGCTTCTCCATTTTACTCTAAAAGGGGGGGGGGCAGCTTTCAGTCTCACAATCCTGACGAACATCCTTTTATTGTAATCCGGCGAACTTTATGTAAATACCAAGTACAAATATTTGTCTTCTCCACTGTCACTTTCACAGCTCTAGGTAGAGATGAATGGCTTCCAGTGGGGCTGCGGATATGTTTAAGCGCCCTGAGCATAAACGTGGAAGTGATTAAACGCGGAAGTGACCGTGCATTAGTCGTGACTAATCGTTCTGCAGCCCTATATATAAACACAACATTTATTTTTAACAGATTAGTGCATATATATACTGTGTGTATATAGACAAGTGCATATGATGGCAAAAATACATTGGATGTATTTATATTGTGAACATGTTTCTGCAACATGTGAGATCAGGTGCAGCGTTGTGGGTTTGTTGTCTTGGAACATTAGTGTCTTTTTTGTTAATTTCCCAAGGTTTGATGGTGTTTGCTTGTTGCATTTGTATGCCAGCAAAGAAATCTTACAAATAGGGTCTTTGTCCTCGGCTGTTGTGTTTGTTGTTATGATGTCTGGGTGTGTTATTTCAGGTTGATAATGGGCGCTGGGGTTTGTGTCTTGTTCGTCAAACTGAATTATTAATGTTTTGCACGTTGCATCTGTGTGTGTGTGTGTCTGACTGTTTTTTAAGAGTTGACTGTTTCTAAGAGTAATGTAAAAGGTAATTAACAGCTGAATAATTGATATTAAATCACCTTTGTGTGTGTGTGTGTGTGTGTGTGTGTGAGAGAGAGAGAGAGAGAGAGAGAGAGAGAGAGAGAGAGAAACATGCACACTGAATGAAAGAGTAATCAGTCATGTAAGGTTGGCTTGGGGGAAAGCTGTTGTCTCTGTACATTTCTTTTGTTTTTCTTCACATTGTTTGTTTGACACTTGAAACGTTTTCTCCTTCCCTTGCGCATGTGTCCCTGACAGCCTGTTTCCTGCATTGTCAGATCATTAAGCAGAGCTGAAGTGTGACCCTTCAGTCTCCGATTGGAATTCCTCACCTCTGGGCGAAATATGTCCTTAGGTAAAGACAAATGTCACAAGAGGAAGCCACAAGACCGTTGTTTTTTCAAAGGTTACTCTTTTAAAGCTCAGTAAACAACTTAATCTGCTTCTGAAACAACTTACATTTTTGGCTAATGTCACAGGCTGTATGGGCAGGCAAAATGTTACCCAAAAGCCATTCTGGACGTCCAGTCATAATTAATGTATTAAATTGTTCTTATTTGTAACTCTTTCCTATTGAAATGGGTAACCAGATCCAGCTCAACACGCTGCAGATGCCTCCGTTCTCTCCAACATATATCTGGACATTTTCACACATATCTGTCAGACTGTGATGTCGGCTTTGTTATATAACGTCTATCAGCCAGCACTTGTCATGAGCTCTATATTCAGCGGTGTTATATAAAGAAGTCGTATCGTGTCTCAGTTTATTGGCGTGTCATTGCACTGCATGTGTGCAGGACATCAGCTTGCATCCACGTGTGTGTGTTTTTGCGCGTGTGTCTCGTAATGAGTGCGGTTGATTATAGAATCTGTGTGTCTGGAGCAGATGTTGCCTTTCGTTCTCCTGTGAATATTCTTCACATCAAACGCAGCGGCCCAGAGCAACTTTCACTCGCTTTACACACAAGGTAGTAGCTGCACGACTCCACCACAATTAAAATAAAAAAAACGTCTGACCCAGTATTATACACACGATACGCACAACGTCAATTTTTTTAAACGTTTAGGCAGACGAATCATTGTTAAGAAACCTCAAAGATTTGGATTGTTCTCTGATTCACCTCATGCGTGTCTGTGAGACCTGCAAGTGTTGTAAGACTTCTTGTGCAGGCAGATGGGCTTGTTCTTAAATGATTACAGTTTGATGTCTGTGCATGAGGCCAGCAGTTTCATATCAAAGCACGCTGTGTACAGAGGGTTTTTAATAAGCTCAGACGGCTCGGTGTGGCATCTGCGTTACATTCTTGGTTATTTTCACGTTCCCTGACAGAGTTGTTAATTCACAGCTCAGATTCTCATTAACTGACATGTTATCAGCCTTAGAACGCTTGGTTGTTGTGTTTATATAGGGATTGACGCGTATGTGGAGGATTTCATGCGGCTGCCCATCGGGTAATGTTTTTTTTTCTGTGCCAAGGCATCAAACAGAGAATAAATAGTTTCTGCAAAAAAATTTAATGGTGCTTAACCATGCAAACGTCACCGCCACAATGCAAGAAATTGGGGGGTAGCTAGGGTGTTGCTATGCAGTTGTTTTAGTTTGATATTTGTGTTTTAGTTTGTTGTATATGAGTGATTCAGGGTGGTTCCTTACCAGCCCAAGTAAAAGAAAGACACGTCCACCTCCTGATGTGTTTTTTATGTAGGCCTTGTGTATAAATACACAACCATGCATGTGTGGGTAGTTGACAAAATAAACTGTACCCTGTGTTCCGCAATTGGTGTGACAGCAAAAATGTTGATTTTATATTATTTTACATTATAAAATTTGTATTTATAATGTAGATTAGCATTATGTACATGTAAACATACACACCACACCCTTATATTATATGTGTGCACAGACTTTTATTTTGGAATCGATTAATCGCAATTAATTGTAAATAAAAAATGTTCATACATCAGCAGATTGAAAATCACTTAATTGAATGTGTAGCATTATATCGGGGTCACTTACTGAGTATTTGTATCATCTGTAATTATAGCATTGTGTCCGAGTGTGTGTCTTGGCGTGAGTGCAGATGAGTCATGTGTTAGTGTGACATTTTGCAATCATGAGATAAATGAGTACACGCTCACGTCACAGAGTAATAACCCATCGGTGGTGGTCTTTATTGTCCCCACCAGTGTGTTCTGGCCTTTGTGAAAGGCCACTGGAATGAGGGAATCTATCCCCAGAGCTGCGTTAGGCCACAGACAGACCCATAAATCCTTCCCTCTAATACCTCCACTTTCGCTTCTATTGGCCAATGCGCCAAATTGGATGCTTTGCATTCTCAGCCTGCTTCATTTTAGACGCGTCTAGGATCTGAACCAAAGCTGTCTCTTCCTCTCGTTCCCTCTCTCTCTGACTTCTCAGGTCCTTTTATGGATGAATTGTTTTTCTTCTCATTGTGGCTTTTTGGATGGAAGATGGTTTAGAATGCACAAAAATTGTAACAAATGGGACAGTTGTTCATATACCAGTGAGATAATAGAGCTGTGAAATAAACCCGGATACCATATTTGGGCTTTTGTTTGCAGACTCATATCTTGGCAAGACTGAGCACAGTTTGTGACATTATTAAGAGCTCTTCTGGAACTCTGGAAGATATCCATGTGAGATCAGTAGAGGATGACTTTTTATTCTCTCCCTTTAAGCTTATTGCTTGGAGAAACAGTTATCTCATTTGTGGCTTTGTTTTCCGCAAGTTTTGCCAAGCTGCTTTCATACACATATCATTTTTGGCTTTAAAGGTTTGCTGGATGTGTGGAAGGAAATATGTAGTACAAATAATGATGCAAGTAAATAGTATTTGTGCATACACTATTTATGTCTCAATCTAATAAATTGTATTTATTGTTCTTTTAAAACACAACAGGTTTTGCTTTTCTCTGCAGTAACAATGTAATATTTGGATGGATACATTATAATTTATACATATTTTATACATCTAAAAGTCAAGTCAAGGCTTTTATTCTAATGAAATTCTTGAACCTAGGAGTAATTTGGCGGTTTTCATTACTGTAAGAGTTTTACACGGTTTAGGTTGATTTAAGTTAATGTCTGTGGGAATAAATTGGTCGGTGGTGTCACAGGATGCAGGCCGTTGTAAATGGACCATTGATTTTCGGGCGAGCTGCACTCGGGGGATGTATTTGTCTCTGGGCTTCAGCCTATCGGCTTCTTCCCTAGCGAGGGGCTGTCAATAACGGCATGTGTGTGAAGGTAGCCAGAGGCCCGCTGGTGAGGGCGGCGAGATCGTGATGGATGCGACGTCTCTGTATGAACGAATCTCCATCCATATGCATCAAATACATTTTTGATTATGCAGCTTGCCACTAAGAGCGTGGGAAATGAACTGTACTGCTCCTGGGCAAGGTTTTCTAAAAACCGAGCGTGGGTCATGTGATCGTAAATCTGGTTTTGGTAAAAATTATTACTTTCATGTCGTTCAAAACCTCTATGCTGTTTTTGGAACAGAAAAGACTTTACACAGTCTTTTTTTATCTTGTTCATTGCACATAGCTAGTTTTGCTCATGAGATATATAAATATTTATCTTAACAATTCTTAAAGGGTAAGTTCATCCCAAAATCTAATTTGTGATATTTTTTACTCACTTACATGACGTTAAACATGTTTTGAGACCTCCCGGTGTCTTCGGAGCACAAATAAAGATTTTTAGGCGACATCCGAGAGATTTCCAGGCCTCCTTATAGACATGGTTATAGTTGTTATCAAGCTCCAGAAAAGTACTATAGACATCGTTAAATTGGTCGAAGTGCTCTCGTGACACGCACCATAGACTGACATGACAGAGGAGACTATATCGATTAAAGTTGTTATTTTGGTTTGTTTATCACACATATAAAGCATTGTCGTCGCTCCAAAAAAAATCAGTTGAGCCACTATGAGCGGATGGACCAATTGAAAGATGTCTTTGTACTTTTCTGGACCTTGACAACAACTATTACCCTTATGTCTATGAGGAGGCCTGGAAATCTCTCGGATGTCGCCTAAATATCTTTATTTGTGCTCTGAAGACGCCGGGAGGTCAGTCATGTGGGTGAGTAAAAAATCACACAAATTAGATTTTGGGATGAATTTACCCTTAAAGTCTGGTAGACCACTTTTAAGATGCTTTTCAGATGTGTTTGAACAATTAGTTTAATGTCCTCTCCAAACATGCATGAGGTTGTCTGGCAGTAATGCACATGAAGAGCGAATCAACTGAGAATTGAAAAGGTTCAGTCAAATTGCGCTGAGCTTTTACGACCCAAATTGCACTTTGCAGTGGCCATGTTATTTATTGGTCAAGAGGTTATTTCCAATCAAGCATCACACTGAACCATCTACCCATTACGCTGGCTGCTGCATTTAACCATTATGCCCCTTAAATAATGGGAGCAGATGTAATGTCTTGCAGGTAATTGGATCGTTCCTCGCACCTCCTCTGGGGAAAAGACAAGCCGTGTTGAGATCCTTTTTCGAATGCCACATTGTTGTCTGCATAAATATCTCTGGGGAAAATCCATGGTATTAAATATACAACCTCTCCACAGTGTTCCATCAGCGTAATCGCCCGACATCTCTGGATTGCCAGGTTATTTGAATATTTCATTTGAATTTTTTTAAGAATCTCTTGTTGACTGTGGAGGATAATCCTGTTGTAATACTTCCTCCTGCGCAGCTTCTGTCGAATCTGGTGTTAATCCGGCATTCCAAAGATGCATCATAGTTTTCAAAAGCCGTTTTATCAAATTAACACAATAGGATTAACATCTTTGCGATGCATTGGCATCCAAGGAATATACTGCATAAAATATATTATATAAAGCGTGAAGGCATTTGGTTTTGGGTGTTTGCCAGTGTGTTGTGGTCAAGGCATTGATAATAATAATAACAATAATAATTAATTTAAAAGAAATAACTACGATCATAAATATTATATGTTTGTATTAATATTTAGATTATTTAGATGATTATTTTTTATATTTCACAATAATAATAAAAATAACAATAATCTAATAATAATAATAAATACAATACATTAATAACAATAACACCTTGTATTATTATTATTATTATTATTATGATTACTATTATTTTTATTATGAGAATGTTATTATTATTATGTAAAAATAATATACATAATAATAAAAATATATAATACTAATAATTGTTATTGATTGAATTATTATTATTATTATTATTTAGATTATTTTTACATTAATGGAAATGCCTTGACCACAACAAAGCTGCAACCACCCACAAAGCATTATTGTATCTTAACACAGCTAACTGCTTGTAAATTTTTAATTACACATGAACCAAAATGTAATTTTTGTTTTCCACTAGCCCACAGGGTGAAATTTATTTAAAAAAAATCATTATGGCAAAGAAGTATATATGAAGCATCTTCATAGCTTTGGCTGGGTTCCATAGTAGAACGGGGAGTTGACGTTGTAGTCCATCACTACCGGGCAGAGGACATCTTCATCTGTGAATAGACACGCACATCAGATCTTGAATCATTTATGAAGCTCGCCACTGCCCAGGAGAGCCCAACCAAACAGGATTTATGACCGACTCTCACACCTCAATGACGACGCTTAGCCAATGTCTCCCATTAGAAAGCAATATACCTCTGGCCTTGTTAAGTTTATAGCTTGTGTCACTTCACTGTCTGTCTGAACGTTAGTCCCGGAATAATGGAGCAACTGCATCCGGAGGTCACCCGTGTGGATTCAGGGGATGTGATTGTAGATTCTAATAAGATCTGAGGTTTGTTTATGGTGGTTGGGATATGCCCAGAATAAATGAGCTTGTGCGCAGAAGGTAGCTTTGCATTCTGGGAGCAAATGAGAGGCTTAATGCGAAATTCAAAAGGAGATGAATGCGCCCGTGTGAGCTCAGAGTTTATTTGTGCTTCTGTCATCTGTTTTCATGGCTGGAATAATCCAGGATTGATGGGTGTGATATTATAGCCGCCGTGTGTCGCCTGTCTCTTGACGCTCGTTCAGAAGATGCGTGTCTCACCTCTGCTTCATGCTGTAGTTTTTAGTTCGGTCAAAATCCCTTTATTCCAAACAGACAGACCTGAGGCGCTCATCTTTGGTCTAGCAGAGAAAATATAAGCTTTGGGTCATCACAGGGGGATTCGGTGTAGGTTTGAAAGATGTCTTTGAGTTGTTCGTTCCCTGTTACGGTGTTTGGAAGGGAGTCTGAAACTGAATTCACTCATTATTTTTCCTGTAATTCAGACTCAATTTAAATCCTTCATTCAGTGATGCACAGAGCTGATTAGTAGATCTTTTTTGCAGTTTCATTTGTGCTTTTTACACCTTGCTTGGGAATGGTTAGGCATCTCTATTTCATCATGTTTTTGTCAGGGTTTCTCAAACAATTGTTATAATGTGTGATGCTGAGTATTTTTAAAATCTTGTTAAAAAGCTATGAAAGATTAACTTAACTTTTATTTTTACTTTTTTGGAAGTTCTGGTCTTGCTAACACACAATGTTAGTCTGCAGTCATTTCTAATCTGCCGACTGTCAGTCTGCTGTCGTGACAGAGATGTGCATCCCTGTCACTTCTCATTTCGCTGATATCTTAAATATAAATGTTTTCAGAGACAAACTCAATTCTTTAAAATGCTTTCAGTGATGTTCATGACAGCAGTAATGTGAATGGTGATACTTAAAAAAAAAAACTTTATTGTTAAAAGTCTGAGGAAGTAAAGGGCTGCAAAATCTTTAAAAACTAGGAGACACAATTAAAAGTTTAAGTTGTGGTAAATTATGATGGTGGGTAAGGATCATAAGGGCAAGTTTGGTATATTTGGGTTACGACTTTTATAGTTATTTCATCTGCAGCTTCTGCCCTGCTAGCACTGACATTTTATTCAGGTAATGCAATTTACTTTTCAATGTGACCTTTTTTTAATAGACTTAGCCTAGCAGGATAGTATGGATGTGCAGTGTTTGATATGCGGTGTATTCGGGGGATAAACAGAATATTAAAGGGCATTCGCCTATCTATGATTAAATGATTTTACTTCTCTCTCTCTCACAGAGCAGGTTGAACAGTGATGGCTATATGAGCGAGTATCTGGACTTCAGGGGTATCTGTGTTGGTTCCCACATCTGAAAGTCATGTGATTGTTTATTTTGGGCGATAAGTTGTTTGCACATGCCGTCACAGCACTGCGGGAAGTGCCGATGGAGGGCAGCAAGTGATTTTCTACATTCACTATAACAAACTCAAAATTCCTGTTTTGCGTTGATTTTGATTGTTCAAATCGATGAAAGGTGTTTTTAGTGTGTAACAAAAGTTTATGTTCATGAAGGGCGTACATGCACGTAGTGACTGAGAGACGGAGATAAAAGTGGCTTGTTAACCTGCGGTTGGGATGAGCCGAGCCGGATGTCTTTCTAAAACGCTTAACGAGGTTTAATGAACCTAAACAGCGACCAGGTGAGCTCAAATATTTGTCAAACCTTGTCATGAACACAAGCTACTGTTAAAAGAACAAGCACCTTTTCCGGGGATAAGAACAGTCTCACCTTAAGCTTGTTCTTCATGGAAGTTCATTTTAAAGAAACCACGTAACATGGCTCGAGGCAGCGACAAACTAAGAACATACAACTTTTCTGTTATCATGTTTATGTTTGATGTCAGTGATAAACAAATGTATTTATTTTGGTTTTCCGTGGTTGTTGTTTTGGTACTTTAGGCTGTTTCCTTATAATGTAGTTCTATGGGGACTTTATCCATTCTTTTAATGAAAGCTAGTGTACATTACAAGTAAGGTTTAACAGAAATTTGGGCTTCAAACATAGATACTTTGAGTTTGTGATAGTGAATTCCTATGAAGAAAAGCACTTGCTGCCCTCCAGCCGCACCTTGTGCGTCATAAAAACCACGTGATTGTATCACGTGATGCTGGGCTGGCAAAAGGTGTTGGTGCCACGAAATCACATGGAGCTCACATGAATCCATCTTCTTTTCTATCTGTCTCTGCTTTTTCCTCTGTCATTCTCTCTTAGACTGCCTGGATTAAATTGGAGTGAAGGTATTGATAGACCTCCTGTGAGTTTATTGACTTACTCCACTGTGGCATCTGTAATCTGCCGAAGGAATCAGTGGGGATGAACAAGAAAGCGTGGCTGTGGTTTATTGCTTGTGGACATCAGTCCTGAAATCACCTCCAGACTCAAGATGGTCTTGATTTACCAAACGGATCAGTACCTGTGACACGGCCTGTGTGCCACTAAAGCTGTTACTGTAAAAATACGGTTTATAGCGCAGGCTTGATTTATAGCTGCTAGACGTGTGTTCTTAAGTGCTAGAAAGTTTATTAAAAATTAAAGACACTACAGGCGAAATAGTGCAAAAATTAAGTCATTTTCTTGACGCCTGCATTCTTTCTTTCTTTCTTTCTTTTTGTTTTTTCTTACATCTTCTTTCCTACATCTATCTTACTTCCTTCCTTTCTTCTTTCCATCCTTCCATCCTTGCCTTTTCGCCATCCTTCATTCTCTCCTTCCCTATTTTTTTTTCATTCTCTCCTTGCCTTCCTAGCTTTCTTTGCTTCCTTATTTAATTATTTCTCTCCCCTCCCCCTATGTAAAGCATAAATACGACCGTGATTGTTAGCAGTAGCAGTAATGGGCATCTTCTGTGGCTTTTAACTCATTATATTTTCTCGATGACATCGCAGGATGATGTCTTATCAATGACTGGCTGTTTGTGTTCTCTCAGAAATTAAAGTTCACACCGGTTCAGCCCTCCACCTTCGCCTGCCTTTATTTTCAATGAAAAACATCTGAATGAATGCAACCCTCACCTCCGTCTTCCATTATCTCTATCGTACATAATTGATTATTCTCTATAATGAGCGATAGAAATACTTCAGCCGTGGTTTCCAGTATGAACCCCCGTGAACTTCCGCTTTTGTGGGCCTCTAATGACCTTCGGCCACTAATGAGTCCGTCCTGGAAGCGGTTGTTATGGCAGCGGTGTGGTTTTGTTGCCACGTGGATGAATCTTTGCGATGCCACATTCTCGCCGTGTTATAATTACAGCGAGCGAAACAGTATTGTACATTTTTCTGATTTTGATGTCATATTTTGTAAGTAAGGTTAGTCTGAATGGGCTCGGGCTAACAAGATCTCTAAGCTCCGAGTGCATGTGTAAATGTGATCGTGGCTGAGTGTGAAACTGTGTATTTTTAGTCGTTCCCAGACTGTGAAGAGGAGGTGCATAAGACTGCTGGATCTCATCCCAGACTTACTGCTCTTGAGTGTCGAATTGTATGTTTGTGTGTGGCCACTCTGTATGAGCAGAGTCCACAGCGTCTGGGTAGGAAGGTAGACTACGTGCATTTTTTACGAAGGCAGCTGTCACTGTTGTTAAAAAAATTGTTAGAAAACCACATAGCCTGCTGTGTCTGTGCATCCTGGAGCTGGTTGCATCCGAAATACGATCGGTACGAGTGCTAGCGCCCACGCCCACCTTACAGGCCCTCATTTGCCTGTCTTATATAATTACACTGGATTTGGGAGTTTTGGATGAGCGCAATTATGCAGACAAATTTAAGGTCTAGATTTTCCGGGGTGCTTGAACTTCAGGTTGAACAGTGAGGGCTTTATGAGCAAGTTGCGGGACATCAGGGGTGTCTGGCAATACGTGTTTGCTGTAGCACTGGCTAAACTTTACCTTTACTTCAAACCAACAGACATTTGAAGCGGATGTAGATTATATATCATTGGATCTCACTTTTTAGGGAGAAATTGTTTAATGTTTGTTAACATTGTTTGTTCATAACCCTCCAATGTACACCTGCACCAGAAAACATCTAGCTTGGAAATCTCAATGTTTGCGATGCCAACGTCCAAGCAATTGGACACAACTCCAGTCAGTAAAAATTATCAATGTAGGTGTGTATAAGATGTATAAATGGGAACCTTTGTGCCAACTTTTGTGTATTTTACACAGGATTGGGAGTGATAATTCTTCTTGAGTTATTTTTGATTGGTGATCTGTGGTGATATGTAGCGGGAATCATGCCAGAACCCATCCTCTTGTGTCACAGACTCCCAAAAATCTGCCGTATTTTCTAAAATACCGTGTCAAAGGCTCGCCGTGAATCTTTCCTTGTTCTGGAAATGTCACAGTGTGTTACGGTGCGGTCTCCTGCAGGGAAGGCTCTGAGGTTCTGCGTGCCTGCGTGGGTTGAGATGCTGAGATCTCTGGGTGACAGAACCGACTCTCGAGACCTGAGCGTTCTGTTTTGTTTTTGTTCTGTCCTTTCTATAACGGAGCACACTATCCTGTCAGACCTTTGGCCCGCAAGTTTGAAAATCATCACTTTGGGCCACAACAAAGCTGTATTGTTTCTATCGGATGAGAATTTGGAGATGATATATACAGACCTTGTCATTTGACCAAAGTTTGTCACCGTCTGTTTCTTTTCTTAGCATTGAATCTTTATTTAGTAATGCTCATTTTATTCCTCTAGAACAGACTTGTTATTTGTTATTGATTTGTGGAAAAAAATATAGAAGCAAATGATAATGTTAGGGCAGCTAGTGCCGTGTTAGATGATGGCAGTGTCTTTTGTTGTTACTTTTTATTTATTGACTCATGATCAAAGCTACTTTGGCGATACTTTGATGATATGCCAGACTAATTAAAATGGTTATTTGTTGTTGTTTGTAGACTTTGGCAGCTGCAGCAGAGGATTTCCAAAGGGAGCATCAATGGAAAGATGAGTTCCAAGTAAGTAGATCTTTAAGATTTTTAAATTCAGGTGAACTGAACATTTACAAAGTGCTGCACCACAAAGAACTGCACTTTTGTTTTGATTCATTGTTTTGAAACTTTTCAAGTGAAGCCTTTTTTTCCCTTTCCTCTTTTCACAATGTATATTGTTTTCAAAGCGGCTTCAGAGAAAAGTATATCAACCAAAGACAACTGTTGAAATAAAAAGTCTTTGATGATGTGTAACTATGAAATATCGTACAACCCTTTGGTTTAAAGCCCTTGAATTTATTTGGAAGAACTTTTTGCATTTATAACTTTTATTTGAATTATTTTGAGCAAAGAATGAGAGAAATGCAATAAAATATTGCTTTATGGCTTCTCGAACAGAACACCGTGTTCAGACTTTTTTAATTCTGCTTTTAAAATTTGAAATCTGATTTTTAAATCTGTTTTCATACGTGTCTTGCAAATACGTTTACTTACGGCAGCCGAGGAAACCTTAGATGACTCGCTTGATATTTTATCCTTGTGATGGTTATGCAGATTTTAATTAGATCATTGCAAATAAAGACGCCAGCAGCAGACGAGATTGCTGAAATTGATAACACCTCAGTTTAATATCACCGCTGAACGCTCCGGTGCATTCGAGGCCTTCATTATGACACCACATTCAGCTAAATGAAATCAAGATTCATTAACTTAAGTCCAAACAAACAAAAGAAAATGAATAAATTGATAAATGAATAAATATTCGTATTGTATCGAGGCCTCTCTTGACCCCAGAGTTTGTGTGTGTGTCTCAGCTTAATAGAGCTAATTTCACTCCCCACGCTGCCCGCGCGCGTTTGTCTGAAGATTTGATTTCACTGAATAGACATTCTGCATCTCCCGTGGACTCATTTTCACTATAGACACACACACCATATGCTCTGAATGTCTGAAAAATACCTGACCCCGACAACGAAAATGTGCCGCGTAACGTAAGCAGGTTATCTCTGCCGCGGCTTTCTGTATAAAGCTGAACTGCCCCAGTTTTCTTTAGGCCCCCATAATGCATTGCGAAGTTGCCGGTTGCTTTGCACTACAAAGCAAATTCCCAGCGATGAGTGAATAATGTGCTTGCAGTGGTTGTAAACATAGTGTATTTTTTATATGCATATTTCTGAGCATGGTTCTTAACCCATAGTTAGGTCTACTGTACAAGCCAATTTTATAAACCCTGGCTGAATTGCTATGTACATAATGTTTCTGTTCATTATCTGATATTTTAATTTTTTCGTCTCTTTGCAGGACGTTGATATAGTTTACTTTAATGCCAAGGATAATGTGAGTACACGATTCAACAACTTCAAACACACTCAGCGTTTTTTAAGCCGAAAACCATGTGCTCATCTGTGTAGTTATGACCATGCACTTGTGATATTATTTATTGGTTATTTAAAGCAGTCAGTGATGAGGAATATCTTCTCCCAGAATGACCTGCGCTCTGGACGACAGATGCACAGGATCTATGTACGATATGTCACACTGCCAATTAGGTTTTGGAGGAAAATATGTGGATGAGATATGAAGGAAGCACATTTCATTCTGTGAAAATACATGTATAGGACAGACACTCGCACTTTAAAGCAATTGGGATTTTGGGGGGGGGGGGGTGTTTTAAATCAACAACATTAACATGTGTTACTGCGCATGCACGCTTTTGTGGCCCAAACTTGATTTTCGGTACACATCTGCAAAGAATAGAGTAGTCCCTGTAGATTATTTCTGATAATAAGCAAAATAAATAACAAGTAAGTTACATTAGCTTGCAAGTTAAAAGTATGTCTAGCCAGTATTATTTCGGGTTAACAGTAGAAGAACATTTACTTGGCTAAACTTAAACGAAGCAGAGTTAGTATAGTTTGGATTTTAGTTTTAATATATATGTATTTTATTTTTTTAGATTTTTAGTTTTTATATACATTTAAGTTTAAGTTTTTGCAATTTTGGTTTTTGATTTTGTCATATTATAATTTACTTGTAAATTTTTTATGTTGCTATATAATATTAATAAAATGTTTACTGTGAGAGCTGGAGTCGAAAAGCAGAGTAGCCAATTAAAATATTGTTTTTGTCGTCTTTGTCCCCACCACTTTTCAAAACAAAGTTACGCCACTGGTTATTTTTGAGGCAACATTTCAATTTCAATTTTTTTATTTTAGGTTTTCCCAAAAAAATTTAGGTCAACATTTTATTTGATTTCAACAGAAATGTTTTATTAAGTTTTAATTTTTGTAAACTAAAATAACCTTGCAATGACCCATTCAACAAATTGTTTATTTATTAAAATTAATATACAACAAAAATTTAACAAATTGTTTATTTAATACAATTATGATACAATAAAATATTAATATAAATCAATATTAATATAAATTAAATAATTTATAAATAGTTGTTAGTCACTAGCCAGTTAACCTAAATTAACCTCGGGCCAGGCACGTGCATCCAATGAAACTGTCTATATATTGATAAGAAAACTAGCAAGATATTTTTGATACTGATATTGGTCAACTGTTTTATTTTTACTTGAATATTAAATCGTTTTTAGTTTTATTTAGTTAAAAATGAAAGGTAAGAGAAGGTCCAGCACGCATCAGTAGCTTGCAAGGAATGCTTTATTTATCCCCTTATTTTATTTGTTTATAACTGCATCATTAAGATTCTACGAGCTAAAATCGAAAACGTGTGACAAAGGCTTAATACTGTTGTGATGTTTACAAATAACATGTTTTCTCAGTTTTTTTAGCAGGGTTCAGGACTATTATTAGAGCAATATTGTATTCGATAGAAGTTTAAATAGATTGGGTTTCATAGCAATTTTGTTTTATACTATTATTAAATCGCTTGGTTATTATAAAGATATTAGGTTTTAAAACTCATATCTGTCAGCTGCTAGTTTTGGTCCAGGACAGAAATAATCTACTTTACCTGTAATGTGACATCAGAATCATTTCTCCAACAGCTTTACGCCAATGAAACCGAAGGACGGAAAAATCGCATCAGACCTGAATTCCAAGAGGATCCGTCATTCAAAAACCGCCTCACTTCCTACAACCATACAGCTGTGCACATCCCCACGGATATATATGACGGCTGTAAGTACTGCATTCCCCTACGCGCACGCATCTATAGATCTCCGTCTGTTCTGCGTGCCGTATTATCTACTGCTGGGAATCCTCTGAGACACACTTTGGTGATTGCTTAGGATGTAGCTTCAAAAATCTTTGCGTGAGCTTTCAGAAAAGCACTATAAAATGGAAGGTCTTTGACAGCTAGGGTCCTTTGGGAAAACCTTTATTATTTGAATACACGATTGCTTGCTTGGTTAAGTAAAGTATACGTTTTTATCCATGTGGTTTTGTAGCAGGGATAGCAGGTCGGTCGAGTCATAGTCTCTGTTGGCCTGCTGAGTTCGTGTCTGGTGCTTTTGTGTCTTAGACAGCCCTTCACTGTTGACCTTGACATGCACACTTATATTCACAACACACAAACTAATGGATGACAAATGAATGTATGTAATTAATTACTTTGGCCATAGTGCTCTTTGGCAAACAGAGTTGTTTAAAATGATCTCCAAGCTCTGAGTCAGAGTTTTGAACAGGCACACAAAAGACTGTACAACACTGACAGAGGTGACTGCCCCTGTAATTTAAGAAAGGAGTTTCATCATTATTTGCCCTGTAATTGTATGCTATTTTATACAATTATCTGTGAGTCATTTCCTAGTCTTCTATTTCTAATTTTGTGTGGAAGAAAAGCATTTAGGGTACGATTTGGTTATTTGGAATGGCAAGCCTGTTAGCATCTTTTGCTTATTTGTAATGTCTATTAATTGTTCTCTTGAATAGGTTTAAAAACTTGCAGATTGCAAAACATTGTTAGCAGATCTGTATGCAGAAGAATGAAAATTCTGTTGTCATTTACTTGTCTCATGTCGACACAAAAGAAGACACTTGTGATGTAGGACAGCAAACAGTTCTGGGGCACTTTTGACTACCGTTGTCAATGGGGGGAAAAATCTGTCTGGCTATAAGCATTCTTCCAAGTCTCTTTCTCTTTGTTCATCAGAACAAATAAATGTATGCAGATTTGACTCGGAAGGTGAGTAAATGATGACAGAATTTTCATTTTCGGCTGAAGTATCCCTTTAAATATATTTTTCACAGGTAGAAAGACTCACGTATAGAAGCAGAAAGACATGTAGTGTTGAGGCAGAAAGGGTAGAGTTATAATTGCTCTGGTGGTGGGTCTGACCTGAGCTTGTGTCTGAAGGAAACGTTGTACGTGTGTGGAATCCCCGTCCAGACCGACCCTCTCAAACTCTGGGACACAGCGGCTCGTGACTAATGTCCAGTATTACTCAAGTGTCTATATGTTCATTAATTACAGAGGTTTGTTGACTCTCTGTAATGCAGCGAGAACCTGACGGCTTTTCTCTAGAGGCATTAAAGGCAAAGTTTGCACACATCAGCCCTATCAAACACTCAGACCACAAATAGCCCGGAACCCCAGGCGCGCACACACACAGCCGCACAGAAATAACACAGATCCGTTGCTCCCGCCGGGGAGAAAATTGATTTTTGTGGATCAAGTAGTACATCGTTTAGGGGTTTCTAGAGGAGGGCGGGGTCCCCCGTACCAGTCAGCTAACACTGGAAAAACTTAACTAGTAAGAGAGACAAGTCAGAAAGGACAGCTGGGACAGCTCTTCTTTGCTTTTGAAATGATGGAAATGTTGAAGAGTGAGTGATTAAAGAGATGTTTTCCTAACGTGTGTTTTGTTGCATGTATTGTTAATAAGTATGTGATTTAAGCATCAATCTGATACTCTTGTTTGTCCTACAGATGTAAATGGCGTCTTAAAGGAACAGTTCACCCAAAAATTCTCTCATCAAGTGGTTTCAAACCTGTATACATTTCTTCGTTCTGCTAAACACAAAGGAAGATATTTGAAAAAAAGTCAGTAACCAAACATATCTAAGCCCCCATTGACTCCCATAGTAGCGAAATTAAATAATATGGCAGTAAATGGGGGATGAGATCTGTTTGGTTACTGACATTCTAACACATATCTTCCTTTGTTTTCAGCAGAAGATATGTATACAGATTTGGAGCAACCCAAGGGTGAGTAAATGATGACAGATAATTTTTGGGTGAACTGTCACTTTTAATTATTCAATTAGGAGAGATGTGCTGTTACTTTCCTAAGAATTTGGACAATTTGGTTTTCATCTCAGACAGACTGAGGGAAAGACCCAAATCAGTCAGAACATCTAGAAACGGCATAAAACACATTGCATTGTGTCAGCCGGATTTGCATGGGCACGCATCACTCATGCTTTTTTGCTAAATATGTAAAAATCTAATTGCGTCTGTGTTTGCGCATAACATTTACCCTTTTCAAGCCTAACCTGATTTATTACTGTGCCATCAGCAGTTCCTCTGTAGTCATTGATCAGTCTTTTGGTGTTTTTTGGACAAAGACGTCTAGAAAATGTGCTTGGTTTCCTTTGTTTCCATCGCTCAGCCTGCCTCCGCTGTACGCCAGCCGATAAAAATTAAAGTTATGGTTGTTATAAAACTGAATTTTTCATGCTTCATTACAATAATTGTTGACACGCAGGCTGTTTTCTCACCTCATTAGCATTATCGCTACCAGCACTTCTGACTGCCTATCAGCACGCCGCCCTTTCGGAGGCATGAGGTTTGATAGGATGATTATAGGTTTCCATGGTTCCCTCAGTGGTGATGTAATAAAGTCAATCAGTTTGTTTGCGGCTGAGTTGGTGAAGAGCCCTCTGTGCTTAGTGCAGAATTATTCTGTTAACAGCTGTCGAGATGAGTCTAGATTACTCCTCATTGTCTCGCCTCTTCTCCTTTCTCTTCATTTTCTCTCGCTGGAATGATAAAGTCACCATAAGCACCGTGTGACCTCTGTTGATAGAAGGCGGGTTTCCTGTAGGGGGGTGGGTTTCTAGAGGTCGCATCTGCTGGATGTAGTACTGAAAGGCTATTGAAAGTGGTATTGTGAAATATGTCAATTAATTATAGATAGTGTTTTTTCTCTGTTTTTTATAGGAAGTGTAAACCTTGTAGCTGTATGGTGCTGTTTAATCGTTTTAATTAAACGGGTCATATGATACGGCTAAAACGAGTATTATCGTTTGTTTTAGATGTAATTCGACGTGTATACACGATTTAAGGTTAAAAACGCTGTATTTTCCACATACCGTGCATGTTTGTATCTCCTCTCTGTCCCGCCTCTCTGAAACGCGCAGATTTCTAACAAAGCTCATCGCTCTGAAAAGAACCTGATGTTCCAAATATGGTAAGAAGCGTTACATTTCCATCACACACTTGCAGATTTCGACCAATCACTACGCACTGGTTAACTGGCCAATCATAGCACACCTCGCTTTTCAGAGCGATTTTCATAGGACCCCTTTAATACAATTTGCTTTCGTGCCAATGACTTTTTGTGGAAGGGGTTTGGGGGAGGAGCTTCAGTATTGCTTTTTCTAATAATCATAGGTTTTTACAATTTACATAATACGAATTCATACAAACTAGCCACTTTCCCTTGAGATCAGGAGAAAGCACAGCTTAGTTTTTTACTCACCTTTAGACAACGAAAATAACACATTTCTACTTACACCTAGAAAAGAAATTAAGACAAAAAAACTCTTCTTGAAATTATTTTAATTACCAACAATTGAACTAGTAAAGCAGCAATACAGAACGTTTGCCTCTATCGCCATCTCTGTTTGAATAAAATATGTTCTGTGTATAACTTTGTATGTTTCTGCCTAAACTTTTCAGCCACAATTGTATTGAACGAGCTGAACTGGACCGAAGCCTTAGAGGACGTATTTAAGAAGAACAGAGAAGAAGACCCAACGCTTCTGTGGCAAGTGTTCGGCAGCGCGACTGGATTAGCTCGTTATTACCCAGGTAACAGTATGAGTTCTTATTTCTTTCAGTACGCAAACATTACAATCTCAATTCACCCCCCCACCCGTTTCCTCTTTGTGTGACTCTGCTGTCTCTAATTGGTAAACATAGCATGTAGTCCCAGCTCAAATTACAGCAAAGTTTATAACTAATTTTAATATGAAATATCGTGGCAGCTCAGCAGAGAGCTTATTGCATTCTTCTGAGCTTTAATGATGACGGAGGAGAGAAATAATGAGTGACTCGATTCATTTTCATTACATTTAGTTTTGTAATTGCATAAAATTTCCTGAAATCTTTGCATATAAATGGTGTATTAGCCACAGACGAACCTTGGACCCTTAACAGCTTCATGAGGGTTTGCATTGCTGAAATTAGTGGCTGTGTTGCATTTAAAGAAACAGCGTACCCAAAAATGAAAAAATATATTTGTTTTTTCACTGATGTAGTTTCAAACCAGTATGAGGCTGTTTGTTACAATGAAACACAATGAGAAGTGTTCTGTATTTTACATTCTGTCAAGCTACAGATAGGTCATGAAAGTACCATTTAATTCGGCATTGTATTTCAAATCTTCTGAAGGTTTATGTGAGGAACTTCAGACTTTTCTGATATGAAATGATCCTGGTTTGACATCAAGATCGATGTTTGGTCGTGGTGCACACAAGACCCGATGAGGTCTGATGCTGTAGATGTATAACCTGCTGCACGTTGAATCTGACAATTGAAGCTGAGTCACATGAACGATTTGACAATATAAAGTTACAATTACTTCCAAAGCCGTTGAAGAGCTTTGTGTAATGAATACAGAAAGCTTTAATGTGGCTTATGAAGATTTTAGAAAATCGTTTCCCGATGTTATATACTTATCTATAATCTTATTTTATATGCTTGCATTTTTACGGTGATGTTGTTCTGTCTTCAAAAAGTTTCTTCAAAATCCTGTTTTGCATATTGTTTTGCTTTTGGAAGAATATTAAGGCGAGAATGATAAAAGCGTTTTCATTTCTGGTTATACTGTGCCTTTAATATTTAGAAAACTATTTAAGCCACCATGGATTTTCTCCATATGGATGTGTGGGCACATTTATCGTATTGGCGTTCTTGTAAGCGTCGCTTCATTATGGCTCCAAGAACGCCGGTCAATTAGTTTGTTACAGGCGAATCACAGTGTCTTAGACTGTCTGGTGGCCCTTATATCTGAGATCCACTCACTAAATGTCAGAACGTGGGAGGCCATTTATGTAGAAACGCTCCTTGTTAGGATTTTCAGCCTGATGGTCATAGATGATACCCTGATTTGCAGAGGGTTATTTTGCCAGGACCTAAAAAGAACATACTGTTAAAAAACAAAACAAAGCTGAAATTCTGCCAGGGACACCGTGGGTCTTCTTTCCACATGACCGCAGTCGATATAAACCGCCGACCAGCCCCCACCGGACGCAGGACCAGGGTTCACTCAAGACAGAGATGTGACAAATCAGATGGAGTTTGGGTACAAAGGTCACTCATATTTCCATTTCCTGTCTCTATCTATTCAGCTTCCCCTTGGATGGATGCCAGGAAAACGCCCAGTAAAATCGACCTGTATGATGTGCGGCGACGACCTTGGTACTAATACGTGTTTCTCTGTGCGTTTCTTGTTTGTGTGCGCTCTTGAACTCTGTTCTTTATTCACCCATTTTTTTTCTGATACCTTCTTTTCTTTGTTGTCTCGGTGTAAAGAATTTCTCCTTGCTTGAAAGGGATCGTGAATATTTTTCTGTGTATTCAGGTATGTTCAAGGTGCAGCTTCACCTAAGGACATGCTGATTCTCGTGGATGCGTGAGTATTATGCTTTCTTTAATTTATGTACAATATAGTTTATAAAATAGTTCTGGGAGCTCTGAGAGTTCTGGGTTTGGATGTTGATTGGTCAATAGCTGTGCTGTGTTCATAACATTCACAGCATTACCTACGCTAAGCAACTCGCTGATAGAGTTTACAGATTAGGACTTCATTTTTAGAAGTCGGTTTGTTAAAAAATAATTGTGACCCTGTACCACAAAACCAGTCAAGTAGCACGGGTATATTTGTGGTAATAGCATACAAAACACTGTATGTCAAAATTATTGATTTTTCTTTTATGGCAAAAATCATTAGGATATTAAGTAAAAATCATGTTCCATGAAGATATTTTGTAAATTTCTTATCGTAGATATCAAAACTTTATTTTTGTGAGTGGATGCAAAAAAACGCGAGACACGCCTACAAACTTCGCTCTTTGGGAATTACCTACTTAAGTTTGGTATCTATGTAAAACTTCAAATTTTTGCTTTAGAGATCAACTACTCTCCACAACGTCATTACAGCAGTAAGCCCATAGAGAGCGTTAATACAAACCTGTTTATTCTTTGCAACGGCCTGCTACATCGTCTCTGATGGGCAACTTTAAAAGCGATTTTCTCATTATGTAGATTTTTTGCACCCTATAATTCTTTCATCATTTACTCACCCAGGGTTTTTCATGGCTCAAAATGAGGCGGAGGTGGTGCCATCCTGTTCTTGTACACACACATAGGCCTACCATACCTATAAGTGGCTTAACCAATGTGACTTATTAAACATATTAAAAGTTCTAATAAAATTAGATGAAAATGACAATTATTAAGTTATATAAAACATTACTTTTATTCAACCAAACATAAAAACAATTAGCAAATAAAGATTTTATCATTTTCAACTAACTTTTCAGCCCCCAAACTAAATGAGCAAAGCTCATTCACATCTTGCCTTCTCTGTGGTTCACTTTAAATGATTCGATGATCTCTTATATTCGCTAGTGACTGAACAGTTCAATAGTTTAAATGAATTGGTTCAAATGAGTCATTCGTGTGCGAGTCGTTCTGAAAGCAATGTGCTTTCATACTGGCGAACTCGCTGTGTACAGTATACGCTGATTCAACGGTCCAACTGGCCAGCTAAAGACATTACACGGATGTACGTCATGTTAATTTAAGAAATTTCAAGAAATTAAACGTACTTGTTCTGCGACTCTTTTTAGCGCCTCAGTGTGCTGAAAAGGAAACATCGCCTCTAATGTTGCGTAATGCCCCAACTGCAGTTACAAATGACAGTCTGTTAAATGCACGCAGCATTTCTTGTGAAGCATTTTGACGAGAGTCTGAGGCGGCACGACATCTGACGGAGGCGGCCGCCTCCAATTTCTCTATGTAGGAAAAACCCTGCTCACCCTCATGTCATTACAAACCTGTGTGACGTTTTTTCTTCTACAGAACACAAAAGTTATTTGAACAATTCCTTTAACTGCTGTTTTCCAGGAGTGGAAGCGTGTCTGGACTGACCCTTAAACTGATCCGGACTTCTGTCAGTGAAATGCTGGAAACTCTTTCCGATGATGATTATGTCAATGTCGTCCATGTAAGTATGATCGCATGCCATTTGTAGGCAGTTTCTTTATGGATATTTACGCTTCAAGATATCAAAATGCATTGTTTTTATTTGTGTACAGAATTAAGGATTTGCTCACACTAACCCACACTATGGTGATAGCCATAGCAGTGTTTTGGCATCTTGGCATTAGCTGTTTTTTAACCACCTTAATGTTCCACCGGAAGCATCATAATGATCAGGACACAGTTTTTTTAGTTTCTAGAGAATGTAGGCTGTCTGATACTTTCTGTGTGATGCAACAGTAGTGTGTAAAAAAGAGAGGGAGAGAGAGAGAACGAGCTGGTGTAATGAAATATGGATCTGGTTTCAGCTTGCTACTTGAAAACAGGCGCTTAATGAAAAGGCTGCTTCTGGGCTCTGTGTGCTGAATTGAAAATGCCTGGACAAAGTGAGGCGAAGAGATCAGACTGAGTGAGAAAGAGAGACGGAGAAATGGGCAGGAAATTGCTATATATCATTCCTCCTAGAAGGAGCCTCCAATCCATCTTGGCTAGCAGCCTTTTTACTCTGGTCTTGCCAGATTTGTTCTGAACATGCTTTTTTCTGAACCTTTCCTCTGACTAAAGGGATTTAGTATATAGGACTATCCGCCCTGACACGATAGTTTTGCCTGTCTTAGTCTCTTACAAAGTCTGCCGAACATCACAGAGGCATTCATACAGGGTGAGCAGGACTTGGGTTTTGTTGGTTTTCTCCCTACAATTTACAATAAGAAATTATATATATTAGGAATAAAAATGAAATCAAGATTAAGAGAATTGTTCTTTAGAGAATTTCCAATTTGTATAAACTTGAAGGGTTTATTTTTATCACCCACTGACTACATTATTTGAATCAAGTGTCCTATGTTATCATTATTTTTTATCTTTTGAACCCAGGTAGACTTCTGCTTGGGTGTTAATCTGAATCCAGTCAATGTTTAGATTTTAAAACGTGAACCTGACCGGCTCACTTCTTCCTTTCCTACAAGTATACACAAGCTTTTCCTATGAGATGGAGAGTGACTTGTTAAGTGAACCGAATCTAGCCTAAAACCTGTTTGTCAGTACTGGTTAGGCTTGGGACAGGTAACATACATATTATCTGCCACAAAAGTCATGCCTGATCGCATACATTTTTTCTAGCTTCACACAAATGCCATATAAATCTTAGGGTCCACAGAATGTGTCTGTGAAGTTTCAGTTCAAAATGCACAACAGATATTTTATTATACCATTCTCTAAATGCCCAGTTTTGCATGTGAGGAGAAAGTCTCTTTAAGTGCAAATGAGCTGCTAGTCTCCGCCCCCTTCCCAGCAGAAAACTAAGCCAGGTCTGTAAACATGACAATGACAACGCATTTAATCGCCAAACAAAATTTTCTAAATGCGAAAGTACTCATGACAAATTGGCCGCGTATATACTAACCACACACGCTACTTTTTAATAAGTGAAAGTACCCTTGTCAAACTCGCAGCGTGTTTACAAACCATACACATTGCTTTCTATAAGTGAAAGGTAAATGACCCAGTCTTTTGCTGCTTTGATTATGTTTTTTGGGTGTTTATCAATGGATGTTCATGTTTCTAATTTTAAGAAAAAAAATGTTTCACATATTTCAAGTCTATTGTTCACCGCTGTCTCTCTTCTCACAAAGCGACTAGATTTCTTCCGGTCTATATAAAGTCCCTCCTTCCAAAACGCTCTGATTGGTAAAGCTGACCAGGTCTGTCGTGATTGGTTGCCAGCTTAGAGCGTGTGTGTGAAGATGTCCCACCCATACCATATCAGCGAGCTTCCGCTTCTCAGGCTGTTGTGATTGGTGCATGTGTATTCATAAGCTTTGGCTTTTAGCATAAACAGTAACAATGGCGTCAACTTCACTTTATCAGTTAAAAATATGCGGATCGATTGAAGTGTAACGGAGGTCTGCTAGTGCATGTGCAAACGTCAGTCTTTGTAAGAGATCGCATTTTTTTTCCTACTATGTCGAGTGAAAAGGAAGGCCTCGCCCCTTTTTTGGCGTATTCCTTTGGGTGGAGGTTATTAAAAGCACTCGGAATAGTGACATCATGTACCCGGGAAGTAGAGGACTGTAGTCCGATCAAGCCGTTCTCTGTAGGCCTTGAAAAGCGAATTCTGTTAAAGACAATATCTCACTTGCACTGAACTTTGAGTTTTATCATTTTAAAGGTATTGTTTATGCTCTAACAGCAACATTACACACTAACTAAAGGTTGAAAAATTTGATCGCAGGGAATATGGCCTTTAACAAGACAAATGTGTCACGTTTTCTCTAAGTGAAAGTAAAGTTACACAGGACAGGACACATCTGTCGTGTGTTTACAAGCCATACACATTGCTTTCTACGAGTAATCAGACAAACGTGTCACAGTGACATTTTACCTACTTTTACACAAGTTGACACAGAGGTATTTCTTTAAAAAAATACGGTACTTACAATGTCTTTACCTGCAGCTTTGCCTCGTTCAGTCTGGAGGATTTCCACTGAAAATAAAATATATCCACTGCTCTCTTGTATCCTGTGAGACTGGGACTCTAAACACTGTTCTGTGCTGGTCTGTTCAGCCAAAAACAGAACCGTTAGCATGCTTTGCTGGAATATTTATGGTGTCGGAACTAACACACTTATGTCGCTTATGAAAACCAAAATGGCGGGAGCGTCATGCGTGGAAACGTTCAGATTTATGAACCCCCTACCTACGTCAGAAAGGGTGCGAAATCTGATTGGCGTATTTTCTCAGAGGCTTGCACAGATAGGCTCACATAAACAAAGTTACCTGGTGGTCATTTTTCAAGTTTTCTGAGTTGGTAGATGCACCAGAGGCCCGATTATAGCACTTTAAGCAACACTAGAGAACTTTTGCATATGGTTTCCCCCATGTGGTTGATAAGCGTAATTGTCTGTAATTGTCGTAAATACTGTTTGCTGTATTGCAAAAGCTTCCCCGTGGCCAGCGCAATACACGTGAATTTGTTGACTAAGCAGAAACCGCTGTTTCATCATGTCACATCACTCTTTTGGACCCCGTGGGGTATACTACTGGGCTATCCACCTTCTTTTTGTCGTAAATGTGGGCGCCGCCATCTTTGAAATGTTTGTGTTTAGACTTCCGGTGAGCCACTATAGCTAATGGAAGTCGTATTGCGAGTAAGACAAGTGTGCTGTTTTGACTGGCTAGTTCATTTTTATTATGGAACCCAAAGGTACAAGCTCAATGTGTGCAGTTAGAGGTTGCCATAATAGCCAGTACAAATGCATCCAAATGTCTACAAAACATTTGTTTTTACCTTAATCCACGCACCAGAGCTGAATCTGGATGATCTGCATCCATTATTCATTATTTAAGCCTACTGAATGCCTTTCTCCTGGACAATTCACCTTCTTGACTACAATAACTAATAAACATCGTTCAAAGGCAGGCATTTATGGTGAGAGTGACACTAAATATCATTATTATATATCGTGGATTATATATTAACAAAACATATTTAGCACAACTAAATAAACAGTATGCTAATCCATCCATCCATTTTCTACCGCTTGTCCGAACTACCTCGGGTCACGGGGAGCCTGCGCCTATCTCAGGAGTCATCGGGCATCAAGGCCAGTATGCAAATAGTTGTTTAATTTCATTAGCAGCAGTTAAAATTTAGCTGTTAGGATTTTTGTATGTATTTATGAGTTTAAAACTTAACAGGCTAGAGCAAACCTTTCTGCCAGCGTAGAGCAGCTGCATGACTACGTTAGCAGTTACAGGATATTGCATTTTCATTAATTTGGCAGATGCTTTTATCCAAATCACGTTTAACATTTTGGCAACACGCTAAACAGTACTTATAGCCTAGTTTATCAGGCCATGTTACTATGAGGATTAAAGCCGAAGTAAACAAGGGAGAGAATGAACAACATGAAATCATTTTTATTTAATAGACATAAAAAGAGACAGTTATTGGTTAGTATGTGTTAAGTTGTATAAAGTTGTGATGGATGCTGCAGGTCGCTGGAGACCTGCGATACAAGAGCAACCAGCCATCTCCATTCTTCCATTATTAGTTGTAAGGGTCCAGGAATGTTTGCTCCACTTTGACTGGGATTAACATCTGTTTTTAAAAACACAAATTCGTGGTCTACGTCATGTACAAATTTCAACCGACTTTCCCACTTGGCATGTAAGTTATTGGTAACTGGTATTACTTCTATAGTTGCGCATCGAAAACTCACCGCACCGAAAAAACCCGCGACACCACTTCCATTGTTTTCCACCGGTCGGCTAATAAAACGGAAGTCTCAAGACAAAAATGAAGTACGTCACATTGTGGGGTAGCAGCTGGTTGTTAGACGTAAGTGCATAGCGTGCTAGTTACATATCAGCTAGCGTGCTTGCAGTCACCCAAAACACAGCGCATTGACGTGAATGTGTTTAGTAACCAACAAAATATTACTTATCTTATATTTTCGTGAAAGGTCCCCTTTAAATTTTCTGTGAATAATAGTTCGATTTATTTATTGTTTTTCTTTTTTGAGGATTATGAGCTTTTACGCTTTTGTGAATCACTGTTCCAATAAAGGATTAGCTCTGTAAGATCTGACAACCGGCTTCGCTTCAGGGACCTTATGCCAATAAGAGTCTATTGGGGTGTGTGCGTGTATGAGTGAGTGAGAACAGAAAGTGAAAAAGAGAAGAGATTTTTCCTACCACAACAGAAATGCATCAGTTGGATCAAATTTGTCAGTTGTGTGTGCTTGTAAAGATGGAAGCAGTTAAAAGCCATGAGGTTTGAACAGGATGGGCCTTACGAGTATTATGGTTATTATTGTGTCGGCCAAATACATCTATACAATTGTGTTGATAATGTACCAATTAAAATGACAGGAAGTATGTTGTACCGCCACCGATGAAGTACTTATTTAACCACCAATGCGCACAGATGGACAGTAAACATGAACTGTTTGGTTTGTGAAGAGGGAAATTGAGATGGATTATGAGGATTTATTATGATTTAGATGACAAAATAGTGTTAATATTTAAAGGCTATGCCAAAGGGAACCACTACTCAATAAACTGCAAATTTCAGCTGTAAATCAAATTAAAGATTTCTTTTTAGGAACATGTTGTACACATAGCTAAGCCAAACCCGTCTTTCACGAGACATCACTCATTCCTGCCAAGAAATGTGTGGCATTTGGAAAGGAAGCAAATTGAAGCAGACTGTGTTCTGAACGTACTTCATAGTGTATCTGCTTACTACAAAATACAAAGTATACTACAATTTAAAGCAGGTGTAACACACAGGGTTTGTGCCAATCTCATATTAATCTTGAGTACCTATAGAGTAGTATTGCATACTTCGTATCTTCGAAGAGTATTTAGTTTGATCACGTTTATAAAAGATAGATACAGCCCAAACAATTGTTTCCCAAAACATACGGCGCGTGCGGGGGGGGGAGGGGTAGGCTGAACCAAAGCACGTGCTTGTCAACAAAACAGAGACATCAGTTTCACTCACCGCATGCGGTTCATGTCCAGCATCTTTTAGCGCTGTGACGGCTCCATATATCAGTTTCAAACAATCTCCAAATCCAGTTTATATAACATTCATCACCAAAATGTAGTGAACAAACAAACACCTGAACTTCACGAACGTATGCTCTCTCTCCTGCTTACAAGTGAAAGTGACATCTGCGCATTCTCCTTCTCCTGCTCTTCTTGCGGCCGCATGCTTTTCCGGGAGAATTTTCCAATAAGGGACCAAGAAAAAATTGTTATAAAACAGTTTTATATGTTCGAAAAATACTTTCCGAAACCCGTACGATCGCTGGGGGAGTGTATCGAGCACAGAAAAACAACGTAATACGCCCAACTCTTTTTTTTGACAAGTTGACCATGTTAAGCATGAGAAGACGGCACGTTTAACATTGTGAAGAAGTCAGAATGCATGAAACACCGTTGTAGGGCCGCTTTAAAACATTTATTGTTGCATAATACTGAATGACTTCCTTGCAGAGTTATTTTTTTTTTGTTTTATTAAGACTTTGAGTTTACTTTATATTTGTAATTTTCATAGTAATTTTGGTTTAATTTTTAGCAATTTTGTTATGTGCTTTTGTCATTTGATTATTTATGTGTTTAATTTGTATGTTGCTATATTTTATTTTTTTAAATCATTTTTATTTAGTTTCATTTAGTTTTTTATTTTAGTGACTCTTTAAGTGATATTATTTGAATATCTCACATCACTTTATTGCTGAGGAAACGTTCCAAATTTGATTAAGATATTTAAATAATATTTAGATTCAGATATTTTATTGCATTTCAACTAATATAAATGTTTTTAGTAAACTAATAACCTAGCCTTAGAATGAAAAAATAAGGGATTGCAGTTCTCTGTTGTATACTTGATATTTTGGCAAACATAAGTGTTTATGCATACTGAATGTAGTAATTGTAATAGTAGCATGGGTCTGCTTAACATTTGCTTATCCGAATCAAATTTAAACGCTCTGACTAATTCAGACGAAGAATGATGTATTCGACACTTATGAGACGATTTGACAAAGAGAAGCATTTGTGAGCTCTGGGTGATATCAGCTAATTTGAGCGTGCTCATGCCTCATTTCCCTCTTGAATGCTGCACGAGAGCCCTCGACAGATGTTACTCCTCTTAACAAGCCTTGTAATGAGATGCCACATATATAGCCACCAAGATTCATATCTCGATAGCCCCAGGATTTCATATCTTCATACATTTTTCAAAACCCATCTGAGGTTGAGGGAAATACAAGGTTTGGTCGTGTGATCATATCTGTAGGCCGATGAGAAGGTCACTTACACACAGAAGATCTTGAACGTGTTGTGATTAAGGGCGTAAAAATATGCTCTGTGATGTGTCTTGAAATAAAACTGTTATACATCGATTGGAGAAATGCATTAAAAGTCCATTTTTAATAATGTATTACAAATTGATTTATTATCCAAAATGCCATTTCTGATATGCTGTCAGTTAGAATGGTGTCAATACTTTATTATTTACTAAACAATCATAAAGGAAAAAAATATTTCCTCTGAAAGAAATGTAATTTGTGTATTCATCAAAATCCCAAATTACTTAAGGAATCGTTGCTGCTGGTAAAAAGTGTTTTTAAGCATGTAGATAATGTCAGTCAGCCAACCTTTGCTTTTACATACTGTATGAGGTCACTATTATGAGCTTTATAATGTACATCCATGCAAATGTGACATTTATAGTTAAGACCAGTGGAAATAAGCCGTTGTGTTTCTCTGCTCCGGTCAGCTCTTTATTTCTTTGTAAGTCATTGTCCGAATAAATATTTGATCAGTTATTTATGAAAGCAAATATTGGATCAGGGTTATTGATGCTCATTAGGGCTTCACTGTGGCAACCGCCTCTGAATTGTTGGAGGATATTACCTAATTTATCATTTATATTGACTTATCTGGATGGGCTGGATTTTCATCGGAAATGATTGACTGGTGCAATTGACCGGCAGCAGATGATAAACAGTTTGAACTGTGAACACGAGATTACAGGTTTAATTTGCTCTCGTGAGGTTACTCTAATGTTAGGTGCTAGATTTTACGTGTGAAACGTGTTGCTTTCTCTGGACGGTGGTGTGGAGTGGAGATACATTCTCGCTTTATTAAACAAGGTTTGCTTTTTCATTTTACACTTTCTAGGAAGCCGTATAAAACATGCAATTTTTTTAATTTCTGTTCTACCTCTTAGATAGAAGTAGGATTAAAAGAAGAGCGAACTGAGACTTCTACTTTAATCCCCAGTTTCTCTGTAGTATTATGTGTCTCCTCTAGAGTTGCAAAAGAGATGGTAATGTCACAAGCTGCTCTCAGATTTGCGTCTTTTGAAAGTCAACAGTTTTCATCATATAAATTATGCCTTCGGATTCATTTTATAGTTCAGTAACATCACCAAAAGAAACCATTGTGAGAGAAATACCAGAGAAAGAGTTGATCATTGAGTTCTTTAGAGGTCTTTTACGCCAAAAATACAAATTCTTAGAGCATTTATTCACCCTCATGTCATTCACTACAATCCTATTAAGGAGATATTTTGAGAAATGTCTCAGTGGTTTGTTGTTTCGTTACCAAGGTTCTTCAAAATATTATCTTTTGTGTTTTGCATGTGTAATGAGGGAGAGTAAATGGTAAATGGTTTTTGAGTGTACTGTCCCCTAATATTAATTTAGCTTTACAAAAGCAACCTCTATGTGATGTAGTTTTCCTCCGGTGAGTGACGCAACAATACTTAACCGCACTTGTTAGTAATCCACTAACATGTCTACACTGTAAGTGCACGACGTCTGGTGTGTAGGGGGTATGTGTATTATCAGTGTTTCCTGTTGCTCCATTTATAACCCGCCGTATGCAGCGAGCCGTGAGTCACGGGGACCTCTGTGGCGATAATTCAGAGCGTTAATTAAATATTCACTGAACGCTGGAGCAACTAATCGAAGCGTGACTCATCAGTTCATTCAGCAGGCATCATGCTTATTGCAATCACATCGTTGACTGACACACACCGACTAATGGTGTGGTCATCTTTCACATCACGTGTACATGGCAATAAATGTGAGGTGATGAAGCTTTAGTCATTGTTTTTTCATGCAACAACAACAAAAACTAAAAGTGAACTCTGTTGTTTGTAGTGCTGGATGATATGGCATTCGTCTTGTATTAAATACATACTTATATAGTCTAAATAACGTTGGGTTATTTTCTTCCACCATTGGGTCAAAAATGGATAAACCCAATTGTTGGTTTAAAGTTTAAAGATTGATTTGCAAGTGAAAAATGTCTAATAACATGGAAATCTAAAGTTATGTGTCTTTATAGGTACTGTATCTACTTTGTCTCGGATGTTTTTTATTAAAATTGAAATTAAGTGGAATTAAAAGACACAAACAAGACGTAGGAGAATATACGTAAAATAATAATGCCATTTAAGTCTAGAATAACAGTGGAGTAATAAAGATATTAAATAGACATTCATGGCTGGTCTGGTTAGCTGGTCATGTGATTTCACCCACTTTTTTCTTAAAGTGCAACTCATTTTTTGGCAAAAAAACTTTTGAATGAGGAAGAAATTAATGGGGAAACAATTACTTTGTGCACCTTTAAAAGGAATAGAGGCCTTGTAGAACCGTTCTGTATTAAATAAGTATAAGGAACTCAAGGTGTATTTCACGATGCCATAGGAAATGCATCATGTGCTTTTTTAGGTCCTCGGGGCAGATCTGCAGTTATAGTAATCATTTTAATTTTTGCATGAGCGGCACATATATTTGCTCATTAGCTGTAATGGTGTTGTAATGCACCTGCATCTGTTTGTCATACTGTGATTTTTCCCATTGTTGGGATTATGGGCATAATTTTAATGGCCACCGCCCACTATTCTTTTCCCTTTCTTATTTTTTCTCCCTCCAACTCTCTTTCCTTCACACCAACTCTATTTTCTGGTTCTCGTGCTCAAAACACACACACAGTCGAGCTTTGAAGTCGGTTCACGGGGGTCAGCTGGATAAATGACAGAACGCAGGGAGGCCTATCTGAACAGAAAATTAGAAAGTTGTAAGGGTATCCAGCTTGTCATATCAAATTATTTTCATCACTTACAACACAATACCCATCGAGATTGTGACTCTAGGAAACGGGTAAGTGGGGCTAGTTGTTATAGTTTTGTACTACAGTAAAGTTGTCAGGGCAGTTTAATTACATTTCTCATTGTTATTCTTGGGAAAAAAGATGAAGTGAAATGGATTAAACAAAAAGTCCATCCAACTGAAGCAAAAATGTGAAAGGTAACAACATATTAATACATTTTTTTCATTTTCATCTTTTTTTTTTCAGTTCAACACAAAAGTGAATAATACAGCCTGTTTCGACCACCTGGTCCAAGCCAACGTGCGCAATAAAAAGATTCTTAAAGATGCTGTGCAGAACATTACAGCCAAAGGCATCACCAACTACACAAAGGGCTTTGAATTTGCCTTCGACCAGCTTGTAAACGTAAGTTACGTTATTTTGCCTTATTAGGTAATCTGTTTGTTGTACTATAAACCATGGGAGATGTTTTTGGAAACCATAACACCAAACTTACCAAATAGTTGTTGTCGTGTTGTGCGTTACTGACCTCTGCTGGGCACTTTGTGTAATTACATACAAACTTGCTCAAATGTGTTTCAGCAAAACGTCACCAGAGCAAACTGCAACAAGATTATAATGCTGTTTACTGATGGAGGAGAGGAAAGAGCAGAAGAGATCTTCAGCAGATACAACATAAACCAAGAGGTTCGTCAAACTACTCTAAAGAAAATTGTGAAATAATACATTTCAAGCACTGCATGTGAATTATAATTGCCTTTAATTATTTTATTCCAGGTGCGTGTGTTCACATTCTCTGTTGGTCAACACAACTATGACACAGGACCAATAAAGTGGATGGCTTGTGCTAATAAAGGTAAGTGTTGTTGGGCTCTGTCTGCCCCTAGTGGTGGAAGAGCAAATGTGCCACTCAATACATCAGTATATCTATATTGATAAACAACCTCATTTTCTCTGTGGTATGCTGTGCAGGATACTTCTATGAAATTCCTTCCATCGGAGCCATCCGCATAAACACACAGGTCTGCAAATTTGATTGTTGTTACTCGTGCTGTTTGTTTTGCTGTATTCTCTTGCGTGTGGATATGTGAAGGTCCGAGGCTTTATTTTTTGTGTGTTTCCTGCTTTGATTTAGGAATATCTTGATGTGTTGGGCCGGCCAATGGTCATGGCAGATGCTAAGCAGGTGCAGTGGACCAACGTGTACCTGGATGCTTTGGTATGACATCTTACATCACAGACAAGCTACTCGTGATTGGTTTATCTGAAAAACCATTTATTTGTACTTCTTTATGACCTCAGGAGCTGGGCCTAGTCATCACAGGCACGCTACCTGTATTCAACAAGACCAAATCTGAAGGATCTCTCAGCCAGGTCAGCCTCCAGTTTATCTTTATAGAGAAAGATAACAAATTTTATAATATTATAAATATACATGTACATTAAAATTGCATGGACAAATTATACTGTAGTTCCGCTCTCTGTGCTTGATGTCAGCTAGTCATAGTGTGTAAATCTAGCTTGTATTTGATCTAAGACCAAACAGGAAATATATATATATGAAATGTATATATAGTTATGATAAAGTTGTAATCTGAATATATAGGATTATAAACGAATGTAATGTATAGGTTAGATTTAGTGTATTTGTGTGTATGTTTATATCAAGCTAAAATTAAATGTACATGTTATTTTAGTGTATAAAATGTGTCTATTTAACATTTCTTTACCGTAAATTGTTTTTTAAAGAATCTTTGACAAATGAACAGTGCGGAAATAAATGATATAAATCAATGAACAGAGCACCAGATGTGTCATAAGCAGATCCATTGCTCTATTAATAACCCAAAGCTTGGAAAACAGTGCTATTTTTGTCACTTTTAATAGGCTAACAGTTACTAGTGACGCAAAAGTGTAAACCTCATTATCTTTCAACATATTAACCATGCGGACAGTAGCCTTCTCGGCAACACTACCATACTAACAGACGTGGAAAATAAACGTCGTAGGATATCTTATCCTGAATTTTTCCAGTTTGGGGTCAAGGGACCCCCGCGCCGAGCGCCTGTCAATCTGCGTGACCTTCTGAAAAGTATTTCCGCTGGCTATCTGCGTCACTGAGCTCACAGATAAAGTTAATATCAGTTTCCAGTGTGGATGGCGATGTGCTGTTTCAGACCTGTGACGGTTATTCTGACGGTTGTTTTGGTGACACACACATTGAAACAGCAAGTCTAGTTTTGCATCACACTTGTTTGTAACTACCACTCCGTTGAGTGTCTGATGAAACTCTCTTTCTTTCCTCACTCCCTGTCTCTCTTTTATCATCAGAACCAGTTGATTTTGGGAGTGATGGGGGTGGATGTGTCCCTTGATGATATCAAGAGATTGACGCCCCGCTTCACCGTGAGTACCACAAACACATCTCAAATACATCCAGCATACCACATGATGATGGTATTTTCTAGTGAAATGAAAGATCTTGTGTAGTTCGTTAAAAAATAAAAAGGAAGCGAATTAAGCATAGTCATTAAAATAATGCACTTCAGCCAGACACATTTACAATTTACAACACAAGTAATTTCACACTTTTTTCAGACATTTTCAGTTAAATCATACATGTTCGTAAAATGTTTTTCATTTCAGTTTATTTCTCTTACAAAGCTGTTGTGTAGCTTCGGTAGACTACCTGCTATAAACGTTTGGCAGGTCAGGAGTTAGACATCACCATTTACTTTTCTATCAAAACAAAGTTGCCAAACACAAAAGCTGCGTCCCGATTCTCATACTATCCGTCCTAAAGTCCGTGACAGTTACGGCCCATTCAGACCGCCAGCGACGGTCATTCATTTCAATGGAGAGCCAGCAACTTCCGGCGACACGCACTAAAATGTACTTATCCATAACAAAAACAGTAGATACTTTTAGTGCATAGTCTGAGAAGGGGAATTGGCAGGCAGCAATGCATTATAACTGTATTCCGCAACGAAAAAAATCATGTGGGTTTGGAATGACATAAAGGTCCATAAATGATGACAGTGTTTTTATTTGGCGTGAACGATCCGTTCAGTGCTACATAATTCAGTTTTAAAGCAAACAAAGCCAAACTCGCGCCTTAGATGTTTTCTTTGCAAACACTTTAAGAGGTTTGTAATAAAACTAAAGCTGTGTGCTTAAGATGATAAATGTTTCATTGTTCAGCACAGTAATGCAGGTTTGCACATCTACAGTAAGATCGCTCTAAAGAGGATACAAACCCAAATGTATAGATTGTACCAGGGCATATGTTTTTACTTACCTTTGATTCGTAAATGGTTGTGATTTTCTGTTAAGCTGAGAGGAATGTTTCCAGATGATCCGACACATTTGATTAACTCTAAGTGCTCAGGGGTGATTGACAGCTCGGCCCGGCGTTCTCGGGGGATATTAGACGGTACCGCGCTAGTGAGGGATTAGCCGCTAGAGCTCTCATGAACCAGGCCCGTTTGGTTTTAGCAGGGTTTGATGGTGGTCTTTCGGGCGGAGGCGTCCTCACTGTTCTTCTGTTTGTTTGTTTCAGATTGGCCCTAACGGCTATTATTTTGCGATCGACCCCAATGGCTACGTGCTGCTCCATCCAAACCTCCAACCAAAGGTATTGAAGCATTCTCTCCACCCAGTGCTGTAGATACGACATCTTGAGATTTAAGGATGCAGGAAGAGGTTTTATGGTGCCGTGGCCTACATCTCATGATAATATCATTATTTTTCCTTCACGTGTATTTGATTATCAGTGTGATTAAGTATGTGTTGTGCATATGATTTTCTCTCTCTTTATCTTAAACCATCTCCCCAGCGCTCTTTCTATCTCTGTTGTATATGTGCTTCAAATTTATGTCCCATTCTGCTTATACACATTTGCCGTGTGTTTGCATTAATGCATTTATACATAGACTTAAATCAGAGTAGGGGATGTATTTAATTTGACATGAACGAAAACTGTGGCACAGAACGTGAATCTATAGCCCTCCTCTGTGTGACCTGTGAGGTGAGGCCCCGCCCCTTGGATGCTGATGAGCATTGAAAGTATGTGATGTAAAGAATGAAAGTATGTGAAGTTTGTCATGCTGGAATAGATTTAGTTTTGTCATTTAGAAAGTTCACAGCAGGATTGCGCTGGAGACTTAAAGGTGCCGTGTGTAATTTTTTGGAGGATCTATTGACAGAAATGCAATATAATATACGTAACTACTATGTGTTCAGAGGTGTATAAAGACCTCACATAATGACGCGTTATGTTTTTATTACCTTAGAATGAGCTATTTCTATCTACATACGCCGTGGGTCCCCTTGCATGGAATTCGCCATGTTGTTTCTACAGTAGCCCTGAACGGACAAACTGCTCTACAATAGCAAAAACGCGATGACATCTTAGTTCTGTGTCAGCTGTGTAGTGCTTTGAAAGGGAGCAGGGTGAAGTGAGTCCTGGATTGCAATTCACAACCTCACAGCTAGATGCCGCTAAATTACACACACTGGACCTTTAAGTTTCGGTCACTAAACGTTTTTAAAAAAGTTTCTTTTTTTCTGTGTTTTCTGCTTGATATGCCAAAGACTACTTTTTTCTTTTAACAATCCTCTTTTTATTTACATTAAATTAAACATGAAGTCTGCTTAAAGCAAAGATAATTCATACTGTACATATAGTTCATGCAACATTTTATATCGCCCGAAACAAACAGGAACATCCGACATCTGCCATTGATTCAGCACATATCCTCCTCGCCAAGTGCATCTGACCTCATGTAAAGCCATAGATTGAGAATGTATGAACACGCATTTGCAGCATGTAAACAGGCCCGTGTACATCTTTTCCTTTGGATCGGATCGCCCGGCGCCTGTGCTGGGTGAGATTTGCGCGTAACCTTTGCAACTGGCCTGAAGCAATGCGCTACACAACTGGCAGCAAACCTGCATATATGTTTCTCAATGGAACCTCTTGTTTTATATCAGTCTATCTGGGGGTCCTTTTGATTCTGGTATTCCACCACACACATGGGCTGGTCTGCATTTAATCTTTTATACAGATTGCGAAAGGGAAGAGACGTGCATGTGTGTTCGTGCTCTGAATGGTGTCGGAGATAAGCAGGGTCGTAGTTTATCCTCGGTCTGGACTGTAAAAGCGCCGTCCATCACGTTGCCTCGGACAGTCGCAGTTTGAAGAGTTTAAGCACGTTAAATATTACGTCTAGATTGAGAATGGTTTGGAAGTTCTCTGATTTAGGCTGATGACCTCGGTGTGGTTTTGGAGATATCTGTGCCTGAGGTCACTCTGTGTGTGAGCCGAGGCAGGTGCCGATGTCGGGGCGAAAAAACGCGATGTTTGCTGTTAATTCCATATTACGATAACATCGTTCCAGGTCGAGAATGTGGAGGGCATTAACTTCTTTCCACAAGCCAGTCAATCAAACATCCACAGCAGATTTCCATCTCTGGCGTCAGCGAGAGCGAATGTGACATATTTCCATCTCCCCTCAGAGTAACATCCTCCGGCTCCAGATGAAAGGAAGCGCGACGACTCCTTTGAAAAGAACTTACCGAAACAAACTCGGAACACAACTCGCAAACAATCCGTTTCTTTAATGAGCTCGGCTGTATTGTCAAAGCCATAAAACCGAGAGAAACGCATGTGCCGTGACAACGTAAACACCAGCAGACCCTCAGCGCTCTTTTATTGCTCCCAGCGGGGTCTTGCATTGACTCCATGTGCTCAGCAGACCGCCGATCTTTTGCTGGAGTTTAGCGAGCCCGTTCCGATCAGATCTGAAGGATTGATCTCTCAAGGACAGATGTTGAGACGGATCGGACGCGCTGATTGAGGGAGACGCGCAGGCATTGAAACTCTGAACCGTGAATGCTGCACTTAACCTGATATGCAAACACAAGCTCCTCAACCAAAGGGTGCCAGATCTCCTGGAAACAGTTCAAAGTGCTTCACCAGCGTCCTGCAGTGCACAACACATGCCTGAATTTGTCAGCTAAAGTTAAGAGAAATCAAGCACTTCGAGGGAGAGTCTTTCAAGGGGACTTTGAACAGACCAGGAAGGGCTAATTTGATTTTGAAGGCGCATTGAACCGACCCTCCTAGTATGTCGGCCACATGTTGCCAGCGAACAACACAGTAGGAAGATGCATGCGACGAGATTGGATTTATCGTCAATGCTTTTATTTCCTTGAAACAGCCTCTTCCATGATGGATTACAGTGTAACAACACTGTTAACAAGTGGTCTTTTTAAAGGCTCTGCGTTTGAAGTTTCAGGCGTCAGTTTTTGGCACCCATAAATCATCTTGTGTTATTTTTAAATCATATAGGCTTTTGTTTATCCTTTCCATGTTTCTTGTTAGAAAAGGATTTTGAACCGTCGCCGCAGGCCAAATAAAAAGTTGGACGTTTCGTTTCCTGAGGTGAGATTGTAGTGGTAGAAAATGTGGTCCATTCTGTCATAGGCCACCGAGTGATATACAGCTAAATAGCTTGTTTTGTTTAAGGAATATTATGTCTAGCTTGCTTACTAGATAGTCATAGATAGCTTGTAGTCAACGTATCACCCCAACATTTTACGGGACACAAGCCCTCATAGGTTTCCCTCTTTCACATTGTTGGCAAAAAAGTACATCTTGCAAAAACATGTGCAACGTTTACTGAGCCCCAAAAAATTACATTAGAGGACCAATGAATATTGATAAATCTTGATAATACGAATACAAATTGTTTAAAAAAAAAAAAGCTTTATTTCCTGGCACCATGTTTCCTAGACCTTGGTAAACATTGGTGCAGCAGCACCTCCGATCTCATTTTCAATTTACTTTATAAATGTCTTTGTTCCGTTGAACACAAAAGAAGATATTTTGAAGAATGTCGAAAGGGAGACAGTTCTGGGGCACTTTTGACTAGCATTGTAATTTTTCCTACTATGGTAGTCAATGGTGGCCAAGAACTCTTTGGTTACAAGCATTTTTCCAAATATCTTTCTCTGTGTTTATCAGAACAAAGGCATTTATACAGATTAGGAAAAACTAGAGGGTGAGTATCCTAAATTAAGACAGATTTTTTTTAAACTGTCCCTTTAAGGGCAGAATTTATGTGAACATTTTTGTTAAACGGTTCTTTACAGAATATATTAACTAATCAAAATAAGGTAATACATTTTATCTTGTCTTTAAGTTAAATTATTTTACAATTATACAACAATAATACAACCATTTTAAAAGTTGAAATGACTTGTACGGCTTATTGGATTGTTTGAAAATGTAAGGCAACCAATCATTTTTTTCATTGTTGTACAAATATGCCCCCAGACATTATTTTTGGCCACTACTGCACATGAGTGTATGAACAATCTGAGACTCACATCTTGGCTGGCTTCTGTACAGTTTCTGAGTTAAGATGCATAAGTTTGGAGTAGTCCAACTGGAAACAAATGTGTGTTGCTAAACAAAAGGACGTGTTTGGTAAAGTGAGCGCTTCCAAGAAAAAAACTAGTCGCTGCGTTTGCCAAGGTTTGTATGATTCTGTTGTATGATTCTGAAGTGATTTGTAACAAATGCACAGTACATCCCTCAGCACAACAGCAGTATTTTCTGCTGTTTCATTTATTGCCACCAAGCCTCAAAGAGGGCTTTACAATTTTTAAAGCTACAATTTATAACCTGTGTACAGTAAGCTTCAATTTTTTGTTTCAAGCAGAGATGGCAAAGGAGACGAGGGTTAATGTAACTTTGGTTAGTACAGTATGTGTAATGGTTATAAGGGATGATAGGATGCCATCTGATGTTTGTTTGTGTTGTGTTAAGAGTCAACGGAGATATTTCCTGTCTGCTGTATCACGCAGATAATGATTTTATTTCCCCCCAAACAAATATAGTGAGGAGATGAGCAGAGCATGTTCAGGAGTACATCCAGTGGAAACCTGGAGCCGTGACACAGACTTTTATGTCGTCTGTGATCTGAACTCACTTAACCTTCAGTTGTAACGTGAACAAAAAAGATGATGCATGTAGAAAATGAAAACACATGAAGACAGCACCATTAAAAATGAGCGTGGGGGGAAGAAGAAAAATATTTGTTGAGACTGTACATTGACTGTCCCACAGTGGCGTCTTGATGTATTAAGTCAAATTCTGCACATTTGTTTGGCTAATAGTTGCGAAAGTCTGTTTCATATTTGTTCTCATAAATATCAAGAAATATTTCATAATATTTTAATTTTACAAAAAGTGATTTATATGAAGAGTTTGGTTACAAAATGAGATAACTAGTAAATTTCAAAAATCATGTTTTTATTATGTTATCATGTTTTTGTTGTGTTAGTTTGCTGTATTTTTTGTTAATATGGCTAAAATCAAAACAAACCAACTGCTGTTTGATTGATATTAATTGGAATGCACAGTAAAAAGATTTTTGAAAAAAAAATAAACAGTTATCTCATTTTGGAAGCAAACTCTTCATATTTTTATTGTGTTCATTATTGATATCAATGTATATGTTTCAGTTAAGTTTTATATTTAAATACAAACATGTAGCAGACTTCCGTTTGCATTCAAATATGACTTGAATGTGTCCTGTGTCTGCTTCGTGTCAGGGCTACAGTATGTTATGTGAAGTGTGGCATTGCCCGTGTCTGTTGGCTGGCGTGGGAGGAATTGGGCGGGACACACAGCGACTTGTGTAAATCCGCCTTTCCTGTTTATATAAAAATGACTGCTACTTGGTCAACATGTGTTTCACAGAATACAGTGGCCCTAAGAACGTGTTTTGACACACATTCAGGTCACAAATACGATGTTTGGTCCATTTTAAATCAAACAACACTGTTCCAAATGTTTCAATTAGAAATGTATTTGCATACAAACTATTATAAGCAAAGACATTTGTGTGATTATCTAATGCAGTGACATTTCTACAGCTGGTGTAAATATCCAAACGCTCCCTGCGGCTGCTGAGCATGTTTGATCCAAATATTTTAAAAGTTATTATCTCGGCAAGAAAAGAGCAAGACTAACCAAGGGGGACATTTTCGATTACTGCCACTTTAGCACGTTTGCTCAGTTCTTTGAGTGCTTAGGAGCGGAAAACACATGAGATATTTCTAATGAGGTTTGTTCCTGCATTCTGTTCTGTATCTCTCTCTTAGGCACTGTATTTAGTGCTAAAATAGGTTTAGTCAACGTAGCTAGCAGCCTATGCTCTTATTGCCATGTTTGACATAAACCATGACACCCACATCAGCTGTAACATGGTAGTTGACATGGTTGACATGGTAGTGTGTTGTGGGCATTTAAGGGCGCTTATGCATTGTTTAAGGTGCCTAGTAAAGACACTATGTACAATATTTGAATGTGTCTTACTTTCTGTCATTGGGGGGTGGGGGCTGTCATCAGACTGCCACATAAAGCCAACACATGTCAGTCATGTCTGAAGGATATGTGGCATCAACCGGGGGGCAGTAGCTGAGCAGAGGGTGACCCCGACACTTTGAATTCTGTCTGTATCTCATTATGCTCCCCTGCTTTCATATTCAGCAGAGATCCTTCGACCTCGTCCTTTGATTCTTTCTCTCATTCATGTGCCCAACATATCAATCATTCCTTTCATCCATCATTCATTCATCCACCTATCCATTCTTTTTTATTTCGGTTCTCAACCCATTTATGCAGTTTTCTAGTAATAGAATTTCTTATCTCTTATAAATCATTCAAAAGGGTAATTTCTTTCTTTCTCTTTCTCTTTCTTACCCTCCCTCCCTCCTTTCTTTTATTTTTCTTTAGATTTATCTTAGTCCTCTTCTGTATGAATCTTATTTTTTATGTAGTGCATGAAATTCTCTGTTTTTGATTCTAATGTTCTTTGCACATCATCTTCCCTCCTCATCTTCGGCTGTTTTGCATGTTTGCTGTTATTTCGGCACGGGGCGTGAGTGCTTTCATTATTTTCTGTATACAGATGCGCCTCTTTTAAAATTAAAGGTGCTTTAAAAGGTTCTTCGATGCCATAGAAGAACCCTGTTTCCCTAAATGGTTCCATAAAGAACCTTTAACATCCGAGGACTCTTTCTGCTTCACTCATATGTTTCTTAAGATTAGATTTAGATTTTAATATTCTTGCGCCAAAAACATGAATCAGGATTATGTGTACTTTGGATTTACATGAACCATTTGTGATGTATTAATATTTTCTAAAATATGAATGTTTAGGAAAAGGGTGACACTAAAGAGATTAATGCTAAATTAAACTACAGACCTCCATTTGCAAGCGTTTTAGGTTTAATATATTTTCTTCCTTCTCTTTGTAGCAAAATACGAATCAGATTTATACCTTCATAAATCAACATTTTCATGATCTACACACTCTTAAAAATTAAGGTGCTTAAAAGGTTCTTCTCAGATTTGCCATAGAAGAACAATTTTTGGTTCCACAAAGAACCATTCTGTTAATGGTTCTTTAAATATCTCTTTTCTTTTAATCAAATATTTCACCACAAAGAACCTTTTGTGAAACACAAAGGTTCTTCAGATGTTAAAGGTTCTTTATGGAACCAAAAGGTTCTTCTATGGCATCAAAGAACCTTTTGAAGCACATTTTTTTTCTTGGAAAGACCTGGAATAGATTCCACCAATCTTAACTAAAGATGAAACTATGTGAGAAACATTCTCATGACTTTTTTGGTTCTGCACTTTAGAATCCCAAATTCCAGGAACCTGTTACACTGGATCTTCTGGATGCTGAACTGGAAAATGATGTTAAAGTCACGGTAGGTATCACACATAAAAACAAATTTTCATTTTTCTCCTTTATTTTCTCAATTGGCATTTCATAAAATACAGTTAAACAGTTCAGCATAAAAATGATACTTCTGTCATCATTTAGTCTACTGTTGTCATTTTAAACCTGTGTGATTGTCTTATGCAAAACACAAAAGAAGATATTTTGAAAAATGTCAGTAACCAAAAGCCGTTGGTCCCCATTGACTTCTATTGCGTTGTATGCAATTCAATGGGGTTTTCAGTTACCAACATCTTTCAAAATATCTTCTTTTGTGAACTATCCCATTAAGTTTATAGCCTTGACCCTATTGAGAAGTGAGATGGATTGGGACCTTACAATATCATATTCTTAGAAAACAAGTCATGTTAACTTCATGAGGAAATGATCTTGGCTTTGCATGAAGCATTGGATAGGAAGATGGAAGTGGTGTGTTTAGACCCGGCCATGTGTGTGTTCTTGAGTGTTGACAGATTAAGGCATTACGCTCCTGCTAGAAGCAGACAAGAGTCTGTATTTGCTATACTGTATAGTCTCTCATGGGTTGGTTTCTATTAAAGCCACTTGTAAATTCTTACCAATACAGAACATTGCCGTACTGAAATCCTCCCATTTGTGCTTGCAACATCTTAGTATTGTGTTTCATTGTATAACGGGTGGTTTTAGTCCATTTTTTTAGTAGTTGACATGATGCTTTATTAAACAGGTCAAGCATTCGTGTTTACAGGGTTTAACATGTATTATGATAGGTCATTTAACAATTCCCCACAAATCTCAATGGTTGCAAACTCTGCCTCTGTCCCTTTCTATATGTTACAAGTGTGATTCGTTGACCTAAATTAAAGAGGAGTTTGACTCTTACAAAAACAGAGGACAGTTCCAAGCTGTATTTTATAACACAGTTTTTCTACATTGCCATTATAGGTCTCCCCTCTTTTCTTTCAGATACGGACACAAATGATTGACAGAATACCCGGGGAGGAAACCATAAGAACACTTGTGAAATCTCATGATGAGGTGTGTTGATCTTTCATATTTCTTTTGCTACACCATATATGCTCTTCATTTTTTCTCTCATGTTTTATTTTTTAACAAAATCAGAGATACATCGATCAAGGGATTAGGACCTACACATGGGCACCTGTTACTGGTACAGATTACAGGTTTGTGCTTATAAATGTTGTGGTCTTGGCCGTTTCTCAATATGCGTTCTTCAGCGGTCTTGTGTCCTCGTGTCCTCGCTCTACGTCACCTTTCAGTTTGGTTCCAATACCCAAGAACACAAGCACAGAGAGCACATGAAAGTACCCGGATGTGTTATTGATATCAAGGATGCATTGATGCAGACTTTTGCGCGTAGCGAACCAGCTTTAAGTCCCATAAGTCATTGTTGCGCATCCATCCGAGTTCGTTCTTCCCAGGCTGCTTCGCAAGACCGGCCTCCGCAAGAACACAAGTCCTTTCTTCGCGTTCTTGAAACTGAGAAACGGCCCTTGTTTTAGTGTTTCATAAACTGTATGAACGTTTTTGTCACTATATTTAAAAAAACTTTCTCTTTTTTTCCTTTCGATGTGCGGGTGTTCCAACAGCCTGGCCTTGGTCTTGCCCCAATACAATCTGCACTACATCCAGGCAAACCTGGGGAACACTATAAAACAAGCCATGTGTGAGTACCGTCTGTTCGCCCAGAACACACAAATCAGCTCCACACGTCATCCAAAAACATTACTGTCATGTACCAAGATCAGATCGAGCCTGCGGTGTGTGCAGCTATTGTTTTAATGAAATCGCTGGAGAGCGTTCACAAATGTTTGAGAGGTCTGGTTGTTTGTGTGTGTGCGTTAAAGTTTAAGGTGTGTGTGCGACCTTGATTGTCAGGCCTGCTCTCTGTATTAAACTGGGGTCCAGCTGGTCTCCACCCATCCTGAGCAGTGTAGCCAGGCGTTTGATCTGACTCTCCCCAGCAAACAGGGGCCCCGGCTGGGATGAGAGACTGCAGTACTCCCTCCCCTCTGGACATGTGCTGCTAGAGTCCACATCTGCACACACACGTACAAACACACACGAACGCACAACAATACATGTGTATTGCTAGAAATTTCTGCATACACGACTGTATTGTGCCTTAAGCTACATGCACCACACCGCATTCTGTATTTTAGTGCAAGGTTGAACTTTAATCCAACCTTCTAAAGTTTTTCCTTTTCCTTCTCTCTGTCTTGTAATCGATTAATCGCACAGCACAATGGGGCAAGTACATTCTATCTGTCTTGTTCTGTACTCTTTGTTTTCCTGGTATTAGACATTTCGGTATCACTTTACAATTGATGTTGTATTTGTTAACATTAGTCAATGCATTAGCAAGCCTGAACTAACAATGAACATAATAGTTTTCTCAGCATTTATCAAGCTTTGTTAATGTTAGTTATGTCAATAAAATGTTAGTTCATTGGGCAGTTCTAATGTTAACACTGATTTTAAAGCTGTTTAGTAAATGCTGAAATTAACATGAGCAGTCCACTCAAAAATGAAAATTCTGTCCTCATTTACTCACCCTCAAGTTTTTTGGGTTCTGATGAAGACAGAGAAAGATATTTGGAAGATTGCGTGTAACCAAACAGTTCTTGACCACCATTGACTACCATTCAATTGCTTTCAAAATGTCTTTTTTCAGTCGAACACAAAAGAAGATATTTTGAAGAATGTAGGAAAGCAAACATTTGTGGTGCACTTTTCACTACAGTTGTCATTTTTCCTATTATGGTAGTCAATTGTTGCCATAACTGGTCGGTTACAAGCATTCTTCCAAATATCTTTCTCTGTGTTCATCAGAACAAAGACATTTATACAGATTTGAAACAACTTGAGGGGGAGTAAATGATGACAAACCTTTGAATTTCGGGTGAACTGTCCCTTTAATAAATGCTGTAGAAGTTTTATTCATTGTTAGTTAATGTTAACAAATGCAGCCTGATTGTAAAGTGTTACAGACATTTTGTATGTTCCTTGATATGTTTCTGTACATTTATTTATGCATGCAAGTTTGTACGTTTCCTGCTGTTTTTGGCATGATCTGTGTGTATCTGCAGTCGCTGAAAGTCTTTGGTGCTAAATGCAGTTTAAACTAACCCTGATTTAAAAAATGTTGAGTATGGGAATGGCTTTTATCAGAGTTAACAGATTTCTTTTTTTTTGTTTTATGAAATGTGTACGAAACTCCATCACCATGCTAAACTCATGCCATGGATTAATCGTTTTATTGTTTTTTCTTAAAAGAATGATTTCTTCATTATATGCTCATGTCTAAAGAACACATTTCCACTCCAAAGAACCTTTTGTGCAACAGAAAGATGTTAAAGGTTCTTAATGGAACCGTACAGTCAAAAATGGTTCTTCTATGTCATCGTGTAGTAGCACCTTTATTATAAAAATCTGTTATCGTTTATTCACTCTCCTACCATCCAAAACCTGTACATGACTCTTTCTTCTGTGGAACATATTTGAGAAATGTCTCAGTGGTCCATACAATGGGAATCAATGTGGGGCCAGTGTTGTTCAGTTACCAACATTCTTTAAAATATCTTCTTTTGTGTTCTATATAAGAAAGAAAGTCATACAGGTTTGGAATGCCATGAACACGAGTAAATGGTCAAATAATTCGCATTTTTGGGTGATCTACCCCTTTAAGTGTGATGTGCTCTCTCTGTTTTTGGCTAGGGTGTTCTCGGGTTAATCCTTCATTGTAAGACTTAGATTTAATGTTTAGAAAAGCACTCAACCAACTGCACTTGTTGAGGTGTCATTCACTTCCATAGCGTAAACTGTGCAGGATCCGTTTAACGTGGAACATTTAGGAAAAAGTATAAACAATTGTATAAGTGATGTTCGCCTTAGCAAGCACCACTAAATATTGGGCTCAAAATATGTCCTGCAACGCAGGGGCCGGGCTGAAGGAACAAACAAGTATGTGGAGTTCTGAGCCAAAAGTGTATTTTTCCCCACTTGCCGTTTATGAGCGTAATTGTTTTAGCATAACAGTGCTTCGTAAGATCACATGGCTTCAGCTATTACAAGCAAGAAAGCCAAGAAATGAAACTTTAGCTTGTGTTAGAATGAGGTTTTGGAACCACAAATGGGTCACGTTGTGGCTTGTAAGCAGTAATGCTCAGCTACTTGAGGTGGAAAGCAGCGGCCGCAGGAATTTAGTGTCGTGTACGAGCCCGAGCTCAATCCAAGCGCTAAGAAAAGAAGCCAGTTATAGTTACGTGTCTAATTTATTATGTGTTTGGGTGCGTGTTAATGTTTTTAATATTTCTAAATTCTGCCCCGTGTGAAGTTGCTACTGCAGATATATATGCACATGTGTGTGTGTGTGCTCTCTTCCTCCCCCAAATGTTTCTCTCTTATTTCTCATCGTAAAGAGCCTGGCACAGATTTACAGGCTCGTAAAGAGTCAGGTCCATATGGTTATTGAGAAAGGCGAAAGAGGCGGCAGATCTGGGGTCAGGTCTCGGCGCACCCTCTCCGGAGGTGCTTCTGGATGCTTTAGGAGCCTTGACTCTTCATTCTGGGAGCTCCACGGGGCTTGTTTGAGCAAAGCTGAAAGCAGAGTGTAAACTTCAGACAGCCAGAACCAGAGAAGTGCGCGGCTTTGGGGAGCCGTGCAGAGCAAATAATGAGAAGAACAGGTGAACGCAGAGCCCTCTCAAGGGACGCGTCCTTGCGGCTGGTCGTAACTGAAACCTGTGATGATGGACTCGGCCGCTGGGGCTGATCTCAGACCTGGCAGGACCTCGACTTGACCGGATATTCACGAGTTCAGAGGCAGCTGTGTTTGTCACCAAGTGGTTTTGTTAGATCAGTAATGTCGAGGAAAAAGTCGGACGTGGTGCTAATTATATAGACGGCAAAGTCGCTGACCGCAGAGCGCATACAGATGTAAACTCATTGACACTTTGACACAAACACGCTTTCTGTTAACCAGCAGGGTCCTCCCTGTGTGTTATCAGTGGGTGAAGGCTGGGTTGTTATGTTTTTCTGATCTGTAGCTTTACTAATGACATTCATCCCCCCCCCACGCATGCAGTAACAAGAGCTAATGAGAGAGTGTCTGCAGACATCCAGTCCAAGCCCCAATTACACAACTCATCTCAAAGAAGAAGGAAGATGTACAGTGATGGCCAAAAGTGATGACTCGAGGGCATTTTCTGAAAAGTTTAGTTTGAAATTTAGGTTCAGTGATTTCACTTTGATGGCAAATTGGCAATGAATGCATCCTCTTTGCTATTAAAGTGAAATAACTTTTCACATACAGAAATATAACCTGATAGAAATAATCATTTTAGAGGTAAAATGTAGGAAGCCACTTCATCTGAAATCTTCATTTGTACTTTTAATGCATCCTCCGGTTTGATTACAGTAAACCATCTCAATATGAGGTTTATGGAACAAAATGGACTTAGGCGGTATTAAGACAAAAGTATTTCGCAAAAAGGCACACCACAGCATGTCCAGGAATTGTATTGGGTTTTATTCTATTATGCAATAAAAAGCACACAGGAAATAAATCATACATCGACTACAATTTTAATTAAATTTAATTAAAATATTAAAAATTGTAAATATTAATAAATAAATGTTTTAAAAAAAATGTGCATGTGACATGTGGTAATTTTTTTTGCCAGACCCCTTTAAATTCTTCTCAGAGCTGAGCTTCAGTTTATACTAATAAAATAAAATTAAACAAAATATTATAATTTCAAAATATTAAAATTAAATTAAACTTTTAAATAAAAATAATGTAATACATTTTTAAATAAATAAAAATAATTTATTAATTATAAAATTAGCATGTGTTGTAATTTTTTGCCAAGCCTCTTTTAATTCTTCTCAAAGCTAAGCTTCAGTTTATACTCCAAACAAACCAATGCAATAAGTAAGGGATAATGTACAAGCAACCCGTTGTTGTCCCAAGAATAAACCTCGACAGTGTTATCAGGTCCCGACGCAAAGCGGCCAATCAGAATCAAGTATTCCAGGGGCTCCGTGTATTAAGCATTTTTAATGTATGTTTAATAAAATAATTGAAAAAAGAGCAAACACTGTACTGCGCTTTATGATGAGATGCGTTGACGGTCCAATCAGCTGTCAGATATTTCTGAACTACATCTGTCACGTTTAAGCAACCATATTTAATACATTTATGCAAGAAATTCAATAAATTCAATGTTTGCTGAAGTTGTGTTCCCTATGTAAAAAAGCTCACCTGTGTTTATGAATGTGAATTGAGATTTCTCCATTTTTAAATGTGAGTGGCGTCTCACTTTAAGCCAAAAAGCCACATGAAGCAGCGTGTTAACAGGCTTTGTAAATTGGGTTTAGTTGATTTCATGTGTTCTGTTTCTCTGAACTGGGTCTACAGAAGTAATGGCCTCAATGTTGCGTAAATCCGGAATCAACAGCATAATTAGACACACATGGATAATTTGAGCAATTGTCTCAAATCTGTTGTAAATGTATTTTGTCTGGTGGTTTTGTTTCGAGAATTACGGTACACAATGGCAACTGCAAAACTGTTATATCTGTTGGTCTCTGCTTTGTTCCCATTTGTTTGGTGAAATGAAAATCTGGAATTTTCTGTAGGCTGAGATGGTCTGGTTTTGTTTTGATGGAGACAGAGGGAACAACTTGTCCCAAACCCTTTGGCTTGCTCACTTGTCCCCCTTTTTGCTAATGGCACACATGCTCCATGCCAATTTGTTTGATTATTGCCTCAGTTGATGTCTGTATCAAGCATCAGAATTGCTTTTATTGCTTACGCCTGCCAAAGTCTTTGCTCACCCCTGTCATATCTCTCATAACTCTTTGTGTGAAATGGAAAGAGCCGTCTGTATCTCTTTCTACACCTCTCTAATCTCAGACTCGACTCTCTGTTGTCTGTCCAGGCTCTGGCATCATCTCAATATTCTATCATGTGCATGTTTTATATGTAATGCCGTTTTCAAAATATCAGATTCAGTGTTGGATTGGTTGTGGGACTATGACAACGATAAAACTTTATCTTCTCTCTTTGTTCTCTGATTGGTCGGATTTTCACAACAGGGCTCAAGGGCAAGTACTTCTTCCTTATCTGATCTTCACATTATTACAAACTAAGTTTTTTTATGTTTTTTTTGTTGTGTGTGTTTTGCTGTAGTTTGCATGCCTTTATTTCTGAGCTTGGGATTTTTAGCCATGTTTTTGCCATGCGTATACTTAAAGTATGAATCTCACAAAAAGCTGTCAATGGGACATCGTACATCCTAAAATTAAAATAAAAGTACTAAATAATATTTGCCGTAATAAAGAAGTCTGTTTTATGATCAAAAAAATACTGATGATTTAATTTTATCACTTAAGTTCACTTAAAGTCCCTATGGAATCAAAAAGTTTTTACTATGTTAGTAAAATTATGTAATATGTTAGCCTAAAACATATCTGTAAAAAGTGTGCTCAAAAGATTTAAATTCCCATTTACAAGATACAAGCATTCAAAAAGAAACTTTCACTTCCACCAAAATGTATAAACAATTTTAAGACATAATTCTACACTTCAATTTTTCCTGACCCTAAAATCTAGAGAATCTAAAAAGACTCTCTTTTAAAAAGAAAGGAGCCAATATTTAAATATATATGTTTTTTATTTTAAGGCTAAATGTCGCAGGGATTTTTTGTAAATCCATTCATTTGTTTTTGGTTGCTTGCTGTTTTTCTTTGTGTTCCAGTTTCAGTTTTCAATTAAGTTTATCTAAACACCTTCCCCCTCCTCTTTCTCTAGCCTCTGAGACCATGCAGCAGGAGAAATTTGAGGAATATGGCTACACCTTTATTGCGCCCAGGTAACACACACACATACACACAGAGCAGAAATGAAGACCTCCCACAGGCTGAACTCTTGACAGGTTTATATGGGCTGTATCTAGACTCCATTGGTCTTTGAAGGCCTGTAAATACACACCTTCAGACTCTGCTCCCCTTAACATGAATCTGACTCAACTGAACAAAAATGTTAGGCCATTACATCATTACCTTTATATTTAGACTTAGTCTTTTTTTCAGGGAATACTGCAAGGACCTAAAAATCTCAACCAACAACACTCAATTCCTGATGGACTTCAATGAATACATAGACAGAAAAACCCCCAATGACCCAGCGTGTAAGTGCACGTCACATTCATACAGTTACACATTTATGATATGATGCATGTCACTTTAATCTGCCGCCGATTAAAGTCCCTGTGAACCGGAAGTGCGATCGTTTTAATTTCGGTATTTTGAACGCATTATCGAGTGAAATGGAATTTCGAATGAGAAAAATGGGCGTGGCTTTTGTTTTTCTCTGCGATTGGATTGGATGTATAAAAGCAGCCGTTGCATTTTGAAATGGAAATGCAGCAGGCCCACAGTTGAAGGGGAGGAGTTAACGGATGCTCCGCCCAAGCCATCTAACATACGGCATTTAAGATGAATAGTCATTACAGGACTATCAAGATTATGAGGGCACACAAATTTTAAAAAGTGAATGACCCACACTGATAAACTATTTACAATAAACGCTGCAATATTTCACAAAGACTGTCATTTTTTACTTCACTGGGACTTTAATTGTGCTTTTTTTTGTACCTTACTTGTCCACTCAAAAAGGTTTGCACAATGTTTACGTTTTGTTCATCAGAGCAAATAAATGTATACAGATTTGGAACAACTCGAGGGTGAGTAAATGTTTACACAATTTTTATTTTCGGTTGAACTGTCCTTTAAGGTTACAAATTCTTTTTGGAGACACTACTGTATCTTTGATAAACATAACAGCGGTGGACTCATCGATACATGATGGAGTGATATTGAGGTGAGAGGGTTTAGATTACTTTCTCATAGAGGCTGAGTCAGGTTGATTCCCGCTCGTGTGATGTCAGCGTGTGCGGCCGTCCCGCAGTCTGTGAAGGTGACCTCTCTAGATCTCTGTTTAATGGCTCTGGGTAATTGATTAGTGTGGTCTGTAATGCACTTCTGATGACTCACATGGATTTCTGTAAAGAGATGCTATCACAACATGACAGATATTAGTCACTCGCAAAACACACCCAATGTTTGTTGGTTTTTTATGACTCAGTTAGAAAAGTAAAACCATCTTATGTTCATCTTTAGAAATAACAAGTTTGTCACCAAAGTGAGGGGCCCTCTGTCCTACAATTTTGTTGTACTTTTACTCTGAAGGACACATAATATTACTCGTAGTTTCTTAAATCAAAAGAAGTTGTAATTTACTTTTACTTTCTCGAACCTTTAATCTCTAAACACGCTGTATTTTTTAAATATTTTTTACTACTATCTTCGTTCTTACTCTTGGCTTTACAACATCTGGGTGGGCCGAGTTGCTCAAAGCTCAATGTGGGTGCTTGTATGCTAATGTGCAATACGCTCTGCCCATTTGATACTCATTATAGAATACACTGCCCGTTCTGATTGCTTTATCAATGATTAAGATATTTGACACTATTTGGCTGTTTTTGGGCAAAATAACAAAAGTATTTCCTCTCGTGCAGTGTTTGCAGAAAGTCTTGTCGATGAGTATATTGTTTGTTGGGAATTTTGTGTAAATGTGCCATTTATTTTATAAATTTTGCGCAGTATTAATGCTGTTGTGGTGTCACAACCGTGATGATTTCCATCAAAGTTTGTTGACGGAAATCATGCCATTCGACGGCCATGTTTGCAACACCTCCGGGCAGCTATTTCAAGTGATAGTTCTCCCAAAAATGAAAATTCGGTCATCATTTACTCACCCTCTTGTCATTTCAAACCTGTATGGCTTTCTAACTTCTGAAGAACACAAAAGAAGATATTTGAAAGAATGTTGATAACTGACACCCATTGACTTGCATTGGTTTTCTGTCCATGCAATAGAAGTCAATGGGCGCAGGTACTGTTCTGTTACCCACTTTCTTCAAAATCTAAATTATTTAACAAACTTCTAAAATCTATTATACAGAATTAAATAGCATATTTCCAACCAACGATAAAACATGACATTACCTTTACCATACATTTAGCCAACTAAGCTTAAATAGCACCAAAAAAAAGGCTTTTTCGTGGTTGGCAAGCGCCTCACAAGCCTCTGTGTGGAGCCAGGCCCCAGAGAAGCGTCAGTCTCGATTAACGATTGGCTCTTTTTATTGAAAGGCGGGACTTCCCGTTGTTACGTTGTTTGTACAGGTACCCATGCTGTTTTTGCGTCTTCATTTCCATAAGTGTCCTCTCTACGCTTTTGTGTTTTATTAGGTAACATCAGTCTTGTGAACCGACTACTGCTGGACGCTGGTCTCACTGCTGACCTTGTCAAAATCTGGAAGGATCAGAATATGTAAGTTCAAAAGTGAGAAAAAAGTTGTGTGAAGTAGCTTGTTTCAGAGATGAGTTTTGAGTTAAAGCCAAGTATGAATGTGGGTTTTCAGCCTAGAGAGACCGTTTGATAGTACAAAGCTCTATTTAAAGTCCTGTCATGAACAAAACTGTTGTCTTATTTTCAAAGGCAAGAGTGTAGCAATTATTAGCTAAAGCTGGGATTAAAGAATCAGATCGTCTGGGAATTTAGAAACACGGCACTTTCACAATAATGTGAGAATAAGTGCTACATGATGTTTCAATTAAAATCTCATACCGCGGAATGACCCGAATCTTTCATAATGGTTTAATTTTTGAGGGAATTTGGCGACTGGGTGTCTTATTGTTATTTGGAAAACCCTTAACACTTTAAACGTAATTGAATAATTTGATTTTCTGAATTTGAAGTATTGGAATAACTTAACAAAGTGCTCTCAGGTGCAGAGCTGAGTTTAAAAGTATTTGTTTTTTGTGCTCCTTTGAAGAACAGAATTATGAAGTCTGTTAACTTTCTGCAGGTTGTTCGGAGAGAACTTTGTTACATCGTGAAACGCAGACAATGTTCTGTTCCACTCAGGATCAATATATAACAAGATGCTAAACACGCCGTCTTTGTTTTTCATTAGAGAAGCAGTCTTGGCCAGGTTTGTGGCTACGGATGGAGGCATCACGCGTGTCTACCCGAAAAGGTAAAATTCCATTCATAGTTCATTGTGAAACCCGCAGCTCTCATCCCATGTGTGCGAGAGATGCTAAATTCTTTGCGATCATTTCTGTCGGCAAGGCCTGCGGGGGGCTGCGTTTGAGACTGAATGAAAGAGCGAGGAGGATGTTTCAGAGGATGTGTCTAGTACACAGTGACTCTTTGAGAATTCTTATGGGAGCCATGTGCAATGCTCTCTCTCTCAAACACACACACACACACGTCTTTATTACCTTTAATCTATAACACTGAGTGCTTGAGTTCATAAACTTACGCTTGTGGTGTTAAACAGCAGGGTGGTGTTAAATAAGATACACCATTGCAGGTCTTTTCGCAACTGGAAGTACTTAAGCAATTTTGATGTGTGTACAGGAGTGACTATAAGTTTTAAAAATGTCTGCACGTGTCTGGCCAGAAGTTAACTTCCAGTCTATGTTCGGTTATATTATAACAATTTATTTAATGTTCAACTTAGATTCATATTTTATTGTATCGCATTCAATTAAAACTACTCAACAGTTATTGATTCTTAGCGGAGCTCTACTGAAAGTTACGTTTGGGCCACATAACTTTATGTTGTCGCCGCTGTAACCGTCTATAGTGCAGTCAAAAACAGACTTGTGAGGACATTTTAAAAAGTCGAAAATGTGACAAATCATGTTATAATTTAGATCTTGTAATGGCGTAACCGGTTTGAAATACTGTTGAGCAGTATGTACACTTTACTGGAGACCGTGTGTTTGATGGAACTGTATGACTGTATTCTCTTCCTTAGAAGTTACGGAAATCCCAATTTATGACTATTATTTTTCGTTCGTAATTTTCTGGAGAAGCTTTTTCTTCTTGACTTTTTCTTCTTCATCCTGTGATCCACTTATTAGATCCACAAATCTATTAAAGGCGCAATGACTTGGAAAAACAAGTCTGGTGGCTAAAGGCTGTTGTACTTTTGTACTTCTGTTGGTCTGTTAGTTTTCACACACTATCTTTCCAGAGGGAATCTGTCAAAAATGAAATGAAAATGTTGTTCTTCAAACCAATTCATGAGATGTTTTGTTGCTTGTTAAAATGATTCATTCTGCATTATGTTTGCATGGACTCTTAGTTTGTGGCCTCTGGATCAGCACCATATTGTTTTTCCCTCATTTCTCTCTCTCTCTCTTTTCTTAGTGGTGGGGAGGAATGGGGTGAAAATCCCGAAACCTATGATTCAAGTTTTTACAAAAGGAGTTTGGACAATGACATATACATCTTTACTGCCCCATATGTCAACAGTAAGAAACGTGCACACACACACACACTTCCTCATCCCCTGTGCAGTCTCTCTGGCATTCTGCTCTGCTCAGACAGCTGTTGATCTACTTGAAACGCGCACCTACAGATCTCTCGCCAGAATGGAGTAAGCTTATATTACTGGGGAATTACCGTTCAATGAGACTACCTCACATTCACGCATGTGTGGTCTGCAGCACTAACACACACAAACACGGTCTATCAGCACCCATATGCCAAAACCCAACCAAGAGGGAACGCATGGTCCTCGTGTTTATGGGAGGTTTCACGCTAACGTGAAAAGCAGAACTCTCACATTTTAAGATCACATGTAGCATGTTGCCTTGGCAGGTTTTCCAGAACGAGCATCCAAAACTGCATTGCAGAAGTTTGGACGCTAAACTCATGTCTGTTAGGATTAGCTAAGAGAAAACAGAGCGGAAAGAGCAAATCTGGCCGTTGTAGTAAATGCATGTTTTGTTTTCAGCTGTGTTTGTCTTTTCTCTTGGAACAGAGAGCAGGGAGTCTGGTTATGAGTCTGGTATCTTGGTTAGTAAAGCGGTGGACTTGGAAGTTAATGGAACAAAACTGAAACCAGCAGGTGAGCACTTACGTTTCCATGAATCATGTTTTTCTTTAAATCTATAGTCACAAGCATTCATATAAACATTAATAATAGAATACACAGATTTAAATTTTGGAGAAATATTGTTTGTAGTTCACAGAATGAAACAAAAATGATCATTTTTACCTAAACACATATCTATAAATAGTGCATTTTAAAATGAAACGGTCTCTTCACTTTTTCTGCGGCTGGAAAAATCCACTTGTAGTTTCTCTGTGGCACATAATAAAAACATTATTAATGATTCAATACATTTGTGATGCCTAATGCTATGATCATAGTCCATCTTGAATTATTAAAGTCATCGTTGGAGTAATATTAAGTCTGAATCTGACACTGCTTTCATCACCTTAACATGATCAGAATCCGTTTTGATCCTCACCGATCAAACGATATGTGTGTTGTATTATCATTCAGTGGTGGGTGTCAAGCTCAACGTGTCGGCCTGGATGAACATCTTCATAAACGCCACCACAAAGAAAAACGTAAGCGGATATAAAGTCATTTCCTTATCATCGCGTGTTAAAGCTGTTTGGTCATAAGTGCAGCCTCTCTTGATGGTCGATATCGCAGTCCGAGAGCCGACATGAATTGACTCACTGTAAAACTGATGTCTCATGAATTCACGTGTAATTTCCTCTCTGCAGTGTAAGGATGAGATCTGTGGGTGTCTGAGGAATGATAAGGTAGGCCTGACCGCTTCAGGCTGCTTTGAGGCCGTCTGTGAGATGTTCTCTACTCGGTTAAGTGAGTTTGACTCTTTTTTTAATGAATTCTTGCTTTGACTTTTTAGCAAGTGGACTGTGTGATTCTGGATGATGGTGGATTTCTTCTTATGTCCAATCAGGATGATTACATCATACAGGTAATATTTCTACTATTTTAATACCATTGGGGTTTGACCTGTCGGTGCTGTTTATGTAGAATGAATGCAGGCAGAAGTCATTTTATAAGTTAAATGGTGTTTATCCACCATTCTCTCTGATGTTCAGATTGGTCAGTTTTTCGGTGAGGTGGACCCTGTTCTGATGACCACTCTGGTCAACATCTCGCTCTACTCCTTCAATAAAACCTACGACTACCAGTCGGTCTGCGACCCAGAGAGAGAAACGAAAGCTGCTGCTGGACCCAGATCTCTTTATGTGGTAAGAAGGTTTCTTATGGCATTTTACCGCAGGATGTCATATGACAACCTTTAAAGGGACAGTTCACCCAAAAATAGATTATTTCATCATTTACTCACCCTTGAGTTATACATTTCTTGGTTCTGATGGACACAGAGAAAGATATTTGGAAGAATGCTTGTAACCAGACAGTTCTTGGCCACCATTGACTACCGTAGTAGGTGGTCAAAAGTGCCCCAGACCGGTTTGCTTTTCTATATTCTTCAAAATATATTTTGTGTTCAACAGAACAAAATATTTATACAGATTTGGAACAACTCGAGGGTGGGTAAATTAAGACAGAATTTTCATATTGGGATGAACTGTTCTTTTAAGTTCATAAATTTCAACTTGTTCGTTTACAAAAGCAGTCATGTACTGGTACTTGACAGAACCCAGAATCTAAAAATGTTAGTTTAGTAAAATACTATTTTGAATTATAAGTTTAGTTACAACTTGATTCATCTTTCAAGAGTAATTTAGCAAAAGTGCTGGATACAACATGACTGGCAAGTATAGGACTTAGGTAAAGGTCTTGCGTTAAACCAGTATTCGTCAATATAAATTCAGTTGTTCATAATTGTTTAATAAATAACATTAATATTCCAGATTGAATAGATGGTTTAGGTGCTCGCACAAAAGTTAACATGTATAGCTTTTGGTTGTATACCTAATACTAGACTTTTTTTAAAGTCTTAGTTTTAAATTAAAGTGAAAGTTCTGTCATCATTTACTCACCCTTTTGTTATTTCAAACCTGTAAGACTGCCTTTCTTTCACAGAACACAAAAGAAGATATTTTAAAGATTCTTGATAACCGGCACCCGTTTACTTGCATTGGTTTTGTGTCCATGCAATACAAGTGAATAGGTGCCGGCGCTGTTCGGTTACCAACTTTCTTCAAAATATCTCCTTTTGTGTTCTGTTTAAGAAAGAAAGTTCACAGGTTTGTAATGACAAGAGGGTGGGTGAATGACGGTTTTGGGTGAACCATCACTTTAACCAGTGTATTTGTGTTTGTCCTGATGTGGAAATGTGTTTGTCTATCTGTGCAAATATATTATAATGTACTGTATGTTTAATGTGAAATGTATTTGTGCGTTTTCTCACAGCCCACAATAGCAGATTTGCTCACTGTAGGCTGGTGGGCTTCCACTGCTTTCTGGTAAGATGAAATGAACATCTTTTTGTAAAAAAACAACAACACCGATGATGAAGAGTGAGGTGGATGTGTTGTCATTTGTGTGTTGTGATTTATTTCTCTCAGGTCAATTCTGCAGCAGATGTTACTCAGTTTGACTCTTCCCAATGTTGCTGGGACAGGTATGTTTCAGAGAACTCCTTGCTTGAAGGATGTACATGTACAGTTTTATGCATTTGGCAGACACTTTTATCCCTGACAGTGCATTCAAAGTATACATATTATAACCCATGACCAGTGTGTTTGTGGTTTTTTTTTCAGCGCACAATGAGGAAGATCTCTCTGATGCCTTCTCCAAAGAGAGCTGTATTACAGAACAGACTCAGTATTTCTATGAGAGTGAAAACACATCTTTCTCTGGAGCTATGGACTGCGGGAACTGCTCCAGGTGACTGTTTTTATGTTTGGATGCACATAAATCTTTGCATTCCATCTGTGTGTGTGTGGGAGTGCGTGTGAGCATGTGCAGATGATGTCAGCATCCTCTCGCCATCTAAACCTGGATATTTGCTCAACCTGGTCATCTCTCTGAGGAACAACCAGCTCGGCTTTCTCTGTCTCTTCTGTGTCTCCTCTGCTCGCTCCCTCATTCCTCGGATCCATCCGACATCCCACCGGCTGTAAATCCCGCCGGCCGCTCCGTTTAATGTAACACCACTAAAGCGAAACGCGTCTGGGGCGGTTGGAGGTGCTCGGCCCGACAGAAACTCTACGCCTTTTTTACGAGCCCCACGTGTGACTGTGCGTACGATAGTTTTTCTTCAATGTTAACTACTTTAGACATGTAAAGTTTAACATGCGCCATAAAGAGGAATCCATTTGCGCGATCTCAGGAGCTCGGGTACCGTGTTTCAGCGTATGTAATTCAATCCCGTTCTGCGAGACATCCACATCAGCTCAGAGTAAAGAAATGCTGGACTGATGAGAGCCAACAAAGGCATAGCTGAAACAGAACCTGAAGGAGACTTTTTTTGTCGACAAAGTTTCTTTGTTTCGTTCAAGGATAGAGAGTCGGAAAAGAATACAGTAGTTTACTTACAACGATCACCCTTTTCTTGTTCCAAACCCACACCATTGTCTTTCTTCTGTGTTACACAAAAAGGAATCAATGTGTAGGGCCTGATCTTTTGCTGTGAGACGCACCTCTTTTGAATTGTTTTCAGTTGGTAGGGAGCGTTTTGCGCGCTGCTTATACGTGCTGCTTAACTCGCATTTTAGGCGGAGCGCTCTGAGCGCCCGAAGTTGAAAAAAACTCAACTCTGAGCAGAAAAGCGCTTGATGTCATGTGCGCTTTTTTCCATTGTCCAATCTAATGAGTGGAGAGGCGGGGCTTCCCTTGAGGCAACGGAAGTTTACAGATGCTCGGAACGCCTGGAGACACGGAGGAGAAACTTGCTGTGGCTGTTTCGGGTTACCTAGCATCATAAAAAAACGCTGCGCGCTTCTCTTTTCGAAGAGTCTCCAAAACATGAACATGATTCGAACATGAAACGCATTCTGTGTGATCGCACCCTTATGCTTTCTTTTCGACAACATAAAGTTGAATTCCATTTGGTCAGACATGCTGTGAGCTTGTAAAGACTGATGGAGTCCATCTATGCTGCTTTTTATCTTTTTTTGGAGTTCAGTTATGTACGTCCACAGATTTTTGTGTATGCAATGAAATAGAATCCTTTCGTTTTTCATATTGAATTCTTTTTTCCTTATTTGTATACAGTTTTGTAATTTATCTATTTATCTAGCTATTGTATTGTTTTAGTTTTTTTATGTATTGTCTGCTTTTTAAATTGGACCTAATAAGATTAAAAAGCAATAACATTTTATGACAAACTCTGTAAAAAATGATGGGTTGTTTCAGCCAAACTTCCGGTCTGGGTTTGGTTATAAAACAACAATTGATTTAATATCTAGTTTATTTTAATATTAACTCTTAATTAATATTAATTATATTTTATATAAATTGTATTGTATTAAATGGTCCTTTTTCATTAGCCTGTGATGACGCATTCAACGGTCATCCGCATCCTTAACTTATATTTTCATTTATAAAAAATGATATGTGTTTACAACACTATACTTGGTATTTCATTACCTTTTCATCAAATAAGAAAAAATGCTTTACGGATGCGAAAAACGCAGAAAATCGAACCCGGTCTGATGTTTTTATGACGGATGACAATATCGGAGGAAGTGTGTAAATGTGATTGACACAACGTGAGGTCGTATTTATTTTTTTACATGCGAAAATTTGGACGCAAATTTCTGACTCAATGTGCAATGGGCTTTAATTTTACATCATTCTCTCTTTAAACTGCCGCTATCAGACTCTACTATCGTTGAGTTTTTCTTTTGCTATTTTTATATTTTAAAAAATATATTTGTGATAGTCTCCCATTCACCGCTTTAGACGTTAACCCAACTATGACGAATTCTGCTGCTGAGAAACCCTCTTTGCGGAGGTCTACCGGAAGTTAAGTTTGGGCCACAAAGCGTTCGTTTATGTTGTTGCCACTGAAACCGCCTATACTGCAAATAACTTTTCGCAAATGTTTTAGGTCTCTACTGTTTGTCCTAAAATATATTTTTCTGTAAAGCTACTTTGCAACTGTTCAAAATGAGGAAATTCTATTTAATTTGGCTGGTGAAATAATGTCAAATGGATATAAAACAACATAAGGTGAGACACCAATACAGAAAGTTTTCTAGTTTTTTTTTTAACTTGGACAACATGCACCTCTCACAGGTTTTGTAGTTTTTCAAGGAGGACGTTTGTCATGAAGGCGGTGTAAATCCACCTGAAACACCCGGCCTGCCCTTATAACCTCAGCAGCGCTCATGAATAAAGCATTCCTCTGAGGGCAGCAGATGTGAGCCACTGAACTTTAAGACTCTGTTCTTCGCTGTGACTGTCAAACCTTCCGTGTGTGTGTGTGCGTGTGTGTGTGACCCGGTGACCGCTGTGATCTAAGGCTTGTTTGCCCCGCCGAGCGTGCTGGGCGGCAGTAAACAGGCTGTGATTGCAGAGAGAGCAGGTGATGTGTAACACAAAACTTTTGCGCGCACATACACACTCGCATGCAGCCGGCCCTGTTCAGAACCCTGTGTCATTCTGGTTTAAAGAGAGGGAGGGGGACCGTAAATGAGAACAAGAGACGGCTGTAAAGAAAAGCCGTTTGGCGATGACAGTACGTAACAAGCTGCCAACCGACGCAGATTTCCAATATAACACGCTCATCTCCTGTTACGTGTGCTAAATACTTCCACACATGTTGAGTATTGGATGTGAAATTGGTCTCTTACAAAGAACTTGTGCAGAATAGCCATATTAAAGCCTTTTTTGAGTTTATACATGCTGATGTTTTCTGCCTCTGCTTTCTACCTTCTGTTGAATATGAATGGATGAATACTCTTCATGGACAAAGTATTGAGACGCCCCTTTCTAATGAACAGGTTTGACTAGTCATTTCCGTGAGCATGAATCTTAATGCTACAAAATATGATGATATTCTAAAGAGTTGTGTGCTTACACAAAGCAAGATTGTGGTTCATGCAGTCAAGTGCCGAAGAACTTGACTGGTCTGCATAAAGCCCAGATCTGAACCCACCTGAACACTCATCACCCAAACTATTACACATGGGGTCAAATCATTTCAGAACAGAAAAAAACTGTTGCAACAAAGATGAAAGCAAAATGATTTAACATGGCATGGTATGGTGTAGCAATAATATTTAATATGATTGGAATTACTGTAATACAAAAACATGTTTATTAAAAAGGGGGCGTCCCCTCGGACATTTTGTATGCACCTTTGCCTTGGTCACCGGCATTCAGCTGTCTGTTTTCTTTTTCCCAGAATGTACCGGGCGGAGAGGCTCCCTAAAACAAATTTGGTGTTTTTGATCTCGGATGCCAAGAGTTCCTGCCTGTCCTGCGATCCCAAACCCCTGAGACAAGCGGAGCAGCCGTGTATCCTTCAAATGACGCAATGTGTCCTACACTCACAGTCAATGGAGTCGTTTGTCTATTTCTTATAATAATGCTTACACAATTTATTTTGTGGACATGCCTGACCGTGTATATCCTATGAAACGTGTTAAAACCGTCAGCAAATAATTTCCATAAAGTGATTATAGTTTCTTTCAATGTCTGGCTGAAATATATACTGTACTTCAAAATGGATAACGTTGGACATGGCAAAAGGCCGTGTTGCAATAAGAACATTCCTGAATATAAATCATCAGTTTAGTAGAACATAATGAAGAATGAATCAGTCAAGGCAAACGTACTTCTTTTTTTGGGGAGAATTACTTAAACTTTTACTGTAGCGTTATACAGTTCATTACACATTCAAGTTCTCATACACACGCAGGAATACTGCTCGTCTGCAAATTTCAAGATTTGAAGCACAAGCTTCTAGATCAAAAGACCATGACAAATGGGACCTGTGCTTTGTATATGTTGCATTTCAAGTACGGTAGAGATGTTAAACTCTATACAGTTGAGCTCAAAATTATTCACCCCCTAGGTAAATATGATCAAGGAAGGCTGTGAAAAAAAATCTGCATTGTTAATCCATTGGGTCTTTTCATGAACAATATTAAAAAAATCAAACCTTTCATTTGAGAATAAGAATTTTAAACAGGGGGAGTCATTATATAATAAATGTGTTTCTCTGTAATACACATTGCTCATAGTTATTCAACCCCTTATACAAGCTCTTATTTTATCGTTACAATGTCTTATGTTTGCTGCTAAAAGATTAATCTGACCATAGAACCCATAATGTTTGAAGTTCCAGTAGTGTCTTTACAAATGTTCGATGGTCTCTCAGAGCTGTTATCTTGGCAAAAATAAGAGCTTGTATAAGGGGTTGAACAACTATGAGCAATAAGTGTTAGAGAGAAACACATTTATTTCATAATGACTGTTTTAAATTCTTATTCTCCAATGAAAGGTTCGATTTTTGTAATATTGTTCATGAAAAGACCCAATGGATTAACAATGCAGATTTATTTTAAGAGCGTTCCTTGATCATATTTACCTCGGGGTTGAATAATTGTAATCCCAATTGTATATAGACACACAGTATAAAGAACAACAAAAATTTACAAGGCATTTGCAAGCAAGACGTTTAAATGATAAATCTGTGTGGATTTGAGAATCCGCTGCCTGTTGTAGTTGTGTCTATCGTCCTTATGGATTTCCATCAGCCAATGGTCCCGACCCATGTGTGCTGGCCCAGAACCCTCGATACAGAAAAGGCCCGGATGCCTGCTTTGACACCAACACTGTCACGGGTGTAAGTTGAGCATCAACCAAAATATGAAGTAAAAAACTCATTTTCATCTGTTGATTTATTTTTTATTCCTTTAACACTCTTTTGTTTGCACTTTTAATGCTCGTTGGCTGTTCATCATGCCCGTCACTGCTAGGATGAGCCTGTCTGTCCAATCAGTGGCTCCTCTGCCCTGGCCTTTTACCCGCCCATCATTCTGCTGCTCTTTCTGCTTTGTGTTTGAGGGTCAGTTTCTTGTTTTGCTGTCATTTTGTCTCATCACCTCATCAGCATCATATCAGTAAAACAACTAAGGTTTGGATCTTTTAAGTGCAAGGTGTTAGACTCTCACCTGGTTAGCATGGCATTGAAGGTGGTTAATGCGGCCGAGCGGGGGAAAAACTGTGTTTATTTGAATGCTTACAGTAGGTACAGAAGCAGAGAGGCAGGACGTGTCTGCTTTCCTCCGCTGTGACAGTAGGATGTGCATTTTCAGCTCGTTCCCTGAGAGATTTTCTGTGGCATAAACATAGGAAGCTCCAGATGTGTTTCCGTCCTTTTGACAGCCACAAGCATGATACGCCTATTCCTTCTCGAACCTGGGACATCCCAGGACTTTCACTGGTGAACTCTCAGACCTATCATGCCAACCAGCGGCCAAGTATGTAGTTAATTTGTTAAAGGAGCTGTGTGTAAATTTCTGGAGGATCTATTTACAGAGATGCAATATAATATATATATACATAGCTATGCGTTTAGAGGTGTATAAGACCTTACATAATGAAGCGTTATGTTTTTATTATCTTAGAATGAACTATTTCTATCTGCATACATCACGGGTCCCCTTACATGGAATTCACCAGGTTGTTTCTTAACCGCGCTACAGAGTGCGTTTCGTAAATACTTTATGTCCTTCAGCAAAGAAGTGAAAACGTGACGACATCTTAGTTCACTCCACCGTTGTGCTTCGTTGGAGTGAGACATTGGTTGCAATTCACAACCTCACCTCTAGATGGCTCTAATTTTCATACACTAGACCTTTATGTTAAGTTTCAGTCCATATCACTTCAGCCATTGTTGATTGATTTCAGGTGAATCACTTATGAATCTTCTCCCTGGTGTAAAATCCAGTATAAAAGAATAGTTCGCGCAAAAATGAAAATGTCGTCATTTATTCACCCTCAAACCATTGAAAATGTGTAAATGACTTTCTTCTGTGGAACACAAGAGAAGATATTTTAATGGAAGTCAATGGTGGTCATATCTTCGTTTGTGTTCTGTAGAAGAAAGAAAGTCCTACAGGTTTGGAATGACATGAAGATGAAAAAAGGATGAAAGAATTTTCATTTTTAGGTGAACTATCCCTTTAAACCGGCTTTACTCCTGACAGGTCTGTATGCTTGATCAGCTACTTGCTTTGAATTGTTATTGAAATTCAAGATGCATGACTTGAAACGGTCGTCTGAAGGGCATTAGCAGAATGGACACGGCGTAAGCTGATTTTGGTCTGTCCCGGTGTGTCCATCAGTGCTGAACTAAAAGTGAACTGAGTGTATAATCTTGTTTATGAGGGTCAGAGGTCACTAATGTCTCTGTATTGGCTTCAGGAGGATGCGTCTGACTGCGGTGGGGTCTGCGGTTTGACTCCGTCCCTTTGGACAACGCTGGTTCTTCAGCTTCTTCTACTGTGGCTGTTTACAGGAACCAGAACCCGTTTCTCCTGACCAGGCACAACGTCTTGCACAACAAGGACTTGGCACAACTTCTGACTTGCATTTAGTATTGAATAACTGTATATCATTTGATTGCCACAAACCTACGATTGTCCATAAAACTCGACATCTACACACTGCCGAATACTGCCCTGTATAACCAGCCAAAACCAAGAGACAGATATATGCTTGTTTTTTTAGCTTCAGAAACCTCACCTCTAGTGCCACATGCAGTCCAATAGATTGAGTCGGCAGGCAACGTTGCGGTCGGAGACGGTTTCCAGCACCGGCCTGGATCTCAATCAGGGTTGATTGAGATTAAGACTGTTCAGCTCACATGAGCTTTACATCAGTGAGGTCAGTGATGTCACAGCCAAGCCCTTTAGGCCTATAGAGGCCAGTGTTTCCTTGTTTCATTTTATTTAAAGCATTGTGCAAATCTCACAGAGAAATGTTTGGGTCATATCTCGGCCCACAGTCAAAAGAAATGATCACCTGACCTGCATTACTACGCAAATTCCAAATGCTGCATTTCAAAATGAGATCCTATCTATACACACAGATTGATTTGTTTTTATTTATTAAAATATATATTTACATGTTCTCCCCGTGCCTCGGGGGTTTCCTCCGGGTACTCCGGTTTCCTCCCCTGGTCCAAAGACATGCATGGTAGGTTGATTGGCATCTCTGGAAAAATTGTCCGTAGGGTGTGAGTGCGTGAGTGAATGAGTGAGTGTGTGTGCCCTGCGATGGGTTGGCACTCCATCCAGGGTGTATCCTGCCTTGATGCCCGATGACTCCTGAGATAGGCGCAGGCTCCCCGTGACCCGAGGTAGTTCGGACAAGCGGTAGAAAATGGATGGATGGATGGAAAATATATATTTATAATTTAAATATAAATTTTTCTTCAAATGCACAATTTAAATAAATCATTTGCCTATGTTTTAATTTAGTTTTACATTTTTACCTATACTGTATGTGAAGAATACTGATAACTCATTTTCAAAAATCATGTTTTTTTATTGTGCATTCCAACTAATATCAATCCAATTGCGGTTGGGTTGTTTTAATTAAGTTATTATAATAAAAAAATGCAGCTAACTAACACAGTAAAACAACAAAAAACACGATAGCACAATAAAAAACATGATTTTAGAAAATTTAAGGTGACAGAGTTATTTGTTTTTAGCAAAGAACTATAACAAAAGCGTAAATGAGAAGATGGTTATGCTCACAATGAATAAAAATCATAGTGGTTCTTTAAAACGAAAAGATACAATATGATCACATTTTATGACTGACATTTTTGTGAGATTTACTTTCTATTTATTTTTTATGTTACAGACGTATATGGGGTTTACATTTTTCTGTTGCATTTGAGATTTACTGTTGATTTAGACATAAAGCAAGCTTGACGTAACCACATGCATCTGATAAAAACGCCAGTTAAAAGTGCCATGTTTGAGCGTAACAATTCACCATAAAAAGATGTAATGTACAATCAAACCGCACACGAGCAGAGCATCATCTGATGTGAAATCCAGACGCATCATTCCAGTTAGCGTACCGAAGTCACGTTTTAGTTGTGTCAGAAGTCGCACGCTCGTATCCAAAGGTCCGGAGCGTGTTGAATGTGCTGAAAACTCCTCAGGCCTGTGTTCTGGCCCCCGCTGTCAGGCGATTGCGTTTTACTGCATGTCATCCACATACTTCATCTGACAGATTTTGTTCCAGTACGACAGACATGATATCACAAGCGTGTCAGATATCGCATCCACATGTTGAAACAGCACAAGACAGCTTATAAAAACGTCTTTAAAGATTGTTCAGTCTGGAGAAATGTGCACTTCAGATGGCTGAATGTATGTTTATATATTCATTTGTTATTATTGTGTTAGAAGGTTTATGCATGTAAAGAATGAGCTTAGATGATATGGATCAGATCTATTGCCACTGGGAAACGTTTATGCGAGTTCCCTCAAGACTTTTCTGGAGAAAGAACAAATACTTCAGTGGCAACGCTTTAAAAAATATGAAATATTTACCCAACCACATTCGAAAGCCAAGTATCTAAACTACAACATGCTTCTCTCCATTTTATAAAGTTTTGATGGCCCTTTATCTTTCTTTAAAAATATGAGCGTACAGTCAATGTTTGCATGAGTTATTCTAAATTCAACTGCTTTTAATTCATGCAAAAATAAATGATGATGGCTTTATAGACTGTCGCGGAGCCGCAGCACTTTTTTCTTTATTGCAGTCTGTTTGATGAGGAGGTTGTAAAACATCACATTAACTGTGATAAGTGAAACTGAATTTAAAAGCCGGGAAGTTATTGCGACGATTGCCAAATGAAAATGAAATGTAGCGAGACGTGCTTGAGATGGATAAAGCCGGTTTTAGCTCGAGCGTCCAGGTCAGACTTTTCTTTTGGTGTGGACTGAAAGAATTTATCTTCCTGTCTTCACTGATGTAGCATTGAGTTACACACCTAAATATGCAGTTCATTTATGAATCATTACAAACATTTTAGTCTCCTCTGAGGTTTCAAGGGTCTGGATTTCTCATCTCAGGCCTGGGGGTGGAGGCCGTACGATGTAACGTTTTAAATACCTCACTAGAAAGACAACGTGAGAGATTCGATCCAAGGAGAGCTGCGCTAACCCCCCTCCTCTTTACAAACTACACCATGTTTAAATGCCAGTGGTATGTACTGTATATACAAACTCCGTAGAGGCCGTTCCACTATTTGAACTCAAATAGATCCAGTGTCACGTTCAAAAGAGCCGCACGCGAAACATAAAACAGGTTAATGACACGATTATGCTAAATCTTAAAACCAGTGCCTACACGGTTAGTCAAGAAGAGAGAATTACCTAGAAGTAGCATTCACTTGGGGGTTTTATTGGCATGCTGCAAAGCAAAGTGTTTTCATATGTTCTATATTGTGGAGGGAGTAATGGAACTATTTTTAACTTACAATTTTCGAAGGACTTTTATGCTGTTGTGCATCTATTATCAATGGAGTCCAAATCAGGAATCCAAAAAGTAAAATATTTGTTTTATAAAGTTTCCACTTTACATAAGGGGGACATAAACATTGCTTAAAATATCACCAAAAATGAAAATGTACTCCATCATTATTCACTTACGTCAATACTAACCTTTATTTCCACCCATTTCTAAACACACATGATAGTGTGCACTAAGATGAAAGTAAGATAATTACAACATTTTCATTTTGGGGCAAACTAGGTAGTCACACGGTGCTCTTTTAACTGACACTGTGACCTGTTTAAAAGGTTACACATGTACAATTTAACATATATGACCCCCCCCCTCATGTAAAGAGGATTGAGTTGTATGTATCTATTGTATGTTCTCTGAATGCTGCTCTCAGCTGCTGTGCTGTCTCATAGGGCTGCCGCGTGTCCGTGTTACTGAACGTATTTACCGGTGTTGATGGTGCTCTGTGTGCCAGGATGTTTTTTCTGAGGTTATGCTTCTTTTCCTGTGCGTGTATCCAAGTCACTCTTTGATTTGTGTGTTCACTAGTTGGGGTCATAGGGGGTGTGGTTTGTGCCTCGGCAGCCCCGCCCTCCTGATCTGAACTATATACACATAAATATTCTTTTGTGGAACATGACAAGCCTGAAACGATTTTATATACATTTGTACAATAATGTTGTTTGACAAAACGAGAAAAACAAGTTTGTAAAGTTTACACGTGTAATTCTTGTGGAAATGCAATATATTCACAATAAAGGTTTATCATTACTATGTTTGGGGTGAAGATGTTTTTTTTGTTTGTTTTGTTTGTTAAAAGTCACTGTATTACAGGCCTACTGTTTAGCAAAGAGAAAGAAAAGTGTTTTTTGTTCTTTCGGTTTGTCAATTCTTACTGTAATTGTAGTCAAAGGTGCGTTTGAAATGCTAAATGTGTATGTTATTATTGTTGATATTATTACTGTTTACACAAAGGTTCCATTTGTTAAAGGGACAGTTCACCCGAAAATAAAAATTCTGCCATCGTTTGCTCACCCTCGTGTTGTTCCAAATCTGTGTATATTTCTTTGTTATGCTGAACACAGAGAAAGATATTTGGAAGAATGCTTGTAACCGAACAGTTCTTGGACCCCATTGACTACCATAGCTGGAAAAATGACAATTGTCGTCAAAAGTGCCCAAGAACTGTTTGCTGTCCTACATTCTTCAAAATATCTTCTTTTGTGTTCAACGGAACAAAGAAATTTGTAAAGCAATTTTTCCTGGTATGGTTGTCAATGGTGCTGTTTTATAACTGTTTTATAAATGGGACCTTATTGTGAACTGTAACCTTATTTATGTTTCTTGTGTGTTTTCATGTTTTTTCATTGTTGAACAGTGACATTCTGACCACGTGTCCGTCAGTAAAGGAATGCCAGACCTGGAATGCTGCCCATGTAGGCCTCTTAAGAGTTAGCACAGGCATGAAACAGTCATTTCCTGTCATCTTTGCCCATCTCACGAACAGACCGAGCACACAACCGACCCCACCCGGCAACATCCCCAGCGTTAGATGAAACGGCGTTTGATTGAGGGTGACGGAGCGTGGCCTTCCGTCCAGATTTTGGAACAGACGGTCTTCCCGAGCTTGGCTTCTTGATGGCTTTTAACAGGCTATCAGTGAAGACAGGCCTGGGCTGTTATTTCCAAGCCATTGAGCAGAGAAGGTCCAGATGCATGTGTCTGCCGTACCGCGGCTTTCAGGAGAGTATCGTTTAATTTCTTCTTCACTGGTGTTTGTACTGTGGTTTATTGTGTGTGGATGCGCAGGATGCTTTTAAGCCGGGGCGGATGGGTTTGAGATCTTTATCAGGGGCGCTGGGTCACGGTAATCAGATATCCCTGTCGTGGATGCACAGCTTGTGGCTGGAGGCGCAGTTACCATCTCAAAACAAGCAAGTCATGGGCCAATAACAAACAGACTGTGATATTAGAGCTTTGCTCCCTGGTAGATATGACCTCATGGCTCTATCCTTTTCTAAACCTGAGCGCACATAATCAAAGTCTAAATAATAACAGTATTCCTTACACTTCAAGGATGCCGGGAGGTTGTAGAAACTGTTAGATTGTGACCGTGCAGTTTTTAACGCAGGTGGATGCAGCCATTGGGTTGTTTGTTACGACGGGGGACAAAGTGAGCAAAAAAGCGGGATAGTTCATGGGAAAAATAAAATGATGTCTTTGTTTATTCACACTCATGTCATTCAAAACCTATGCATGACTCTTTTTTCAGTGGAACACAAAAGAAGATATTTGGAGAAATGTCTGTGGTTTTGTGTCAATACAATGGAAGTCAATGGGATCCAATGTTTTTTGGTTACCAATATATAGCATGATTTTGTGTTCGGCAGAAGAAAGAAAGTCATACAGGTTTGAAATTACGTGTGGGTGAGTAAATTACTATCCATGTAATTTACTTAATGCTATAAATTGTAAATAAATAACAACATTGCGGTTATACCACATAATAAAGTTATAGCTGTTATAGATGTTTCTAATTGACGCATGAGATCTAGTAGCTGTAAGTGAAAAGAGACACAAACACGGGGTGCCAGACTTACTCTCTGAAGGACTTTTGACCTCAGTGCACTGAATCTTAATTGGTCAGTGCTGCTTGAACATTTGTAAGGGTGCTGTTTGTTTCTGTAAGGGGTGTGAGGGTCACAGATGAGTTCCTGTCTTGTAATAGAGCACAGATTGTGTTGAAGGAGAGGAGCCGTTTAAAGAGTTCGACCAAAGGCTGCTGTGTATGTTTTAGATTGTAGCACCTTGGTAACCAACACAATATCAGAGCTTTTTATACACTATTTTATGCAAGTGTCAAATGTTCTGTGCGACTGTTTAGATGAAAATATTCAGTGATCAGTTCTGATATGTTTTCAGAGTCAACAGCTCTTGTTAGCAAGTCTTTGAGACCTTCAAGATTAACAGGTGGGATTTATTTTTCGTAGATGTCAATGAGATTAAATAGAGAGCAAATGGAAACTTTTGCTTATATCTCCCGGATCTTAGATATTTCTCTTGAAAAATGTAACATGAAATCTCACAAATGTCTCCTTAAGATTTTCATAAAAGATCTCAACGATGTTACAAACCGATCTTAGATTTGCCAAGTCTGCAATCCAAAATCAAAATTAAGGAAGATTTCATTATGGACTCAAATACAGTATATCTCATCAAATTATTTACCAAATCAAATCCACTTACTAGTAAACCCATAGAATTCACATTCACCTTACAGCTATATACTCCTAATGTATCTTAACAATTGTCCCATTTTGTTTCTGTTTTTCTTAAGTCATATTTGAAAAGAATTAAACTTGCTGGGTTAAGGGAGGAACCCAACCATTGGGTTGGAATGTAAACAATGCTAGGTTGTTTTGGAGGATCTATTGATAGAAATGCAATATAATATACATGGCTATGTCTTTAGAGGTGTGTGAAGACCTTATATAATTAAGCGTTATGTTTTATTACCATAGAATGAGCTATTTCTGTACACCGCGGGTCCCCTTACAAGGGAGGGCTGAGCCGTTGGTTGCAATTCGCAACCTCACCACTAGATGTTGCTTAATTTTATACACTTGACCTTTACCCATTTTGGTTCAAATTTAAATCATTTCCTTGGTAAATTTAACCCAACAATTGGATTTGTTCCTTTTTGGCCCAATGGTGGGTCTAAAATAACCCAGTATTTTTTTGATTGTAGAAGATTAAATTAATATCTAAATATAACAAATGAGAATTACAAATCTCCTGAGTTCTGAAAGAGCAACCTGTGAGCAATACAACTTGCCTGTGCGATATATTTTTTATCCTGTGAAAGCATTTACCAGTGACCAATCCGAATGCACGGTTTAGCCTGGTCTGAGAGGTTATGTTGTGTGGGAAGTTGACGCCCACACCAGCATCTTAACAACGTGAAAAACTGAACAGGCAGCAGCGAAACAACAGAGAGTGAGTACAAGCAGACTCAGCAGTGAAAATAAAGTTTTGCCTTTCGTTCAGCTCTCAGCCCGCATCAGGCTCAATTCAGTTCGGGTTCGATATCTTTATAGTGAAGCTTAAACTCCAGCAAGTATTGATGTTGCTGTTTATTAAACAATGCGGCATGGCTCTCTCCGGGGTCATTTCCATGCCTCAGTGGCTACTTGTAAAGGCTTGGCTAGCCACTCAGATTGAACAACCGAGAGAAGCAAATTAGTTCTAATTTAAGTGTAATGAAATATTGATGAGTATATATTGTGTTCTACCTGCCGTAAGAGAGAGAGAGAGAGAGAGACGGCGTTCACGACCGCCAGACCCTTCAGGTCATTAAGAGCAACATGCTATTCTCATTTCGGAGCTGTATGGTAATTAGTCATTAATATGTAAAGGCCTTTAATGATTCTCTCGAGTTGTATAATGGTAGAATGAGTAAGAAGGACCAGTCAAATAAACACGCAGGCCTTTTTTTTAGAGATCTTAAAGCAATATGCATAACTTTAATTGGCAGTTTAGCGGGGCATGCATCCATATGTAAAAGCAATCTGGGAACAGAGGCCGCGAATGCGGAACAGGATCGCGTAATCATCTACTCTTACCTCATTGACTATTATGTTTCTTTCGCTTTGACTCATTAAATTGCCAAGACTCATATAAGGTAGGATGGATTTGTAGCCATTACATCTACATTACAAATCCCAACGTTCTTCTTTATTAGTTCTCGTGTGGCTGACAGGAGAGTAATGACTTTGTATCCTGGGAATTTCTAGCAGGAGAAGGAAAACAAGGGGCTATGTGCCAAAGTGTGGAATGTTGTAAGAACAATATAATATTTAATTGTAGAAATATGGCATTTAAAAAATGCTATTCTATAGCAAGTGAGTTGTCTAACCGTGCATTGACTTCAAACTGCATCTTATTTGTTTTACAGATGCAAACTTATTATATTGAGCTAGCAGTACAAATATTGATCATTTGTACTGCTAGCTCAAATCGCATCTGTTTTTTCAAGACCTGGGCTGCGTTTCCCAAAAGCATCGTAACCTTAAGTTGATCTTAGAACCATTGTCACCAACTTACGATGCTTTATAGAACCATACATATTCCTTACTATGAAACAGAAGTCAATCCAAACAGATATACGTGCATCATATGTATAAATAATATAATAAATAATATGATATAATTTATTAGGCGTGACGGCATCAAAATATCATCTCACGATAGTTGCTGGGGACTTTTATTGTAATGTACACTATTATCAATATTGTTGCATTTGAACTTCTATTCACAAATTAATTAATTAATTAAATGCTGGTTTATAGACAGTAAGTAGATTTGCATATTCAGAGGTATTTTGGTTTCAGTCCTAATATATTTTTTGAATATTTTGAATTTGCATTTCTATTCATATTTTTTGCTTTCATGTTCAATTGTAGCTTTTGTCAAGCTTTTGTCATTTTATTATTTATTTATTTATTATTTGTTTGTGTTTCTATAAGTTAATTAATTTTTCAGTCTGAGTCTTAGTTGAGCTTTTATTTATTTTCAAGTAATAATTTTAGTGACTCAACTTCTACCTATTTTAGTTTATTGCTGAGGAAACATTTCTACCTTGTTTAGTTTAAGTAATAGTGTTTAGATAGATATCGCATCTGATTTAAATAAAAATGCGTGGATAGGTTTTAGTTTTAGTAAACTTTTATAATCTTGTTGCATTTCTATGCTTTGATGTCAATAGCAACACTGTTTCATAAAAACACAACTCGTTACATATAACATTTCATTTAGTGATTTATTGTGTGAAAATACCCACAGGATGAAATCCTTGTTCTTAAAATTGTGATTTGAATGTTGAGGTGAAAAAAGGCTAAAGTATCCTCTAAATGTAAATACAAAAATCTCAACATTGACCACAGGGAGCAAAACAAAACAGCTGGCAAATTCATCATGCCCTTTAGAAACACTTGCAGACCTCCAGCGGTCCTCAATATGACCACCTGATAGATGATGTTCTGTCAACAACCAGTAGTTCCACTGGATTCCACTACCAGAACCGTGACTGTACGACAGAACATTGACCCAAACCTCCCACCCAGTTAATAACGCATGTCTCTGACACGAATTCAAAGACATGCGTAAGAAAACTATCACAGAATAACACGCGTGTGTTAATGACTCATCTGTTGGTCATTTAGCATCAACGGTAACTATTATAGCAGACTAGCAGGACGGTAAGTGCACAAACTTTGTTTTAGGCACATTCACTGCGAACGTGAATCAACCCTAATCGGACTGAGAGGAGTGTGTGTGTGTGTGTGTGTGGTGTCTGTGAGCTAAAACATTTACAGATGGCGTTAGTCCTGCCTCATCAAGACCTAATCACGCAAACATGGGGCCGCTGCAGATATGCTTCCCAAAAGACCAAGAGTAGTGTGTGTATTTATGCCCACAGATTTGTTAATGTACACTGCATGTGCCTCAGTGTGTGTGCGTGTGTGTGTGTGTAGTGTCATATGCTGTACAGGCTCATGTGGCGTCTGCACTTGCAGAAAGCTGTGCAGATTTCCACACAATTGGAACGGCCATCATTCACAAACTTCAACACCTCTTCTTTCCTTTGCATGTTGTTTATTTAATATGTTGGCGTATTTTATTGCGCTTTCAGCTTCCAATGAAAGTGTAGAACTCTCAGCCCCGTTTAGCACATTTTGCCACGTTTAAATCTGTTGTGCATGAATCCACCGATTTTTCCACGTGTTTGTTTCCAAATCCAGCGTAGGAAACGTTTTTCATATTCAGTTTTACATTTTATTAGCCAAGTGTGTTTTGCTTTAAAGAAAGTTGTCTTGGTTGATACGCTCAAGGCAAAATTCTACATCTTTTTGGCAGGGGATTAATGCACAAAACTGATGACTTCTCTGCTCTCATGGCCTTCCTGAAAAACACTTTTAAAAATACAAAAGTTGCTACAAAGGTTCTTTTGCTTTGATGTCGTAGAAGAACCATTTTTGGATCTTCAAAGAACGATTTACTCAAAGGTTATTATAAGTACCTATAATATAATTTTAGGTTACACTGTTACATATTAAGTACCTATAGAGTAGTATGGCATACTTCATACCTTCGAAGAGTATTTAGTTTCATCACATTTATAAAAGACAGATACAGCAGTTTGATTATTTCCTAAAGCAGTCGACCTCCTGAAGGTGTGCGGGGGGGCTTAACTAAAGCAGGAGCACACAAGACATCATCACATTATCCCTGCAATAGTGTTGATTCACTGTAAGTTTGTGTTGTTTCCCTAATTCACGTATTTACCGATTGGGTGTGCTTGTCCTGGAGAATATAATTCAAATTGTTACGAAACGGGAATTCATGTATGAAAAAAACTTTCCGAAATCTGACCGAACCATGGCGGAGTGTATAGAGCACAGAAATACCACATCATACGCTCAACTCGTTTTTGACAAGTTGACCATGTTAAGCACCTTAACATGTTACCCTATACCTTTAAACTTTTTCAACCACAAAGAACCTTTTGTGAAACAGAAAGGTTCTTCGGATTACATACTGTATAGGTTTTTTTATGTAACCATTCGGACCAAAATGGTTCTTCTATGGCATCGTGAAGCACTTTTTATTTTTGAATCACAGCCGATGATGTAGAATATTTTGCTTTTGTTGACCAATTTGGAGACAAGTTTGTACATCTTTCACTGCTGACATACATCCTTTTGCATACTATTAGGGATACTAGTAGAATTTTTGCATTCTCTAGTAGCCCAGCTGTGGTTCACTGTGGTTTCCCTCCGGCTTGTTCTTCTATCCAAATGGCCCAGGACCTTGTGACTTCTGCACAGCTGCCTGTAAAGAACCCACCAAATCTGGCTACTATCAAAGGCTTAATTAAGTAGATGCATATTGACCGCTGCTGAGGGGGAGAGAGATTGACGTGTGTGTCTGTTTCATGTGTTCGTACGAAATTGAGTAGCCTTTCAGTCTCTTTGAAAATGCAAGAAGTTGCATTTTCGTCATCGTAATGTTGTCCAGAGACTGTCCCAAATGGGATTTGTTCAAACATTTCCAGTTGCCATGTGAGAAACATGCTCTTTACGTTCACCCAGACCTCTCTGAATTGCCTTAAGTGATCGAAACACTTTACTCTAATAGCTCTATCATAGACGCTGTAACAACAAAGAACAACATGTTTGTGTACTGTGCACTCATCAGTTAGCTCACTTGTCCCTCTCAGCTACATGCGTTTGACATTCAAAGCCAATGTCAATATTTTTGCATACATTGTATGCGCTTTGTATGTTCACGGCATGTGCTTTTCTCAGTGCATTATGATTGATTATAATAGATTGATTTCATTTAAATGTTTTTTATTCTGAGAACAAGCAGTTGTAGTCTTCTTTTCTCATACTTTTGACAATACAACAAATGCTTGTTCTTTTTGGTTTCAAAATAAGCCAGCATTTTTTAGTTGTCATATTTCTTAAAGCAGTAGTTCACCCAAAAATGAACACTCTGTCATCATTTACTCATCCTCTTGTCATTTCAAACCTATTTGACTTTCTTCTGCAGAAGACAAAAGAAAATATTTGGAGGAATGTTGGTAACAGAAAACCGTCGGTCCCCATAGGCTTGCATTGATTTTGTGTCTATACAGTAGAAGTCAACGGTGACCAATGGTTTTTGGTAACCAACATTTTTCAAAATATCTTCTTTTTTATTCTGTGGAAGAAAGAAAGTAATACAGGTTTGAAATGACAAGAGGGTGTGCTAATGATGACAACATTTTCATTTTTGGGTGAACTATCTCTTTTAACGCAGTATGCGAAATATGCAAAGTAATATTGTTAAATATTGTTTGGATATTGTTATATCTTTTGTGCATGCTTACTCAACTTCTTGAGATATTTGCCAGTTCAGGCGACATAATGGTCTACTGTAAAGGAGGCCCAATCTAAATACTGAACGGCATGTAAACACAATGTCTTTGTCATATGACTGCTCTGTCAACTCCACATACAATGTATTATAACTGTCATACAGTAACACCCATAAATATTTGATGTAGCGGGCACATTTTTGTCAATGGACGTGCCTTTGAGAAAGTGCTGGAGTCGTCTCGGCCTAGTTCAGGACACACAAATAGAGAGCACAATACTGTTTATACTGTAGTGGGACACACAAAGATAAATATGAGAACACCTCAGTCCACTATTTTAGTTCAAATGTTTATAAATGTTATTTGTTATCAAATTGTATCGTAGATCCATTTCAAGCTATTCCAGGTCCTTGTTTATCAGGAACTATTTTTAAATGACCTACTGGGAATGAGGGAGGGATGTGTCATTTTCTTCAGAAATAAACAGATTCCCTATGTTTACAAGGAAAGGTCACTCAAAACTGAACATTTTTTTCATCATTTAGTAAACTTATTTTATTAATACCTGTATGATTTTCTTCTGCAGAAAGCAAAAGAAGATATTTGAAGAATGTTGGTAACACTGGCCTCCATTGACATAAAACCACTGAGACATTTATCAAAATATATTTCTTGTGTTCCACCGAAAAAAGACAGTCATACAGGTTTTTACTGCGTGGGAAACAATAAATAATGATGAATTTTTTTATTTTGGGATGCACTATCCCTTTAAGCAAAATAACTGTGCTTAAAAATTGTATCTATGTAATTGATAGATGACAAAAATGAAACCAACTTCTTCCTCATTTATCATTTTTCTGTGTTTTTGTCAGACTCTTTGATCCGGAGTGAGACTCACACACAGGAAATGTGTGTTTATTTGGAAAGAGCTCTTGTGTTTACTGTGCCTGTGAGCTTCACCACAGGACGCTCGAATGCAGCTGTGCACTTTGTTTGTAAGTGATTGCGTATTATTATATAATCCTGTTATAATCCACATACCTGGCACAGCATTAAAATTGTGTGTGTCTATCTTTGTGTGTGAGTGCTACATGAAAGCCCTGTATGTATTTTAGGAGGGATGGCAGGTATAATGTGTGTTTAGGGGTCAGAAATGGGTTTAGGTAATTTGCAGCAGCTGTAACCGAACACTAGTAACGTTTTTGAATGACAAATCTGTACAAAGCCGCAGGAAATCAATTTAGCACCCCTAGGAACTAACCTTCTTTAACATTCTTTTAATGCTCGTACGTTGCCCTTCAATTCATTCTCTGTCTGTCTTCATATGTATTCATTTAATTTCCTCATTTTAAAGCGTTTATCAGACTTCCTCGGATTTCCACATTTTTCTTTAATAGCGTCATTATTGCGACTGCAAGCATGTCCACTTTGTTCACTTTCATTCCTACAGTAGAATTGCATGTGATCGTGGTGTGTGCAGTCTATTCGCGGTTGGTGTACAGATGCCAGAGTACTTCGGTTTTTTTACGTTTTTTTTATTTTATTTATTATAATGAGAACTTCCAAGGAAGGATTGGTCAAACTGTTTATAAAATAGTTTTATTTGAGACACTTCAGCTCACCCTCCTTTAAGATACCCTCTTTTCACATTCTTGAAGAACAGTAGCCTTGAATCAGCTTGTTTACCATTGCTTTTTATTTCCTGTTTTGACTCTTTTGTTTAACATTGAAACTAAAAGGAACAGTTCACGCAACAATTAAGATTCTGTCTTCATTTGCTCACCCTCAAGTTGTTCCATATCTGTATACATTTCTTTGTTCTCTTGAACACAAAAGATATTTTAAAAGAATGTGAGAAAGAAAAGGAAAACATTTTTCAATGATGGCCAAGAACAGTTTGGTTACAAGCATTCTTCCAAATATCTATCTCTGTGTTCATCAGAACAAAGAAATTTATCATCGCTGTCCTGCTGAAACCTCGTGTGACCAGATTTGCTGTTTTACAGGAAATGGAAAAAAACACTGAGCTTTCTCAGTGATTGCATACTTTGTTGTCAAATTTGACAAGCACTTTAAATACTTTTTAGATGTTTGCAAAACCCATTGACAAACATAAAGGGTGACTAATAATGGCAAAACTTTAAAAACCACGAAATATGGCGATATGGGGTTTCCGAAGGACAGCAGTTTGGTAAGTAAATGATGACAGAATTTTTATTTTTGGATGAATTGTCCCTTTAACATGCACTTGAAAAGCAAAGCATATGATCTGCTATCTGAAGAAAGTGTTTTGCTGCTACAAGCAACAATGAGAAATGCATTACTATATAATTGTTGAATGATGCATTAGTAATAGCATTTCACTTAAGTTTACAACATACTGGACTTCCCCACAAACTTTGATCGTATAGCTTTTTTTGTATAGTATAGCGCTTACTTTTTAAAGTTGCATGAATTCTAGTGGCGGACCCCTCACTGTTGGCCAAAAAGATACTTACTGTTTAAAGGGACAGTTCAACCCAAAATAAAAATTCTGTCATCATTTACTCACTCTCGAGTTGTTCCAAATCTGTATAATTTTTTTTGTTCTGATGAACACAAAGAAGGATATTTGGAAGAATACTTATAACCAATCAGTTCTTGGACCCCATTGGCTATCATAATAGAGAAAATACTTTTGAAGAATGTTGGAAAGCAAACTGTTCTGGGGCACTTTTGACTACCATTGTCATTTTTCCTACTACGGTAGTCAATGTGGTCTAAGAGCTGTTTGGTTACAAGCATTTTTCCAAATATCTTTCTCTGTGTTCAACCAAATGTGTACAGGTTAGAAACAACTAGAGAGTGAGTAAATGATGACAGAATTTTCATTGTTGGGTTAACTATCACTGACACTAGCGTCTGTGTTTATCTGTCTGTGTACATGTGTTAAATTGTGTGTTTATATGTTTGCACAGCAGCACATGTTCTTTCGTTGACTAAAAGGTGAATTAGTCTGTCGCATGCAGCTCCTCGCAACTCCGTCACATCTTCACCACAGAAATCACTCATTGAATGTTTGTGTTGTTTTACACATGGTCTTAGTTAAACACCAGAGACGGTTAATGCATGTTTGTTTGTTGTTTTGTTTATTTGTGGGAACAAGCACCAACACAGACCACACCACAGCTGGAACAACGCTCTGTCGCCGTTTGGGTTCGGATGCAGATATAAAGCCTTTCACTTCACTAGAATATAAATATGATTCATGCCATTCGCTTGACAAATGATCACTGTTATGTGGGTATCAATGACGTAGAAAAAATCATTACCTTTGTGTTGTCTTCTCTGCGTTAAACAGATTCCACATGGCCAATTCATGATTCTTCCCTATAATTAAGAAATGTTTTCAAAGCGTTTCAGTGACCTTTCTGTGTGTGGTTCTGACCACCCCTGAACGCTGCATCATAGGTTTTGTTGATTTTTATTGACTGATGTGGGTCTGAATCAAATTAAGTGTTAAATTCTTAAATCTGTGTCTTTGCCCAAATCCTAAAAATGTTGTTCGATGCATTTCTCCAGATGGAAATCCTTGCCTTTATGTTGTGTACGATTCTCACCAAAGCTATACTGTTACTCTCACAAACACCAAACAGTTTGTTTTACCACAGATATTGTAATTTTAACTAGCGGTGGGATTCTTCAGACGTGCAGTTTGCATGCATCTGCTAATAGTTATGCTGGTTTAAAGCCTCAATTCAAAGACAAATTCACTGACATTTTGATCCATGTTGTGACTTTGTTTGTTTTGTATTAGAAAGATGCTCTAATGAAAAAATGGTTTGCACCTTCCAGATTAAGACTGTGATGGAGAGCATGTTGGTTAGTCTAAAGCACTGCATGGGAAAAATGTTTATAGAAGTGAGTTTGCACACACAAAAAATGTTTTTTGCATTTGCATTGTTTTTATTTGTACATTTTCCACACCTAACATAAACATTTGCCGCTTGCAGGACAAGCAGCAAAGAAAAGAAGGGTTTGGGGGCGCTGGACAGTACTTGAAGAGTAGAGATGATGAAAGATGAGAGGACAGGATGTGGAATGACAACGCTGAAAACGGTTGCACACACGCTGACTGATCACTCCCTCGGGGCCATCAGGGATGTCATTCGGCATTTGTAGTTTGTACCTCCATCATCAGAGGAAGCTAGAAATGCGATCACAAGCCACAGAAGACGCACACGTAAACACTACGGCTGTTAACTAAACTAATACAAACACACACCGTGGGTAAACAACCTGCCATAAATAAACATGCCAAACTGAGTGAAAAATTGACCCACAAACAAAAAGCTTGCAGCCGTCCAAAAGCAAAACAGCCGCTAATACCTGTTTAAGTGTGAGCAAGCCACAAATAAACACATGGAGTGTATTTTCATGGCAGATAAGAATAAAAGAGCTCTCAGGAGAGGTGAAAGCATCTTTAGTGCCTTAGTGTATTGCCAACTAGTAAACAACTCATTTGTCCAACCAAGCACTCATCTCTCTCCCTCTCTCTCTCTCTTCTCTCTCTCTCTCTCTCTGTGATCTGAAATGAGATGAGTTATGTACATCAATACTGTAAGGGTACAGTGAGTAAATGAGCGTTAGGTAAGCTCAGTCAATACTAATGATGGATAAGCTCATTTAGAGATGAATTTGTCACACAGTTGTCATGAGAGTCTTCATAGATGTCGTGTCTGTCACAAGGTGGTGCAATTATAGTATTAAAACATGGTAGCTTGATATTACTATGGTTCCATACAACATGCCATTTCTGTAAACGTAATTTTTAATATTAAAAATAATAAAAGACTATAAAAAGGCTATAAAAGACTTTGAGCTGTGTAGGATGGATCAACGGAGAACACTATAAACCACCTTGAATCAATTTGGGACTTCCTAACATTAACTTCGGTATGGTAGCATCATCTGTGGTTCCCATGCTACGTTTTTTCAAGGCATTTCAAATGAAACAATGTAGCCTATGTGATATTTCATGAAATGAAAAGTTGTGACCCAGAGTTTATCAATTCAAAACTTCATTCCCAAACACCCCCCGGGTGCGCTGACGTGTGCTGCTCATCACGCCATCCGCTCGATACGGTCAACAAATATAAACCATTTTTTTTACTTCCCGGATCGGTTCAACAGCCTCGGTGTCGAGGAACCGATAATATGTGATGGTGATAATATTCTGGAGAATTGACGGTGGCAGGACTCTTTAAATGGGCTGAGGGGAAGAGGCGGGAGCGCATGAGGTAGAGTCTCTGAGCTCGCGCTGATCTTCAGTCAGTCCTGCGCGCGCTCGGTCACTGTCCGCGTATCTACAGCTGCAGAGAGCTACTTTCTTATTTATAAAGAGACAACACGTCAAGACTTTCTTCGTCCTATTTGCGTTTTTGAGGTTCACATTGACCTCTCCAAAACAACATGTGGATTTACAAAATGCTGCTCTGTGTGGCCGTTTTGGTTTACTCAGGTAAGTTTTTTAAGGGGACACTCGGTGTCCCCGTTGAGAAATTTCCATGGAGACCGTAGTTATGCGAATGTATCGTGAATATAGTCATATAATAAGTAGCCTAATATAAAGATAAGTGCAGTCCATTATTGTACCTTTCAAATGTTCACAGGTGACATAGGAATAAAACAAAATAATAGACAAAATGATTAGTTTTCAATTAGTTTTTCAATGACTTTTTTACGTTTTTAGGTTGTAAATAAATAGTTGTGTTCTGGAGATGTGCAGAAGGAGCGCACTTTTTGTGCTCGAGCTTACAGACTGCATAATGATATAGTACTTTGGCATTTATTATACCCAAGATGAACATCTTTAAATGATATTAAGCTTCATCAAGCAATTTAATTTAGGCTACACAAGACTCAATTTCAAGCACTGTAACAATGCACTCGTGTGTCCATGGCTCTCTATTGTATCAAAATAACGTTATGTTGCAAATTAAACGTCACATTACAAAGATTGCGTTGCGTTTTGCCATGGAAAACCTCACATGTTGACATTCATATTGAGTGGGCCGTTTCTTCATGAAACATCTGGATCAATGAGTCATCGACGATGCGCATGGAGCTAAAGGAGAGTTAGATGTAGAAGTGATGGAGTTCTGTGTTGTTGTTGTGGCTTGTAAAAATACACACAGAGAAACAAAGGCAGCTTTTGCGCAAAGCTTATTGATTTCAAATTTTCATTTTGAATTAGCAGTGACACTGGGATCTGGTTGACATGTTGGTTCCTCTGGGTTGTTTTTTCTCTTTTAGATCAATGCATTCTTTATTATAGGGGAGTAAAACCTTGTGTTGAAATATTGTGAGAACCTGTTTGACGGTGCGAGCTTTACATATACAATAATGCACCAGGATCTAGTTTGTGACAGAAGTAATGCTTGAATTCAGTTTTTATTGTTGTAAGTTTATCATCTGCATTAAATAAGTAATTGTTGTGACACACATAGTCTATTGCATGCAAGTTAATGGAAAGTTTTGTGCCCTGTGAAACTGCTTACAGTGTCCTGTTGCTTAATCCGTTCTATTCAGGGTCTTCTATGATAGATGCATACGTCTTGAGTTTTGAAAAGCATGGTTGTCTACCATAAGAAATAGAACTTGTTTTTTTAACAACATGGTCTGTGTGACCATGAAATCAGTGCTCTCTAGCCATGTGCTGGACAGACATCCCTTACCACTGTAGCAGACAGAACCCTTGGAGGATAGACAGAAGCGTTGGTCCTGCCAAGATGCTAAACAGACAATGATCGATGCATAGTTACACGCACAGGATTAAATGTATGATACGACCTTCAGAATGAGCTCATTTTATGTATCTCTAGGTTAATTCCTAGCCCCCACGAATCACATCATTTTCATACACATCCTGGTTAGGTTGTGATCTAAAATGCTTGTTATTTGATTTACAACACAATTTCATGATCTTGGTTTCCTTTATTCACTCCTGAGAGGCCTGTGATGAGTCTTTCATTATTAGAAGTCAAATCAAGAGCCTCCTGTTATGAACCAGATGTTTGGATTTGCCTGTTAGCTCTCTCATTCTGACACGTGTGTTCTGTTTGGCAGAAACCAAGAGGCATGCCCTGCAAGACTACCAGAAGACCGATGGCGTGCGTCTGGTCACTCTACCTGATTTGTCCTACATGTCCAAAGGCCGCAAGATGAGCGTGGGAAAGTGTGCACGTCGCTGCAGTCGCAACAGGAAGCTCCCATTCACCTGCAGGTACGGAGGTTTAAAAGTCGACGGTCAGACACCCTTATACACGCGATCATAAACACCAACTGCACATCTAAATAAAAGAAGCACACAACTATAGCTCCTTTACAAACATAGTTTGATTTGACATGGATTTGGATTGGATAGTTATGAAGAATCTGTTTTCTCAGGATGCAGCTGGAATTTATTTCAACAGTGGAAATTGAAGATCAGCAGTCCAACTATTTCCTATTTTGATGTTTCAGGTCGATGACCCCTCGCTACTTCTGCATAATAATTAAATGCGCCCTACATACACTGAAATTGCTAAATGTGGCCTGACTGTTGGCATTTAGCACTAGTAGCACTACTGCTTTCGTTTTTGTGAGGGTATCATGTGACACAGATGCTATTCTGTGCATTGAGTCTCAGTCGCTGATGTCACAGTCGTTTCTGTCATCCTGCCAGGTTCGTTTTCATCCTGTTTTCATATGCATTATATTCATATGTCTGACATATTTCTCTGCAGAGCATTCATCTTTGATCAGAAAAGCACCAAGTGTCATTTACTGTCCTACGACAGCCTCACTTTTGGAGTCCGCAAAGAGAATGACTTCAACTTCGACCTCTATGAGAAAAAAGGTAAAAAGATGTCCCATGTAGTATGTACAGTACTGTAGTGTCTTTTGGGGTTTATTGTCACCTAGCTATCGTTCTGTTTAAAGTCTTAATGTCAGCTCCAGAAATGTAGATGATCCATCACTGTGGGGTTTCGTAATATGAAGAGCTGTTCTCAAACCTTAGCCAAGCATTGACTTAAGGATGAATTAAATTGCAGTGTGAACAAATGTGAGATCGGTGTCCATGCGAAACAAACACTCACACATTCCCTCAATCTGCCACCAGCGTGACATGACGAAGCAAAATGAGTTTGACTCTTAGTCACTTCCAGTGACTCTGTGGAGGAAAGGAGTGGGATTTTTACTTCCGGGACCATACGCGTGCTGTTGTCTTATGTAGATCTTTGCTTTTGATAGTGGTTTCCTTTTATGTCTTAAAATATTTTGTTTAATTGAATGTCTATTTCTATAGCGCTTGTAGCAGACCAGTTTTAAAGAAATAGAAATAAATCTGTATAGATACACAAGATTGCATAATACGATAACGTTGTACACTCGTCATCCTTTAGACTTTGTGAAAGAATGTATTATTGGCAATGGACTGAACTACAAAGGGAAGAGGTCGGTGACGAAGAATGGAGTTCAGTGTCAGCATTGGAATTCAAAAACTCCTCATGAACACAAGTAAGTGCTTTTCTTACTGGCTTTATGTTCTTCCTTTGGTCTTTCTCTACGGGCAATTGAACTCAATTACCACTGTTTGTATTATGTCTGGCTGCTCTCAAAATCTTCTGAAGGGCTGTTAAGGTCTCCTTGGTATGTTTTAGTTTATTTATTTTTACACATTTCGCTATTAGACAGCTAATGGCAAAATGCGCTTCATGGGTCGTAAAAATCCCCATTAATCTCTAATGATGATGAATGCCCAAGTTGATTGACTTGATGGAGCGTTCTTCTCACTTCTATTGAGTGGGACAGTGGAGTACTAGACATTGACAGGAACGCCAATGAGCGGCTGATACATTTATAAACAATTGCTTCCGTACTCATGCACCCAAAAATGCAGATGTTGTGTTTGTAGGATTGGAGGGCAAGTGAATAAGCGGGAGTTGGACAGAAAGCAGAAGAAAGCTGAGATAAGATTTCTAATGCGAAATTGTTGTTTGGCTACAGGACTTCATTAGGGATGCTTGCAGTAGTTATTTCAAATCGCTGCTGTCAGTAAGATGGCGTAAGACTATATATCTGCCTAAATTGTTCTGTTTTAAAAGAGCTATAGTATTTAATGTTACCATTCAGAGACCTCAACTTCCCCAGTCTGGCTTTCTTTCTCTCTTTTTCCTTTTACTCGTTTTATCTCTGTAATGGACAGCAATACAGTTTTAAAGCCAGCTTTTGATACGCTGGCCTCTGAAACATCACAGGCATGTTTTATCATCTGAAAAGCCAGTGGACCTGAACGTCCCAAAATACCACACAGGCCTGTAGGTCACATAATTTGTCACAGATTGCTTTTTTATCTTTGTTCATCAATCATCTTGCGCTTGGTTAAATTATGTTATGAATGCCAGAGGCAATTGCACAAAAGATGATTACTGTTTGGCTACAGGCGATTAATTACAGCTATTTATTAATGGATTACAAACATTTGCATGGCAAGGATAAAAGATTTTTGTAAGAAACATCCTGAACTCTACATAAGAGTTTAAAGGTGCACTTAGTAACCTTTTCCACTATGAAAAAGTCTTATAAAGAAAACTTTATCTAGGTAGTTGGTGTCATTACTGGACACTTAGGTTAAATAATGAATTCATTATTTGAGACATCTGAATAGTGTAATTTCTAATATGTCATTCACAGAATATGAACATGATGTGAGTTTGGAATGGGACGACAAGTTTGTTCCACCATCTCTTAAAGTTGAATATATTTGCTCTTCTCACTCCTTCAGCTTCTTACCCCAGAGACACAAGCACAGAGATCTGCGTGAAAATTTATGTCGTAACCCAGACAACACTACAACAGGGCCCTGGTGCTTCACCACGGACCCAAAAATACGCCATCAGGAGTGCAGCATCCCACAATGCTCGGAAGGTAAGTAACCTAGCATCTTTCTATCCCTGGTGGAAAATATAATTGCTCAAATTTTGCTCTTTCATAGCTTAGTAGACTAAATGGCATTTTCATGTATTATCTTTGTATTTATGCAACTTACGAAGTATGAACAGCTTGTAAATATTATACCATTGATTAAAAATCAAGAATTTGATTTGAATCCATATTGCAATCTTTCGCAGAGTATCTTGGCAAATCTTTTTAATCCTTAAATCCAAAGCAGCAGACTTTAGCTAGTCTCCATTCACTCTCCATTTCAATTCTTCACTCTATTGAGAATAAAGCTGAGCTATTTAAGATGTTGTGCGTGATCTTTCTTTCCTACGTGGTTTCAATTTAGCACTATAGTTAGCGTTAATTTTCAGCCTGTTAGGAACTCCCTTTTCATGTGAATTGCATCTGCTTGAATTGGATTTAAGGCTTAGTCTTTTGCAGAAAAAAAGTGTTTTGATTGTCAGGGTGGCCCGGGGATTTTCACATCGGCGGAGTGAGTCGCATGCATAAAGAGGGGTTTTCATTTGTGATAACAATCAGGCCAACATAGTGAGTCTCTTGTCTCTTCCGAGAGTCGAGGGGTGAAATATCGTCTGGGAGGGTTTGTTAATAAATTTCCCATAATCTGAAACACACACATGAGGATTTAAAATCATGCTTTTGTGAAAGTGTCCGACATTAACATCTGTTTCTAGTACGGCAATCTGGTCCTTATACTGCTGTGTGTACAAGTAATAACAGGCTTTAGAGACATCTCTTTAGCTGTGGTGACCCCCATCTGCTGTGATGCTTGGTTCGGTCCTGCAGTGACTAAGCACTTACTAAGCTCTGTAATAATTACACATTGATTTAACCTTTTAATATATAAAATCTGTTAGGAGATGATTTGTACCTTCGGGGTTAAATGCGAGGCCTAATGGGTGGCACGCCGGCCCAATAAATTGAAGTGTCAGATGATTTACATTTACACCATCTAAGGGTCGCATGTGTCTCATAATTGCAGGTCTTATTATTAATGCGATTACACACCAGCAATCATGAATCTTCAGCGATTCGCATATGCATAAGAAATATGCACAAATGTACTATCAGTATTCAGAAATTGTTGCATTCTTAACATGAAACCAGGGTTCATTTGAGTCATGCTCAACGAACTCTCTAATGCAGCTCAGCTGGAGTTTTTCAGACCTAGTCGAACTGGTTAACATTCTTACGACGCATGTTCCTTATCCATAGTGGAATGTATGACATGTAACGGAGAAAGTTACCGTGGACCCATGGACCACACGGAGAGCGGCCGGGAATGCCAACGCTGGGACCTTGAGGAACCACACAAACACCTTTTCCACCCTAAAAGGTAGGAGACCGATTAGAAAAAAGTATATCCTACGGGACAACATCAATGGGATAGACTTCAAGAGATTTCAAGTGGTCAGGCTGTATCAATTAGTGTGGGAGGCCTTTTCAATTTAGCATGTTAAGAGTTTGTGTGCATGTAAGTTTTCCAGAAGGGAGAAGCGTACCTGTGGAAAGAATTTGTGAGCAGAAGAAAGCTGGGTTTATAAGTGTAACGGTGAAAACATCTCTGCTGAATCATAACGTGATGGCTGTCACAAAAAATTATGCTTCAATAACATTTTGTTTAGGAAAACATAATGACTTTCAGGTTTCGAAACAGTTTGGCCTGTGTTCAACAGACACACGTGATTTCCAACATTACTTGCACATTTTTACCTAATTGTGCACCTGGTTTGTGTACCGTGGCATAGAGTTAACATTAGCTGTAGCTAGCATTTCCAACCAATAAATGGCATTTTCATTTTTCAGGACCTTCTCGGTGCCCCAGTTACATCTTTACAGTTCTGGGAAACAACAATATTGTTAAACTTGAAATAAATGTCAGTTTGTTGAAACACTCTCCCTTAAGAGTCTCTAAACACACAAAGACAAGTTGATTTCGCATGTCAGATTGCGTGCATTTACCTAATCCGGAATGGCATTCGTGAACAACTTTCAGAAGTATTTAAAAAATCAGTAGTGTATTCCCAGTTGAACTCATGAGAACTGTGTCACGTCGCTGTTTGATATAAATCAGTGAATCAAATGACTGCTTTGTGCAAACCAACCAACGAAGCAAATAGTCTGTGATGCTTTTTACTCGAGACCGCATTACAAGACAGGATCTTGTCATGCCTTCATGTTTTAAGTCTGTGACCAGATTGTAGCCATCTTCCATTGTGTGCTTGCTACCAGCGGGCATCTCCGATCATAAGGATAACATGACAGAAAACAAGAAATTGAGACTTTGTGTCTTTGTGTCTTGCAGTGTGTGCTCGGTCTAAGAGATCCTGCTTTACATTTAGAAGAGAGCATGTTGCGTATTTTTTGCAGGTTCTTCCAGTTTTATTCCGACAGTAAATCTGATGTCTAACTGAGACAACTGTGTTCGTTCCTCTGACAGGTATCCTGATAAAGGTTTAAAGGACAACTACTGTAGGAACCCAGACGGGCGCCAGAGACCCTGGTGTTTCACCACCGACCCGAATACTCCATGGGAATACTGTAACATCAAACAGTGTGGTGAGTGTGCGCTTGTGTCTTATGTTAAAGATGAAGAGAGAGAAGCGATCGAGAGAAAGAGAATGAAAAGAGGCAGAGTTTGCCAAATTTACAACTTCCTCTTCCTGTAGCCTTGGCTCCCCTCGCTTTTGGGACCCTCGCAGGAATGTTGTTTGTAACCGGGAGGAGAGAAGGGTCCACCTATAAAATGTTCTTCCTCTATCTCTCTGTCGTCGGCTCTTTCCCCGTCTTTTCAGTAATGTGCCTCCGTATTTATTTTCCATCATCAGTGTAGTAATGCATGCCCTTATCGGCATAAGAGAAATGTGCTTGAGTTTCAAGTGCTATGTAAACCTTCCACGCTCAAGACAAAACACACGTGTGGGTTTTATCCCCTCAGCGTTCTCAAACAAGCTGTGCGCGAAAGCGGCCGAAAACCTATTATTGTAAGGCCCCCCCCCCCCACCTGCCTCCGTTTATTTTCATTAGCGAGGCGGCGGCGTGTTGGTTCAAGAGGGACGTGAGGAAGAAACGCAGGCGTCTGAAACTGATGTTGTTTACTATTGTAGACCGAGCCGTGGGGGCCACACTTATTTTTCAGAGCTATTTGCTGTAGTTGCGCGACAGCTTTGAGCAGAATACCGTGAATGATTCACCGGGACAGCGCTGAGTTCCATCCTGGGAGGAACTTTCTACCCGTTTGCCAAAAAGGAGCATCTTTTCAAATACCTAGAGTTTGTCTTAGTAAGCATCTTATCAGAGTTTGGAAACCATCATTGCCGCTTCTGCTTTTATAAGAAGTGGCTTTCGTCCACTTGCAGAAAGAACAGCTTCCTTAACAAGACAATTCGATCGTCTATAAAGCTTAACATACTCTTAAAACGTATCGTAGACCTGGAGTAAACACAGCAAGCTGTAAGACACAAAGTGCCCCTTTGTTTCCAAGCTCCTTGGCCTTTGCGTACGTCTGGATGAAGATATGCACCACTGTCTGAATAAAATGGTGAAATGTTGCTGAATAGTGCTAACCCAGCATTACTCAATATAATAGCAGCATGTACAGTGAGATCTACTGTATGAAAGATTTTTATACCTCACAGCGTGTTGGACGAATTTGACATTAGATATCATTAGCAGGATTCTGGCCCATATCCTCGTGCTGTTAGCTACCCCAGCGGGAGATAAAACAATAACTGTCTCTATTGAACAAAATATACCAGTGAGATGCACAGGCAAAAACAAAATATCTCTTGTTTTCTTGAAGACAGAATAAGGGTTTAGCCCAAAATAGCTCTGTTTCAGCATTTGTCACAGACAATTGCATTGACTCATTTTGCAAATATTCTCTGAGGACAAAGCCGGTGTTATTTCTCCCTGAGGCCCTGCTGTCTTAAAGTTAAGGGGGAATCCATGATTCACCCTTCATCGTGCCTAAGGAGTGATATTATCCCTTTCACTCCCTCTGTCTCCATGTTTATGTCTTTCGTTGTTTACTCAGACCAAGACAACGGCAGTCACATTGACAACACAACGACCTGCTTCCGTGGACGTGGGGAGGGTTATCGTGGGACGGTGGGTATCACCCCCGAGGGAGTAACCTGTCAAAGATGGGATGCCCAGTTTCCCCATCAACACTCCTACACGCCCCAGAACTACCGCTGCAAGTAAGAACGTACACATTTGTATTCTTCAAAGAAAACTGAAATCAGTTTTTCATATAAATATAAAAAAATCTGTTTATACAGGGATCTCAGGGAGAACTACTGTAGGAATCCCGACGGCCGTCAGTTCCCATGGTGCTTCACTACTAACTCCAATGTTCCCATTGCATACTGTACCAACATCCCTCGCTGTGGAACCACAGAACCTAAGTCTGAGGGTGAGTAGTCTTGACGCGACACCCATGGTTCACCCAAACACCATTCATGGACTATATGATGCAAATTGTGCACAAAGTTGTCAAGCGCTTTCAAATGGCAAGCTTCCATTTGGTTAATTCAGTGGTTAAACCATGCAAAACTTGAATAAACCCAAATAACCCTGTTAAAAAAAACCGGCAAGCTGGTTTGAGCTGGTCATGAGCTAGGACCTAGCTGCTTGGGACCAGCTAAGGACCAGCTTAAACCAGCTACCTTGCTTCAAAACATATCTAACCAGCATATATTGTTTTTATCAACAGGGATATTGTGCTAAAGAGCAGTATAATATGATATACAGTAAAAAGTGTGCAGAGACAAAAGAAAGATGAAAACTCAAAGAGGAAAGTTTGTCATTAGTGTGTCTTTGTTGGTATGTGTTTGACGCATTTCATTCATGTTCAGGGTATTGAGAAATACTGTCTGACTCCGAGCTACTGCATTAGTGCTTCTGTGTTTTGAACTCCGTGAACTACCGTGGAAAGGCATTGCCTTATTGGGTAACCCTAATGTTGAAGAGAGTTACGTGTTGTCCCTAAACCCATTTGTCATGGAGATCACATTGTTGTCAGGTCTTGTTTCTTTTAGACTGTATGTCCCCCGTAGGGACATATAGAGAAGTGTATTGTAGAATGTTAGTGTAAATGATTCTTTCTTTTGAGCAAGATATTTTGAGAAATGTCTCAGTGGTTTTCAGCGTTCTTCAAAAGTTGGTCTATTGTGTTCTACAGAAGAAAGAAAGTCATACAAGTTTGGAATGACATGAGGGTGCATCGTTTTTTAAATGAACTACACTCTTTAAATTATGGTGCTTAAAAGGTTCTTCACAACGATGCCATACAAGAACCATTTTTGGTTCCACAAAGAACCATTCAGTCAAAGGTTCTTCAAAGAACTATGATCTGAAGAACCTTTTTTCGCCATAAAGAACCTTTTGTGAAGCAGAAAGGTTCTTCAGATGTTAAAGGTTCTTAATGGAACCAAAAGGTTCTTCTATGGGATCAAAGAACCTTTTGAAGTGTAGTATTATTATTGCATGCTTTATTATTAAATTGCAGTGGCTTACAGGTCTCCATTTATTTTCTGTATCTGAATATAAGTATACATACAGTATGTGTTCACTGGGATTTGAACCCATGACCTTAGAGTTGTTAGAAGAGACTTGTGTGTTGTAAGAACACGGGGGTCAGCGCTAGGCATCTGTAATATTTTAGATCCACATTGAGTTAATTCCTGATTCTGGTAGAGAGGATCTCCAATATCTCTGTGCCCTTGACCGTAGTCATTTAACCCTCAATAGCTCCTAAAGAATGAGGTCATGTCTGACCCTGGCTTTGCCTCCTCTCTGTGGAGATGTGTATTTCTGTACTTGTCACTCTGAATTATGCAAGAGAGTAAATTTCAGTACACCAGGCGACTTTAAAGACGGCGACCGAAGAACTTCTTACTCTTATTTGCTTTGCGGAAAGATGTTTATAATCTACTGCCTCAGTCTTGTTTTCCATGATGTTATGATTGGCATTCTTCCAACCGATTATCACCGCCCGAGAAATGCAATAAAAACGAGGCCGTAGCTTTTGAAGTCCTGCCTTCTTTGCATATCAAAACAACCCTCAACAACTTCCAGGCTTTTGTTCCGATTAATTCTCGCTCCATGATACAGTGTGTAATTTCTTTTCATAATGATAAAGAACGTTGCAACTTTTTCTCTGTATTCTGTCCTATCTGTGCTATCTTGGCATTAGTATGCGGGGGTCCCTGTGGTCCGATCTCCACGGCCACAAATGGGGGATGCTTGAGACGTGCAGCAATCGAGAGCCACAGTGTGGGAATGAGACAGCTCGACTTGAGCATTAATCACTGCTGACAGCATCGTGTGACTGGCAGGACCCATGAGATGGCTCATAGGACTCGCACAGGGGTTGATGTTAAGATCGATTTAGCTGCTGTTCCAATTGAGGCCGTAGGGACGATGGTTCGACTATTGTGGTGCGCTGGGAACCCTGCTGTCTTTCTATAAGCACTGTTTCCACAAACCCGCTGTGCTTCTTTAAGGACTACTTCCTGAGGAGTTTAATAAGAATTTGAAGGTGTTTAGCTTGCATAGAATCTGAAGAAAAGCGAAGGTTTTGAAATATGTAGATTTGTTTTGGAGATATGTATAGAACCTCAGGTATTACATTTTAGCCATTATAACCTTTCCCAAACAAACCGTTCTAAATGATACCTCAAGCATGCAAATTATGGTATACTGGTTTGCTAATACTTGATGCAATTGAAATGACAATTTTAACTTTAGAAGATTATAAAATACTTCACAAAATGCCACCATCAACTTGTATTGACGGACCCAAGCAATATATCTAAGTATATCATTTTCATTAGATAATCTATTGCTATTACTGCACAACCCTTTTAATTTTGTGCCATTTCTTGTTATGTTTGATGGATTTGCAATGTGTTTTTTTTCAGAGTGTTACACAGGGATTGGTGAAACATACAATGGCAAACAGGCAAAAACTCGGTCTGGCATCCCTTGTGCTCTTTGGAAAGACCACACTGAAAGGTAAGACCTATGTAGAATGTAGAATATACAATATATTCAGGTACAGAATGCAGTACTTCTGAAATTTTCACACAGAACTCACACACTTCAACGTTAAATTTAGGCTTAAAAATCAGGCTCAGGTTTAAATTACAAAATTTGTATGATTTTGGATAATTGTTTGGGTTTTCTATGGGCCAAAACACTTCGCTTTTTTATATAAAAAAACTAAAAATTGTCTACTATGTGGTATCAACCATCAACCAGAACCATCATTTATATTAGTACATCACATAGTCATAGACCTTGAGTCAGTTTCCATGGAAACAAAACTAGGTCCATATCTTGCAATGCATGATTTCAAGGACAATCCCGTGATGCCTTTGTGCTACTGTGCAAGGTGAACAACTCCATTTAGTGATTCGGTTCAAAGGTCACGCTCAGCAAGATGGCGTTAAATAAATCAGCGTAATAAGATGGCACAGATGCTTTGTGGCATCTCATGTTTTTTTAAATGTATTTGAACATTCAGCAACAAGCATATGGAGTCATCGAATATGCATGTGCAAACTTTCTTAAAGGTATATTAAATCAAGCAAGGTCTGCTTCCTCAAATCCAGTTATTGTTTTGACTGTTAAATGGTGCTTTGGCACATTAACAGTGACTCACCACTGTGTGTTTGTGTGTGTGTGTGTGTGTGTGTGTGTGTGCGCGCGTGTGTGTGTAAATCTCAGAGGAGCCAAATTTCAGTTCTGCAACAGGTCTGTTGTTTTTCTGCCATCCACACTCACCCTGAGATGTGTGGCGTTAAATAACTTCCTAGTTTTACGAACAAGTTATAGGTCAAAGGTCTCCCTTCCCAGACCTGGTAGACCCTGGTTGTGCATTGATGTAAACCACAAGGGCCGCAGAATTGTCAGGGTGTGTTTGTCTTAGTTGATAAAGTAGGACCCTTGCAGTTTCCGAGGAAGAAAAACACATTTTAGTGGAGGACCCCCATTCTCTAATTGACGGTAAATGGGTAGCAGTGGCAGTGACTCAATTCCCCAAAAATTGCAAGCAGGTCATCCCAGCTGGAGCAGGATTCTTTAAAGCCACCCTCTGACCCCCGGTGCACCCCTCTCCTCGCTCTAACCTTAGTCCATGAACACATCAAAGCCAATCAGCTCCTTTATTTGCCTCACAGGCTGCGAGTCGCCCCGGACAGGTTGCAGGGGTCACTGCCGGGCGAGCATTAGGCATAGATCACTTACATAGTAGGAGACATGGGGAGAAAATCATTTGGTTTGAGCTCATCACTTTAGCGCTGGTTGTATAGTTTGTTAAAGTGAGTGTCGTAGAGTGTGTGAATCTTTCTGAATCTGATTTCCAAATGATAATGTGGAAAAGCTTAGACAGACATGAGTAATGCGAAAGCTAAATACTTCACCTTGTCTCCAGAGAGGAACTCCGCACAGCTGGGGCTAAAGCTGTGGACTAAATGGATTGTCCAAATACCGGATAGACTTTTGGTTTTAGTCTCTGAGAGTTTAGTTTTTTGAACGTGCACCTGCCTATGATGTTTGTAGATAGAAATCAAATATGTGACGATTCGTTTATTTAAAGCTGCAAATGCTCGTCAAATTTGCTGGTATAACGCTGAGATTTGTTTTTCTTCCCAGTAAAGAAAGAGATGTGGACTTCTTGACGGCTGAACAAGCAGAGAACTTCTGCAGGAACCCAGACAAGGACAAGCATGGCCTGTGGTGTTTTACCAACAGTTCATCCATCCCGTGGGACTACTGCTCCCTTAAACCCTGTGAGTGAGCTGTACTACACAACCCGTTTGAGAACCGAGTTCATGAAAAATGCCACTCGAAAATATGTCCAACACATTAGCTGACCCAAAGAAAACGCTGTCGAAAGAAACAGCATATGCTGGTTAGGCATGTTTTGAAGCATGGTAACTGGTTTGAGGTGGTTTAAGCTGGTCATGTGCTGGTCCTTAGCTGGTCATGAGCTGGTTTAAGCTGGTTCTTAGCTGGTTATGAGCTGGTCCAGAGCTTGGAGTTTGCTGCTTGGGACCAGCCTAGGACCAGCTACCTTGCTTCTAAACATACCTAACCAGCATATGCTATGTTTTTCAACAGGGAAATGTGAATGCTATAGGGTTTTTAATCAGACTCCCTCCACAACCAAAACAATCTTGCAATTCGTAACTATTTCGCGAGTAACTTGGATAAATGTGTACGATCCATTCGTTTTTATTTACATTCACATTGTACAAATTCATGCAGATCAGTCTCCTCAAAAAATAGTAATGCAGCTGAGACTCCACAATAGTCACTTTCCATATAAATATATTTTCTTATACTCAAGTATGCCAGTTGAGTATGTTATATATAATACTAACAATGACATTGTTTTGACCAAGAAAACATCTGGCTTACATAAAGTTATGACACAACAGGGATTCTGTACATAGACATTATGCCCTCATATTGCAGTATCACGTGCTGTACTGTTGACTTTTGCTCTCATCGATGACAACCGCAGGCTTGTGTCGAGCATGCAGACCATGTGTTAGGAATCTACATACGGCGCATAAATCACTCACACACACAGACATGTGCTTTCTTCAGAGGCTGTAGTTTAATTAAAGGGTGTAAAGTCCAGGTGGCTCGGACTGTCAACACTCCCTTTGTCTCTGTCACACACACGTACAGCAGTGTTTCACATTCATACCTTAAACTTTGGGGTTGTGCGGCCTAACTGATCCCACATGCTGGACCAAGACTAATCCTCATGTCATTGCTAAAGACCTCACACACACTTTTGCTCAAATTATACTCTAAACAACCATCACACTAGTGACAAAGTTTTTTTCTTCTCCATTTTTCATGCATGCCCATTGCGTATAGCACAGCAACATTTATGGAATTATGTTTTTTCCTGTTCCTTTTTAGGTCAGCCTTCGCAAAATAATCTGCCACCAAAAGGTAATCATGTCTTTCAAACACTTGGATAAATCATTATTTCGTAAACAAGGAGCTTGTGTATATTTAGTCTGTTTGTGTTTATTGTGGTTTTCTCTTTGTTTTGTACAGAGGAAGTTTCAAAGAACTCGTGTTTTGTTCATAAGCAAGTGAGAATTGTGGGTGGGGGTCCGGTCCCCATTAAAGAAGGCAGCTGGATGGTCAGCATACAAAGAGGGTGAGCATTTTATCAAATCATTAAGAAGCAATGTTATGTAGCAATGTTTATAATTAAATATTATAGTCATATTTTTAACACCTTCCTTGGCTACATTCATTGTTGCAGTCTTAAATTTACATTTATGCATTTGCCAGACGCTCTTATCCTCATTTTATTAGTGCGTGTGTTCCCTCAGATCATGACCTTGGCCTAATGCAAAGCTTTACCAAATGAGCTACAGAAACATGATTTACTGTGAGCATTGCAGGTTTAATGATGTATTTGAACTTTCTGTACATGAGGAGAAATTTACTTTTTGTGTTCCCTAAAAGCGACTTGATGCCGATGGACAGAAACATTCTGTCTAAATGAAGTGCAGTTGTTCATGAAGTCATAGTGCAGGGCAGATCCTCTGTAGTGAAGCTCTGTGCTGTCATGTTTTATGATGTGAGAGATTCGTGTTGGTGATGCTTCACTGTCTCCTGTCTCCCGGTCTCTTCAGGAGCACTCACTGGTGCGGAGGTTCTCTGGTCAGGGAGGAGTGGGTGCTGACAGACAGACATTGCTTCTCGTCATGGTAATTATCTCCAGCTTTACCGCAGAGTCACCACCATGCCCTCCCGGTGACCTTTGGATCGCCAGGGTCACAGAGTCAATGATCAGGGGGCGTGATTTGTCCAAGCGTGTAACCTAACAAATCAAAGCCACGGATGTTTTTGGAACTTTTGGCGACCATCCATATATGTTCACGTTGACATTCACAAAGGCTTTCATTAAAGGGGTCACATCAATTAGAATCAAGTCATCTTGTGAGATAAGAGCTCATTGTGCTGCCTCTTTTTTGTAACTTGTGCGTCATTGCAGATGTAACAAGAGTGTTTATAAAAACCTCTTGAAGACACAGCAGCACAACAAAAGGGCCCATTTAGTCAGAGAAGGGGTAAAAACGGTCATCCAAACTAAATCATGACTGTTTTTAGAGCAAAAAGCTAACGTTATAAGTGGACCATAGGGAAGAATTCAATAAAAAGCGAGCGTGATGAAAAACTGATCATTTGTGCATGTGTAACCGACAAATAAACTTTTTGACTTATGTTTTTTTTTAGTGTCCCTGACCTATCAGAGTACAGAGTTTGGCTAGGTGTAGCACATTTGAATGAATCGTCGGAGAATGACGTCCATAGACAGGAGAGAAGAATCTCGCAAGTCATCTGTGGTCCGGAAGGCTCTAATCTCGCTTTACTCCGACTGACTCAGTAAGACCCGTCAAATAATCGATACGTCTTTCAATGACGTGTTCTGTCCGTGATCAGTAAAGCTGATGAAATCTTCTGGCATTCTTATTCCTTGTTAGTGAAATGACCTCTCTTCCTCTTGCACACAGACCGGCTCTCCCGAGGGAACGTGTCCGGATTATTCAGCTGCCCGTGGCTGACTGCAGCATTCAGGAGAACACCACATGCTCTGTGTATGGCTGGGGTGAGACCAAAGGTAAGTTCAGCAGCTCTCAACAGTTTTTATTGGTGCTGATGAAATCATTTTGCAAACGTACAGCAGTTTGGAAAATCATAACATATGAAAGTAAACTTTGAGGAAAAGTAAAATACGTTATTGACCTTAAAAATATCTTCTCTCTCAGGCACTGGCCATGAGGGTACACTCAAAAGGGTCTATCTACCCATTGTTAGCAATGAACGATGCCAACAGCTTCACAGACAAAGTCTTCCGATCACCAGGTCTAAACTGTGTGCGGGGGGTCGGAAAGATGAAGGAGTGTGTGAGGTGAGCTTTTTTCTCAATATTGTCCCTCAATACATACATTAGAACATTAAGCATAATTAGTTTACACTTTTTAGCTGTCACCACTAAATAATGAAAGACACCAAAATATTTAATGAGCAAAAAAGTAATAGTATGCTATGCCAGGTGCGCATTTAAATCACTTTATAATTTCCTCATCCAATCAGAATTCAGGGTCTGAACTAACCGTCTGAAATAACAGGAAATGAAATTCGTAATTTTTTTTCTATTGACAAACATATTTGTTTAGCATTTAATCATCATAATGTTTGCATGTTTGTGTTTCACTCACACATACAGAAGGACTATGGCGGCCCGCTGGTATGCCAGGAGAGTCACAGTAAAGTCATTGTGGGCGTGAGCATAAACGGCAGAGGATGTGCCCGTCACAACCGACCCGCCATCTTCGTGAACGTGGCCTTCTATACCGGATGGATTCATAAAGTGTTCAAGCATTATCCCAACTCAGAACTAAACTACTGATGGAGAGCTCTTCAGAAAGAACGTTGGCAGGATCAAAAACAATTACAAATATTATATAAGAACTCGGAAGAAAAAAATATCCGAACAGCTTTCGTCGATAAAGTTCTTGAAAGCTTTCCCGGCTTGGCTGTGAAGCATGCATTTAGAAACTAGAATATGCGGCTGAATCCGTTGCTCTGAATTCAAGCAATTTGTGCACCTAATAATGCCAGAACCGCTGAGCGAGGCGCTGGGGAACAGATTCTCTAAAGGCTAAATTAGCAACTAGCCATACGGAAAGATGTAGAGTACTGGACCGAAGCAAGAACAAGCAGCCAGAATTTGTTTCTAGAATCAATAGTAGCTCCAGGCCACCAACCAAAAACCTCATGTCCTTGAAGAGAACTCCTGCTTCAGAGTACCGCGAAGCATTCGTATGTACATTTAACCCACACGTTATCCCTCCAGCTAAAGGTCTGGACTTCAGTCGGGATCTTGGAAACAGAGACTGGAGTCTGGATTCCGACCAGGACTTGATATATGGATACGAACCCTGAAATCTCCCCCGAATCCCAACGGGGATCTACCCTTCCCTCCTTTGAAATCGCTCAGAGCTGACTGACGTACCCTCAACATATTTCGGACACTCCTCGTATAGCAAGAGGACTGTTATGATTATAAGTACATGTTGATATAAAAATCTCATTAACGGTGACGTTCAGAAAGCCCCTCTGTAAAGTATTAGCTGTTAGCGTTGTGCGTGCGGAGACTAAAGGTAGAATGTCTTATTGATCATAGTATACACAGAAGGCTTTTGCTTTTACGCTCCTGATAATACTTGAAAACACACATGAGAGATCACTGTGTCGCGCCATTTCCAATTTTAGGCTTTCATGTACTCATAGGTGTTCCATCCATTTCCAGTGTTGATATTTCATCCACGAGGCCGAATGCAGATGACAGGACCTGAAGCTTGTAATGACATACAGTAGAAATCCTAGTTGTCATAACATATCAGCATCTGAGGTTCCCATACGCCATGTTTGCTTTAGAGAGGAATTCAGAGGAGGATTCTGAAATGTGTGTTGTAAATACTGTGGTCATGGGAGTGTGTATTCACTCCCGGTTCTTCTGTAGGTCTCATAGACCTTTATAAGACGTTAGGGCATGGTGGCCTCCTCCATTCCAATGTCGTTTTCTCTCATTGGGTGGTTTATATATTTGTAAATATATCTTTTATGTCAGCGTTATGATAAATGAGTGGATAAAAACCGTACCAAAAAACCATCAGCCTTTGCGAACGTGTTGTCGTTTGTGGATCCATGCGTGTGCGATGCTGCACAGCTCGGATGCATTTTGCAGCAGTGCTAGAACTCGAAGCGTGCACCTCTGCAGGACAGAGAAGACCCTGCAGACATCGTACGCGGGAAAATGTACAGATTAATACCTCTGTTTTTCCGATCAGAGCAGTTGTAAGATAAATCCGGGAGATTTTCTCTCTTGTGTGGTCTTGGATCGCTCCAAACACGAGCTGCTTATTCTCTGGCTCTGGCCCGCCTCCAAAAACAATCAGATTGGAAAATTACCTCCAAAAACCATGTTGGCTTAAACAAATATCTGTCTGAGTGATAGCTTGTAAGTGTTTGTATTCCAGCCACTCCCGATACTAATTATGTTGCTTAAAATGAAGGATGAGTTTAATTTGTAAGAGTCCTAGGCACAAGTCCTTATGTAAGGACGTTGTTGAACACATGGAGATTAGCGTTACTAAAGCACAAAACAATGCGAAGAAGCCCTTCGGTGTTACCTCATTTGGCTTTGCGCTTTGTCCAGAAAAACTTCAGAGTTGTGTGTTGTTTTATTTTTGCCTATTTTGCTCTTAAACAAACGTTTGAGGAAACGCATGGATTGTGAAATGGCTTCTCCCGAGCGTTTTTAAAGCCTGTGGTCCATCAGCATTCATGCATATTCACCGCGGTGGATCGATTGCTCTGCAAATTCTACAGAATCCCACTCTCATTTATTTGTATGGATGGAAGACAGCGATGTCCAGTTTTTGAATGTACAGTGAGCTGCTATGGACAATGTTAAGATGTAAAATGTTGTCTTTGTACAGTGTTTATTGTTTCACTTATTACATGTACAGTATGGTCATATTCATACTCAGTGTATTATTCACCTCTTATTCTGGTATTTATCAACTTTGCTTGTGTTTGTGTTTATTAAAATATAGGTAATATGTACCTTCAACATATGCCGCAAGTAACAGCAATAATAAAGATTGAGGGAAAAAAGAGAAAGACGCTTAATTCAGGGGAATTATTTTGCCGAGTACATCTGTGTAATTATTTGTTTTTAGCATACATCATCACTGTCCTTCTGAAACCTTGTATTTGTAAACTATATGTTTTTCATTGGTAAGATATTTGCAAAGCCCTGTGACAAACATAAAGGGTAATAATAATGGAAATTCATTATCAAAAAAAATCATGAAATATGGAGATGAAAGGTTTCAGAAGGACAGTGTTGCTATATGCAGGTAGTTCTCAGAGGTGACTGTATACACTAAAAGCAGAGCCGGTCCCCTTTAAATCAGGTAAAACTGCATTCAGCTATTCTTGGGACAAAACCTTGATGTTAAATATTTATACTTCATCAGCATCATATTAAAAGAACTAGATTGTCTGCCGGCTCGGATAGTCTAGAAGGGGGAACATATCATACAGATAGAAAGGTTCAAATATCTTTTCACAAACTGAAAAGAAAAACAAACTCTCTCTCAAAAAGTGCAAGTATGTAACAAACGAAAAGAAAGATAATAAGAGTGAACAATGTAATTTATAAAGTGTTATGTAAGTAGTGCAGCTTAAAGTGGTTCATCATAATATACAGAAATATATAAAAACTGAAATTAAGTTTAGTTTAAACATTTACAAAAGCAACATATAAATCTCAGTAGCATAATAAAATAAGTAATATACAGTAATATAATGTTATGAGCATAATTGGAACCATCAGGTCAGGGCAGATTCATTGTTTTCTCTTTTGTTGTGACAGGCAGACACGTACTTTGCAGCTACTACACAGCAGTCCTCGTGTTCTCCTACTTTCAAACGTGTGGACTTGATTTTGTCATAAAACATTGTCAGTATATCTGTGTAGTTTGAGCATCCTCTCTCTCTCTCTCTCTCTCTCTCTCTCTCTCTCTCTCTCATGATACTATAATGTGCTATTTTGATGCCCTCTTGTGGTGGGACTTTTTCAACGACAAGCAAAGCCTCTGGATGTTTTGGATCTTTCCATGCAGACATGAAATAACTCCGAACTGTTTCACAAACTAATGACTCTGTGTTCATCTGTAAACATTGGTTGAAGCGTAATACGTTCCCCGCCAGCAGAGGGCAGTGCTGCTTAAAACGTTTGACCAAAAGTGAAGCTTTATTGATATTTTCATTAACTGTGTCCAGCATAATTGCATGGCATTAAAAGCTAGTTTTGCTACCACAGTAAAACCCTTCTCCCTCCATATAAGCATCATTTGCTTTACTCTATAGCCTAAAACAAAACGAAGCCATAATTGTAAGACGTCAAAGACATAGATTTGATTGATGGTGCGCGTAAAACATATTTACTGATGACGTTATTCACATTCCGTTAAGCACACATGCGTAAAGCGCGTAACACATGATCACAGGCGCGCGATCAAACTAGCCACGTGCTGCGTTGTGATAAACGTTTTCATTTGTTTTGTTTATCAATTCCTGTTTAACGACTTGAGAGCATCAGCCCGCAGTCACGGAAGCTCCAGGATTTCAGTGAACTTCAGCCAGGGGTTGTTGTAGGTTTTATTTTGGGGTGCTGAATGTACTATTTCGCGAGAGTTACGCCGATGGCACCCGGGGGTCGAATAAAAACACTTTTAAAAGCGCTGACCTGTTTCCTCCGCCCGTTTGCTCATAAAGCGGAGGTGTTAAGCGCTGTTTTTATGGAGAGATATGGGCCGGTTTAGCTGGAAAAGGCTTCCGGAAAGATATTTTCAGTGCCACATTGGAGATCGGTGCTTGCGTCTTGTGGCTGGCACGTGCAACCTGATTCCCCGAGGTAACTCGTGGCTTTACATGCATGTCGGCCTGCACACTAGTGTGCGAGAGTGGCAAAGGCTAATTGGCAGAGCAGTTGGCGTGGCAGATGGTGTAGTAACAGCCCCCGGCCACTGGGTGGTGTTGATGCTACAGCAATGCGGCACGACGTTCGGTTAATGTAATGAGGTTATCTGAATGATTAGTCTTGAACAGTTTGGTCTCTCTCTTTCTCTCTTTGCTAAGCCTGAAGCAATTTATGTATCCCGTCCAACACGCAGCGGATGGAAGTGGTGTACTTTGATCACTCTCTCTCTCTTTCCTCCGTGCAGTGCTGAGGTTGACGCTGGTGCCGTGCCAAAGCCGTGTAGCATGTGTGTGTTGTGTTGGCCTTGGTTGGCTTTTAATCACCGAACTGTGCTCAGGGACAGCAGCCAGTACCCTGCAGGAGCGGTGTGGGGAAAATTGAGGGTGGACGGAGGAGGTAAATACGAGCTATAGCTCTGCACGATCATATACGACAAGAGCTCTTCACACAAGGATGAGAGGCGCACCTCATGTTAGCAGATCCATGTGGCTCCCATCTGGGACCATGGTAGTGCTGTTTACATGCTCTCGGCACAAATCTATCAAACTGTTTTCTCTGCTGATGTCAACTTTGCATCTGCGAAACATTTCAATTGTAGATACTTTTGTTACACTGACAATGTTGTCATCGTATCTGCGTATTTAGTTGTGATTCTTACATCAATTTCTATGGTCTTGTCCTTTCATTTAATTGACACTAAACCTTAACACAACACTGAAAGTTTAAGACTTACTGAAGTGTCTTAAAGGTGCCTTTGTTCGATGTAGTGACACAGTTTTCACTGAAACAGGAAGTTAGGGTGGGACATACCGAGTGGCTCCTCCCCCTTTTAATTTGTACAGGGATCATACGCAATATGTGTATTGTCGTATTTAACAGCTGAACATAAACTGTCAATTTTAATAATAGCATTTAGGAATGGAATTTGATGGAGTGCAGAATGATGTCATTAGAATTTCTTATCGGTAATAGGTATTGGTGATGATGAGAGTCTTAAAGGGACAGTTCACCTAAAAATGAAAATTCAGTCTTCATTTACTCACCTTCGAGTCATTCCAAATCTGTATCCATTTCTGCTCACACTTCAGTATAGGGGGCAATTCTCGCTATTAACAAGCCACTAACTATGACTTTTCCCCCAATAAACTCTTAATTTGTTGCTTATTAATAGTTAGTAAGGTAGTTGTTAGGTTTAGGTATTGGGTAGAATCAGGGATGTAGAATATGGTCTTGCAGAATATGTGCTTTATAAGTATTAATAGACAACCAATATGTCAACATAAGCATGCTAATAACAACTAGTTAATAGTGAAAATTGCCCCCTATACTGAAGTGTTACCCAATTTCTTTGTTCTGATGAACACAGAGAAAGATATTTGAAAATTACTATGGTGGTAAAAAGTGCCCTTTTTTTCCTACTTTTTGTTCAAAAAATATTTTTTTTGGAAAATAAATGTTTCCTACGATGGTAGTCATTGGTGGCCAAGAACTGTTTGGTTACACGCATTCTTCCAAATATCTTTCTCTTTGTTTGTCAAATGTATACAGATTTGGAACAACTAGAGGGTGAGTAAATAATGACAGAATTTTTATTTTTGGGTGAGCTGTCTATTTGGATATTTTTTTGGGATATCCCTGTGGATTTTTAAAATGTTGTCCGGTCTTGGTAGAGCACCTGTTTATGAGTATCCTTAAGGCTAACAAAGCAACACAAATGAATAATAATTAGATAATTAAATTGTTAATAATAAACATTAATAATTAATAATTAAAATTAAATAATTTATGGAACATATTTTTTTTTATTTCATAGGCACTTTAAATGCAATTCATGCATTGGTACATTATTTTCATTAGTAATGCCAATTTCCTTTTTTTGCAAGAAGACTAATTCACATGACTAGGAATGTGTAACTGATAAACATTAAAAGTCATGTTGACTTTTAATGCCCCCAGATTAGCCAAATGCGAAAACCAGTGTCATCATTATATTCATAATGATCATCAGCATCACTTTCATAGTCGCATTATGTATCATAATTCTCATTTTCATAACAGAAGCGATCATCATTATCGCCATCGTTGCTGTGACCCTTTTGTGTTTTTTTTTCAGTGTATGGAGTCCCATCAGTCCTAATGGAAATGAAGGATGGCAGTTGTCTACAATGAGATGCGGTATGGATAATGAATCGGTGCTGTTGTGCATATTGTGCTCTGTGTTTTAATATTCTCCTGACGCTGGTTGTAGAGAGTGTCATATATTAGCCGATTAGTTTGAATCGTGTCATTGTTAGCCCTGGAAGATTGTAAATTGTGCTCTGCTGCATGTAAACCTGTGATGGCATCTAACTTCTCTTCAGTTCAGCAGAAAACATTTATGGTGCACAGCTAAAGTTAAGACAGAAGCATGTGTTTACAACAACTGGCCGAACAGTTCTTTCGCCCACAGCCGAAAGGATCAATAAACAGGTACGCAATTATACATTTTGTTTTAGTTTGGTGTTGTCCCATACCCTCCATGTTGCCCAGTTTCCCATCATCCCCCAGTGAATGTTGACAGTCTATGCTTTTTGAGAATTCACTCTGTTTGTTTCGCAGTCTTCGGTGCTCTGGGGTTTAAGATAACAGATATGTGCTGTCTGAGGATGAAAACATCCACGTTGCTATCGACCACCAAAAAATCTATACGTTTACAGCGCGAGCATCTTCAACCGAGACCCCAGTGTTCTTTCGAAGGTGTTGTGGGCGCCAAGCACGGGGGATGACTGTCAGTCAGCTATTGGTTGTCATGGAGACTCGTGGCCAGGTGGCAGGTGTCCTGGGGTCATCATGCAGCCAATCAGAGCTTAATGAGGTGTGAATGAGACTGACCCAGTCATCATTCTGTTAGTGGAGAGAAAAGGCGAGATTCACTTATCAACATGTGGAGGATCGCAATGAACTGTGTAAATGAATGTTTTAAACAAATGTAGACATCTGTACGGTCGCTTTATGAATACACAATGGGACCGATATAGCGGCAATTCATCTGTCAGACATGTTAAAAAGCCAGCTGTTTATGAACGTCCTGTGGCCTGAATTATAATTTAGGATCTGTCAGGTTGGGATGCTAAGTGGAATGTATTGCCACCAGGAAACACAACCCAAATGGCTAGAAATATACATTTTTTAGATCTTAAATATTTCTGAGAGACAAACAGAGACTCATTTGCTCAGACACTAATGCCTGCGTTCATAAATCTGAGATTTCGAAATGAACATTTTACATTAGGCATATGTTTATCATTAATACAAAAGGCTTTATTGCATACTGTAAATACTGTACTGCCTGTGTTGGCATCTGAATTCGTTACCATAAAATAGAGTCATTTTTCAACTTTTAATTTCATACTTTAAAGTCTGCAATTTTAAAGCAATTTAAAGTTTTTGGAGAACCACTGCAAACCCCGGCCTGCTCTTGTACTGCATGATGGGTTGTGCTGTTATTAGTGCATGCATGATAGGTACTCGATTGTACAAATATGAAAGTTTACCAGCAATTGGACGCCTTTATGCTATTTTCAACAGTTTGACTAACATTTGGATGCACTAAAAGCAGGATGTGAGAGAATGCATGTGACCATTTGGTTAAAATATGAGAGTCACTAAGAAAACCCATCCTTAGTCATCCACAAGCCTGGATGAGACTCAAAACATGAAGAAATGCATGTTGTTTATATAACACAATGTAACATAGTTGTGTTACGTTTTCATTTTTACTGTTTCTATATGAAGTTAAACATACTGTATTTGAGTCTTGCTGGTAGACACTGTAGAATATTTGATGCTTTGCCATCTCTCAAAGTTTTAATATCTTTAAATTCTTGACCTTTTCTGCTCTCTACTTTATAACATTCAACGCAAACAGAAATGCGGTCTATCTTTAGATGAAGTCAATGCTCCCAAGTTATATAACATTTAGTGAATGTACTGAGATGCAATTTACAGAATGATTTCATCCGCCATTCATTTTTGTAAAGAAAGAAAGTCAATTGTGATTCTGAATGAAGACGTTCATGACGACAACGTCAAGGGCAGGTGCAACAGTGATTGACTAAACTTAATGTGTGACTCAAACAGCTTGAGATCTAATCTCACATCTTCAAACACCTGTACATCTTCTAGATGCAGGCAAATGAAGGTCTTATTGACAAGTAACAGACAATAAATGTAAATTAAGTGTCCTTGCGGTAAAGCTGGAAGCAATCCAAACCGGTTACTGACAACAAAGAGGGTGAAACATGACATTATAGCACTTATGGATGCAGGACGCACAAAATGACACGTGCAGGCTTGATAAAACGCTGCACGTGTATGCGGCGCAAGTTCTTTTATGAGTCTCATTTTAATGCTGTTTTGAACCAATGTTGTAATTCACTGCCTGGTTTCCAGATTTTCTCTGATCTCTGCTAGCCAGTGGCCTGGAGTGCAGTGTGTGCGTGCGTGTGCCAGCAGCCTGCTGAAGAGTGACCATTTAAACTGGTTGAGTCAATCACCCGTTGCATATGGTTTAATAACACCTCATCAGATGCATTACAAAAATAACACCATAGCACAAACATTCACACAATTTTCAACACAAATGCTCTGTGTGGTCTGCCATGACAACATGCTGATTAGCACGACACGAGATGATTTTGTGTAGCCGTAGAATTAGTCATGGCTTAATTTTGGGATAAAAAAATCAAGTTTCAACAAAATTTTGACGTGATCATCGAGCTTAAGATATAACTTAATTAAAAAAAAAGGAATTCTTTCATCATTTACCTGTCCTCATGTCAATCCAAACCTGTATGACTCCGGCCTACTTTCTGAAGAACACAAAAGAAGATATTTTAAAGAATGTAGGTAACCAAACAACATTGACCCCCATTGCATGGAAACAAAACCAATGAGACATTTCTCTAATATCTTCTTTTGTGAAAAAAGTGTCACATCCTAGTTTGGTATGACATGATGAGGCATCAATAATGGCAGAATTTGTATTTTCAGGGTGAACTATCCATTTAAGACTGTTCAGTCTATTATACAGTGTGTTTGTTCAATGCATTATGTATTGGACATGAATTATATTACAGGGCGATTCGTCCTTTCGTGCCACGCAATTTTCAACTTTTGTACGCAGTTAACTTATAATTTATGTCAGATGGAATTGTCGCCTAATTGTGAGGAGCTGACAGAAAAATATGTCTTGGCTCATTAAGACCAGAGAATATTTTGGTGTTATGGAAAGAGCTCCATCTCATTAACCGTTTTTATGACATTGTTAGACCGCACCGGTTCTCTCTGTGCTGCGCTTGACTCCATGCGGCTCCAGAGTGAGCTCTAATCACCTTCAGCTGCTAAACCCAACTGTCCTGATGCCACCCTATAAAGTCTCATGCTCTGAAGAGACCACCTGCTCCACTGTGTTTATGGTAAGAGTACTAAAAGTGAATCAAAATCGAAATTGATTTAGATTTAGATTATTTACATATCGTTCATTTATTTTAATAATACATAAATGGGGACGGTTCACCCCAAAATTTCTTTCATCATTTACTCACCCTCATGTTGTTTCAAATCTGTATAAATGTCTTTGTTCAGATGAACCCAAAGGAAGAAATTTGGAAGTTGCTTGTAACCAAACCATTCTTGGGCACCATTGACCAAATGTGAATCCAAACTGTTTGCTTTCCTACATTCTTCGAAATATCTTTGGTTTGTGTTTAACCGAACAAAGAAATTGAAAAAATGTTTTTTGTTAATACATATTTAAATGAGATTTATATCGTTTTTTAATTAAATATATTTATAAGAAATATCTTCAAGAATTTTGTTTGTGCCATCTAGTTGCAAGGAAACGAGAACTGCAGAATTTTCATTTTTGGTGTGTTTTTGATGTGAGATGTGATTGGTCAGTCACACGACCCCTTCATATTGTATCTGAATGGACAGTTCCTGGACAGATTAAGCAATAATATGGACCAAATTAAGGTAATTGTCTCTTTGATTCATGTGACAAACATTGGTCCTGTGAGAGTAAGATGGCAAACTATCTGCACGCATGCAGTGATGGTCCTTAAGCATCACTCTCCCATTCTCTGCCTCTCCAGAAGGTGCCTCCAGGCGCAGCGGCCTGCGGTTGTTTGGAAAGAGCGAGGAACTCCTGCCGGATCACCAGCGAGAGGCTAACCAGCTCTGACAGTGATGGGGTCATCTCTGAGGCCTGGCCTTCAGCTGCTGCCACACCTAACGCAACGTGATCACTGTGGGAATTGGAGAATAGACCTCTCTTTCTCTCATCAATATGCATAGATGACTGCAGGATAGTTCATACATACAAGTGAGACCATAGATTGAGCACATTTGACTGGGTGTGTGCATATTGCTTATCTTCTGTTTCATAATATGTCATCACTAACTATGCTGTATAAAACAACCTCTACTGGGCAAACAAAAATATTATAATAATATGCAAAAGCTTAATTGTCTTTCAGTTTTTTTTCTTTCACCCACATGCATCCGATCATACTGGTAAACGCATGTTGTTCTGCCAGAAACAGATGCGTTGAGCCTCATTCAAAAACCTCATTACATTCAAGAGCACTTTATGGAATATCATCTCTCATTACAACCAGTTTTGTTGAAGGAGATTTTCCTAAGCAAGGTTTACAAACACATGCATTTATCATTTGAGATGAAGAGCAGAGTCATGAGCTGCAACACTGACCCGTTACAAGCATCTCTTTCAGCCTGCTTTTCTAAATGATTCTTACATCATCAGCCACACATCTGCAGCATACAGTAGCTCTGGCATCAGCCGAGACTGATCATTGCACAAGCGCATTGCTTACCACACACAGAGACGTGTAATGCGCTTATGGAGGGATTAGTCCACCTCTTCCTCAGCATCCTTGATGACTGCATGCCAACATGTATTGTCACAAGTTTGAAATGGTGTGATTTACAAGAGATGAAGTTCAGTTTTAAGTGACGATAAATAACTAGGGATTTAAATACTTGAAGAATGTAAATGTATGCCACATATTATCATTATTTCTTATGCTGAAAAGTTTAAGGAGACACTTAAATCACATATTAGAATCTATGAACAATTTTGGCTTTCCTTAACCTCCTGAGACGCTCCAGTTCGTGGGCGGTATTGACGTCACTGTTTTTAGCGTCGTTGACGCTGACAAAATATATTACAGTCTAAAAATATTAACAAGATTCACAAACTATACATCGTTTGAAAGGTATAAGGGTTTACTGTCAGTAAATTACATTGATGCAATGTAAAAGTTAAGATTTTTAACTTGAATGTTTTGTTCATAGAGATCTAATACTGTATGTGATTTAAGTGTTCACTTAATTTTTTTTAGCAGTGTGTAATTGTTGTTTTTCCATTAACTTTTGAAATGTACAAAAAAGGCTTTCTTTTTTATTATTTCTTTTCATTTAGATGCCCAATTAGTTATATATTTGCAGTCCTTAATAGGAAAATAAGTTTTAATGGTTGAATGTTATAATTGTAATAATTATAATTGTTATAATTCATTTCCGACTTCTGAGCGAAGTTATATGGAATATTAGAAGAGTGGTTTTTTAGTTGTATTTGCCCAATTTTTTGTTTCAAACTATTTCTATTTTTAATAATATAAGTGTGAAAGGTTGCTAGGATGTCCCAAGTGAGTTATAGGCTCTGACGAAGTGTCTGCAGATTATATCGTATTCAATTGATTTTATCATAAGTTTCTGTTACAAAACTGGACTTTAAAAATTGTTATTACACCTGCACCACACCTGTGATTTCTGAAGAGAGAGTCTTACAATTTCTAGTAGCAGTTCTGTGAACATGCAAAATATTGTGACTTGTTGACTGCTTTTCACAACAAGCAAGTTTTTGTCATTTACTACAATCCGTGTGTCAAAAATGACTCAAACTCTCCAATTCAAACAAAAAATGCAAAGTTATGCAAGTATAGGACCTTGTGAAATAACCTGTTTAATATAAAGGTGTACATTTTTGGAAAATTATAATTGTCACATGATTTAAATAATAATATACCGACTGTAGGCTATAAACCATTGTGCAAAATATAGTAGATTAATAGTGCACTTTGTGTGACTGTAGTTTGAGCCTTTAGGGTCTTTAGACGTTTTTACAGGGTTGTTTATTAAAGGCATACGCCATTGTAAAAAGGTAGGGAAACACTGATCATTGAGATTATTATGTCTGATTTTTTTCAGCAAATGGTAAATCATCCAATCATTTAGCTAAGAAATAAAAACACCTGTGCTGAACAAACTACATCATTTGAGACAGTGAAAGACAAAGTATGCTTTTGATGTTTTTAGTATATGGGGCTTTATGTTTGTTGAGCAATAGTAATACAACTGCTTGACTTTCTGATCTATTGCATTCACACTTGAGCTTGCTGATAGCCCTCCAATTGATTTTTTATTGTGTTTCAGAAAGGAAGTTTCCTGTTTCTCCTGATGAAGGTTTAACTACATCTGGCAGGACTGGGAGTTTTATGGAGTCTCTAAAGAGTTCCAGGAAGATCGGAAGCCAGCAAACCTAAATTACCCCTTTGTTCATTTCTCCGCCCATCTGTCACACATCTCGAGTGATTTGGGAAGCGATGTCTCCAATTCGCAGCAGCCATGCGTCAGGTTTCAAGCACACCTGCAGCAGCTTACGATATAACGTTTCATATTAATCACATTTGTCATCTATTCCCAAGCACTTTTGTGACTCATCACCGGATGTGAAATATAAGGGGATGTGTGAGAGACAGAGAGACACCGCAGCTGCTCGTGTTGTTTTGTGGTCACCGTTACTTCTGTAAGTTTAAGAAGGAGGTATTGTAAGTCTAATGGCGGCTAACAAATGCTTAAGTGTATTACTGCAGTAAGACTATAGTCCTGCACTGCTTGGAAATGCTCTTAGAGATATTGAGCGGTTAATAAAGAGCTTTTATAAAAGCAGTCCGGTGGGAAGTGTGAATTGAAATCATATTATAAAGCTTCAGTTTTCTTATTCCTGAATTTTCTTTAATGTCCATTTGTGAGGAAATGCAGAACAAATCTCTGCTATACTGGTAAATGACTGCATATATAACTAATATTATGTGAAACTTAGTCAGCATCAGAGACACTGTAAAGACTACTATATTTTCTTCATCATTTTTCATTTAATTCTTATTTTTTAGCATTTTTACCAATTGTGAATATTTGGTTGAATCAGAAGACTTCACTCTCAAGTCATATTGGGATGTCTCAATGATTGGGATTTAGTATGTTTTCTTATTAATTGTAGCCTATTTAGTGTAAATTTATGCCGGATAAATATAGATTGGTTTTATCAAATATATTATATGCCAATTATGTTTAAATGCAATTAACCTTAATGTAGTTAGTTATTGAACTTGAATGTATAGAATTGCTTATAGCTTGGGAGTTTTCCCTAACTTTGTGCATAATGTGTACATACCGCATATCAAAAATATGTAAAAAATTCTGTAAAATAAAACTGTGTAATCACATATTTTCATAAATAATAATATTATACTACCGGATATTATACAGTTTGTTCCTGTGTCTCTTTCCACTCATTTGTTATTTTATGAATGGCTTATTAAAATTTATTTTATGTCTTTTGTGATTAAAATAATAAAATCATTTAAAAAAAATAAGGTTACCTCTACTGATTTCTCTTTAAAGTGAATTGGTACAAATGCTATCAAATATTTTTAAACTCATCCAATTTTATTTTTTATTTCAAAAATAAATGAATCGGATGTTTACAGTACATAAGGCATTTTCTTTGATCTCCAGCTTTGTAAAATGATGTTTTTCATTCCCCTGCTCGGCGACACAGGCAGCACATCTTTCAGCCAATGGTTGAGAAGCGTGTATTTGTGTAATCAAGTCTGTCGAGTATCTCAGCATCCTTCTGGGTGAATCGCAAGACAACAACATCACTGAAATCTGAGAGCAATCAAGGCCTGAGAAAGCAGATGAGCTAATCCTCCAGTGAATGGCTGTCTTGAATCACCCTGTTCAGAATATCAAAGCATCAAATGAGCGGTTGTATGGCATCATTATGCATTCAGTGGCCTTTAAATCTACTCGTTGCTTTTTTCTCGAAAGCAGTTGGTTTGCATTGGATTATAGTTTACATTTTCAGCGTTCCTCATTTCTGCATTTAAAGGGACAATTCGCCCAAGTTCTGTCATCATTTACTCATCCTTAGGTTGTTCCAAACCTTTGTAAATTTGTTCTGCTGAACACAAAGGAAGATATTTGGAAGAATGTCAATAAACTGTGGGCGTCAATTGGGGATGAGATCTGGTTACAGACATTCTTCCAAATATCTTCCATTGTGTTTAGCAGAACAAAGAAATGTATACAGGTTTGGAACAATCTGTGGGTGAGTAAATGATGACAGAACTTTCATTCTGTTTGTGATGACAGAATTTTTGGGTGAACTATACCTTTAAATAGTTTTCCTTATCAAAAGTCTTCGATACATTAGTGTTTTCTTAAAGATTTTATAAAACTTCTTGAATGGTCCTACACCGATCCTATTGCTTTTGTTTTATTTGTATCATGTGATCTTATAATGAACATGAAAATGGCTCCATGGTCACATTTCTTCCCTAGAAAAAAATACAAAAAATTGTTAGATTTTCATAACTGTGATTCTGTACAATCTAAAATTAAAATGCTATGTTGTTAAAATAAAATAAGAACAAGAACAAGCCCATCCACTGGTCTAAATATAAATGCATGTTTGACCCAATTATGGGTTAAAACAACCCATCATTTTTGTATTTCTCCTCCACATATTTCCTTCTTTATTTTATTTCCATTTGTTCTTAATCACGCTGCTAAATCAGTAACCTCATATCATGAAATAATCTCAAGTATACAACAAAAGTGTTTCATACCTCTCATAAGCGCTGGACCTCTCATGTCAACAAGCTCTCAAATGCACATGAGTAATGCTAGTACCATCACTCTTACAATCACTCCTCTCTCTCTCAAATCACATTCTCACACACAAAAACACACAGCCAGAACAAACGCACCAGGTCCCGCACCTCGGCCGTGTGCCAAGACTTTAGATGCCGCTCTAGATTACTCGAGCTGCAGATCTTCCTTGCCCGGCTCAGGGTCCGGGGACTTGATGCATGACGATGCGACCTGTCACGCTACTTCTTTTTCATCACGTCCCTCATGGCCCCAGATCGATGCTGCACTAAGTCATTGTGGCGATCGCTGGGAGGATATTGATCATTTATTATTTAATCTAAGCCTCACGCAGAGGACACAGAGAGAGAGAGAGAGAGAGAGAGTGGTTGTGGAATGAGACATTGCTGAAGTTCTGCAACATCTTCAGGTGCAGTAAACAAACAGCATCTTTTTCTCACTTGTATGTTGCCCCACATGGGTTAGCCCCGATGAAATGAACACTCCTTAGTGTGCATACTTCAGGCTGCAGTTAAAGAGATAATGAGGTGATAACAAGCAAAATCACTGATGAACACAGAAAAAACAAGAACAGAAAGAAATAAAACACAACAACTACAACTGACTTCAGCCACAAAAACCATTAACATCTTAACTTATTTATATTTTTGAGAATAAACAGAGTTATTTACTGTTAATGTTTTACTGAAAATAACTGGCTTGATGTCACCATTATGGTGATCAGTGTTTGTTTTAGTTGGGCAGTTTGACTCTTGGTGTCTCTGACTGGTGTAGAGGATATTGTTATGTCGAGAAAATGAGGAGAATATTATATTATCTGCTGTTGACTGATTAATAAGTACACAATGAGCTACAGCAGTCAGAGATAAACCAACATTAAACAATCAAGAGTCAAACTGCCCAACTAAAACAAACACTGATCACCATAATGGTGACATCAAACCAGTTATTTTCAATAAAACATTATCAGAAAAAACTATTTTTCAATAATATAAATGAGTAAAGATGTTAACGGTGTAGATGTTGTGTTTTATTTGATTTATTTCTGTTCTTGTTGTTTCTGTGTCCATTATTGATTCTGCTTGTCATCACTTCATTATCTCATTAACTACAACATTCAATGTCACATTTAGCAGCCTGTAGTATGCACACTATGCAGTGTTCATTTCATCTGGGCTAACCCCATATAACCTGTGGGGCCAACATGGAACCCGTGGAAAAAAACTGGCTGAGACCCTCACAGCCCACATCAAACCCATCTGGGCCCCATGTGTCTTTGCTGGCTATGACAGAACGCAAAATAACATATTTTGAAGAATGTTTGTAGACTAATAACATTGGCCTCCATTGACTTCCATTGTATGGACACAAAACCACTGAGTCATTTCTCAAATATCTTAATTTGTGTTCCACAGAAGAAAGAGTCATATACAGGTTTTGAATAAATATGGGAGTGAATAGACAATGACAAATTTATTCTGGGGTGAACTCCCTTTAAATAAACCAAAATTGCATCAGTTTGTCAATCGATATATCAGCCACAGAGAAGTTTTTTTATTCTGTGATTTAAAAGAACACGCTTGGATGCTGCTATTACTATGAAGTAAAATCACGACTACAGAGTTGTAAGGAGCTGACAGCTTAATCTTAGATCTTTAGTAGGACTATAAATGCAATTCGACGCTATGCACGCAGAGAGAATTCATCCATTTGTAGGGGCCACCATTAAAACATCTCTCAATCTGTACGTAGATTTTAATCTGTTGTGAAATACAGCATCGATTTGAGCGCAAGATCTTGTAAGGAAGAACGATGAGGCGAGACTAATGATCTCACATGATCATTGACTTCATCATTGTAACTTCTGTAAATGCGTTTGGGCTGTCTTCATCTCGCCGTGTGCGTGCATGCATGCGTGAGAGAGACTGTCAGGCCCTTGTTGTTGATCGGGTTCCAGTGCTCCTGCGGGGACGAGCGTGTTTAGTGCGTCACCTTGTCTCCTGTCTCCCTAAGGGCCCAGAGCGATGGCGCATATGGCCGTCCTGCTCTCCCTGCTGTCAGACTGGAGCAGTGCTCCTCTATCATCACCTCTACCATCTTCTTTACCCTCTAATCTGCTGTCAAAACCTTCCGTCCCCTTTCCGCACGGGTGCCTGGGGCTATCAAACATTCATACTGTACTTTCAGAGGCAATCTGGTGACCTTTTCTTGTCAGATTTACTGATGCTTGCGCAACAAAACACAGGAACATTTGGATTTGTTTTTCTGTTTGTTCCCAGCCATTTTGTGGAAATGAGACAGATTGAGGGGAATGTCGTCAGGAAATGAATGAATTCATATCTGTACATCTGCAACACATCTTTACATCTCTGCATTTTGTTTTAGGTTTGAATAGAAAGAATTAGAAAACAATATTACAAACGCCCGCACATGCGTTTTCATATCTTATGGGTACATAATGACATAGAAATACTGGATATACAAACTCTATGTTCCTTGTATACCCAAGATCTAAATCTAAAAAAATAATTATAATAGAATATAAAAAAAAAAAAAACGAAATAACGTAAAGTAACGTAAAGTACCGTAACGTAAAGTAACGTAAAAGTAAAGTAAAAGTAATAAAATCGGATCGAATCGAAACGAAACGTAACGTAACGTAACGTAACGTAACGAAATTCCATTCCATTCCATTTTCTACCGCTTGTCCGAACTACCTCGGGTCACGGGGAGCCTGCGCCTATCTCAGGAGTAACGTAACGAAATTAAATAATAAAATAAAATAAATAAAAGTCAACTGAATTTTTACTAGAATTTGGATTTTGAAGCCGATTTGATTTAAACTTCTACTAAATTAAAGTCAGCTTTTGAGCTGAAGTTTTTCAAATATAGCTACTTAAGTTTTGTTGTTTATAGATTTTTTTGTAATTACCTTTTTTGTAAATAAAAGTGTTCACAATAAGACAAGGAATGTGTATAAGCAAAGTACGATTAAAAAATATATATATTTTGACTTCATAAATATTTTTTGTCCAATTTCAAAAGCATTTAATTTAGGGCTGACAAACGATTAATTATGATTTATCGCATCCATATTAAACATTTGCGTTTACATAATATATGTCTGTGTACTGTGAATATTAATTTTGTATTTATAAACATAAACATATACATGTATGGGAAACATTTACATTTATTTATTAATATTTACCAGTAATTTAAATTGTATATAAATGTTTCTTCTTTTGTATGTTTTATATTTTTGAAATAAATGCATGTACATGTGTAAGTGTTTATAAATACAAAATTAATATGCACAATAAACAGACATATATATCATGTAAACATCAACTTTTATTCTGGATGCAAGTTAATCGCAGTTAATGGTTTGACGTCCCAACTTAATTTAAAATTTAATAAAAAAAGCATGATCTACTCCAGTCCACACTGTAACTCACACTGCTTCTCTTTTTGATAAAGTCTGAATTCCATTTTCTCATACTCTCTTTGTATTTTGTTTCATCTGTGTAATCTTGAATAACAGCTGAAATGTTCCGCATCTTTATCTTTATCAAGCTGAACTCTCTCTCTCTCTCTCTCTCTCTCTCTCTCTCTCTCTCTCTCTCTCTCGCTCCTCTCTCTCTCTCTCTCTCTCTCTCTCTCTCTCTCTCTCTCTCTCTCTCTCTCTTGTTTCTTTTTTTGACTAGGGGGGCTGTCTCCTACTCGGTAAATATTTATCTATGGGATCTGGAGCTTTTGGTGCCCCTCTTTCCCTCCTGCAGTGGAGCCCCTGTGTAAGCTGTGCATATGAATGTTTCCTCCTCCGGCAGTGCTGTATCTCTCTCCATCTTCCACACGCCACTCAAAGGGATTTACCCACCCAGTTCTTTCTTGTTTCCCTTCGTTTTTTCATCCTCTCCCCACAGAGAATGGGCCAACTCCAGGCCCTGTCGAATTCAAAGTAAATCAATGGGTCCTTCAGGGGGGTGGACCACCCTGCGCTGCTTTCCTACCTCAATATTTTCATCTTGAGGTCTCCCAGTGGGGAAGGCGTCCTCTCTGCTTGGCTCGGTGCTGAACTATTCCTGGCAAAACCTCACCAACCACAGGGACTTGTCATTTACTGGAGGGGGCCAGGCATCCCGGTGTGCCCACAACAGTGTGTGTCATTCGTTTGGTGGTGTAGTACGCAGCTTTGTTGCTCTCCGTCTCCGTGCAGTTACCTCACTTTGTTTGGAGTGTTGTCTCTATTTATAGTGGGGTTGTCTGTTGGGGCTGCTGAGGGTTGTTGATTGACAAGTGCAGTAATTTGAGGAGTATTTGTAGGGCAGGAGAGATGCTCTTTTCCTGAGAGAGAGAGAGAGAGAGAGAGAGAGAGAGTGGAAAAGAGAGTAATGCAGAATGCAATGCAGAATGAGATAAAACGCATTAAATTAAACGTGGCCAGATATTTTAACATTGCAATGGTCTATTTGCATATGGAATCTCCTGTTGAATGTTGTTATATTATTTAAATATATTTAATACTTAAAAATATATCTTCATTCCTGCTTATTTATTATTTCATGTAGCCTATATACTGAATCGTTACCTATTCGTCACTTACAAGGCATCTGTAAATTCACACAATATATGAATCCTACAATTATCTGTTCATTTATATTTTATATACTTTTATATATTGAAATATTCACCTCAAATATCATTCTAATACCTAAGGGGATATTTAACTTAAAACACAATAAAATGATGCCATCATTCACACTCATGTTATTCAAACTTTTCTCTGTGGAACGTAAAAGAAGATATTTTGAGAAATGTCTAAGTGGTTTTGTGTTCATACAATGGTAGTCAATGGGGGGTCAATGTTGTTTGGTTACTAATATTTTTCAAAATTTCTTCTTCCGTGTTCTGCAGAAGAAGAAAAAGTAAATGAAGATTTTTTTTAATCTTTAGTCCAACTACCTCTTCAATGCCAAGATCCGTTAACCTTTTCCTTCTATAAAGTGCTTATTCTATCATCCACATACCTTGTAAACACAACATTGTTTCCAGATGGACGGGTGCCCGCTGATTTCTGGATGCTGTTTAAAGCCAGCCAATAAGATTGCAAACTGTGGATATTTAGCCAGAACTTGTCATTGTTGCGAGCAGTATTCCTCAGGTGTATATGGTCCGTCAGTGTTTTGGCAGGCAGATATTATGAATATACTTTGTTGCACAGATATTAATATGACAGTTTTTTCATGTTTGCATGTGCATGTCCCCTTTCATCAGGTTATTATGTTAGATTAGGAATTAGCTATACCATCCTCCAAGGCAAACTTTACACAGGTGCAGTCCTTCATTAGTAAATCCATTTATGATTCCACTGCGCAAAGAAGAGAGAGCAGCCCAAGGGAGAATGTTATCGAGCCTATGTATGCATTTCTCCAGCTCACAGCTGGCTTGCCAAGTATTCCTCAAATTGTGTCTTTACACCTTTAGTTCATTCAAACCTCAATGAAATATTTCCCAAACCCTGTCGGAGTAGGTTTGTGGTGCACATGGTTGCATATTTGTAAAGTGCAGTATGAGTTTTGCATAGTAACCACAGCTCACTGCCTCACTCTCTTCAGTAGGGCGGTTAAACGTTAGCACTTTTGGTGCGCACCCGGGTTCGATTAACGTCAGAGTTCGGTTTTGTTTGGGTGATGTGAACGCTGTCTTCCGAACCCGGGTGCGCACCCACGAACTGTACCCGGGTCCACTTAAAAAGAGAGGTCTGGGGTGCGGTTCATGTGAACTGCAGTATACACTTCACTGCTGATTTGAACGCAATCGTACCAAATCATGGGAGTGAACCGCTATTAATGACGTATTCTTTGGTAAAAATGTGTGCTTGTGTGTTTTCTGATGAGCCTTACTGGCGCATCAAAGCAGAGAGCTGTAGCCCAAGTTATCTCATTTCTGTTTGCCTCCAGTGTTCTTAAGAGCATTTGCAGTACATTCACAGACGAAAATGCCGCTATGTACTGAAGCTTTGGAAACAAAACGAACGGTTCAAAAACATATCAAATTTATAATTTATAATAAATCCCACTTTAGACCTAAAAGTGAAAATTCTGTCATCGTTTACTCACCCTCTTGACATTTTAAACCTGTACTTGCGTTGATTTTGTCAATGGGGACCAATGGTTTTTGGTTACCAACATTCTTAATAATATATTTTATTGTGTTTTGCACAAGAAGGAAAGTCATACAGGTTTGAAATGACAAGAGGTTGAGTAATGATGGCAGAATTTCCTTTTTTGGTTGAACTATCCCTTTAAGAGGCCACTTTAAAAGTATTTTCAGTTTTTCAGAATTTATATTTATAGGTATAGTCCTGTAAATTAGTGACAACATTTCTTCCAAATTCCAAACGAAAATGTTATTTTTTATTTGCATTTAATTGCAAAAATTTAAACAGGACAGGCTGGTGAAAATAACGGAAAAAGATGCAATTTTTGCAGAGAAGTTCATTTTCATATTTAAACAACACAAAACTAATGTTATACGTGTATTTTTGCTCAAAAATGAATGTATGATGGAATAAGCCTGATTTCTTTCACAACTTTCATGCGTCTTTGCAGTCTTTCGCATTGGATGACTTTTCTGTTGCAACAAAAACTGGACTGGAATTTCCACAAGGCTACGCAGAAATGCTAAATCAAGACAAAACTGGAATGGTCCTTCAATTTTTCAGCGGCTGTAAATATTGTATACAAAATCGATCATGACTGTCCTTATAAGTACAAATAAGTTCTCGATACCTGAGATCAAACCATTTCTCTCTTTCATTCTCTCCCTCACTATTACGTCCTCTCCTCTCTCTTTGTGTTCTCCTCTGGGCCTCCACAAACACAGGCACAGGATGTCGTATGCTAATTTAAGATTTAATGATTAATTAGTTGCTGGCCTCCTTTCTGCAAGGACAGCCATTGCTAAAGCGCTTACTTTGTTTTTGGAGCGCGAGTAGTGTCTGCTTGAAATCATACATGCAAAATGAGTTTCTCACACACAAGAGAAAACAGTGGCACAAATGTGGATGTCCCACGAGATGATCGCATCTGTGTGTGTGTTATGTAACCAATTCAAATGGCCCTGGCATCCCTACGAGAGTCTGAACATGAAGTGGAGATGTCCTCTTCAAGCCAATGAGTCAAGCACTCTTTTCAGAGCGTTTGGAGTTGACACTACCGCCCGCCTCCCCTCCTCTTACATCGGCACATCTAACTAGCACACATCAAAACTGAAAGCCCGGTCATGCACGGTGAACCCACTAGCAAGATGTCCCATCTGCTGACATCTGATAAGAATGAGGATTAAAGTGGTCAGTGGGTCAGCTCTTCGCAGTGAACTGTTTTCACTTACAGTCTTATACTATGTTTTTTTTATGTGATTCATAATATTTTATTTATGGGCTTGAAATACATCATACCTTGATCATTTTCAGGAAGAACTTTGCATTGGCGCTCTTGATATATTTGTAACATATTAGCAGTTAATTTTCCTCAGACATCTTCTCCAATGAATTGTGGAGGACAAATGATGCTGTCTTTTACTAATGTAAATTATCAATAGAAATACTATTGATCGTGAACACATCTGCAAATAGATTTAAGTGATAGCATTAGCAAAGCCAAAGTAATGGGTATTATTTAGGGAACACACATTTGATAAAAATTTGATGAACAAATGTATCCTAGAATGTATATAGTGTTTAAACACTGGATAAAAGCATCAGTCAAAAACAGTATATGTAGATAGCAACTTTAAATAAAAACCCCAGAAATATAGCAATAGCATATATGAATTAAAGTTGCTTCATTGCTTAGTTTTCAGTTTGCACTAAATTCTTATGATCTAGAATATTTTATACTCAATGTGTAGCCCAGAACCAGATCACACTGCATGGATAACATGTCTCTTTCCCAGAATGCATTGTGTTTAACTTGACCTAGTGACATCAATTAAAAATGACATGTGACCTTAGACGTTCACCTGAAGGGACTTAAATTAAGTTTTTCTCGTTTGTTCACGGGTGTAACTTAATCGAAGGGAGATGGATAACGTTACAGCAAGTTTTGTTCAGCGGGATGGTTTGGTATGACAACTTAAAGTTTTTCTTGGTAAGTGAATCTTCGTAACGAGTGTTTTATAACTTGTATATGCTTGTTTGCTTTGCAGGTCTTCAGGAATATAGGCCAAGTTTTACTTGATGCTTTCATTAAGGTTATAGGACTATGCCTGGTACAATGTCTTATGTTGATTTGTTTATGTCAGTGAAATTGTGTTTTGTGGTGAGAGAAGGAACGAATGCGAGTATATAGCTTTGCAATAACAATTTCGTGCAATCGGTTTAATTTATCCAACTTTATGCATCACGAGGTCTTATTTAGGGCCGTTTGGTTATTTTAGTCGAGCAGAAACATTTTGGGTGTGTTTTGATTGTTAATATTGTGTCAATAGTTCCGTTTAATGCAACGTACAGTATGTGCTTTTTCCTAAATTACAAAGAAATAATGTGCAAAACATTTTACACAAAATATCCTCGTTTACTGTGTTGTGTTTTAGTATTGTTTCGACAGTCAATATAAATGTAATATAACAATAGGTGTTTGTTTGGGTTCATTCAGCGCTGCGCAATCGGATCGTCTCGTGACATCAAACTATTGCGAGAGTAATTCAAAAGCACAACGCGCAGTCTGCTCTCGCGATACTACGCCGATCAGCTGCGACTGCGTAGCGCTGCGTGAAGTCAAAAATACCCTTTTCAGTTTGATCCGCTGTTTTTTTCCTTTAACGATTTCTGGAATATACAGATGATACACAAGGTGTAAACGGGATCATAGGTCTTGTTAATATCTGTAGTGTATTGCGGAGTTTTGAGCATGCATGTGCGTATGGACGGACGCTGTATCTGTGTGTCTTTTTTCGTTTTTCTGTTTTATAATGCAGCGGTTGCAAAACAGCCTAAATGCACGAGAAAGCTGCAGATGGAAACAATGTTTACATGACGGTATGGGGCGGAAAAATACGTTTAGCTTCCTTGAAACTTTCCGTGTCTTGCTATGAAACAAAACATCACTGTCTCTGCACACGTGTTTGGAAGAACACACGTGTTTTTCAGCACAAAAATATGGGACATGCTGTTTATGATATATTTTAAATAATTTTTAATTAAAACATGAATATGTTGGGTGAATAATCCTGTTTATGATATGTTATAAATATAATTCAATTAACCAAGTTATCAAGAAAATATTGGGTAAATAATCATGTTTATGATATATGTCATGCACTTAATATAATCTAATATTTATTTATAATTTAAATGACATTTTCTTTACTCTTTCATTAGGATAAATCATCAAAATCTGCGAAGGATTACTAGATTTTGAGACAGTATGTGTGCATATCCTATCCATTGTAGAGGTAGTTAAGTAACATTTATGATATTTATAGTGTGTGGCGGCAACGATTGGAGGAAAGTGTTTGATTTGAGTTACTGCTTAATTCAGATATGCATCCATCCCTTCAACTACCCACTGTTCCTCTGTGCATGAATCTGCTTCAACAGTCTTTGTGTCCTTGAGGACATTTTATTTTACCTCTACACTCTTATTTTTCAATCTCACAACCAGGCATAGAAGCCATTATTGGAATATTTTCATCCATCGACTCAGCTTTCAATGCTTCTCTTCTGAGATGGCAAGCTTTGGTTGGATGCAAGGCAATTTACTATTTAGGGGAAAAAATGAATGATTATGAATGCTTTCATTGCACGGTTTCAAAGATCTAAACCTTAAAGGTTAGTTGTCATAGAGGTATTTTAAGACATTTGAGATTACGTTTTGGTTTCCTCATGTTTCTTGCATCTAAAACAGAATGAGAGGAACAAAATGATAGCTGTACTACTGCACTGTGCACTTTATACAATGCAAGTGAATAATGGGTGACAACCACCGAAAAAAAAAAAACATTTGTACATAACGTAGTCTGTATGACTAAATTAAAATGAGATATTTTTGCACTTTTTCTTGACACCTAGTATGGAAAGCTATCATCTTTGTATCCAAGTCACCATTTAGTTTAATACTGTTGAAACAATATACACACAACTTTAATTTGTGTTATAAAGAGTTTCTGAGTTTGATATTTACAGAATCTATTGAAATGCTTGAGTAAACAGTATGACATTAGTGGATGTGATCATGTGTCCTTATGTGATGTGATGTGTTGAGGGTTGATGGGTAATTATGGCTCCGCTGAGTGAGGGACCTCCACTCCTAAAATCCAGACGCGCTATCACTCTTCCGTAATCCAGACGCCATGATTTCATATATTGCGGTTTTTGTAATGTGCTCCAACCCCACATAGTGAAATTGAGAAATATCGTAATAATCCATTTATCAGGAAAGAGCACATTCCGATAATCCCGCCTGCCAAAATGGGCCAATGTTCTGTTTCCCGGCTCTTTTCTGTGATGCCTCGTGATGGAGCTGCGTGTGCGAGATGCAAGACGTTGAGGTGCCTGTTTGACAGAGATCTGCTCCACGGCTGATACGGTGTCATGGTGTAGAGTTCTGAAGATTACTTTCACAAAGGCAGTCTGAAATATTTTTTTCCTTCTGATCCTTGGTAGGTGTGTGTTGCTATAAGCGATGTGCTGTGGTTTCCTGCTCTGAATCAGTTCTGTGTTTGTATGTGTATCCTGGTGAACGAAGGAGGTCTATTTTATTAGCAATACTCTTGGGTGTGCATTTCATGTTAGCGATTACTCGTGCGGCAGCCCTCTTTCTCTGCAGGCCATCCATGATACTCATTAATGTTCTCAGTTTAGCTGGATTTGTTGCTGGATTACTGGCTTGGTGTGCCGTGCAATAAATTGCTCGATAGGGACGCCAGTGAATGTGAACAGAAATTGTTTAATGTACTTGTATGGCAGGTTGGTGGTTTTAGCTTTGGTTGGTGAGGTCAGCAGCAGTTCTATATCACAAGAATGCACCTTTTGTCTTCACAACATGGAAGACCAAGACATCTTGATCAATATGGCGAATAGATTTGACTTCAGAAAGGAACTAAAGTGGATCTGCTTGACATAAAGAATGAGACCAAATTAGTCTAAGCCTTTTCAATGTCTTTATACTACACAGTAAAATGATGTTCAAATAGAGTTATTTTTACAGTTTTGTATTACAGAATTTTCACATATTTTAGAAAAATTTACATTTTGTTTTTTTCTGACGCCCCAGCTGCTGGAATATTAACTTTTATTTAAGGGCGATCTTTACAGTGTAAAGACGGTCCAAACGTTTTGCTTAAGGATAAGATTAGAAAACAATTATGATAAAGTATGTTTAACAAAAAAATGTGAAACGCATCAAATTAGGCAATACAAAATAAAATGAAAGCAAGCTAATTTATGATCATATATATATTTTTAGCTTTAACAAAACTGGAAAACTATGTTGTTCTATAGACCTGGATTAGATGGAAGAACAAAAAAAATGTGGCAATAGTTGCCTCGAGTTTGAGATAAGAAATTCTTGGTTTAAATAAGCAGAACTTTGAAGATATTGATTGCATTCAAATGAGAACTGACTTGTATTGACTAGTTCACGCCATAAAATGGGCTTAGATGCTGGAATGGCGTTAATGAAACGATAAACAAATTACATTTAAATAAAAGCTCTTTTTAAGTCAAATGTTTTAGTTAATGTCACTAAACATTTCCATTCATCTTCATGACATTAAGTTAACAGAACTTAAAAAAAATTGAGTAAACAAAGTTTTAATGTTAATTAAACTCAATATTTCATCACATATAAATCAAACACTTTAACTGGTCTCAGTACTTTTATAAAATTAAGTTTGTTTCTTAATTCATTTAAATACTTTAAACATTTAGGTTTACTGTGAATTGCAGTGAAATTTGAAGCCAGATTTCATGGGAACTTAATACCTATTTACAAGCAGGGTTTTTCCTGCATAGAGAAATTGGAGGCGGACGCCTCTGTTAAATGTCGTGCAACTGTCTTTACAGCTGCAGTTGTGGCATTACGCCACAGTGGGGGCGCTGTTTCGTTATCAGCACACTGAGGCGCTAAAAAGAGTTGCAGAACAAGAGCTACTTGTGTTTCACGGTTTATTTTGCATCCAAGTAACTTGAAATTCTTGAAATTTCTTAAATTAACATGACGTGCATCATTGTAATGTCTTGGATCGTTGAATCATCGTATACTGTTACAGCGAGTTTGCCAGTATGAACGCACATTGCGTTCAGAAGGACTCACACACGAATGACTTATTTGAACAGATTCATTTAAACTATTGAACTTTTCAGTCACTAGCGACTATAAAAGATCATTGAATCATTTAAAGTGAACCACAGAGAATGCAAGATGTGAATGAGCTTTGATAAAATGAACAGCTCATTTCAAATGAAATGAACAGTTCTGTTTGGTTGAATAAAAGTAATGTTTTATATCACTTAATAATTGTCATTTCATCTAATTTTAATATAACTTTTAATTTGTCAAAGTCACCTTGGTTAAGCCACTTAAAGGTACAGTAGGCCTATGTGTGTGTACAAGATCAGGATGGCACCACCGCAGCCTCATTTGGAGCCATGAAAAACCCTGACAAGGTGGCTATTTTGTTTGAAATCAAGCGTACAAAAACGTATGGTTAATAGACAAAAGCAACACCGAGAGGTGTGACTTGCTTAAAAAGAACTTTGCTTGTATTTCTGAGTCTTTGTGTGTTACATGGAGTGATTTGATTTACCGGTCATGACCTTGTATAATAGCACATGCTATGTAAAATGCAAAAAACCCCCAGACTTCCTGTATTATTTTAATTCCTATTATCAGCTCAATTTCAGGAGGTCAATAATTGTGGTTAAGAACCGCGTGTGTCTGTCTGTCTGTCTCTCTTTATATTTCTGCAGCTGCAGTGAAAGGATACAGAATCTAATTGGGAGTGGTTACATATTGAGGCTTCAATTGATGTTTACTGGAAAAGGCCTCGAGCCATTCAGAGGCAAAGAGAGAGTCATGAAGGGGGGTCGCGCTGCACAACAATCGGCACGCATGCATGCAAAGTTCAGACTGAAATGAAAGCTGTTGAGCACGATAGAGAATTCATGGATATGAAAGTTTCTTTTGTTAACTCTGTGAGGGAGTCCTCGGGTAGCGTGCAGTCGTGATGGGCAGGATGGAAAAAACTGTTTGTCTGTGCTTTGATGTTAAGAAAGAATGTAAATTGTGTATAGATTCAAAGTGGGTTAGAATGCTGTGAACCGACTCGTATGATGTTTGATCTCTGTGTAGTTTGTTAGTTATGCATGTAAGAGATTGAACGTACAAATGAATGTTGCATGTTATGCACTGCGACATCTCTGTCCCGCTGACCCAATGGATCCTTCGAGCTCAAACAGAGTCCCTGGGGAAGACCATGTATATTTATATGCACCATATCCTTCCCAGCAGGCAGTTGGTCCGGTGGACATGGTCTCTACCAGGTCACATGACTTGATGTCACCTTCCCCTTTGTCTCTCACACGTCTTGCTTCTCAGATGAAATCTTTCTTGTTTGTCTTCCAAAGGTCGGTAGGTTTGTCTCAATGGTTCTGGTGATAGTGGGTCGCCTAGGCAACAGAGAGACTCATATCCAATGTCTCATTCCACAACGGAGACCTCTATTTCCCGTCACTGGGATGGTGACACTCTATTTCAGAGATTTTAAAGAGAATTGAACAGCCCTCATCCGTTATATTGATGTATTAGATGTCAGACAACCATTGAAAAACAAAGGCGCTCTATAATTTTTTTTGTCCCACTGACCAGACCGTTAGCAACCTGAAGCGCTTCTCTGATCGACTGTCTTACACGCCACAGCCGGACTTTTATGCTAATGCAGTCAGACCCCGTGAAAACCGCAGGCTGTTCTACTTAAAATGTCCTCCATGTACTAAGAAGGTGAAACCGGTGATGTCAAAGCTGTGAGGAAAGGAAAACCTATCATTTAAAATATAAAATTTGACAGTGTGAAATATTTCAATCAAATGAAACCAAGTGGTTTACCAGCAACATTGATGCCTGCTTGGGCGTCAAATTAGCTTGTTTTGCTTCTAAGCAAATGGCTTCATGTTCACCTCAAAAAAAAAAAAAAAAAAAAAAAAAAAAAATTACAAGTGGCTCAAAACAAGGCTGCAAGACTGGTTCTTGGTTGTTCTTTGAGAACCAATGTTGCAGAGATGCATGAACGTCTTGCTTGGCTGATGGTCAAGCATAGACTATCTGCTAATATGTTAGTATACCTTCATAGAATTATTACCATTCGGACTCCTAATTTTTTTATGATAATATAATTTACTATTCAGATATGCATTTACATTATACAAGAGGGGCGAATAGTCGACAGATCTCTTTACCCCTACCTAAATCTGACTCTATGAACAGGATCGTGTTTTATAGGGCAATTGTGTTTTGGAACAATCTTCCAGTTGGGGTTTGTGAAATTAAGGGAAAAACTGGTTTAAAAAAAAGACTAAGACTGTATTTGTTGTTAACATCATAAGATTGTATTATGTGCTACTTATTTTTTTTGATTTTTTTTTTTTTTCTCATGTGTGTACATTTATATATGATATTTGGGAGTAATTGTGATTGTAATTATTGGGTTTTTGTATGTATTGTTTGGACCCCAGGAAGACTAGCTGTCGTTTCGGCGTCAGCTAATGGGGATCCTTTTGAAATAAAGAAATAAACAAATAAATAAACCTCATTGTGATTTTAGCTGCTTTTTTCTTCAGTAGATAAAAGGGAGTGAAACATAAGCGTTGTTTGGGTTTTATTAATATTCATCGATGGAATATCTAAAAGAAATTAACATCTTTCTGTGCACGCTTTTGCACCGTAGTTCAGTGAAAATATGCAAATGATTCTCCAATGAAGACACTTCACTTGTATGAGAGGGATATTTTAGTGCTTTTAGCTCATATTAATATGTATTGCCATTATCTCTTGAATACGTACAAACATATACATTTCATTATCTTTATTGAAAATATGTAGATGAAGTGACTTTTAGGTAATGTAACGTTCTGTTTGAGGCTTTTGACAATGCAAAAGCCAAAGTGTATTTATTTTTGTTAAAATTATATCCATTTATTTTGAACACACAGTTCACTACAGTATGTGTCTGTATAAACTTCGCAAGACGTGGGGTGATGACATCATCGTTTCAGAAAATATATGGATTGGCTATACACGCGAAAACGCAAGAGTATCGTTTTCAGATTTATCCGCTCTTGGACTTGGTTTGAATCTGGTCGAACTGATATGATACGAATTTTTTACGTATACTGTACAGCTAAATGCATCTCCGTGTAGACAGGCTAGTTTCTAACTGAAGGGTGAATCCATTCAGTACTATGCATTATATAGGAGGCACAGTGAATAACAATCAAAGCTTTGTCTCCGTGTCACTTTGAATTTACTGAATTATAGTAAAGTCTAATTTATGGATTTGATTTAGGAGTCCTAAACCTAACAACGCTCTATCCACGCAGACAGCTGGAAAATAAAAGTTGATTTGACTATACAGCGAAGTTCCTCTTCGAAGTCTGAGGCCTGTCTCATAAATGAAGAAATGGCCGTCAAACTGCTGGACCCAAGTACCCTAAATTATAAGTGCACTCTGTGTGCGTGCGTGCGTGCGCGACTGTGTTTGGTTGTGTGCAAGTTTGAGTGTGTGTGCAATCATAAGATGATTTGTAGGGCTCTTCTGTTTCTGATTGGTCTGTCCAAGTCATTTCTGAGCTACTTTAACACTGCCACTTCTCGCTAATGGTACTCTAACACAACAAAATATCAAACATGTTTTGTTTGTCATCGCTATAAAAACATTTTTAGCACCGGACTCCCACACACAGATGTTCCTAACAGTTGGAGATGCCCGGAGGGAGTTGAAAATAGAATAATCATAAAACAACAGAGTAATGGACACGTGTTGATTTCTTTGAATATTTAGCGACTCTTAAGAAGGCGACCATCGCTTGTATTACTTTTCAGAGATCTGAACGCCTGTCTCCTGCCATTTGCACTGGAGTACTTCTCAAATTTTGTGGGTCCTCGAGGAGAAGTGTGCTATTGCTTTTCAAAGTTGCACTCCACTTTAAATGACTTTTTTTTTGAATATCAGTATTATTTCAGTTTTATTATACATGACAAAGATGTAAAATGTGAATACAGAAGTATCTGGGAGGAACACGGTCATGTCGGTGGTAATTAGCACACTTTGAGTAATGGGCTGATTCAGCCTGGAGGTGTTGTGCCAAATCAGCACTCAAAGTTTCAGCTTCTTCAGTAACGTCTGTTTCGGAAAGCTTGCCAACCAATACACTCACATAGGCATAAGCCCTTTTTGCTCTTTACTAGAGCGGAGAAGTGTTGAAGGGTCTGTTGAAGAGCAAAGTGTATGTGTGTGTATTTGTAAAGAGGAAGCTCGGAGTACTGCAGAATATATATTTGTTTCAGAATGTGTAATGAACTGTCACTAAAATCCACATGCTTTTGATCACAAACAACTTGAATTTGTTTTTGAATTTACTAGATATAGAAACTAAATTAAATCTGCTGAATAATCCTGATTAAATATATTAAGATTTGCAGAGGAAAGCTCTTGAAAGGGACTTGAAGGGATGGATCACTCAAAAACAAAACAAATATCTTAATTCACCCTTATGTTGATCTTTTTTCTTCTGTGGAACACAAAAGAAGATATTTTGAGGAATGTCTCCGTGGTTTCATACAATGGAAATCAATGCGCGCCACTGTTTGGTTGCGAGTCGTCTTAAAAATATCTTCTTTTGTGTTTTGCAGAAGAAAGTCAAACCGTCTATTCAGTCTGTCTATTGTATGTAAAACTGTGAAAGCGTCGTCTTTTTGCCATTGTGACATCTCGCAGTGACTACTTCTTTGATGATGTTAAATACAGAATTATTATGATAGTCTGGAGGCATGATTCTTTTTTCCACAATAAATTAACTGAGTTAAATGCAAATAATTAAATTATGTTCACTAACGAAAATGTTACGTGTGTGTTACCTCAGGGCTGTGTGCAGGTGTGTGCCTCTCACTCTTCATAATTGTGTTTGTGCGTCAGTGCTTGTGTTGGCCTGGTAAACAGTTAACAACCGTGTCCTTCACATGCAGGATTGGCAGATTCGTCCTTGTGAGTGTAAGGCAACATTAATCCTTTAAATAACATGAGAAATGGAGATTCTTCTCCGCTGTTTGTTTTTGGTGTTCTCTGTGGTCCAGCTTATTTACAATGTTTGAGAAATCATCATCTTTATTGACAGTCCCACTGGAGTCAGAGGACGAGTAAGATAAACAAGGCGATATTTGTATAATTGCATAGAATGTTGCGTTCCTTTAGTTTTCTGTTTGTTTTTCATTCAAGAATTCTGAATCAAGGATGATTAAATAATGAATAACGTGTAGTTCCTGAAGGAAAATCACTGCTTGCGAGGCACTTTATAAGTTTAAGGGCCAGATTCACTAACAGCTTGCGGCAGCACAAACACTAAAATAGTGGCAAATTTCCACCAAATTCATTTGTAGGTGTTTTCCTCTTTATGGAAGGAGAGTATTTAATCACGCAACGCGATTTACTAAGGTTTGATATCATCATCATTGTACTGATATTTGCGGCTTTATTCAAACCAAAACAAAGACTGTGCTTTTCCTAGCACAAAGGAAAGTCTTCTCTTTAATATAAACACAGTCTTTGTTTATATTAAAGAGAATAGACTTCTTTTAATTTGTAATGCATTATTCATTTTTTGTAGTTATTTGACATAAGACATTTTTTAATTTACAAAAATCCTGCACATTTCTTTTTTGAGAAATAATAAAGGGGCACTGGGCAGTTGTTCATTACTAATTTGTCAACTCATTTTTGGTAAAAAAAGGAATTGTGATTTGTGACAAATCGTATCGTGAATCGCATCGTGAGTTGAGTGAATCGTTACATCCCTATCAGTTTGCAATGTTAAGCTTAAAGTAATGATTTGTGACTTTGTGTGAAATGTTTAAAGTAATCTGACGTGAAGACGAGTTTGTAAAGTAACCTGTGGTTTCATGGTTTTATGGTTTAGGTTTGGGGCAGAACTATCCAAACAAACGTTTATGCAAATATCAAAATGGTGCACCGTGCGCCATCGATTAGATTTTCAATGTTAAACATTCTAGCGCTGCACATCGTTTTGCTCAAGGCTCTGTCTAGCTAGCTCTGAATTTATTTATTTTCTTTTGTTTTTGGTGCATTAAAAAGTTGTTTTTAAGTGCTGGTGGTTACCATGCCAACGTGGGTCCCGGCATAGGCAAAGCCAAGGTCATGGTGCCTGAAGGAATAGATTCAATTGTGCAGTGGTCAGCTCTTTAATTCAATTAATGTGGAATGGATGGTTGTATCTATGCTTGTGTATGACGATGTATGGGACGTGAGGTTATGGGGGCACACAGCAGGGCTTCGATGGGTAGCCTACATACTTTGCCCATTTACCTTTTTGACCCCAGATCCCATGCTGACATCATATCCTACTCTCAGACAAACAGACCATGATTAAAAAGCCTGTGAGCTGGTTGACGGTCTCTGTCTGTCTCACTCTCTCTCTCTCTCTTTCTTCTCTTCCCTGCCTTCCCTCTCCTCTCTTTTGTACGTTAATTTTCTTTCACTTTCTTTTTGTCATTCTTTTGGTACCGCCCCCCAGTGGGCGTTCAGAGAATGTAGGAGGATGAAGGAAGCAAGATTTTTGAAAGGGGGGCGTTCAGGTGTTCTTTGGGGGCGTTCGCAAGTTTGCACCAAATGTCCAAGCAAGACAAGACTAAACATTTAACTGAAAAAGATTACGATCTGCATCGGGAGCAGCAAGGGCGCAAACTGTGCTTTAAATGTAGCCGTGAATGTTTTTGACCACACACCACGTGATTATGGACCTGGAAAAAATGGATAGGGGGGTGCTGGGGAAAAAAGGTTGAGAACCACTGGTCTAGTTCTTTCTGTCTTACCGTATGTCTGTCTGTTTCTGTTTGTATGCATGCTCATTTTTCTTATTTTGTCCAATTAGACCAACATCAGGCTGAATGCAGTTATACATTAAGATTCTGTATTCCTCAGACTGCTTTAGTGTAAGAGAAAGCCACTTGGTGAGTCTGTCACATACAGACACGTTTATTATGACTCTGGAGAAACATTACCGCTACAGTATTTAATGAGATTGGTTGCATTTCCTAAGCTGTTTTTCCATTTCAACTGTTTTAGAAGACTCGCAAGCACTTTAGGGGCTCATCATAAAACAGAATGTCATAACTTCTTGTTTTATTACTCATTTTGTTAAATAAAAGGCGAGATATTTACCTCATTAAATCCGATGGGAGACATTTGCTTTGATAAGTAAAACTCTCATTTGCGACAGGCCCGTCGAGGGGAGTTCAATGAGAATACGAATGAACGATATTCATTTTCGACTCCTCGTGCTGACGCAACCGCGGACCGGATTGCTTCATTCGAAACAGTTTAATCTTTCCTCTCGCATTACCGTCAGATTCGCCTGATAACATTCGTTCATTGTCGATTTGGACACGGCCCCCGTAAATTAGGTCATACCTTGTTTGCTGCACGTCTTTCTGCCTGGCTGACAAATTGATTTATTTCCTTTTGTAGCTGACGTGGGCTGCCAGATGGCTCGTAGCGAACGGGTTACCTGAACAGAGGTTTCTCATAACCAGTGTGGAATAGAGCTACGGTATATGTATCAGAGTGGGGCCGGACCCTGGGCAAGGCCCTCGAATAGATGCATTAGAACTGAATGAAACGTTGATGGAGGTAGAGTTGAGTGACAGCCACGGCTCGGTCACACCGCCTCTCGGGTGAAGCACCAGCACTGTCAAGTGGAAAATGGAAGGCTTACTCAAGGGCCTCGGCTTTTAGGCAGAACAGCCAAACCACGGGTTCGAGCAAAGCAGAGGTGTAAATTTCCTGGGCAATATGTGCGTTTTTTACATGACTTTACATTTACTTTAAGGCTGATGCTTTTATCCTAAGCGACTTGGAAAAATGAGGAAAACAAAGCAATTTTTATTTGCAGGCATTAAGATCAGAAGTGCTACGATACAAAATACGTTCCAAGAAATGAAGAAAGAGAAAGAGATAAAGAAGCAGTACAAATAACTGCTTAAAAGAAACGGGAAGTAGTCTAAAACCTTTGTGTCTCGACCAGGGCGCCAGGCCCGACTAGAGGGCGCAAGATGACTTAAATTTATTTAAAATAAGACCACACCAGCATTGAGCGAAAACAAAAAAAATCAAGACAAGTCCGTAATGTAGTTAATTTGTCATAAAATATCCATATACTTAGAATATAGTTATGCCAAGTTTTGTAATTTTATATAATTTTTTAAAAGTTGAAAGCCAAGCTTTACTTTTTTTTTTTTTTATGTATTTGTATAATCTTATATAAATATTAAAATATTAAATTAACAAATATTTATAAAAATTACATGTATCAATTATTTTTTTAAATTCTATAGCTTTATTTAAAAAATTTTTTTTTTAAATATTATTTCATGGGTAGAAATTGTGAGTGGAGAAAGTCTTTGGACAATAGGGCATTGATATCTAATTGAACAAATATTGAGTACACACAGATGACTGTTACTAGAAAAAAGCAATACTAAATACCACCCCTAACCCCGCCCCTAAACCTAACGTCACTTGTGCGAAAGCAAATCGTACTGACATGTACAAATGTAAAAAAATTGCCTAAATTAGTGACGTTTTTGCCGTGAGATCGTGTTAGACTTATGGCTTCTCCAAATGATGTCAGGTTTAAAAAAACTATTGATGTTTAGTTTAATCGGCAATTGTTGTTCAGTCCCGAGAAGCATCATGTAATATACGTTTTGGAGGTGTACGGATAAACATTACAGCTACATCTTTTCTCCAGCAAGGAAAACCCTGAAGAAAAGTACCTTGTTTGTTACATTGGAGTTGTGGTTGGCAGGTGTCCTGTGTGGTGTCGTACAACTGAAGGTGAACAATCGAGGCTCTTCATTAGAGTGTCTCAGGGTCTGATTGTTTTAAAGGTCAGGTGAAGAGGAAAGCCTCACAGCATTGCTTGATCTCTCGTTTCCTTGCCGTCTGATCTGAGGTGTTGCCATGGGAAAAATCTTCTGCCAGACACTTCTGGCCAAAGGTCAGACCCGAATCATCAACTGTTATCATGCCTAAGACAAGCTCTTTAATAAAATAAACCTCTGCAGAGGCCGAGCGAGAGATGCCGGTGTTGCTCAAATTAGAATTCCTCCCTCATGTTTGTGGTGGGCGACAATATAAACCAACAAGAGTCTGATTTTCATATTCCCTTCCAAAAACTTTCTTTAAAAACATCCTCCCACAAAAATTGGAAAATTTGGTCAAAGTCTTTGCCATATACTGTAAGTGTCGGCTTTTATTAAAATGTCATCATCTAACTGCTTTTTTAAATATTTTCCCTAATATTTTTAATGGAAAAAATAAGTCTAAATTCAATTTACTTTTTTAAATAACTCGGTTTCTGTTAAAAATAACCTTTCAAATATTTTTATAACAAGAAATGGGCACAGAAAATCTTTCTTGTTTACTCTGCACACCTCTGGCATTTTGTTTTATTGCTTGTTGCATCATTTCCTATATGAGAATGTTCATCAATGTTTGTTAGTCAAGGACAACATCTTTAAGTTTATCTCTAGTGTTGTACACTATCACCCTGATAGTGACCTTGGGTTTTATGTTATCTACTGTATATCTTTTTCTATACATCTTGATTTAAAGGCGTTAAATATCCGGCTGATGTGATTTGCCTTGCGGCACGTGCTCTTGCCCCATTCAGAGGCGTGCTGCTTACTGCAGTGCAGAGGACCCTCCGTCAGTTACGCACAACTTTAAACCCGTTTCCCAGGCAACCAACATGCCTGCAAATCGACTGCAACTTCCCTCGCAGGTCTCTTTGTTACTGCAGTCACGATTGAAGAGAAGGGGGTTAGTAAAGGCGAAACAAAAACAAACGTGAAAAATTAATATAGGATTAGGTCCATAGGTGCAGGTCTCATTCTCCATAGCTGACAGTATGTGTGAATCATCACACCGTGTTACGACAGCCTCTGTCCTGGTGGATTTCAGACATGGCATTACTTTTAGACAGGAGTTTGGAATAATTCACCCCAAATGAACATTCTGTCATTTACTAACCCTTATGTTATGTCAAACCCATATGCTGTTGTATTCTCTGTTGAGCACAAAGCAGAAATGTTTGACTGTTGTTTTGAGTGAGATGGTGTCATTGTCTGAAAAATATTTTTTTATGTTCCATAGAATAAATGCACAATACAATTTTGGGATGACATGAAGGTAGATCAAATAAATTAATGGTTTGTTCCACAAACAAAAAAACAGCATGTCACATTAATATTATTATTATTATTATAACACGTTACAATAAGTTTCCATTTATTGAAATGAGTTACCAACATTCTTTAAAGGGATAATTCACCAAGAAATTACAATTGTCATTGTTCCAAACCTTTATAATTTTATATACATTTTATAAAGATTGTTCTGTTAAACACAATAGAAGATATTTGGAAAACGGTTAGCATCTGACATTTCTGGGGCATAACTGACTACCATAGCAGATCTTTTTATTGTCCTGTTGAACACGATAAGATATTTGGAAGAATTTAGGAAAGCTAACAGTTGTGGGGCACCTTTAAATACCATTTTAATTTTTATCTACTATGGTAGTCAATGATGATCCTGAAATGTCAGTTGCTAACATTCTTTCAAATATCTTTCTTTGTGTTCAACCAAAGAAACTTATACCGGTTTTTAACAACCTCTGTGTGTAATTCATGACATAATGTTTGGGTGAACTAACCCTTAATCATAAAAAATTATTCAGTTCAGTTCATTGTCAGTTTATGTTGATTTCATTTACTAATGCATTTTAAAGTCAAAAGTTGTTTCTTTTAAAGGGATCGTTTACCTGGATTTTTTGTTTTTTACATCATTTATTCACACTTATGTCATTCCAAACCCGTATGACTAACTTAATTCTTCAGAACACAAAAAAATATATTTTGAGAAAAGTTGCAAACCAAACAACATTGGTCCCTTTCACCATTATATGGACAAAACATACATTTTGAGATTTTGTTCTACAGAGTCATTTGACAATATACCGTATTTGTTTTAGGTGGACTATCCCTTCAACATTGATGCATACACCGTGAACTGACATAAAAAAAAAATCAGAAGTTGTACTATGTATATTGCATAACCCAACAAAGATCTATAAATTACAATAGAAGTAGAAACATACTGTCCATTGTTAGCTACTGTAAAGTTAACTCGTGTGTGTGTGTGTGTGTGTGTTGTGTGTGTGTGTGTGTGTGGTGTGTATATATAAGACCTTATTGTAAAGTGTTACCTTTACTTTAAAATAATTGATAAATGAAATAAATAATGGCACACATGCTTATTCAAAACTCTGCAGTAGTGAGACCCAGCGTGGTGCAAGTTTCGCCCTGTTATTGTCGTACAGTGTTCTGCAGTAAGCGCTGACTCACTGGTTGCTTGTTTAGTGGGCGTCCTCGCTTCTGCGTGGGAGAAGGCCGGAGATCGGGTCTCCGAGGGGGGAGGCGGACAATGTGGTCTTATGCAATCAAACACCGCCTCTCACCAGCTTTAGTGAATATTACCAACATCATCCGCAGATAGCCGCCGGCAAGTCTTGTTTCCAGGCTAATGTTATCTGGATGGGCTTGTTCAGACATCGTATTAATATCCAATGCCCACAGTGTCTCCCTTCACGGTACTTTTCCATAGTGTTTTTTTTTTTTTGGTTCAAGTTTAGCCAGAATTGGCGTGTAGATTGGGCAGGCGGACAGATGTGCACAAATTGGTGCACGTTTAGTTAAAAGTGTTTAACACATTTTGTATCATTGCTCTTAAAATGATTAGATCGTCCGAAGGTGGAAACATCCATGTTTGTCATGGCAAACGCTCACAATGTTATTTTATCCTCGGCACACCACTGAGCTCAATACAACATTTTCTAAACTTTTGCTATAGAGCAATACATCTTTAAAGCAGTTCATGTGTTATGGATGTCTAAAGTTGTAGTTCCCTTTCGAGGACGGTCTCTCAACATTGCGTTTTAACGCTATGGGGTCTCCCTTATTGTGATAACGTTTCGTTCCTGTCTCTCAGGGAACCGAGGTTACTGGAACGTTTTTTTGTGAAGCTCATCTCTAACCTGGGTTTGCACTCAGAAGAAAAAAAAACTTGCTTTCTGTCACCATACAGTACATGCGAGAATCAGGGCATTGATGACGTACTACACGCTCCGTTTTTATATCTGGAGGTGGCGATTATCAGTAAATAATGACTCTTGTTAACCAAATAATGACTGAATGTCTATTTTTAGAAGAACTATTCCTTTAACATGATCCTTTAATATTCTAATCCATCTTCTTAGAAAGGAACCGTAAGCTCTCGGAGGAGTTCTGCACGCACTGTAACGGATCTGACCTCATTTTGTGGGGTTTAATTATATAATTGTCATTTCGCAATCTGCTTTCTGTTTTCTCTTCTCTTTCTCTCTCTGTTCCTGGTTTTTGGAGTCATAGGGTGACACGCTGCTCTAGGACACGCAGTGATGCAAGACTAAGGAAATCTGTAGACTTGAAGGTGGAATCTGACTTTACGCATTTTTGTGGTTCTCAGCCAGGAGCGGGAGGAGACGTTTCCGTGCCAGGGGTCAATGTTGCCTCAATAGCTTCGATAGTGCCACGTCTGGACAGTGGCAGACGGAAATGCATTTCAGATTTGCCTCATTTTTAGCCCGGTGTAGTGCTCTCTCTCCTCTGTATTTATACAACCCTTGGCCCTAGACGGTTGCGTTCTGACAGAATCTACTAGCTTTCACAAGGGAATATGATCGTACAGATATGATAGTCTCACTTTGGTTCGTGCGTCGCTTGTTTAAAAGAGATTGCAAAATCGTGACTCGTTTTAATCCGAAGCCAGGGAGTGAATGTTTAACCGCTCCCTGCGTGCTTCTTAGTATGACTCGAGTGTTTCCGATTCCCCTCTTACACTCCTCAGTGCTGATTTCATTGTCTTTCAGGGCTAGAGTCATTCCATTTTTCCGTTAAGTTTCTTCTTTGTGTGCTCAATTGTCAGCCAGTTCGACTTCTAGCCACCTGCACGCTGTGAAAAGTGTGTGAAATGCATTACCTTGAGAAATGCAGATTAATTTACAATGAGATTTGTATTTCAGTCCGTGACAATGAAGGTATTAGCCTTTTAGCCGTGTGCCATTATACGTGACCTACTAAACTTACTAAGTCTCGGGTTTAGGCCATTCAAGGGAGCGCCGTGCATGTGTGTTAATGAATATGCAGCTGTATTTGGAGCCTTAGAGGAAATGATGATCGTCAGAATGAGAACAAGAGGCCCGTGTGTGGCATTATACATGCGTTTCAACCCACTCATCCCTTACGAAATTGCACTGGGACGCATTTACTGGGCTGCTTTTATCGGGACAAATTTGCTGCTCTTGGAGAGCCTGGTCTGATTTCACATGCCTTTTGTCGCTAAATCAAAATGAATGCTTGAAGCTAAATGTAAAACCACACTGGGTCTGTTCCCTCACATTTCATTTCATTAAGCGCTCTTTTTAAGTGGATTAGCTCCATATACTGTATGTACTTGAACCGTATAAGGCATTAATTCAGTATTTCACACCAGAACACCCATTGAAAAGCGTAGGTTAATGCAAACAAGATCATTTACAAATGACAGGTCTTTTATTTAAAAACTCCAGGTCAGTGATGCAAGAGGAGTTTTGCTTTTGTCTCGTATTTACAATACTTCACTTATTTTGCTTGCCGCTTCAATATATAGATTTGCATTATGTCCTTAGTGCCACATTTCCATTTTTAGTCCCAGATTTAGATTTTAATATTTTGAGATTGAAGACGTAACATTTTGAATAATCCTTAAAACAAAAAAATGTCTTTAGAATAATTTACATCACTTATTATAAGTCTCATTGCGCATGAAGTCAATGTGTTTTGTTAAATGCATACTTTCATAGTGTACTTATTTCTTTGTTTTGTAATACATTGCAATACATGCAACAATATTTATTTTAGTAGTGTCCTACGTGGAAAAATATTACTTTGAACAGTGATATGAGATGATGAGCCCAGAAAAATGTGTTTGAAAAAGTAATTGATATTTTTCATGGGTCATTTGTCTCATTCAAAACAGAAATCAAGCTCACTGTGGGCTTTGTTGTATACTGCACATTTTGGCAAATGTGGTTGTTCATCCGGCTCTTTCATGCAATCGGAAATTGTACAGACTGATCTCTGTACAGTTTACACACTGCAAACACACACATTACAAACTGCAAAGTGTTTTAATGTATGTGAACATAAGTTTAATACAATAGTGGCTGTATTTTGTACTAGTCAGTTCACTATGTCCTGTGTGATGGTTTTGTTTTTTAGGTAGCTTCACTGAAACGAACAGGTTGGTTGAAGCAAACAGTTTGCGGAAATGAGTCGGGTTTCCCATCATTAATGTCTCGAGGGAATTCAGAAAAGCCTGGTTCAATTTAGTACACTTGTTTCCGTTCTCTCCTCCGCTTTCCCTCGAGATTTGGAGACGTTGTCTCAAGTCTGTTAAGTGTTCTGCATTTATGAAGGAAATAAGATTTCCCAGCAAGAAAACTGGTTTGCAGATGTTTATCATTTAAATGCTAATTTGCTGGTGTGCGAGAATGCTGACGGCGTGTGGAGGAGTCTGAGTGACTTGTTTTGGGTTGATGGCAGGTCTGATAGTGCTGTTGTCAGATTCACATTCAGGTTAATGGAAGTTTTCCCCTTCTCAACTATTCATGTTAACATTCACTTTATTATCAATTATCCACAAAATCGATCTTGCTTCTGAATGAGTATTGATCATTTGTATGAAAATAAGCAATGTAACTTAACCATTTCAGATGTATTTGACTTCCTTTTCTCATTTAAACGCATACAATAATTTCGTAAAATAAAGTTTTATTTTGTTTTCCTCGATTTGACTCAAAACGTTGAAGCCTCAAAGTACACGTGCATCTCAAAGATACACCTAATGTTTTTTTTGACAAACCTACAAATTTGCTTCATCAGTTGGATTAATTCAAAATTGAGTCCCATAGAAAAAATATATATATTGAGATTTCTTATTACAAATTATGCATTTGTTTTGAACTGAACAAATGAAGTAATCCGCTGCCTCTGGGATGGCTGAGTGTGAATAAATTATAAATATTAAGTCATTTTTGTTAGAAGAACTTTTGCTTTAAGGCTACAACACTATACATCAGATTCTACATATGTTCTGCAATAAGGTAAGGCGCAACCGATGCAATTCAACGCAGGCATCCTTGCTTTGACCAAAGAGAAACTGAGGCGGATGCTGTTGTTTTTTCTTGAATCTAATTTACTCAATTCCTGCTTGATTTTAAACTGACAATTAAAACTCTGCGTGGACGTTTCTCCAGGCGCCCTAAATCATTTATTTTTGTGGTTGTGCTTACGTTAATGCATCATGGCTCCTGCAAACATTTAAGCAGTTGTGTGTTGTTTTCAGGAGAACCTTCACTTTTTTTTTGTAATGGAACCCATGGAGCCGGTTTATAGTTTATCTGACATGCATATGCACTGAAGCGCAGAAGGATTTTTTTCTTTTTGTCCTTTTTTAAATCGGAGGAAAGAATCCTCAGCCCCCCATGACTGATTAGGGAATAATGTCGGAGCCAACTGTTTGCGGCAGGTTTTATTGGAGAAGGTTATTGGATGTGTTTTATTGATGGCTCTGTTCAGGGAATCCCGGATAATGAATGATTTATGTGCACTTACATAATTCAGCGCTTCACACACTCCAAGAAACTTCGCATCACATGAGGCATGTCTGTGTATTCACTGATGGGGCTTTGGGTATGTTCTAATTTTTTTATTTTATAACAGAAGCTGATGATAAAGGATGCCACGTGCCATAGAGACTAAATCAAAACGGCCCTGAATTCCATTTCTATGTCTCTCTCATTCTCACTGGAGTTAGATTAATAATACGCACAAAAATGAAATATCGTTATTTAGTAATCCTGATCTCGTTCTTATCAATTCGATTATCTTTCTCCATGCAACGAGAACATGTCTGGTGTTCTTTTAACCTGACAATCACATGACATTTGAAGTAATGGTGCTTAACATGATGCTGTCAGATTAAAAAAATAAATCTTCCATTTATTCTGGCTACTATTTACAGACCACCGGGTCATCATACACTTCCTAAAATAATTTGGATAATTGAATTCATCTAAATTGGTTGTTATAGTAGATATGGCCTTTATCGTTGGTGACTTTTACATTCACATCTATAATCAAAATGGATTTTATGCTGGTGTGTGACTTGACCCACACACAACCGTAATCGTACTTTAGACTTAATTCTGTCACATGTTCTCAATGTCGATAATGTAGACTTCCTGCCCCCTGTTTCCTTTACGATTAATCTAGCAAAAACCTCTCTATACTCTACGCTATCGACTGTGTCGAACGATTATTTCAACAATGAAAAATAGCTTTATCACTTATCTCTCAGACCTGTCTCAAATATGTCATGTTGCATACAACCTAGAAGACCTTCATGATGTAACGGAAACGTTTTCTGTAACACCCTAGAAATTGTCGCCCCCCTTCGGTTGAAGAAGATAAAAGTAAAAGCACTGGCACTATCGTATGACCACAACACCTCTGTCCTTAGAAAAGCTACCAGAAAATGGAACGTAGATGGAAAACTACAAAATTAGAAGTATTTTGTGATGCCTTGAAGGAGTGTGAACGTATATACAGACAATCTCTAAAAACTGCTAGGACTGTGTATCTAAGCAGATTTGTAGAGGAAAATCACAATAATCCTAGAAACCTATTCAACACCGTTGCGAAACTGACAAAAAGTAGCTCCTCAACAGATTTAGATGTCAAATAACCGCACAGTAGCAAGGGTTTTATGAACTTCTCTAATAAAATTGAGATCTTTAGAGAAAATATTTCAGCTGTGAGGCCGGCCAAAGAAGCATTCACTAATACACTTAGTAACGAAACCCCATGTCAACAGCTTCAGTTATTCTCTGCAATCAGTCAGGAAGAGCTCACAAAAGTGATACATGCACGATGGCGATTTAGCTGCTTTTAAGACCCTATTCCCACTAACCTACTTGAAAGAGGTTTTTCCTGCTGTAACTGAACCTCTGCTCAATAGTATAAACTCATCACTTGCATTAGGATATGTCCCAGAAGCTTTCAAGCCAACAGTCATCAGGCCCCTTATAAAAAAGCCGATCCGGTAGAATTGGCTAACTTTAGACCAATCTCAAACATACCTTTTTTATCCATTTACATTCCATTTAGGCTTTTATCCAAAGCGACTTACATTGCTTTATCCTATACATTTTACATAGGTATTTGCAATCCCCTGGGATCGAACCCACAACCTTGCGTTGTTTAAGCAATGCTCTTACCACTGAGCTACAGGAAAAATTATCCAAAATACTCAAAGTAGCCTCAAGCCTACTATGCACATTTTATATGAAAATTTCAGTCAGAATTTAGGCCCAACCACAGCATGGAGACAGCACTACTTAAAGTGACAAATTATCTTCTCGTTGCATCTGATCGCAGCACCATCTCTCTTTTAGTCCTACTGGACCCGAGTGCCGCTTTAAAACTATAGACCAGGGGTTCCCAAAGTGGGAGTCGCGAGGGTGGGGTCGCAAGATGATTTCCAGAAATCATTTTTTATTATTAGAAATAGCGCATATAATCAAATATGGTAACAAAATACAAAAATATTAGATAAGTTAAAAATAAAGCCATGCAAATAAAATGCCATCAGCCATTAACGACATACGCAACCGCATTAGGTTACATGCAGCAAGTCCATTTACAGCACCACGTTAAACAGTCCCATGTGCACGCAGATTATTTTTCTGTCTTTAAGTTTGGCATATTCTTATTTGTCGAAATGAAACGTTTATTAATATCAACCAAAGACAATGGTGGGAGGCCAGCGGAGGAGGGCGTGGATGCGCTGCAGTCAGAGGGCCATCAAGAGGTACATCCATCAGCACTCCAATCCGTTAGATGAAATTCGACCATCTGTAGTAAAAGTTCATAGTTTATGTATAACTACAAAGAACAATTATTACACCGAATGGGAGTAAACGAAAAAAAGTAGACTGCAACATTTCCTTTGATGGTTGTTTGGTTGTGTTGTCGTCCACAGTTAAGAACCTGGGTGTGTTGCTAGATAGCAGCCTGTCCTTTGATAGTCATAGCTCAAATGTGTCGTACATCATTCTTCCATCTTAGAAACATCTCTAAACTGCGGCCAATGCTTTCTGCTTCAGACGCGGAGAAACTTATTCATGCATTTATGACCTCACGAATAGATTATTGTAATTCATTGTTTGGAGGATTTCATGCAACGCTTCCGAATAAACTCCTACTGGTTCAAAATGCAGAGGACCGAGTACTTCCCGAGGATACCAGAGGTCGTCATGCCAAGCTCCGGTTCTGACCAGATGCTCTTCCCAGTTCAGCCAAATGCTTGTGATGATGGAAAGTCCACCTGATGGGAACTGTAGCCACAACCTAGGATCCCGACGGCACCAGAAGCTGTCAGTCCAAGCTCCGGCTCTGGCATGATGCTCTTCCCAGACCAGCCAGACGCTCAGGATGATGGGCAATTCACCTGATGACAACTGCAGCCACAAATTACATTCATCCAGAATAATACTGGGCAGACCTAAATATCTCTTTTTTTCAATCCTCACTAGTTCTTTCCTCTTTTCACTAACCAGCCCTGCGAACTATTTCTGACGAATCTCACAGTTTAATCTGCCAGAGGAGAACTGGTTCTCCCGGTTGAGTCTGGCCTCTCAAGGTTTTTTTTTCCACCCTTCTCTTATACACATATACATCTATAGTGGATTCGTTGTCCCTTCGGGTTTAGTAACTTAAGTTTAACTTATTTTTAACCAATATATTGTTTCTGCACGTTTTGGTATTATAGCAAATTGCTCTGGTATTTTGTAATTGTAGGCTCCTAGTACTGATGACGATATTTAAAATAATAATATACCTAAATTAAATATACTTGATTGAATAATTTATTGTTTCTGACAAGCTACTGACATCAGCGTACATTGCATTGAGAAAAAACTTGCAATAATACCGTGTATCTTAATACCCTTTATTCTCTTTAAATTTTCCCATAGTATTATTTTTATTAAAAAAAATACATTGAAAATTGTGAAAAGCGCTATATAAATAAAATGTAATTGAAATAAGTACATAGTTCACCCAAAAACAAAATTTCTGTCATCATTTACTCTCACCCTCTTGTCATTTCAAACCTGTATGACTTTCTTTCTTCCGCAGAACACAAAAGAGGATATTTTAAAGAACGTTGGTCACCGAACAGTACCCATTCACTTCTATTGTCCAGACACAAAACCAATGCAAGTGAATGAGTGTGGTTGATGTTTGGTTAACAACTTTCTTAAAAAAAGTCATACAGGTTTGAAAACATTAGAGGTTGAGTAAATGACATATTTTAGATTTTTGGGTGAACGATTACTTGAAGTTGAAATTCTAGATTTTTTTTTTTTTAATTTGGTTAGATTTTACAGATCCCATCTATTTTTTATAAATGGTCTAATAGTTTTTACACTAGCTAGTTAAATAATTTATCTGTATGATGCCCTTAACTTATAAAAAACCATGTGGTTTCAGTCTCCGTTTCTATCATTGCTTCTCTTCATTGTGTACGAGAGTGTTTTTCCTTTATGCTTTCCTCTTACGCCTCATATTTCCAGTCTATTTTCCCCACTAGAGGAAGAATAGCTTTGCCAGGAGACTAGTTATCGCAGCATGTTTGATTTGTCTGTCCCTTATCTGAGCGTGCCGATAAGGAAAAGCAGAATGCGGTATATATCAGGACAGTCTGAGAGACCTGCTTTTTATGTTTCGAGCCCTCTCGAGAAACGTCGTCCCACCACGTGAATACAAATGGCCTGTGTTGTAATGGACCGTGAGCATTGCATTAGTTTGCTTCACCTAAATCAGCATTCATGTTATTTTTGTGATTAGTCCACGCAGAGACGTTTCGCATTGTGTCATGCTGGTCATCGCTGTTACGCCCCTGTAGCATTTGAGAAGAGTGTCCTGAGAAAATCACTGCATGTTCCAATCGCTAGGCAGGCAATTGTGCATTAATGCATCCGCCTCGGTCTCTGTAAGTGAACGGGACATTTTGCCCTTGACCTTTCCGCGTCTGGAAATGTCTGTGAGCGTGTAAGATAGTGAAAGAGTCTTAATTTATTCAAATGGCACCCAAGGTGTCAGATTAAGAGGCCCATTTGCATGAACTGGAGTACACTACGAATGATCATGTGACGTTGATTTAGGACCGTTCGCAAGGAGGAAAGAGAAGAATTTCAGGTTTTATTGACCGGAGCGGATAGTGTTTTGCATAGGGGATGGGATTGCTTTACATTCTTTAATCAGGACTTTTATGCAACATAAATTCAGGGATTATATTTCAATAATTCAGGCTGGTAGTTATATTGGTGAACGGTTATGATTGAGTCCATAACATCAGAGCAGCATTGCAGGTCATCATCAAAGAATGCGAGAACAAACAGTAGTGGCCAAAAGTGATGCCCAGGGGGCATATTTGTTCAATATATGCTTTGATACCCCTCAGGTTGGAATGATCGCAATATTAGGTGTTTTGTTTAAAACTGTAAACTCTTAATGTATTTATTGGACGAAATTATTTCGCAAAAAGGAAAGCTATAGCAAAGCAGGAATTATTGGTGTGATTTGAATATTCAACAAAAAACGTGTACATAGAAAAACAAATAAGCTTACAGTAAATAACGTATACAATAAATAGTTATATCAGTTGACACTCCAATGATCACAACTATGAAACATGCATAGAACATTTTAACACCTTTATTTGCTTTTGGGCACTACTGTATTTGAGGCCATGCATTTTCTATAGTTCTGTCTTTTGTTTTTGTCCCAACAAATCATATTTTGACACATTTGTTTTTCCAACTTTTCTTAAATACATGTGTAATATCACGGTTATATTGTTTAAAAGTGAATATGAACTTCTCATACGTATTTGAAAGCATATTTTCTATTATTTTGATCCGTTTCTCCAGGTTTCATTTTCTGCAAGTAAATGCAAATAGAAATTATATTTTATTACTTATTACTGTTGTTTATAGTTGACCGAATGACACTAAAATGCTCATTTTACCTGAACACATACCTATAAATAGTACATGTTAAAATCTGAAAAGTCTCAACATAATTTTTTTATAGAATGTATCCTCATTTAATTTATTGTTACACTAAACGGACAGCACTAAAAGGGGTTCTTTGCTCGTAATCAAAGGGGAACCACTTTTAGTGCTATATAGGTGCTATATAGCACCGTTTCCGTATAAAGAACCTGTTAAGCCCCTGCATGGTTCTTCAGTGGTTCTATATAGCACCTCAATCATCCCGAAGAACCACTGAAGCACCAAAATATGGTTCTATATGCCACTAAAAGTGGTTCCCCTATGATTACGAGCCAAGAACCACTTTTAGTGTTATATAGTGTATAAAATAATAAAAAATGTGTTATTTAGAATTATATGTGTTGTGTACATATGTATATTATATTTAAAAGAGAAGTTCACATATACATTTCTGCTTGGGTGGTCAAAGGACCCAATACCAAAAGGTTCTGCTCCGAAAGAACAAAAAAGAAAGAGAACATTGCTTCTTACATTCACGGTTTCAGACGTAGGTATTTCAGAACAATGAATGTGAATAAAGCAAATTTTTTTGTGTAATTGGCCAATTTTGTACAATCAGGGCAGTAAGGTGGGTCATCCCAAATCATTGTTAAAGCACAAATGTTTCAATGCAAAGTACTTGACAAACCCCCAAGTACTTTAAAATTGATCCCATTATGTACAGGGTTCATTATGGTACATTGTGATATGACCGTCAGTTCTCACTTATTGTAAGTTTAGCAAGTTGGTAAATGTTGGGTGCCAGCCGGTTGGCATCCCTGTCAAAATCTCTCTCCGGATTCGACACATCTCACCCATTAGCTTCAGTACCATACATTTAGCCTGTGACGGCCCACAGATGGCTCCTCATTAGAAGGGAAATTAAAAGCGGCTGATAGAGGATGCAGAAAAGGCCCATGGCCGCAATGAAAGGGTTATACCGGGGATCCAGGGAATGGTCATTCGGATAATACATCATTTATGAGCAGGATGCATTAGGTTCTCTGATGTCTCAAAGGAAATGATCTGCCAGTTTTACATTCTGATGTACTGACTTGAGCCTTATTTACTTACTTTTAAGTACAGTAACTAGAAAGTGAAGTTCAGCAGTCCTCTTTCTTTAGTGTGTTCAATGATGGGTTTTCTGTAAAGCTGCATTACAACAATGCAAATTGTGAACCGAATGGGATTAAACGGTGTACCGCATAGTGTAAAATGAATACATCTATACAGTGGATAAGCAGATTTATTTAATAGTTTACACCTACTGAAATCAGTGTTTACGTCGCTATGGTAATGAGTGCATCACGGTGTCAGAATCTTGACAACGGTCCATCGGCGTGACCTTGATGCTGTCGCAAAGACCGGACAACTGCTATAAATCAATCAGAGGTGATGTATTCATCTATTACACCCGTCTGCATCTCACTGTCCAAGAAAAAGCGGCGGTGAGTTATGACACTGCAGTTTAGGGAAGCATAGATCAAGAGGAATGACACTGGTGACACCAAGCGAGTTTACTTTGGGGTTAAAAAAGGTAAATGTGCCCCGTCATGCCGGTGGCTGTGTGGGCTTTATATTTTTCTGTGGTTTTGGTGTTGGAAGAACAGTTAAAGCTAATTGCACGCATTGTGGGTGTTGTTTGTTTTAAGAGGTTGAAATGAGGCTGCATGGGTGGAAAATTCTCCTTTTTCTTTTCCAGATTGATTTAGTCTTGGTCTGAGTGTTTTGTGGGCTTCTGTCTGGGGGGCTTCTGATTACAGGAGAGACTTCATACTGGTATAACAGATGCATTTTTCTGGCACTTGTAAAGGGCCCATAACTGCAGGGTGGAGCAAAGAGAGCTGACTTCTCTTTTAAAGGATTTTGAGCACATTGCACTTGTTCATTTAAAATGATTTGTTTGGGAAATTAACACCTTGTGCTGTTATTTTCGCAGCTAGCCAGGACAACCACATAAAGTTGTATGTGTTGTCCACATACATGCAGTTCACAAACACATGACATGCTAGAGATGATGCAGTACCAATAAAAAATGATGGGTCACTTACTCATTCTTTATTAATGGTTTGTTCTATATTGTTCATAATATATACATTATGATCATTATTATTAAACACGGTTGTAATAGAGTTCAATGTAGGGAAGGAAGGAGGCGGGAACCGGCAAACATTTAAATAAAGTTTTAATAAAATAAACCAACAAAAACACGGAAGTAAAATGCCGGCAGCCACCTCACGGTCGACTGCCGGCCACAAGAACATAAATACAAACTTAAACACATGTCCGGGCCCGGTCCTCTCTCGTCGAATGTTCTGCCAGCTCGTCCTTTTATGCTTCCGTTCTCCTCTGTCGTAATGCGGAGCCGGTGTGCGCACAGCTGATAGCCATTATCACTCACGCCACCGTCCCCGCCCCTTTGTCTGACGGCTCTCGCCCCGCCTTCCTCGCTACAACGGTTATAAAACAATATTTATATAAATATTATATTAATATTTTCTTACATTTTAGAGTAATCAAAGCAATCGAAGGACACTAACTGTGTGAAATATGTTGTTGCCTGAAATAAATAAAAATGTATACATTTTAACATCTTCAATCACCTAATATAAAAAAAATATATATTTGAACCAGCAGCTCCTTCAGATTATTTTAAACAGTTTTGAAGAAGTTCCCATCTACTCTCTTATTGGCCATTTCTTACTTCATTATGATGTGAAACGATGTTGGGAGGGAAACAATTATATTTTTGTCTATAATCTCATGTTAAAAGGAATTTAAGATCATGAGAAACATTTCACTCAAGCAACCCTAAACTTTTGAACCTTTGAACGATACGTTTATAGTAGCCGAGTAAATGTATAGATCTACAGTATGTTGATTGATTCATAGACTGTTTCAGCGGCAACAACATAAAGAAACGGTATGTGTTCCAAACTTAACTTTCGGTAAACCGCCTCAAAGAAACTGTTCAGTAGTTTTAATGTCATTCAAAACAACTGATATAGAATCAAATATTATTATACATTAATATTTATATGAATTACACTTAAAATAATTTGTTAAATTGTAACCAAATACAAACCGGAAATTCATTTCAGGACAGGTGCGTACATCCGATGAAACCGACTATGCTGCTTTCTGTCTGTCTGTCTACACATACATGATGGATACATAATATGTGGAGATCAACATCTACTCTGTTCCTGCTGAAGTATGTGACCTTGATTGCGTTGGTATTTCCGATATTCAGATTATGCACCTGTAATTAATCACTAGGATTTGTGAGATAGCTTTGATAATTATTTTTAAATCAATTCATTCATTTGAGGTTGATGAGACTGAAATTCTTTGCATGGTTGCACTCATGTTTAATGAAGAAAATGAATGTCAGTCATTCACAGGTTGTATTTCAGCCCGTCTAGCATTTAAACATGCTGGTCTGATGTGTCTGACCTGCAAACTCTGACTGTTCTTGCATCTTTCCCTTAGAACCCTCAGAGCTGATGCACGTCCCGTTTAAAAAGTGAAGCGATTGTATTTCATCCTAAAATGAAGCTTTAATACTGCGCTTTGTGTAAAAGCATGAGAATCTGTGCACTGCAGAATAGAAAACAATCGAGAAGAACAGATGGATTGTAAAATGAGTGCCTTGAGCTAAGGAAACAAAAAAATACAAACACATTTTGAACAAAGTCAGCTAAACTAGGCAGCTGGCCATTTGGTCTGAAAAATATTGTCCAGTTTATTTTTTAACCGAAACTCCATTCTTTTTGGACGTGTGTGCGCTTTTTAAGAAGGTTTTACTTGGAGTATATTAAGTATTTAGAGTCTTGTGTACTATTGCATAGTATTTTATGTAGCTTTAAGGGACAGTTCACCAAAAAATTTTATCATTTAATCACCCTCAAGTTGTTCCAAATGTGTATTTCCGTGTTCTGGATCTCATGAACAAAGATATTTGGAAGAATGCTTGTAACCAAACAGTTCTTGGCCACCGTTGATTATCATAGCGGGAAAAGCTGCTTTATACATTTCTTGTTCCGTTAAACACAAAAGAAGATATTTTGAAAAATGTAGGAAAGCAAACAGTTCCGGGTGACTTTTTACTACCATTGTCATTTTTCCAAAAATGGCAGTCAATGGTGGCCAAGAACTGTTTGGTAACAAGCATTTTCCCCAAAATCTTTGTGTGTTCATCAGAACAAGGAAATTCCCTCGAGTTGTTCCAAATCTGTATGCGAGTAAATGATGATAGAATTTTTATTTTTCAGTGAACTGTCCCTTTAATTCCCCGCACACCAGGTGTGAGTTACAGCAACCTTGAGCCTTTTAACAGATACATAAACAATCCTGATATGTTAATATTTTGCCTTGTAGATATAAAGCAAATGCTGAAGGCATGCAGTATAGACAGCTGAGGATATGGCTGACTGTTTTATAGGTCCGGGATCGGTTTTGTGATGGCTGGTAAAAAGCCTTTTTATATGGGGGGAGAAAGGAAAGAAAATGCTAAGCCAAAGCTGTGTAATTATCTAAAATGTCGGTTTAAAGACATTTCTGAGAGCGTGTTCAGAATCGATTAAAAAAATCTCATCCGGCCGAGAGAAAAGCAGAGAGTCACAGCACATTACGGGGCTTTTATGTGCTTTTTGATGTAGCTTTGCGTATGCGTTATTCGTTGTCACGCTGGAGAAGGGGGACTCCCGACTGTGACCAAAACCATAAGGGCTCCTAAGGGAAAAGGGTGTAAGGGGAAGGCATATGCGCTCAGGATGCTGTCTTTAGTGCACCTTCATTTCTTCTTTCCTTCTGTTGAAGATCCAGCTAACGCATCCCGGTTTTGCGTTTCCATTCCAGCAGTGTGCCGTTAGACGTTAGTTACACGAGAACATCAGGACGGAGAGGTTTGGAAGTCGGGCTTAACTACAGTGACTTTGTGTTTTGGATTAGAGTATGAATGAGGGATGGGCATGATGACACTGTATTGAAAGAAGTGATGGGAAAAGAGAATGCTGACAAAGAAAAAGGATTTTACATGCATGGAAATAAAACGAGTTTGAAATGATGGTTGTGGAAAAGAAAGATAAAAGAAATAAGAGGCAGAGCTTTGTGCTTTTATAGATCCATGACACACACATGGAATGTCCACACGGTATTTGTTGAATAAACGGAATAATGCACTATTCATTATGGATAATGAATTCCTGTGGCAGGCCTTGCTGCCCCACTTGAAAGATTTGAAGAAACATCATTCCTTTGCTTCTTTAGACACACGGCTCGAGTCGTATTATCATGTTTTATAATAGCCTTTAAAGAATCAGATTTCTTCACTCCTTTTCTGTGATAATGCATCTTTTATGTAATAATTTAAAGTTGTTTGGGTCTTTTCGAAGGAAGCAAAAGGTTCGATCCCAGGGATTGCAAATACCTAAGTATAAATGTATAGGATAATGCAATGTAAGTCACTTTGGATAAAAGCGTCTGCCAAATGCGTAAATGTAAATGGTTCATAGCCTAAGCTTTAAGGACCTCGCACATTTACCTTATATTATACTATATATAATCCCGGTTAGAAGGAGGAACCTTAGGTAGGTTTGTTTGCGAATTCACTTGGCCATTTGGTGTTGCTTAATGGCCCTTATATGACTTATTTCAGGACTTAAGTGTGAAAACTACATAATATCCATATCAAGGAAACTACTTTTCAACTGTACTTTTAATTACATTGGTAAAGAATATTGAATAAATGTAAAATAAAGAGTCACACCGTGTCTACACCGACACGACACCGCATCCAGTGTGCACAAAATTTTAAATGATTATGGATGGTAATTGGTGTCATTTGTTATGTCACATCACGTCCGATGTAGACACTGTAAGATAAAATGGATTTTATGTCATAATTTTATTAAGTTTGATGAATATACCTTCCGTACCATTCTGATATTCTATGTAGTATAATACCTTTAATTTATTTTGCTGTAGCTAGTATAAAACGATACAGAGATTTATCTTTAATTTGTAGGGTTTTTGGAAAAAGTAGTTGAACGCTAACCAGGGGCGGTTCTAGGGGGGCCAGAGAGGACCAGTGTCTGCACACTTGGTCACCCCCCTGGCCCCCCTAAATCTGGAATTCTATTTCACCAAAACAGAGCAATTTTGAGCTGAAAAAAAAACTGAGTTGGCTGTTTTTGCAAACTTTTTGTAAACTTTGATTCCATAAAATATAATATTTAGATATTTCTTGTTTTTTTAGTAGCATCGTTTTTTAAATATTTTTATCTCAGTGGCCCAAACACAATCTCACAGCAATTTGTAATTATTTTACGAGTTGGCTAATTCGTACGATCTCACATTCTACAATCTACGATATATGTTTTAGTACGATTGGCTTTTTGTGCCAGTGATGTTAGGTTTAGGGGAGGGGCTTCGGTATGCCGTTTTTTGGATAATCGTATGTTTTCGTACGAATTTGCCACCTCGTAAAATAGTTACGCATTTCCACGAGATCAGGAAATCCCTAGGCTCAGTCTTCAGCAATGTGCTGCATAGTATTTCATTCATTTGCATTGACACTTGATGAACACGTGTCTGTGAGAGCAGGGCTAGATCAAAGCCTGAATGAGCTGGACTTGAGCTGGGCCGGTTCTAAATAGAGAGTGTGTGTGTGTCCCGGGCCAAGGCTGCGTCTCTGCATCTTACCGGATGCCAGCACCCCATAATGCACTTTTTATAGGCGACTTCTGATTTCCTGGATGGAGTGAGTATCTCTGTGGAATATCAATGACTGTGAAACAGTGCAGTCAATGGACACGGGTCGCATCGCCTCACACAGAGTATGTGTGTGCGTCTACAAAGTGCAGGAGTCTATGCTACTCTAGGACTTTTGAAGCATCTGATATACTTATGTATGTGTTTGTCATATGAGATGTTTTATTGTTTTAGGACTATTGCATACACCCCCTACCAACCGCATCATATTGCGTCTCTAACTTTATTGACGCTGCTCTGGGAGCTTTTGCAAATCTGACGGTATCTACAGAGACAGAATGTACACTTTTGATGTAGGAATATATATGCGGATAAGTGAATGAGAAGGCTTTGCAAAAAGATATTCCAGCAACTCTGTATGTGACTTATACCCAGCAGGGATGACACCATGAATAGCAATATGTTTAGCGGGCCAGAGGTTCTTCTCAAACTGGATGCCTTCCCACAGTTACGAAGGCTTTGCTCTTAAGCTTGTTCTTTTTCTCCCTCCCCTTCTTACTCCAACTCACCACCGACTTATATTGTATTATTAGTTTAATCGTTTATTTTCATATCAGATTTTACGGATTCTTTGTGTGAGTGTTTGAGAGTGGAACCATGCCCGTGCTGGGTGGAAAGTGGGCACTTGTAATTCAATGATGTGTTGGTGTGCTGGGGGACTCACGCCGGCCAAGACTGCAGGAAGTGAATTATAACCTCTCAATTAAATCTGGGCATCTATGAAATATTGAATTGGAAACTCTTAAAGATTCCAGTCACGGCAAGGTGCCGCATAAAAGCTGACTGACTGCTTCCCCCGGCCTGTCAGTGGCAAGGCTGGGGCCGATCGGCTACCGGTGCACACATTCTCACACACACCACACCACACACACACACACACACACACACACACACACACACACACACACACACACACACACACAGTAATTTACACACTGTTTACTCTACCTCACTCATGAAATTTCTTTCATTTCAATAGTCATTTTTCTTTCCTTAGTTTACCCTTAGCTTAGAATTGGAGTAAGTCAGTTTTGATGTATTGTAGGTTATTTATATCATGCAGTGCCTTTACTTTTATCCAGTGTTGGGTGTAACTAGTTACAAAGTAATAAGTTACTGTAATTGAATTAGTTATTTCTGCTGTAATTCAACTAAATACTGTGTGTAATATATATGTGTGCAATAGTGGAATTGACATCAAAATGTGGAATTGACACTCTAAAATTTGTGATTTAATGTATAATTCTCATATTAGTAATAATTCGGTCAGTTAATAATACTACTTTGTCGTTTTTATTATTTATTTGAATGAATTAAAAGAGCCGTTAAATTTTTATCCTTGAATCACTTAACTAATCAAGGTTGATATAGAAAGTTATTAGTAACAAGTAATTCTTAAAAAATGTTTTGCAACTTGCCCAACACTGCTTTTGTCATCGAAGGGATGTGCCCTCCCCGAGTTGTAATTTAGTACTTTTTTGTACTAAAAGTACTTTTTTCTACAGACGACAAATGCTAATTTTATTACGGTTTGTATTACTCACAGTTCAGAAAGTAAGTGTTTCCTAATTGGATGATTACCTAACAGGATAAACATAATGCCTACATCATGAAAAATAACTTTAGCACTGTTTTCACCGAGTGGGTCACATGTTTAAGAATTAAAAAAATAATGAGCAGCGTACATGATTCACATTCTTATGCATACCTGAAATGCTGATTTGCCCTATTCAAATATGATTTCTTAAAATTAATTTATCTAAATATGTACAGTTTTATTTTAATTTGACATATTCATTTTTCATATTTTATCAAATGTTGAAACCTGAACTGTCCCTTTGTAAATGTAAAAAAATTCCCCCATCCTAGATGCATACACAGTTCAATAAGCCATAGATGGGTTAACTCCTCAGAGTTGTGTAAACATTGTAGGTCTGTTCATTTTGCTCAGCAAAAGTGAGAAGCAAAAAAATGAACAATATTAACTTAAGCAACAGGACTCTTTATTCACCCAGTTTAATGATGTCATGTTCGTCAAAACCTTTATAAACATTTTGTACAATTGTATTACAGTTTAGAAATTACATTACATGTTGTGTAGCATGTTGGTACTCTAATAACATTAAACCTTGACCCCAAAATCCTAACCATCACAGAAACCGCTTTGCATTTTTATATTTTGATAATAGTTTGTTTGTTTATTGAACCATTTGAATAACAAGGGAAGTTTGAATGTCTTCACAATGCAGCAAGTGTCAGATTTTTGTACACTGAGAGAATTTTCTGTAGTTTTTAGTATTCAAAACACACATTACAATATACAGAAATATACAGCAAAACTTTAATAGCTTGGATTCCCATCTGTTTTTGCACTGCACTGACAGATATATGCGCAATGAAACTTATTTCTTACATTATGTCTGTAAACATTTTCATGTGTGTAAAGTACGCATCGTCTTAGCTGCTGAATGGATGCGACACGTCTTTCTTTCTACCAAAATTACAGCCAATAAAATGGAGGATCATGAAAACTGCATAGCTTCCTGTCATATTCTAATAGAGTGAGTTTATATTGGTGATGCAGATGCTGGGGTGTATTTCAGAAAGAGAGGTTTGGCTGTTGATTCATTGATATTAAAGGTTTTAGAATCTCACTCCATCTGTGAAGGGTATGAATTATTTATCCGCTGATGTAAATGCGGCACGGCACAATGTACGCCAGGGACCAATTGTATGGATCCTGCCATGTCAAACAGCTCTAAAAAGACTCACGGACATGTTGTAGAAAAAGATTCTTGGTACCTGCAAAAGATCATTCTTGACTATTAATGCATACATGTTGTGATGATGTGACAGTTGTTGATATCTCTTGAGATTCTCTAAACTCCAGTGGGCTTCTTATAAATGGTTTAGTCCTGTTCAAGACTCTCCAAACAGCCGTTTATGACTCCTCCATGTAGGCAATAAAGTCACAACTGTTTGTTGTGCTAGTACGATGTGTTGCCATCGTGTGCATTGTTACCGTAATGCATCCATGGCAGGTTTTATGAAAAAACGTAACGCAAATATTCTCGCCCTCCTCACACGCACCTGCAATTTGCATCTTTTTGTGATTTTCATTAGCCTGCTGTTGTGAAAGCAGAGCTGTAAAAATTCAAAGCAGCTTGTTGTTCAATCACATTTCGTGCCCCAATCTGTTTCACATTGGCCGTTCATTTTTTTTCTCATTCCTCTTTTATTCTTTCTTTCCTTTATTCTGTAATTATCCTGTTTTTTTCTCTCCTCGTTTGTCTCTCGCTAAAGAGTGTGGTGATGTGGAGAGCAGTTTCAGGTCATTTGATGATGGAAGGATCAGGCTGAATAATTCAGATCTCAGTGAGAGAAACCTCCAGCTGAAGGAGACGTTGACATTGAGGAAATTGGCAGACGTTCATAGTTATGTGTACACGCCTATGAAGACTGGGTTAGTTTACTGGTTTATGCGTTCCCATTAAACCTTTTGTTAACCATGGTTGGCGTCTAGGGTTTGGTTCGGCATTCCGGGTTGTGTGTGAGGTGTTAAAAGGATAGTTCACCCAAAAATGAAAATTCTGTCATATTTTCGTTACCATCAACCTGTAAGACTTTCTTTCTTCTGCAGAACATAAAAGAGGATATTTTAAAGAAAGTTGGTAACCGAACAGCAACAGTAACCATTCACTTCTATTTGGACACAAAAACAGTGCAAGTCAATGGGTACCGCTAAGGTTCGGTTAACAATTCTTCAAAATATCTTATGTGCTCTGCAGAAGAAAGACAGATATACAGGTTTGAAATGACAAGAGGGTGAGTAAATGATAAAATAATTTCTATCCCTTTAAAGTTTGTTTTGGTTATAACATAAATGTTCCAAATCTTTCATTTTTCATAATGGATTATTTTCCATCTTCATTTCTCTAAGAAGTCCAAGAGATAACAACAAATGAAAGAACCTAAAGATTTTTCTTGGACATCTTTATTTTTCCTTGACCCTCCTGCTTTTAATAAAAGAAATAGTTAGCGGTACTGCCAAAATGAAACCGTATATCTCACTGGCCACACATTACTCTTGTGTGCCTTGTCAAATAAACAATCCTATATTTGCATTTGCTCAACTTTGTGTCCTTTTCACACCTGGCTGATCTGTTGTACTGTGTGTGTGTGTGTGTGTGTGTGTGTGTGTGTGTGTGTGTATACACAGAAAACTGGCCATATGTAAATTCAACACTCACGATTATTAACTCAAGGTCGAGAGACTGACTTTGCCACTTGGCCTCGCTGCATTACTCAACGTTTCCAGTCTTTATAATGTTGAATTATTCGCTTTTTTTTGACAGTGTGTTAAATCAGTTTAATTAATACCGGCCATCTGTGGAATTTAATGGCGATTCGTGCATTTGTGTGGTCCTCTTGACGGGCTTATGTGTAATGAAGAACTTCTCGAGTGGATCAACCTTTCCTTATCCATCTCTATTACCAGCTGTGGGCGCCTCGGGCCGTGCAGATCTCTGTACCTCATTGAAAACACACACCTGTCACACTAATTTGGATAAAGAATAGGGTGTAGACCACAGGCCGCTGCGAAAAACCAGCTGTTATTACAGAGGATCAAGGGCCGCTTAGAATGGACGCATTATTCAGTTCCACTTTACAGTCCGACCCTAGAGGAAAAAGTGAGAGAAAGCTAGACATCATGAGGTTTGGCAGCATGTCTTACTGAGCATCCACCCCCTCAGAGTCGCTAAATTGTGTTGCGTGTTCGCGCTGATGCCATTCTCTTGATGTCGAAAATAAGCCTGAATCTCATTACGTAGAGGAAATACCTTGGGAACACTTGAAGCTTGTTTCGAATAAGTTACAAGTGAGAAATTGCGGTAGCTTGAAAGGATAGCAGATTCAGAATTTCAGTCCGCTCAGAAAGCCCTGTTATCATAGCACTCGAGGCGGAATGGAAATGTAAGGGCAGATGCAACCTTTTCTGTAAGGTGTTGCCTAGAGATGGGAGACCATGAACTGTCTCGATTAAAATATAGCACAAATCTGACTCAACATGGATCTGTGCTTACAGGATGCTTCAGTCTAACTCGAGAAGCTTAGGAATAGTTTACAGAAATATGGAAATTGTCATCATTTAGTCAGAATTCAATTGTTCCACGTTTACTTTATTCTGAAAAATGCATTTTCAGTTGTATTATTACAGTCTCAGAATATATTCCAAGGCTTTTAAAGCTATATGATACATTTTGGGATGTTTGTTACTATTTGATCATCTTTAATAAACAATTTGTTTAGAGATGTACTAAAATCGTTAGCACAATATATCACAATACAAAAAAAATCACATTGTATTGTAGAGGGGTGTTTTTATAACGTGACATCTGTTTAATACTCTTTGTTAAGCTGCCGACCAGTGACTGGAAGGTCTGGAATTTATTTAACCAATCACGTTTCATTTTGTGCCGATTGGTGTTTAGAGGGGTGGAAATGTCCCCGCAGTAACAGACCGGTTATTCATTCTTCTAGAATTCTGAAGAAAAACTTTGGGAAGAGAAAGACGTCTCCGTCTACATGATTTCTTTCATGAAATCATGCTTCACCACTGGGCCGACAAAGAGCTTTAGCATGTTGAGGCGCTGATGAGAGCATGTAAGCATTAGGTTTGCTTGTCCCGGTTGCCCTCTGTCTAAGCCTCAGACGGCACGCAATCACACGTTCGCTATCGAACAAGTAACGTAGACATAGGTGGCATTTCCCCAATTTCACACTGAGCTGCCTGTAAGAGGGCAAGCGAGCAGAAACACGGTTGAGTGTGGATATACCAAAAAAAATGGAGTAGGAGCAGGGTCAGGTACAAGCGAAATGTCATTAGAAGCGGGTGAGTTTGTGTGAAAGACGCAGACAGCCATGCGTGTGTGTGAGCGCAGAAAGCCATGTTATTCCTCAGAGCTAATCACCTCGCGCTTCTAGCCTGACTGCAGCCATGTCCATTCCCCTGTAATTCAGTCAATGTGAAATTGGCTGACTCCCCTGGTGTGTGTCGGTGTGTGCGTGCATTAAAGCGATGGGCTTGGACCTCGGGTACTCTAACCGGCTTTGGCCAGCAGGCTGGTGTTCTCTTGAAGACTTTTTCAGAACCTCTGCCCTTGAGCCGACTCTGAGTTCACGCTACACGAGGCCTTAAGCAAATCCAAGCAGGTCTGTTCGCTCAAGACTTCAGTGTCTGTGTATGAGCAGGGAATGGACTCTGTGAGAGAGCTTAGCTTTAGTGTGAATTGAGAAGGGTCAATGGGGATTACATACACATGGAATGACTAAATGATATCTGGAACTTACTTTACTGACTACTATAAGAAGTCTCCCAACTATTTCATCATAATGACATACAGAACAGTGACCCCAAAGTTTCTGCGCGCTTATATTTTCATTAGATGACAAAAATGTTCTTTCTAAGATCTTGAGAATATATATTTTATTGATATACAACTGGCATGGGATGGCATGAGGATGAGAAAATTATGCACCCTTTAGTAAAGGAAAATCTTATAGTCTCATACTGAAGGTCTGGAATTTATTTAACCAATCACGTTTCGTTTTGTGCCGATTGGTGTTTAGAGGGGTGGAAATGTCCCCGCAGTAACAGACCGGTGTACATTTGCAAACGTGTCAGAAGATAACAGCAAGAAAATTATTATAAGTTTATGCCGTGAACCTCGCATACTTTTGAGAATTGAAATGTTTAGTCGATTGTGATGAATTCTTATAGCAACCGTTGAAAACACGACAGCTTGTGTCTCAGATCAGACAGCTTTTTGTTGTTTCCAGCCGGACTGTTAAAGAAAGCGACACGCACGTCTCCCGCAAATCCTGTGAAATTAAACCAATCAGATGACGACCTCGAACGTGCTGAAGTGTTTCCAGAAAGTATGCCTAATGCATCAAACGTTTAGCCAACGGTCCGTGGGCATGACGTATGAGGATGAGACTAGGGTGCATATGAATCACTGTCAAACTTTGTCTCTTTTCTTTGTGTTGCTTTGTTAATCTAGACATAAGTGGAATACACTCCTAATTAAACCTATTCAGATATGACCTTGTACAGGTTTCGCCTTCTCTTTTTCCCCCACATTCTTTGTTAGTTTTCACCTCATTTGGTTTTAACAAGATGACAATCATGCCTTTGGCCCGCACACAGACTGTGAAAAACCACCCCGGTTTTATGAGCAGAGGGGCTTTAGCGATGGTAAGCATATGTGGAACATCTGCGGAAGGTGCTGAGTCGACGCTGCTGTCATACCAGTTGCATACGTGAAGTGTAATCTAGTGGAAAGCCTCTCGCCCAGAACCCCCTGCTGTCTGTCAAGCCCACGTCTCGTTCAGACTGACTTTCACATCCCAAGCGCCTCTTCTCCCCGATGTGAGTTCAGCCCTCAACAAATGAGCACATTCTTGATAATAACACCGTTGGGGATTCCATTAAAAGTTTTAAATGAGCCTCTTTTGGGCATTTTTATGATTAAATGAAAATGATGCAACAGAAGTACACATTAGCATTTCCATCTAAATGAATGCAACAACTGCTTTAGATCATCTTGCAAATGTGGTCTTATTAAAACTCTACGGGGATATTTCATTGGGGAAAAAATGATTTTTTTTTACTCTGTGTTGTTTGATACAGCCGTCTTGCCCTAACATACAGTATTTGTTTTAAAGTTTCACATTGACCAATTATTTTTTATTTGCTATAGACAATTTCATCATATGCACGCGTATGTGTTTGGTTATAAAAGAACAATTATTTTACATTTAATTTATATTAGTATTCATTTATGTTAATATTTTATTGTATATTAATAGTATCAAATTAAATTTACACTACTCAACAGTTATAAATTCTTTGGGGAGGTCTACCAAAAGTTAAGTTTTGGCCACATAACGTTTGTTTATATTGTTACCCCCGAAACCGTCTGTACAAATAGAATTAAATGACAATTTTTTTATGACTTTGGCTTTTTGGCCTTTGATCCCTGTCGCCAAAGGAGCCTCTTCTTCCCTATTAATATTCGTTCTTTTTCACAGAATTTCCCCACAGTGGGAAAAGACAACCTTGTGCTTCATACGCGTGAAATGAATATTTCATACACAAGGTAATCAAATGATGAAGGATTATATGAGACCATCTCTGACAAATGGCACTTTTATGGATCGTAATCATAAAAGCCGGTTCACCGTAAAAAAAAGAAACAGATTGACCCGTGGTTCAATCTGATTCGGAACAAGGATGACAAGATGGTACACATCAAGTCTATTAAAAACTTACAATACATGTTGACTAAGCCGAGTTTATACTAAACATCCAATCAGCTCATTTAAGCTGTTTTTTCCCAGCAGACACGCATGCCATGTACTATAACTGGCTACCTTATGTTCCCTTCGTAGCCACGGGCAACGGAGCCATGCGCCGAAGCGTGTGGCTTGACAGGGCTGCGTGTTGCAGGGGTTTGGAGTCACACACTCTGATGTTATGGGCTTTTTAATGAGAGGAGAATTGAAGGCAGGGAGGCCATGAGTGAGATGGAGTAATCCACTACTGAATTATTCATAGCAACATGTGAAATGAAACATGGCTGAGATTAGCGCTTTTCTGCTCATCGCTCCCGTCCCCCTGTGGACTCCACGAACAACCACCTCGGAGAAAATGTTACTAGGTGTATCTGAAACCGCATCGTGGCGCATGGATGAGAGTGGTCGTCGGCAGAATTTACTATTTATTACGTGGCTTTACGTCATTTTTGAGTAATTTTGGATAAACGCATTTGGTAAATTAATCGACGTAAAATGTAATGATATAAACAGCTGGATTGCATAAAGACATGGCACTCATGCAAGCTGCAGTCAATTTTTGTACCTAAAGCAATAATTAACAGCATCCAAACATGATCTTTTAATCCTCAAGTTTGTACTTGGAACAAGATGACAAACACGATAAAATGTCCTGTGCGCGTGTATGTGTTCAAGGTCTTTGCCAAGAAAGATGCGATAAATGATTTTCTAGCTGAAATGAGTCACGCCAAATGTCATCGAATTCAAGCCCTGTAAATTGCAGCACCTTCCTGAAACGCGGAGCCTGGCAGATTTTGTTTACATCTATTAAGATGATGGTTATCTAATGGCATATGAACAGCTGGGGGTTAATAGCTGGAGGGGAATTGACTGAATAAGCAGGGCACATCTCAGTGGTCCGGGGAATTAGCAACATGCACAACAACTCTTCTACAAACTCGTGATCTATGCCGAGATCTGCCTCGAAATGGTGTACAGATGTAGAACGCCATGTCCCGTCTTGGGTTCGGATGTCACGCTGGCAAAGTTTTTCGGTACGCAGGCTTGCGCCATTCTTGCGGTTGTAACGGATTAAATCATAATTCCAGTCGCTTTCAGGGCGTTTGAATTGATTGTTTGGAGCCAGAGGCGATTCTGGAGGGCAGCGCTCGCAACACTTCACCATCGAGCAGGAGAGTTACCTGGAGAGAGGCTTTAAATGAATAACTTGGGCATATCAAACCTGCTTTTGTGTCATATTCCCCGATGGTGTGGGCTAAAATCACAAGCACACTGCACTGACCCAACAGAGAACCTGGCGGTCTCTTTCAATCCCTGCTGCTCTTTTAAATCTCCTCCAGCGTTTCTTGATGGACTTCCTCGGATGTTTTAGTTTGCACCTTCAGGCACTATTGCGATACACAACTCATGGCGAAAACCTAATGTTTAAAATCAACATGAAATCTGAATTAACTTACCTAATAGATATTCCTGTGAACATTTTCCTAAAGAAATGAAAGTTTGCCTACCAGCGCTGAAGCATTAGCCATAACCAAGGCTTTTATACAGTATCTGTATTGATAAGAGCGTTCTAAAGCTCTTTCATTACACTATTTGGGGTTGTCATGTCGGGCTGCATGATATTGAAGAAAAATGTGATATGTGATGGCTCGCCAAATAATGTGATATGCGTTACAATAATGCTTTAAGGTTTAAAATATATTAAAATGTATTTAAAAGCTGAACATCACATTATCACCACATTTCTTTCACATCTTTCCTAGGAAAATAATTACTCTTTGATCAACCTCAACCTTTTTGACTCCAAGGCCCCCCCAAAGGCCCCCCTCCTGCTCACAAAAACTCAAAGTTTCTACCCAATAAAATATTTTAGAGCTTGATATTAACTGTACAATAGGAAAATTGGCACACAATAAGAAATATCTTAGGTTTTAGTTGTTTTAAAATGTATTTCAATGCTCATTTTGTCTAATTTAAATGATTAGTCACCCTGAGTCCCCCTTGGAAGTCGCCTGGAGTCCTCTTGTGGGTCACGGCCCCCCTGTTGAGAACCACTGCTCTAAAGTATTAAAATCATTCAGTTAATGCAAATCTTTACGATATGCATTTTATATATTCTGATCATTTAGATATATCTTGCAGCCCTACTGGCAAAGACAGAGATCCATCTCTATTTGAAGAGTTCATTGGCAAAAACTGATATCTCTGTTTTAAGAAATGTTACAAAGTCATGTTTATTATTATGATTATATAGTTATTACTAATCTGTTTCTGCAGATGAACTCTTCATATATAATATGGCAAAGTTCACGAGGAAGTCAGGCAGTCCAGGGCCTAATTAACCCAGTCATAAAGGACAGTCTGTTGCCATGGTGAATGTCATTGAGGCCTCCGCTGCTGTAGATCCCAAAAGGATCAAGGCTAATTACAAATACAACCTTAGCATGGGACATTGCCTTGAGCAGCCATGGAAGTCGCACTACATGCCTATTAATGAAGCGCTTCACGGAAATCTCCCTTTCAAACTGGACGGGTGCAGTTCACCATCTTCTATCCGTTTGCGGTCATCGTCTAGATGATAATGTGCACTATGTAGGGATGGTTAGCGACGTTCCTGAAGTGTGTTTCAGCAATGGGCCATATTGTATCTTAAAAAGAATACAATAATGTTAAACATCAAATTGCTTTTATTCAGGATGAAGCCGGCTAGTAAAAAAGTGAACAGGTGAGATGGGGGGGCTTCTGGTCACACTTTTTCTTTCGTGGCTAGTCAATTGTTATCGACACAAACCCTAAAAACTAAGCTAACATGTCCCAGGTTATTGCCCACAGGTGGGGCATGTTTGTGGATTATACATTTAAAAATGGAAAAACAATTGCAAAACTAGCAAAAAAGTAAAGATGAATAAATAAAATATTGACTCATTTCAAAATGTACTACGTGCATGTGGTAACTTGCCCCTTTTCGATGTTTATGAAAATTGTCCTTAACTAATACTTTAAGGTTTAATTCTCTAAGAAGGCCTGTCATCCTTTATTTACCCTTGTCAGTTCAAAACCTGTTTATGACTCTTTTCTGGAGCGCAAAATAAGATATTTTGAGAAATGTCTCAGTGTTTTGTGTCCATACAATGGAAGTCAATGGGGGCCAGTTTCGTTTGATTACCAACGTTCTTCAAAATATATTTTTTCGTGTTCTGAAGAAGAAAAATAAACCAAACAGGTTTGGAATTACATGAGTAAATAATAAAACATTTTTATTTAACTATCCCTTTGAGATCTAGATCTACAAGATCTACTTTATAGTAGATAGTTGACTCTTTATACATAGTTGACTCTTTATATTTTGATTACATATTTATTAACAGACGTATAACAAAACTATAATATTAAAATGTTGCAAAATGGAGGATATCATTTATTAAGTTCCCAGTACATATCTAGTGATATCAGTTTAGACGCCCTTTTGCCTTTCCCCTCCTGTACTGATGCTCATAAAAAGTGCTCACCCCCACACAAACATAAAAATCGGCTGCGTCAAGGCAAATAAACGCTCGTCTAAGGAGGTCATGTTGATTCAGACGCTTTTCTAACGTGTCGTGTGCGCTGCTGGGCCTCGTGCGAGGTGAGGTTGTGTTACTCTCCCGGGGCCCCAAATGTGAGGATTAAGCTAAATGAGTTTGTCAGGTTCACTGTTTCAATCCCCTCTACTCGACAAAAGAAAAGGCACTTTTGGGATTTTAATATCCTTTGCTCTGCAATCCCGCTTTCTTGCAGCCAGTAGTTTATGAGGCTTATTTTTCTTCCGCTTTGGAGCGGCAAGATTAGTACGATGCGTGGAAAAGCGGCGTTTGAAATTTAAAAGCTGTGGAAATGAATTTCCCTTTTTTGATTTCTATCTTTCTGTTTTAATCAATCTCTTCTGCTTTTCAATGCTTTTCCCTCGCTGTTTTTGTCTCTCTTTATTAATTTCTATTTCAGTTTCAGAATACTTCATTGCCGTAAGCATTAACATGCACAAAACAGTCACAAAAAGATTTGTATACTCATTCTTTATACTTTATATAAATACTAATTGAAAAGATTACAGTATAACTTTGCTAAAGTCTTAGTGTCATTTAAAGGTGTAGTTCACCTAAACCCTGTCATTTTTCACTTACCTTCATGTTAATTGTAATCCATAGTACTAACTTTCTTCCATCTCACAAAAGATGATGTAAGGCAGAATGCTAGGCTCTGACAGCCTCAGTCATCATTCATTCTTTCATCATTGTATTGAAAAAAAAACCGTCAGCCTTCTGTCATTGTTCACCCTCATGTTGTTCCAAATGTTCTGTCTGTCTTCTGTGAAACACATGAGGTATTTTCAAGAAGTTTCATTTTTGGGTGAACAAACCCCTCAGACTACTCTAGTTTATTCATTACCTTTATAATATTGAATAAGGGTGTGCAATTCAAATATAAATTTGACTGTGACCGAAGCATGACGCTCTGCCCTGTGTCTGTAATACTTTTTTGGTATCTATTTGATAGCTTTCAGATGGTTTAGGAAAATGTGAAATGAGGTTTGAAACTTTGTCAGGAACTTTCTTTCTTTTTTAGCTCAGATGCTTCTTCATTTGGAAGCCATGTTTGTATCTGCCTTTATGACTAGATTTTCGACTGACTGACTCTCTCTCTCTTTCTGTGGAATAATTTATTGATCTGGTGACTTTACAAAAGCAGTGCACCTTACCACTGTAAAGAGCAGAGCATGATTCGCGCACTATTGAGAAAACCTGCTCTCGCACACATGCGCTGTATTGATTTGCTCTCGTGTTTGTCACCATATAACAGTGATGTGTATTGGCCTTTTGATTTGCGCTGTGGTTCGAGTTTCTGAAACAGTCTGACTTTAGCGCTCAAAGTGTTGCAGATACTGAAACACAGCGCAAATCAATATTGCCACTTGTCGTTTTTCCATCCGTTCAGCTGATCTGCCAAATCTGACAAATGTTGGTATGCATTGGATGACATACTATGTTTGACAAAATGTGCAGTATACTATAGAGCACAATGCAGTTATATCAGTTACATATGCTGACAAAAAAGTCTGTTTGGTTGAAAGAAAGTAATGTTTTATATAACTTAATTGTCATTTTTATCTAATTTTATTAGAACTTTTAATGTCAAACTCAGTCACTTTGGTTAACCCACTTAAAGGAATGTTAGGCCTACGCGCGTGTGTACAAGAACAGGATGGCACCATCTCGCCTCATTTTGAGCCAGGAAAAACCCTGGCTAATGTTATCGCCGTAAGATCATAAATTTGTGGTTACTATGGTTTTACTTCTAAAAAAAACCTATTAATCGCATCCAGAGTAAAAGTTTGTGTTTACATAATATATGTCTGTGTACTTTGCATATAAACATATACCGTATGTACACATACATATATATACATTTAGGAAATATGTATATATTTATATAAAATTTAAATTACATGTATATACAAGAAAAATATTTATATATTTTTTACATGTATTTTTTATTATATATATCTTTTCAATATTTTTCTTTTTTCAAGAATTGATACAGGATCATGGTCTGGATTGCCATGTCTTTATCTTTGATGCTCAAATTGACGAGACTGTGTGTTGTGATAAGCCCTAAGCTGAGGTCTGTGTAGTGCATATAATATTAGTTATATACTCTAAAGATCGGATCCAGTCTGCTATGTTGAGAGCAGTCAACACTGTGACATGTTGAGAAAACGTCGGAAGAGTGAAGCTTTCTCTCTTTCTATCTCTTACCTCTATCTCAAACCTCATCTGTTACATTGACACTAATGTATGGTCTGGAAGTAAAATAAAGGGAGAATGAGGGAGATGCTAAGTTCCAAACACACAATAACAGAATAGTAAAATTGTATTGTACAGTATAGCTGTAATAAATGTGCATTGATACCTTTATAGTAGTTCTCACATAACACTTAATGATTCTAATATGCTGCTAATGTTTTAAACACAAACAGAGTGAGGTTCTCAGTTCACAGTATTGCCATCCGTGTGTTTTGAGAGGTGTGAAGTATTGTGTTAACTTTGTAGCTAGAGAGATTTTAATGTTGTACTAATTCGTACTTTCAATAAATTATTTTATTGCATAAATGAATTTCAGTATTTTCCTTGGTAATAGAAATCATGTTGGTAATGTCAAACTGTGTTAAAATAATGTAGCAATTTCACAGTAAGGATGGGCATTTTATCGATTTCTGTCTAATTTAGTCCAACCTGTCTCGACAGAATTGGCAGAATTTACCATTTTCAAGCTTTCTAATAGCAAAAATACATTTTTTAAGTAAAAGTCTTTTTATGCAACCATCATGATTTTTTGCACTAATCATTGGTCAAAATTACATTGAGGTTTATATAAATAGATCCAAACAGATTCAGTCCTCTCGTGCCACAGCACCGAATCGTAACCACGTCTGACCGACCAATTTATCACTTTCTAGTGATTCTTACAAAGCACATGTAGTCACTTCTGGAGCCACCATAAACGGCCATGAACAAATGTACATGTGAATTTGTCATCTGTAGACGGGTGTGAATTGTGCTGATTGATATGTGGACGCCGAGCAGAGGGGGCGCTAACCTTGTGCGTGACATATTTTTATCCGTGAGCGCTCCGTTCATAACTCCTTATGCTCAAATGTATCACAACCTTGAAGGGACCTTGAAAACTCTATTTTTTCATATATTTTTCATATAGCCTTGTCAAACAGAATTATGTTGCCATGTTCTCATGAAGAAACCAGGGAATTCACTGGCGTTGTTAGCTCTGCCCTCTGGATGTTTATCCTCTGCTGGTTTGCATGTCTTGCAAAGTCTTATGGCGCTTGGCTATTGGCTATGTTTTCTGTCCTGATTCCTAAAAGCTTTAAGCAAGCAAACTGTTTCTTATATTCTGTCAAAGTATACGATTGTAGGAGTTTATAGAGGCTTTCTTGGCTTGAGTCATACAACAAATGGCATTTTTTTGTTTGTTAGGTGACGACATGTGTTGATCTAGGTAATGGATTCCTTGCGTAAAATGTACGTTCTTAAACAGTTGTCACACGTTTCATTTTCTCCAGAATGGAGTTGGACAGATGTCTAATTTGTCTGTCTGTCAGAAAACATCGCCACATGTATCCATTACAACTCTGGCTGTCCTCAAACCAAAATCGATGGGAGGAAATTCTAGCTGTCGGGTTGTTTTAAAAAATGGAGGAAGGCAGTTCATTCTGGTTATCAGAAAAATGTTGTTACATCCCTCGAAAAAATGTTACAGATATATGATTCAACTTTTTATGGATCTTGTCTAGAGGTTCCTGGGACATAGAGATAGGACTCTACATTTTCTTTATCTGATGGTTTAATCCAAGTGTATTTTTTTAGTGCAACATTCTTTGTTTAGATTTGGCTCTTGTTTCCTATTCAAGTGGTCTACCACATTGAATTGAATAAGCAAATTTTTTTTATGAATTACAAGCAAATTCTTTGTGCTTAGTTACCATATAGTGCAAAGCTATGTACAGGGACGACCCAAGAGCATCCTGGGATTATAACAGTATCTTTGTACATCTTAATGAGTAACCCCTTCCAGTCTTATTGTTGGCTCTTAAGACATGTAATTGAAAGCACCCTCTTTTGTAAGTCGTGTCTTTTAAATAAAGCATCTGCTAATTGAATAAATGTTCAGGTGCAAACCCATGACCTTTGTTATTAGATTCTGTTCTATACTCTTCCTTTTATTTTTTTACCTTGACTATTTGTGAAGACTCGTATAATGTATTGTACAATAAGTTGACCCTACTAGGTTAGGTTTCATATTTTTTCAGTCAACTGAGGGCCTTAACAAAATATCCAAGGGGAGCTTTAAAATAACTACTGCTATCATTTTTCATTATAAATTAGACGTTATACTAATTTATACATTTTATACGATTATACAAAAATAATATAAACAATATGCAAATTATTAGAATTATGTATAGTATGCATTTAATTTATGGCAAAACATGCATTAAAAAAGCTAATTATGTTTTTCCTTAGTGTATTAATACATTTTTCTTATTATTTGGGGTGACGAAATTAAGCTGAATATATGAAATGATTTTGCACTTGTTTTTCAAAATCTATTGTGATATTTTGATACTATGATGTAAATAAAATAGATAAATATAAGCATACTTGGAACTGAGAATGCTTTTGAGTACCAACACATCCAAATTTTTACGCGTTTACTGTTTACTTGTACCACACATATCCATTAATAAGGACAGTAGTAGGTACAAAGCATTATGGGAGTTTTTTTGCCCCTTTCTGTTGCCAAATCATAAGATCCAATCAGCATAACCTGTGAAACCTCACAACTGTAATAACGGCACACCAGAATGCCACTTACTAGTGGCTAAGATGACCGTCCGAACCTAGAACCATTGAAAGAAAAGCCCAATCCAGCACCGACACTTCATTAATTGATAAGCATCTGGTGAGCTGTCCTCTCTAAGGTCCGTCTCTCTCCTCATCTCTATCTATCACGCTACAGAAACCCAACGCATCAGTCAGCAGAAGAAGGGAGGCAGAAAAATGCGATCCTCAAATCTGTCAGGATAATTGTGCGACTGATAAGTCTCCCATTGAGAATCCATCAAAAACGAGCCTCCTTCCTTATAGTCTCACACTGTGCTGGTGTTGACGCAGGAAGTCAATAATGTTAAGTCAATTAGTGTCATAAAAAGATGCGAAAAAAGATTTGAGAGTGGGTAACACTAACGGCGTTTGCACATGCTATACCCATTAAAAATGTCCAATGACCTTTCGTTCATGATGATTTTTTGATTGAATGACACTTTCTAGCTGATGAAATATTTTAGAGCATAGCATGTCGAGTAATTTTCATGACAAAGATTTTGTTTGTGTTCAGGGCCTGCTATACCCTAAAAAACTTTCCAATACAAAAATGTACCAATTAAGGGATAAATAATATACATGTCCATGAACCTGTGAGGTCACTGACCTGATGACAAGCTAAAGGTACAGCTTTTTTCTGCCATTGTAAGATTTCAGTTGTTTTTTGACTGGAACACATTGCTAAAAGGCTGCTTTGTGTCAAAAAACGTATACACTGTAATGGATTTTGTTTAAAAAAAAACATTTTCGTACATTTTTGCATTCACGGTAAACTTTAGCCATTTAGCAGACGCTTTTATCCAAAGCAACTTACAGATGGGGTAAACAATCGAAGCAATTCGGACAACATAAGTACAACAAAAAGCATAAGTGCAATCAATAAAACTGCTTTCATAAAGCCTACCACAGTATACATCTATGAGTCCAAAAGCTTCCAAAACTACCTTCATTTGCTTTCTCAGGAAACACGGAGGTTCTAGGGATGTTAAACTACTTGAGGGCGAGTAATTAATGGAAGAATTTTCATTTTGGGGCGAAGTTCCCCTTTAACTGGCCCCCATTAACTTGCATTGGTTTTGTGTCCATAGAATAGAAGTGAATGGGTACTGTTGCTATTTTTTTGTGTTCTGCAAAATATTTTTTTTTGTATTCCGCGGAATAAAGAAAGTCATGAGGGTGAGTAAATTATTTTTATAGTTTGTTAGTAAAACTAACAAACAACTTAATTAAGGCAACTTACAACTTAAGGCAGCTATTGAACTAAAGTTTTTGCGTTAAATTAAACTGATTAAACCTTGATTTTTTTTTTATGTTATACAAAATTAACTATATTTTTTTAATCAGTTTAAATCATTTAAGTTCAATTGAGTTGTAAAGCTAATTTGATTGAACTTAAAATTAAACTGCTTTTGAATTAAAGTCTTTAGATTGAAATGGGTTCATTTTTACAGTGTATTGTTTTTATAGATAATTCTTCTAGCTACGTCCCCCACTGTAATTCAGAGAGATTGCTGTCGTAGGCTTTGGTTTGGTTCATGAAAATTGGCAAAAACTAAATTGACACAGACCTGTAATATACCTCAACTTGAACCGAATGTGATTCTTGCATTATCATGACAATCTGACATTATGGCCAAGCTGTAAAATCCATGTCACATCAACTCATTCAGAATGAATCCTAAAGGCATTAAAGATGAAATTTACAAGCCTCATCAACCACAGCTGCAACACCACTGTGTGCTATAAAGTCCTTTTCCTTTTGAATAATGTAAATAATGTACTCTGAAGGTGTTTTTGTGCGTGTCACCGACGCGCTCTGGTCAGGCTGTTCTCTAAGGGCTGTAGATTGTGTGTGAGGGAGGTGAAGTTGATTGGGTTACTGTAGCCAAAGATCTGCAGATGCCCCTGGCCCTGATTATAGCTTGCACCTTCTTTCTGCTCCGTTCTAAACATGAACAGCATAATAGCACATCAGTACCCACTGGAGCCTAAAATGCTTGTGGTTTGCATGGCACCATGAGAAAATGGCTTAATCTTTTGTTGTAATATTTCACACACACTGAGTTTATGAGGGTGGTGGAAGATATCATCTCTTTAAGAATTTTATGTCATTCTTAATTCGACCACTGCAAAATCGGCAGTGTTAAAAAATGTCAAATTAACTCTCACAGTGTATATAATCCACACTATCGAAGTTTGGATTATATATATACACTCTGAGAGTTAATTTAGGTTTTCTAACACTGCCGATTTTGCTGTGAGGGAAAATAATATCTTGGGGGTATTAAAAGGACTTATATTTCTTGTGAAAGTAACTTTATTGTAACCCTTAATTTTGAGTCGTCCAAATACCTGCACTGTCAGTCAGTCTCTCACTCCGTCTCTCTCTCCCTCTCTGAGCCTCTAATTTGGTGGATGTCACAGGTTAAGCAGATCAATAAAGGATTGTAATAAATACCGCACTCAACCCTCTCATCATATGCTTCAACTAAAGCACACTGTTACCTGAATGAGGCAACCCGTAACTTCATTAGAAATGAGCCGAGATCACATTTCGAATAAAATTCTGTCATTATGCACTGCGTTGGAAAATTGGGCTGATGGCTGTGTGTGCGCACGTGCGTTAACCCATCACGGATTTATTTGCTATTGACACGTAACCACACATGCAGTACTTTCTGACAAACAGCACGATGTATTACAGCGTCAGGATAATTCGCTGTGTTAATTAATTACATTTATGGACAGAGACGCTTATTATTTTCTGTACCTTTTTCGTAACCTTTTACGTGGCTCTACCACAGTCGCATTTGAAAAAAAGACAAGAGGTGGGAGTTGAGTTTAGAGAAATACAAACCAAACGTTTTCTTTTTATTGTTGTAACCTCTGTAGACTCCTCATAAAAATAGTGTTGCTCAAAATAAGGACAAATGAAAACCGCAGTTTGAACAATCTCCATAAAGGAAAGTCCATAATGCACACATTCACATGAATCCCTTTCTCGGTAAAGAAAATGTGAAACAATGTTAACGTGAGCCTGCAGCAAACCGTCCAGTCACTGCGACCGGAAGTCTGTAAAACTAGGATCCAGTCGAGCCCTTGCGCTACGAATCTGAGGCAACTGTTGTAATGCATTTACTGAAATAGCCCTAAAAGCCAGTCAAATCATATTGAAAACAAATAGGAAAAGCAATCGATATTCAAATTATGAAACATCTGTGGATAAGTCAATCTTATTTGTCGAAAACAAGAGGAACATCAGGGTAATAAGCAGTAGCTTCAACTCATAAAGCAAGCAGGATGCCTATTCTGGAAACGTACTGTAAAGTTAAACGCTTGCTGCAAAACTATGGCGCAGCCCAAAAACCATTTGGCTGGGAGCTGCAGAACAGCAGACTCTGTGTATCCAGCAGCTCCTTTCTCTCTGGGTCTCCATGCTGTGTTTTGCAATGTTTTGTCTCTCCTGTCTCCTACGCCGTTCTCTTTTATTGCAAGTATAACATTTGGCACGATACAAATTCTTGGTGCTTTTAGAAGGTAAACCTTTAAGGATCGATCAGTGGACTTAGAAAGTTCTCTCTGTATAAATGGGACTTTACTGCATCCTATACAGAATGGTCTAAAAATCACAGGTTGCCCCTTTTCAAACAAATCGCTCTTCATTTGCAACGTCAAATCAGCATCGTCACATTTTCCCATCTTAAATAGGAGTTACACGTTAGAAAATAGTTTAAATTCATTTTCCCTTTTATATAATCTGTTTCTTTTGTCATCCCATAGTGGATTCATTTATATATTTATATTAATATATTTATGTATAAGCATGTACAAGAAAAACAGTCTCGTTTTTGCACTGGGTACAAAAGTAATTGCTGTCTTTTCTGTTATGCATTCTATTGCATGTTTTTTAGGATGAACAGAATAAAAGACAGAAGAAGAGAAGGCTGTAAGAACGTTATATCTGCGTTTCCTGTACCTTCTCTTTTGTGTGGGATTTGACCAGGTAGGATTCGGGGATGGTGCTGATGGTTGTAGGGCGGGAGCGGTGCAGGGAATTGCCTATGTTGTTCTCTGCCCAGGGAGCAGAGTGTGCTGGTCTGTAGGAGCTGTAGCTGGGTTTGTAGGTGCTGTTGTGATCTCTCAGGCTAGGTAAAATCATCCCGCTTTCTCCCGGTATACTTGTCCCTGCGTGGGTGGTAGGTACGTTCTCCTCCATCTGAAAGTCCTCTGTATTCCTGGCGGCTGCAACCGTGCTCCTTTGCTGGTGCCTTTTCCGTAGCTTGTAGAAAGCGATTAGCATAACAGCAGCGAGCAGGGTGACCGCCACAAAGCAGCCGATGATGATTTTCGTCGTCTTCATGACCTCGTCGAGACTGGCAGGGGGGCGCACCGTTCCGCGTGCGGTCGGTACGGACACCTGCCGGGGAGTTTGAAGTAAAACGGTTGGCGTGGAGATAAAAGCGGGTTGAAAGACTGATGGGGAAGCGGTTACTGTTTTTGGCTTGATCACTTCCTGTGAGGTGGGCTCCACCTCCTCCACGGTCACTGTAGTGAAGTAACTCAAGTTAGAAGTGTTGAGCTCAGCTGCAGTCACATTCAGGTAGGCCGAAGCGTTGGAGTTGCCCGCCATGTTGGTCACCATGCAGGTGTACACACCCGTATCCGCTGGCAGCACGTTGGAGAAGTTTAGCGTCCCGTCGTTGAGCACTGATATCCGTGGGTGATTAGAGCCATGTGTCAGAACCGTTCCGTTGGGCAACAGCCACCGTACGGATGACATAGGAGCCGTACGACACTTAAGCTCTGCTACCCTTTCAGCAGAAATGTTAAGATCCCTTGGGGCATCCAGAATAAAAGGTGCAGAACACTGAAAAGTGCTTTGGTCCACCTCAACAAGATAGCGCCCACGTAGGTGAGCAGGGGTGTGGCAGCGGCCACAACAGGTGGAGTTGGTGGGGATGTACTCCCTCAGCCACCAGGCTAGCCACACAACATCACAGTCACACCGCCAAGGGTTGTGGTGCAAATGAAGCTCCACCAGATAACTCAAGGTCGCAAAAAGGTCATGGGGCAAAGAGCTAAGGTTATTATGGGCCAGGTTGAGCTCAACCAAGGCCGTGACATCATCAAACGCATTTCGCTCTATCGTGGTGATCCTAGAGTTCATAATCCAAAGTTTTTTCAGGGATTTTAAGCCCCTGAAAGATCCAGGTTTTATCTCAGGGAAGTAGTTTTCTGACATCTCAAGCTCCTCCAGCCCCACCAAAGGGGACAGAATTGGCATCTCCCTTAGGTTACACATTCCAAGGTTTAGATATTTCAAGTTGTATAATCCCTCAAAAGCACCATCAGAAATATATTCCAGCTTTTTTAGCTCTCCCAAATCCAGCCGCATGAGAGAGGGAACCCGGTTGAACGCGTACGACGGTATGCTCTCAATGGGGTTGTTCCTGAGCCATAATTCCCTTAGTTTAGATAAGTACTCGAAAGCGCCGCTCGGAATCACCGTTAGCCGGTTGTCGAACAGCTCCAGCGTGTTGAGGCTGTTGAGGCCGCTGAAGGCCCCCACCTCGATCTGCCGAATAGAGTTCCTGCCCAGCTGCAGCACCTCCAGGTGGCGGAGATACTGAAATGTGCCGGCTTCAATTGTCTCTATGCTGTTTTCCATCAGGTTTAAGTGCCGCGTGGTGGCAGGGATGCCCGGGGGCACTCGAACCAGGCCTCGCCTGGTGCACACCACTTTAACGAACTGGCTACCACAGGAGCAGACGGCGGGGCAGGTCAGCGGTCCGGAGGGGGTGGCATGCACACTCCATGATCGTACCATGAGGTAGACTGCACAGAGCAGGGCTGTGTTCCAGGCACGGTGCACAGTTACCTGCCACAAGAGACTCATGATGTGGCGCGTTCATAATTCAACATCGCGTGGGGATTCGGCTGGGGAACGGAGAACAGTGGCCCTACCCTGGTTTGAGCAAGACACTGCATCTGTTTGCCATCGACAGTGCAGGATGGTGCTGCGTTAAACACAGAGAGGAAGAGATGGGGGGGGGGGAGAAAAAGATGAGCGGAGAAATGGGGAAAAAAGCTGACAAACAGAGTAAGTATGTTGAAATTGAAGACACCTACCTCATTAGCTCAGTGCTGTCCTTAATGTAATCCTTTATGCTGAAGCCAATCTTCAGCACCGTTCGCTCATGCTTCCCACTCACTGCAACATTTTCGACTATATCTCTTAGAAAAGTAAAGTAGATCATAAACTGATTTGACAAAATGGCCCCTGTTAATTCCACAGAGAAGCAGCATTCAATGAAACTGGTTCAAGGGGTAAGGCCCAGTCAGCTAAGCAGGTGCACGGATCCAGTCAGCTTGAAAAAGATCTCCTCTCAGTTTCCCCATTGATTGTCCTTGGAAGGCAATGCTGAATACCACCAAACAATCTTCACAAGACTCCATGTCCAAAGTACATGCACAATTAAACCCAAGGCAAGAAAAAAAGAAAAAGGGGGGAGCAGTATCCCAAGTCTTCAAAGATGTGTCTTCCTCTTCGCTGAACACTAACCTGCTTTCTTTTTTCTTTTTCAGTTTGCCATCGTCTGTCCCCCACGACACTTCTTCAGCCGATTACCCGTGCGCTGATGAATCCAAAAAGGCTAACAGATGCACACTGCGGTCATTCCGTCTTGCTAAACTCCGCTCTCCTGTCTGTAAGCTGGGACTGCCGCGTGCACAGTTAGCAATAATCCATCAATTTCTCCAGAGGGGGGCTCGGGATTGGTGTTGGAGCAGAGGGGGGGAGGGGGGTGGAGGACGGGAGGAGAGCGGCAGCAACAGCGGCGTGGCGGTGGTGATGCTCTCTCTCTATCTGTCGCTCGCCCGCTTCTTGCGCTCTCTCACTCCGGCCTCGTGTCAGAAAAAGAGGATTGATGCCGCCGTGTGACGCGTGGCTAATTTCGGAGAGGTACCGGAGGATTCCGTAGTTGGCCCTCCCTCCTCCTGTTGTAGATTCTGCGGTATTCCTTGATTTTTCCCTTGTTTTGAGGTAGTAAGTTGGGGCAGTTCGCCTGTTCTGGCTGTGAGGCTGCGGGGTTGGCAGCGATTCTGCAGTGGGAGATGGGCAGCTGTAGAGCACGCGAGGGAGAGAGAGAGAGCGCGGAGAGAAGGAGGACCAACAGTGGCAGAGCAGCTCACCTCTCTCTCTCTCTGTTTCTCTCTGTGTGACGGGCTTACAGGCGGCAGAATCTTTCTCCTCCTTTCGTCCTTCAGTTGAAACGTGAATGTACTGCTGACGCATCCCGCTCAGAGCAGTGCATTGGTTTGATGCAGTGTTCTTGTGTATTAACACATTCTCCCCCTCCTCACTGAGTGCACTGTCTCTCTCTCTCTCTCTCTCTCTCTCTCTCTCTCTCTCTCTCTCTCTCTCCCTCTCTCTCCCTCCCTCTCTCTCTCTCTCAAACACGCACCAATACACTCACTAAGTCTTCCTGATTCACTTTTCTGTGCGTTTTTTACATTCTCATACTTTTGATTTGACAATGTTTTCGTATTTCTCCGTCTTCTCCTTCCATACCCTTGTCGTCTTTTAGACTCTATTCAGATGGACTTCAGCCCTCAAGAATCTGTGATTATCTCGCTTCACATTTATTGAAAACTGAGACTGCAGTTAGCCATCTGAGCTTATTTCACTCTGAATCATTTTCTTTTTTATGTCCATCTCAAGTTTTTGTTTTAGTGTTGGTCTATTATGTCGTCATATTGCATTTACCCTTGGCAGAAATATGAAATGATGTTTAATTGAAACGCCATTATACTACTTACATTTTAACATTTTGCGTTCAGATATTTATATTTGCATTTCCTTACTTCAAATGAATACAAACACACATATGAAGACAGACATGGGACTACAGACGGCTCACAGGATAATATCATTTTTGTGTGGTGTACTGTATATTAAGACCGGTCATTCAACGAAAACACGCTGTCAGCAAAAGTGTGACTGAAATGGAGTGGTCTGTTATAGTGAATAGCACCTTGAAATGTCAGTTCTGTATACATGCACTATTTTCTTTGCTTAGAACCATGCGTTTTTAAATTGTGAACTAATCAATGTAAAGATTCCTTGAAAATGTAGAGCTCACAGACAAAATAACAGTATACAGCTACTAAATGATGTGAAAGTGAGCTTTTTTTTGGCTGAATAGTTTGGTAAGGGTTTGGTTTAATGAAACTATAACGCTACTGGTGTATGTAAGGTAAGAAGAGAAATAAAGCATAGGTGTGTAATAAAATATCAAGGTTAAAACAAAAGAATGAAAGAATATGGTTCATCTGAAGGAAAATGATATTTGATTTCACGATACGTTTAAATCGCCTGGCAATAGTAAGATTATGTTTTAACATTTACTCACCCTCATGTCTTTTCAAACTTTAATGATGTTCTTCTGTGAAACAGAAGTGAAGTGTGGCAGTTGTAGAACAAAGAAACACCATTGTAGTCGTACATGTGATTTGTGCGATTTATTCTGAGTCTTTTAAAGTCAAATGGTAGTTTTGTGTGAGGATACGGTTGAAATTCGACTCATAATTCTCTGAATACCTTCTTCAGAGCTACAGTATATCACTTAAGTGCCTGCGAGAAAAAAAATCCATTAATGTTAGGCTTCAGAAAAAATCTGTTGTTGTTTTAGTCTACAAACGTTTGCACATTTCAATCTTGGTGCTAATCTATTATGCCATCACTTACTCGCAGTGAATAAATCTCACTGGAAGTGAAGACTGCACGAGCGTCCACAGTTGAACTTATTTAAAGACATCGCTCGCATCAACCGCGTTAGCTTGTCATGGTTCTACAGGGAGGGTTCAGACTGTCTTGCTGTGTCTCTGTCGTCTGTGCAATGGGCAGCAAAGCCAGGTGACATCACACGAGAGATGGTGTCTCAGGGGTCTTAACACCTCAGGAGCCATGCTGAGATCAGCACGGCCATGTTTTTATATATAACAACAACATGTTCATCCACTGTCAGAGCAAATACGTAGTGTGTAGTGTCTAATTTGTGAACGACATTGTCATTTCAAGAATGTTAGTAACCGAACAACGACGGTGACCATTGACTCGCATTAGTTTTGTGTCCGTACAATAGAAGTCAATGGCCACTGCCGTTGTTCGGTCACTAACATTCTTCAAAATGTCTTTTGTTCACTCTGAATCATTTTCTTTTTTATGTCCATCTCTCAAGTTTTTGTTTTAGTGTTGGTCTATTATGTCGTCATATTGCATTTACCCTTGGCAGAAATATGAAATGATGTTTAATTGAAACGCCATTATACTACTTACATTTTAACATTTTGCGTTCAGATATTTATATTTGCATTTCCTTACTTCAAATGAATACAAACACACATATGAAGACAGACATGGGACTACAGACGGCTCACAGGATAATATCATTTTTGTGTGGTGTACTGTATATTGATATACAGAAATGATGGAAGAATTTTCGTTTTTGGGTGAACTATCCCTTTAAGGATTTTTTATGGCTTGATGTCCAGCGTATTATAAAATAGTTATATTTCTTCGGTGTTGCCACTTTGTGGTTAAGCGTGTAAATATAATCATTCTGACTTATCCATCCAAGCAGTCACTTTTCATAGTATGGTTCAGCATTTCCTATCTACCTCCACATTTGAAGTGACATTTCTGCACCAGACCTAAACGTTTTAATGGTACAGTTCAGTCCAAAACAGTTTCATTAGTTGTGGTCTTTGAGTAGAGCTGCCAAAATCTCAGGATGTCACTTTTGGACAGTGTCTTATCATCGTTTAAAGGGTCAGGTGAAGAGTCATAACACTGTTAGTCAAGGCATCGGAGATTTTACCCACCAGGGAACTCTGTGAATTACCCCAGTCTGGGTGTACGGCCAGCCCCCACATTTAACAACCCTCTGGTGGAGGTAATTGATGTCCACGGTGCAGATCCCAGTGCTAATATCATTATGGAGGTCATATGCATGGAAAGGTCAGGATTTAGCATGCAAGTTTTTCTTGGATTTGCTTCGCTTCACAGCGAGTCGCCGAGTTTACGGAAGGTGCCAAATGCAGACGGTGCAGCAGAGCAGTGAGGCGAAAACGCTACACGTGCTAAAGAGACTTAAACAGAGAGATACATTAATAATAGATGGGCTAAGAGATTTGGCAGTAGGTGGATAAAGTAGATAGCTTTGTTTATCAAATACAGTTCTGACTGGGAAGCTTAACTATCTTAAAATGTTGTCGTTGTCATGGAATTCAAATATAAAGCATGCGGGAATGTTTAAGAATTGATGAACTGGACAAATATTTTATCTTTCGCAGAGATACCAATGTTAGGAGCTTTCATGTGTGTCATATTGTTTACAAAAGTGATGTACAATATATATTATGCAAGATGTTGGATTAAATACACTTCATTGCAATTTATAAAATATTAAATTGTGTTTATTATATTGTTTGTTATTAAATATGAAATTAACATAAATTATACAATATATATTTATTATATTAAGCATATTTGTTATATATGAAATATAAATCAAATTTGATAATTATAATTAATGACAATTTCATATTTTATATATAAAAATTATATATATATATTTAATATGTGTCCCTGGACAACAAAACCAGTCTTAAGGGTCAATTTTTCTAAATTTAGGTTTTTCCATCATCTGATGGATAGGATAGAACATTATTTGGCCGAGATATAACGATTTGAAAATCTGGAATCAGAGGGTGCAAATAAATAAAAATATTGAGAAAATCGCCTTTGAAGTTGTCCAAATGAATTCCGTGGCATAGCATATTACTCCCGTAAATATATCAAAGCTTTATTTTTGTAAGGAAATTGACTAAATATCTTCATGGAACATGATCTTTACTTAATATCCTAATGATAATTTGGCATAAACGGAAAAATCGATACTTTTGTCCCATACAATGTATTTTTTGTTTCAATGCTACTTAAGACTGGTTTCGTGGTCCAGTGTCACATATAATAAACATAATTAATATATAATACATACAACAATTAAATATTTTATAAATGGTAAGGAAATGTATTTAATTCAACAAATTTAAACTGTTAATAATATTTTTATTTAATAATAATAATATTTCATTATTTTAATATTTTATTTTAAAGAGAGATTTATCGTCATTGTTACTTTTTTCCTACATTTTTTTCTGACACCAAGACACATTTAGAGTGTATTTGTCAACAACCCATGTATATATTCATGTATATTTATAATATAAATATATGCTTTTGCTGTCAACACAATTTTTATCGGTTACATTTAAAGCATTTCATTTAAATAAACGGGTAACTTTAAAAGTGAGGTGTGTAATACAGTAGAAGTGATTTAGAAAATATTGTTTTGTTATTGATGTTAAACTTTTTACTGCATAACAGTGTAAACAACAGATGAACAAGTGAGAGTTCTGGACGAGTGTGAATGCATCACACAGAATCTCACACTTAATTCCAATGTTTTTCTGCCAGCTTAAGGATGAGCTCTAAAGACTGTGTTTGTGAGGGAGAGAGATGGAGGGACCATAAGTCTGGTTTCATTTGGTGACCTGGTTGTGGGTTGCTTGTATCAAGCAGAGCCCGGAGGGGGTGGAGGCGTGGAAAGATGGAGGATGGCGAGCGTTTAAAACGGGCCCACGTCGATAAAGTACATACTGTACCGCTCCCTCTGTTCTACATCCCCAGATCTTCTCTCCTGTGCATATTGAATATGTGGCATTCTGCGACCCAGTTTCAGTTGTATTTGGCGGTCACCATGAAGGGTGTTAGTGAGCCACAGTGGGCGAGAATATGCGCCTGAATATCGCTCTGTAAGGTTTACTCGTCTAATACACACTTCATTACTGTAATTACTGCAAAGTGCTGATCATAAGACATGTTCTGTATCCCAGTGAGGAATGAATGAATTGGCTCTTGGCTATGATGCTGTGGATCCTCAATGCTTAGCATAGCATGTTAGCAAAGTGCTGCTCTCAGGACTTTGGGTTTAGCGGGATCGATCTGGGCTGTAATGATGAAATCCCTTCTGCTTTCCTCATCCTCCATTTTTTTTGGATGGGGGAGGTTGGTTTGATTTATTAGCTGTCTGATCTTGCTCACCCTCATCGACCCTGATCATGGTGTCGTGTAGATATGTGGGTGTTGTTGAAAGGTGAGGGTCGACCCAACTTTATCTCTCTATTTGCCCTGTGATCGCTGCTACCTGACTTCAAATGAGCTCTGCTAGTATCTGCTTTCACCACTGACAAACAATATCTGTGCATGTAACTGACCGCTGACCGGAGCAGATTTTTTTTCTTCGTATTCTGACCATCGAGCATAACAATATGGGATTAGTAATATTTGGGGGAAATGAGTATGCCAAAGGTGTGCACGTGTCATGTTTCTTTTAAAAGGGCGTATCATTGGTCTTTTATAAAAACGTAAATTATAAAAACTTTCTCTAGGTACAGCAGCCAAAATATATAGCCACAGAAAAAAGATTTTAGTTTTTTTAATTTACTATTTATCAGGGCCGGGTAGAAAATGTTGATTCTTTGATCTTTAATTTAACGAAACAAAATCGATTCTAGAAATAAAAGGGTATTTATGTGAATGTGTATTTCACTTATATAGCTGAGTAGAAGGGTAACCAGCATATTTAAATATGGATTGTGTGTCTGGAAAACTAGCATTTAAATCCAAGTACTGATAACTAATTGATATTTAATCGAATCGCCAATTCAGTCGCAAAACCCAGCCCCACTATTTATAGGTTCGTGTTTAAGATTAAAAATAGTTTTTTTTTGTGTTCTTGTTATAACATTTCTACTAAATTACAAATGAAAATAAATTTTTTTTATTTGCAACATTTGTTTTATATTTATTTATTTGGAGCAAATTGAAATGGGACAAACCGGTCAATATAACAGAAAATGCAATGCAAATCTTTAATACTGCAAAGAATACAACTTCACATTCATGTTTTAATAAGCACAATATTGTTTTTACGTGTACTTTCAGATCAGTTAAAAAAATGTATGTATGATGGAATTAACCACATTTTTTTTTTCACAACTTTCATGCATGTTTGCATTCTCTTAGTCTTTCATGTTGATGTTGGGTGACTGTCATTCCGGAGGTTTGTTTCTGCTAAAGTTCAACAGATAGTGGTCACTTTAATCTTTTTCCGGGGCTTTGTGTTCAAGGATCTTGAAAATGTAGAAAATGAGTGCAACGGTAAAAATGTACATTGTAAATGTGACTAGAAAAGACTGTGATTGTTCCAGCAACAAGGTTTGCATTTCATATATGAAGTGAAAGTGAATTCTGAGCTCTGTAACAAACTGGTTTCCTAAATGTCTTTAATTGGCCTTCCCCAAATCTGCTTGCCGCAGTCGCCTGCATGACTCATTTAACATGAAAACTTTTTGTTTCGGATGGAATGATTCATTCAGATGCCGTGCGAGTGTAGCTTTAGATTTCTATGAGCTCGTTCTTAGCATGAAGCAGCGCCACTTTATCTTGCTTTTGTTTTCGTCCCCGAGTACTCGAGCCTGGCTTATCGTATTTGCCATTTCTTCCGTGATTGATTTTTGCATGTCTGAATTAAAACTCGCTTCCTGTTGATGTATGCTGTGTTTGCGTAACAGCTTTTGTTGATCTTGTTGTTCATAGACTAATGTCTTTAATTATTTGAGGAGCGTGTTGGGTTCATACAGCTGAGATCACACAACAGAGCAGAATCTTTGCTTTCAGTGGTTGCTGTATCTTCACTGTAATTAATCCCCAGAGCTGCTGCCAATAGCAGTAACATGATGGTGGGGAGGATAAATTGACCATCTATGGTTTCTGCACTGTTCTCCATCAACTTCTTGTAAGAAGAGCACATTAATATTAGCTTGTGAACAGTGGATGAGAGATTAGAGTTGCACATTTGTGTTGTGTCTGGATTTTTTGTGTTGTGAATTAATTCTTGACGATCCATACTGTATATCTCTATAGTGTAACATTGTGACTCGATTACTGAAAACTGCTGTATAATGATGGACATTGTATTTCTAATCGTTCAACGTTGTTGTGAATAAAATGTGGGAAAGATAGGAAATTCATATTTTGCTTTATTTAGATAATATGATTGATTTGATTTGCTCCATTTTGTGCATTTTTATTTACAAGACAATTTTTCAGAAATAAATTCTCAATGAATAATTGTAAATGAGTAAAAATTAGGATGAACAATTATTTATACTCTTAAAAAAACAACTTTTTGAAGAATTTTGGTTCTCCAAAGAACCATATATAAATAGCCATTTCTCACTTACCTTTTACGCGTCGCCCTCAAGTTGTTCCACCAAGTTGTTGACCTCTATAAAATTCTTTTTGTTGAACACTAAAGAACAACCTTTTAACTGGACAAAGAACTTAACATCAGGGTTTCCTGTGGCGCTTGATGACGTCACATGCTAATTAACGTATTTGTGACGTCATAACGTAGATTTAATACTGCGTTCAAGACACCTCGGAAGTGGGGTATTTCCCGCCACAAACCCGAAAGTAACGTCTACATTTTACAAAATTAATGATTTAGTTGCATTAAAACCTATAAAGTATCTTTTAACATTAAAAGGGCACCGTTCCATGAATTATTTCTGGGTTGAAGTGGGAATTATTGAATTTCCGAATGCAGCAAAAGTTGCAACTTCAGGTTGTAGGCTTTCCATTTAGCGTTCATTCATTCATTCATTCATAAAGGTTCTTCATTGAGAGAATGTAGTGTCAAAGTCAAATTGGTAATTTTTCACATTGCAAAGTTATGCCTGATTTTTACAGGAAGGCACAGGCATCTACAAAAGTACATTTTATATCGTACACATAGTACAACAGTTTTTACAAGCAACAATAGGTAAAGTTTTGGACCTTAAATAAACTTTCATGTTGTTTCAATGATGGCCAGGGGTGAGGTAAAATAATAGTTTTACTTTATTTTGCATATACAGTATCTAGAATTTGCCCAAAGCATTATAGGACAAACAAATAAGCGTATCAATCCTCAGTGTGCTGAAGGCTTTATAGCTAAGGTGGATTTCCTCTCGAATCATTTTCACTTAATCAAATTTAGCGCTTATCTCCTTTGTAAGTAGGCTTGTGCCTAAATCCCTCATCGAGTCAGTGTTGTGTGATGCAAAACAGTGTAAATAGTCTGTTTTCAAGGTCAGGTGAGCATTGTTTCGCATAATACTTGAATTTCTGTGAGTGTGGTTGTGTAGGCTATTTAAAGATTCAGTATCTCTGAAGTAAACTACAGACTTTCCTGACTTACTTGACTTGTGTAGTGTCTGTTTAATTTTCTCTCAGGTCCGGCAGGGTGGGTGTTTCTAGACTGGTCACTGAATGATACTTGGCACCATTAGTGAAGCTCTGCAGATGGACATTCACCGAGTCACGAATACGATGAATATTGCCAGCTTTCACCACAGTTTCTGGAAGCCTATTGAGGAACTGTTGCCTGAGATCTCACTTTGGTTTGGGCTTTGAACTGTCCACACAGTTGCCTCCTGCTTCATCTCATTCATCTCATCTCTCTTCCTGTGCTTTTTTCCAAGTAACAAAAACAAAATAAAATGATGTCATGAAAAAGTCAGACAACGTTTCTGCAAAAAAAATAATAATTGAAATCCAATAGAAACCACCATAAAAAAATTCTAGCTTTTTCAATACCAATTCGAAATTCCCCTGCTAAAAAACGATAGAAACTATTACAGACATTCTATTGGTTTACATTAAAATACCATTATGAACCATTAGCTTTTTTCCATTAAAACCTTTTCAAAATGATTTGGGCAGTTTTCCAATAGGATTTAACATCCCACCAATAGATAACATCACATACCAGTAGAACCATTACAGTTTCCATTAAAACCAATACAAATCTTTTTAAAACCATAAAACCATTGTTTATGGTTTCTATTGTTTTTTTTCAACAGGGAACGTTAACCCTGCTGAAAAAAACATAGAAACCATCACAGAAATTCTAATGGGTTGCATTAGAGAATACCCTTACAACCCATTAGCTTTTTCCATTAAAACCGTTACAAAATTCATTTCTGTAGTGTGTTTTGGACATTATTCCAATAGGATTTAACATCCCACCAATAGAATCCACCACACACCAGTAGACACCATTATAGTTTCCATTAAAACCAATACAAGTCCCATTATAACTATTTAAACCATTACAACTTCTTTAGCATTTCTATTTTTTTTTCCAGCAGGAAAGATGTTATAATGGTTTTAAAGTTGTTTGAGCTGGCTTTAATGGACACTGTAATGGTTCTCCTGGTATTTGATGGATTCTATTGGTAGGATGTGAAATCCCATTGGAATAATACCAAAAACACACTACAAAAAAAATATTTTGTAACGGTTTAATGGAAAAGTGAATGGTTCATAATGGAATTTTATTGTAAACCATTAGAATTTCTGTAATGGTTTCTGTTGGGTTTCTATTGTTTTTTTTAGCAGGTATACCCACCAACGGAATCCATCAAAAACCAGTAGACACCATTGTAGTTTCCATTAAAACCAAAATCTCCATTACATTTTTTATTTATTTTCTGTGTTGGGCACGGTTTTCTTGATTTCAGCAGGGATATTTGTTAATGTAATGTAAACATATACATTTCAACTTTATATTTAAAGCAACATAAACATTTAAGGGAAGGAGTTTTTTGGTACAATGAGTTTCTCATCACGCTTCCCACAACATCCACACTCTGATCGTATCGCAATCTTACAGAAACTCCATTACTCATTTAACTCTGAAGCACATTCTGACTAATCTTTCATTTTGGTTCCAATTATGCTCAAATTCACTTTTACTTTTTAACTCCATTTCTTTTTAAGAACTGCTATTCATCTCTTTTTATCCAAAGCCTCAGTTCTGGCTTACTTTTTCTGCAATGCAATTAAACTTGAATTGTGCCTGATTTTGTAGCGCAAGTAACATCTACAGTATAGCCTTAGCCTTTCGAGCCGTGGCATTGACTTTTAAATGAGGCATTTAAATAAAACAAAGCTTACTCTTAATGCAGTGTTAACATGAACAGACATGCTATATGTTCTTTAATGACGTCATTAAAATGTTAAGATGTGTCTTCACACAGATCATTACGCTTACTGCCACTCATTCCAGTTCATGAACTTATCATCAGTGAAGGGTAATGCTAGCATTAGGGCTGTATTCTCCAGCCGTGGCTGTCACTCAAATCTGAACGTTAGCCCCTCCCCACAGGGGCCAGAAATCACCGTGGGCTGAAATGTGATTAATTTTCATTCCGATAGCACCGGTCAATGCCGCTATATGTCCAACCATCCCTTACGTTTCACGTCTGATGTTCCCGTGTGCGGTCGGAAATGAGGGAATCTCCCGCGAAACAATCGGCCTTATAGTTTCAAGGATCCTTTTCTCTCCAGTCATATGCAAATGCAACATTTGCATGCAGAACTGAGATTGGCCGGTCGCAATTAAAATTCCGGTAATGTCTGAATTCATTATTGCGGCGCTGCTCTGCCAGCAGTTTGCAGTAAAAAGGGACTTTGTCAATGTTTGATGTTTGGTAAAGAGATGTTAATTGTAGCTGCACGAGACCCTGATGCTCTCCGACTTTGAGCCGGAGCACAAAAGCCCACTGTGAACGGTTTCAGACAACAAACTTTTCCTTGTTATTCGGCCGTAGTTTAAAGAAGTAACACACAATCAGCATTTTCAGCAGTAGTTCAGTGGGAGGCCATAAATGAATAGTCAAGTTAATGAATTAAACATTGACAGAAGGGAGACAGAGCCGCTGCTGATATACGAGTCTGGCGCTACCGCATATGGGCCGCTTCTATAGTTTCTGTCATAAATGACACGTTTGCAATAAAAAGTCTCTCTGAAGCTATATAAACCACTACCAGATAAACTGTGTGTACTAATGCACTGCGTACCGATCCCTCGCAAATATGATAAAGGCTCAGAATGGCAGTCTGACAGAGATTTTGTTGCCTATAACGTTTACGTTTGCCGTGATTTATTTGAAGAGGTTTTAATGCAGTTAACTTGATCCTTTTAGGATTTGGCAGTGATTGGTCCTTGTTTTCGAAACTTAAGAGTCCTTGAGATGCAGCACTTATGGAGAAAGCCGGGAGTTTGTGGGAGAGGAAGAAAATTGTTTTGAATTCGTTGACTAACGTTGTCTGCATGAACATGCATTGGAAGTTGCAGTTTAATGTGATGCTGACAAAGATTATACTTATTTTTATTGTTCATGCAAAAATAAAATTTCTGTCATCATTATTTACTCATCCTCTCATCCTTTAAACCTGTATGACTTTCTTCTGCAGAACACTAAAGAGGAGATTTTGAAGAATGTTGTTAACTGGCACCCATCCACTTGCCTTGATTTTGTGTCCATACTATAGAAGTGAATGGGTGCCGGTTGGTTACCAACTTTCGTCAAAATACATTTGTGTTCTGTCATTTTATTGCAGATTATATTATTAATACTTTTATTTTATATTAATTTTATTGATCTATATATTTATTTTGTTTATGACTATCTAAATTTAACATTGGCATTATTTAACTATCAAAAAGTACCATTACATAACCTAACATATTATGACTTCATCATATTTTATTAATATTCATTATTTTATTTTACATTCATTTTATTTATATATTTATTTTGCTTTTGATTGTAATTTCATTAAAGCCAATTGTAAATTTAGACAAAGTAGTACATCTTTTATTCTTCTTTTAAGTACCTTAAGGTACTTTTTTTACTTTTTTAATACTTTTTTTTGAAAATACTGTATCTTTAAAAAAAGCAGTTTGCATACCATTTCTATATGAGACTAAAGATGAATATCAAATTGATCGTGATGAGAAACTGTCTCCCATTTTCTCTTTTAAATGAACTCTACAAATGTCTGTGGTGGGAGATTTTGTTTCACTCTTAAAACAAGTGATTATACAGTAAGTAGTCCAGCGTTCAGACCTCAGTGTATTTGTATGAATGGAGGCCAGTCTTCCACCCCTACATCTACAAAGAAGCTACTGACGAGCGGTGAGAGTTGAGAAAGGTGAAAATATGATTGAGGCTCAGCGATAAATCCCGTAAACTGGAGGTTCTGACCTGTGGTAATATGTTTCCTATGGCAATGCAATTCTGGATTTCCCCGAGGTGCTCTGGGGCTCTACGGAAGAAAGCATTCAGCGGCTTTTTCTAAATTGAAGTCAATAACGCCGAGTCGTTTATTAAGTGTTCTCAGATACTTTGGGCAGCTTCTGGAAGGACGACGATTGAGTTTTGAAAATATAGTTGACAAATAGGAATTGATCTCTCGCCCCACAGATGAAAGAGGCAGCAAAATACAAATATCAACTTTGCAGCGGTGATCAAATGTTTCAACTCGGCTGTATTGTGCAAATATTCGATACAAACCTTTTTGTGTGGCCTTTAATATGTTTACCTCTTTTGCTTTGATTAAAGGATTAAAGATGATTGCATTGGCACTGAACCGGTCCTGTCAAGCATTTTCTGATTTATACAGGAGGTTATAACAAGTAGGCAATGAATATAGAAATATGTCTTGTTATCGACACACCTAGTGTCATTCAGTTTTGACCTCAATCATTTTATCTATTGATCCCATAAAATATGTTACTGCACTTACAGTTGTTCGACGTTCATTATTTTCAACAATTTTCAATCATTTAATCCGTACACGGTTTTAAGAGTGATTGTTGTGACGAGCTTTGAATCAAATAGACACAAGTCACATGGTTTTCTCTCATTGTTGGAGGGTAACACAAACCAGTGCCTGAGGTTTGCTGATGACAATTTGGGTTTCGAGAGACTTGATGAATTTAGTCCACCTTCTAAATGAGATGTCTCATATGATTAAGCTTTTCCAAGTTATTCTCTACCTCTTAACTAAATGACTGCATGACCTTTTGTAGCCTTGTTGCCAATTTTATTAACAGGGATGGTGTGGAAAGGGCAGCTCGACATGTTGGAGCATGTGTGCTAAACCTTTTTTTCTAGGTCTTAGTTAGTTTAAAGGGATATCCTACAGACCACTTCGGAAGACGTAAGCATCGCTGGTCCAGACGAACCTGGTTGTTTTCAGAAGTGTGTTTAGATCTTGGAGATCCCCAACAATTTGCTATACAATATTAATTATTTAAACACAACTAAATGCTTCTGTAACTGTTTGTAACTCTTTGCATTTTGTTATCTTGGTATTCCTATGCCATCCGACAAATAACTCGCCTGACAGAGGCTATTAGCTTGATACCGTTAACATTTCATTTCCAAACCAAACCCACCGGCACGGTAAAATCCCTTAAGCGCCCCCGGTTCAGTGGCTGGAGAGTAGCACGAGGGCCGGATTGGGTGTTTTGGAAAAGGGTGGTGTGGTTTAGCATTGAAATTGGAATCGATTTCCAGACACGGCCCATTACACGTGGGTGCACTTCACCTTTGGAAAGCTTGGATGGCACGCTCTCGTACATGGCACTAAAGCTGTCTCTCAGGAGACACAGCTCGGTGACCTAACCTCTTTAAGAAACATGTTTAATATTTGCCTCACATTCGGCTGATGGCTGTTTACGACTGCTTACACGCATGAAATATGACAGCAGAGCGGAGCTGTCATCGAGACGTGCCATTAATTATAGACGATTCGGTGACCTTTGGAATTTGTGTGTTTGTTTGGGGACGGTTATAAGAGATGTGTAGAGAGCTTTCGGCATGGTTGCCTGTTTGGCCTTACAAAAATGCTTTGTGTTTGGGTGCAGTGGTTACCATAGTCATACCATGGTATGAATTCAGTACTATTTTTTTGTTTTGTTATATTTTGAGGCTTTTATCCTTCATTTAATTAGTGGATAGAGTAGAGAGAGTAAGTGATTGGGAGGAGAGTAGGATCGGGAAAGGATGCCGAGCTGGGACTTGAACTCGGTTCTCCCAGGGCACAGTTGTGCCATATGTCTGGAGCACTGTCCACACAACCTCAGGCTCCGACATTCAGTACCATGTTTACTATGGTACTGGTTGATTACCATTATTGTGATGGCACCTCTCTCTCTCTTTATGTGTGCACATTCTCTTTACTCGGCAGAAGGTGGTACTGGGCATTGTGTGATGCCATGTGCTGTTATGCCTTGTCCAACGCTGGCATCCCGCCCGCTCTCTCCTTTGCTTCACTGGCATGTTGATGGGCTCAGAACCACAGGGGAATATATGTACTGTATGTGTGTGCGTGTCTGAGAGTGATTTCCCTTTTTATCTTTGAAACATGGCTGCGCGTTTGTATGCACATGGGCATATGACAGCCCCCGGGCCCTGGGTATGTGAAGATGATAAATGTGGGGTTATTTCACATCGTGGCCTGTCTGAGCACTATTTAAAACACTGAAGATTGTACCTGACAGGACACCGTCAGCGTTTTGGGGCTTTAGCACTCACATTCCCGTAGCAGCTCCTTAACACAATTACGTCCTAATAACAAGTTCGCTTTTATTCTTTCCCGGTCATTAAAGAGAGGAGCTCAAAGGTCCGCCTGCAGGTGCCAGAGAAATGAGCACAACCTGGCCATTTCTGTTCCTGTAGGGATGCGTTTCATTACTGCGGCGGTGAGTACATCATGAATATCCAATCACAGCTACTCCGCATCGTCAATGAAATGCAGTACATCTTGGTGCGCAATTGTAAAATTCATATTGAAACTGACATGATGTACATGTTCTATAGCCGCGTCTGCTGATGAAGTCGTACTCGTACTTTAGATGTGGGATTTGAACACCCTTACAGCTAGGCTTAACATTTTGCCACATCTCGTCTCCGTACTACGGACTTTATTGATCAGATGTGCTTATTATTTTTTAAGCAATCTGACTTTATTTTACACAAAATTGTGGGTGATAAAAGAAACGATGAGAAAATCCCATATACTTGCATTGGAAGGAGGCCAGAAGTCATGTCCGGATACCTTAGCAACACCTTAGCAACCGTGTAATGTTGATTTTGAATGGAGAAGCGCTAGACATTGTCTCAAAAAAACTCAAAATGTTTCATTTTTAAACAAAGCTAAAAGTGAATTTTAGAGAACACTTCAGATTTGTTCAAGTGTTTTGTCACTTTGAGAATCATGTAACTGTCAAGTACTGTCAGAACACTGCCCGTCTGTAAATGAACTGCAGATGTTTTCATGCTCCAGTGGATACGGATTTGGTCCGAGCTGTCTTGCACATTCTGTCTCTGTGTCCTTTCCAGAAGGAGAGGGGTTAGCATACCTCGTAACTAAGGTAACAGCATCCCCATTCACAACCTCTTATTCACATTTGACGGGTGAGTCACCCTCACAAACCAGCGCTGTTGAGCCGTACATGTGAAATAGAGAGAGATGGAAAGGAATGGAAAAAAGAAATGAATCTCACATCGCTCTCCTCGATCTTGCTTTCATTTATTTCGCTAGAGATGGAATTCTTTTGAGAGTTTTAGCTTGAGTTGGAGATTCAAGGTGCTTCTTTTCTTCCCCAAAGTGTCTCCCATTTGACCTTATAATGATAACTTTCACAAAGTCCCTCGTGCGGTGTGAAGGTCATTAAATTATTGCCATTCAGGTTGCCTCCTGCCACGTTCTGTGCGAGATGTGTTACGGAAAGACGTTATTAATAATTTCTCTCCGTTCCTTTCAGGAAAAAAAGTGATTACGTTAAAATCGGCTATCTTGGCTCCGCGCCCGTGTCGACAACCTTACGCCGAGACGCGCAACTCGATTTTCTCCACAGCATGTTCATTTTTAATGCATGTGACAATATTATGTATTTGACGGTCGTCTTAATTATAGATTTTTGAGAAGTGTGTTTGTTAAAAGTGCCTTTGAATCCTTGAGGGTGTTTACGGAGCCCTTTCCAAAGCTTTCAATGTGGCTAATTTGTTGAATAACTGAAAATGACATTTCCCTCCGCAACACACACGCACACACCAGCTCACGCGCCCTGTTTTGTATTCCGGTATGGTCTTTGTGAACGCCGTTTAGTCTAATTAGGCTTCTGTATTCATCAGGACTGCGTGTGTGTATAAAGGAAGCTTTATCTGAAAGTGGCACATTTCTTAAATGTCTGTGACTGCTCTCTCTTCCTCTCTCTCTCACAGCATCCCTGCGCCTGTAGAGCTTGGCCGTAAAAGTCAATTTGATAAGAGAATCTTATTGAGGCTTAATTGGTGATGCTCAGGTGAGCGTTTGACCCTGGTCCGGTCGGTTATCTGCTGAGCAAATTTCCTGCCAGAGAGGCGGGAGGTGAAGAAAGAGACGAAAGCGAATGCGAGAGAACCTTAGGTGTAGGAAACGAGGTTCTTGAGATGTCCCATGATGCTACTCCAGTCACATGTTCGGCAGGCGAGTGTCGTGCCAGTCGACGTTCCGGTTTCAGCCGTTCTGTGTGGCGTTTACATCAGACTGCGGGTGTTCACACATAGTTCTCACAGTGACCGCTGTAGCTTGTTTTAGGCTTTTCATTGACGAGCAAAGCACTGTTTAACCTTCAGATCTCAAACAGCTCTCCAGAGGCTCATCTGACCTTCTTTTGTACTTCATCTAACCACGTTTAATCACAGATTTGGGGTCACGGTCTGCCACATAAGCCTACAGTGTCTGAGCCATTAATTGCTTCATTTGAATACTTTGATTTAGAGACGGGATGGGTCTCACCTGATATGCTCACGGCGCTGAGAAGAACACAGAAACATGGGCAGCCGCAGAGCGTAATGGCTAAAATGTGTTCAGCTGGTAGACCAAAGAGCCAAAATGTAGTACCCTAAACCAATCTTAAACCACCAAGCCAGATCAGCCTGGGTGTCCAACTCAAGCCAGCTTAATGTGGTTTTATTGAGCAGGACTATCAAGTGCCATGCATGATGTTAGTATTATCAGCGGTGACTGGAAGAGATGAAGAGCAGGACAGAGACAGATTAGATGTGTAGTTCATATAGTCGCACCATTCCTCGCAGGTATTCGTATCCGTCAGACGCAGCCACCGCACTGATCTGTGACTGTATTGCGTATGCATAATTCAACAAGTGCACTCCATCACCACAGCTTCGCTGTGCTGATAGACATCACCATATGCTTCCATAAGTAAGAGAGGGAGAGAGATTGCTGCGGATGCTATTGTGTATATTGATACATGGTGCATGGAAATATAAATCTTCGCATCTGATATTGTCGGTTGACAATTTTAAAACCCCTCGAATTGACCTGTCACTGAGCTCCGCCCCCTTTGGTTATTGTTTCTCGGTTAGACTAGCTTTACAGAATGTCTCATGGCAATACTTTGGAAATTTCCTTGACATATGTTTTTTAGTAAAATGTGCTCGTAAAGTGGGAACAATACCATCGTCCTATGGGGGTCCCCACTAAGATAAGCTTTTATGGGGGAACCAAAATTGACTTAAATGACCTTAAAAAAAAATTTATCTTTTTTTTATAGAAAAAATTGAGAATAAGATTCTAAATACAATACTAAGACGATACTAAATTATTCTTCATTTAGTTCCAAGCAACAGAATCAAATGTAAACTTTGGTAACACTTTAGTATATGGACCAATTCTCACTATCAACAAGTTGCTTATTAGCATGCATATTATTAGAATATTGTCTGTTTATTATCACTTATACAGCACATATTCTGCAGGAACATATTCTACGTCCCTAAACCTAACAACTATCATACTAACTATTAATACGTTTATCGAGGCAAAAGTTGTAGTTAATGGTTTGTTAATAGCGAGAATTGGACCTTAAAATAAAGTGTGACCTAACCTTTTTACTAATTGAATGAAATTGTATATTTTCGAGTGTAAGTGGGGATTTATTTGTATATATTTTTCACTTCATCAGAGGAGCCAAACAACCAATACACATCATCACACGCTTACATTTTTAAAGAGCCATGACAAGTCACCAAAAAACAGACCTACAAGTATTTGCAATAATTAATTATTATGTACTGTATCTTATATGCACAACTTTTAGATTTGTCTTTTTTCTATAGTAAATTTATCACATCTCTGCGTGTAAAAACGCGAGACCCAGCCCTCAGATGTGTTTTTTTTTAAAGCGCAGCCTAGAACGCGAGGGTCTCGAGACACAGGTATCCGGACCCAGCCACTATCCTCTGCCATGTTGCCATCAAATAAAACGGTTGTCATGCCAACTTGCTACTATATAAACAGAAGCTTGCAATGCTTGCCCCGCCTCCAAATTCTTCTGATTGGTTCTCTGCTTTCGGAACCTACATTGATGAGCAGCGCTGCATGTAAAAGTTCCTTTTTTTTTTTAACTTGACACGGCATCTTAAAAACATGACGCTCGTGTGCGAGGCGCTTCAAAAGACGCGAGCCGCGAGTACCGGTCATGCACGTCTGTCAAATGCGTGTTTACATAGAAAAACAATGGGAAAGTAGCACATTGGAATGGAAAAACACGTTCTGTCTGAATGGCCCCTAAGTCTATTTTTTACTTCTTATGGAGGGGTCCCTAATGCCTAATGGGAGTCCCAGATCCCCCCAGCTCCAAAAAATATAGTTTTTTATAGGGCTTTTATTGAGATATCAGCAGATCATGCAACACGTGTTGTTTTCTGAAAATATGCACACAGGAATTGATAGGAGGAATTCCAATTTTAATCTCAAGTATCCGAGTCCTAGTTTCCCATCCGTTTCCTAGCCTTTCGATTCTGATTCCAAATTGGAATTAATTTTTGATTCCCAACCCTACGTTTGGCACCAAGTACGTGTTGATTTTGGTGTGATGTATACCACACTTTTATTAAGACATAAGCGTTATAAAATGTATTACACAGTTATCATAAGTGTGTACATACTCAAGGTGGCGATGGAAAAAGACGAATGCTGTTTGTCATGCCAAAAGCCAAGTCAGAGGAAAATAATCAAATTATAACTACCGTAATCTTAACACACAAAAACATATTATTTGAAATAAATATTTTTAGTATTTATGTTCGCAAATAATTCTAGCCACTGGATAGCATTCCCTATGTGTCTCCCAACAGCTGGTCCATAGAAACCCTAGCAAATGATGTTGAACTGTTTTATAATGGTTTCAATTTTGTTCAGTTTAATGGATTCTCTCTACATTAACCCCTTCTGTTGTCAAATCTCTCACTCTCAGATTCACATTAGGAAGAAGTTATGTTATATATAGAAAATATATTACAGACACATGTACATGCAAAAAAATGCATTCTCTCTCTCTCTCTCTCTCTCTCTCTCTCTCTGTGCCTCTCTTTCTAACCAGAGTTTCCCATCTTTGTCCATTGCTTTAGTTCAACGAGACAACAAGCAATTCCTTATCCCGACTCCGGCATTTTTAAAAGTGACAAAAAGGCTATAGAGATGAATGTCTGCCCTCCTCCACCACTCTTCTTTCCTGCCTCATTTATCCCTCTCTCTCTTTTTATCTTTTTTCCTCTCCTTTCCCGTTGTGCCACACACCCACATTTTCTCTCAACCCCCCCTTTCCTCTCTTTCTGTCAGAGGACAATAGAGCGAGGTGGACAGAAATGGTTCTTTGAATGACACAGGTTGGCACCTCATTCAGTGCGTGTATAAGAGGCCGTTGGGATGAATGATGTTTTCTCTGCGAGTTCCTGCTTTGCTCTGACACGCAATTCCACCCGCATCAATATCCATAAACCCAGACCGGCGGTCCTCTAACCTTAACAAATGTTCCTGTTTTTCCCCATGTGGTGTATACCGTCCGCTCGTGCGTTCAATCATTTGATTAGAGATGATGAGATTTTTAGATATCGCCAAACTTTGCTAATGCACTACAGCGGCGGCGCTCGAAGTCTCTGGCACTGGTTGTTTACACAAGCCCCCATATCTTGTTTCTCTCTTATCGTTGACTTGACTGTCGGCTCCAATTAGCATGGAAGGCTATTGAGGACGTTTGCCGTCTCTTCTTTGCTGCAGTCCTCTGAAAAGATTTCATGCTCATGCCCTCTTTTAATCTCTCAACATGTCAACATGTCTTCTGAGGACAAACGGAAGCCCCGACCCCTGTCATGTCTTGTGTTTGGTTTACGAGTTTAGTTGGTCGTGTTCTGGCGCGTCAAGGTGTTTTGAATGTACTCTTGATAACTTTAATGGTCGATAGATGATGTATTGTAATGTAATCATATGTTACAGAAACGTCAGCCAAGCAAAGAGCCATAAAATGCGGTAGCTATAATAGGGACTGTGTCAATTCTGATTCAGAATTATACAGTGAAGTTCAGGGACCGTGAAATAAAAGCAATTCCTTTTCACAGACATGCTTGTCGAATTCTTTTTTTTATATATTAAGGTGCAGAGCTGCTTAGGTTTTAAAGTCCAGGGCTGCGTTCAGAATAATTTACTGCCGTACGAGTACTATTTCTGTATTATTTGGTGCATTTCCGGCATGCATGGAACGTTTATCTGTGTATCACTTTTTTTGATTAAAGAGAAAAGTTGTTATTGAGTGTTTAAACTGTCCTTATTACCATGATTCACAACGTTCAGCTTATATGGTAATAATCATTCAAAAGATAAGCTCCACGTAACAATAGATAGAAATACATTTTTACCTTCAATTTAAAATGGCGATAGAGAGGCAAAGTTACAGGACAGATTGCAGCTTTAACATGATAATCTTTCACCTCTGCTTCCATGGCAGGTCAATGACTAACATTGATTTTTTTTATTCTTATGAAATCACAATAGCTGCCTTTCAAATGAAAATCATGCATAATAGACAAAGTGTAATTTGGTATTCATTGATTGGGTGGCGAACCCTTCACAGGACGAGAGATGGTGGTTATTGGTATTGATTTCAATAACTAGACCGTTACAATCCATTCAATATGGACTCGCTCGATAGAGTGGAGAAATGAACTTTGAGAACGTTCAATGGGGGATTTTCTTCAGTGGTCCTAGTTAAAGTATATGGAGAGCTCCTGAAGGCTTTTATTGGTAAAGCCATTTAGCAGCTCTCCATTTACGCGTGGATGGCAGGAAATAGCCAGTTAGATCCAGAGAGACCGTGTCGCTTAAATCGCCAGAATTAGATATATACAAATCACCCCGGTTTAAGTAGCCAATCACACACCCATCCTGAGGGAACTGAACCAATCCAATATCTGACATTAGTATTGATATCTTTTGCAAAGGTCATCATTCAGACTTTTTCGTTTCCTTGGAGGTTAGTCCGAGTGACTGGTTAGCCCAAATCAGTACTATAAAGACTGGATCACATTAAAGTAACTCCCACGTGGGTCAGTTCAGATAATTAAAAATGTAACATGTCTGGTTTGGTTTGCATTTTCATATCAAAGTCATTATAAAAATTAATTATGGACATCATTTTAATCTGAAGTATTAAACTAAGATCTGCATTTATAAAAAGTTTTACTGTTATCGAGCAGGTCACTTAAGTATGCATGCAATGGATTTGTATGAATATGTATGTGTCACCCGGCATATTTTTATTTGCGGGTTGTCTGTGTAAAGGTATTCAAGCATTAGTATTCAACACCAGCCTGGAGTATTATGAGATGTATCCACATGATGGGCAGGCTTATGGAGACATCTCATGCCTTTAAAACAAACCTCCAGACCAGAAAGTCGTCATAGGCTTAAACTTGAAGTACGCTTTGTTTATTTGTCAGGTCATCTCATTTGATGAGCACATTTCCAAGTTCAGAGTCAGTTAATGATTTGTTGAATGAATTAATTTTTGGATGTTGATTTGTAGTTTCAAAAGAACCACTCTTACAATGGCCACACCTTGTTTTTGTCAATAGTTCTGTTTAGGGTTGGGTGTGATGGTGAAATGATGTAATATATTGGTCAGTAGTGAATTTATTGTTCTGTTTATACTGTCATAGATATATCTGCATCGATTTTACAGGACAGGACTGCTATTGACATGTCAAAAATGAGTAATCAGATTGCAGAATTATGCCTTTTTTATATTATTTTAACTTGCAGACCCACTGAAGTGCTTTGAAGCTTTCTATGATCAGTCGACATAATTTACACTAAGGCATGGTGGGATATAATAAGTGTCCCTCCCCTTTTTAAAACAGCCAGTAGAATTGAATATACCTTACAGCCTGAAATTTGATGAGAAGCTAAATTGAAGAATGATGGAGAACACTAGTTTATAGATGTCCCCAAAATCGAAGTGTAGAAGTATTCCCAATAGATACCATAAAATACATTCTAGTGATTTTTATTAAAAAACCATAATAAACAATTAGCGTTTTCCATTAAAACCATTACAAATTTCTTTTTTTTCTTTTTACAAACCAGTACAAAAGGCATCCTGACTGAATGTGACTTCTTTCTTAAAGAATAATGCAGTGGGACTTATGATTTCTCTCAACAGGTACTGGTCTAGCTTTTGTTGAAACCAGTAACTTTGTATTGGCACCTACTGTATTATGGCTCCTGTATGACATATTGCTTATTGCTCCCTAAACTCTTTGTAAATCGCTTTGGATAAAAGCGTCTGCTAAATGTAAATGTAAATAATACCACGTAGAATTTTTCTTCCAAGCGGTAGAATGGGAGTGAATGGGGGGACATTTCTTGAAGCTCCAAAAAGTGTATCCATCGATAAAACAACTGCTCGACGCGGCTCCGTGGTCCGAACAAAATCTTCTGAAGCGAATCGATGCGTTTGTTTAAGAGAAATATCCATATTGAGAGCGCTATTAACATTAATGTCTAACTTCCGTTATCCCTCAGCTGCGCGTGAACCTGAGGCTAGTTTTTCCAGCAAATGAAAGTAAGTTCTGGTGACGAACGGGGCAGTTTTGTTCCAATAGGAGACTGTCTCAAAATCTTACTTTTAATGTAAGCCCGCCTTGTAGCTTTGTAGTTTTCCTGTAGCTCAGTGGAAAGAGTATGGACACCAAAGTCGTGGGTTCTATCCCAGGGGATTGCACATACTTAGAAACAAATGTAGAGGATAATGCAATGTAAGTCGTTTGGATAAAAGCGTCTGCCAAATGCATAAAAGTAAATTTAATGTTATATTTTTTTATTCGCATCATTACATAAGTTCTTATTGGTCATACGGTCCACCCGTAGTCCTGGTACAGTGTTATATTTCTAGCCATCTAATGTTTACGACTCTATCCAATAACGATTTGTGTAATGACCGCTCAGAAGTTTGTTTGATGTGCGAGGGAGGCAGACACTTGGTGCAACGGCCATGATAATTTATTGGCTGCTGACATAGAGAAAGCGTTGATTCACATGCAGCAGTAAATGAACAGTAAACGGGACGTGTTGCTGCACGGTTGTCTCTGACAGTGCTCTCACACGCCCTCAGCGGTTGAGCAGTGCCACGTAGCGCAAGTTGTAGTGCTTTTTATCTTTGCTATAGTTACCTCAGGTGTCTTCAACAGGGGCGCGTCTGTGGGTATACAGCAACCTAATTTAAAAGTGAACCTTGGAAAAATGTACAATCCTGTATTTGTATTTAATTGTATACAGTTCTTTAATAGATTTGCATTCTATGCTTTTAAACTAAGCACTGTAGGTCACCCTAAATCAATGCAAAAGATAACCTGTAGTGAGTTTGGACACAATTCTAAATTATAAAATGGAAATTAAGTATAAAATTTGTCTTTATAGAAATCGTACTCAATGATACAAAGAAGGGATTGTCTCTTTACACTGAGTTGAAATAGCCTGCCTTGTTGGCAGAGACTATTTGCACTAGCTCCACCCACCAATATGTGATTGGAATAGAGAAAGTGTAATAACAACGCCATTTCAAACAGCTACTCCAGAACCTACTGCTATTTAAACTTAGTGTAAATAGCATCTATTGCTATTTACACTTCATGCAAATAGCCGCTGCCTAAAAAGAAAAGCAGAACTACCCTGCTGAAAAAAACAATAGAAACCCAACAGAAACCATCACAGAAATTCTAAAGGTTTCCATTAAAATACCATTTTGAACCATTTACATTTTCCATTAAAACCATTACAAAATTAATTTTTCTAGAGTGTTTTTGGGCATTATTCCACTGGAATTAAACATACCACCAGTAGAATCTGTCACATACCAGTAGAACCATTACAGTTTCCTTTAAAACCAATATAAATCCTTTTAAAACCATTAAAACCATTATTACTCCTTTAATGGTTTCTAGTGTTTTTTCAGCAGGGTAGTTTTTGCCGGCAACTCCAAACCCCCAAGGAAGCAAAACAATGTGCCAGTGGGCCGTGTATTGAACGTTTGGTGTGAAGTCTGTTTTAATTGAAGCAAATCTACTGTAATCTTCCGAAAGGACGGTGGATTAAGTTATTTCAGCTCGCGAGCGTGAATAAACAGGCCTGTGATGCGGCTGGAGACACACGCTTCCCTCTCTATTTAAAAATCCATTACAGCAAAAAGGCTTTGTGCTGAATAAGTCTCTCTGTTTACTCCCTCATTGTTACATCCCGCAAGAGCAGCATGGAGCCACATCTGCTCTATTGAGATGCGCTCTCCAACCAGTGTGTGCCTGGCTGGGTACGGAACTGGAGACTTTATTAGAGGAAATGAACGGAACAATGTCGTTTAGACGGACTGAATAATTTAACCCTGAATGAACTTGGCTAAAGTGTGAATGATTCGGTTTAGCCGGGCACGTTGATCCTCCGTGAAGTCATTGATTTTAGATGAGGTGTTCGGATCTATATAGTACGTGTTTGACAAATGACAGCTTTGAGTGGGTGCAGCGTACTGTACGTGGTCATTCTTGGCCATGTTGTTCATTTCTGCAAATGTGCATTGATTGTAGTAGGGTAAGAAGACAAAATGAACATTTGATGATTTTTCTGGAATATTTTTCCACACGCTCTTGAGACCATCCCTGTTCACCTACTTATACTATGCCCTAATAGTAAGTCATGTTTTAGTGTCGGAATAGTAGCTACTTTGAGTGCATAGCAAAAGACTATGCACACACTGGGACTAATAACATGTGACGGAAGAGACGATTTTTGCCTCTCATCCTTAAAGCGGCCCAAGCACACAGGGTTTCTGCCAATCTCATATTAATCTTGAGTACCTATAGAGTAGTATTGCATACTTCGTATCTTCGAAGAGTATTTAGTTTGATCACATTTATAAAAGATAGATACAGCTTTACGACTGTTTCCGAAAACATACGGCGTGTGCGGGGGGGGAGGGGTAGGCTGAACCAAAGCACGTGCGCACCCATGGTCAACAAAACAGAGACTTCAGTTTCACTCACCGCATGCGGTTCATGTCCGGCATCTTTTAGCGCTGGGACGGCTCCATATATTAGTTTCAAACGATCTCCAAATCCAGCGTCATATCCACAGTTTATATAACATTCATCACCCAAATGCAGTGAACAAACAAACACCTGAACTTCACGAACGTATGCTCTCTCTCCTGCTTACAAGTGAAAGTGACGTCTGCGCATGCTCCTTCTCCTGCTCTCCTTGCGGCCGCGTGCTTTTCCGGGAGAATTGTCCAATAAGGGACTAAGAAAAAATTGTTACGAAATCGTTTTATATGTTCCGAAACCTGTACGATCGCTAGGGGAGTGTATCGAGAACAGAAATACTATGTAATGCGCCCAACTTTTGACAAGTTGACCATGTTTAGCATGAGAAGACAGCACATTTAACATTGTGAAGAAGTCCGAATGCATGAAACACCGTTGCAGGGCTGCTTTAACAAACTCTAACATCAAAATTAAACTCCCTTTTGCATTAAAACTTTTTTTCATAAAACATTTGTCATGTAATGTTTACTTAATAGTTTAATTTATTAATTCTATTATGCATCATGCGTTTAATGTATTAATTCTGTGTAGTGCAACTAAACTCCACCTCCTCGTGGTGGGTTGTGGGTAATATCAGCCGTTTGAGTGTGCATTGATCTACACTTCGAATTTTCACCAATCCAAGAACTCGGGGCATATCTCTCTCACTCTCTCTCGTACAATCTCATTTGTACATTTTAGTACGACTTGCTTTCGTGTCAGGGATGCTAGGTTTAGGGGCGAGGCTTCAATATAAATGTTTTAATTATCATATGTTTTTGTACAATTCACACCACCTCGTAAATAGCTACGAATTCCCATTTGAAAAAATGAGTCTGTATCAGAATAAAAGCTAAACTGAGACCCTATGGGAAACAAGTGCAATAAAATACACTTTAATGTATTTAAAGTGCTTTACATTTATGGATTGTTTTTTTAAGGCTGCTGTAGAAGCACATGGCGAATTCCATGCAAGGGGACCTGCGGTGTATGTAGATAGAAATATCTTATTCAAAGATAATAAAAACATAATGCTTCATTATGTAAGGTCTTTATACACCTCTAAAGACATAGTTCTGTCAATATATCCTCCAAAAAAATGACATTCATTAAAATCAAATTATGTGAAACATTTTCGATATAATTTTACTCCACAGCTCAATGTTTAGTATAAAGTATTATTAAAAGCGTACTGTATCAATCCGAATCGGGTTAAGGTAACAAGACAGTTTTCATCAATGATTTTTAATGTACTTGCTGTAAAACTGATTTTTTTATTTATAACCAAAAAAAGTTCAACATTTATTGCACATTTCTATATCTTAAAATAGTGCAGTATGTTTTGTTGTATGACAAGCAATGTTGAAGGTAATTTGTTACTTTAGATAATAATGATAGGATTCTCCATGTAGTGCCGATCACCGTTGTGAAAGCCGGGAGTAATTATTCACATGGCAGTGGATTTCCCCAGGTGTTTCTCCACTACAGTGATATATTGCATTGGTCCTGTTATAAATATCACCTCACACATAAACGAGTCCAAAATGCAAAGAATTCCAGTTTACAACAAAACATCTTCTACATATGAGACCCGGTTCGCTTTCTCAGATCATCACAGATCTCTTTTTTCCAGAGGGCTTCGTCTCAATGGCTTCGTCGAAGGCTGTCAGAGGTAATTCCTATTACGCTGGAGAAGTCGTCGTCTTCCCCTCATAGCAATCAAAGAGGTAGTTACTAATAATAGAGGAGTTCGACTGCTTCTGTGAAGTTTCCAACAGTGGAGAAACGCATTAAAACATCAAGCTCAAACTGAGGCGCAGTGCATTTAAAGCACTCGCCAGCATCCGATCAAACCACAATCATATCAAGCTGTTTCATCTTCCAATGCTGAATTACATCAAGCAGACATTTGGCATCGGTACAAAAACCGACAAAGCCTTTTCTGATATGATCTTTGCTGACAACAGATGGTAAAAGCAGTCCGTTTTTCTGTCTTTTATTCTTTCAGAATGTAACTTCATTCCATTTTTCACATACTGTATTTTGGCGAGTTTCTCCATTGACAAGGTATAATACATTCAAAAATCTCATTCAAAGGCAGGTTAGCTGCATGCATACAATGCCTGCAGACATCTCTGGTCAGAAGAAGAGCGGAGGGGAGTCAGCTGTGATCAAGGAGACTGCTTGACAGGCAATATTTCAAACATCTTCTTGGGGGGGTATTACAGAAAGATCCTAACTTGAAAATCGTATCCTGTCTGTTTGGTAACCATGAAAATTGCAGTTAGGATCTCATTTAGGAAAAAAGCTATTGCACAACAGCACTTAAGTGCATAATCTTATTTTAACTACGGATAGGAAAGGGGTATTACAGAAGCGTCTTAACTTGACAAATAATCCTATAAACGGTCTTGACTTTAGGACAATCCCACAGCTGTCCTAACTTCAAAATTATTTAAAAACTAACAGAAAAAACGCACACAATTGCGCTGTCGAACAATGACATTACATTAATTAATAATTGAAAATGATGAACGGAGATGTTTAATGGAAGAAAGACTCTCGAAGGACCCTGAAGATGTGTAACATTTTGACGACAAAACACATAAAAGTAATTACAGTTAGCACAGGAACTGCAACCAGCATTACAGAGGCCAATAAAGCATCACAGAGCATTACCGGTTATAGTGCAAGTGACTAATGCCTGATGCAGTTACATTAAATTAAAAAGTCACATAACAACCTGTATTTACTTTACCTTCATAGTGCACTTTCTCAATGACACCCAACATTCGTTGCTTGTTCCCCCTTTCGTTTTCTTCATCTCCCTTGCCTGTAGGGCCGCTTTCTTTTTTGTTTCGCTTGCAAGGCTGGTAAACTTTTTCTTTCGAGCCTCAGCTGTACGGTTAATGCCGGACACTGCAGACACATTTTCAGCTACTCTTTCCCACTCCCTGTCTTTGTCTTTGTCTTTGTGAGTGAGCGAAGGTGAAAACTTACCAAATAGTATTGGCTTTGCCTTTTCTACCGAACTTATTAAAGGGGTCAAATGGCGCGAACACGTGTTTTTCTGTGTCTTTGGTGTGTTATAAGTTGCAAAAAATGGCAAAAATTCAAGCGTCGGAACTAACATTCTATCTGAAAGAGAACGCTCACCCAGAAACGCCTCGTGTTGCCACACCCTCACAAATCCACGTCAGTCAATGTATATTATATTGCTTTGGAACCTGATGTTCCAAATATGGTAAGAGAGGCGGGGCGAAGAGGAGATACAAACATGCACAGTATGTGGAAAATAAAGCGTTTTTGAACCTTGAATCGTGTATACACATTGCTTTACATCTAAAACAAACGATAATATTATTTTTAGCAGTGTCATATGACCCCTTTGAAGTTTACATTTCCACGGCACTAAAATTAAAAGCTCGCCTGTTTTGTTTTTCCAATTTTGTTTACCTCATCAGCAGCTCGCGCAGTGTTGGTTGCTTGGTAACAGACCTGAAAGCGGATTGCCGAACTTGATGGTGCAAATGAAAGGTCTCATGATGGCTTGCTTATTCTTTTATACTGTTATATGAGGTCTACTTAAGACGTTCGCATGGTTTTTACATTCAAAAACAACAAAATCAATAAGTAATAGTCTATTTTCTACCCGGGTTTTGAGGCCGGCTCTACAAACGCTCGGTTTTAATGGCATTTAAGACTTGGAAGTAAACGCCCACTGCTTTGATTGGATAGCAGTTTGCATAGTAAACTTAGTTGGAGCCTTCTTTGGCTGCGTTCAAATACCCCCACTTGCGGTCTTTGCACTTGACCACTTGACTACTTTCATGACGTATTTCCAGATGGGACACACTTAGCAAGTGCAAAAATATAACGTTAATTAATGTGGTGTTTCTTATTATGAGATAAAAAGCAGTTTTACAAAAAACATAACTCTGGAGTTTTCACCAATAAAATATGTAACACTACGTTTTACTATGAAATTATATGTAATATGTAATCATATAGTCAAGTCAGATTTATTTTTATAGCGCTTTATTTGTATTGTATCAAAAAACAAAGCAAAAGAATAAAGCATGTTAGCCAAACATAGAATAAATAAAGATATAACCTTAAAAAGTAGTAGTATAACATACACTGGAAAGCTTTCCGCAACATCTTGCGAGACCCGAGCAAAAAGTCTCATGATTTATATCCAGAACATGATGCATGATGGGATACGCTTAGCCTTAATACTGCTCTGAAGCGGTATTTAAGCTAGTGTGGGTTTAGTGTGCGTTAAGCGCACTGCCCTTTGGCATTTTTAAGACATTGGACAGACTTGCGCTCTTCCTTCCTGTCGCGTGCACACGCTCTCAAGTGGCCAAGACCGCAAGTGGGGGTATTTGGACGCAGCCTGTGAATTTGGTTAGAGACGTAACATTAGGTTACACATTAGCACCATTCGCAGTTTTCGCACGGTATTAGTATTATCTGGAGATTTTTTATTTTGGTGTTCTGCAGAAGAAAGAAAGTTATACAAGTTTGAAATGATAAAAGGGTGTGTAAATCTTATTATTATAATTGTTTAGTCGTTGGTTTTTGTGAGTGCTTTTCGTTGTATTTTGAACCAATGAAAAATGGTGATCGCAAAAAAAAGAGGGCATGTAAATAATGACAGAATTTTATAACAATTTGTCGGTGAATAATTGTAAACCTCTTTTGTGGTTCCCAATTGTGTTTTGTTTCTTTCTATGTAATTGGTGTGTTTATCACAAAGGGAAAATCAGCATTATTGTTTCTTTTTACTTAGCGTTTATAGTGAGTAAACAAAAACAGTTGTGAGGGGATTTGGTACAATGCTAATCGTCAACAATGTAAACCATAATTTGTAACATCAGCTTTATTAGCTAAATTACACAAGTTAAAAGATCTTGCTGTGTTAGATTTAAAACTGTTAAAATAATGATACAGCCAGTGAAATAAATATCAGCGGTGTATTTACAATATTCACAAAAGTCTTAAAACAGCACACTAAAACTCACGACTGCTAAAAGCATGGAAAACCATACCATACCATAACACAACAATCCAAGTGGGTTAAAATTCCAAATGTGATGTTGTCCACCAGTGTATATAATCCAAATGTAATGATCCCAAATCTTTGTTTGTTGTGCTGGAAAGGTAAATCCAAGATGAAAGAAACTCGTATACGTAACAATTGAAGATATTAGAAAACATGTATTCCGCATTATTCAACACATTTTTAACGATTTCATCGGGCTCCGAAAATTCTTCCAAAAGAACACAAATAATGGCCTTCTCAGCTGCCATAGTTCAACTCTTGCGTCATCACATCAGGTTGTTCAACCGCACTACTGTTCCCGCTTTTAAAAAACGTTTTGCAATGTTTTGTCGGGGCTGAACGCTGCCAAGGTAAAATTAAAGACATACAAAGATAAAACAATAACAGGAATTAAATGGGATAAAATGGCTAAGACAACATCTAAAACCTAATAAAACTCTAATACAAATAAAATAATAATATATATTGAGCGGTTAAAACATGTCATATGTGACAGTTTTACAATTTTATCGGTTCAAGTATGTTAGAGAACTTTTTTGTTGGTCAGTCAATATTCTTTCACCCGTCAGACAAGTCCGTCTGCAACAGTAACCAGACCATTTTTAAACCAGTTAAATATATTTTGTTTCAGCAGAAACTGGTAGCTGAATTTTGGAAGATGGTATCTGCTTTTTGGCAAATCCAAATCCATTGTTTCCCAATTGCTGTCATTATGTTTTTAGGCATAATTATCATGAGAGACTTTACAAGTTGTATAACAAGACAAGAAATGTGAAATTTTGAGGCATTTTGTGTACCTCAGGAAACACTTTTGCACCCCTGTCATTGTGTTCTCTAATCGTCATCACATATACAACAGCAGACACACACAGTGTGTTGTATTGTTTCCTGTGCAAACTTCTAAAGGCCCTTTATGTCTTTTTACTTTCAGCTCTGACTGTGTTTAAACCCATTAGAGATTCTCTGGCTTTAAAACACTTCAGGCATGGGGTCCTGATTAAAGTTGCACTGCTTTTAAGAAGGGCCATGTACCGATAGCTTATCAAGTTTGAGAGCAGTAGATCCACCGCTCTAGGGTACGGACATGAATACAGATGACTCCGGGTGTCCCCACATCTTCCTCATAATCCCACGTGAGTCGCTAAAGCGTTTTGCACAAAACGGTTTGTCTTCCGTCTGCAAAATGAATGGGAAAAGGTGTTTTAGCCTGTGCGAGAGCCAATTACGGAAGAAAAATGCTTTTGCCATGGGGCCCTGAGCACTGTAAATTGAAATGCTCTTGGAAGGATTAGAACACTTTTATTGACACTGTAAATGTGTTTTACGAAGGCATTGCAATGGCGCCCCAAACAAAAGACTCGAACTGTAAATGACTCGTGCTGTTGTAAAACTCCTATTGCTCTTTCACAAAAGGCTGTAGGACGTGGCATTGAAATATAGGGTGCTCTGCTCTCCGTACATTGAAGAAGATATGAAAGGTGCTTCTGAATTTCTAATTAGCTATAGGAATGGCTATATGTGACCCTTTTGCATTGAAATACCTTGATGGATATTTGCACCATAACATGCACTCACTGTTAAATGGCCTCATATTCCTTCATCGCTATAAACCATAGAGCACAGTCTTATAGTCTAATGACTCCCACGAGATGGTTGCCCGTGCCATTATGGATTCCTCATTATGTATAGCAGTTGGCAAAGGCCATCGTGGGTTGAAGGTATTCTTTGACTTTCTCCAAATGTAAATTCAGCCGCATGTGAATCAGGATGGGACATGAGTTATCAGAGTCTCAGGTTTTGTGTCTTTGGATGAAAAGGGGAACGCAAATGGAAGACTTACCATACATTCCAGCTTTGTGAGGAACAGGATGTACACTTTTTTAAAGAAACGCTGATTCATTGTCAGTGTAAGTTTTGAGACTTTTCTGTCCTTTCAAGTGTTAATTTTTTCAATGGTGGTACTGATTCTTACATCAGATGCATGTTTGGTTATTTTTAAAAGTTCCCATTTGGCCAGTTGAGAACAGTTACCTGTAAAAAAAACAAATCTTACTTTTTTGTAAATACTGTAGATTGATTTCGTCCAAAAAACGAATGATGTGCTTTGGCACAAGCTTACGTTCCGCTTTATCGAGATTCGTGAACTGTAAAATTCACCCACAAATCCAAATTCTGTCAACATTTTATCACCCTCGTGTCATTTCAAACCTGCTTCTTCTGCAGAACACAAAAGATGTTTTGAAGAGCATTGGTGACCAAACAACATTGACCCCCATTGACTTCCATTGTATACTGTAAACACAAAACCACTCGGACATCTCTCTCAAAATAGCTTATTTTGTGTGTTCCACGGATGTAAAAGTTGAATAAATTTAATTTAATTTGTAAGGGGAACTGCCCCTTTAACTTTGCAGTAGCTGTGATTCGGTTCCTCCGTGTATTCTATTATTTTTCATTGTTTTCATTAGTTTGCTGACTGGTTAGAACTGTTCCACTGTCCAGCATCTTCAGGGAGTAAGACATTACTGGAAATTAAAATCGTTCTGAAGTTTGTACCTTCACTTGGGTAGCTATCAGAACAGAGTGTCATATCGTAAATAATGATGCTTCGCATTTACTCTTACGGTCTCTTGATATGGATTTGTATTTGTGCAGGGACTCTACGGCTGCGATTCTGCTGGGTTTATTTTGCTCATGAGTAATAGACGGGAGAGATCATTTGTCATTATAATCACTGGTGAGCCTTCTTTCAGTGTCTGGAGACCCTGAGTTCAGCTGTGCTTTCACTCTGCTGCTAAAGTGATGGATTTGTCTTTACCCTTCTCTATCATCTCTTTCTTTTTGCATCTCTGTTCACTTCCTCTTGCCATATTTGTGATGTCTTCTTCTGGCTTCCAGCTTGACACGTGCATTTTCAAGGAATCGGGTTCCAAAATATCCAAAAGGGACTGTGAAGGTTCCCAAAAGTGGTCAATGTTGTTTCACATGCATTGTATTCTGGCACTCAAAAAAATGCTGGGTTTCAGCGTTGGGTGAAAAGGGGACAAACGGAACCATTGGGTTATAAATTACCCTGGGTTGTTTCCACCCAAAATAAAGGGTAGTTTTAACCAATTGTTGGTTCAAATTAAAACCTTCTCTGGGTTGATTATGATCTAACCCAACGGTTGGCTTTGTCCCTTTTTTACTCAACAATGGGTATAAAATAACCCAGCATTTTTTAGTTTGTGATCTAAATCTCTTCTGCCACTTCACAAAACCAAAATGATAGTTTTTGTTTTCATTAGTCAGAATGATCTGTTTCTCAAGTCAATTTAAACATGTGAAAACGGATTTGAATAGAAACAGCATGCAGGTCATGCTATGGAAGTATATAAGAGGGAGCAAATCTTGACTGGTTGAGAACTGTTCCTTTAAAAGGATTGAGAGAAATAGTGTCTGGGTCACTCTATTTGTTGTGAAGGAGGTGATCAATCAGAAACGAGACAGAAATATGGCGTGCTATCACAGAATATAAATAGCAAGAGACTTGTGATGTGGAAAAACAGATGGGGTGGATCTCTTCAGGGCACCAACAAGTGTCTCGTGAAACTGAACTCAAAAAAAGTTTTTGAGAGTTGAAGAATAACATCAATGCTGAATTAAATTCACATGCCAAGGGCTGTTGGGTCGATAATGTAATTTCGAGTACAAGTAAAATGTCTTGCATACAATGGAAAAATGTCTTGGATACAATGGAAAATAAAAGAGTTCGATCAGAAATATGTTCAGCATTAATGAAAAGCAAAATTTTAGCATCTCAACTACGTTGTCTCTATTTTATACAATCTTTGTTGTGGCCTTGCACTTATAATTACCTTTCTACAGGTGGGTAGTTTACAAAAAAAACACGTGTGTTCTATGGTGGACATCAAAATATGGATAAATCTCCATTATGCTATTTTATATTATAATATAAATATGAATAGAATAAATAATAAATTATTAAGAGATTGTTTTCAACATTTTTGTTGTCACACCATAGGACACATTTACGGTTTCTTTGTCAACTATATATAGATGTTTCTTTTAAGATTTCTATTCAAAAATATATTTCTCTATGATTAACTCGGTTATGTGGTCTATATTTGATGAAACCTTTATTTACATTTGTGGGATCTGCAGGTGGGTAGTTGAGAAATAAACGGCACATGTGTCCTATGCAAGTATATTGTAATTGTTAATATTAATAATACAAAAAAATATATTAACAGTTTGTTTTCAAAATGTTTGCCATCGCACCACCATGACACATTTACGGTTTATTTGTCAACTATGTATATATGTTACTTTCAAGACATCTTCTTTGATTAAATCGGTTACTTTATATTAAAGTCTCATATAACAGTTTATTCAAGTTTAATGAATGTGACTGGATTAAAGTTGGCTGGAATGGACGGTTCCATCGGACGCTTGCGCCTGGCCTGAAGTTACCTTCCAGTCTGTGTTTGTTGATCGGTCCGGCTAGTGGCTAATAATATAAATATTATTAAATATAAACATTTTTAATGTTGTTGCTTTGAAACCGTCTATATTTGAATGCAGATAATTTGGATAGTTTGGTACAGGCGTACTCACTATAGTCAACATATTGAAACCTCATGTTTGTAATTATTAGTGGAAGAAACTGAAATCATAGACACAACGGTTCTTTTATACAGCAGTACAGTTTGAGGGGTCTTCAGTGTGTATACATCAGACACTTACAGTATGTATACTGCTCCCTGCCAAGCTTCAGGGTTTTGGCACAGCTCTGCAGCACCTAATGACCTTGGTTGCCACAGATAATTCATAAACATCACACCTATCTAATACTCCAGCATTTTCTCACCCACCTCTCAGAAATTCATAAACATGCGTAACGTTGCATATGGTGCTTTTTCACGAGAGATCGTAATTCTGGCTTCAACCCATTACGAGTGAAGAGGGAATAATGCATGGGAATTTATATATCTCTAGTTTGCTTGTTTTACAAGCCCATGTGATTGACTGCGAGAGGCCATGTGCATGGTGAACATTTCCATTACATGAATGTTAGAGAGAGATAAAGCTAGGGAAATGGTGAAGATTTAATAATAGAATGATAAAAGGAAGTAATCCATTATATTAATTTGATTTCTTTGTGCGTTTCAGTTTTTTTGTGTGTTTGAAGCTGGTGTAGAACTCGCTCATCAGACTGAAATCTTGACTTGTTATATTTCCACTTCTGTTACTGTAGGTAATCATGTACAGCAGCGTGGCATTATTCAGACAGCTTTTTGCTTACAGTTTAACGCAACACATTTCAGTTTTTCTTCTCTTAAGTAAAAAATGAGTGTTTTTCAGAGATCTGCTGTGTTGATATTCAGAACTTGTCACGCTGGAGTTTCACTTTCCTTAGTTTCCTCTTCTCTCTGCCAAAATGTGCCAGTGCCAGGAAAACCATTAGCTTGACAGTGTCTCCAAAATGTGTATTAATATACTTCCTTTTCCTCGCAGATTTTCTTCAGAGGTTGTGGAGTTCTGGAGGAAGCATTTTTTTTTGTCAATGGCTGGCACCGGCACATCAAGCACTGGCTTTTCTGTGACTCTTAGCGCAAAGTGTGTGTGGGAGGAGTGAAAGGGATTATGGGGAAAAAATTAAATATTGGAATAACCTGCAGAGGGTAAAATGACAGTACTGTGGACGGATAATAGTGATGCCAAAGACAGATCATGTCAATGGTTCTTTGGTGATGCAACGGCTGTTTGGCAATCATTTTTGGCTGGAAATGTGATGTGATCACATAAAATGTTTGGTTGTAAACCAAAAGCCTGAAAATAAGAATCACTTGAACTGAAACGCAGATATTTTACGACTTCAACGGAAACTTATACAAAAATCCAATTACAGCAGACATTGATATTAAAGTACTGTACATTAAACACATATTATGCAATATGCATGATGTTTTATAGCAGTCTGTAAAAACATCCGACTGCCCTTGAAGTCTTAAAGTGATGGACCCCAAAATAAAAAGTGCTTATTGTAAGATATAAATCAAAAATTAAAGTCATTCGAATGATCTGTGTACTTTCTCTTTTTAATGCTGTGTTAATCTAATTAAGAGCCAGTGGTGGCAGTAGACATTAGTCTTTTATGAGGAGTGCGCATTACGGGGGTCTAAGGGGTGGCCCGAGGCTTTTGATCCCTTTTATCCCATCACGCAGTTGGCCAAGACTGCATCCAGCTCCGCTTCTTCACTAGGGACCAGCATAATCTCTCCATCCCCTTTTAAAACAGGCTTAGCTCATGACCAGCGAGAAAAGTCCCTGCCCGGTTGACGGACTGCTGCTGAGGTTAAGCTCGCGTGCCAGCTTCCTTTTGGACCGGGGAAGGGAAGATGTTTAAGCCCCGTTGTCTTTTTCCCAGCATCTTCTTCTGTCTCTGCATCATTTTTCAGTTTCTTCCTCTGCCGCCCCATACTGAGCACTTCCTTTGTTCATTTCAATCCCAGCAGGCCACACTGCACAGCCAACACCACATGGTGACTCTAACACAACAGCTCAGCGCCCGACCAGACTCTACTATTCATTTATTTGAAATAACTTTAATAAGTTTTTACATTTTTATCTTGATCAATTGCTTTTGGTTTAATTACTGTCGAAGTCTTTGCTATGGTTTAGAACGGCCCAGCGCTTTTGAGCAGGACAGAAAACACATAATAAAACTCTCTGTACATTGCTAACAGAAATATTATTGCATCATTTCTGTATTGATTTAATATCTCTTGTGCTTGTTTGTTGGCTTGAATGGGCCGTTGTTGTAAAGTGACATTTATAGCAGCTGTTGGAGTGCATAGCCTACAGGTGAAGACACAGTTTATTTAGTAGAGCATTACAGCATTTCTTGCGTTCTTCATCATTTCCTAAATGAATTCATTGAATCGCTGGTCTAATTAACAGAATCATGATGAGTTATTTTTTATAAAAGACCCTCTTCTGTTGTTTAGAAACTGCTTAGACCCATATTGGAAAACCACCTTGATACTATGCATTCAGTATTACATGGCTCTCTGAATTACTTACTCGTGAATTTTTTTTCCGATTTTAATTCCGATTGGTCAGTCACAGCCATAGGCGATCAAACATTTCTTTAAAATGACTGCTATCTTTAGCGACATAGTGTGACGTATGTTTAATATATAGATGTTCTTGTGTTTGGTTAGTAGTGGTGGTTAAACAATATATTATTGTGATACAAGAATATGATATTGTTGGACGGCTGTGATGTTTTTTTCAGACATGATATCCATTTAAACCTTTTAAAATGTCAATTTATATTGGTATAAGCTTCTAACGTGACCCTCATAAAAATATGTTTTTTTTTCTTGCACCTTTTCAGCTTTAAGAAGTTAAGCTTTTGTAGGTTTAGGTTGAGCTATCTTAATTCCTTTTTTAATTGTAATTATATATTACATTTTTCACTTTCATTAATTTACACACAGAAAGTTTAATTAAACAAAAATGGTTAAAAAAAGTTTAATTAAACAAAAAATATGTCTAAAAAAGTTAAGTTCATTAAAAATATATACAAATATATGTATTTTGGAAATATGTCTGTCATTTGAATTTCAGCTTTTTGTTCAGAATACAGCAATCCTTTGTTGTATCAAGTCTACTGTACATTTTTGTAGACTTTCACAGATTTGTCTTCAGCAGTATCTATTGATGTGTTAACCTCTAAACCAAAGCACTCACATGTACCCGACGTGCCCCTTCCAGGGACTGCAAACAAAAATCTGTCTCGTTGACAGATTACATGTGTAATACAAGCAAAGAAAAGGTCAGATCTTAAGCTGTTTTATAGCACAATCTCGCTCGCACACTTCCCCATCACCCGGTGGAACAAAAACCAGTCGGGTCTTCTTTTAAGACTGGTGCTCTGTTGCTTGGTTACAGTGTAAGTCGAGAGAGATGGATTATGCGAGGGTCTTCTTCGACTCCTCTATTGATCACATTTCACTCTGTTGATCAACCAGGTCCTTTATTATAGTATTGCAACAGTCCTAGGTCTACTACTTTCACCCAGATCTAGTTCAGAGAGAATAATCAAATAGCTCCTCCCCCCCAGTAAAACGCTGGTAAAACGTATGTAATGAATACATTGATAGCAACACAGAAATCATCTTGCTTGGGTTTGATTTGAGGAGTTCAGATTGTGAATTGCAGTTGTGGAATGTCTGCATTGTAAACCTGATACCAAGTCAGTCATTGCAGGGTACTTTTATTTCCTCTCTTATTTTGGATGACATTCAATGTTCTCTTGTTACCTCAGATGATTGGCTTACTGTATATACAAGTGTGCAAAGTAATTGCATGTGTGCGGGTTAGTGCATTTTAATGGCATAAGTATTTAACTGCCTCATCGTATATACGTCAGAAAAGAATAAAATGCACAAATCGGCGTAATGCACCGGGTGTAATTCTAAGTTCTGTTGCATTCTAAACACATTATATGAAGAAAAACTGCCTTTTTATCCTCTGCTTTTTGTGTTGTTTTTAATAGCTGTTCATTTTATTATGATACGCTGTGAGGAAACTGGTCCCTTTAAAGATATTTCACACCGTCCCCCTTGAAATGAAAACAACATTTTTCATAAAGTTATAAAAGGCTTGTCTCAAACAACATAAATGGAATAAATTCATACCTGAGAACAGAATAAAATGCTCAGTAAAAAAGCTCAGTAAAGCTATGGAATAAGTAGGTTATAGTTGCTCTAGCCGATGAAATACTATGCCAGGTTACATTTGAACAACTCTGAATTCATCACTGGTTCTGGATTAGTTCAATGGGCAAACACCATAACTTTGCCATTGACCACCTTGTTGCCTTATTTTTCCAGGTATTTGTGAAACGTTGTCTATTTTATCATTAAAAAAAAAAGGGTTTCTTCACCCTTATGCAATCCCAGGTGTATGACTTCTTATTTTAACACAATTTCATATTAAAAAGCTGTCACGTTTTCCTTCATATACGTTAAATAAAGTGTTGAAAATTCCATAATATACATATTAAAAGAACACCTGTGGCTTATTATGTCATCTCAACTCACAGTATAGGTTTGTTAGGGAAAAAATCTTATTTTGAGCATATTTATATAAAATATCATGACAACACGGAAGGACCAATGAGATTTGTAGGTGTAGATGTGTCACTTAAATTTAGCACCTGAGAAGCTGGTTTACGTACTTAAAACCAGTCACAAAGGTATTTTTTATATATATTGGGATTTGTACATCTGAAAGCAGAATAAATACGCTTTTAGTCATACATACAGTTATATAGGTATCCCCAGATAGCACACATACGTCTGGTTTACGTCTATTTGACGTCTGCATTTACATCTGCAAGACATCTACAATACATTGTTTGCTCATCTGCAATACATCTCGGAGATGTCTGCTGTCAGACGTCATATAGACCTCTAGAAGATGTCTGTAAGATGTGTATGATTTAGAATGGATGTAAAGCTGCTCTTTCTAAGATGTTTAGCAGATGTTTTTACGCAGCAGATCTCCAGATCTTTACCAGACGTATTACAGACGTTCAGACGTCTCCGAGACGTATTGCAGATGAGCAAACTATGTATTGTAGATGTCTTGCAGATGTAAATTCAGACGTCAAATAGATGTAAGCCAGATGGATTGTGCTATCTGGGTCAGTATTTTCCCTACCATTACCTTAGGGGGGCGCTTCGCCCCTCCAACGGCACCACCCGCCCCCTTGAAGGTCAAGTTAATCTTATTTTATATATAGCGCCAGATCACAGGAGTAGAGAAGAGCGTTTAAGGTTACCTTTCCTACAGAACCTGTCTATACCTTTTTATTTTATTAAACAAACTAAATAGCATTATGGTCTTTATCTTATTTATACGGCGGCATGTCATTTCAGTCTCTACGTTTACAATTCTCCTTTGGTCTCCGTATCGAGTTCCGCTCCGATGCGTGCGCGCACACAGACACGTGCGCTCCGCTCACGCACAAGTAAGCACACTCCGACCGGTGGACAGAGAGCGCGTGTCCGACAATATTTCGTGTCGAACACCGGAAAAGTAAGCAGATAAAAATATTTGCGTTTTAAAACGCTCCCAGTGTGGTGAAAATGGCTAAGTAAAGAAAGGACGCACGCCCTGCGCCTGACAAGCGGCAACAGTCCAGTCACCACCGGATGACAGGTTTTGCTTCGTTCCATTCGGACCGCGGGACATAATGAACCATTCACATCATCAGACTATTTCTGTAGTTTAAATTGAGCCGCGCGTCTACATAACTGAGCTGTACACATCACACGCACTCAGGGAAATTTATGTTGACTATATTTGGCCGATATCTTTAATATCTTCATATAGTGCCAAACGCATTTCATTTTAACCCTTTCTGCTCCGTAATGTTGTGTTCAGACCAAACGCGAATGGCGCGAATGAATCGCGCTATTCGTGTGTAGTTGGACGCTTGAACATTTTGAGTTTACTCGCTTCATTCGCGCGTCAGATTCGCTTCATTCGCGCGTAAAATCCGCTTCATTCCCGCGTCAAATTCGCTTCATTCGCGTCATGGGAGGGGCTTCTGGCAGGCGGCTCCCGTCTCATTTCGAAATGGCGGACATGTTTTTTGTTGAGAGGGTAGCTGCGCTTTATGTGCTATGGAAGGCTGAAAAACGGCGTAAACTCGTATATATATATAGCTCAAATTGAGTAAAGAGCGTTTTTACGATTTACCAGATTCTCCGACCTCCTCACTCACTTTCTTCCAAACAAGATCCTTTTTATTACTGTTCCTATAAAAGTAAGAAAAAGAATCATACAGCTCCGGGTGTCCCCAAACAGTAACGATCAATTTGTCCTCCATTTTGTCCTCCAGTTTCGGATTTCTGCCTCCGCTCGCTACGTCGTCTAATCACGTCACTACTAGAGCAAGCTCCTGATTGGTTAACGCGGCGCGAATTTTCGCCAAAGTTCAGATTTTTCGAATCGCGCGAATGCTCATTCGCCATTCGCGCCATTCGCGCCGCCTCATTCGCGCTATTCGCGCCATTCGCGCCGCCTCATTCGCGCTATTCGCGCCGCCTCATTCGCGCTATTCGCGCCATTCGCGCCGCCGCGCGCCGCAATAGGTCAATCGCGTCTTTGCATTGACTTAACATGTAAATCACTCGCGCTTGACGCGCCATTCGCGTTTGGTCTGAACACAATGTAAATGCTGCTTCTCCCGCCAAAGGCGCGTCGCATATAGAGACCTGCAGACACCAAGATCAGGTAAATTAATGTACACTTTTACTGTAACGCTTAAGTCAACGAAATGCAGCAGTAATGAAGTATTTTAGGCTGTCAGTCAGTTTACTGTTTGCTATATAGGTTTGTTGCATTATAAACCATAACGTCTTGTATCTACATTTAGCATAAATTATATTAATAATATCAATAGCATTAATAATTAGCATGTTAAGAGCATATCATAATGAATCATGTTTTAATCTGGGATTATTTAGAATCAGTTCTAGTATGAATGGCATATAAATGCTACTTGTTAGTAACTTTGTAAGTACTTCTGCTCATGATAAATTATTTTCAGTTGTGACATTTAGTTGTCAGTAGTTTTATTAAAATAGGCCACTAGGACTTCGCTTTAGCACGAGTGCCTACAAATTGTGGGTATCTAAATATAAAATTAATGGCCTGATAAAACGCTAGATGTTCACTTTTTATATACATATTCGACTGGGCTCAATTGATTAAATATGATATATTTGAAAAAGTATTGTCCGGACCTCCGCCACAACGGCATATAAATATAGAAAATATAGAGACCGCACATAGCTCCAACCCCCCCCCCCAAAGCCGTAAACATAGGGGAAACACTGGGTATACAACTGGAAGTGAAATGAAAATCTGGTAAACTCTGAAGACTGTGTAAAATGTTAAATGAAGATAAAAACTAAAACATAAGGGAAAATATATAAAATAACACCAAGTAAAGTATTGATAAAGCTAAAATAAAAGACCAAAACACATGTTTGGTGTTTACAAACAAGTAGAATAAAATAAAAAATGTGCAATATTGACTTTTTGTTTTTTAACATTTTGAGCATCGTACAAAAGGGTAACATGATGACATTTCATATTAAAAAACTTTTTTGTTTCAAGGATGCATGCAGGTGTGTAAATTAGGAGGGATTTTTAATTTTTGGGTGAACTGCCCCTTTAATGTGTCTTAACAGTAGGCCTTAACCTTTACCAGTAATCTTCTCACTATACAAAAGCATCATTGCACAATAGAGTTTCAATAGGGATTCACACAGATGTTCTAAAACGTAAATCATACAGACACTTTTTTTCGAGCAATGAAAGTAGTAATAGGATATCTTACTGGAAAGAAATCACTTTTGCAAGTCCAATGAGTTGGACTATGATATATTTTTGAAAAGATAATTTCCAAAAGTGGGGTGTGAGCCAGAATCCCCTTTGGAATCTGTTCTGGAAATAATCTTCAGCTTGCTTGAAACGTATCTTATGGGGCTCAGAGAATACTGTCAGTTTGAATAATCTTACCATCTTCTGTTATAATTTCATTCACTTTCATGGTTTCCTGGCTGTGCTCTGTGGCTAGGTAAGGTTTCTTTCACTCTGTCTGCTTTTGTTGGCAACAGAGCTGTCTCTTTCCTGACAGGAACACAAAAGCAAACTTTGTTGTGGGGTTTAGTGTCAACTGGGGACTGATGGCCTCTTTGTTTAATATATGTTTTTACTTGTCTGTTGTCTTGGCAGTGTGACAGAATCATTGCAGTAGTCTCTGAAATTGTCCTTTTGCAATCTCTTTGCTCAATCAAACAACGTTTTGCGAATGGAACATTGTCTCTTGATCTGTGCTTTCACTAAATATGGTGCTACACCGTTACAATGCTGTCTATCATTTGTGTACAGTATGTGTGTTTGTGTAAAGTAAATGTATTTTTTAAGCTTTTAAAAAAAATAGACAACTTTTTACCTTGCGCTCACCCGTTAGATGTGTGTTCTCTGTCTTTTTTCCTCTTTCATGTTGACTTCTTTCTCTTCTTTGAGGACATGAGAGAAAGGGAAACCTCTTGCATATTTAGCTGTTGAAAATTTCTCCAGAGGTTTTGGGGTAACTAATATCTCTCGATATCAAACCTGGGTTAACTTCTGTAGAGTGGAATCAGAAACATGTAAAACTCGTGACACTTTCTGTACTGGCCTTGAGCAATTTCATTTTAAGCTGCTCGTTTTATTCTCGTCTGTTTCTCCTCCTGCATAATATCCACAGCACTGCTGGCCAAACAACCAACACACGCGCACCAAATTTAACACCACCAGTTAAATTTAGATTTTAAAGGAGGCATGAATTAAAATCACAATTTTAACACCAGCTTTTGTTATATAAGAGGGAATCGTATTCACGCGAACACCATGTAAGTGTCAGAACTGAAGACGCCCTTGTTACTGAGATTACATCTGTTATTGACACCAGGCCCAGTGAACGCCAGATTCTGGAATGCACCTTGAACACCGCTTCCACACAGAAAGAATATCAACGACTACTTCTCTAGCCCCGCCCACTGGCTCGTGCATGACAATTCTGACAAAACATGGAGTGTTTGTTTGTTTCATTTCTCTGAGGATTCCTTCGTGAACAAGGCAAAACGGTTAAAAAACAGTGCTGTGCCGTCAGTATTAGATCCGATAGGAATGGTGCAGCAATTTTATGTGTGTAAAAAATGTTGTACTATGCGTCACTATGCTTTGTTAGAGATCGCTTGATGTGCCCTGAGCAATATTCGCACAAGATTAGTATTACCTGGGGACCTCTTGTCATTTGTAATAATTGCAGAGTTTGTCTGTGATCTTAAGCCTGTGCAAATCGGGATCTCTGTGATTTGGCGGGCTCATATATCATTTTTCAAGGTTTATCCAACGTTTAAATAATGTAGGCTGTTTTGAAGTGTTTTGGTATTATTTCGGGTGCTGGGTGAGATCCATAAGTTACCGGGAGTCTCCCGTTTGTTTATTTATCATGAAAACTCTCATTACATATGAGACCTGCGACCGCGGTGATCTTTTGTCCGGTTCACGATCACGGGTCACACATGCTGACAGGTACGGTCATAAATCATTAAACGCAATACAACTATAGGCTATACAAACTATATGCAAAGCCTTGCCATCACATACGGGAAATTAGTCAGTAAATTTGAGTAAAATCATGCGTCACATGAAATACTGATGTGGGGAGGTAATTTATAAATCACACGAGGTCCCCAGATAATGCTAATCTCGTGCGAATGGTGCTAATGTGTAACCTAACGTTACGTCTCTAACCAAATTCACAGAGGGCTCTTTTGATCTTTTTGAATGTAAAAACCATGCGAACGTCATAAGTAGATCCTCATATAACAGTATAAAACAATAAAACAACCCCAGTTCATTACACCTTTAACTTTTCTCGCAAACTAATAAAATCAGGCTTTATGTAATAAACACATGTTTTTTTTTGCTTTTGCGTGTACACACTCCGACCTATCATGGCAATTTTGTAAGATAAATCACATTGTAGGTACAGTTCACCCAAAAATGAAAATGATGTCATCATTTACTCACCCCCGAGTTGTTCCAAACCTGTATACATTTCTTTGTTCTGCTAAACACAAAGGAAGATATTTGGACAAATGTCAGTAATCAAACTGATGTCATCCCTCTATTGACTCCCATAGTATTTATTTTCCATACTATGACAGTAAATGGGGGGGTGAGATCTGTTTGGTTACTGACATTCTTTCAAATATCTTCCTTTGTGTTTAGCAGAACAAAGACATTTGGAGGTTTAGGTTTGGAACAACTCTGGGGTGATTAAATGATGACAGAATTTTTATTTCTGTGTGAACTATCCCTTTAAGCCCAAGGTACAACTTCACAATTCAAATTTTAACATACACTATGCATATTAGATGCAATTGCATTTTCGACTTAAAATGACCCCAAATTCAGTGTTGAATGTTGACCAGTAACGAGACTTTTTCTAGCGCTTTATCTGATAAGAGGACTCTTGAAATGCACTGCTTCATCCTGCTCTCTGTATTAAAGCAGACCAGGAAGCTTATGGGAAATGTAAAAAGCAGCTCATCTCTCAGCTGATGCAGTGAGGAGGCATACGGCTTCTGCAACTGCCTGCAGTGATGTATGATGGGAGATGAGAATTACTTTGGTGGCACATCTTGCAAATTGCTCTTAAAAAAAGTGTAGCAGTGACACCAAGCTGGAGCACATAAGTTGTGCTGGCCTCTTTTTAGCTTCTTGGGAGGCCAAATATGTCTCAAAGCTCACAAGTACACACTTTCATTGGTTGCCAACCCTGCCTGGGTGGTGGATGTTAACTTTTGCACACTCTTGCTCTAAGGGGTTTGTGTTTGTGCGGTGGACATACTAAGCAGATTTTTTGTCATTTCACACGTTAAGTATTAGTGTGTGCACACATACAGTGCAAAGTTTTTGCCTTGAAGGTTATTAAAGCAATAAGCCCCGCGAAGCAGTGGGTTACATTGCATTTTATAACAGCTAAGGGCGTTGTGGCACGTCACGATTCGGAGTGCCTAATACCCCCTTAGATGTTATAAAATGCACTCTAACCCACCGCTTCACGGGGCTTATTGCTTTTATAAAAGTTTTTTCTATATGCATAGCAAGGTTTCATAAAATAAAGTAAATAAAAGGACATTTAGGCTATATAATGCAGTCAGCCGTTTTAAATCGGCTTACAACTCTGCTCAGCCAATCAGAATCAAGGACCAGAACTGACTGTTTTATAATGGTATTTACAGTATAGGCTTTCTCTTCACTACTAGGTACATTTATTAATCTTCTGTTTGTAAAGATATCGATAGAGCTATTAATGGGAATTAGAATGTGAATGTCTTTATATCTGATTCTTAAACTTTCTATGGTCTATGGGTTCAACATTCTCTTATCCCAATACACACATAGACAGTGTTAGATGTTATTTTTATATTCAGTTTAATATTTCATAAAGTAATGCTAATATCTCTGTCATTGGTTCTCTAAACTGATATATGATATACTTACCACAATCACATAAGTGGTTTATACTGTAAGTGCATTTAATTGTCAAAATATATTTTAGTGGGGTAAATATAGCTGTGCGTTCTGTGTTTACAGTAACTGAGATACAAACGATGATAAAATATTGATGCACAATGAACAAAGGGTAAATATCTTCAATCAATCATTGTGTCATGCAACATTAAGTATTTAGACTTTATTCAAATCAGTAGATGTTTCCCATATCAGTCACGTTAGAGCTTTTTCAGTGAATCCATACATCCTATCCATATGGGCTGTGCGTTGACATAACAGCACAGATCATCGCAAATCATCCTGAAAATTACATTTCCGCAGAAATAAAAAAAACTTGCAGATGCATTACTCATCAACATTTGCAGAAATCAAGTAAAGTTACAGTTAAAGGAACAGTTTACCCAAATGTCGTTCCAAATCTGTCTAAATTTCGTTATTCTGATGAACACAGAGAAGGATATTTGGAAGAATGCTTGAAACCAAACAGTTCTTGTCCACCATTGACTACCATAGTAGGAAAAATTACCATGGTAAAAGTGCCCCAGAACTGTTTGCTTTCCTACATTCTTCAAAATATCTTCTTTTGTGTTCAAAAAATAATAATTCCTGCTTCGGTAACTTGGGTTTTCAAATGCCCTGCTGTGTGTAAAATTGCCATCTTGCCCTTGTGTCGTAATCAATATTAAGGCTAATGCATTGGCTTGTTTTCCCGAGCAGCTCTCAGTCTACATAGAAGTCTGTATTTCCCCTGGCACTCGTTCACTTAAGATATTACACACTTGAATGACAACGGGCAGACAACAACAAGGTTTCTTCCACCGTCCTGCACATGAGAATCCATGTCCATTTATATTTATGAATTCAGGAAAACAAGAGAACTGTTCAAGAAAGTTTAATTCATTTTTGTAGTCACTTTTGTGAAATGGGGATGGTTGCTTGAGTGAGAACAAGGCTTTCCAGAGTGGATGACTCTGATTTTACAATATAAGTAGTAAAAAACGATGGTAGAGATCAGATACGCCGGTGCTTTACTGCTGGCCGTCTGTGTCCCAGCAGAGGGAGCGTTTTATGTACTGCGCAAATGCTGCAGACATGCGGCCGTAACCTGTGACTTTCCAACTATGTAACTCAGTGTCTATGCGTCTCTAGTTAACAGTATCTACCTTTCATTAATGCACCAACACTGTAGATTGAATAAATTACCAGGATTCAGAGAAAGCCTAGGATATTAATATAACCCAACCAGTGTTGGGTAAGTTACTCTGAAAAAGTAATTAGTTACTAGTTACTAATTACATATTCAATAGTGTAATTAGATTACTTTACAAATTACTCTGTCCAAAAAGTATTTAGTTACTTATTACTAATTACTTTCTATATCCTACATCAACGTTGATTAGTTAAGTGATTCAAGGATAGACATGAAACGACTTATTTAATTCATTCAAATAAATAATATTAAACTACTTAAAGTACTCTATTAACTGACCAACGTATGACAGATGTGAGAATTATACATTTTACAAGTTACAAGTTAGACTTTGAATTTTGATGTCAATTCCACTATTGCACACAGTAAATTACACAAAGTATTTAGTTTAATTACATCAAAAGTAACTGTAATTAAATTACAGAAAACATAAGAGTAATCCCTTACTTTAATTTTTCAAGGGGAAAGTAATTAAATTACAGTAACTAATTACTTAGTAACTAGTTACACCCAACACTGAACCCAACACAACAGGTTCCTCCATATTGGAAACGTATTCCAAAATAACTCTTCAGAGCTGTTTAAAGTTAAAGGGAAAGTTCAAATAAAAATGAACTTTCTGTCATCATTTTTTCACCCTCTTGTCATTTCAAACCTGTTTGACTTTCTTTCATCAAAACACACACACAAAGTTATTTTGAAGAATGTTGGTAACCAAACAATGGGCAATTTTAAAAAGTTTTGTTAAAATGTTCATAAAGTCGTTCTGACGTAAATTTTCGTATTCATGAAAATGTTCGTATTTCCAAATGTTAGTTGGTACGAAAGAAATGTACACCTGCTCCATACCACGTGTAAATATTGCATAGGACCGAACGTAACATTCTGTATTCTTTTAAACAAACTGATGTATCATAATGATATTCTGCATTTCATATTCAGTACTATTATTCGAAATAAGATACCAGTAACAAGTAGGCTAACTGTTGCGTATATTCTAAATCACAGCTACCAACGCATCTCCGGAATAATGCGTAGTGCCTCCAAAGCGTTCTCAAGCGCCACCAGCTGGTCGTTTTTAGAAGAGCAACAGGTATTATTATTTTAGCTGGCTTAAACCCTTTGGTGGACAGTTTAATTGATAAGTTTTTTTGTAAGCATATAGCCTATTAGTATCTTATGCATTTATGCAATATAATGTAGCCAAACCAAAGAATGAAGTCCAGAGGATTCCAACATTCCTAGATCCGTAATTTGCGTAGCAGTAATTCATAGGCGGGAAGTATGCTAATTGTGAATGAGCGTGCATGCGGACGCACATTCACACATTTGAATGCGAAATCTGGCGTTTACGAAGTATTTGTGAATTTGTGGGAAAGTTTTAGGGAAGGTCTGTTTTACGTGCACATTACTCGGAATTTACTCATATATTTACAAATATTTCAAGTTCCAATGGTGGTACCCATTCGTTTCTATATGGACCAATTTGTACCGCCATTGTTTGGTTACCAACATTCTTCAAAATATCTTCTTTTGTGTTCTGCGGGAGAAAGTCATACATGTATGAAAGGACAAGAGGATAGGTAAATGACAACATTTTTATTTGGCTGAACTATATCTAAGTATGTTCAGAATTTCAGTATATTCCCAGATATCCACAGAAAGCTACTCAAGAAACTTTTCAATTCATGCAACAGGTTCTCTGAACTTACTGACCAGCTGAATCAAATAAACTTTGGGTTTATACCTTCACCAGGCACTTTTTCCTCCACATCAGCAACTCTACAGTTTCACTCACTTCACTCAGGTGCAACGGCCCCTAAGCACAGTTGCATCTCAATAAATCTAAAAAAAATTATCTCTTTTTCTACTGCTGCCTCTGCAGTGTCTTCATCTCCCACCTGCTCAACTGGCCCTGCGCTGTCGTTCCCTGTCCATCTTTCTTTGCCTTTCATTTACGGCCCTGGCCTTCCAAACCTCCTGCATCTTCTAGCACCCAATCCCCCCTCATGATTCCTACTCTTATTTTGTGGCAGTTATAGCCCCCAATGGCTGGCACAGCACCCGCCTCATTTCCTTCGATTGCAAGATGGCGCATTACCTGCTTTATTTCATGTGATTGGAAGCGCAAATCTCTCTGTAGGGTCAGCCTGCCGAATTCCCTCTCAAACAGGGTTCCCTACTCTTGCTTCATTTTTTCTTTCCGTTTGTACTTTATAACCCCCAACATCATCACTTTGTAGCTAGTCTCTTGATTAAATGGAAACAACCAGGGCTGCGTTTCCTGATTCCCGAACAACGACATAACTAGCTGGTTAACCACCATAGTACGATGCAACGCTTGAGAAACTAACTAGCTACTCACTACTGTTCTCCGAAAACAAAGTAACTTTGTCGGGCATCTGTCGTTTGAACCACGTTGGTTCAACAACATAGTTGATGACATCACATAGGTGGTGGAGTAATACCATCTTCTAATTAATCCGTTTAGATCAATTTAATGGCATGTTATTGCTGTAAATAATGTAGGCTACACTGCATCTGAAAACTATTTTTGTTATCGTATTTTTGCTCTCTTATTTTTTAAAACAACGTTTCTATTTTCTTGACAAACTAAAAGATGCAAAATTGAATTTGTATATTTAGAATGATGGATATATTGAATGCACAGCATGTTGCTTTGCTTACCTTGGTCAAAAGCATGATGTACGTAAGTCTACATGTCATCATAATAATAAGGAACTACTGTTTGCTTCTAACCACAGCTCTAGACCTGTAGTCCCAACCACGCAACTTTGCGATGCTGCTTGCAATTGATCGTTGGAACAAGGGTTTCGGGAAACACTTGAATCGTTGAACTATGCTGAAACGACGGAACTTGCGACCATAGTTGGCTAACTATGCTTTTGGGAAACGCAGCCCAGATGGATTGTTATTGGCAGCGTATCTGCCTCTTATTCCAGTATTTTCTTTGCATTACACAAAAGTGTAAGCAGCATACTGCTCTTGCCCTTAGAATCATAAATCTGGACAATTACTATTGACAAATAAGAAGTTTATTGGGATTGCATAAACTTTTGATGATAATTAATTTCCTCCCAATTATTCAACCCAAATTTGACCTTCCAGTTCTGCAAATAATGTTATCAGTGTCTTTAGTTCATTTCACTCCCGATACAGAATGTACAATAGTGGTCAAAAGTGATGTTTGGAGGGTATATTTGTACACAATATGTACTTTTAATGCTGTCCCAGGTTGGAGTACACCATCAACATGTGAGGATTAAAAAACATTAGGCAACACAGGCAAACTGCAGTGTTTTATTCTAATTCGTAAAAAATACCTACAAGCAAAAATCATACATTGATTAGTTTTATTTAGGTAACAATGTTTTGTTAATCCTTGTTAATCTTGTTTTTAACTACAGCAGGCATTGAGTCTGTAAGCTTTGAGCATGTCTTGTCATTCTTTGTCAAGCTTCCTTAAATTCTTCTCAAAGCTGAACTTCAGTTTACACTTTAAGCACAACGACAAAGCACACATACAAAAGGTTTTAATACATATTAAACAATATATTTGAATGAAGGCCGAGTGAATTGCTGTCTGGCTGGATCCTGAAACTGATAGTTTATGCCTTGTGTTCGCTCTGGTGAAATTCAGCTTAAATCACGTTTCAGAGCCAATTCAGTCTTCCAGAACTATATAACCCTTATAGGATATGAACTTACTCAGGTCTCGCATACTTGAATCTGTTTGGTCAACTGGAGCATTTATGTATTTGTATAATGAACACAAATTTATTACACAAAATTATAATTGAGCATTGTCTCAGGAAACAGATTTCGTACCGTGTTGTGTTAGTTTAATGCCTCGTAACACTTCTTTTTGAAGCATAATAAAACAATTACAAATGATTAAATGGGATGGTTATAGAATGTTTACAAAGACATTTAAATTGTGAATTTTAAACCGGGCCTTTCTTAACATTTTCTCTGCTCTGTAATCAAGTAAATAAACTGACTCCTGTATACAGCCGTGGAAAAGAGACCATTTCAGAGACCATTTTTTTATTTCAAAATTGACTATTTATACAGTAGGTATGTGTTTAGGAATATGTGTTATAACTGTGTGACACACATTCACATAGTTCTCAGTGGGTTCAGACTTTATCCCCAGGGAACCAAAGTGTCACCTTAGTGTCAGGAGTTGTTTAAATCAATCCATTCACATATCTGACGTTTGCAGATAAAAAAAATGTGTTTCCGACAGACGGGAAAATAGCTCTGCAATACGTCAAAAATAGAAACGTGCTGTGCAGGTACGTCACGCAGCCCTGTTGAGTTAAATGGATGACAACTATGTCACAAAATCTGATTTTTTTGCCGCTTTCCCATAATTGACATTTTCTTTCCAATTATATTCCACAAAGCATAATGAAGTATCTAAATGTGTCTATAAGCTTGTTGCATAAGTGCCTGTCACTGTGCATTTGTGAGGTGCATCCGTGCAGCTTTTTGTATTGTTGACCAGCCTGTTTTTGCTGACGCATCAAAGCTGCAGGGAGCTTGAGCAACACAGTGCTGGTTTTGGGCGGAAGCCCACTGAGAATAATGTCTCGTCAATTCACTTCACAGCTCCCTGTTAAAGGCGTGACATCACATACTGCTATATTTAGATCATACGTCACACTCGCACAGTAAATCTTGTTTTTTAGAAAGTACACAGACCCTTAAAATCTCTCAGCATTCCTTGCTATTATTAGTCTATTTGCCCTCAAATGCTTCCTCTTCGGCTTGCTTTAGCAGTTTCTTGCTGTGTATTCTGTTGTAATGGGCTTGCACAGCTTCACACCATCCTCTTTCTTTACACAAAATCTCTCTTTCTTTTTTCTTATCCGCAAACAAGCGTGTCTCTAGAGACAGCTGGTGACTCGAGTCCTTTATAAAAAGGTCATTTGGACAATCTGGTCAATAGGGCTACTTTTTGATAGGCAATGAGAGTCAAAGCCTGGACTTTATTGACAGTTCATCCATTTTTGGCTCTTAAAACGGGCAACATGGAGGGAACGGACGGGGATGGTGTTTTGTCAGCATATTGATCAGTAAATCTGAAATCTCTCAGATTTATCTCTCACCTTGCCTAATGTAATTCAAACAAAAATGCAGTATCATTTCAGAGGGAAAAGTAAATCAATTTTGTTTGGACCAGAATGTCTGCCTGGGCCACGCACGTAAGGTGAAAAAATGAAAGATTACGTCTCTGGCTGCCAAAGGAATTTTTATCACTTATTATTATTATTATTTAAAGCCTTTGCTCGAAAATGCATATGTGACACATTAAGGACTAAATCGAAGTATATTTTAAATATATAAAAAATTAATCTTACAAAAATATTTTTTTTATTTAATGGTATTGAATTTCTCTGACATCTATAGAGATGTGGCACAAAAATGTCTCTTTATTGTTTATGACTGAACAGAGATCACTAGTGTATGGGACACCTCGACCAGTAATGCAAACTTTTTTTTGTTATTTTTAGACTGCATTGATACCAAATGTGTACATTGTGTTTACACAGTCTTTTCTATGCTGCACAGGTGAAATTGCTTTACAAAGGATCAGAATTGCATACATGTAGTGCCAGTGCACTTGCGGCACGACCCGAGTGTGATTAATGGCTCGAGCATCATTTGTCGGTCCCTCTCCCCTGTCTGCTCTCCACTGTCCTATGGTGTTAAGAAGGCAAAAAGCCCCTTAAAAAATAAATAAATCACTAAGTGGAATGTGTATTGTTTTGTGTGCGCAGGAACAATGTGCACACTGTTTGTCATCACTAAGCTGTTGTGGATCAGCTGTGTAAAACGCTGTAGGAGCAGACTTTGGCAGGTAATCTTCTTTCCTGTGATACAAAGCAAAGATTACAGAACGGAGCTCCATTCCAGAATCTTTGCTGCAGAATTGATTTACTTTCATTCATTCACGTCACTTCAATATCTTTTTCTTTATTGCTTGTTTAAGAATTCTTCCACGACTAAAAACTGCTAACCAGCTGTAGACATGCATGTCAAGTTTCAGTGTTGGGCAAGTTACTTCCAAAATGTAATAAATGATATATCACTAGTTACTGTCATTTAGAAGTAATTTGTTATGTATTACAATATTACTTTCTCTGAATTGTAATGCGTTACACTACTTGAGTTACTTTTATCAAAATAACCACAGAAGTATGACTACCCTGCTGAAAAAACCCCAATAGAAGCCATCACAGAAATGTTTATGGTTTCCATTAAAACACTTTTATTTAAAAAATAAACACTTAATAATACAGAATTGCAAAAGTAGACATACGATAAAATTCTGGTTGATTAAAATGCAACATACAGCCTAATGACATGTTAAAACGCAAACTCCTAACTTACATTTTGTAAAATCCGTTGTACGACCTTTGTTGGTAAATAAAAAAAAAACAATTCGGGTGAAAATACGTTGTTGCGACGTGTTGCTGAGATTGTATAATATTGCCAAAATGTTATTAGTAATGTGTTATATTACTGCATTACAGCAAAAACTAATATATTTCTGTAATATCGTTACTTTTGTGATCCGTTGCTCCCAACACTATCAAGTTAACATATTTTTTAGTTATTGTTACCGTATATCGCCGTTAAAAAAGAATTCACAATAACAGAATTATAGTGATGTCTATTGAAATAAAATTATGCACATTTATCTTTAATTTAGTTAGTGTTTTCTCTTTTTTTTGACTGAGCCACACTCAAAGAGAGAGTTTGTAGTTATTGTGGCTATAATGTCCATAGAAATTATAATTAATACCAATTCAATTATGATATTATCATCCACTATCCAGACCCATCAACAAACACAAACCGGAAGTAAACTTTGGGCCAGGCATGTGTGTAAGACTAAAATATCTTTTGTGTTCATGCAATGAAAGTCAATGGGAGACGGGAGTTGTTTGGTTACCAACAATCTACAAAATATCTTGTGTTTTGCAAAAGAAAGTCATACGGGTTTGAAATGACATGAGGGTGAGAAAATTCTGATGAATTTTTCCTTTTTGGGACTATCCCTTGTTAAACAGGTACAAAACCACCACCTATATGTTGTTCTGACAATATTATCATATGTGTAGTATTTACACAATATTCACAGTTATTGATATCACGATTATTTCCAATTAAAAAATTAATTTAGAAAGAAACTGAACTACCATAATCCAATACAGAGAGGGAAATGCATCCAAAATAACACCGTTGTGTGATGTCACTTCTTGTGGGCGGGCCCCCAAGATGTGTGGTACCCTGTTGATGAAGAGGTCTCGGTGTGTCTGTCTAGCTGTCTATTTCTGGCATGGTTGAGTTATGTCCTTTTTTCAAACAACAGAATTGTGAGCGATGTTTAGCTTGACTCCCCTGAAACTGAAACGTACAGCTGATATGCGAAAAGTCTTTCTACTCCCCGTGTCCTCGGAAATCTCATCTCCTCTTCTGTACTGCACTATCGCTCTGAACACCTGGCAGGGTGATTTCCTCTCTTTCCTCGCCTGTTGTCTGAATCTCTTGCATGTTGAACCACAGCTCAGCGTCGACCACAAACCGCAGCTGAGATATAAAAATACCAGAAGTGCAGGCCTCGGTTGGGCGTGAAAGGTTAAGTTAAATACAGCCAGTGTAGTTTTTGCTGTCAGTCAGTGCAAGGCTGAATTTGGAGTGAGCCGCGGTGCGGGGTTGTTTTTAGGCGTTTTATTTTCCTCTGTATTGATGCCCTGAGGACATGTTGTATTTTGCTGCTGGTTCTAGGAGCTTATGTTTGTCTTCTGGGGTTTGTGACAATGGACTCTTTTTGGGAGTACAAAAGATGTAGGCGTACACATGCGTGCTAATATTTTAATTGCACGGCTGCTGTGGGCAGGATAGCCTCCCTGCTAAGTTTGTGTGCGTGTACGTCATCACAATATGTGTGAAGCTTCTCTGAGTCACGGCGAGATATGCGGCTCTATAAGTCAATGCCGATTAAAAAGACACAATCTCTATATCGCCCCTGCTTACGGCATTAGGGATAAAATAAGCCCTTGAACGACATTCCTTTGTGCCTCAGGAAATCTTTTAAGAGTCTTGAGGGATGCTACAAAGTGTATTATTTCCGATGACTGCTCTGTACTTTCTTTGTAATTTGATTTTATTGCAAACGTATGTTTTAGATTTTTGTCTCGAATGAGACAGAGCGGTTTCCCTGACTGACAGCTGTACAGCCGACATACCATTAGTCACAACAGCTGCCTGGTTTTATACGAGCGAGCACTTTTGTTCGGCATAATCTCACCGCTGTTTGATTAAGCTGTCTGAGGTTGAAGACGAAGCTGGGAGACAAATGTTAAGATGGAGAAACATCTGTTGGTTGTGGTCCAGGGCTGAGAAGAGTCTCTTCGCCGCCGATGATGTGTGAATTCCCAGCTGCTTGCGTAACTCCCTTTTGCCACCTGTGCAGTTTTAATGCATAATTTACTGCTAAAATGTCTGTCCCCTTTTGAATTACGAGTCCAATTTGTATGCTTCTTAAGTTGCTTTTGAATCCGAGCCATGTTCAAGCCCTCTGGCTCCGAATGGGCGGCCCGCTTTTCTAAGTGCTGGGATACATTAGCAAAGCTCGCTGGAAACTCTCTCGTTTGCTGTGTCTTATGCATATAAAACAAACGCAACCTTATTTACATGAATCAGTATGATGGCATGTGCTTAGATTTTTTTATTTTGTTTTTTATTCCTGTTTATTCTATTCGACATTCAATTTAAATAGACTCATCTATTAACTATACTAACTATGTGTTTTAAAACAGCTATCGGAAAACAACACGACAAGGGATCTTTTGTTGGAAACCGATCTGTTCATGTGCTTGCGGTGCATCTCTAATACCAGATCAAAAATCATTAGCGTTTAAATGATCTGTCGATATCGGCCTTCATTGCTACTACTCCGTTGCTTACTGTAAATGCAAGTATGCAAGTATGCAAGTTTCAGATTAGAGGGACGGGGATTTGCATTAATGTTTCATATCACAGGCCACTCTCACAATGATGTTGACCTTTACTCTGAAGTATGTTGACCTCGGAGCAACTGGCTGTGAAGAGCCTCGCTCAAGGGCATATCGGCGGTTAACCACAGATAGAAATCGAATCAATGACCTGTGAGTGCTGACACACTTCTTGTGGTGAAGCTACAGATGTTCTGGTGAGAACAAAAGGGGCTAAGATCAAATAGAACAGCAGGTAGTGTAAATTCTCGATTTACGGGATTACATTCTGAATGGCCAGACTGAGCCCCTCCAACACACCACATAAGGCATATATCGACGGTTTCAAAGTGACAACATAAACAAACGTTACTGCGCATTCGTGGACTGCCCATGACTTCCAGTACACGTTCACAAACAATAGAGCGCCTGCAGATTATTTCTGATGACAAGCAAAAGAAACCAAGAAGAACCGTTACTTGGCTAAACTTGTCTCTCCAATATTTTGAATTTAGACTGCGATACCAATCTCAACCGCTAGATGTCGATGTACCAAACGCTTTCTTTAAATGCCACCAGCTGCAGGACCCATTAAATTGTTTATTTAATCAAATGAACACACAACAAAATCAACTTGTTGTTTAAATACAATAAAATAATAATATTTAAATTAAATATAAATAGTAATATTATTTAACAATAACCAAACACAGACCGCAAATGCACTCCAGGCGCGCGTCCGATGAAAGAGTCCATATTGTAGCCTTGAAATTATAAGGTTCTATCTGACATTTTTGTCAAAATTGAGTTATTTACATATTTTGGTTCTGTGATGATATAACAAAATTCATCAGACTTGGAGCACAGTGGTTGACCGAATGAGCTGTGCTGCTTAAGTTATAGCATCTGTGTGCATTTTATGAATTTAAAATGTACATTTATTTGTATTAGATACATTTTGAAGCCATGTGGCATTTGCAAAAAAGTGATATTAGATCTACACTACAGTTAAAAAGATTAGGATCACTTGACTGACATGTATTTCATGATCTTAAAAATCATTTGATCTAAGGGCATTTGCTTATATATTTGTAATTGTGATGATATTACTTTTGTTAAAACCTAAAATGTTTTTTTATTATTATTTGGACTGAACAATGAGGAAAGGCAGCCAATAAGAGCCCAGCATACTTTTCAAAAATCATCTCACGGTAAAACCCGAGTTGTGTCCCAAATGACATACTATGCACTTAAACGATGCACTATGCACTCAACCATGTAGTGTATGAATTTTAGAAGTGTAGAATCGTCCCAAATGGAATACTAAACGGTTTTATACTAACCGGAAGTATATTTGTTTCCCAGACGAGCGCAAATGATGTCAAACGCGCAGCACAATGCGTGTGAATAAAAATCAATTTGTACATTGTAAATGTAATGTAGTTTCATGTTTTGCCCAGCATCACTTTAGTCATCATCAGAAGCAGGAGAGTTTTGCTCGAGTAGCGTCTGATAGCCCCGCCTCCATTCCGCTACGTAAGCAAAACTGTGTCCGTTGAGTGCGTGACGTGTCCACAGTTCCATACTTCATATTTCCGGTTGAAAAAGTGCATCATCCGGGTACTTGAAGTGCACTTATTTTTTGAGAATGTTTCATGTTGATGCTGACCCTATTTATACCACAAAATGGCAAAATGGCTAACCCTATTTATACCACAAAATGGCTTGGAGTAGTGCATAAATGTGCGCACCTCTGAAGAATGTGACTGATATACTGTAGCTTTGATTTATTTTCCCTTTCTTTAGTCACAACATTATTCTCATCATCACATTATTGTTTTTTATTATTCTACAATCTAGAAAATAACGATCCTAATAGGTAATCTACTCTCTAAACCAGTGGTTCTCAAATGGGAGTACGCGTACCCCCAGGGGTACTTTGGGGTATTGCAGGGGGTACGTGAGAGAAATAAATGATGATAATAGTATTTTTATATGAAATTAGGACTACACAAAGATGCATAAAAAATAAATTAATACATTTAGATATAATAACTGTTTGACTCTCATTTCACTGAATTTTAAGGTAAAATGTTGTTGTCTGGTCAAGGGGTACTTGGCTTGAAAAAATCATAAAAGGGGGTACTTTTTATTGTTTAGAGCAGGAACCACTGCTCTAAACAATATGAACAAAATTATGAATGTATATATATACTATTACAGTCTCATAAAAAGTGGCAAACTACAAAAAGAGGCAAAAACTAACAGTGGACAGTGTTGTCTTTTGACTCTCTGTGTCACTGTTCCCATCACATGTCTAAATACAGATGTGTGTGCCCATCTTGCTCTGTGTACTGTTAGAGATGCCTGAATATCGTATCATCATACCTGTTAAAGAATGACAGCCACGCACACAGAATTACCATAAATATCACATCTGTACTGAAGCCGTCTGCATTTGTCTTTATTTTGACACAGTTTTGACAGCCTTGGCCTTAGTAAAATATAACCAGTTAATAACTCTTTTGTCTTACTGCCGTGATATGACATCTCATCTTTGCTCGTACGCTTGCCTGTGAATTTCATCAGATATTACAGAATCTCACGAAACCATATTGCCCTGTATATTCAGAAATATGGTTATGATAATATAAAAACAAAAAAAAATCGTAAACTGCACCCCGTGTTTGGCGTTTTGGGACATTGTAGACTGCGCTTACACAATGCGGTCGGACCGCGGAGAAGGAATTGAATGTTTATAAAAGCAGACAGTTATTCTTTAATTCACTCTCTGAGGACCTTAAACCTCCGGGCTCTTAAAGCGAAATATTTACTTTTGATTTTAACTCATGCAAGTAAACATTTCACAGAACAAGCCTAATATAGACACTGGCCCAGAGATAAAAAGCAGAGGCTTGTGAATGCAATGCAGGCTGGGAAAACAACACTTTGGTTTGTCTCTGAATGTGATTTTATCCATGTTGTCATTCTTTTCTGGTAAATAGTTCGTTTTTTGCATTGCCCCTGAAAATTTGCGTCTTACGAGCATTAAAGGGATAGTTCAGCCAAAAAGATATAAGACGTCAATTATTTTAACTGCATGAAGATTCTTCCAAAATTCACATATTTTGCGAATGTTTTGGGTGAAGTTAAGTATTTCTTTAAAGCCTCCGGCGGTTTGAACAGAGAAAGGATTTTTGAAAAACAAAACTGTAAAAAAGCTTTGTAGATGGAGCAGATCTCCATTTTTGTTTCAACAGTGACACTGTTTTTACAAAAGAAAGCCTCTCCAAAATATAGCTCAAAACATCAGAGGATGGCACATTGATGTTTATGTGCTAACACTTGGGGTGTTGTGTTGAGTTGGCGTTTTTGACCTGCACGTCCGTGCGGGGGTGCGTTAATAGCCGACGGCAGCGCTCATCAGACTTTTAAACAGTTTTCATTTCAAATATGTCGTGGGTTTATTCTGTTTGGACAGCAAAACACTTTCGGTTTCATTTAGATGAAGCATTAAAGTTGGAGGTTGTGGCGGTTGAAGATGTGGGGTACAATGTGTCACACTGGCAAAATGAGAATCTGGGAGGAAAAGCGATTAGCTTCCTTCATCATCATTCTCCACCAATAGGAGGAGGGAAACTCAATGACCTAGTCGTCCGTGTAATTAGGTCCTTTAGCCAAATGAATAGACCTCTGTGAGAATGTTTGCGTGTGTGCTGGGATTCCTTGTTCTTATTTTTTTTTAAATAATTCATCTCAGACAACAGTATGTCAAACAGATATTATAATCCACTTCACAGGAGAGCAGATCACTTACTGTGAACTAACATGTTTAATGATTGGACAATGGTTACAGTTACTTTCTGAGTAAGATATTGTCTGTCATGAACTGGGGATGAGACAAGGCAGGAGAACCCAATTGCAGGCAGAGGCAGGACGACAGGAGGTGAAGGGGTTAACAGAGATATTTATTATTACAGGGACAAAAAGGCAAAACAAAACCCACAAGGGGGAAAACAACACCGGATAACTTAAACAGATAACAAGAACATGGACTGACTAGACTATGAAAAAACAACACTTAAAAAGAACACTAAACTAACACTTACTAAGACGAGGGAACAGGAACAGGAACAGGAACAGGAACAAGGCAACAAGAACTTTCATACAGTACAACAGCTACAGGCACGATGACAGCTTAAACAGACTTCATACCGCTTACGGGAACTTCATACAATGAACGAGCACAAGACAATGAACACGAGGATGTTTTAAAGGGTGACAAACACAGGATCATAACGAGGAACAGGTGCTGGGGATTAAGCACTAAGGAGAGGCTGACGAGGAACGAGATGTAGGGAACAATGACGAGACACGAGAAAGAATCATTCTTTCCCACACAAAACCATCAGGCAATGCCATGGCTCCACTAGAGACAGGATTAAAACATGACATGGTAGTGGAACCATGACATAAGCCCCCCCTTAAATGAACACCTCCAGGTGTTCATCAAGGGGTAACTAACAAGACAAGACCGACTGGGAAACAGACAAAAACCAGACGGACAAGGCAAACATGACAAGGGGCATACAAGACATGATAATGCATGGGTTAGGGTGGGACAATAAAAATAATAAACAAGGGAGGGGGGGTGGGGGCAAACAAGAGTACATTGGGGGAAGTCCAGAAGGGGTAGGGCTGGGTGGGGAAGTTTCCAGCCCTTGGGGACGCGCCAGGGCGCGGAGCCCCAGGAGGCTTGACAGGGGAAGTCCTTGAGGGAACTGTCCTAGTTCCCTGCAGGACTGTTGGGCTGGACTGGCTGGAATGCCGGCGGGACACCGCTGGAATGCCGGACGGGACACGGTGGAATGCCGGACGGGACACCGGCTGGAATGCCGGACGGGACACCGGCTGGAATGCCGGACGGGACACCGGCTGGAATGCCGGACTTGACGGCGGCTGGGCGGCCGGACTTGACGGCGGCTGGGCGGCCGGACTTGACGGCGGCTGGGCGGCCGGACTTGACGGCGGCTGGGACTCGGGACCTCCGGACTCGGGACCTCCGGACTCGGGACCACCGGACTCGGGACCACCGGACTCGGGACCCTGAGGACTCGAGCCGCCCTCCGGAGTTTCTTTCTCCCCCGCTTACCAACGGAACTGGTGGATGGTGGAGAGGAAGAGGAGAGACCTACGAACCCGAGCCGTAGGACCTGGTCCTCCGGGGTGGGGACCAGGGGTGGTGAAGTGCCCGGCGAGATAGAGTCCCAGCTTTCCTCACGGTGCATCGCGTACCGTAGTAGGTCGGTGAAACCCAGGGGCCTCAGCATCCTTACCTCTGAGGGCTTGAGGGGTTCATCGAGGCAGCCGTTAAAAATGACTTTGAGTTCCGCCTCGGTGAACCCCGAATTGCCCGCAGATCCCTGCAAAGTCCCTGATGTCGGACCCCTTCTGTCTGAGGCCGTATAATGCATGTGCCTGGCGGCTACGCAAGGCCGCCAAGGAGGTGGAACTGGCTGTCTGCTGGGTTCTGTTGGGCTCGTTCATTCTGTCATGGACTGACAATGTGGGAAGAGACAAGGCAGGAGAACCCAATTGCAGGCAGAGGCAGGACGACAGGAGGTGAAGGGGTTAACAGATATATTTATTATAACAGAGACAAAAAGGCAAAACAAAACCCACGAGGGGGAAAACAATACCGGATAACTTAACAGATAACAAGAACACGGACTGACTAGACTATGAAAAAACAACACTTGAAAAGAACACTAAACTAACACTTACTAATACGGGAGGAACAGGAACAAGGTAACAAGAACTTTCATACAGTACAACAGCTACAAGCACGACGACAGCTTAAACAGACTTAACCAGACAATGACGAGACACGAGAAAGAATCATTCTTTCCCACACAAAACCATCAGGCAATGCCATGGCTCCACTAGAGACAGGAATAAAACATGACATGGTAGTGGAACCATGACAATTGTCTGTTTTGAGAGGCATAATGGTCGCTTCGCAAATAATTCTGTTATGAATACTTGATACGTGATGTGGTTTAATTGTTGAATATTGCACTCAGTAGCACAATTACCATCCCTTCATCTCTACAAAAATAGATTTTTTTAAACTCTTCAAATTGGATACCGTCACACCACTGATAACTGGGAAATAATGATGAGTTGCGTAGTGTATATTACAATAACAGATTGGCTGATTCTTCAGTAAACATATTTAGGATTGCTAAGAGTTGCCAGGTTTAATTTTTTAACATGAAGGCAGTTTAACTTGCTAAAGGCACTACCACAATTTTCCCATTTAAAAATAGTGTTTGGATGTCTGTAGATCAACTGAGGAACAAGTAGTCAACTTTAAGAAGCTATTACGACCTTCTAAATAAGCAAACAACAATAACTAAACAGTTTAATTTATGCTCTGCGTTTTAATTAGAAATGGACCTGGCACTTTGCACAACTTGACCCGTGGGTGAAATGCATCTCAGTCTCGCATGGATTTCTCATGGATTATTTTCTATATATTACTTGAATCCTTTTAGGTTTAACATAAACAAATATTGACCTTGCAGATCGAACAACATGGTAATAATTTGAAAGATTGTCTAATAAGTTAATTATTGAGAGATCTCTAGCGTAAATCTGGACGTTGAATAGGACGCTGTGTGCAACATTTTAACGGAGTGAATGGGTCAATTCACTTCTGTGCAGTAATATTGATATAGATATTGAACTTCATGTGTTTTGAGGTCTTATTGAATTGAACAATCTATAGAACAGTGAGATGTCAACAAACTGGGCTTTGTCAATTGATGTTCACATTGGCTCTTTACGACTATTATTTGTAGAACGTGGCTTCATATTGATACTGAGCACGGCATAAGAATAGTCCGTTTAGTATAAGCAAGGTTATCTTAGTCTACTAAAACTATTAACTTTATAAGATATTTTATGGAGTTTATTCAGACCCAAAACTCGAACAATTCAATTATTTGAATTCAATTTTAGAAAGTACATCATATTGTAACTTATAATAACTTGAATTTGAGTTATACGGTTGTAGCCATTTATTAATTTTCATTTTATAACAATTTCATGAAAATTATTAACAATGCAAAAGCAATTATGAATACACATACCAAACTATTTATTTCTAACTTCCTGTCAAGATGCCAAATATGTAGATCCAAAGCCAAGGGCATACATAACACTGTATCCCAAATTTAAAAACGGAAAAAAGTATCGTGTTATGCCAAATTAAGACGTCTGTACAACGGGTAAGATACAGGTCGGAGACTGTAGGTCAGTGCATGTTAAAAGTGACCAATCAAAGGATCAGAAGTCAACTAGGTTAAACTTAACTAATAAAACTTAGGTTTACTAGACATTACTTAACTTTAAATGAGCCATTTTCTCTCGTTTTTTTTAATGTATTTAATGCATTTTTATTTTATTTCTGAGGTAATGCTTGATGCTATTCTTAAAGTGATGAAAATTCTGTATTACTGCAGAACACAAAAGGAGAATTTTTGAAGAATATCTTCTGCCGTTGTTCTGTTTCCAAATTCTTTAAAATATCTTATTATAAGGACAAGATGGTGATTAAATTAGGACAGAATGTTAATTTCTGGGTGAACTGTCCCAATAATGTTTTGGTAAATCTCCAGGGCTTCAAAATTGTGAGGTTTTGCAAGTGTTTTTAGCACATTATGTAGTTGCTACGGTGTTCTGGTTACTAGGTCATCGCCAGGACCACATGATCGTGTTATGGATAATCATATGATTTGATGGTGAGAATCTTTGTGGACAGTTTCTGGTTAATAGGTTGTTGTATTTTGAGAAATTAAGTTCTGCAGACAGCGGCTAAATGCCACGAGCCGTCGGTGTGACATTCATTAGTACACAGTGGCCATTACCGCTCAAAGTTCAGCAAAATGTCACTCGGTTTGCTTTTAAGGGAAGGATGAGATGAGTTACTGGAGAACAAACACAGCATCTCACCTGTTCATCTGCGCACAGCCTTTTCTTCCCTGTGTAGACAAGGCTGTCAATTCTTTTTGAACTCCTGGGGGCATAAAATTGACTTTCAATCGTGTTTTGTCTTAATATGATAATTAATTAATTTGCATTCATTTCAAACTAATCAAGCTTGCGCGCCTGCGAGCATAACAATCCTATAAAAAGTGTCAGTGTCAGGAGCGTAACCGCAGGCGGAGGATGAGCAGATGCTCGAATGCTGTAGCACTTTGTTCCCTTGCTGTGTGCGTGTGCGTGTATGTGTGCGCGATCTATCTATCTATTTACCTATCCATTTTTCTATCTTTCTATCTATCATCAGTGTCATTTTTACATTTATGCGGTGTCATGGGATCTCAGTTTTCCCTGCTCTTTAATTACTTGGATTTAATTACATTGAGCATCATTTCTGGGTTGAGTGCAGTTGATATGATTTGGAAATGGATTCTCTGGGCCCGAGAGCGCCATATATTTAATAGACTCTTTCTAAAGAGAGAGAGAGAGAGAGAGAGATCTCTTCAGAAGAAACTGTCAGTGAAAGGGAAAGACAAGCGAGCCCTCAGCTAAGACCTTAATTCCTGACACTGCCTGCATGATGTCTGCCCACATTCGGAGCCATCAGAACAGATACAAATCCAGCAGGAATTTAGAGAGGAAGTCTCTCTCTGTTTTTCTCTCTTTGTCATGGTTTTGTTTTTGGGAGCGTCGTGTTCTCTCGCAGTCGTGTTGTTGTGGGCAGGTGGCGATGGCGTGTAGCTCTGGTTTATGCATTAGCGATTGATAATGAATTAGACACTTTGCAGCAGCTCATCTATTTCCGTTGCCCCTCCAAACAGCTGCTTCTGAATGGATTTGATCTACTGGCTCTTGATTTACTAAACCTGAGTCAGGTGCTGTTGGGCCGCTGCCTATATGAGACTGACTGATTGTTCTTATTGTACCATTCTCCTGTCATTGTCATGCTATCACGTAGCATTCTATTCTATCTATCATTCTGTCATTCTTTTTTTATCGTTTCGTCTGTCATTCTGTTTTTTTATGATATTGTTCTGTCATTCTGTCTGATGTTATCAGTCAATTTACTGTTCTATCATTCTTTCTGTCCTTCTGTCATTCTTTTTATCATTCTATCATTTTCTCCATTGTTCTTTATATCTGTTTTCGTGTTCAGTCTTTTCATGTGTTGTTCTTTACAGTAATTCTCACAATTGTTCTGTCGTTCTCTTTGGCTTTCTACCATGTCATTCTATAATGCTCTTTATCGTTCTGCCATTTATCATTCTCTTCTTGTGTCCATCATTTTGTCATTCTCTTTGCTTTTTATGATTCTGTTTATTGTTCTGTTTTTTATGCAATCGTTGTGCCATTTTGTCTGTTGTTTTATCAGTTCATGTACCGTAATATCATGCTTTCTATCGTTTCTATCTCTTCATTGTTCTATTATACTATTTATCATCTCATATCTATTGTTCTTTCAGTCCATCCATTGTTCTGTTATTTCATCTACCATTATTTCAGTTTTTCTTCAGTTATTTTACCCTCTGTTCTAATATCCATGTTCATATTCATCTTTTATTTTAGTCTTTAAATGTGTCATTAGCCGGGTTTCCATCCAAAGATACGAATTTAGTTTATGCGCAAAATTGGAATATTCCTTAAAACATTTGCGAATAAGCACTAACCAGGTTTCCATTACCCTTCGCAAATTGAAATAGAATAATTGAAAATAAGCCCCATGGAAACACATACATTTTGCAAAAACTCCCATGTATCGTTTCTGATGCGAAACTTCTAAGTGTCCCAAAAGAGAGGGGAACAGGAGTCGGGAAAGTACCACGAGCCAGGACTCGAACTCTGTTCACCCGAAGTGAAGCTGTACAATATGTCGGCGCACAGTCCACTGGACCTGTCGTTCTCTGTGTCATGTTCTCACCTTTTCTATCTTTCTTTCTAATATTCTGTCATTCTTTCCATCGTCAGTCGTTCCTTCAATTATTCTTTCTATTTTGCTATCATTCTATGCAGCGTTTAATCTTTCAGTTTGTTGTTCTCACACACAGGTAAGAGAAAGCAGCTCTCTCTCTCGTCTCATTCGTGCTGTATTGCTATTTTCGATTTCAGGCAAAGTCTTTCTTTGAAGGCTTGACAGCTCTTTGTTTTGAGCTCTTAGTATGCAGCAGTTATCCTGACGCTCTCAAGAGCAGACCTGAGAGACGCAAACCAGCACCACAACCCCACGACTGTCTTCATCTCTTCAGAGTACTGCAGGGGACGGGTGCGTGTGGGAATACCCGTCTGCAGGAGCTTCCAGGTGTCAGCTGGTTTGGTCAATACAAAGCCATTGATACAGGATTGACAAAAACAGTGTCAAGAAAAATGTATTCACTGTTGAACCGTGTAAACCGCTGGAGAATGTTTCTTGTGCAACAAGCAAACAGAACTCATCTTTTAGTCTGTTATAAAGAGTCTGTCATCCCGTTTCCCAGCCACAGTATCATCATCTGAGCCGACTATGAAATTTCTGAGGATTTCTCAGCGCACCGCTGTGCCAATTCTAGAATGGCGTGATGTGAGGAAGTCAGCGTTCGTGCCCTCGGCGGGTGTCCATAAATGATTAGGCCTCCTCTGGGGTTTACACGAAGACTGCAGTGGTTCAACATACACTCGTGCTTAACAGGTTCTTCACAGTGATGCCATAGAAGAACCAGTTTTGGTTGAACGAAGAACCATTCAGTCAAAGGTTCTTAAAGAACCATCTCTTTCTTACTTTTTTATAATCCGAAGAACCTTTTTTCACCCCAAAGAACCTTTTTTGGAACAGGAAGGTTCTTCAGTAGTTAAAGGATCTTTATGGAACCAAAAGGTTCCTCTATGGCATCAAAGAACCTTTTGAAGCACCTTTTTTAGGAGTGTATAACCTGTGCCATTCGAAGCTGTTGGTATTATTTGCCACTATTCCAGCCTTGAGATTATGACGTAAACCCCATAAATTAAGACCTAGTATTCTGCACAATGATGTATCGTGTTATAATGCAGCACTTTAGATCTACATTTGTCTTTCGCTCATCTCATTCTGTTCTAAAAGGAAATTACCACACAACCCTGAATGCTCCCAGGAGAAGAATGACTGGCTTCCGAATATAGATTGATGACAGAAATAAAGAAGAGAAGGTTATCAGTGTACTGTATGAGAGGTGTAGACACTTTTAGGATCTGACGATTGCGTTGCCATGTATTCTTCAGAAAGGAAGCGCTTCTTAAAAATATAGGCTTTGATTCATGTTGTACGGAAAGGGTTGTGGATGCGTTTCTGTGAGTGCGCGTCAGTTTTTTAGCTGTACTTGTGTGTGTAGTGTGTGTGTCATAGAGAACACCTTCTAGTTTTAGTCCTAAATATATTTAAACGCATACATTCGTTGCATAATTTGCAATTAAACTCCCTCTCTATTATGTGATAACCATACTGTACATTTTTCATCACTAGTTGTAAACAAGTGTTTTTTCATCTAACGGAGGATTCTTGCTAAACTAATTGGCAGCTAATAAGCCTAAAAACACATGTTAAGGGTCCTTGCCTATCGCTTTTATTATCGCTGTTGGGCTAAATTCGGGACGACGGGCAGCGAATGGAGACCGAAACCGGTGTCTTGAAATCTTCTAGGAGTAAGACACAGAAGCCTGGTTTCATTTTAAATTTTAATGTGCTCAAAGGGTCTTCATCGAAGCGAAAGTCCTCTGGACCCATATGGTTCATATCTCCACCGCTCAAGCAGAAGGGGGATTTGTATAAGGGCTTATAAATATAGAAAGGTCTCCTTCACACTTTCTCTTTGAAGCCGGGCCGGTGTTTAGGAAAAGAAAAGGAAAACAGATTTCGCTTTATGAATGTTTAATGAGCGGACGGCTTCGCTGGGAGCTGTAGTTGTAGCATTCACAATAAGAAGGGTTCCTGTGTACTCTGGGGGACGGAGAGCAGCTTGGATACACGCTGATGTGTCAGTCACCGGCCTCCCCTTGTACTACCATTCACACTGCACTCCATCCATACTTCAAAGAGGACAGCGGCTAGAGCATCCGTACCGTTGAGAGCAAGAGAAGCATTGAAATGAATAGAATGGGAAAGACAGACAAATCGTTTGTTCTTCGGGTTGAGGCCGAAGGACCCGGTCATATCAGAATGTGCAGTGCTGCCATCTTCAATTTGAAGATATAAACAACTGTCTTGGTGTTCGCTTCACCTTTGACCCTCATTTAGAGTAATGTGGAACCTGCCGCTGGCGATGACAACGGACAGCCCCGCTAAGCTCGGCTGTCTCCAGGAAATAGACATTATGGGTTGCTCTCGGAATGAGAACCCAGCCTGTTTAAGCATGTTTTCCACCACATTAGTTAAAGATGAAGTGTGTAATTTCTGCACCGCTGGCTTCACCAAACGAAATTGCAAAGGTAATTGTTTTCCCAACGCCTGGTGTAGTCTAGACGAACATCTGTGCCAAGTGTACGCCACCGATGATATGTGAGATTTCTTACGCTTTAAAGATCCCATTTTACTAAATGTAATGAAAGTCTGATGATTGCCTTTAATAATGTATAACCGAATACCTTTTTAATATTTCCATTACGTAACGCTGTTCCAAATTTTCCGTTACTCCACGATCTCGTGGAACAGGCGGTTCTTAGTTTAGCGATGCTGTTTTGCATCTATAATGATGTCTGTTCCTCTAGGTATAGTGACCTAGATGATGCTCTTACATAAAGGCTGGATTTCTCACAGAGACGCTAATGCATCGAAACAGGTTGTGTACACGTCTGTTTAAACAAACTGTGATGTCAGAAAGCATGTGATCATACATGCATGTAGTCCCTCTCAAAGCAACCGTATAAGTGTCTGACATTCATACGTGCCTTCATACAGTATGCATGCATGTGGTGATAAATTATGATGACAGTCACAGGTTTGCAACTCAGGCTTGTATAAATGACAGAGATAGTTCTGGCTCGAAACTCTAGATGGCGCAGTCCTATAGTCTAAACCAATCTGACATAATAACTTTACCACACGGCGCAGCTGATTGGTTCCTTCTGTTTCAGCAGCCAATGAGCTTGCTTCATCATTTAAATCTTGGCTAGTGATTGTCAGCAATCGGCACGCTTCAGAAACCCTCCTCCATCCCCAGCTCCACCCTCCGAGAGTTGTCATGACAGAACTTGTTTTACGTGATGTGTGTGATTGTAATGTTATGCAGTCGCCATTATGGTTCAGCAATACTCATACATTCTCAGCCAATGGTTCGATAAGATCGGACTGGGTATGTGCCCACACTGCAATAGTGGCATGTTGTTGTTGTAGTTTTTGTCTAATGGGGGTAAGCAGCTTTTTTTTGTTATTTTACTTTACTTTGATGTTATAGTGGGGACAAACAAGTTCGAAAAGTTGAAAAAGTTTTATATAAACTTCACTAAAGATGATGAACAGTTTAAAGCAAAGCAATGTTTCAACACAATCAATATTTTCAACAGCATTAACATTTTTATTATGGGAATTTGTATGAATTGTTTTCTAAAAATTGTATTCTCATTCGTTCATTTTGCTTCTGTGGGGTGGAATAGAAGTAGGGCTTCAGTGTTGCTTTATAATTACATATTAATATTACATATAGTTTTCTACATTTTTGCTATGCAACACCATAGAGCACATGTACGGTATATTTGTCAGTTACCCAAAGCAATCAAATTAAAAATAGTTATGATGTCCTGTGCGATCAGTCTGTTTTTATACATGGTTGGTTAAATCCAGGGTAAGGTGGAAGGGACCTATAATAAAGACTTTTATATACTGAACTGTTATGTAGAGTCCTTGAATCCATTAAATGCACTCACGTATGTAATTAACCATGAGCTGTTCTGAAGTAGTATATCACATCAGAAATGTCTGTGTTGTGCACTTTGCTCAGTTTTTTTTTTTTTAAGTAGAAAGCTAACTTTATGAGGTTCATCATGGGATATTTCTTTTAATTTTGATAATTCATTCCAATTTGTGCTGGCCACTTTTGGCTTTTGCTCATTTTATTATTCTATGCTTATCCCACTCATATATTTAAAATAGAAATGTCATTAAAATGTAGGTTTCAATAAAAAAAATCAATCAAATTGAGATGAAGGAAGCCGAGCATTACTGTCCAATCAAATGAAAGAAGGCGGGAGTTGCTTTTGACAGAAGTCCAGATCGAGGTCAGTTTAACTGTGAAAGAGCGCAATAAAAGTAGCATTTTCTATATTCTTTAAATAATACCTTAAAAAAAAAAAGGATCTGCAACTTTTGTAATTTGATGTCTGTTATTTATAACTTAAAAAGTTAAAGGTATAGTTCACTGAAAACTGGACATTCTGTCATCACTCGTTTACCTTTGTCATTTCAAACCCAAATGCTCTTTCATGAAACATAGATTGTATAATATTTGTATAAAAATATTGACCATGAGTTTAAGACTAAAGTCTTACAATGCAAATATATAGATCAAGGCAGTCAACATTTTTTGGACATTGGTATTTCTCAAATCATGCGTACTGCCCTGGTAGTCTCTTCATATGGCCTGTAGGCCAGGATTGATTTCAGAATCTGCGCCACTCTTTATGACACGAAACTTAAAAATGCGCATAAAACCAGGGTGGAACCTGGCTATGCTATAAAAACGAGGCGTTCATCCTTTGCAGGGCCGCTTTAAAAATGGGGACATAAATTAACAGTATACCCACTTCTCCCAGCAACACTACATCACTGAAACAAATGTATTGAAGTATACATGCCCAGAGTGACTTTTACACAGAAATGGCAGTTTGCTATTAGAAGTAATATTATATAAATGTCCTCTTACATTGCTGTAATTAGCTAATAACAAATTTGATTACTGCCAAAGTGCCACTTGTATAATTCCCACTGGGTTTGGGCATCAGAAGCACTGTGTTGGGTAATGCTAACCAGTGCTTTGAAATAAGTATCAGGTTTTCAGATGTACGAAGAACTTAAGTTGCACTTTACAGTTCGCTGGCTGTCCCCATGCTGCTTGAAGTACTACTTTGATTCGTGATCTGAAAACCTGGCCTCCTGGCTTGAGAACCCATCTTTCATTCCAACTGTTGCGAGATCAAATCTGAGATCTCACAAAAAACTGTAGGTGTGGATTTCGCTTGCCAGGACAACACCAACTCAAAACTCCTCCACATAAAGCGGCAAACTAATATATGGTAAACAAACACTTAAGATTCACTTTCTTTCCATAAGCTTGTTTTGCGGGGAGTTTTCAAGGAAATGATTTGGCAACGTCCGTAATGTTTGATACTGCACCGTGGCTATGCAAATGACCCCACAAAATGACGCCTAGGGTTTTATCCGCTTTTTTATTATCTTTTAATTTTTTTGCATGATGGGGTGCCAGTTCATTTGATTCTCACATATGGCAAATTGTTTTTTTACAGCGTTTCCTCTGATGCTCAATGGAACACAGATTAGAGTACACCACACGCTTCAGTATAAAAATGTTGTTAAATTCTCAGACAAAGCCGTTCATGGCCATTTGCTTATCGAAGCATGATTTCAGCCTTTCTTTGCTTAGAATTAATTGAATGCATTATTGCAGAATATTACAGTGAATAGACAGATGTGTGATGGGTTAACGCGGTTAACGGCAAATTTGATGTGCTGTCTTTCTGATAATCTCACTGTATACATTTGCCATTTCTAACTACATTGTCTAACTACCATCTGTGTGCTGGATGTTAGCCTTGAGCTCTTCTGAACTATGTTATTAATACAGTTCAAATTTGGCGATGTCTGCTTGAAAACCATATATCAAAGCTACTATAATATTCTGTTTAAAGATTCTTATGACAAATTATTTACATTCACTTTTTTCTTTTATTTCATCTGTGCATGCTTAATAAGATAAAGCCAATAACACATTTGTGTTTGTCAGAGGCTTTGATTTCTACTTCCCCATGGTGGGTGTATGGAGAATAAAAATTACTCAGAATGTTCTGTCCCCTTAAACAACCCAAAGAAAGAAAGAAGGGGTGAGAGAGTTAGGGAGAGAAGTAGAGAGAGTTCAACCCGTGGGAGGAACACTCAATGTGTTCGAGGCTGTTCTTTTTACTAGTTAAATTGTTTTATTTATTTGTTCTAGCTGTCTCTCAGCAACCGTTGCATATGATGTGACAGCCTTGGGTTTCTTTGAATGAGGAATTATTTTTATTGCTGTGTTAAACCAACACTCACATACAGCTCGGGATGATACCACAGTATCAATCATCTCCGTGAGAAAAGAAAGGCGAAACTAAATAAAAGTTGTGGTTAAACTGTGTTGGTCGCCTGATTATTTCAGTGTTTGTGAGGCATTAACTGACAGAGTTACTTAACAACTCGTCTCCGAATGAAGATACGCAAAAATAAAACAGATTGCAATTGTTCAAATGCAGCAAGAAAGAAAATTACTCCAATTTAAAGTTTAAAGGGTGAATCTGAATTAAATTGAGTTCTGAAATAAAGTCATATGTATCTTGTTCATTGGCACCGCAGAGGGAAAATGTAATGATTCACTACACTGCATTCAGTTCAGATTAATAAATTCAGAAAAAGAGTCATAATTGGCCTTTATATGCCTGTAAAACTCGTCATTTTATGGGGCCTTTTCTATTGCTTTGTTTTCATGAAGAAGTTCACCTTAAAAACGTCTTTTCCACTTGTATTAAGATATTCCAGCCACTACCATAAAAATAGAAATTAATGACGTCATGGGCACATTTTTTTTAATGCGTTTTTAACTGCTCAATGTGTAACAGGAACCACACAATGCTTCATATTACTTCTATAAGTGTTCTACTATATTCTCCTGTATTTGTTTTAGGTTATATTTATTACGGGTATTATGTTTTATATTATAAACATTCATTGGTCTACGGGACTGTGCTTTTAAATAAAACAGTAAACTATGATTTATCTTATTTGTTGCTCGCCTCTAAACTTGCTCACGGTGTTTTGTCTTTCGCCCACGTCTGGCAACTTCTTTGTCCAATTGTATCTCAGGGCCTGTTGTAATATTTGAAGCTTTCTGTCGTCATTTACTCGCTCTAAAATTTCGAAATTATTGAGGATATTTACCAATGGGGGGTGTGTTGTAGTTTGCTAAAGTGAACCTTAAAATAAATATTGTGACTAAAAAGTTGATTGTGTAAAAACTGACCATGATAAAAGTTTGTTAAAGGGTGCCTCAACAAAGGAACTGAAATAATGTGTTGTGTAATAGCACTTTGTGGTGCGTGTTTCGCCTTTGGTGGGGGTTGGGGGTGGTTTTGGTCCCTCGGGGTGTGTGTTCCTCGTGTGGGGCGCTTTATGGTGTGCTACGGTGTGGGGGCCGCAGCGGGCGTCCACGGGCCCGTTCTGTTTCCCCTTTCCTTTTTCCTTTTCCCTTGAGGGGTCCGTGGCAGGCTTTACTCCGCCTCGAGGTTTGGGGTTCGTGTTGACCATCTGTGTTGGCTTCGCCGCGGCCCGCGGGTGTGTGGGGGCCGCTGTTGTTGCGCCTGGTGTGTGTGCGTGGGGGGGGGGCTTGGGGGCTGGCACCCCATTCGTTTTTTTCTCTTCTTTCTCCTTGTTCCACTTGCCCCCCGCCCCTCTCTTTTCCCTTTCCATCACCCCCTTCCTTTTTTCCCTCCTCTTTTTTCCGCCACTTCCTTGTCTCCACACCCAAAACCTTCCTCCCCCTCCCCTTTTCTTTCACACCCATTCTTCTTAAACTCCCCCTTCCCACCCTATTTCGACCCTCCAGACTTCCTATCCCTTACAAACCATCCTAACAATCCTTAATCCCTTTCTTTCTTCTCACTTGTCCTTTGCCAATCCCTTTTTTTACACTTTTATCCTTCATATTCCTCCCATTCCACAATTTTTCTCCCTTTTTTAACCTGTCTCCTCCATACTTCACCTTAACCCATGCCTTATCCCGCATTTACAGCCTTTTCCATACCCCTTTTTCACATTCTCCTCCCATCTTCCACATCTTTAACTCTTACCTTAAATCTTATTTTCACCCCTCTCCGTCACCCATCCCTCTGCATCTCCCCACATAACTCTCCCTACATTTCAAATCTGTTCTAACAGCACAACGATGTTAGCACCTTCACACATATCCCACACAGCTTCTTAGCACACACGAACTAGAAAATTCCCTCTGAAATTACCTACTTCTTTCCACGGTACAACCCTCAAGACCCACATCTCCAAAATATGAATTCCCCACATCTAGCAACCCCCTTCCCTAAGCTAGTCCTATCGAAAATTCCTCTATATCACGCCCCCTTATCACCAATTGCAACTTCACATCCCAACTCTTACAGACCCCACCCAATAAATATATCACCCCCACAAGATTATATTCTATAAATTCGCGCTCCCCCCCCTCTTACCATATCAACAATGACTCTCAACTTACTCACCTCATTCTACTCTACAGCCACCCAGCCACAATCTTACTATAAACACCTTCCACAACCAGGGAAAAGGGCAAAGGCGAAACGACGGAAGGGGCAACGAGACAAACCACACCATACAACAAAAACCAAACAAAAAAATACCGTTGAATTAAAGCTAAAAAAAACAAACCACACTTTCGATAAAAATTAACCACCACAAAACCAAACAACCTAACTTACCATCGAAACACACCCATCTTAATAAAACAAAAACCACACTTAACCACCACCACAACCACCATAACCCAAAAACCAAAAAAGCACTAATAAATAAGACAAATAATAAACAAACGCACCAAAAAGCAAACAAAAAAAAATGAGAACAACGTTAAAAATTACCCCACAGATACAACATAACATCACAACCACTCACACCCACCACACTACAACCCAACCATAACTACACACAAACCCAACACCTTCATTGCTCCCACTAACAACCATATACCTACCAACACCCCACATTACCAAACTAGCAAATAAAATAAAACATCAACAACAAAAACCACCAAAAAAAAAGAAGCCCCTTTGCTTTCCGTCTCCCCCTCTTTGCTTTCTCTCCAGCTTGCTTCCTCCCCCACCCCCGCCTTATTTTTTTCCCTCGTCCCCTCCCCCCCCCGCTTTGTTTCTCCTTTGCCGTGTGACCTTGCCTCCTTAGCTTATTTTCCCTCTCTCTTTATGAAACTTCTAACTCCCTATGGACTTTCACCCTCCTTCACTTTTTCCCCCCCCCGTTCTATACCTCACCCTCCATCCTGTCTTATTCGACTTCCCTTATGTCTTTTCTCCCCACATGGCCCTCCCCATGCTCCCCGCCCCGTCTTCGTTTTCCTTTCCAGCCCTTGTACTCCTCACCGTACCCTTTTCCTCCTGTTGACCTACTCTCCCCCTCCTCCTTTCCCCAGTCTTGCCCTCTTGTTAAACTTCTTTCGTGTTCCCTCCTCTTATCTTATTGCCATACCTCCCGCCGCTGCCTCCTTCTTCACCTCGTCTCATCTGTTTTTCTCCATCTGAGACGCCCTTACCTTAATCGTTATTTTTCTCCCCCTTTTCATCACAGCGCCCCCCTCTCCCCTCCCTACGTATTACGTACGACTCACGGTCTGCTCGCCGATTGTTCCTTCGCGTACCCCTGCCCCCCCCCCCCCTCCTGTCCCCCACGGGGGGGAGGGCGTGTGGGGGGGGGGGGGGGGCGGGGTGGGGGGGGGGGTTGGGGGGTTGCAAAAAACCCAAAACTAATATTTTCGGTGTGGTGTGGGCTTCCGGGGGGGGGGGGGTGGGGGAGGGGTCGTGGCGATGCACCTCCTCCACTCCCCCCCTCCTCGGGGGGGGTGCGCCCCCCCTCCCACCCCCCCCCTTCCGACACCACAACACCAGATAAAAAAAACAAGCAAACTCCGGACCACAAACTCCAAAACTCACACACCACCAATAGAAAATTATAAAACATTCCACAACTCCCAACCCCACATAAATTCTTAAACACAACAACCCCCGCCCCTCACCCTTAAACATCACAAAAACACAACCACAAAACCACCCAACCCACACACAAAAAACACACGACTAAAACCTAAACAACACACCCCACACCATCCCAAAACAACCACAACAAATAGCCCAAACAATACAAAAAACACTAATACAACACCTCCCAACTAATTATTAAAACCACTAAACACAAAACAAAACCAACACACAAAACACACCCAACCCAAATAAAAGACAATAATGAATCTAATAAAACTAAAATAAAAATGTATAATTCTTATATAGCAACATACATTTTTTTTTTAATTTGATTAAAATGACAAAGCATATGCCAAAATTGCTAAAACTAAAATTAACATAAAATGAAAAATCTGAAAATAAAAGCTAATTTAAAATATTAATAAATCTCAATCAAACTAAAATCAGAACTGTACACTACTATAAAACTATAATAACTCATTCATGTATTGCTTGGAATTATCAACATGTTAATGTTTTCCGAGTGTTTGTTAGATGACAGTATCACAATTGTTTGGCAAAATGGCAAATCAACTCCACAAATGGCCGTGCAGCGCACACGTTGCATTTTACACATGCTCGATGAATCACAACCCTGCATACCCGAACTTCCTGCACCTCAAACCGGGTCGGTCCGGCATGGCAGTCAGGCGCTCTTACGAGGAGGCTAAAGAGAGCAGTCTCTAGTGTCTGTCGCTTGAGGTCGAGGAGTGAGGTTTACACACTGCACAGCACTTAACTAGCTGGCCTCCGTTACACTCACCCCCCTAAACTCACTCCCATATCCGGGTCACGGCACCAATGTAACCGGAACTTTCTGCACCGCTCTCAGCGGGCCTCAAACCGGGTCGGTCCGACATGGGAGTCGGGCGCTCTTACGAGGAGGCTAAAAACTGCAGTCTCTAGTGTCTGTCGCTAGAGTGTCGCTTGAGGTCGGGGAGTGAGGTTTACACACTCCACAGCACTTAACTAGCTGGCCTCCGTTACACGAGCAGCATCAAAACACAGTGGCACTTCGCCTCGTGAGTACACACAACTGCTCCTCAAGGAGTCTTACAGTGGGTACAGTAACCTCCTCTTCTAACTTTGAGTGCTCTTGCTCTGATCTGTTGCCTAAATAGACACTCGACTTTGCGTGTCAAGTTGACCTGAGGGATTGAAGGAGAGAGAGAGAGAGAGAAAGAAAGAGGGAACAATTTGTGTTCATATCTCTCCTCCATCTTCAAATCAAGGACACTGCACTGCTGATGCTGCCGTTGCCATGGAGACTAGCTTTAGTTGCCTTGGGCACCGTAGGGATGGCTGGTGATGAGGCGCTGCTTGAGTCACATGAGGTTGAATTGACCTTTGACCTGTGCCGTTTCGGTTCAGCAATATCAAGTCACCCAGGTTTAAACGCTCGGGTCAGTCAGAAATATGTAGCAGAGTGCTTGGAAGATACTGTTCATTCATGCATCCAGTCAAAAAGGTTTTTATGGCAATGTTTTTGTAAGCGCTTTTGCAGTTTTTGTCCTAGAGAAGTCTATTTCGCACTGATGAATTAAGTGATGGAAACCTGCATATACTCCGGTGGTCCGGAGGTAACTTCCGGTTTGTGTTTTGTAATAATATAACAATTTAGTTTATATTAAATGTATATGATATTAAAGGAGTAGTTCACTTTCAAAATACATTTTCATGATAATTTACTCACCCCCATGTCATCAAAGATGTTTATGTATTTGTTTCTTTAGTCCAAAAGAAATTAAGGTTTTTGATGAAAACATTCCAGGATTTTTCTCCATATAGTGGACTTCAATGGACTCCAAATGGTTGAAGGTCAAAATTTCAATTTCAGTGCAGCTTCAAAGGGTTTTAAATGAGACCAGACAATGAATAAAGGTCTTATCTAGTGAAACGATCGGTCATTTAAAAAATGTATATGCTTTATAAACACAAGTGCTAGCCTTGCTCTGTTCTGCGATGCGCGTTCATGACTACACAAAATACAAATTACGTTGAAAAGTCACGCTTGACAAGTACCGAGTCAGTGTTTACAAGTTGAACGTGCAAGTTTTTTGCGTAACTACGTATTACGTGAAGTCATGAACGCGCATCGCAGAACAGAGCAAGGCAGGCATTTGTGTTTATAAAGCATATACATTTTTTATTTTTTTTAGAAAATAACCGATTGTTTCGCATAATACATCTGGTATCGTTTAAAGCCCTTTGAAGCTGCACTGAAACTGTCATTTTGACCTTCAACCGTTTGGAGTCCATTGAAGTCCACTATATGGAGAAAAACCTGGAATGTTTTCATCAAAAACCTTAATTTCTTTTCGACAAAAAAAACAAAAACAAACATCTTGGATGACATGGGGGTGAGTAAATCATCATGAAAATGTATTTTGAAAGTGAACTACTATAATTCATAATAATATTTTATTCTATATTAATTGTACTATTAAATTAAATTGAAATTAGTCAACAGTTATTGATTCTTTGAGCAGGTATATCGAAAGTTTAATTTGGGCCACGTAACGTTTGTTTATGTTGTTGCCGCTGACACCATCTATATTGCTGTTCTCCTTTATAAATAGTCCAACATTCTCTACCATAGGAAGCCCTGACTGACACAGAAAATATTTTTGCAGGCTAACTTCAAGAAATGTTCGGTATAATGTGCTGTTTTCATCCTTATCGCCGTGCGTGTTTATTTATTTATTTGTGTGTAAATACTCTTTGAAATGAATCAGTCGGCGGGGGGGAAGGAGAACAGTTCTGGAGGGTTCTGCTGTGTGAGGACATTCGGGGAAGGAGGAGTTATTCCTACATGGTCCTCTGTGATAAGACTCTGTGTCTAATATGCACCGCTGTGTCCAAATCATAAAGAGACTTAGTTGGGGCTTTACAGTACAAACCTCTATCCTTGCAGCATGGTCGCTGAGCAGCCGTAACCCCTTCCCCCCCAATAGGAATATATAGGGTGTGGTATAGGGTATAGGGTATAGATATGGTGTATATTTTAAAGTGTTTACTGTGGCGGGTTTCATTAATAAATTGTGATTTACTCACCGTGTACATTTGGAGATGGTGTGAATTCTGTACTGCATACTAGCAAAGACCAGTAACCCGTATCTTTTAGTAGATTATAAGCATCACACCTGTGTATCTGTATCTATGTGTGTTTAGATTGTTATGTATTATTTTTGTAACTTCTATGCTTATTTTCTTTTAATCGCAAATTATGCATATTTGGTCTACTAAGCATTAAAGGTCCAGTTTATGAAATTTAGCGGTGAGGTTGTGAATTGCAACCAGCTGCTCACTCCACCCCTCCCTTTCGAAGCACTACGGTGGCTGACACAGAACGAAGATGTCGTCAAGTTTTTGCATCTTTGCCAAAGGAGATAATGTCTGTAGAGCAGTTTGTCCGTTTAGGGCTACTGTAGAAACAACATGGTGAATTCCGTGTAAGGGGACCCGCGGGGAATGTAGATAGAAATAGCTCATTCTAAGGTAATAAAAACGTAACGCTTCATTATGTGCTGTCTTTATACACCTCTCAAGACATAATTATGTAGATTATACTGCATTTCTTTCAAAAGACTTTTCAAAAACATACTCACAGCACCGTTAAGTCGCACATATTTTAATGTGCCTAGCAACCACTCACCTAAGCCTGGCATAGTGCCGGTGAGTTTTGCAAACACCACTTATTTGTTCTTATGATTAAACATCATTTCTAAATAATTAACATTTTCATTACACATGGCTTTCTTCAGAAATCGCATTAAAGATGCTTTTTTCATGTTCACTATAATAAAAAGGCGGTAAGAAGATAGTTTGGTGATGTCTTGTCGAGGAGATTATAGGCAGACTTCAAGAATGAGAACTAGAGGGTGAAGTTGAGTGCTATCCACTTGTGAGTGGAATATCCCAGAATACTCCAAGTCCCACTTGACCTAATGAAAGCGTACAACCGTTCCTTTTCGAACTGAGTAGACAACATCTAACAAGCACAGCGGAGAATCTACGGATCTGCTGTGAAACTCAAGCAACAATTACTGCAATCATGAAGATGTGGCGGTCTTTAAATCACAGTCACTGAGAACTAAACATTTTGAACGTATGATTTTATTGAACGTATTTGCGGGAAGAATAATTCGGCAACAACGGCCCTCGGTTTCAATAAAAGCCATCTTGTGTTAAGTGTGAGAGGAAGAGGAGTGTAGTTTTTAAAAAGGGCAATGCAACCTGGAGGGCTTTTTGTCCATTTTTGGTGTAGGCCTACCGATTAAGTTGATCACCCATTAAACAGCAAAGTCAGCCATTATGCTGCAACTCTCATCAGCTTAAGAGTTGTTGGCTAAAATGTGCCAACTTTTTCTCACGTTTATTGCCATGGTCAATTTTTTCGTGGCCTGAATTTCACCTCCACCACAAACATCCAGCTGAGATGAGTTGCAGGCAGCTTTTGTTTGTGCTTTTTCCCATTACTCCGATTTCACAGTCGCTTATGAATCATAGCCTACTCGCTTGGGAAGTGGAAACGGGGTCACGTCTTCTGTAATTACCCCCTTTACTGGCGTCCGTAGTCTCAGTGAATACCTCCATGGGTTTTTGAAGTGTGTGAGCAAATGTGTGTGGATGAGAGAATATCATAGAGAGACTTATTTTACATGAGTATGAAGCTTTTCAGGTGAGCAGTCTGATGGTTGATTTTCTTAAAGCGGATAACTCAAATCGTGTGGTTTGTTGAGGGCCGGGGTACTTTTTTTAGGCAGTTAGGCTTTTATATCTAAATGGACTATGAAATGGGCAATGCAATTAGAGATCTCATAAAAAAAGTATTTATATTGATGGAAGAACTAAGGACGTCTCTACAGTTTGAAAACTCCTGTTCTATGGCATCATGAAGCATCATCTTTTGTAAGAATGTAGTGTTTGTAAAGAAAGCAACTATAGTGAGATAAACTCACTAGAAAGATACAAATATAAACATTTATGAAAACTATGCATGTAGCAAAAAAGCTGACAAACCCTTAGAAAGGAAACATTTATAATGTTCAGTGGATCTTTTTTCTCAGAAAATTACTGCGGGACCTCTTGCAACCTTCTGGCGGTCCCCTGGGGGTCCCTGGACCCCAGTTTGAAACCCCCTGCCATGAAAGGACCATTTTGACTGATAGTTTAAAAAGGATAGTTCAACCCACTATGAAAATTGTCATCATTTATTCACTCTCATGTCATTCAAAACCGGTATATGACTCTCTCTTCTGTGGAAAACAAGAGAAGATATTTTGAGAAATGTCTACAGTGATGTCTACCGCATATTTTGTGTAATGTCTATGTAATGGAAGTCAATGAGTCCTTTGTTGTTACCAATGTTCCTCCAAATATCTTCTTTTCTGTTCTGCAGAAGAATCATACACGTTTGGAATGAGATCAGGTTAAATAAATGATGGAAGAATTTTCTTTTTTGGATGAACTATCCCTTTAACATCCGAAAGGTTCTTTATCGTCAAAGATCATTTATTGTTTAGAAGTGGCTCTATGAGAACCTTTGAGTGAATTGTTCTTTAGGGAACCAAAACATGTTCTTCTTTGGCATCACTGTGAATACCCTTTTGTAGCACTCGGAGAGTAAGAATCAGATTACAGTGATGTGCGCCACATATTTTCTTTAGAAAATATACAAAAACAGCATATGAAATTAAAGCCAGCCAAAGCTTTCTCAATCAAAACACTCTGAACAATATTGTAACCATTAGTTTTTTCTCTTTGTCTCAGAACCTTGACTGACCAAGCAGAACCAACTGAATTGCTTTGTCTCATCAAACCCTCTTCATGGTAATAAATGGAAGCAAACATGGCCTTGCCAAATCTTTCTGGTTTGCTTAATTCGGTCACAATGCATTTATATACCTCAATCTGCTAAACAGTACAATCTCACTTTTATGATTTTCTTTGACAAGGGAAATCTGTTCCACTTACCAGCCGCTCTCCGGGTCTTCAGACAGGTATTTAGACCCTTGAATTATTGAACGCTTCTCCTCACTTAAAAAGTCAATGGCTCCTCCAAAAAACAATTTGCTCGGCACAATGGCAAGCACAAGGACTCTATGAGTAATTCTGCTCACAAAGGAGGGCTGTATTGTGCATGCATCTCTCTTCGTCTCTCGCATAAATTGCATTGTGGGAAAAATGTAATTTTACTCAATGGCCATTTAAGAGAGACACTATTAGAAGCAATTAGGAGCGCTAAACATTCATTGTGCTTCTCAACACTGATGCAGAACAGTTGCCTTCGCACCATTGTGTCATCTGTTTTTCAGATAGAAGAAAAGATTCAATTGAATTCTTCGGTCTGTTTTCATGCCAAATGTTTGTTGGAAATGGAATTCCAGCCCACTTTTCAAGAACACAATAGCCGAGGATGAGTTGCATCTTGCCGTATATTGTGTGTGCTCCGTTCTGCTTATGTTTAAGTCAGATTCAATCCGGAGTGCAGGATGTGTTTGTGTTTACAACACTTATGCAATAGTTGAGTCTAATTTGTGTTTCTAAGCAACACGAAAGCGACAGTGAACATGGCTTGATGACAAGAGCACGGAGACAATCAGTATATACAAAAGCGATAATGATTTAGTAATCTCATATTTATTCGCTCTCTCTCGTTTTGTATCCATATGTAAGATGTGCCATCTTTTTACACAGAGTCCCATGATTTCTCATCACGGCCGGGTTCTCTGATCAGGCCGTTACATCAGCAGATTCAAATTACACACACCAAGCCCTCCGAATAGCAAGTCAAGCCCCCATTCTCTCATCCCAAGGTAGTCCTTGCCTCCAACCAAGTAATCTCTCCTGAGGACACTACAGTGACACAGTCTGGTAATTGCTTTCTGCTTAGGCAGTTCTTGTAAAATAAAACTTCATCTGCAGCGAAGGTGGTCCGTGAAACCGCACGGCTATCACCGGACCGAATACTCCCCCCGTCCCCCTCCTGAAACGTCAGTGGGCATCCGAAGGACCACGGATCAATATCTCCACTGAACGTGAGATCGATATTTCATTTTCATGAGTTTTCTTTAATAAACAGAATCATTGGTGGGACAAATATCGCAAAGGACAGCACTATTACTCGCAGTGACGCATCACAATGCCTCGTAGAATCACTATACCGCACGTATTTGCTCTGTGATCGTACCGTTGAATTGTAGCCCCCCACACTGATGCTGAACCAAAAAGCCCAATTTTCACAAGTTTTGTAATTATTAGATATCTCACATCGTGTTTTTCTGCGTTTGTTTGCGAGATAAAACAGGATTTCGCCTTCTCTGATGTGTGTTCAAAGACGCGCCGCGTGAAGCTATGATGAGTCACGATGGCAGACACTCTCTCCTTATTTGCGGTGGTTTGTTTGTTGACTAATTTGAGTGGCGTTATTCACTGATTCTGTTTGAGAGCTCTGCTGCAGGAGTTGTAGGATTTACTCAAGCCCTTCAACGTGACGGCACAAGTAGGATGAGAGGAAGAAACAAAGGCTTTTTATCCTGGCAGAAGAAGACGTACACAAATGGACGCACGCTCGAGTGGACGCTTTTAGCGCGATGTCCGTCGTGGGCCTCGTTCATATAGCTGGCTCGGACTCAAAGTCAGAAAGTCACTTTAATGAGAGAGAATGCAGCAGAATGGAGATTTTTAGGTTGTTTGCCCGTCTGCTGCCGTTTCGTCTCTCGCTCTCTCTCTTTCTTTCTCTCTCATTATCACTTGTATATGTGGCACAAACATTTCAGCAATATCAAAGGAGTGGTATATCCACATTGATGTTGTTCCATACGTATGCTTTTATTTTCAAAGTGGAACACCGAATGAAGACTTTCGCAGTGCGGTTGACTGTCGAGCTAAAAAAATATATAAAAACACATCATAAAAGTAGCCATAACACTTGTCGTATTCCAATTCTTGCACAAAACTACCGAATGGCTTTTGAACACTTGGAGTGTAGTGTGTGTGTTGTGTGGAGTGCTGTGCTACGGTGGTGCGTTTATGTTGTTGTATTTTAATAGAAACATATCAAAAGCATGCAGATTTTGAACACCATATGGGGAGTAATGACAACATTTGGCTTTGACATTGCTTGACATTTTGTACCACACATTTGGCATGAATAGTTTTGTTTGTCCTTTGGATTGGAATGATGTCCAATGCTCTCCTGATGTTTATATGCTCTCCCACTTGTAAGTCGCTTTGGATAAAACCGTCTGCCAAATGAATAAATGTGATGGCAATGTAATGTCCAGGGCCCTGTTAACTTTATTGAGGGCCCTGATGTGGAGCTGTTTACTGTTTTGTTTGGATTCCCGTCCCATGGGAATCTTGTTTGTTGTCGGCTCTGTTTTAGTGTCTTCTGAGTTTAATGAAGGTGCTTTCATTGCTAACCTGTTGAGGTAAACTTACATGGCTCATACTAGGACATTGCTTGTTTTTAAGCCCTGTTTATATAGTGAAGTTGTTAAATTCAAAGAATATTATGATCCACCTGTGTTTGAGCTGCTGACCCACTTTCGCTCCCCGTTTGATGCTAAATAATTCATATAAATGCTGTATACTCTATTTGGACTGAAATAACCGAATTTGTTTCTTGTGACGTTAAATATATTTTGATTTAAGAGCTAATGCTTTGAATTAGTTTTTTAGACAAATACATACTGAACTGAACATTTTGAAGATATTTGGAAGAGTGTCAGTAACCAAACAGATTTTATTCCCCATTGACTCCCATAGTATTTATTTTCCCTTCTATGGCAGTTAATGGGGTATGAGATCTGTTTAGTTACTGACATTATTCAAAATTACTTTGTGTTCAACAGAACAAAGACATTTATACAGGTTTGGGACAACCTGAGGGTAAGCAAATCTGGATTTTTTGGGGTAAACTATCCCTTTAAGCGCTCTTTAAATCTCAAAGACATTACAATACTTTTTTGTGTGTGCAAAAGGGCTTGATAGACATCTAGATGAAGTATTCTATGCGTAACAATTTAAGCACTGAAAATTGAAAATGAAGCCACATCCAGCCCCGGAACTTTCTACATTCGGTACTCATGATGTTAGCCCGTCTCCTGCGTCTCAGTTCACACAGTGTGTGACAAATCTGCAAAGCCTTGCCTTAGATAATTAAGTTTGAGGACAGTCTTACCCTGCTGGCCAGTTTGATTTAAGTTGGATGCGAAGTGCACTTTAAGTTCACTTTAGCTTCAGTCGAGAGCGCAGCACATCACCAGCCAGCTGTGAGCTCACGTGCCGAACCATATGCTGTTACATCGTACAAAAACTGTGAAGCTGATGTAGTCTAATTTCTCTGAAAGGCCTGCAGGAAACTTCTGCTGTGTGCGTGTGCTTCTCTTCATTAAACCTTGTCTCAGCACTCAGCCTTTTGCTCTGCAAGCGCTATTAGAAATGTGATATAACCTAAAACATTCTCTTGAATTTTTCATCTTCTACAGACTGCTCAGGCAATCATTTGTACATTTTTAAATGGTTTGAAGTCAACTTTAGCTTTTTCTAGCCTGCTATGTGTAGTAACATTTCTAGTATGTGACATTAGTTATTGTAATTGTATTGTAATGTAAAACAATCTAGCTTTGTATGTCTGATCTTTGGATTTAATACGGTTTGATGTTCTTTCTCAAATTGTACTCTTGGTTGTTCATCCTTGTTCATCTGTATTACCTTGCTTAACTGTTTTTTACCATCAGAAAAGAATAAGGGACTTATACAAGTTTTCACAGTGCAATGAAGTTTTATTTTCAAAGATGACGGAAAGTTATATTTCTCATAACATGTCCTCTTTCTGGGGAAATTACCAAGACAATATTGCAGTTTCCTTTTCATTCTTCTGTTTAATAATGGCTCAAAAGCATAGGAAAAATGTTTCTGAGTTGCACCTGCTTGTTCCAAAAATGTATTGAGAACAATGCATATCAATCATTTAGCTCTCTTTAAAGTTGATCAATTCTGTTACCAAAATCGTTTTTTACATAAGAAAGCATATTAAGTTATATATTCAGAATTCCTTGTCTGACTTTTGATCTCGTTAACTTAAAACAAATAGCAAAAAAAGGGTTTTTACAGCATACTCAGTGCATGCTTCTTAAAGTGACTTGGTAAAATAATATTATTCACTAGACGGTTTTTGTTATTTGGGGTTTTTATAACTGTTGGTAGTTCTTCTGGTTTCCTGACACTATAGGAATTTGTGTGTTCACCATCAGACCCGTCTCTCTCCTCAGACTCTCAAATCTCTGGTGCTAAATAGGTGCTGCACTGAAAATAGTGTGTTCCTATAGTATTATGCAAGGTTCTATTCATCTGTTTACCAGATCAAATGTGCAAATCATACCGCCGGATCCTACGCTGGGTCTCTGAAACCTCCTTCGCTTTATGTAATTCAGTTTGACATCATTTTTGTGGGTGGGTGACAGGCTGTTGGGGTTTAGAATAGATTTAGATGGGTACACAAATGCTTTAGGACTCACAATTTGGCAACTGCTGCAGTATAAGAAAAAGATGTTAAAATATTTAGCATATTAAAATATTTAATATTTATAAAATCATCCTCTTGTTTCAAGGTTGGAATCTTAGAAATGTAGTAATCTGAGTAAATGGAAGAATAGCCTAAGATAAATATGTTTTTAACCCTATTAAAATTGTATTCAAAAGAGAAACTTTGAGTTTTTATAAAGTCAAATAACATTTAATAACAATAAACAGAAGAAAATTTGTAAAAAGAATATTATGTTTTTAACAGGTTTGTTTCTGTTAATTTTATTGTTTAGTTTTATTTTTTAATTGTCCAGTTGAATTTGTTTTCATTATATTATCACTTTCCTTATTATTTTTGCTTTATTTATATTCATTTACAAAATTTTATTTTTATTTATATTATATATTATATTATATTGTAAATAATGATTAGGCCAACATTACATTTTATTTGAATGCTGATATAGAAATGATATAGACCACTTCTAAAACGTAAGCACCGCTGATCCAATTCTTTTAACGCTGCTCAAACGTTTGAACAAAATAAAACCAACAGCACATTTATAATGGAATCAGATGTTAAACTAATATCTTTGATTTAATTATGTGTGTACCATTTAAAAAATTAAATAAATACAAATGAAACTGAAGTGCTTCTGGACCAGTGTTTACATGGTGTAGTGGTAATAATCCCAGATTTCAAAAACCTTTTGAGTGCCTGTGTGTGTGAAGAACGAGAAATAATGGAATAAATGCTATTAATTCCTTGAATCTTCTCCTCAGGATGTCAGCTTAATCTTTAGCACCTCTGTCGAGACAACAACCTGTGTTACTAATTTATTAAGGTCAGCTTCAATTACCCAGGCCAGAAGCAGGAGAAATCTATCACAGGACCGCAGCAATATGTTTCAAGGACAATTATTTTTTATGTGACGGACTCTAATCTATCTGCATAAGAGACAGTTGCGGCGTATGACAGATCCGTCCTTCAGCCAGCCTGTGTCTGCTGTCACCTTTGACATATTCTCCACTAGGCTTATTACATTTGCCATAAAATGCTCATCAGGGTGCTATGGAGAGCCAGCGACTGACCTATATGGGGCCGAACGGGGCTTCGGTGTCTTGCTTAATGTGTTTGTGCTGGCGTCCTTATTTATCAGGCACAGGCTGATTGACAGAATTCATCATCGTACACGCGCCGCACACCAGCAGAGTGATGGTTTATGAATATTATGCAAGTAATAATGAAATGAAGTGATGGAAAGTTTCGCGTAAACACTCGAAAGCTCTTTCCGCTAATTTGTGGCAGGGCGTTTTAATCAATATCTTAGTCTTGTGATTTAGTGTATCCAGAGGAACGGAGGAATGAGAGTTACAGTAATAATTCATCCAATAATGATAATTCTGTCATCATTTATTCACCCTAATGTTGTACAGGTTTGCGACACTTACGTAAGATGTGTCGAGATGCCATCCGATGCAGCCCAGGGTGTTTTAAGGCAACATTTGTGGATGAAAGCATTAATAAGGTTTTAGAATTATGGAATAGAGGAAGATTTCATGTTTTATGATTGTTGTAATAATGTTTTTAAAAAAATGTATATGATATAGTTTGACACACAAACTATGTTTTTTTTATTTTAAGGGAATAAAATCATAATTTACTCACCCTCAGACTTTTCTCTCCTCTCCAGAACGCAATAGAGGATTTTTTGAAGAATGATGGTAACCAAACAACATTGGACCCCATTGACATCCATTGTATGGACAAAAAACCTCAATAGCATCAATACAGCTTTTAAATGACATCAGGATGAATAAATGATGACAGGTTTTTTTTGGATGATAGCAGGTTTGTCCAAAGTACTACAAAAATATGATAAAACGCATGTAAACGTAACACCTGTTAAAATGTTTTTTACTAGGGCTGTCAATAGATACATTTTTCAATCGCGATTAATCGCACACGTATAGTGAAATTAAACATAAACTATTTATTTTCTTTACCATGTTTATTTAAGTGCTGTCAATCGATAAAAAAAAAATATATATATATATACTTGATCGGTTCATTTACATTTACCATTGTACAGTAACATACTGTATTAATCAATCTCTTGATATATTGTTGTTTTATTGTTGCTATTTTAGCGGAACACATCAAATATCTCTCCACTATCATCCTCCAGATATTTTCTGTTCTGAACAGGCCATCTTTTTCATCCAGTGGCGAATAACTTTTTAATGTTGCACCATATTTCTGTCAGACACCAGTTCTCGCTCTCACATGTCCTTGGGAGATTGGATGAGTTTGATAGCTGTCTCCACCAGGCTTTGATCATGGGTTCTCTCTCTCTGAGTGGATGTTTCATGAGGGTCCTGCTTCATGGGGGATCCTGAGTGAGAGACTCTAAGGATAGTGAGGTCTTCGGTGAAAGCGAGTGTGCCTCAGTCTTTCTTTTCTGTGATGGTGGAGGAGGCAGTCATTTGAACCATTCCGCTCGAGTGTGCTTGATGTACCTGACTGATAAAACCAAAGAAACAATGTTCACAGTTTCGTATCGGTGGGACAAATCTACTGAGGAGAACAAGAGATTCAGAGATGTGTTGTGTCTTTCCTTTGACTTTCACTAAAACTGCTTGATTTTGTCAGAAAGAAGGGTCATAGCGAAGGGTTTGAAAGATTCAAGTGGACTCTTTGTTTTGTAAATCATAGGGGGTCATAGCAATGTACAGTCAGGTTTTTGGTTTTAACAATACAGTCTACATTTTTGTTTTAGGGAATTAACAGCACGCCATCGATGCTGTTTAAAGATCTCAGCTTGTTGTAAATCTCGGGTTTAGTTGTTTAAAAGATTTTATTAGAAATTGGAAAGCCCATGTATCTCTGGTGATTATAATGATGAATTGCATTTAAATATAATAAATATTCACAATTTGATATTGACAGTTGTGCAGATTAAAATGAAGTTATTGTGGAATGAATTAAGTAATTTTTTATAAATGACAAATGATGTGGTTTGATTTTGTTGAAATTCAACAGACACTGGATTGGATTGGCCACAATACAAAAATATGGCAGAAATCCCAAAATGCTAATTAAATAAAAATTTGAAATGGTCTAAATTTTTCTTTGTTTCTAAAATGTACTTTTTTTATTCTAGTATGTTCTTGAAAAAAATGCTTTTGCTGACATCAGGATAGTCCAGTTTTTTGGATCGAAGGTATCACAAAATACCTTTGAACACATTGATAAGGTTTCATCCAGATTAAAACCAGGACTGATTTCAGAAATGTTTTTTGTTTAACCAGCCCAACCAATTTTTAAGATTTTGATTCAATACAATCTACTTTTGAACAATTGGGCCCAGAGCGCAAAAGTAGCTACAAAGCTTTTATTCTTACTGGCTTTGAGTTTTAAATCATTTGCATGTTTTTATTCGCCATCTCTGTGATGTATTGTACTATAACAACATCTGCTATTTGTTTTATGAGGCGCTGCTTACCTTATATATATTTCATATTTTATTGCATTACCGACCATTTACACAGTGAATTTCCCTTTACGCCGAATTTAATGTAGCTATTAGCTTTGTTAATTTCTTCAACATCCTGCAGGTTGGCTCATTAGAATTGTCCCCAAGGATCCAATGTATTGACCTAATTAGCGAATGGAATTGGGGTGATTATTTTGTGTGTAAAATGTTGTTGGCGATAAACAAAGATTATGATGATGCTCTAAAGATTTCCGCAGTGTAAATGTTGGTAATTACCCTGTTCCAATCTACCTCAGCAGTGCTATGCAGGGAGTTCGCTTAGAGTAATAGATGAGGATCATCAACCTTTTCTGTAGTTACATCTCACGCTGTTGTATCGCTGTTATTTTTTCTCCATTCGATTAACGATGGTTACAAAACGCATTCGACTCCGGATCTGGAGTCATTCTTGATCATCTCCTTCCTGTTCTTAGCAGTCTTTTCTTGTCCTTTAAAACATGTTATGTGCAATAACGGTGAGCTCTTTCAATAAATGAATCCCTCAAGGTTTTTTTAAAGACTCAGTCAAGGCGAAGGTAAACCAGTCATATAAAATCTGTACCCCACAAGTCTTTGCAAGAGCTTCATATGCTTTTAATGCCCTGAAGCTTCATAGGGTGAATTCCAGTCGCAACATTCTGCGGTATTGTGATCTTGGCGTACTTTCAGTCTGACTTTACCCAGCAGATTTACCGACCCAGCGCAGCTGCATTCTGCTCGCCTTTACTTTAATTGTGTGTGACTCCAACTAGGGTCAATGCAACTGATATCATTGTAATACATTATTCACTCGAGATCATTGAGAGAGGACTAGTCTGGGTCATCTTCTTGCTTGGAGTATATGGTTAAGTACTTCCTCTGGTAAATTATTCATGGATAAAAGAACTACAGATCCCTGCAGGGAGCATTACAGATGCACGGCGGTGGGGGTGTATGGTTTCTTCTTTTAATTAATATGACATATTATATTGGGCATGGTCAGATGTCTTTTCACCGTGCTTGGCTTCTGTTCCAACAGGTTTTGATCAAGATTTATGGAATATCTAATATATACAGTGAGATATAAACGTCTGAATAGTCTGAGTCTGAGCAGTAAATATAGTATCATGAAATTTATGTTCATTTTTAATTTTTTACTCATGTCAAAAAAACGTATTTAAACTAATTATATTATTTGTATATTGTTTATATTACTAAATGTATTATTTATTTTTAATATTAGCAATAATTTATATAAATTATATATTTTATGTTCTATATTTATGTTCTATTATATTGTATAAAATAAACTTTTTATTATATATATTTTAAATAAATGTACAAAACACTCTCTATTTTTTTATGTATTTTTTTTTTAACAATATGTGTTTTTATCGGCTGAATTTCATTACCTTGTATGAGCATTGATGAAACATTTTTAAATACAGAAACAAGCTCATTCCTGGTATCCGTGGGTTTTATTTTTAGCTTTAGTATGTGCTTGAACGACACTGTAACCATCTGGGACATGTCTGTTCTGTGTAATAAATATGTTTGACAGTGTCAAGGAATCAACTTTTTTGGAACGCTGATGACTCACACATGTAGAGAGAGAGAGAGAGAGAGAGAGAGCTGTTCAGTTCCCCCCAAGAACAAACAAGAGTTTTACGTATTCACAAGGATTCGTCCTTCAAAAAAACTACAGGGAGTAACTCATGAATTCTCTCTATAGTTACGTATGACGGCTCACGCATTCAGATCCAAAGTCAGATTTGTTATTATCCACAATTTAATGTGCCTGCTATGCTGATAGACGCACCATGCTCGGTTTACTAAAGAAATCATATGTCTCTGTCTGCCTCTTATTTCACTCCTGCAGCTGCCGCGTTAACCCTTCGATTATTTTTGTACACTGTAAAATTGCTAGCACGTAGCAGATCAGACACTTCCCTGGACTCCAGATTTCTAGTTAATCAGCCCAGATGGTGATTTTGACCACGGTCATTTAAACGGTATGTTTGCTACTCTTCTCATGAGGAAAACAGTAGCATGCTCCAGAGATGGAGAGCAGGACCTAGTCGTTGTGTGTGTGTGTGTGTGTGTGTGTGTGAGAGAGAGAGAGAGACTCATTAGGCAGGTAGGAATTTGAGTGACACAGCTAGTGTGCCACTGAACCCTGAGTCCAAACCTTCCTCCACCAATTAGTGATGTGCCAATGTCGGTAAAGAAATGTGTCTAAAAAATGTCCTCCTGAATTTAAGCTCTTGTGTGTGCGTAACATAACTGACTAAGTGTGTTTCTATGCCAACATGAATTACATTTTGCTCTGTAATTGTGTTCCAGACAGATTGAGCTCCAAGATATTCAGGTGCACTAAAACTTGCCCAGGTCACATCTCAAATAGCAGAAATAGAAAGAGTTTTAAGAAGGGAGAAAAGAAAGAAAGAAAGAATTGTAAGATGGTAAGAAAAATATCTATAAAAAAGAAAGAAAGAATAGTTTGAAGGTAAGAAAAATATTTATAAAAAAGAAAGGAAAAAAGAAAGAAAGAATAGTAAAAAAGAAAAGAAAGCGAGGAAGGAAGGAAGGAAAGAAGAAAAGGTGGATAGGAAGGAAATGTAAAAAGGAGTGAATAATTATAAGGAAAGGAAAGAAAGAAAAAATTATAAAAAAGAAAAGAGAAAGAATAGCGAAGGAAAGGAGCAAAGTATAGCAAGAAAGAAACAAGAAAACCGAAAGAATAGCAAGAAAGAAAGAAAGAAAGAAAGATAGAAAGATAGAAAGATGGATAGAAAGAAATGATAAAGAGAAAGAACGGAAATATAAAGATAGTAAGAATCAACAGAAAGAACTGAATAAAGGGAAATAACAGAAAGAAAGAAAAATGAAAAAAATAGCCATGAAAGTATGTGAATGCAAAAATTGTAATGGTCATTAAAAGCAACTTCTTTTATGTACATTTTATATTGTTTTGTATTTCATTGAAGTCGGACCAGATCTGTTCAGAGATTTATCCAAACGTGTGTTTGGGTGGTCTCCGTTTGTAAAAACACTGTATTAAAACAGGGACCTTCCCCCCGTCCTTCCCATCCCTTTGGCTGCTGTCAAAACTCCTTTATGAGTCTATGATCAGCAGGCTTCTGTTCTCCGACCAGAGAGCAGCAACGTTAAATTATTCACTACAAACTCAGGCTCTGCCTTTTAATGGGCAAATATTGAGGCGGCAGATAGGTAGAGAGGATTCTGGGAGTCTCGGAGGAGTGCAGAGTGAGAGAGCTATATTAGCTGAAAGAAATGCTGTCTCATGGCTTTTCTGCCTGCGCTGTCTCTCCTCTAGTGAACTGTAGGAAGGCACACATGAGTTACACTTTATTTGGGATGTAACTCATCCTGTCAACACGCGCGTGGGCCAACGCGACTCATGAGAGCGGTAAAGCTCCTGCTCTGGGATTGGCGGTAGTTACAATTAGTTGCGGCAATATCTGTATATTACTGCAGCTTAGTACATCATTATGGAGCTTGAGAGGCAGCGGCATTTTAAGACCCTTTTACCCTCAGTATTAAAATGTAAGATTTTAAAATTAAATAATAATATATAAATAAATAATATACTAATCTAACCTTGATCATTTCAGCCTTGAGCGTTACTTTTGTAAACTTGTATTTTTGAAGATTAAAGTTTGTCCCATTGATTTACCTTAATACTGTATAATGTTAAAGGGGCAGTTCACCCAAAAAGAAAGCTATTTGGAAGAATGCTTGTAACCAAATAGTTCCATCAGCCAGCATTGACTACCGTACTTAAGAAAAATGACAATGATAAGCAAAAGTGCCCCAGAAAGTTTTTCTTTCCCACATTCTTCAGAATATCTTTTGTGTTTTTCCTACTATGGTAGTCAACGGTGGCTAAGAACTGTTCGGTTACAAGCATTCTTCCAAATATCTTTCTCTGTGTTCATCAGAACAAAGACATTCATACTCATATTCATCATTTTTGGGTGAACTGTCCCTTTAAGCATCCGACTGATGGTGATGTCACAGTATATGCATATTTGCACACTGACTTGTGATTGCTCCTGTTTTCATTGCATATGTTTAGCCATTTATATCTGCTGTTACACTTAATGTCTGTGTTGAAAATTTCTCACAGCGAGCTGAAAACAAGCGATATGTTTTGTGTTGTGTTAATGGTAAATCACCTCTGATATAACGCATATTCAAAGCATGAACTTTAACTCTGTTACTCGGCCTTGTAGGCTCCACTGTTTCCGTCAGGAAATGCAGGTTTTTTTGTGACCGTGTCTCATTTGTACGGTCGAAATGAAAACAGAATTGCTAATGCACAAGATCAAATAAGTGGAAATTTGTGTTTAATCCCCCTTGAGTTGCAAATATTATGTCAAATAATATTAATCTTGAGGTCCAGTTGCTGTCTGGTTGTGAGGACTGCAGGCAGCCAGTCTTTGATGAGACAGTCTGTGGTTTGGTTTTTCTGGAACATCAGAAGGAAACCCTGTGCATATCCATTCTGCAGACCTGCGTTATTCGGCTCTGAAATCATCAAAGAACGCTCAAATTTAAAGCAAGCTGTTCAATAGCCTAAAATCCTTCAAATGCACAAAGCAATTTATTGGAATTTGGTCGAAATGAGAAAGTAAATGTTACCGACGTGTTTTTCTAAACATGATTAACCAAGAAACTTTTCAATTTTTCTCTGCCATTCAACAAACCATTCTGTGCCACTATAGGGATGTGAGTTTTATGTCTACAGCGATAATTTGCTTTCAGTTGTTTGCGCAGAATGACGTGCAAATGGAAATAGAACGGAGTGGTCTGTAATTCCTGTTCCACCCGAAGGTTTAGTTGCCTTAACAGGTTTGCTCTGCCATTATTCATTGCTTTGGACTTAATGTGATTTGTGATTTGAGACTGCAGGTAAAATAGTAATTAAGTGGTTGCACCTGTCATCTGTGTCACTATATTAATGGACATTTGGAGAGCGAATGGCCATGTGTTTCTACAAAGTACATAAATATATCTCATCTCATTGCTTTTGGAGTCAATTACTGCATTCCACCCAAATTGTGATTATAATGAAATTTAGGCAATACGGCAATTAAATTTGACCATGTAATGTAAACAAAATGCTTCTAGCAAAATAATGCAATTAGGCTCTTTGTCGTAGCAACAAAGTATGCCAAGTTTAATAATGTTTTGCTTTGACCAAAGTGTGCGCATGCTTGTGACATACAATACATGGATGAGGTGTCACGCCTCTATGCTTGATGGCAATATATAAATATATACAGTAGGTGTGTTATTAATCTGTGCTGTGCATTGAAGTATTTCAATAATAACACAAAAAAAAAAAATTCTGTTCTTATTTATAGCAACATATAAATTCAAATATGATCTTGTAACATTGGATCTTGTCGGTTCTTGCGTGCCTTGTGACTAGTTGTCGTTTGCATGTTTTGTCTTGAGATCCTATGTTTTTGATTTGCCATCATATGTTAAATTACCGTCTTGCTGTAGATACACTGAAAAAAGTTGGGTTATTTCAACCTAATGATGGGTCGAAAACGAGATAAATCAAACCGTTGTGTTGTAAATTAACCTGTTTGGTGTTTCAACCCATTGTTGGGTCAAATATTAACCATCTTATTAGGTTAATTTAACCAACTGGTAGGTTTGTCCATTTTTGACCCAATGCTGTGTTGAAAAAAACATAATTTTCATTGTGAATGCGAAGGTCAAATTTGTACGTGTTTTCTCTGACAAACGTATTGTTTCTCATCAGATTTTCATATTGATTTTTTTAATTGGTGAACAGTTCCAACCTGATCTCACGGGAATTCGTAACCATTGTACGAGGTGGCTTAATCGTATGAATTCGTATGTTGTGAATCGTACAAAAAACGTACGATTACTAGAAAAAAGCAAAACTGAAGCCCGACCCTAACGTCACTCGTGCGAAAGCAAATCCTATGCTGAAATGTACCAATGAGATGGTTTGAATTCATACGGATTAGCCAAAATTAGCCACTTCGTAAAAGAGTTACGTTTTTGCCGTGAGATTGTGTTGACAGTTCCAGTCTCCAGTCCCACAGAAGTAAGTCACATGCACATAGTTTTTTTCTAGATGGACTATTATATGTTGTTGTGCTTATAGAAACAAAGAATCTCTGAGTCCTCTCTCACCTCTTGACACTGAACTATCCAGCCTCCTGCTAGTCAGCTTCCTGTCAGCTTAATTTTATGTGCATAGACCTTTTCTGGTGATACTGTCAGGGTTTGCTTTCATTGTGTCAAGCACATGCCACGGGCCAAGCCATGTAGGAGAAAGCCTGCAGTTACTCTGACAAGCCCAAAGTCCCTTTGGGCATGAGTTCGAGATAACCTTGAAAGCAAACTGTCAAAAGACATTCTGGCGTGTGACCTATTAAAAAACATCCGGCTGAATAATTCTACCAAACAGGAAACACAGCCAAACATTATGAATATAAAACAGGGTGCTCAGATGGCGATAACTGCAGTCATGATGGTGTCTTTTCCGTGGGGAAGAAAACAACACGAGTGCTATCAATGAAGCTTACATACCTGTGCACGCATCAGTGATGCTTGGTGCGTTTTATGTTTGGGATAGAAAAGATGTGCTTTAACAATCTGTATGATGTAAGATTTATCACAATTTTGAAATACTGAACAGTACATTTTCCTTACATACAAAATGTGCATGATTTTTAAATGGGAATAGGCAACTTACTGCTATACGACTGTGTATTGGGTGCTTCTTATCCAATAAACATCAAACTTAAAGGGACAGTTGACCCAAAAATGTAAAAAAAATTGAGACATTAGGAAGAATATAATAAAACAGATCTTGGCCACCATTAACTAACATAGACGGAAAAATGATAATAGTAGTCAAAAAGGCCCCAGAACTGTTTGCTTTCCTACATTCTTCAAAATATCTTCTTTTGTGTTCTTCTTTTTGTTTCTTTTGTGTTCAACAGAACAAATATTTTTTTCCTTCTATGGTACTCAATGGTGACCAACAACTGTTCGCTTACAAGGATTCTTCCAAATATCTTTCTCTGTGTTTATCAGAAGAAAACAATTTTAACAATTTGAGGGGGAGTAAATGAAGACTGAATTTTCCTTTTTGGGTGAACTGTTCCTTTAATGCTCCATTGAAATCAATAGTACCGATACCACTCCTAGTAGACGTGTGTGTTCTCAGAATACCGCACTTGTATTCACGTACATTAAATCGGAATGTTTTGATTGAAATAAGAGCGTGATGGGGTTTTGTGGTAATTTACATTTTTTGTTCAGTGAAGTATTGAAATCAGATGGCATCTTGCAGCAAAAGGGCTTGTTAAGAGGTAACACACAAGCAGATTAAATTAGGAAGCTCATCTCCTTTATATACCGAGCAAGATGGCAGGACTCTGGAGGGAGGCTGTGAAAAATTGAAGGAAGCAAAAAGAGAGAGAGGAACAGAATGAGCACAGTGTGCGGTGGAGAGTTAGTGATATTTAGGGGAGAGCTGTGGGAAAGACAAAAACAAAGCAGGGGGAGAGAGAGAGAGGCGGAAAGGAGGATTGGAACGAGACAGACGGGTTGGGAATCTTACATAGGCAGACATTTGGTGATTTTTGCATGCGACAGATATATTTATAGATCTGTGGATTGACACAGAGATATAGATAGATGGCCGGAACAGATGTATCACTATGACTTACATTTACACATTTGGTAGACGCTTTAATCCAAATCGATTTACATTGCATTATACTGGACATTTGTTTTTGTATATGTGCAATAGGTGGGATCAAACCCATGACCTTGGCGTTGCTAGCAGCATGCTCTAACCACTGAGCTACAGGAAAGCTGGTTTCAGTTAGATCGATGCATATTACAGCAAAATTCATTCAATTTCACTTATGTACTAATAAACATTTACTTTATTAAATCACAAAATGTGTAATTGAAGGGACAGTTCACCCAAAAACGAAAATGATGTCATCATTTACTCACCCTTTTGTCATTTCAAACTCTATGACTTTGTTTCTTCCAGAACACAAAGATTATATTTAGAAAAATGTTGTTCATCGGCACCCATTGACTTGCGTTGGTTTTGTGTCCCTATAATAGAAGTGAATGGGTGCCGGCGCTTTCTTCAAAATAACTTATTTTATGTTCAACAAAAGAAAGTCATACAGGTTTTAAATGAAAAGAGGATGAGTTAATAATGACAGAATTTTCATTTTTGTGTAAAAAAATTTTTTGTTTCATGTCACATACATATGTATACAGAACTTCAGGCAAGAAATATTCTGAACCATTTTAGCTTTTGGAGTCCCTTTAGGACTGTCTAGTTCATAATGGCCAGGACGAGAGGTTGTTTGGAGGAAAAAAAACGATCAAAGTTGTCTTTTCACTGCCAGATGGCTCCTGCTCCGTTGACCAGATCAGCTGCTATAAATGGAGCAGGTACCCAACAGGTCTGAACAAACACACGGGCGGCGTAGCCGTGCATAGCTGAACACGGTTCAATGACACACACACACAACATATTTACATACTGCTTTCAAGGTTAAAATGTTAATGATATCCAGTCCCTAATAACAAAACAGAGTTTTAAAGAGGTTTTAAATAGATTCATTGAATTATTGTAAAATTGGGTTAAAAAGGCTTGTGCATTGTTTGAAGTTTGTGATGTAATATTTACTCGCAGCGCTTAGCACCTTGCACCCCCTCACCCTTCGTATTGGCACATTACACACGATCACTGTTAGGTGTGCCAGTGTAAACAATCGTCTAGCGGTATCAGGAAGTGTGAGGTTTGAGTTTGTTGGTTTGTGTCTGAGCTGTTCTCCTGTCTGTCATTGGTCTGTGAAAATGGGAAAATAAGTGACAGTAGAAAAGTTGAACTTGTTATGAAACAGCAGCTCTAGTGCGTGTGTGTGTGCGTGATTGTGTGTGTCAGTGTGTACGTATGTGTGTGTGGTAAGGATAAACCGTATGTTGTGGGGACCAAATGTAATCCCAGTCATTTTGACAATGGAAACCCTCTGAATTAAGTATCTTATAAATTGTACATTATTATTTTATTGTTAAATCAATTTGAATTTTAAATGAAATCAATTTTTAAATTTTAAATTAATTTTCTTTTTTTATTCATTTTAAATTTGATATAATTTTACTTGATTTAATTTAATTTTTACATATTTATATATTTTTAATATATTTAAAATGTAAAAATGCATAAAGTGAGCATTAGGTTTAGAAAATAGAAATAGATTTTGGTGTGGTTTGTACAGTATAAAAGTCATTATGTCATTATAAAAACATGTGTGTGCGCACTGACCATGCTTTGTTCTGCATTTTGGTTTCACAGTACGTGTGCCGATGTCTGTGTGGTTGTTCTTTATCAGAGCCCCGATCTGCTCACGGCTTCACCCGTCCGCCCCGGGCTCGAAAGCACCAGTTCACGATGAGATTACTCCGAGCTCGGGGCACGCGCTGTCCAATTAAGACAGAGATTACTGAGAGCCCGGCTCCCGAGAAACAAGCCTCCTCTGAGGGTAGACCTCACCACAATGAGAAACCTGTGCTTTATCTGCCGGCAGAGAAAGAAGCAATTACAGGCTTACTTACAGAGACTTCTGCCTAATGAGGACACAGTGTTGAGGTCCCGAGGAGAAAGCGCATTATTGCTGCTGAGTCAGAATTCCTGAGGTTGAGGACCGGTCCAGCTGCACGATAGCTTCAAAGCAAACACGTTTACTGTGAATGAGTGTGTGTGTAAACAGGGTCGGACAAAAACTTACTTGGTACAATAATTCAAATCCCTGAGTAGGGAATTGGATGAGGAAAGAAAGGCTATTTTTATTGTAAAACAAAAATGCTGTTTATATATTCTAGAGAAGAACAAAAGCCAAATAGTTCAAAGCAATAAACAATGACAACACGTAAGGCATTTGTTCTGAAATTCCTTCGGGAAATAAACGGAATGCTTTGTTTACTCATGGTAATTTTAGATCGGCAAATTTAGACCCAGGAATCAAACCCACGTGTGTAGAAACTCAAGGCCTGGAGATGTGGTATAAAAAAGCAAATGTTGTGCTATCTAATAGTATAAAATGTGACCTTTCCTGTACACTTAAAGGAATAGTTCACCTTCAAAATGAAAATTCTGTCATTATTTACACGTCATTTAAAATCTGTATGACTTTCTTTCTTCTGCAGAACACAAAAGAAGATATTTTGAAAAATATTGGTTACAGAGAACCGTTGGTCCCCATTGACTTGCATTGGTTTTGTGTCCATACAGTAGAAGTCAACGAAGACCAACGGTTTTTGGTTATCAACATTTTTCAAAATATCTCCTTTTGTGTTTTGCAGTTGAAGATCAAAGGGTGAGCAAATGATGACGGATTTTTTATTTTGAATGTGAGCTATTCTCTAACATTTAGAACGATTTAATAACTTTATTCATATAATTATGTTTATAGTTATTGTTATTGGTGTGATTGAGCCATAAAGCGTATAGCTGTTCATTTTCTCATCCTAAAGCCATCCAAGAGGTGACATTGATGTTTGGCTGATGCTATGGATTACCGGTTATAATGATGTACCATTCAGTTTCTTGCAAAGAGCGATCATTTCACTTCATAAGACATCAGTATAACGCCAAAAGCCGCAGGGATTACTTTTGTGCCTGCATGTGCTTTTTACACTTTCAAGGACATTGAACCTATGGACGTGCATTTTATGAATTCCAGAGTACCTCGATTTCAGATTTCTTCTTTACTGTTCGACTGATGAGACAATGTCACCTACATCTTGAATGACCTCAGGGTGAGTAAATTAACAGCCAGTTTTATTTTTCAAGTGAACTAACCCTAACTAAAACCCGAAGCATCACATTGGCCATACATTCAAACATATCTGCAGTTTTCTCTTTGTTTCTTTGGAGACGTATATCCCTATGACTTGGATTCTTTCAACCTTGTAATTGGTTGATGCTGAATAATTAGCAGCTCTAATTAATTATCAACAGTAGAATGAGGAGAGAGTCCACAGGGAAGTCAAGGTCGCTCCTGCCTCTCTCTATCCAGGGGTGGAGCTAAAGATGCTTATATAAGAACAACCTTAATCAATTGATCAAATATCAAGGTTTCTTTCTTCAGTCCATTGAACATGGCTTCAGTGAAGAAGTTTCTGTTATGTTGTTTTAATGTTAAAACATGCAGCAAAGTATTTCTGTTTCCTATGTACAGTGTATTTTTACTTTGAGATTCTTCCACGATTAGAATTTTTCCATTGTTGGGTTGAGAATTTGTCTAGTTTTAGATTAGAGGAGCATACCATTACTAATGTTTGGATCGTGATACATTATCTATGCTGTTTTGAAGGAAATTTTGCGGCAACTAGTGGTCGAGTTTGCAAATTGCAACCAATGGCTCACTCCACCCCTCCCTTTTGAAGCACTATGGTGGCTAACACAGGGCTAAGATGTCGTCACGTTTTCGCTTCTTTTACGAAACGCGTTCTGTAGAGCAGTTTGTCCGTTTAGGGCTACTATAGAAACAACATGGCGAATTCCATGTAAGAGGACCTGCGGTGTATGTAGATAGAAATAACTCATACCAAGGTAATAAAAACTTAAGACTTCATTATGTAAGGTCTTTATACACCTCTAAAGACATAGTTATGTATATTATATTGCATTTCTGTCTATAGCTACTTACAACAACTACACACTGGACCTTTAAGAGTTTTTCAGTGCTTTACTGAATTAATGTTGGGTTGCGAGAACGTACCCAGTGTTGCACATGGTGATAATATATAAAAAATGTTTGCTGAATTATTGCTAATTATGACATAAAGTTAATTTGATAGTCGATAAACTCAGCAAAAGAAAATTGTACAGTGTAGTCTTGGGTTGACAGAGAGTTGCATTGAGAGGAAATTGTAGCTGTAGTATACATAATTGACACCTTTAGAGGTTGAGACATTTCCATCTCTTATTTGTAATTTTAACAGCCCAGTTATGTAATAAATCATACCTATAGTGCTTAATAAATTAATTTTCAAGCATATTCTCATTCAGGTCATAATTTTGTTCATTCCAAGCCCTTTTGACTTCCCTTGTGTGAATTGGGATGTAATACCAACATTACTGAAAAGACGAATTAAATGGACACAAAATGCACCCTGTTGTAATTCATTACTCTTAAATGAAAAAAGGACAACACACTCCTCTGAAAGCATTTAAAAGAAATGAAGCGTATTGATTTGAATTAAACTGATTTCACGCCCACAGAATAGTCGAAAAGCGCCGCAGTGGAAAATGTGTTTGTTCGTGGAGGCAAAAGAGCAGCAGAGGCCTGTCAGAGGGTGTGGAGGTACCAGCCTGCAGTCGTGTGTGACACACAGTCCCAGAGAACCTCCCAGCGGGACGCAGCGTGTCGGCTGTGGGAGGGGTGGGTTTTATGATGCTGCCGGGAGGTCTGTATCGGAGATACATGGAGAAACAGACAGCCTGACACCGACAGGGAGCTCACATACACACGCAATTGTGTCACGTCGGGGGTCCGAAGTACACACAGCACCAGCAGATGAGAAAGAGGAGAAGGTTAAAGATGAATGTGATGAATCGCTCAGCAGAGTCTGTGTTCTGACTTTCTCTTTTTTTTTTTACACCCCCTCGTTCACCCGGCGGTTTTGGGGTGATGACTACGAACTCATTCCAAATTTCTGTCAGCGTGCTAAAGAGGAGCTGAAGCAAATGTCATTGGGGGTTGATGAGATGAGAGGTTGATCTTTCTTAGCATGATTTATTCTCAGTGGTAACTAGATTTTATTATCTGATTCAAAGTGCGGATTTGGAGATTCCACTTTGAAGTGACAAATAATGGTCTATTTTTACAATCAATACAACATTTGTACTTTTTAATGAAAATAATGTAAAGTGCTAGTGTGGTATTAGTGGTTGCTAGGGCGTTGCTAAGGTATTTTGAGAGGTTTTAACGTGTTGCTCTGAAGGAACTAACGAATACGTTATTGAATGAACGAATGATTGATTAAATAGTTCAATAATTGAATAAACGAATGATAAAATGATTGAATGAATGAAAGAATGAATGAACAAACAATTAAATGATTGAATAAATAGTTGAATGATTGAATGAACAAAAGATTGAATGAACGATATTGCAAAGTATTTGTTTTGGTTACAGAACTCTGAGAGCACAGACACAATAAAACGTAACAAAGAACAAAATAAGATACAGTAAATAATATATTTTTTTTTAACAATAAATGAGGCATTTACACAATCGACAAGATATGATATAGGATGTGTGTAAAGAAATAATAAAATATCTTTATATTACATGATATTATATTATATAAATATGGCTCGTGTCTCTTCTTCAAAGGTTTTCAGATGTTTAATCATCTTTCTGTTAAAAAGTTGAAAACAGCCACATTGTGTTTAAAACTAATAATGTAAACAGGTTTAGCAGGGGGTAGAAAATATCTTTGTTCGAATTTTAGTATGAAAAGCATTGAGTCTATAAGAGTTCCTCATTATATTTGTTCCGCTGTGTGTTTGTGTGTATAAATGATGCCCTCATTAGCCTGCACATTAGCTCATTTCAGCATAACCTTTACACCCCTTCCTGACCTCACCCGAGCGTCATGTGACTAAAAGCGAGCTCAAGAGAGGTAGCAAGCGAGGCAGAGATGGAGAAGAGGTGGTTATTGGAAAGCATTAAGGGAGCCCTGCTGATTTGTTAACCTTCTGAGAGGACTGCTCAATTTCGCGGTGCTTTTTCTGGAAAGCCCAGCTGTTTTTAGTCAGAATAGGAGGCAACATGCAGTTTGGGCTTTCAATCTCTTTCCGGCAGGGTGTGTGTCCGTGTCAATGTTTGTGAGCCGCTGTGTGTGGTGGATGGGAGTGATATTGATAGTTTTGTTAGGAGATCTGACATTCTTAGGGTACCCAATTGCTTTTAAAGCAAACAAAAATTTGAATTGGCATACAATAACTCTGGTGCCTGGTCATATGTTACCCTTGAATTAAAAAAGGAACTTTATTGTATATTCTATGCATATTATTATTACTGTTTATATTCATTGAATCCTTGTTTTGGCTTTTTTTGTATTCATTTCAACTTAATTAAGCACATTTTCTCCCATTAGTGGTTTACATTATTATGTTCATTATTTTTATTTACAACAAAAATTGCTGTCAAGTACTTTATTATAAGTTAAAGGTACTCAATCAAATACTTCCATACTAAGTAAATTATTTTATTCACATTGGCCGTTTGTTTTGTACCATTACAGTTTGGGTTTTGTAGTGAATCATGCAGTGTCACGCAACCGAAGAAAGACTTCAGGATGTGTTACCCTGCATGTTCCGCATGCATATTTATGATATGTTTGGCGTAATTTCAAATGATTTCACCAGAAATTCATGAACCTGCCATGCATTCCATTGCGTTCATCTGTTCTTGAACCAGGGGATGTTTGAATTTTTCCAGCCGTAGCCTAAATAGAGAAACGAATTGCAAGAGGAAGTCAACTCACCCAAAGGATGCTGGTTAGTTTGATCCGTGAGAACGCTCAGATAAATCACAATGAGATACTTTGCAGACACCCAGGGCTAGAAACACAGATGCACATTTTAAGAGTGTGAGATTTACTGCCAGAGCCCAGTAAATAAAGCATTCACGATACCACGTGTTCTCAATGTCAGGGCCGACAGAAAGCAGAGACCCGGAGCCCCGAGCCGGAATTTTATAACTCTGTGTGTGTCCACATTTCTCTATTGAAACAGGGCCACAGGTGTCATTCTAATCATTATAAGCACTAGCACACACAGACACACAGAGAATGTGTTATTTATTCGGTGAGGAGTCATATTATTGATTTAGAAATGAAATGGGAGCCACCTGAATACCTGCCTCTCATTCAGACTTTTTTGTGATGCATGCACACGCAGCTGTTCTGTTACCTGCATGGTGATGTGAGAGTTGATCTGGGTCACTGAGCACTGTGTGCCTTTTTGTGTTGATTTTCAATGTTTGACATTAAATTCAAACTGTGTGTGTTTTGGAAACTCGTATTGTCAGTTTCTCTTACATGCCGCCATGAGCAGGCAGAGCAGACAAACATGTATGACTTTGGTCTTAAATGTATATTTTTTCGAAAGATGAGCAACACTTTAGCTAGTGAAAAAATGTGTGCATTTGACACACTATGAATTTCACCATTCAACTCTACTAAACTGTTTTAAAGAAGATCAGGCTGCCAGGTTATATTTAGCTGTTTGTTTCAGCGTGAAGTTTGGCCTAGATAGAAATGAGGAGGATACTATATAAAATGAGAAACAAAACGATTAGAGTCTGCAGTTATCTGAAAGATATTTCGAAAGTGCAGGACATCCATGATGCCGAATAATGAATTTTTTAAAAGATCAAACTCTGCGAGAGTCTTTCATTGACCCTCTATGCAATTGGATGGAATGTAACTGTGCGGCTCCATATCATGGACTAATTTAACGCAGGCAACACATTTTGTATCTACTAAGGTTGTGTCAGCGTTTATTTTTGGAATGTAAGTCTTAGAGAGATTATTTTTGTCGGTGGCTTTCTGGTGCAACTGCTTAGGAGGGCAAACCTGGACAGCAGTAAATGAACACACACAGAGAAATACTCAGCACTTTGTCAGACCTTGGTGATACTGCAAAGCCTCTGTCCTGTCCTGAATGTCCTTTGGGGAAGATGCCGGAGATGTAATCTAGCTAAAAAAACAGAGAGAAATACAGAGCAGGTGATGATAGGATGTTTATATACTGTATGCGTGCGTCTCTCTATGTGCATCAACAGTAGATCTGGGAGCTCCCTTGTTAATAATCTGGTTGCATTCTAAGACGACTTCTGTTTCATACTGAAATTGAATTATTTGGCAGTATCTTTATGTCAAATAGTGCTGATTATAAGAAGTGCAGAAGAGATGCGAACCAGTTGATAATTATTCTGTAAAATTGTTTGATTTCATTTAGACTGAACATTTTTAAGAATGCAAGGGGTTAGTTTACCCAATAATGAATATATTGACGATTCCTAAAAACTTTAAAAAGCTTTTTATGTGTTTATATTTACAGTAGGAGCTAACCAAAGCATTACGAAACAACTGCATGTGACTCGTTCTGTATATTTAGGAAAAAAAATCACAATTCACTCCCATTGTTAACACAAGATAACACATTTAGAAAAAAAATGTTTTTTCGAAGAACGAAACAAATATTAGGGTCTATACTAGGACTGTCACAAACAGCCTTGAGGTAACGATATTATCATGATATCTATTTTAATGAACAAATAATCTTCTTAGTTAAATTAATCTTTAATTTAGTTCTTTTCCTCCATTTCTGGCCAACAAATCACACTTTAGATTAGAATCAAAGGATTAGAGCGAGAGTCTGTAACCCTCCTATGTTTGTAACAAATTTCCATGTTTTGCTCAAGGCACATTTGTACTGTATATGACTTTATTCTTTCAGAATAATGCAGTCAGAGTTGTAATACCACGTATCCAGGGTCGTCCAAGCTTCAGAATGGAATAGAATAGGGGGCGAGATTTTGAAGCTCCAAAAAGTGCATCCATCGATCCATCAAAGAACTGCTCGACACGGCTCCATGGTCTTAACAAAGGTCTTTTGAAGCAAATCTGTGTGTTTAAGTGAAATATCCATATTGACAACGCTATCAACGATAATGTCTAACTTCCGTCATCCCTCGGCTGCGCGTGAACGGGAGGGTTGTTATTCCAGCAAATGATGCGGGCGTGTCGTAAGTCTCCTCTCTTGCCTGGGGTATTTAGTTTTTTGGCTGAAATATCCCTTTAAGACAAATCTTTGAACTTGTGCAATATTATGTTTTTTTTATTAAGGTTATTGTTGGTACCGGTATATTGTGACACCTACAGTATAGTTTGAATGACATGAGGGCGAGTAAACAACGACAAACTTTTCGTACTGAACATGTCCCATTGCATTGTGGGATAGCCTCTGGGCCAAATTTTCAAAAATGTCCTCACAAATATAATGAAACATGTCAATCTGCCAGCTAATGTCAATCAAATTTTAAAGCGGGAGACAGCTGCAGACTGATCTCGGATCAGCGGAGACACAGAGGGCATCAGTCTCCCACTTGATGGGTCCCGCTCAACTCCTGTCAATGATTCCCTGTATGTTCATAGTGACACCCTCCTGATCCTGAAGAAGTTGATTAGCTGAATCAGGTGTGTTTGATTAGGGTTGGAGCTAAACTGTGCAGAGCTGCGGCCCTCCAGGAACTGAGTTTGACACCTGTGGTATAGTTGTTGTCAAGGTCCAAAAAAGTACTAAAGACATCGTTAAATTGGTCCATCTGCTCATAGAGGCTCAATTGAATTTTTTGGAAGCGATGTCAATACTTTATGTGCGAAAAACAAACCAAAATAACGACTTAAACGATACATTGGCCTCTGCGTTGTGAACCTATAGTGCGCCTTCACGAGAGCACTTCGACGCATGTGTATTCGGTGGGGGCAGACGCAACTCTGTGTTTACAATCAATGTATAAGCTGATCTTCTCAAAATGTCGGATGATTTCGATATTGAGGAAGACTTGCACTTTTTTACACAACCGTACAAACTGAATGCATATGCGTCGAAGTGCTCTATAGGTTTTGCGCACCGTAGACTGACAAGACAGAAGAGAATTTGTCGATTAAAGTCGTTATTTTGTTTTGTTTAGTTTGATCGCACATAAAGTATTGTCGTCGCTTCATGCTATTGATCCACTATGAGCGGACCAATGTAACAATGTCTTTAGTACTTTTTTGTACCTTGACAACATCTATACCCATGATGTCTATGAGGAGGCCCGAAAATCTCTCTAAAATATCTTTATTTGTGTTCATTTGCGTTCCGAAGATGCCGGGAGGTCTTAAAACATGTTGAACGTCATGTGGGCGAGAAAAAAATAACACAATTTAGATTTTGAGATTTTTCTGTTAATAGGCAGATGTTCTGTACATGTTGAGACTGAGAACATCATCATTTATATCAAATTAGATCGGCAGGACGATTTTCACCCTGTGTCATTCATTAACACTTTACAATCTCCAGTATATTCTATAAAGCAATACTAATAGCTTCATTTTAATTACTGTATATATGTCCATTCATTACATGTACATCTTAAGGGGCCATAGCCTAAGTATTACATGCCACTATGACTCACAAAACTAATATAGAAAATAAGCAATTATCCCATTTTGTGCTCTCAGTAGAGATGAATTTAATTTAGTTATCCAGCCTAACATATTGTCCAGTTCAAGTGTAAACTCATAAGTCCAGGTTTGTGTATCTTGCGGAAAATATTATGATGCTTAATCTGTCCCAAATGACCCGTGTAATAGCCGGGATAATATGTGCATTAATTTAAATGATAATAAAAAGATCTTTATCGTTTTGTTGTTTTCTGCTAGGACGGACAGAATTGAAGAATCGGGCACACTCTGACCGCATTGTCCATATCTCCATGAGCGATGGTGGTTTTCAGGGATTTGTGTGTGTGTGTGTGATTCCACGTGTGTGTGTTTGTGTGAGTGTCACTGGGTGATGGATGCCACCCCAGTTCTGTCAACCCTCCACTAGGCTGACAGTAGCAGACTGAAGCTGCCCTCCCAGAATGCAGTGCTGCGGCGGGGGGGTTGTGTGTGTGTATTTATATGTTTGTGCTGGTGTCGCGTAGAGCCAGCATCTGATCCTCTGAGCTTAAAACTCTCAGCGCAAATCCACTGCCCACAGTCAGCTTTCTCTGCTTCACCCAGCCAGTGTGCACTTTAGGGAAATCTAAACTTTGTGTCTGAGTGCTAGAAACTCTCATTGAAACAGTGTGGCGTCTCCAGCGACTGCCACTTTGAGTGCCACAGGGCCTTGTTTTCAATTTCACAAAATTGTCTGAAATGCAGTGTCAACGTTGGCCCACAGTAAAGTTTTTATGGGTCTGTTGCTGGTTAGCTGGTCTCGAGTATTGCAGCTTTAAGCAATAGCCTGACTGTCTTTTTAATGTCGCTTTAACCCTTTGAGGATGTTGAGGAGCCGCAAAGGGAAACTGAGCAGAAAGTTGATGCAGTTTATGTCTGGCTTATATTTCAAGCATTTAGCTACAATAACTTTAGCTTTGATTTAAAGGGATAGTTCACCCAAAAAAGAAAATTCTCTCATCCTTTATTTACCCTCATATCATTCCAAACCTGCAGGACTTTCTATCTTATGCATTACACAAGATACGATATTTTGAGGGATGTTGTTAACCAAACAACATTGGACCCCATTTATTTCCATTGTATGGACACAAAACCACGAGACATTTCTTAAAATATATTTTGTTTATAACAAAAGATTCACATGTTTCAAGTGACACGAGAATAAATAAATGATGACAGAATTTTTCAATTTTGTCTGAACTATCCATTTAGAATTGTGTTCATTTCCACAAACATTGTTTATTGACTCCATGTTGAATTAGCCTAACTTGATTTGGTTTTGGTTGGACATGGAAGCCACGTGCTATTGTTTTAATATAGTGCTCATAACATATTGATCATTTGTATGTCAACCCTGTATAAAGCAGAGCTTCGTAACATAACAGACAGGCAAGGAGACGACTGACATTTAGCACGGACTCTGACTAATGAGATAAATTGTTGCAGCTGAGGAAAGGTTGTAAATCAACCTGTCGACAGCATTTAAGGGATTTTTTTGCTGGCTACAGCCGAGATCGTCTGCCTTAGTTGGGAATATTCACTTTCATTTATCCCAATCACATTAACGCATTGCCTTGTTAAGCTATACAAAAGGCAGAGGAAAATACATTTAAATATGCAATCCTTAACTTTTTTGGTTAAAGATTTACAAAAACCTGTTATTAAGCAAGTACCCAAAAGTCATGCTTTATGGTCTCCCTACCTTCCCTATATAGAGGCTATAATAATGATTTAATCGGGTTGGATTTTGCGGGAAATGTCAGATTGACTTCATTTGACTGCAACACACGTAAAGATCAATGCGTAATGTAAACCTGCGATTTTTGCGGAGATGGAACCATACATGCAAAGGTTATGGATTGTAGCTTTCAATGTAAGCTCTTTGTAGAGTAATACACAACTTTGGTGTTTTTATGACGCTTATAGGGTTCTAGAGTTCATGTGCAATGGAAATTGTTCCAAAAAGTTACAGTACCATGGTACATTTACATTTTTGTAATGCAAATTCTGTAGTGTTTTTAATTGCCGGATGCTGAATGGTGTACTTTACCATAATAGTACTCCAAGATACTTCAATGCTCAAAAATAGCATGGTACTTTCATGGTACTTTCATGGTACATGTGCAAAAACCCTTTCTTTAAAAATAGAAGTTAAATGTTATTTGGTAGTTTGATTAACGTTTCGATAAGGGAAGCCATAAAATAACTTCATTACTACTGAAATTTAACTCTTCTCTTTTTGTTCTAACAAGGGCTCTTGTTGTCGTCTAAGAAGACAAAAAGTGAACCTGAAGCTAATTGGCCATAGATAATAGTTAACCTGGAAGTGTAGTGACCACGTTAAAGTGCAGCGTAACTGCAGACCACCCTTTACCGGAGAACGAAAACCAAACCGAGTGTGAAGGAAAGCAGAATGAGGAGAAGAGAAAGAGAGAGAGCATGACTGTCAGACAAGACATGGTTAGTTAGACAAGGTCTGTACATACAGGAAGGCAAAACAAGCTCCAAGGCCTGGAAGCTGTAGTAGACATGGGACTCTGGTGCTAAGTTGGAGGACTTGAATGTGCAGCTGTTTTGGATCATGTGTTCACACACCCCACCCTCCGCTTGCTTGGAAAGGATACATTTTTCTTAGTCCAAGTGTTTTTCTGTTTACACTTCAGATTGTCCAATATTTGAGATGACAAGATAAGATAATAAGGAGGATATTTTTCTGTCTTGGAGATGGGTAACATGCAGGTTTTGACAGTATCATTGCATTTTTTGTGAGGTTTATCTCAAGCCAAACACTCTTGAGATGCTAATAGGGTGTCGCTTGATGTATAGCTGTTCTGTGCTTTTTACTTCCGTTGTTGATCTCCAAATGCAGCTTTGAGACAGAAAGTTGAGGTTTTCATATTCGGGTAATGGCTGTACAACTTCAGAAAGCATAAAAACTGGGCTGTGCTCTTTTAAGTTGTCAACTCCAAGAAACTTCATACAGGGAGTCTTCACACGTTTTAAACATTTTCACCGTAATTCTTCCTTCGGCCTGACAGCTCATGCTATAAACATTTAGCAAACAACCTGCCACCTATGAATCAGCTGGTTGTCAACAGATATAATCCACTGCTAAAGTTTGTGCATGTCATATTCTTCCAATCCAAGTCCACAGGTCATGCCGGAGAGAGAAAGAGAGAGAGAGCTTGTGCTGCTGTTTTCCACTAAACATCGATTTGAAGAGATCTGGCTGTTCTCCCAGACTCTCTCTCTAATGGCATTAATGGCCTATCTCAACTTTTTATTGTTTTCCAGGAACCTCCTCTGGGATGTTTTGCACCTTACATCAGCAGACATTCCTCAGTCCCGCTCGCCACTCCAAAACAATAACTCAACCAAATTAGCATATCAAGAGAGCAATGCGGAGCCAGGATATTTGGGTCACGTTTCATGGGACCACGCGTTCAGAGTTTCCTCGGCCCGTCCTTTGGTATACGTCATTCAGGTCCTCACAAGTGAGGTTAAACGGAGAGTGCTTTGATTAACGTGTCAAACGCTTTGGCCTACATGTCTATGCGGTCGTAATATGATTCTGAGGAAATGTTCCCATGGAGGCTAAAAATATCCGGGGTGTTATTTCATATCATTAGTAGTCGGTTGGCTGGATACATTTCCTCTGATTAGTTCATTTGGACAGCTAATGTCTTATTTGCATCAGGCTTATTTTTCCTCTGCCGATGTTCGCCTAGCAGGTGTTAGACGAGATAATGGCGTCGCTATCAGTCATTGTCAAATAAACAACATTTGAACTCATCTAAAACTCTAAAGGACTGATTTCTTCTTATAGTTCCCTTTAGGTGCAGCATCATTTGTGGCAGTACAAAAAAGTTCAGCAGTAATTTAACCTCAGGCCCTCCCTTGTGTGTTCGACAGGAACGTTACCGCCAGCCCTCCGTGTGACCTTGCTTGGAATTGTGGGAAGGAAATTTCAGTCGGAGGAGTGGGATGGAGTTGCTCAGGTACCTCGCTATGATGCGCACTTGGCAGTGCATTTGAGAGAATACCAGAGCTTGAACTTTCTTGTGTTTGCTGTGTTTCTGAATCAAACTTTGTAGGTGCTCGCCGGCTGGGCAATTATCCACCGACCGGCTCAATGCAAGAAATGACCGCGGTTCTTTCAGACGCCCCTTTTATCTTGAATCAGGCAGCTAATTATACACCCAACAAGCGCATTAAATGATGCGGGTCACTAGAAAGGGCCAGTCCAAGTCATTACAAGAGGCAAAATACACGCCAATGAAGGGAGCAGGAAAAACGTTCCAGCTCGCTCTGGTGAAACATCTTGTGTCCTTCTGTTCCGGGCAGAAGTTGTGTTGCCTGGGAGAAACATATGTTGGGATGAGAGGAGCTTTAATTTTTCACATGTCCTAGTTTCTGCCGGTCTCTGGGGAGTACAGACCCACTGAACACAGACAGAACTGGGGATTGGTGTCTGTCCAAATGTGCTTACTGTGATGAAACAATGACCTGACCGATGGAGCGGTCCTACATTTTTCACAGGCACAGTGTCACATTGATAAGGCTCAATGAGACCTCTGTGCCAACACCAACAATCATGTTCAACATTAAATGCATTTAACTTGTGTGACTTGCTTTAGTGAATGTGGATGTCACCAATTTTGCACAGTGGTCTTAGGGGGCGCTGATGATCTCTTAAAATTCAACTCCTAGACATAAGTGAGATTAAATGGAGAACAAATGAAAATGTTTGCCTAAAGGGATAGTTCACCCAAAAATAAAACTTCTCTCTTCATTTACTCACCCTCAAGTTGTAATCTGTATAAATTTAATTCTGATGAACACAGAGAAAGATACTTGGAAGAATGCGTGTAACCAGTTCTTGGCCACAATTGACCAGAGGCGGACAGAGTACACAGCTTCATTACTTGAGTAAAAGTACAGATACCCCTTGCAAAATTTTACTCAAGTACAAGTAAAAGTACTACAGTCAGATGTCTACTTAAGTAAAAGTACTAAAGTACATGTTTTTAAAAGTACTTGAGTATCAAGAGTACAAGAGTACATTTTCTAAATATTGCATTACTACTGCCACGGTGCTTACATTTATGTACAGAAACGTCTTACATGGAGTTATGAAAAATGTTAATGTTAATACCTTGGAGAATGTAAAAGGAATTTAAAGTAAAATCAAGTAATTTTCATCGTTTTACCATGTTGCTTTATTTAACATTTCTCACTTGCCAACAAGGCAATAGCACAATGGCAACGCTCTCTGCTAGAGTTTTAATGGATTTTTCACCCACATTTGAACCTGACCGTGTTAAACACACAGCATACTCAAGAACATCAAAGCAAATGCTCATTTTACATTAATGTCTAATATTAGAAAATAAAATCCAGCTAACAATTGTGTGTACATGTGAGTTTCTCTGTTTTTTCATCAATCAGTGGTGGCGTTTCATCAAAACCAAGGGTATGGCGAAATTTCCTACAAAAACCAAATGATACCACATATATATAACCACAAAACTTAAAGAAAGTCGTAAAAAATAACCCACAGCCAGATGTTGTCATAACCACCACCAACGACTATGTTTATCGACTATGAGACTAAAATATAAACCAACCATTGATCAGATTCAGCAAACAAGATTAAATATAAAAACATGTCTTACCTTGTCGTAGGATTGTTTAGCCTTGATTCTTTTCATTTTTAAGATAATCCTGGCATAGCTAGTGGCAAATCCCAAAATCGCGCAAAAATACATAAACAATAAACTGCGACTGCGCTACAATGTCTTTCCGTACAATTTTTTTTTTAATTGTTCACAGATAGCGTTTTACAATATATAAATGAAATACAATAACAATAGTGTAAATTGTTCGATTTATAAAAATTATTAAATGGATACCAACTAATTGGGAAAATAAAGACCTCCCCACTACCCCTAACCTCACCATACACTTGATTCCAAAACCACTGTTAGCCATTTTGTAAGCAGTTTCTTTATTTTATTGAAAATAAATGCCTGTATATGATCTAAAATGTGGAAACTGCAGACAAACGAGTTCAGCCAAAAAGAGCTTCGAACCAACATTACGATGTCACGTCAAAACTACAAATCATCGGTCTTACCGACTACGTCACTGAAGCTACTGGTGACTTAACGGTGTTTATACATTCTCAAATACACAAGCTTCTGACGCCTATGCTACAAGTACACATCAGTGTAAAGTAGTTTAATTATCTTTAATGAGTCTCATTATGCACACTTTGTTTCAACTATTTTTTCTAAACGCTAGGGTATGGCAACACCTCTGAACCTGACCGTGTTATACACGCAGCATAGAGCAAAGAAGAGAAAATAATAATGATTAAAGAAAATCAGCTGACCGGTCGCGATGTTTTCAAGTCAAAAAAAGATTTTGAAATATGTTATATTTAGCATTTTATATGACGCTATTGGCTTTCCTTACCCTTACCTTTATTCTTTATTCATATAAAAATACCCCAAATCGCATGACAATAACACACAAAGCACATATTCTTCAATCGTGCATTTATTAGCTACTTGTTTTGGTGAAGAAATGTCACTTTCGCTTTATCACGGATGTCCAGAATGAGGAAGTGTACACAGGACGTGTCATGCAGACGAGGTCACGTGAGATGATTGACAGCTGTACAGCAAATGATAGAGCTCTGAGGTCTGGGTGATTGGCTGCTGAAAGGCTGTCGCAATAAGTGGCGCCTGCACAATCCAATCACGTTTGAGAGGGAAAAAACACATTGATGGTTTACGAGATTTTTCTTTTTAGAAGTAACGGGTACTTACGGTTATGGATAGAAATGTAGCGGAGTAAAGAGTACAATATTTGCCTCTCAAATGTACTTGAGTAAAGTCATGAGTACTCCCCAAAAATGATACTCAAGTAAAGTACAGATCCCTCAAAATTGTACTTAAGTACTGTACTCAAGTAAATGTACTCCGTTACTGTCCGGCTCTGCAATTGACTACCATAGTAGGAAAAATTACAATGGTAATCAATAGTCTCCCAAAACTGTTAGCTTTTTTACATTCTTGAAAATATTTAATTCTGCATTCAACAGAACAAAGAAATGTATAAAGCATTTTTTCATACTATGGTAGTCAATGGTGGCCAAGAACTGTTTTCTGGAACTGTCCCCTCATTTAGTGAAGCAATCCCAGGAAGGGGATTACACCTCTCCCTTGTAAATTCAACTGAACTCAAACATTTCTCATCAATTCAGATTGTCTTGCCTATACAATCTACATTACCTGTACAGTGTATCCATATGTATCTTTTTCACTCTCACAAAAGGTGCTTCAAAAGGTTCTTCGGTGCCATAGAAGAACCTTTTGGTTCCAAAAAGAACCTTTAACATGTGAAGAACCTTTGTGTTTCGCAAAATGTTCTTCAGATTATAAAAAAGTAAGAAAGAGTTCTTCTTTAAAGAACCTTTGACTGAACGGTTCTTTGTGGAACCAAAAATTGTTATTCTATGGCATCTCTGAGAAGAACATTTTAAGCACCTTCGATTTTAAGAGTGTTGTCTCTGTAAGAGATGTTAATCTCACAGTTTTTACCTTTTGTCTCGATAAAAAGAATGCAAACTTTAGGGATGCATACTTGGTAATATTGCAGGTATACAGTATGTTTGAAATAAATGTGTTTAAAAAGGTATTCACATTGATGTCATGCAAGAACCAGTTTTGTTTCCACAAAGAATCATTCAGTGAAAGGTTCATTAAGGAACCATCTCTTTCTTACCTTTTTTTAACTGAAGAGACTGAAAGTGTCTTCGGATGTTAAAGGTTCTTTATGGAAGGTTTCTGCTATGGCATTGTAAAGCACATTGATTTTTAGTTTTTTTTCTAAAGAATACAAATTGTCATCGTTTCTTGTTGCAAAGCATGTTTGCCATTTTTGCGTATTTTGTTGTTGGACTAATTTGGTTCTCTTTATTTGGCCCAGGAAGACTTTTGGATCTGAATTAATGGTAATTAGAGGTTCATTTGATGAGAATCTACTAAAAGAGCAGATTCCCAGAACAAATGGTGCTCATAAAAAGCTGAACAGCTGTATATCAGCGACCGCGCCACAACGCTTCTTTGATGTGCTGTGGGCCACCTCTGCTTTTCCAGAATCACCATCAGAAGGGTGTAAATGGTCCGAAGTGTTGTACTATGTTGCGCTTGAATCCTGCTGATCTTTTCCTTAAGTAGTTATTACACTCTATACCTCTGTATAACAGCTCGCCTGTGCTCCCCCATCCCCCCGTTTTACCAGCTAGGTTAATTAAGTGAGTAATTCAGCTTGAAGTTCCTCTGGGCTTTCAGAGCAGGTAGAGAAAATTGACTTGAGCCTTTTATTTCAAGAAACCTGGCGAGAGTCACCCACATCAATAACAGCCCAGAGCTTCTTGGCGAGCAGCTTTTACATCTCGCAAACAAGAGCAGCTTTGCGGCCCTTAATGACCTCAGTCAGCAGTTTAAGGCTTCCATGCACAAACATGCTAGTTTGTTTAATTCGTCAGCATGATGAAAATGTTGACGAAAGCATTTGTGGCGGTCATGTGACACGTGTTTAGACTCACTCTACTTTTAAGGGTTAATGTCAGTCGATCAATGTACAGTATGAAGCTGAGGGGCCTGGTATCAGAAAGAATGCGGCCATTGACCAATCAGATGAGAGAGACGTGTATCGATCATTGGTATATTTAAGAATGTAATTCTTCTATGGTACATCATTTATTTGCGCCATGGTGGTCTTATTTTCCAGTCACGTATCTGCATCGTGGTTTATGACAGTTGCTTCTGTCGGATCCATTTTCTGGCGTCACTGTTTCCCAGCGTAGCAGAAGGTCAATGGAAACACGTGCAGATGCTGAACCGGTCCCGCGGGAGAACCGTCGTCCCTGGATGCTATGCTTTTTTCCGCAAATAGCAGTCAAGCATGTCTGACAGGAACAGAGACCTGATGCTGCAACATAACCCACTTTCAGAGTACACATGCACGTGTAAGTGAGCTGATCAAGTTTAAAGGGACAGGTGTTCTGCAAAAATGCACGAGAGGACAGAATTTTCATTTCTGCGTGAACTATCCTTTTGGGTTTGTTTTAATTTATAAATCTAGTTATTTTTATTCTTCAAAAAGTATTATTTTTCTTTATGGACAATAAAAGGAGATGTTTATGTATTTATATTTATTTGTTTACATTTGATCTAATGAAAGTAAATTAGGACAATAGTTAAAGAACTACCTTCACATGTTTGTATAGAAAACAGCATTCTGCCAACTCCTTTTGTGCTTTACTGATATTTGTCCCTTTTTACGCTGATAACCAATTTGTAACACTACAATAAGGTTGCAGGCTATTTGTTGACATTAGTTAATGCATAAGCTAACGTGACCTGACGAGGAAAAATACTTCTACAGCGTTTGTTAATGTTAGTTCATGTTCATTCCAGCATTTACGAATACATTTTAAAAATGAAAGTTGTTACTGTTATTTTTTGTCAACGTACAGTAAACAATAGTATTGACATTAAATATAGGGCTCTCAAACGATGAATCGTGATTAATCGCATCCAGAATAAAAGTTTTGGTTTACATAATACAGTATATACTAATTTTCTATTTATAAACACATATACAGTACATGCATGTAAATGTCTAAGAAATGCAAATAAAATATAAAAATCAATAAATGTATTTTGTATATCATTTAAATACATAAACATGCAAATAATTCCTAAAAATATTCATGTATGCATGTTTAAAAAAAAAAAAAAATATGCACAGTACACAGACAGGTATTATGTAAACACAAACTTTTATTTTGAAAAGTGTTGGGTAAATTACTCTGAAAAAGTCATTAATTACTAATTACATATTCAATAGGGTAATTAGATTACTGTACAAAGTACTCTCTCCAAAAAGTATTTAATTACTGATTACTAATTACTATATCCTACATCAACCTTGATTTGTTGTGATTCAAGGATAGACATGAAGCCTTCCTCATGTGGACGGATATTCTATTGATGTTTTCTTTTCATCCTCTACTAACAATGCACAAACACAGAGGTTAATAACAGATTTACTTTTCAGAATAACATGTTATGTATGTTAGCTTTGCACTCTGATCGGTTCTATGCTCAGATCCCTGCCGAAAGTTCTGCCGTGACCTTACTGCAAGAAAACTTCATTTTAAGACTCACAGTTCAGTATGTTTTTTTCTTTATGAAGCAAACAAGCTGTTTCACAGGCTGATCTGTTCTCAATAACATCTGAGGGTGACATCCCAAACCTCTCACAATATACTCCACTATTAGTTTTCAAAAAACCTATCAGCAGTGCTTTGGCTAGACTCGATGGTAAATTTCAAGGCTGTGAAATATTTAAATCCAGATGAATGTTGTGGAATATTTCAGACGTGAGGAAGATTCTGTATTCTGTGTGTTAGTTAGCGGTTTCCCTCCAGAGCTTTGAGGTGGTACACAGCAGGCTTTGATGCTGGAGTTTCATCTCCCAAAAGGGATTTTCAATCTATCTTTCTGATGTTTAGCAGCTCCAATGGCTCTTGATAAAAGAGGAAAATCTATAAAGCATTATGCTCAGGTGATGAGAATTCCTTTTGCCCTCTTGACCGCCCAGTGATAAGGCATCTCTGCTTTGTCTGCAGTATTTCAGCTCCGCCGTGCCTTATATTAATTAGGACGGTATCTGTGTTATCCACATACGGCCGGCGTAAGTGTCCCTTGAGCACGCTCAGAAGGAAATGCGACCCTGTGTTGGAACATAAAGTGCTACGTCTAAATCAGAGAAAGATAAACAGAATTGAAACGGCCTCTGCTGGTGGATTTGACCTGTTAGATTGGAGTAGATGGAGAAGATTCGTGTTCACATGTGTGCCATTTATGAAATAACAGAGAATAGATCAGTCCGTGTATATTTGAAGAGTTTGTTTCCAATCATGTTTTTATTATGTTATCATGTTGTATCTTTTTAGTTATTATGGCTATAAACAATCCAACTGCAGTTCGATTGATATAACATTTACATTTATGCATTTGGCAGGCCCTTTTATCCAATGCGACTAACATATACATTTGTTTCTGACTATGTGCAATTCCCTGGAATTGAACCCATGACCTTGGCGTTTCTAGCGCCATGCTCTAACCACTGTGCTTCAGGAAAGCATCGGAATAATTGGAATACAAAATAAAAAACATGATTTTTGAAAAATGTAAAAATCAAAGTTATCTCATTTTGGAAATAAACTCTCATTTGTTCCTGTAGCTCGACTAGAAGAGAATAGATCATTGACACAACCTGACCAAGTATTCAGCCCTTGAATTCCTTGTACGTTTCTTTAAGATCAAATTGTCCAGCAAATGCATAACTGTAATGTGTAAAACGAATGACAGATTAAGGATATTGTTCTAGCGGCACTGCAAGCTTTCCTATTCGAGGCAGAAATAAAATCATAATTTAAGGATCAAACTTTCTATTCATTATATTTTCAATACTTAAATAGTACGAGCGAACAATTTCGTGCCCAGTCATGAGTCAGATTAACAAATCATCTGTCAAACCGGCATCGACTAAACTCTGTGGGTATTATAACACATTTCCATTTTCACAAGACACATTCATCTTGTGAATGACCAAAGCACTTAGCTTGCAGAACAAGACGCAGCTTGGAAAATGATTGTTTTGTTTTCCGCGCAGTAATGACGCCTTGTTTTGTTGAATTAGCAATCAGTCTACGATGGCAGTGATGAATTAAAGCCATCGGAGGATCAAGTTTCTCAGCTGTATTAGTATCAGTTTATTTATCTTAGTATGTCTAAGTCAATGACACATTCAATGGAGGTTGTGTAAGGTCTGAATGTGCATTCAAACATGCGGTTATGGTTCTGCTTCAAGTAAAATGCTATTTAATTGGTTATTGGATGTTCACAAATTCATTCAGACCAAAACGTTCGGTTTTCTTGAATAAATTGATTTTAAATTTGCAAGCCCTTGAAGAGAAGAATTTGATCATAAAATAAAAAGTATTTAGGGTATGTGTCCTTGGGCTATGTAGATGCAACTTTATGGATGTCACTGAAATATATTTATAGTTTTTTAAGGTTTATTAGTTTTATAAGAGTTTTTTCTTTACTACATTATGAAGTTCATACTTTTTCCACATCTACGTCATACTTTTTTACACAACAATTTATAAATCAAATTTTTTACGTGTTTTTTACCTTTTCTAATTAAGTACTTTTTAAATGTTGTACTTTATAAAGTGTAAAACCACTTTAATATACTTAATTATTAAAGGTAAGAAAAATCTACATGTATTTATGAAATGTAGTGGTGTACAAAGTATTGTCGCAGACTGTCCGAATTTGCTGTTTCAGGAAATGGAAAAATAACGGTACTTTTTAACCGAAAAAATTGTCAAAGTTGACAAGCACTTTTTAATACTTTTTATTGCTTAACCTAGTGACAAACATAAAGGGTGATTAATAATAATGATATATGGCAACAAAACAAAATCACAAAATATGGAGACACGAGGTTTCAAAAGGACAGCAGGGATAAGTCAAGATTTTCCAAGTAGAATACTTTGATAAATACAGGTACTTGAGTGAAAAATACTGAAGTATTGTCCACCTCTGGTGCTATTTTGGTATCACGTGTGTAATGTAAATCACATGGTAATACCATGGTACTTTGTTACGTACAACTGAAATGTAGTGTTTTTTGTAAGTGATGTAAACTCCCATGTACATGGGGTACCATGTAAATACATATAGTATATTGTGGAAAACGTTCAGTACTATAGTATTTCAAAGTACCATAGTATTAGATTCTAATGCCATCCGCCACAATACTTTCGTTGTAATGCTGTAGTATACTTAGACAAGCTCAGTTCTGTCCACCATGAACCATGTGTGTTGACAAACACTCCGAATGCTTTTCTCTTACAAACACAAAAGCTCCTAGCTGTGTTGAACGTTATCAATTCAGGTAATCTACCATTTCTCTCGCACTTTCCGTCAGTGGACAATTACAATATTTATGAGTACAGGCTGAGATAGAAAGCGTCGATTTATTCTACTACTTTATCTCTGTCCGCTCTTTAGGAGGTTTATTTTAATGAAAGTGCAGCAGAAAATCAGTCAAGCATTTGTCAGTGTAATTGTACAACACAATGACATGAATAAATATGAGCTGACAACGCCGGTTTAAATACGTCTGCTGAACAGGGGATTAGCCCAAGTCCTCGCCTTCTTATTTCTTGTACTTTTTCTCGCGCGACAATAAACCATCATTTAATTGACGGGAAGTAAAACATTCATTGGTTTGACCTTTGCGAAGATTTAGAAACAGTGCGAGCGGGCTGGTTAATAGCATGCGGAGAACGGCGTGTTATTGTACCGCCCCTTCCTATGAATGACCTAATTGAGTGTGACTGAGATGGTTATCAGATACGATTGTGCTGAAGCTTATCTTAATCGTGAACACATGTCCAGAAATTTGATGTAACTCAAATTGTCAAAGTCGTGAAGCGCTATAGTTCCACTGGGGCTAATCAAAACCGCTCATCTCAGCCAATATGTGACTGTTAGGCAAACCAATGCAAAAGCTTTGAGTAATTGTTGAAGGCGTAGACAGAAAGTAATGGAGATAAAACAATGATTTAGCAGTGATACATTAAGTGTTGTGTCCTGTTTTACTTTTAGGCTGCAATCTGCAACTTTTTGGGTTAAAAACGAATCAAAATCGAATCTCCTTACTCTCCCCTGATTCATAACAGAAAGCTTATAATAAAGATCTACAGTTTAAGGTTTCAAGTGAAATTTTGTGGAAAATGTCAGCTTGTTGTTGTTTGTCATCAACACACGTAAAGATAAATACTGGAGATGCACTGATTTCTCCACAGATACTGATAGCCGATGGTGCATGTACTGATAGTATTGTGGTTATGTTAATTTGCTTTAACTAATTTCTGAAGATTAAAAATTGGTGATGTTTCTTAACATTTTCTACACATAGCACAAATTCATTGCATTTTCCTGTCTTCTTTTGATTGACAGGATATATCGGCCCTGAAAATTGGCTTTTTATCGACTGATGATTACCGATTATTGGCCGATATATCGGTACACATCAAATACATATGTAAGGTTTCATGGCAGTTAAAAGGGATGGTTCACCCAAAAATTCTGTCATAATTTACTCACCCTCATGACATTCAAAATGTGTATTTGACTCTTTCTTCTGTGACACTCAAAGGAAGATATTTTGAGAAATGTTTGTGGTTTTGTGTCCAAATGAAAGTCAATGGGGTTCAATGTTATTCAGTTACCAGCACTCTTAAAAATATCTTCTTTTGTGTTTTGCAGAAGAAAGAAAGTCGTTCAAGTTTGGAATGAGAAATGATAACAGAATTTGTATTTTTTGGGTGAATTATCCCTTTAATGTTTCGAACTGATAAGTTATGGATTACAGTAGTAATTTTATTTTGGAGAGTCATACAGTAAAGTTACAAACTCAGCACATATGAACTTTCCAAACAAACTTTTTTTAAAACATTTCTTTATTCAAGAGACAATTCAAGTCGTTTTACATCTCTGGAAGCCTGTTAAACCTTAAAGTTTGAACCAACATGTGAAGCAGCTTACCCATCAACAGAAGTCTTTGTTATACCATAACACTCGCTCGCTCGATCCCTTTAATCGGGAAATAAAATGATGCCTGTTGATCTGAAAGAGCCAACAGGGCAAGCGATCAATGGATGCGGCCGCATGTCTAAAACATCAAAGTGTTAGCTGAAGTGTATGTTCTCTCTGCACATTGTCAAAACAAATTGACTGTTGGTGGAAGCTGGCTTGTGTAGTGTTGATTAGTCTGCCGTTCACAGGGCTTGATGTCGAGGAGAAATTCTGCATGGCTCTCAGTCAACATTTGCCATGGTGTTTGCTTTTCTTCAGACTCTCCTTGCCAGCTTGTTATGAGACTACTTGAATTAGCTGTCAAGTTATTTGTGCTTTAAAGGAGCTGCTGTTAAGATGTAGATGTATGATAAATTGTTGGGTATAGAGGATGAGTAATTGTTAGCTGGCCATAGGCCATAACATGAATAGAAAGCCTTAAAGGGATAGTTCTTAAAATGAATCATATTTCCATTCCAAACCTATATGAGCTTCTTTCTTCTAGAGAACACAAAAGAAGATAGTTTGAAGAATGTTGGTAACGAAACAACATTGGCCCCCATTGACTTCCATTTATGAACACAAAACCACTAAGACATTTCTCAAAATATCTTCTTTTGTGTCCACATAGTCATATACAGGTTTTGAATGACATGAGTGCTTCCTTTCAGATACATTGACCTTCACTCATATAGATTCAGATTTTGTGTAAAAGTCATCAAACAACATCAAACTTTTGTGAAGTGTACAGAGAGTTGTTTAGAAATACTTCTTAAAGGGATAGTTCACCCAAAAATAAAAATTCTGTCATTTACATTTTTAGACATTTGTCATGAATGTGTTCCAAACCTGTATACATTTCTTTTTTTTGGAAGAATGTTAGCAACTGAGATTTCTGGGGCACCATTGACTACCATGTTAGTAAGAATTATTGTATTTTGTATGTTGTTCGGTCAAACACAAAAGAAGATATTTTGAAGAATTTAGGAAAGCAAACAGTTCTGGGGCACCTTTGACAGCTATTTTAATGGTAGTCAGTGGTGCTCCAGAAATATCAGTTGCTAACATTCTTCCAAATATCTTTCTAACAAAGAAATGTAAACATGGTTGGAACAACTTGAGGTTGAGTAATTCATGACAGAATTTTCGTTTTTTTGGTGAACCATCCCTTTAAGATCAAATCCCTCAACCTAGTCAGAATGAAGAAATAAACCTTTGGAAAGGGTGAGACCGGGCAGCTCAACAGACGACGCTCCTGAGGTAAGAATAATATACTGTTTACTTACTGGCACCATCATTCTCCATCATTCCTTTCTTTATTTGCTTTTTTGTGTTATCCTATAGAAGAGGCGACCAGCGTGACAGGAGGTGGAAATTGATATCGGTATGATCGGTGTCTTTATGCCGGAGTTTCTGATTGATTTTCTGTACGGATGTCAAAACTCAATTTTGATCTGCCTGGCACGACTTGCCGTAGTCAGCTTTAATACAGGGACTGACTGCCCATACTGATAAAGTCTATGATAGTGCATTTGCATAGGAAAATAACCTGGCACCAAGGAGATTAGAATGGAATTGGAAAGTACATACTTCTAGCCCCCTATGTATATCTGGATGCTGTTGTTTGAGGACAGCTTGCACACAATCAGAGGTGTGATAGTTACTGAATCAAACACCCTCATCTTGGATAAAAAGGGCGGGAGATGTTTATTATTTATTCGATTTGTTCAATCATGATGTCAATTTCTAGACCAACCCGGAAGACTAATTTGCCCTGAATTTTCTCTGGAATTTCTAACAGGCTTTTAGAATAACAGTTTTCAATTTATGAGTGAAATTCAGTCCGTGTTTACCTTTGCATAAAATGATTTTGAACATAAATGACGCAGTCGTGCCTGAAACGTGAATTTTGAAACCGTTGCTTGCTTTAAAATGTAGTTTGCTATAAACACTTCAACAAACTTCATTTTAAAATTCAATAAAAAAAAGAAAACAGGAAAATCCCTTGTTAATTTAATTTTATTTACGAATCAAAACAACTATTTATAAAGCCTGTAATTCTCTTCTGTAGTTTACATTTACATTTATTCATTTGGCAGACGCTTTTATCCAAATCAAATTCGAGTTTAGGGTTAGAAACTGAACAGCTCGATTGAGATTATTTATCATTGACATTTTCATCATTTTATCATTTGACATACCTGTCCCATTTAGTCATGCCATGTATTTTCATTGCAGAAAATATTTTGCTGCCTTAAACTGAATTATGTATCCCGTGTGGGAGGCAGGGTACATTTCTGTCCTTATCTTTCCTTTTCAAAACACGCGCTCATGCACATACACTTTTATTGATTTTTAAAGGCTCATGGAACATAAAACACGGGGTGCTATGCGCCTAATGTCATTTCATTACCGAGCACGCTGAATTACATGACATATTTTACTGCTTACAACTGTACAAGGTGAGACAGTTAAATTTTCCTATTACATCCAATCGATCTGCAATAAAACAATGAAGCATGGAAGATTTCTAACTGAAATATCTCATTCATGATGCCAACCTTAGAGACCTGTCCGCTACGAAGTGTTCGCTACTAAACCATCAAATAAATCGCGCTCGTATAAAAGACCCTCGCTCAGAGAAACAAATGGCTGGATTTTGTTAGCGCAGAATGAAAGGGTTTTGGCAGCATTTCGTCGGTAGAAAGTAAAGGTGACCTAAAGCTGTTTATTAATTCTCTCGTGAGACAGAAACACCCTTAAGTGCATTTACAGACTGCGCCGGGCACTGAAGCAGGAGACTCTGCAGGGCTGCTGAGTTCACCATCAGCTGCATTAAAATGCAAGAGCAGCAGTGCATCGCTGGACCTCGGAGATGGATAAATCAGCTATTAAATAAACAGGCGCAACGCATGCGCTCCAAATATGCCCGCGTTGCATGAACGACCGTGCTCTGCTTGAAATGCTAATTTGAAAAGGCTTAAAAATAGAAAATAGAAATGCAGAGCCTCAACCTCTAGTTCTCTCTCTTCTCAATTGCCGTCTTCTTCCTTTAACTACATACACAAACACAGAGGTTTGGCGATTTCCCCAGAAGCTTAAACCCGGCTGTGGTTGACTGTGTCTTTGATGTGAGGAGCTCATGGAGATCTCACGCTGCTTGCGTCGTGTCCTGGGAAGGAGTTCAGGGAGTTTTGTTGAGTGTTTGCAGAAACCTGATGTTTTAATTGTTTTGGGCTACTTTAGAGTTTTCAGCATAAAGATTTGTATTATTTTAGGGTCTATTTCAAGAATAGCATGCACTCAAGCTGGCATGGACTCCATACGTTTGTGCAGAACCTCATGATCCGTGATATCCAGCATGATCTGATCAGGTTTGATACAAAAAGCATCTGGTGTGCTTCGATGGAAGCAGGGAAATCTGACCTGTTTATACAAAAAACATCAAATCAAGGCACTCGAGAATGTGGTGAGAAATAAAGTATATAAAAAAATCTTTATTTTATCATTGCTTAGGCATTTAAAAACAAATAAAATACAAAATGGTCACTGCATTCTCAAGTGCCTTGGTTTGATGTCATTTTTATGACTTTATAATGCTATTTAGGGATTTTCAAAATCCTAAATAATTTTTTTCAACTTTTTCCCAAATTTGATGTTTGGTTATGCTTATGCAATATGATCTTGAACATGTTCCTAGATTTTTTTTACGTGTAATTTTATATATGTACTTGAAAGATGAACGTTTATTGAGGTTTGTAGAACATTGAATTCATTCATCAAATAAGATCAAGTAAATATGCATCAACCCCATACCACATTAGAAGTGGTTTTGTTCTGTGTGTTTGGCAAGGCGTAACCAATACTGTTCTAGAAGAACTTATAGGTCCGTTTTTAACACACAATCATTAGAACAAAATAAGACCACAGAACATGTAGAACTGAATCGAAAAGTTAAATTCAACTATAAATATATGAGAAAAACTAAAAAGTTTACATTTTGCAAAATAGTCTATAAGGTTTGGTTAGGAAACATTGTGACATCATCACACACACAACAAATCTAACAGAAACACACATCTATGATACACCATGAACGTCTGTAAAGTACAGTGATTTATATCTTTGGCCGCTTACAATATTTAAATAATCTTTACGTCATATCTGTCCAAACATACAAACATGTAGAGTATTTTAAAGTGACAATATCAATGAGATCACCCTGGGTTTTGCTGTGATGTGGTGTACTGATGAAAATGTCTACATAATAACTCCTGATTTAAAAAAAAAGTATATATAACTGACACCAAAAAATAAGAGATGATATATGAAGAGCATTTTTCCTCCTGCTGTGTTCAAGGCTTTGGACTCCCTTGGGGCTTCTGACGAATTATATTTTTTTAGATGCTGAATATTAGCCGTATTTATATTGACTCCATGTGGCCTCATATGACGTGAGAGTGACATAATCCGCTTATGTCTCACAATCTGTGAGATGAGGAAATGGTGGGAAAAATGAATCTTATATTCCTCTCCATCACACCGGGTTATGTAATACCCCCCCCCGCCCCACACACACACAATAAATTAGAGTTCGGTTGCACACCTCAAGGGACCTGGTGATGTTAGCGATTCATAAAAGGCTGACATTTTAATCAAAACAACAAAGAGTAACACTGTCTATTTCTTTTTTAGCTGTGTGGAACATAAAAAAAACCTTGGTTAGATAAACACTGGATGACCTTGAGAATGAAATAAAGGATTTCTGCTTTTGTCCAATGAAATACAAAACAGCATTGATTTTCGTGAAAGGTCATTAATCGTCATTTTTAAGAATGGCAAGCATAACTATTTCTATTGCTCATATTATAGGTTACAGATTATATCAAACTTCTAAACTCAAATATTAAACTTCACCGCTTGACTTGGATATGAATGATACCTGAAACTGTGCTTTGAAGTGTGTTATTGATTTCAATAAATGACTAGGCTTGCTGACTTCTAGAAACCTCGTATAAAGGTCCAGTGTATGACATTTTGCGGCATCTAGCAGTGAGGTTGCGAATTGCAACCAATGGCTCACTCCACCGCTCGCTTTCGAAGCACTACGGAGGCTGAAACAGAACTAAGATGTCGTCATGTTTTCACTTCTTTGCCGAAGGAGATAACGTATTTACAAAACAGTTTAGGGCTAATATAGTAACAACATGGTGAATTCCATGTAAGGGGACCCGCGGTGTATGTAGATAGAAATAGCTCATTCTAAGGTAATAAAAACATAACGCTTCATTACGTGAGGTCTTTATACACCTCTGAAGACATAGTTATGTATATTATATTGCATTTCTGTCAACAGATCCTCCAAAAATTACACATCTTTAAAAGACACATTAGCAACCACCCAAAACAACCAGATGTGATGGGGAATTTTATCAGCAAAAACATCTCTGCGCATCTCAATGTTGTTTTGTTAAGAACAGCCTCTATGAAGACAGTGCCCCAGAGAAGTGGAGAACGTCAGACATCCTGAAACCAAGAATTTGATGGGGCTAGACAAATCCCAGAGACTCCATCAGCGACGCCTTGATGCCATCTGCCAGCTTTACAATTAATACTCCACCTGGGAAATTCTCCTTCCATTCATCCCTAATTCCGGCTATGTCTCTCCCGTTCTCTTCTCTTGAGACGATGGGGATACGCTGGTGGATGATGGGAAAACAGCTCAGCGGGCCAGTCACTATTTAGCGGAGCCTCCCTGTGCATCTTTCCCACTGTGCTGTCAACCACCCCGACTCCCCCACGTTTCTAACAAGCTGCTAAACTCTGTCCCACATCCCTGCAGAGACCCTACCTGAACATGGCCGCCGCGGCGCTCCCCGTGAGGATGTTTTATTAGATTCACAGCAGACGAAAACCTGATTTAGCTTAACTGGTAGGTGGAGGGGTGGAGAGCAATAACGTTCCCTGAGAGAATAAAAATGCTTTTAATTACGGTGTCTTCATGTTACAGCTCCTGCCCACCTTGCTTGAGATAATATGTTTGGATAATTCCTTCATTTCCTTCCGTGTTATCTTTCTCTACTAATATTCATTTGAATTTGTTTGTTTCATAGTATCTCTAAAATGAAGTAATTGGCGGTTTGGTGAAATAGGGTAAAGATAATACAGCAATCGTCACTTTAAAAACGGTTTTGTAACTTAGCATCGCTAAAGCGTTCATAAGTGGCTAATCTACACAGGAAAGAAAACGAAGATCCAGTGTATGAAATTTAGCGGCATCTAGCGGTGAGGTTGAGAACTGCAACCAACGGCTCACTCCACCTCTCCCTTTCAAAGCACTGGTGGCTCTCAAAGGACAAAGATGTCGTCATATTTTAGCTTATAAAAGCAAGAGGACTCGCGGTGTATGTAGATAGAAATAACTCATTCTAAGGTAATGAAAACATAACGCTTCATTATGTGAGGTCTTTATACAGCTCTGAAGACATTGTTATGTCTATGATATTGCATTTCTGTCAACAGATCCTCCAAAAAGTTACACATTGCACCTTTAATTTTACTACAATTTCGATCTTTAACATGACATTACTCAAGATTATATCGCAGAATGTTCCTTACAGGGTGTATGAAACAGTAAATCACAAAAAAATCACTTTAGCTGGGGATTTGCACTGCCTCAGTATAGCTGATTTCTATCCACTGTGCCTTCAGGTGCCGCGAATGCTTGTCCTCCCCTTTACTATCACCAAATGGTTCGATCCTCTCCCTCTTGTGTCGTGTCCAATGGTTCGTCCCTCCGGGTCAGTCATTAATAATGTGCAAGATGAGTCACCTGCAGCTGAGAGGGAACTGGCCCATAAACGCCTGGGCAACAAGACTGTCAAAAACCAACCAATCAGTTCTAATATATGACCACGGCTACACTCCACCAACACATTTTCCCATATCATTAATTAAAGGAATTAAGGTAAGGGAAATATTTATATAAATGCATCCACTGTCTGTGGCCGCTGCTGATGGGTCATTAATCAGTCTATGGGCCTTTGTGTAGACACCAACACAGTGGGATGGGCACCGTGGACGGGCTCTCGAAGTGGAGCTTAAATTAGTCAGGGTTTGAAGGACGCAGATTGTACTTTACTTGAGAAGAGTCTAATTATATTGTTCGGCTAACCGACAGAATGACAGGCTGCCATTCATTTCGCCGAATGCAAAATACCTTTGTAATATAATAAAATCTGCGTTCACAATGCACATCTATTATTTAACGCCCTCTGAAATGGCTGATCTTTGCGCTGAAACCCAGCGTTGCTGCTTCAAAGCTTTTCTCTCGTGGCGCTTAGAAACATGGTACACCTCTATTTTTACCCTATCCAGCAATAAAAAGTTGCTTTGATATGAACCTGCTTCAAATTCCCCAGGCTAACACCAAGCTGGCTATTAATCAGCTTGAGTTACACGAGTTTTGCTGGCCGCTTACGCTGTTAAAGCTCATGATGGAAGTGAGGGGCCTTAGCTGAAGTTCTTTGATGAAATGGTGAAAGGGCACGGGGAGAATTCAACAATATCTCTTTAAATTATTCTAATAACGCGCATTTCAGTTGGATATTCATTCACATAAGTGATTAGGGCTTCGTGGATTTTTTAGTCGGTGAGATTAAAAAAATGGTGTTTAAGAATGGTGCTACTACATTTTTTCGACCTGCAACAGCTTCTCGTGATCGCTTGTCTGTTTTTGTTGGTTTTTCTTTTGCTTTGTGTGTTTCTGTGCAATATTGATACAGAGCACTGATTGTATGAGCCTCTGTATCTTTGCTGCCCCTCGCAGGACAAAGCCTGCAACTACAGCGCTCTTGCTCCTTTTCGCGCGAGAGAGCTATCGCAGCGAGAGAGAGAGAGAGCGAGAGCGCGAGAGCGAGCGAGCGAGCGATCTACGATCGAATCGCAGCGCGCGAGACTCTAAGCGTCTCTATCTCTCTCTCTCTCTCTCTCTCTCTCTCTCTCTCTCTCTCTCTCTCTCTCTCTCTCTCTCTCTCTCTCTCTCTATCTCTCTATCTCTCTATCTCTATCTCTCTATCTCTCTCTCTCTATCTCTCTCACACACACATGTGTGTGGGTATGTTCAGAATATGACTCAGCATGTGTGTTTATGGCCAGTAAATCTTTGCTGTTTGTTCAGAGTAAGTGGGTTATATCAGCCAGTAGTACTCTAGTGAGGAGTCATTTCACAAACACACACAAAAACACACAATATTCGCCCACATACCTGCATGCACAAATGAGGCTTAAACTTTTTTTTTTATGTAATGTGCTTATACAATTGACATTCTTCCACAATCTTAACCATATTAACAATCCAACATAGTATCTATTTCATATTCATCACTGCATGCAACCATGTACCATGTATTTCGATACCCTATACTGTGTTTATTTGAATTATTCATGTATTATTATATTTTTATCATGAAGCATGTAAAGCTGCTTTGCAACAATGAAATCTGTGACTAGTGTTATATAGATAATTTTAATTGAATTTATACGCAGCTTTGTTTGATTCATGTTGTTTTTTTGTCAGTGAACACTTGATCCTAAACAAATATTACAATATACTCTGAATGAATTTTGAAGGTGCTGATGCAATTGTTTGTTCATAACACTTCGCAACTACATGGTTGTGTTTGCCCACGTAAAACTGTTGTGGGTAGTTGCAGGTCTGTTGCTATCCGATTGCAAATGCTCTTGGTGGTTGCTAGGGCGTTCTGGGTATTTTCCCATCTCCCCCATTTCGTTAATTTGATGAGATTTTTTTACCCGTTATGATTGTCTGCCCACTCAGTTACACTAATAGCCCACAATGGTTCCAGCGCCAGCACAATTCCCTGGTTGCCCCCCCCCCTAACATCAGCACAGCCCTTTTTTTACAATTGGACAATCGTGTGCCGTACAGCTGATAAAACTGATTTAAAAATGAAAATCTGTGCCATATATGTGTCATTTAGGAAGGCAACAGCACAAGTAACCAGACTGTAGTTGTACGCTTAGAAAATAAAACGTCTAAAAGATATCTACAAAGCATTCAACGTTCTTGAAGGGCTCAGTGTTTTTGTCCTTCTAAAAGTCAGATAAACCCCACTGGCCCGTGATAAAAGAAAAATGCAGACTTCTGAAAGAGAGATGAGTTTTTGACAGATTTTGATGGATAACTCCAATATACACTAAACATCCAGGGATCAAATGTGCGGAGGAAAAATCAGCAGAGGTGCAAGAAAGGAGGGAGAGAAATATTTTTGGCCATAATTCTAGAGGAAAAAAACAGATGTGCCTCTCGATCGATCAAGAACTTTCATTTACACTTGGCCACATAAATGCACCTTTACACAACAGATTTACATCCGATTAAATCCATGCAAATATAATGAAGTTCATTTTAACATGATGCTGATGCTGGCCAGAAAGATCGTTCCTTGATCCAATACTTATCTCAAGAATAAATACCCTCAAGGTCAAATTGGTTTGTGCGTGTTTTAAGAGGGAAAGAGTGCAGAAGCATAGACACACACACACACACACACAGTATGATTATAAATCACATGTTTGTCAGGCGTCTCGCTGTGATTTCGATGCGACAGCAGAAATGCAGCTTCCCCGTGCTCGTCTGACAGAAGTTTGCTCCGAGTGATCTGAAACGTTGGGGGGAAATTAGCATTGAAATGATTCTGCTGACAGATTCACACTATGTACCGCACACTCCCACAAAAAAAAACAGGCTGCATGAATCCTAATGGCATGCCAAGCAATCCTCCCAGCACCCTCTCAGTGTGCTCTGAAGTCTCACGCGTACACAAACACGGGGAATTCGGCATACCCATATATAGCTGCGTGTGTAATCTGACAGAAACACACAGCAGGCAGAGAAAAACATGGAGGCACACGACCAACACAAATACACTCGGGAAGCATTTAACAGTATTGGATTTCACTTTAAAGAAGAGAAAATGCGGCTGAGGAAAAGGTTATAAAAATGGATAGTCTATAGCTACTGTGTATTGAATTTTCCTCCGTTTCTTTGTGTTGTGTATTATAAGGCTGTACTGTGTTTGCTACGGCCGCATAATATAGTATGTCAACTGTGCAGTTTGCAGATTTTCTATATGCATTGAAATACATTCATCACCTATTTGGCAAAGTTTGTAGTGTACAACAGAGCACACTGCATTAAATAATGTATCCCACAATGCATTGTGCACACAACCTTCAATTTCCAATATGGTGAACCAGCATGATTCATTTCTGTTTTTAGACTATATCATTTGATCGAACTACCAAACGTTTGTTTTAATGCACTAAATAAACAAAAATGTACACTTGTATGTAGATAGAAATAGCTCATTCTAAGGTAATAAAAACATAACACTTCACTATGTAAGGTCTTTATACAGCTCTGAAGACATTGTTATGTATATGATATTGCATTTCTGTCAATAGATCCTTAAAAAAATGACACACTGGACCTTGGACAGGAAACACCCTCACTTTCCTCTATCTCTTTCTTCTCTTCTTCTTTGAGCTGATTAAGTAAAGTGTTGGTTTTTGCTGACTCAACATCTCGCTTCACAGCCGGTTTGCTTTGGGAGCTTAATTTCCGTCGTTTCATCATTGTAAGGCCGCTTTTAATTGAGAATGGAGCGCCACTTTACACTACGGTGTAATTATGGCTGTTTGGTAAAGACAGAGATCAGGCTTGTTGCTTATTAGCTAACCTGAGAAAATTAGGCCACTCAAATTAATGAGCAACTAAACAGATTGAGTTTTGCCGCAGATATTGCATTATTTCCAGCATCATGATAATAAGGACTAATTTATAAGCATCTAGTGCTTTTGAAACATATGGGGAGTCTTACTGAGAGGCAGTTCCTGAACAGTGCGTATGTGTCCGCCAGCTGCTTTAAGAAAAAAACTTAATGGCTCGTTCCCAACATGCAGCTCATTTTAATGTCCACATTATAAATGTAACTCATTGGATATAAATTAAGTCACATTCTTAAAGACATAGTGTTCTTGTAGCTCACCATTGCATTAACAGTGCAAAAGTTGTGAGTTCAATTCCTAGGAAACACACACAGATGATAATAAACAATGCATAACATATAGGTGTATGAAATTTAGCGGCATCTAGTGGTGAGGTTCCGAATTGCAACCAATGGTTCACTCCACAGGACTAAAATGTCACTTTTTCTCTTCTTTACTGAAGGAGATAACATATTAATGCTCTGTAGAGCAATTGTTCCGTTTAGGGTTACTTTAGAAACAACATTGTGAATTCCCAAAACTACCGTTTCATTATGAAAGGTCTTTATACACCTCTGAAGACAGATATTACTTTGCATTTCTGTCAATAGATCCTCCAAAAAAAACACACATAGCTCCTTTAAATGCATTGCAATTTGCTTTAAATAAAAGTTTCGGCCAAATGCAAGAATACAAATGTAAATGACCTATCTCTGTATTTGATTCCTATACATTTTCTTGTCATTGTGTAAAAAAGAGGTTGACCAGAGCATATGTCTGAAAGTTTACTCTGTTATCAAAAAAAACTTTCTTGAAATACCAAATGCATTACTTCCTTTGAATTAATAGATCATTGATTTTAGCTTCCAAGAAATAACCTCTTCAAACTTTAGAGCAGTAAACTTTGCTGCTTTATTTTCAGCGTCGTAAAGTGTCTTCCTGCTCTGCGCGGCCCGTTTTGATTGTGCAAATGGTTGTCATATTTCTGAGGAGTAGAGAGGTGGACACATTATGATTAGGTGCCTCGGTGTTGGGTCCTCCAGGCCACAAGAGGGGAAGGATCTCTCTGCTCGGCTAAACAGCAGATTTATGAAGCGTCCCTTCAAAGAGCTCTGTTCAGGTGGACAGAGGCCATTACGGTGCAGATTCTCTATTATGTTGCCATTAGGAGTCTGTCTTGCACCTAATGAAGTGCAGTAGGCCGCTATCATACAGATTCAGCACTTTGTGTTAAACAGCTACAGTGGAAGGCATTCAGTTGACAGTGACTTACACTGTAGTTTGAGGCTCATCGTGGTGCTGTTTAGAGCTGGATTGCTACTGTATTTACTCTTGGTATTGCACATGGGAAGAACTATGTGGAAATCTAGGATTTATTGTTGATATAAATACTGTATATTAATAATGTTCGTGTCTCATGGTTCTACAGTAAGCATATGAGGTACTTTGGCATATGAGGTACTTTGGCATATGAGGTACTTTGGCATACAGTGTATCTGAACTGCGCTGTAGGTTAGATAAATCTCACTTGATGTGTCATGCTAAAGCCATATGACTTTTTCCATGGAACATTACAGTATAAGAAATGTTAAAGAAATTTGACACAGTTTTATTTTTTTCCAGTGAACAGAAGTAAATTGGCCACTAATCAATATAATAATACCATCCTATTTGTTCCATGGAAGACAAAAATTCACAGAATGAATTAATGGTGTGTAAATGAGGGCAGTGTTTTTGAATATTTCTTTAAAAAATGACGAGAGGAAAAACGCAAAACTTTTTGCTGCTAGTTTGCATTAGATTAAATTAGAGGCATTGAGTCCCTCTCAAAGCTAAAACTAAAGTTAAACAAAAATCTATAATTTAAAATAAATCTGAACATTTTCCTCAAACGACATGAAATAATAAATCATAAAGATTAAACAGCACATTAGAACATCTCAGCCTTCTGCCTGAAATCTGGCTGATTTACTGTGAACCAGAAGGTGTAGCCTGCCAGTTTCTGCAGGAGGACGTGTACGTGATGCATACTTGTTTTCCTGTGTGAATTTGTGGCTGAGGCACCTGGACTCTTTTCAGAGCCCCGTGACAAGGTAAAAGTTTTGAAAGTGTTTTTTATGCACAAGAATTGTAATTTTGTAAACAAGATTATGATTGATTTGCTTACCGCATTGTTTCTAAGATTGTTGTTCATCCAAAAATGAAAATTCTGTCATCACGCTCATGTAATTTCATACCTGTATGAACACCGATGAACACAAAGAAAGATATTTGGAAGAATGTTAGTCATTTTCAGTTCCTGGACATCATTGACTGCCATGGTAGGAAGAATTAAATGGTAGTCAAAGGTGCAAAAAATCTTTGTTCTCCTATATTCTTTAAAACATCTCATGTGCTCTACAGAACAAACAAGAAAATAAAATAAAAAATTCTAGCATGGTAGTCGATGATGTCCCAGAGCTGAAAATTGCTAACATTCTTCCAAATATATTTCTCCGTGTTCATTGGAACAAAGAAATGTATACAGGTTTGAAACAACCTGTGGGTGAGTAAATGATGACAGATTTTTCATTTTTGGATGAACTGTCCCTTTAAAGAAACTTGGGTTACATTAATATCTGAAGAGTTTGCTTTAACACATGATGAATATGAAACCTGTTTACACAGGGCTTAAGACGTTCCCAAAAACACGGTTAAACTTTACCTATAAACAACATGTTCAATGAGTCATTTTGGCTCTTTCTTGCTGTACAATTGCATTACATACAAAACCAAGACCTGAATTTGTGAACCATATTTCAGCAGACTGCATAGTTCTGTTTCTTCACATTTCAGAAGGCTGTATTCTTTTCATTTGGTTTTTGGAACTTTCATTTTGCTACTATGTGTATTTGTCATGTTGCCTCAAGCGCATCTAAACACTGCTACTTGACTTGTTTTTGACCTCATGAAATTCTCTTGTGTCTCTACAGCTGCCAATAACGCTTTGAATTAAATTGAATACACATTCCTGGCATACAATGCTGCCAGTGCCCTGGACACTCCGCTATATAATAGTTCATCAAGCCATATTCCTCCGTTCTGGCTGCTTTGATGGGCCAGTACTTAATGCCAATTTGCCTAATTTCTCCAGATGAAGGGTTGCCTTTTATCCCGGTCCAGATCCCTCATGCTTATAATTATCCATTTGAATCCCATAAATGTGAGAATTTAAAAAGGACTTTATGCATTGTTAAATTTTACTCGCGTTTTACAGTCCTTGTGAAGAGAAAATAAATATTTCACATAGTAGCAGTTCTACACAAAATGGCCTAATTTTCCAACATTGTTATGTAGTTTGTGCTACAATTAAAAATGTGCTTGATAATAAAATCAAACATTTGATTCAGGGATTTTACTTTGGACACTGGAGAAACGGCATCTCCCACCTTCCATGTAAAGAAAAAAAATCGCCTGTTTACAAGTGATAAACATAACAAATTAGACGCTTCGTGTAGTTTCCTGAGACAGCCAGCAGATGGCAGCAAAAGTTAAATCGTTATCATCACTCTCCCAGTTTGACAATTTGGATACAAGGCATCTTCTTCGACGTAGTGTGCTTTCAGTTAGATTAGTTCTTTCATCTAAAAAAATTGTATCTTAATGCAGTATGTAAAGAAAATAAGGAGTTCCCCTCTTACAAATAATATCTTGATACATGCCACCATTTAGACTCTGTTTGTGCAATGTCTTCAGATCTCTTAACATAAAAAATAATTTCATAATGGACAATAAGAGAATATCTCTATTCAAACATTGTGCTAGAATATGTGTGTACCTTACAAACATGTCAGCACTTAAACCACATACACTCACTCAGAGGACAGAGTACTGCTAGTTAGTACTAACTGAATTATGAATTCCACTCATATTTGCCACAAACTCACCTGTTATAAATATTTTTAATTAGAAGTTAGAACTGATCTGATGCTTGCTGTGTATTACATTTAAGAGCCAGATTTTGATTTGTGATGGAGCCTTAAATGAATATGTAAAATGTTAATGTTATCTTAGTGATTTCATTTATATTGGTTTGATATGAGTATATGATGCTTCATTAAAAAGCTTTTGGACCTCAATGTATGTTTTACATTTTTAAGATTTTAACCATATTTAGCAGGTTCCTGCTATTTCTTTAACTGTATTTTGTCTTCATATGGTTCATGAATGAAAGGTTGGCAGCAATGAATTAAATAGACTGAATTAATTACGAAGGAGGTAAGTTTATGTGCTACGTGCACCTGTAACCATCAAATCCTCCCTGCTGAAAAAAACAATTATGAGTATTGAATGAAGTATGAACCATGAGCTGTTTACCATTAAAACAATTCCGTGATGTGTTTTGGGCCTCGTTCCATTATATTTAATGGTGTTCTGTTGATTCCAGAACCCAACATAGGCTACCAGTAGATAAACCATTACAGTTTCCTTTAAAACCATACAATTTCCATTATGACCATTAAATCCATCAGAACTAGTGTGACGGTTCTATTGGTGTGATGGTGCGGAATCCCGATCGAGGGTCTCCAGTCTGCTCGTTTCTTAAAATAGCCAAGAGTCGTGGCCGGTGCGCCCTTGAAGCGCGCGCATAGAGAGGGGAGAAGCTCAAAACGCGCATAAGGGATTATGGATTGATACGAATAGTCGCTCGCGCCAACCCGCGCGCGCCGAATTAATGTGTTACTATTTTTAGAACGCCAGTGTTTCCAGGGGAAACCTAATGACGCAATGACGTCAATGCAGGTCAATAGCGGACTGGAGGAATTGAGCGCTTCTGTTACATTTTGCAGCATCTTCAGAAACATTGCGATTTTGATACATTTAAAGACCGCCGACATCACGATGCTTCAAAGAGACCGACACTTCGTTACATCAGCGTCGTTGTATCTATAGTAATGCATGCGCACGAGGAATGCGTGTAAGTGAGAGAGCGTGTTTTTCCTCTTCTGCTAGACTGTGATGGGGAATCATGGTGTCTATAGGAGGACGCTTAGGCATCTCCACCTGAAAGCTCGTGCAATCCCAGAGATGAGCGATGAGACGCTTGGGTTGAGATTTACTCTTCTGATAAGCTTCAGTGAGATGTCTAAAGAACATCATATGGGTTTTTCCCCCAAGAACAACCAGAGACCATCTACGTGAAGGTAAATGTACCTGTATTTTACCATTTTGAATTCGTATAACCCACTGTGGAGGTCGATTCTACGGGGTTTGTTTAATGGATGTGTTGATATCAATTAAGAGTGTCATTTTCTATTGACAAGGTTCGTTTAAAACTCATTGTAATACATGACAGAATATGAGTTGGTTTGCTCAAACTGGAATGGAAGTGCACGTGATGTGAATGATGAACACGGCCACGTATACACACATGTATGTATACTGATAGAACCTACACAAATCTGTTGCTTTTTTATCAGTTGTTTAGTTACACTTTATATTTTAGCATGCAACGCCTTGTTTTGTTTATGTTGGAAATCAATGCATATTTTATATTTTCTTATCAAATCTACTACACGGTTGGTTTGCAGGTTTTTTACTATTTGTAAAACGAATTGTAACAGCAATCTGACCCTGCAACAAACAGATTATGGGTAGGCTACGTGGTACATTTATGCAGGTTGTGGACGATCGAGACATTTTGTTTGGATATGTGTGCATCAGTTTGATCAGATCGTCTGCATTGCTTTACGTACGTGTTGAAACCGTGTAATTATCTTTATTGGTGTTTTTTGGAATACATTTGGGTTTAAATCATTTTCCCCTTTCGTGATGATACGTAGGGCGTTACCGACGGGTTCAGCACCGCGGACAGTTTCGTGACACTCGCGCGCGCACTCACACACGCAAGCACGCACGCACGCATAAAGACGTTAACACACAAACGCACACGCAGCTCTATCTATCGTAAATTTTGATTAGAATTCAATTATAGGCTAGTTTTGTTTGCCTGATCATATCCCCTCAACACTCGTGTAGACTAAACTGTCAAAGTCATATTGCCTAAGCACTGCAACATGTAAATAAACTAGCTGCATTGACAGACTTCAGGTAAACATGTTAAGATGATTAAATCGTGTAAATAATGGGCTCATAATGCAATATATAAACACATTTTTGCTCTCACATCTACATGTTCTCAGTGTGCTATTGAATCATGCATTTATAATGTATTTCAAATTCCATGCATTACCACTTTTTAATGGTGTTACTTACATTCTTTGCAAAACTAGACTCACACCTGTTAGTTAATCTCACACTAGGTCTTCAAAATCAAAAAATCGCATGGTTTTTTTTTCTTCTTTATATATATGTTTAAATTATACATTTTTAAGAAATGGACAGTCAACAAGTGCCCATCATTCACATATAGGCCTACAAATGTACATTGATCCAAGAAACACCAACATTCTTATTCAGGATGAATGAGTTTCTTGGTGTAGTTGGAGTGTGAATTATACCATTTACATTTCTAAACACTCCTTAAATGTAATAAAAGTATTTTCACTTTTTAATTTTATTAAATGATATACCTAAATAACTAAATACTTACCTCTTTTCTAAGGTCAAATTAAGATTTTCCCTTTTAAATTACACACCAACACCCCCAAACAGTTCCCCGATGTCTTTTTGACATTTTTCTGCTCTTTTGTTTTTATTATTGCAGGTATGTATGTCAAATTTGATTGACTTAATTTTAGCGAGATTGTGTATTAAAGGGATAGTTCACCCCAAAATATAAATTCTGTCATCATTTACTCCTCCTCTAGTTTTTCCAAATACGTATAATTTTCTTTCTTCTGATGAACACAGAGAAAAGATATTTGGAAAAATGCTTGTACCCAAACCGTTTGTGGACCCCATTGATTACCATCACTACACAGAATGTAGTAAAGCAAACAGTTCTTGTTGTACATTTGACTACCATTGTATCATTTTCCTACTATATGGTAGTCAGTGGGGTCCAAGAACTGTTTGGTTACAAGCATTCGTCCAAATATCTTTCTCTCTGTTCAACTAAAGAAAGAAATTTATACAGATTTGGAACAACTAGTGAGTCGTTCATGACAAAAATGATAATTTTTTTAAATCAAAAGAAATTATTTACACCACCCTCTTATGTATTATCTAATTTATTGTATTTGCTGCGAAGATCCTTATTTTATTCCACTGCATCCAAACTGCACTGTCCTGAATGCACTGAAGAAGGCCTGTGAACCAAAACATCTGTATTTGAATCCTCCCCTTGTGTAATAAAATAGTAAAGATGGGAATTCTGAGTGTGAATATTAGTGTTTTTTTAATATTTGGTGAACAAATACTGCATTTAGTTACAAACAAAATTGGATAAGAATCAAATTGTTTCTTTTTGACCTGAGGTTATCACGTTTTCGTGTGTATAGGTGTACAGTAAGTGTGATTGTAAAATAACTGCTACGAATGCTACTGTATTTTACAGTAAGTCAATTTATGTTTGTTCTTTGTGTATTTCAGATAAACTGAAGACCACTGAAAATGTCTGTCTCTCTTTCTTTCTCTTGTCCTTTACAGCTCTTTTTGCGGTCTGGGCTTGCTGTTCCAATAACTAACTAGCCAGGAAGCCCTTACCCCAAAAAGTATCTGTGGGGGGTCCTTACATCTGAAGATGGACATTTAGATCTACTTCTCTCTTGATACTTAGGTTATGCTTTTCTGACACTTCCCTGTGCCATTGATATTTAAATTCATAATATAAACTCTGTTTTAATAAATCAATACGATTGCACGCGTTTTTCATAAAAATATTACATAAAGTAACTTCTTTATTTTTTGAGAATTTCCATCGCTATAAAAATTACACACTTAACATATTAAGATTTTATATGTCCTACAATTATCCTACAGAAAATAGTTTGCCAAAACCCCTGAATGTGATTGAAACATAAACTTAGAGTAACAAACGGTAATTCAAAATTGTAATGAACTCCTTGGATTGAATTAAGTACTCACATTTAAACTGTGAGAGAGTGTTTCTCAACCACGTGGTTACCTGCTCAATAGGCAATACTGATCAAATGACTGTTTATAAATAAGTACATTTTTGGAACTTAATTTTGTCCAATGTTCAATATTTTCTTTAAAATTCTATTTAAACTTCTTAAAACACTATTGAATATTTGGATGTCACAAATGGTCTGTGCAGCATGTCTATGCATTTCATGACAATAATTAACCACATGGTGGTGCTGCTGTCCGTAATCTGTGGGAAATCACAATTAAATAATATAACTTGGATCTGACTTATTTTTGCTTTGTCATACGCAATATTATGACATTAAGTCAGGTGTAGGTGTATTATATGCTATGGAAAAACTGATTGTCTTTTATTATAAGCTTTGTGGGGTTTTTTTATTGTCTGTCCTGCATTGTTAAACTTGTAAGAAGTTTCATTAACAAAATAAAAATTGAAAATCACATTGTCGGATGTGTGGTTTCTGATCTTGCTTCTGTTTGCTTTGTGTCGCAGAGGATCATTATTATATATTTTAGTGATTAGGTAACTCGCTGTAGAAAGACACAAAAATGCAATTTCTTAAACAAAAACATATAGGTGACAAGTTTAGGTCACGTTTATTAGTTAACATTTTTATTTTTGTAAATATTGTGTTGATAATTGGCAGTGGCATAAAACTAATGGACAACATTACACAGTAGGCTATGTTAGTAGCTAAATAAGTACTTTGTGGGGAGCATCACATTGTTTGTGTTATACTTTATATTCCGTCAATACGTGTCACTTGTTGTAAGTCAAGAGCCAAGTCTAGCGTTAAACAAATGAAAAAGTTTTTTAAATGTCTCTTACGGTCAATATTTCACAATGGCTTCAATGAAGAATTTCCAGTAATTCAATCCAAGCGAATAATTACAAGCAGAAAGCTGAGTGCCCACTGAAACATGTGTTTAATGTTCAATGGTTTAATACACGATTATATTATTCTGCATGTGGTAGTTGTTCACTAAAATCGACTTGGTCAGCCACATTAATATGACTCACTGAATGTATAAGAGCATTAGATTATGTGTTGTGCTTTGTAACATTTCAAAGCTTGTAAACCCAATGCATGTTTACAATGTATCAAGATTGACAAGACTTCAAGTCGTCGCACATCAAATGAATTAATGGTCATTTCTTTGAAACGTAGTAAAGACATAATGTGATGTCCCAGATTTTCAAAGATCACACGGTTCATTTGGAAATTGCAATATGTAAGTGGTTAAATAGCGCCGAAATTATATTTAGTATTTGAATGTATTAATGAAACGTATGAGAGACTTGTTTCCTATAATTTCAAAGCTTATTTTCACGTTTTTACATAAATGAGCTCCGCGCTAATCTCAGTGGAAGCATCTTGGGCGTGACGTCAATGACGCGTCTCCCGAAGAGCTCGGAGTTGATCGAGCTGTCCCGAGTTCAATGGTCCCGTCCGACTTCAAGTGCCGTTCCAGATGTTTGTTTCCGTTTTTGTGGAACATCCGAAATCCCAATTGTCTGCAATGCTTGTTTAAAAGCACAATAGTCACAGTTTATGCGTCAACCCAAACAGGATTCAACCCTCTAGCCTACGTTTTGCTTACCATGCCAGATTTTTACCATTACACCACACCAACGACGTACTTAAAACGTAGGCTAGAGGTTTGAGTCCTGTTTGGGTTGACGCATAAACTGTGACTATTGTGCTTTTAAACAAGACGCTTCATCTTTCCTGCTCTAAGTGAAGTGTAAATTACTTTAAATGCAAACATCTAAATGGCTACTTGCTTACTCTAAATGTAAGATTCTGTAAATACATCATCACCATGGGCCATTTTGTTGATTGTTTTAATGAAAAGGCAGTTAGTTCAGTGTTTATTTTCATGGCTGACTGTGATGGCGAGCAGAACACATCATTTCTTGTCCTCAGTGACGTAAAAAGACGACCTGCCGCTCGGCAGTGATGCTGTAGGCAGTGTTGCTGCTGAGTCTGCTCTTAATATGAGTCTCGAGGGTCAGTTTTGTTTTCCTTAGCTCCCATTTCTCCACTTTTTCTCTCTGTGCGTCTCTCTCTCTTTCTTGTAACACTGCATTATGCATGTCTCGTGAGTAGTTCTGAGAAGTGCTTGGTCAATCCTCAAACATGTTATGCTTGTCCAGAAACAACATCAGCGAGACCCAACTGATCTTAAAAATGTTAAGCCAGTCGATTCGGCTGGGACGTTTATTGCCAAATGTCATGTCATAATCGGTGTTGTGTGGTGATCAAAGCTCTGTCTATAGGTTATTGAAAACTGTTTTTGTTATTGTACAGCCTTACCAGGCATTAGCAGTGTTTGGACTGACAAAAAGTGTCTTTACGTCCTGATAGCTATCATCAATAAGTAAAGTTGCATGAATCTCTGGAAGTCTCAGGACCATAAAATGTTCGTTGTATTCAGTCCTAATTGCTATATCGATAATATAAAATGTCACCTAAGGTGTCTTTACCTTCTTTATATTACCTGCTGAGTCACGGTATGTGTGAAATACAATAATACAAAACTATTCTGTGTGTGATGTTTGAACACCACACAGATACATACCAACATTCCTTAGCGCCTCTTGCCTTCTCTCTCAGGAGACCTAGAGAAAACGTCTCCAGGAAAAGAAACGTGCACGCACGCAGACACAGACCCTACCCTCAAAAAAGTGGAAATAGCGCATGCTACAGGAATAGAAACATTTCCTCTGCGATCCTGTTCGCTGGATTCCCGTAACTTTGTCAGCGAGTAAAAAGTTAAGCAGTCAGTGCACTTCGGTGTCAAATTGGAAATAATATGTGCTTTTTAAATGCATAGCAGATGTGGCTTCACATCTGGATTGCTGTATTCGTAATTCAAAGAGAAAGAATAAGTGGTTTGTAAATATGCACAAAGCGGCATGTGTTTTCACTGAAGTGGACAGCAGTTTGGTGACATTTATTCTGTTCTTTTCTGGATGTAGCAATGAGTTAAGTCATCTGTTCTGAGATGAAACATTTCCAAATGGTCACCTTCCGCAGCATCACCTTATTTTATAATCATGTATCCAAAATATCTGTATCCATGTCTGATGAAATTCAAAACAAAAACTAGATTGTTACATTTTATAAATGCTTGCCACGCTTGGATACTTTGGATGTACTTGGATGTTGCCATGTTTGTTGCTATACGCTATTCCAGGTATCTGCATTATAGTCAAGTAAAAGGAGCTCGCCCCCAATGGGCTAGGTGCAGAAGGTGGTGCCAGTGAGCTTTCGCGACGCCAGGGTCGACTAATTTCCGGTCGTATAACACTTATCAAGTTGTTTTGGCTTAACGAAGTGCTCAGCAATGTAAAGAGGATCTGTCATGTCGCTGATATATTACTTTCTTCTTTTTTTATCTAAAAAACACCCATATTTGCCAGCCCAAAATCCTCCTTTTTCCGTACGACTGGAAATAAGTCTGCCGACCCTGGCGTCCCAAAAACTCACCGGCGACATCTTGTGCAACTAGCAAATTCTCTGTCATAATCTTAGTGTAAAATGGATAGCTTGGGTTTCTGAGAAAAGTTTCTCTTAAAATTACATTTTAAAGGGCCAGTTTAAGAAATTTAGCGGCATCTAGCGGTACGAATTGCAACCAACCTCTCACTCATCCCCTCCTTTCCGAAGCACTACGGCGGCTGTATTTAGATAGAGATAGCTTATTCTAAGCTAATAAAAACATAAAGCTTCATTATATAAGGTTATACACCTCTGAAGACGTAGTTATGTATATTATGTTGCATTTCTGTCCATAGATCCTCCTAAATATTACACACAGCACCTTTAAGTAAATAATGGCTTTTTGGACATTTCAGCATTTATGAGGACTTGAAATGACATATAATTGAAAGAATGGGTTACAGAACTTTCTGAATTGTTTAATATTTTGTCAGATTTTAGCAGTGTGATATAATTTTTGGTGTGACAATATACAGTATCGCCAATAAACGTGATGTTCATAACCATGATTGTTAAAATTGTGTTCACATTGCACACATGATAAAATTGTAAACAATGCACCCATTTAATATTCACCTTAAGAAATGTTTTTCTCCACAACCATACTCTCATATTTTAAGTGGGATTCATGGACTAAAAGAAACTAATCCAAGAATTTGACTGATAGCAGTCTTTATTACTTTTTCCAAAATATTCAGCCTTAGATGTTGTCCTAGATGTGTTGCAACTTATTGTTCATTTACTGTATCTATAGGCACATAAACAACAACATGTTCTTGCACTCTCCTTGCACACATGCCCTGTTTTTCTGGCCAGGTTCTCCTTGCTGGGTGTACTTGTGCCTTTATAAATCTATTTAGTGTGAATTGATCACTATGGCGACACAGAGCTTGATCAATACAGGGCTTCTGTAAACACTTTACTGGCGGAAGTTCGCACATGGTCTGTCAGTACAGCAGCCTGGACGCCCACGGGTGCACGGGCCATCCCGTGACTCGCAACAAGAACAGAATACAAAAATGCTGAATACTTCCCAAAAACCACATCAACTAGACTCATGAAGAGTAGAACATCAATACTTGTGATTAAGTATACAGGCCAGTTTTGAATGAATTGTTAGCAAGGCTCTTAAGCCACAGAGTTGTCCAGTTTACACTGACACCCACAGTATTTGCATAAGGATCTGGTCGATACGTGGACGTGCGTTTCTGTGACTTCATTTGGCAAGTTCCTTAAAAGGTCCATCCTGGGACAACCCCCCACATTGGCTTTCCCTAGCTACAAGTCCAGAGTGATCACATGACCTGTACTGTATGTGTTACAATGATGGATATTTGCAGCACACGCTTGTGTGTGAGATGGGTTTGTGTTGTGTTTGCGGGGCAAGCGGGGGTGCTGTCCCCCACGTGCTGTTCTGCACCGGGAGAATCAGGCAAGGAAAGGCTGAGGTGATTCATACGTGAGTCAACATCTATCAGCTATATAAGCCTGACCACTCATGGATCCTGAGCATGACACAGTCTTCACATTTCAAAGGTAGGTCCCCTTCTCTCTCTTCACATCACTGCAATTTACACTTCTGTAGATCACTACACATAGCTAGGCTGCATGTGTTTATCTGAAGTTATGTTGTTTAATGCACTTTTAAATTTATACTAGAGAAAAACACTTTCACATGTCACATAGGATAGGAAAAGATTACAGAGTTAAGCAATCGGTGTTTATTAAAGAGCAACGTTCTTTGGGGAATTTACCAGATATTGAAAGCCAAATTGAGACCTACCTGTTCAGATATTATAATTGTAAATGTAGTAGAATGCTTTTCCTGAGCTTCATATCTTAGGCTGGAGAGGCCTGTCAGAATAACTGAGATTAACATTGTGTGGGCTACAAGATTTGACATCATTTCTCCTTTTTTGGGTTTTTTTTGCTCATTGAACCCAGTTGAAGGAAAATATTGACCACTGTTCATAAAGTTGTATCATTTTGAAAGACAGTCTGACCATTTTTGAGTTAGTAGTTTGAGAGGCCTGAGACCGTCATGCATCTAGTTCAACAGTCTATTATGTAAAAAAAATAATTTCGTAGGAAGCATTTTGGTCTTGTTTTCTAGTACAAATATCTAAAAGTTGTCAAATCAAGATACATTTATTTGACAAGGAAATGGAACTAAGATATTTAGCCTTGTTTTGTGAAAGAAAATATAAGAATTAAGTTTGTTTAAAACAAGCCAAACTTGAATAAGCATTGTCCCCTTAAGAAAAAAGTAAGATTAATTTAAGTTAACTTTTCTTTGTGCTTGTTTTAAACCAGAAAACGAAATACTTTGTAAGAAATTCATTCTTTGCAGATTTTCAAGTTTTTAGACAGTTAATGCACATAGGAAAAAAGCAATAAGATCCATCCCCATACGAATAGATTCTATAGATTCCACTATAGATTCTATAAAGAAATGTGCTGAACTGATCTTTGAAACTTTATAATTTATTATAATGTTGATCTGAGTTCAAATAATATCAACTGATATTTTCTAGATTTTGGAAATAAATGCTTGCCTGATTGTTTCTAACTAATCTTCAAATGTTGACATTTAACAGGTTTTGCTGCAAAGACACACAGACCTCGGCACAGAAAGTATGCATTCTGCTCTCGTGTACACCTGCATTTTGAGCATGCTCAGTCTTGGTTGCAGTATTCCAGTCCCTTCGGAAACCCTGAAAAACATGGTCAAACAGCAGGCAGAGACCATCAACTCCAGAATCCAGGAACACAACGAGAAGGTAAAAGGCGTTTTCAGTTTATAGCGATTCCCCCTTTTATATGGATATACAGAATCAATTTTGAAATCGCATCTTCTTCCACAGCTAAAACTGTCTCCCAAGCTTCTTATTGGGGATCCTGAGCTCTACCCCGAGGTTCCCGCCGATAAACCCATCCAAGGGCTTGGGTCCATAGTGGACACAATAACCATCTTCCAGAAGGTTCTTCATAGTCTTCCCAAGGGGCACGTGAGCCAGTTGCACACTGACGTGTCCACTCTGCAGGGTTACCTGGAGGACATGATGTCTTCGATGCGTTGCCCGCTCAGAAAGACGGCCAATGAGAATTCATTGGAAGCGTTTTTAAAAGAAAATGCCACCCATCACATCACCGTTGGCTATATGGCATTAGACAGACTAGAGAAATTCATGCAGCAGCTTACCGTCAGCCTGGACCAGTTGAAGACCTGCTAAGTACCGATCTCTGTTTGCCATTATTGTAGCATTCTTAAATAATATTTATAATATTTATTTAAATCACTATATATTTATATACCAAAGCAGCATTTTGGCACATTTTGATACATATATGAAGAGATACAAGTCTAAAGCTCCTCCCTGTTGTTAAAAAAAGATGTGTACTGCACTCAGAGGCTAGCGCTCTGTTCCTCGAGCACAATACGTCATTATTTAAGCTCCGGTTTCACGCATGCTGACATCATCATGCTCAGTCATGTCACAGTTTACCAGAAGAGCCACGTCATGAGTCTGCTGGGAAGCTCAGATCATGTTCCACCTTTACCTCTTGCTGAAACACCAGCAGGGAAATACTATAGGTTAAATCTATGCACTTTGAATATTGAATGAATATTGTCAATATTTTTTTATTTTGTGACTGTAATATTTTTTGTAATGCATTATTTTCACAAAAACATTGCCAATAAAAAGATGTTTAACAATCATGTTTGCCATTTATTGTAGACTTTTTCGGCAAAACACTTAATGACAAACGTAGCACTGGACATTCGTTTTAAATGTCAAAAGCAGTTTTTTGTATAAATGACATACAAACACCTGTTAGTGGCATATCATAATTTGTTTTTAAAATACGTAAACATTTAATTTATACAATTTTGTTTACGTCTCATTTGCTACCATAAAGTAACTAATGATATTTGACCATTGTTTAATGAAACCTGATTGATTTTGTTGTATCTTTGATTTTTAGATATTGTCTAAGTATAATGTTTAAATTTTACAGATGATTGTATCCAAATCACTTTACAACAGTAAACCCTATTAATACTAATTCATTTTTACCACTATGTGCACACTTATATGCACAGGTATATGGATGACAGAGACATTTTGCCTGTTGGAATTCTAACACCATACAATTTTGAAGGGTTAAATAATAATAGGAAAAAGGTCCAGGCAAATTCAATATTGACATAAGCCTATGGCATGGTGCTTTGTAGACACAATGTTGAAAGAAACACGATAGAACAACTGGCATGAATCTCTCTTAATAAAATAAAACAACTGTAATTCACGAAAGGTAATAAACAACACCACACAGTCTGTTAAATATTTGAGTTTCCGTACAGAAATGTGTTTCTGACACCAAACAATATCAAATATTAAGAAACTCTTTTGATAGTTTTTAAACAGTTGTAGACATTCGCTCTCTCAAACACGCACACTCAGCTAAACCATTTGCTTTTCTTAATTTGAGTATTAGCGTTTGAGTTGCCCATAAGTTTCTTTTTGTATTGTTCCACCAAACTGTCGAAGCGATCATCATCTCTGTTCCTGAACTTTCTTTTTGCAGGTTTGGCATTCTGAAACAGAATTAAGAGATGTTAGATGTTCAACAACGTCAATACTGTAATGACACAAAAGCTGATTTACACCAACATACTTTACTGGACTGAGATTATTGCAAAGGTATTTCAAATACTGATGATGTGGACTTCATCTTAAAGACATTTACAAGTCACCCACTTTAGGAAATCACCCATCTTTTATTCACGAGAACTAACAGCTCACCTGTTTCTTGTTCTGGTTGGGTTTCTCAAGAAGGGAGGACATATTTCTCTCTTTCCTGCTCGGTGCCTTCTTTAATTTTTTGGGTTGTACGGGCTGTTTTCCTTTATCACGTTTCCTGAAGAGTAGAGTATCATATTTAGTTGCTTTAGGTTTTTAAATTGGTGACATAAAATGTTGTTTCTGTTTCGCTGTACCTGATCTTTGGGCCACTGTGTGAAGGCATGGGTAGAACCTTCTGTCGTTTCTTGCCGTCTGCCAGATCGATATGCTCTACTTCTGGTTTGGTCATAAAGCCTGCGTACTTGCTGCCCTGGGCCTTCTCCTGTTTGCCTACATTACTCATAATTCCTGCTTTTATGGAATTATGTTGCTTCTTTCCTGGACTGTGTTTCGTCTTCCCATCTTCTTGGCAACTGTCTTTTTTTGCTTGTTTCTGTGGAAAAGAGAAACAATGACTCCATATGTCATATTTATTTTCATACAATTCCATTTGAAACAAACAACGTTTAATGTTCACATTAGCACATCACACTGATTCCTGGCCCAAAAAACAAACCCAGTCTCACCTTGCTGTTTTCTAGACGTCTGGCTTTGAGTTTCAGTTTTCTAGTGTCTTCCAGAGCAAACTCGACTATGGGTCTCTGATGGGAAAGACAGTAAAGAAATGGATAAATGGCAAAACTACTCAAATTAAAGCCACAATATGTAGATTTGGACCGCTAGATGGCGCACTTTCAAAACAACAACAAAAAGCGAAGCTAAATGACGTTGTGTAGGAGAGTGGAATTATGGGACATGTCTGCATATTTCACAACAAAATTCTTCCATATTGTGGCTTTAAAGTAGGTAAGCAATGTCTCTTTAATGCAAGTGGCGAGGAAATGATGATACATAGTATTTTTGAGGTTATGTTCAATACAGAACCAAACACATTCCAAGAGTGCAAGAGTAATGTGTTTTTAAGACATGACTGACAGAGTTGTAGTGTAATTTCTTCTCAAGAACATTTCTTTATCCCTCTTTCGCAAAACATTGAAAGACCACTGCTGGGAAACTGGCACAGAAAATGAATAACAGGTCTGAGACAAAGTGTTGTGTGTTTACACATCGGCAACCTATAGCTAAAATCATCTAATACAGTCCCCTATTGCTAAGACCCTGAACATTGCTGAAATACTTCTAGGAATAATGACAGAAGAATGATTTTCTTCTAGGAATGTTTCGACTTGATAGAATAATAAACAGGTTATAAATATGACCTATTTCTCCCAATACTCCCAGCAAGCAACAGGAGTTCCAAAACAAAGGCTTGTCCAAAACACAGGATTTTCATCAACAAAATATGGTCACTTCTGCTGGCCACAGGCTAACCTTTTGGGCTCCAAATATGTCAGGGTTGTTGTTTAGGTGACGCAGGGCTTGTAGGGCGTGTTCGTGCTCTGTGAACTCCACAAAACCGTATCCCAGAGACTGACCCATCACCTGACCTCGAACGGGCTTCTTGTCATACATCACATGGCACTGCAAAAATGACAGAGACAGAAAGAGCCAATCGGAAACAGCGTTAAGTCATTGCATAGTTAATAGGATTTTCAGTTTAAGTTGTAAATGCATGTAAATCTCAGGTGTTGCAGCGTAGCGGTTAAAGTCGTGAGTTATTTCACATTAGCCACTGAATTGGACCACACCGATCTCCCAAAGCCAATATTTACGAAAGTGTTTCGGTGTTGATTTCAGTTTTCATCAGCGTTTCTCCAAAATCCCTTAAATATAATTTTCCATGTTTTACTTCAGGTTAACTGTACCTGAAAGTTGCTATCTAAATGATAAATAAATAAGACTGCAAATGCTCAAAATCATAACCAGATTATATATTCCTGCCCTAAATTGAGGTTCTTATCCGTTTACAGAACTCACAGAATACGATGTGACTTTTGGTTTGCTCGGATTCAAACAGAGAAAACATAGTGTTTGGGTGTTACCTCAGTGATGCGAGCTCCTTTTCCTCCGGCGGCCTTGAGGCTGATCTTGTGAAATTCAGGTTGCTGGACTCTTTTAGGCAGGTTATGAACACACAGTCGTGTTTTAGACACAACCATGCTGACGTCCTTTAACTTTTGCCTTTTCAGCTCCTGAAACTGATACCACAAAACAGAGCTAGTCATATACTAAACCAACATTCGTTTACTCATAACAAAACCCAGATTTGTACAGCTTTAGGTAAATGGTGGGGTAATAGTGTTAAATATGTATATTTTAAGATTTTTATTTTCTGCCATAAATTATTATTATTTGTCCCATTTTGTCGCTGGCAAATATCTAAACAATAGAAAATATTAAAACGTGATTGTCAATCGTTTTAAAAAGTACAGTGTTTTTTCTATTTTCTGAAAAATGTGGACATCCGAGGTTACGGAAGGACAGTGACAGTTTGTATTAAGTTTAAGAAATTGAATGCTTGTGCCTTACCCTTATCCTCTTGGCCATGTCTGATTCTGCAACCCCTTCTGTAGCGTTCGATCCAGGACGAATCACTGTGAAAGTTAAAACACTTTTTTGTTATGACACATTTGTAGTCAAGTCTCTTTGGTCTTTTTAACAAAGAGCGTGTTTTGTGATTGGCTGTACTCACAGCCCTCTCTGGAGAGATAGAGGTTCCTGGTGCCTGTGTGAGTTTTTAACTTCTTGTCCTTGAATTTGACAGCGTCGTCTCTAGTCACGGCGCCCACAATATACACCTTCCTGCCATCGAGCCTTATGCCACCAGACTGGACACAAATCAGGTGTCAACACAGATCTTAAGTTAAGATAAAACCTTTATACAACATGACAATAGAAAATGTAGCAGAAAAGACTCACCTCATTTTCATTCTGAGCGGCAGCTAAGCATTTCGCTGCAGCTTCTTTAGTTTTAAACTGAGCAAAGGCACATCCTGAGAGAGTAAGAGGGAAGTGCTTGTTAGTAACCCACATCTGTTATCACTTCTAGAATGCAAGGGATGTTGTCTAGGGTTTGGGTGACCCACTACCTTTCGAGTGTCCAGTGCTGGCATGCATCACCACTTTGACATAGTTCATTTCTCCAAACTGCAGCAAAACTTCTTCCAAATCCTCCTCTTCTGTGTCAAAGGACATGTTTCTGAAGGAACCACAGTTGAGGGGAAGATTTGACAGAGTTCAAAATAACTTTCCATTTAAGATGTTTCTATTTAACCATTTTTTTGGTTAATCTGCAACTACCTTTTGTAATCAATTACTGCTATACATCTGCTAAAGGTTTTGGGTAGATATAACTTACATCCAACAACAAATATTTAAATAAAATGAACAAAAATTTATATTTGTTAAATTTTCCATTATTAATTTTATCAGTCAGTAATTGCAGCCTAATGTTGTGTTCAGACCAAACGCGAATGGCGCGTCAAGCGCGAGTGATTTACATGTTAAGTCAATGCAAAGACGCGATTGACCTACTGGCGGCGCGAATTGCGTGATTGAGGCGAATGACGCGAATTGCGCGAGTGACGCAAATTGAGCGTTCGCGTGATTCACGCGAGTTGAAAAATCTGAACTTTGGCGAAAATATTCGCGCCGCGTTAACCAATCAGGAGCTTGCTCTAGTAGTGAGGTGATTAGACGACGTAGCGAGCGGGTGCAGAAATCCGAAACTGGAGGACAAAATGATCGTTGCTGTTTGTGGAAACCCGGAGCTGTATGATTCTTTTTCTTACTTTTATAGGAACAGTAATAAAAAGGATCTTGCTTGTTAGAAAGTGAGTGAGGAGGTCGGAGAATCTGGTAAATTGTAAAAACGCTCTTTACTCAATTTGAGCTATATATATATATACATATAGCGCAGCTACCCTCTCAACAAAAACCATGTCCGCCATTTCGAAATGAGACTGGAGCCGCCTGCCAGAAGCCCCTCCCATGACGCGCGAATGAAGTGAATTTTATGTGCGAATGAAGCGAGTAAACTCAAAGTGTTCAAGCGTCCAACTACACGCGAATAGCGCGATTCATTTGCGCCATTCGCGTTTGGTCTGAACACAACATTAGAAAAACTTAAAATATAAACTTATTCATGTCAAATATAGTCCTGGAAATACAAGTTCTCTGTATATTTTCTCACCGGATGAAAACGGTTTTTCCCTCGTTCACATCAGAAGGAAGACATATCTTCTTCTTTGGAGGAGCTGAGAAAAGATATTTACAGTGTCAGAGTGGTACACATTCCATACATGTTATGAAAGGAGTCACTTAAAGATTCATTTTACCGCTTTCTTCATCACTGTACTCATCATCTTCAGATTCACTGTCCATCTCATCAGATTCATTTTCTTCCTCGTCCTCTTCGTTAGCACTGTTCTGCTCTTCATCATCACCATCGTCCTCGGAATCTTCTTCTGATTCAGAGTCTGTGGTCTTCTGATGTAATGTGGGCCTGAACAAGAGTAATCTCATCTTAAACATTTATTATATATTACACGTATATTCAAGCCATTATGAACACGAATCATCAGATTATTCACAAAAAGTTCTGTGCTTACTTGTTCTTTGCACCCTCTTTATTATTGGGCTCTGCATCCTCAGTTTTCACCGTCACTTCTTCATTTGATCCTGCAAAACACAATCTCTTGTCAAAAACAAGTCACTGCAAAATCTGAACTACATCATGCAAAACTGGTAACAACTAAATCCTTGTCAATGTAATGAGACTGAATTAATGAATGATTAAAATGAATTCTTTCACACGCCATTAAAACGTAAAAACACTGTGTGAGTTACCAGCTGATGACACTGCTTGGGTGGCGATGTACTTGTCTTTTGAGACGGCCCAGTCCACAGCTACCTGTCTGCCTGTGAGGGAGGAATAAATCACATTCTGTTGCATTTTTGTGTCCAGGAGAAAGGAATGATTTTTTCAGACTGTAAAAGCAGTGTTGAGAAAAGCTCACCTTTAATCTCCTTCATGTTCCTTGCAGCTAGAGCTTTTGCAGCCTGAGGCATGTTCTGAAACTGCACAAACGCAAAACCTCGCATTTTCCCGTCTGCACAAAAATGATGCAATAAGCAATCCAGCAGGGAATATAAAAACAGCACAATTTGGGGATTTTCTAAAAGTGTAACTAGTGCTTGTCAGGTGTTCCTATGCAATTCAGCAACACCACTAGTGTTTAGTATGTTGTGTAGTGCTGTACTCAAACAGTTTGGTTTACCTGGTTTTAAAGGAATTTTTGCTTCGTGCACCACACCAAACTCAGAGAAGATCTGCTTCAAATCATCTTCTGTACACTGAGCACATAAACCAAATCAGTGCGTGTGCCAATAACACATGCATGCTCAACATTATGCATCAACCACATTATAACTGCTTACCTTGAAACTAAGGTTTCTGATTATAAGCCTAGCCTTCAGTTTATTCTTTCTTATGCCAAGAAACTTTTGTGGACTTTCTGCTGGTTCCTTTGGAATTTCTTTTTCTTCTTTTTCTTCTGATTCTGCGTTGATCAATAAATATGTTTATATGTGCTAAAGTGATCCAGTAAAAGACATAAGCATGCAATATTATAAATAATGTGTATCTTACCTTCTTTTATTTTTATTTTTGTTCTCACTCTTTTCTTACTGTCTGGCTTTTTCTTAGCTATGACTACAACTATCTTCTGTCCATCGTACTCTTTGACTTCTTTCAGAGCTCGTTGCGCATCATCTTCCATGGAGAATGTAACATAACCAATGCCACGACATTTTTCAGCCCCTAGATACAGCATAAACACATCATTAAAGATTCTCTTAAAACCAAGTGATCATTAAGCAAACACAACCAGTGACATCTTCCTGCTGAAAAGAAAGAGAATAGCTGTAATGGGAATTGTATTGGTTTTGATTGAAGCTACAATGGTCTAAAGCAACTCACTTTTATTGTCACATCACCACAGCACAAGTGCCTTGGTGAGTGAAATTCGTGTGTCTACTGATAATATGTTGATTTCTACCGGTGGGATCTAAACAAGGCCACAGTGTATTTCAAATATAAAGTGGTGAACTACAAATAAAATAGCAGGGTGTCTGGGTTTTGTGTTACATTAGTTCATTTTACTAAACGTGTGTACCCTTAAATCTGCAGGTGCAGACTGAGCACCCCTGCTTTAAACAAAAAAGACCACTGACGCAGAGCAACGGCATCTTACCTTTTTCTTTAACAATGAAGGAATTCTTCAGTGGTCCTATTTCTGAAAATATTTCCCCCAAACGTTCATTGGTGGCTGAAGCAGGTAACCTCTTGACAAATAAAGTGACTGCAGGCATTTTAACAGATCAGCTTCAATCTCCTCCTTTATATCCGACGGTAATACTGTCGATTTTATATTGACAGATGATGTTAGACACTGCGATATAGTTCACATTAGTCGCGATCACGTTGATCCCGATCGCTTAAAAACTGTAAACAGTGCTGAAGTCGTATCGCACGTTTTCTCACGTGTTGCAGCAGTGACGGAAGTTGTCAAGAGAAGTTTCTTTTGGTTGTACAGCGTTGTTAACTTGTGGGAACTCTGCCACCTGCTGGACTGGAGGACACTGTTTGTTATTACAATAGTGACAGTTAGCGATTATTTTAAAAGGCGACTATTTTTGTTTTATTAAAAATTAACTTTTTTTCAGCAGACGCCGAAGCACGTAGTTTGTTACCAAAACAAAAGCTGTGAGGGGAAAAAGTAATTTACGTTATCTCCCTTCTTTTATATTTAAATGGCGTCATCTAGTGACATCTAGTGAGCAGGTTTTAGCTTGTTGGAAACAAATGGTTGATTTTTACACCTTGTTTGACTTATGTTTGTTTATAAGATAGTTACTCCGAAACGGCAAGATAAGATAGTCCGAAAATGTATTCGGAGAAAAAAACTGAATTGCGTATACTGGAAAGACACGTGTTATTGCGTGTACCTACTACGATCAAATGCAAAAAATAATTTTATTTTAGGTGTAAAATACGTTTTACAGATGTAACAGACGCATTCCGATCTGTAAACCATTTTGCTTTTTGTAAACTGGTTGCAAGTACTCGTAAAAGTATTTTCGTATGTGGCCACGAGAGGGAGATAACGCCCATGATATTGAAGGGTATCCATTGCATGTCTCCTCACAAGACCTTTAGTAAGAGTTAAATCGTAAAAGTATCTATACCAATTACACAGTTTACAGAAATGTGCAGAAAGAGATTTAATAAGTATTGTACCAGTGGAAAATGTCATAATTTTATAGCTCAGCTATGCAAAATAATAACAATTAAATGACTTAATTTGGCTTGCTTATACCAAAAACACTGTAGAAACGTATATATATAGTGCTCATAAAAAGACGCCTGATGGTTTGAGCATTTCTATTATGGAGGACAAGAGTGTTTTCACACCACACTGTGTAGGAGTGATGGTTAAAGAGCCTATTTTTATTTGACCTTGATGAACAGAGAGCAGTTAGTGAGAGAACTTTTTCACTGCTGCGTTTTTGTGTCACAGGCAAAAGAAAGTTAGAAGACAGAAAAGAGAGAGAGAGAGAGAGAGAGAGAGAGAGTGTCAGGCACAGGAGGCACCAGCATCAGACCCAGTCACACTGGAATATGTGTGATGATGAGTGTATTTGTGTGATTTCTTCAGTATAGCACCTCGAGACATTCTCTTGTAAGTATTACCAATTATTTATTTTAACCACATAAAATAAGTCGTATTTCGTGTGTGTTTGTGTTATTTATTCGAGAGATGTCCAGCAGAATATGATGCATATAGAGAAGACAATGGACAGTGAATGGGCTTATTGTGTGTAAATGGAGTCTCTCTGCGGCATGCAAGTGCTGGAATAGTATTTGCCCTGGTTAATGATATTATATAAGTTTGTCGTTTCAGGCTGAAATTACACAAAATCAAGGTGTTGTGGTGCAGATTGTACTTTGTGCATGTAAGGTTAAGAAAAACTGAGGGTGGTTTTCACAACATTTCACAATACAAGGAAATGGAAATGTTGTGGAAACAGTAAAAATTCCAGCCTTTAGGTTTTCTTGTAATCGAAATATAATTTTAGCATATTTATTTAATGATTTTTATTATCATTGCAAAACATTTCTGTTTAAAGCGTTTATATTTTAATATGAACCGATGACATAAGAATGAAGTGACTGAAACAAATTGGTCTAAATGTTGGTATTTTCTTTACATGACTCCCATTATATGAAATTGATATGACAGCCAATATGATGACCAGATCTTAGAGTAGATCATGTTCATATGTTGTTTCATGTATTATTCGACTGTATAAATGAATGTGATAATGATTTGATTTGTATGTCAGATCTCAGTAGACTGCGTGAAAGTGGGTGACACGCTCCCAGTGCTGACGCATATTCTCTGTGCCCTGTAAATGGGTCGCCTATGTTTCCCTCTTTATTTCAGTTTCAGTGTTTTAGGAGAACGGTGTAGGAGGGGGAGTTATGAAAGACATTTCAATCGCGCACTGCATTCCCAAAAACAACACCATGTGTGTGTGTGTGTGTGTATGATCTACAGCTGTCCATGATGCTGACAGCAGTAATATCTGTATATGTGTATGTATGTACAGTTTTACAGAATGACCTCACCAGACGATAGCAGATAGGGACAGTGGGATATTGTATGAGCCCACGTTGGCACTGCGTTGAGTGGGAGAGTTCAGAATCATGTGATGAGGGACCGATGAATTTAAATGATTTTTTTTTCAATGACTGAATCAACCCACCACTACAGACGAAGCATTTTATTGGAAGACATAAGTGCTTGCTTGTGTAAAGTTTGCTTGGGTAGTGATGTCCTTTAGCATCAAAGAGTGCATGTACTTCTCCGTGAAGATATAGAGCTGAAGTTTTAGTGAACTAAACATAAAAAAATATAATATGAATGTTTATATAATCTTACCTTAGCATCGCTTTCACGTAATTCATTGACGTCTGGCAAAGGATGTAGCTATAAAACTGCGTAGATGCTTAAAGGTCCAGTGTATGGGATTAGCGGCATCTAGTGGTGAGGTAGTGAATTGCATCCAACGGCTCACTCCACCCCTCCCTTTCGAAGCACTGCGGAGCCTGACACAGAACTAAGATGTTGTCACGTTTACGCTTGCCGAAGGAGATAACGTAGCCTATTTACGAAACACGATCTGTGGAGCAGTTTGTCCATTTAGAGCTGATGTAAAAACAACATGGCAAATTTCATGTAAGGAGACCCACGCCCGAAATAGCTCATTCTAAGGTAACAAAAAAGTAACACTTCAATATGTAAGGTCTTTATACACCTCTGAAGACATAGTTACTGTATGTATATTATATTGCATATCTGTCAATAGATCCTCCAAAAAATTACATACTGCACCTTTAAAGAGATCTGTTCAGTGTACAAAACTCTCTTCAGAGAGAGAGAGAGAGAGAGAGAGAGAGAGAAGAGAGAGAGAGAGAGAGAGAGGAGAGGAGAGAGAGAGAGAGAGAGAGAGAGAGAGAATGCACTGCATCATTTATAGTATACCAAAGAAAACATTACAGGCGTATCATAGTTTACTCATTAATCTTCTCAATAGTTACTCCCTTGTTTCTATCATTGTTCATTATTGGTTAGGCGTTTCCCGAGACAGAGAACATATGGAGGGTCTCTTTGGGGGTGTTTGTGACACTGGGGGGAGGGTGGGTGTTTACACAGTCGCGTTATGGGTCATCTTACAAATCTGCGTACCCCATCAGTGTCACTAACCACTCACATTGTGCTATTAAAATGACTAATTTGAACCCATTGAATTTTTTTTTTCTTGGTCGTGGTGACAACCATTAGAATCCCATAACCCATACTGTAAATGATAGAGCTCATTGTCCCAATGAGATTAATAAAGGGATAATTCACCCAAAAATTATTTCATCATTTACTCACCATCATGTCATTACAAACAAGTATGACTTTCTTCCTTGTTTAAAACCTGTATATGGAACACAAAATAAGATATTTGAAGAATATTGACCATCATTGGACTTACATTATATGGACACAAAACCACTGAGACATGTCTCAAAATATTGTCTTTTGTGTTCCATATACAGGTTTTAAACAATCTGAATTTTTATTTTTGGCTGAAATATCCCTTAAGATACTTGACTATTAAAATCCATGATTCATGTCAACATTGCCCAATTACATCAGACATATTGTATTATATTTATTAGATATTCTGTGTGAATTAAATACTAATTTTCCCATGATACGATTTTCCTGTCTGCTCCATTTGAAGTCACACCATTAATGGAAAGGCATTAGTTAAGAGATTGGGCTGTGCTGTAAAAGACACTTTGCTGACGTGGACAATTTCAACCTCATCTTTGCACCAGATTGATATATATTCCTTCTCTGCCTACAGGCCTCTCTTCACGTCAGCACTCATTCTCAAATCCCCCATTACCCCGCTGTAACCCCGTCTGTGGCTGTGTCCTCCGCAGCGCAGAAGCATTAATCATTCCGTGGGACTGATTCTTTTGTTTGTGGATCTGCCCGAGATGCCACTGTAAAGGCACACAGCCCTCATGGACAGAATTCAGGGACACGTTTCGTCTGCGGCATACGATTGTGAATCACAAAGCGTTTCGGTCTGGATCAAACTTCCCGTTTAACTCAGGCTTAGATTTAAGCTCATGTTCTGACTTAGCGGGAGGATTTTCTCCCCCATTTCAGAGCAAAGGGAATCGTACAGCTTTGGAGAGGGATGATCAGGGTTTTATTGGTCAAACCGTTGTGTTGTGTGAGTCAAGAAAATCACAAATTAATCTAAAGCAAAACAGATTGTACGTATAAGTCAATACATATGTAAGACTGATTCTTTCTTTCTTTTTTTTCTTTCTTTCTTTCTTTTCTTCATTCATTCTTTCTTTTTCATTCATTCATTCATTCATTCATTCATTCATTCTTTCTTTCTTTCCTTCTTTCTTTCTTACTTTCTTACTTTATTACTTTATTACTTTCTTTCCTTCTTTCTTTTTCACAGACAGTCTTGCTGGTCTTGTGTCTCTGTGGTTGGGCAGTATGTACAGTATATGTTGGATAGCAGTGGTGAGTCTGGGCAAGAGACTTTATTCCACCATTGAAAGGCTTTAACAGTGGGCACTTTCTCAGCCAAGGACAGCTCCAGAACTAGCGCTTGGGGCTGTCAGCACTCCGTCCCTGGTGGGACAAAGCAGCACTTGCTCTAGGCGCAACAGAATACATCAGAACATAGGGTTATTAAATACTAAAAATGTGCTTTTAAGCCTTTGTATAATAACATGTTGTTGTTTTGGCATTGCCTGAGTCCTTTTATTCTTACATGTATAGAGGCAGGTTTAAAAAGTATACCTTAATTACAGTTTACCATATGGATAGACACGAGTCTTTAAATACAGCAGGATTAGACCATCTGTTACAGGGGTGGCAGTGGAATAATCCTTGTTTTTAAAAGCGATCTTACATTCAACTCTGATGGTTGTACCCCTCAGTATGCGCTGAGCGATTTGGGCTATAAAATGTTTTGTTTCAGCTGATGATTTTTACTGGATCTCTTTTCTAATTTTAGCAGGCTAATCTTTGTTTTTGTCAGATGGTTGACCTTTGGCTGTTTTTTGGTACACAACAGAGAGCAGTGAGTCATGATGACACCATATTAAGTTAAGGTGGGGTAAAGTAAAGTCGTTTTAATATCTTGAAGGACAGTTCATGTTACTATTACGCATTTGATCGGCACTTTTATCCAAAGTGACAATACAGACTTGAATCCTGCGAATCAAACCTGTCATCACAGAGATTATGTCAGGTCCACAGAAATTTAAAAGCTTATGTCTTAAACACTCTGAGCCTTTCTGACAATCTGATACTCGCAGTCAGTGGCTCATTAATCTTACCAAGTATTTCCCTAAATAATTGAACACATTTTGAAATGTTTCTTTGAATTTCGAAAATAAACTATAGGAAAGTAAGTGTGTTTGTATTTGGTGTAGAAGCAGGGCTGGTTTGTAGGGCATCGAATCGAACAGTTGTTCCTTTGCGATTCCACCAGCTATACACCAAGATCATGTTTCGTGTGTGTGTGTGTTCTCATCATTATCAAACCAATCCTACTTTTTTGTGTGCATGCATGCATGCACATGTTCATGACGGGCCTTACGCTTTATGCAACACATTCCTTGGTGGAGTACTAACACAAATGATTAAGAAGGGTCCTTGGTCTCATAGATACACAATCTTTTCTCTCCAACTACATGCCAGTATACCAGTGCCACTCCAACCGGAGATCTTTATGCATCTTGCTTAGAGTTCACTTCTGAGTCAAAGACAAGTGCAGTCAGGTGATATACAATCATCAAGATTAGGGTTCTTAAATTATGGGTCTGAGGTGAGCTTGTACTTATACTAAGGCCCTGTCCACACGTACACGGAGCTTTTTCTATGCGGTTTGGCCGTTCGTCCACACGCAAACGCAGTACCTGGTCACTGAAACTGAACTTTTTTGAAAACTACAGCCAGGGTGAAGAAGAAACTCCGGTTTCAGTGTTGTCGTGTAAACTGTGAAAGCGGTTTGAGTGACGTTGGAATGCGTACCGCTATCTTCTTTGTTTGATGTCAGATTCCAGGTTTCTGATTGGCCAACACGGCTTTATGGTTAGGGTTATATCGCCACCTTTTGGTTTGGCATGCTTTTGACAGCTCTTTTCAGCGTGTTTTTGCGTATTCGTGTGGGCGCGTTTTTTTTTTTAAACGAAGAAGGAAAAGCTCAAATACCCATGTACGTGTTGACTAGGCCTAAGTTTTTCTGAATTCAAGCTGGAGCTCTTTGATTTGGGTTCTCTGACAGAGGACACCAGCATACACAAAATAGCAGTTTTGTCCATTAGCGACCCAAGCAAGCAAACCTAATGCTGTGTTCACACCAAACGCGAATTAAGCGTTTGGCGCGAGTAAATTACATACAAAGTCAATGCAAAGACACACATATGCGAACTCACGGTAGGCGGTGCAAATGACAAACTTTTCCCGCAATAAAGAAATAAAGAGCGTGGAATGCATTGCTCGTGTTTGGTGTGAACACAGTATTGCAATGCCTTAGAAACCACCCAAACCAGCATAGCAACCACATAGCAATGCATTAGAATGACTAGCAACGCCCTGGCAAACATTTCACAACATGATAGCACCGCCGCCCGTGGCATGGATCATTTACATTTTACATTAAGTCATTTAGCAGACACTTTTATCCAAAGCGACTTACAAAGTAGGGGAAAACAATAGAAGCAATTTGTGCAACAAAAGAACAATAGGTGCAGTAAAACTGGTCTCAGTTAGCCTACCACAGTATACGAAGATAAGAGCTTTTTGGGTGGGGGGATAGGAAAGTAGAAAAGAAGTAGAAGACTGTACTAATGGGTCAGATGTTGACGGAAGAGATGCGTTTTTTGCCGATTCTTAAAGACAACTACAGAACCCGCTGATCTTGTGGCATCACGTACAGTTTCTTTGCATACAAATGTAAATGCCTATTGTATTCATCATCTAACACTGATTCAACACTTAGATCTGTCACATAGTGAATTACTTTTCAATTTCTCATTGAATGTCTATAAGGGAAACAAGATTTTTTCATCTTTAATTAATGATTTGTCAAAGAAGGAAGTAATATGTATAATAAGTATAGTGTAATTTGTGTGCTGTGTTATTTGGCTGTTCTCAAAAGGACACAAATTGTTCAAGCTGGCATATGGTCCCTCTCAGCAGGTGCTCTGGTATTAAAAGTGTACTTTGTTCCAGGAAATGACATATCCTCTCTGTACCGTCCTGTCAGTATTTTCCCAGCTTGTCAAGCAGAGACGTCTGTAATGTATGAGAGAGTACACACTAGTTGTGAACAGCATGTTTGGCTGATGTTTTATACAGCAATGAGCCAAGAGTGATTCACACAGAACGATCTATTCATCAATTTACCTCATAAAACCAAACCTATGAAATCACTTTAAAGCCTCGAGGCTTTGGAAAAAGTTTCAATAGAAGGCAGTTTAATGCACGTAAGAAGGCATCTGTACATATTAATGAAATGCTTTGAAGTTAGAATCACCATGAGATCGAAATGAACAAGTCTTATTTTTTGTTAAATATTTCAGTGTTTATTATACATGATACTCTACAACCTTTCAAGCCGACTTTAGTTTTAATCCACAGCACCTGGCACGCTTTAAATGTTTGACTTTTCGTTTGCATAATGTAAATGTAAAAAAGTTTATTCATGAAGGCCCACCCTAAAAGACAATTCTTTTTAACAAGGGACTTTGTTTCCAGTTGTGTGTCATAATTTCATGCACTGTAAAAATGGGAATAATTGTATTTTCCAAAACAAACAGAGTTTTATTTCAGCAAAATGAAACATTGTTCCAAAAAAAACATCAGCCAAAAAGAACATTGTTTGCTCACATTGTTCAAACAAATCGAATTGAAATTGAGCTTGAGACATCAAACAAATTCCTTTTCATGTTGCCATATTGTCAGATCTGAGCTCTGGGAAATCTCAAAGTGTTGTTAACAACAGTAAGAAAGACATTATACCATCTCCCCAGCTGACTGTGTTAACTAACACTGTATCTGCGTATTTATATCATAACATCATCTGTTTTTGAGTTACTTTAGCATGAAGTGTATGCGCTATTCACATGTGCATTGAATTTTCTCAATTAAATCCATTCGGAAGACATTTGGAAGTTACGAAAGCACATAGCTGAGGTCAAAAAGTATGTGCCAGAATTACTTTATCAGAAATTTCACGCAGCTCCTTGGCTCGTGAGATTGTAAACACATCAAAAATACATTTACTGTACTTTTTATTGGTAAGAATGACATTGATCCAATTAATCCCAGTTTCAGTATCAAATCAACAGCTGAGCATTTGAAAGGAAGGGTGTGTCCCAATCTCCCAGCATTCCCTGTGTCTAACTCAAGCACTGATGTCATGGCATGTGTATTCAACACTGAAGATATGTGTCTAATCCTCTGCCGATGGATCGAGAGCAGTGTTTTGTGTCTGCCGGAGGTCTGATGGTGATGTAGTAACCGAGAGAACTCTAGTGTACTGCTACGCAGCACGCTGGACAAAGCAAACTATTCTCTACCATGATAGAGGACAGTATGATGGTGGACTTGTCCTGTTCTCTCTCGCTTTTGTCCCTTAGTTCATGCCTAAAAAGCCCCTTTGTGTACGGCTGAGATCACATGTCACAATATTTGAACAGCTGCAGTATGTATATAGCGTGTGTGTGAGTGGGTGTGATGCAGCGATTCTGTACAGTTGAGCACTGGATGTCTTTTTTGAATACTTTTGTACGTTGAGATTACACATGAATTTATCATCATTTCGCCCTGGAATGCACGCTCCTGGGGGTCTTATTCACTTATTGGCACAACTGGTGTTTGTAAATGAAGCGTTTCTTCAGTGTCCGCACATAGGGTTATCTTGTTGTGGTTGACTCATCTGTCATGGAGGTTTGAGATCAACCGTGGATGTTTACATCATTAGATCAGTCCACTGAGAGCAGGGGAAAAAGGCTTCAGCCAAATGTTTTGATGCACTCTGCTTCTCTCAATTGTTAGATGTTTGGCTCAGGACAGATCAGTCTTCTCAACACATTTGACCACCAACAGCACTGACTATAGTCAATTGAGACCTTAAAATGAAAGCTGCCTTATGTTGCTGTATATTTTGCGTCACAGACTGCAGTAAAATCAAGAATTATTTTAAAGGGGTCATATGATACGGCTAAAACGAATATTATCGTTTTTTAAAATGTAATGCAATGTGTATACACGATTAAAGGTAAAAAATACTGTAATTTCCACATACCGTGCTTGTTTGTATCTCCTCTTTGCCCCGCCTCTCTGAAACACGCAGATTTTAAACAAAGCTCATCGCTCTGAAAAGCGAGGTGTGCTATGATTGGCCAGTTAACCAGTGCGAAGTGATTGGTCGAATACTGCAAGTGTGTGACGGAAATGTAACGCCTCTTCCCTGTTTGGAACATCAGGTTCCAAAGCAATTGTACTGACAGGTACGCCCACATTACTTGCGTATACAGTTGGGTGGTCTCAGTCAAATACATGCATGGGCAACTTATAACACACCAAAGACACCTAAAAATTCTATGCCCTCGACCGTCTCCTTAACTTACTCTGATTGACCACAGTATACTGATGTTTGATTTGAGCTGATGGGTAGGATTTTGCAGGAAATGTCAGTGTGACGTCATTTGATTTTGTCCGATGTAAAAAAGTACATAAAGTTTAAGATAAGTTGGCACCGAGATGGCGATATAAAAGTTACAGATTTAAAGGAAGTGAAAGTTTTATAATTTGTATATTTACTTCATTTATATTTTAACTTGTATGTTAAATGTTTAAAATTACTCTTGTAGACTGTATGACTTGGACCAAATAATGAAGAAAAAGCAGCTTGTAAGACCCTTGAATAGATGGAAATGATCAAATGCCAAGAGAACAATTTTGCAAATTCTAATCAAAGGATGATGCTAAAATATACTCTAACATAGTTTTGGTTTATTTTGCGTGCTTTTATTTGCGACATAATTTCCAGTTAAAGTTGTGCTACCTATACAAATTAAAAAATATATATTTTAATTTTTGTAACTGATCACACTGAACTTTATTTTATTTTATTAGACAGTTACAGAAATCCATATTTTGCATGTCTGTGAATAATGAGCAGAGTTTTGTAAGCTACAATAGCTGTCACATAGAAACCAACTCCACGCAAACTTCATTTTAGGATCATTATGTAACCGTTGATGGGCGAGGGGTAATTAGAGGCTCTTTAAAATCATGCTTGTGTTGTAATGGAGTGACAGCATTGACTGTGTACTCCTTATGTAAGAGTAAATGAGGAGACAGAGGGGATGTTGGCAATTGGGAGAGAACAACTGTTGTGTGTGAAAGAGAGTCTCAATTCATTTACCAGTGAATGGAAGTGCAATTAAAATGCTAGGAATGGACAAATACAGAAAGCACACAGTTAATCTGAGTAAAAAATGATATAACCAAATTCAAATGATTCTGGTCACAATCACAAATCTCCCGGCCTATGAAAGAGCAAGCTTGTAATGTATCATTTTTCTCTGGGGTATCTAAATCACTGATTGATGACTTGATTGACTTTTAGTCTTTTAAGTCCATCTTACCGCCTCCTGTTAGCCAAACTGATCTGCCAGTGAACTGAAACCTGTGATGCAACTGTCCTTAAATCAATTCTTCTCCCTGCAGTGTTCTAGACTGACTCATCCTGATCAATACTAACTAATCCCTCGCGTCATGCACATCAAGATGTCAGCATGAGGTCTAACAAAATGACCGATAGTTGTTAAAAATAAACATAACAGAATGATTGAGACTACATATCTTCTTTACCGTAACCTCAGGCAGACAATATTGCAGTGAAATCTACCCCTGGGATTTAAAGAAAGAATCTACTGGGCCCAACACTTGGTTAAATGTTTTAAGAGCTTCAGGGCACTATACTAACATTTGAATGTGTCTGAGGAGAGAGAGTTTTTGGCTGGGCCCCAAACATTTTGCAATGTTACATTTTGAACTGGCAGCTTGAAGCAATGTGAACACCTAGAAGCTCTTTGAAATATCCAGCATAGAGTAATTCACAGAGACAAGATGTCGATCCGCCGAGAGTTCATCCACATCAGGAGCAGTAAAGAACCCTGAGGAGATGAGCCGAGATGAGCAGTCTTAACTGTCCGCGAACAGTCATGCTGGACTTTATTGAATGTTTGTTCAGATTTCTTAAGAGGAAATTAAATTTCCATCTGGGTTCACCTAGATCTGTGTTGCTCATAATAGACCTGTTGGATCTTTTCAGTGATAGTCCACATTAAACCTTTTTAAAGTGATCTTTATGAGTTGAAAAAGAAAACGTTTTGTTCTTTTGGTGTTGTTTCTCTGTGCATTTGTGATGTGATGAAAATCATCGAAACCTTCTTAAAATGACATTACGTTTGCAATGGAAAAGACATCATATATGCATCAACATGTTATTGAAACGAGATACATTTATGAAACCTCAACCATTTTTTTTAAATAGAACAGTCGCTGGCCTTGATTTTTTTTACGGGGGGTAAAATGAGGTCCGGGTTATATTCTGTGAGAATACACATAGGCTGATATGACTTCAATGCATAAGTTGCTTTCTGTAGTGTCTGTAAAATACATAAATGTAAGTACGTCAAAAGATACAGTGCTGTCATACTGAGATGACGAAACCAGTCTTGCTTAATCTCTCTCTCTCTCTCTCTCTCTTCTATCCTATTGCATGACTCCTCATTAGACTAAATCTGCAGCATTAGAAGGTCATAGTCAACATGACCTTGCACTTGTCCCAATTTAGAGGATACTTGAACTACAAGGCACTCCTTTTGTCCTCTTAGGATCTCCATATGACCTGTGTGTATATATATATCTATGTGTGTGCGTGTGCATCTCTTGGTTGGCTCTTCACATTTAGCGGTCTCTGCATTATGCTTAACAGCCCGTGACTCATAATGGTGCATGTTAAAGTCACCACGCTCATCATCTCAGTTCACATTTACGAGACTGTTTATTGACCAGTGGGCGGGGCTGGATACATATATCAACCTACTAGAGCAGAAAGCTCAGCTTGACAGGACCCAGCTGAATGCTCTTAGAGGTTATGTCACATGAGAGAGAGACATTGAGAGTAGAAAAAAGAGGGAGAGAGACAGATGCTTTAGAAAAATGCACTAAAATATGTCCGGCCAATATGAAGATGGAAGAAATTGGGATAATACCAACACTACAAATTTGTTGATAATATAATTAAAAATTCTGAAGTGTCCAGGGACACATTGAAGCTATTCAGTTTATTTGGGCTATGCTATTAACAAAACCCATTTAATTGTCGATAAATATATGGTACTTTATGTAAACAGTTATTATTAGGGAAAATATCTGGGACAAACTTGTCACTTACTGTAAAAGAAGCATAGTGAAGGCTCAGTGTGGTCTATGAAATAGTAAAAAAAATATTTGAGAAACCAGTACTTTGATTCAAGTTTTTATTTAGCACATTATTAACCACATCTTTGCATTTCTTAATTTTTTTATGACTCTTTTATTATAAAATAAACTTTACAACAGTTGGTTCACACTTCCACGGCCATGAAATGTACTTCTCCATGAACAGTCTTTACTTTCTGCATTTTAGCAATAACACATAAAACACTGATATAATAGCATTAATACCATCTCATCTGTATTTTTCTCCATAGATAGAGAGATGATGGTTTCTAAAAGGTCTGTATTTTTTATTCATGGCTTCAGAAGGGAGTGAGGAAGGTTTTAACATAATGCATTATACAGGAGAGGCTGTCTGTACTTCCTCTCTGAATCCTTGGACATCATGTCATTGGAATCCAAAATACAAATAAGATCATTGCACAGTTATGCATACTGTAGGATTAATCCTAAAATACATTTCAGTGGTCACTATTAAAAAACATTTTTTTTGGCCTGTTGTTTATTTGTGGTTTGGAGGTAAGATTGTGTTTGATGGAGAATAAATGTACAGGTATGTTTGGATGATGATTATTATGATTATTATATGAGTTAATGGCCTCATTTGCTTCCATCAGATAAGAAATTTACAATGTTTTTTTTCCAAAAACTAACATGGACTGCTAATTTGAGGCATTAAGGTCAAATGTTTTTGTATAGTTTTGGTCTTTGCACATACAATCCGAAATTTTCATATGTGTTTTTTCGTATTTGGCTTTCCTTTGTACGTTGTCTCAGAATTGAAAAATGGCCACTCAAAATGCTTTAGGACTCAATGTGCAATGGGCTTTACTGTCAATTGTATCAATGTCTGTTATTAAAATAATCCACCCCAAATCCACAATCCACTCCAAATCCATATTTCATGTCAAATGTGTTTTGTTAAGTATGTTATATGCATCTGGTCATTATTGCATCATAAATCCTGATCTGAACCTGGTACAAAGCAGAGTTTTATATTACTTCGGAAACAACAGGCTCAAAAGCAGCCCTTCATCCCCTTACACATGGGTCAGACCCCACATTACAGTCTATAAATACTGTCACATATTTTATGATTGTCAAAAAGCCACATCCTACCACCACACTCCTGCTTTTTTAAACCAAGTGTGAAACTATCAGTTTCTCTCCTGTTTACAGTCTGTAAACCAAATGTCTTTTTCATTCAGGCATTTAAATGACTTTAACAGATCTGCTGTTCCACAGTTCAGTTTCCCTGCCTGTAAAAGCAAAAATCTGTAGCTGTTTTTTAACCTTGTTATAGTAGCACTTCAATCAAAGATTGACATCAACCTAATTTCAACCTGGGAAACTGCAACATTATCATTAAAAACTCATTCAGTAACAGGTAATTTTGGGTTCAACTCCAAACTAGCATAATCTGATAAAAGAATAATCACTTTTTTTGTTTCTGAACTTTTTCAGTACAGATCACATTAGAACCAAAGGGAAAAAAAATACTTTTTGTCAAGGTATTTCTATCAGACTGTGCAGAAATTACTATTCCACTGGATAATTGCACATCAACCGCGGTAAAACAAACTCGGAGGCGCTCAGGGAGGATTGTTCAATTATTGCTCCTTTAGTTCCCATGCTGCACAGACTAAAAAACAAACAGTGACTAGACGTGAACTTCTGAAATAAACTCAATAAAACAGCTCTGTTTCAAGAACATGTGTTTTTTTTCTCAAACAGCTTTTCCATCTGGACTATAAGATCTCTTATATGAGTGAAACATGAAAACATTTCAGCCCAAAAGTAAAAAAAATCTATTATATTTTCCATAAAATGATTTATTACACTGATTAATACAGTGTTTTTCCATTTTTATACGAACATAATTTTCATGACAATTAAACGTATTTTACCAACTTCTTATTACTGCATGATCTACAGGGATGCCAAGTCTATGGTTTTCCCTGAGAATTTTGCTACGTTTGCTTACATTACTGTTGCTGTGGCTTTTTTATTTATTTAGCATGTTAAAAGTGGAAGGATTTTAATTATTTGCGGATTTTAAAATAAGATAAAGTTATCTATGAAAATAGACTTTGTTTATAATAACTTCTGTGAAGTTCTGTAAAGAAATTGTGTGTAATGCATAAAAGGGTCTGTAAGTTATGAGGTACAGTATGTATAGTAGTTTAGGTATTAGGGATGGGTTGTTGGGCTAGTTTTGTCAGAGATCTGGCAACCCTGATGTTCTATTTAATGCATTTTTAATTTATGTTAATATCTGATTCTTTTACAGTGTAAACAACTATAATACAAATATTTTTAACATGTATTTTATTAAAATGAGCAAACGTTAAGTCAGAACAACACATTTTTTTTGGCATGATCCAAGTGGACATGAAAATACAGTACAATACAAATTGGTCCTTAATGGGCATAAACATGATTCAAATTCCTTAAGGCAAATACAATTTCTCTCTTCTTTTTAAGGTGAAATGTGTTTATTTACAGGAATTATTCTTAATATTCCGAAATATTCTTTGCAGGTTTCATGAAGCTTATCTGTCATTTGCAGACATCACATATGAAACACAAGTTTAATACTGTAGCTTATGTAGGTTACCGTGGGCTGCTTTTCATAACTGTGTCGCATAACATCTCACAAATCTCACATTCACCCATCAGTCCAGTGAATAATGGCACTGCAGGTGTCTGTAGTGATTAAAATAACCGCACACGGCAGGAGTGCCTGCTGGTGGCAAGCGGGTCAAGCTTCTGTATATGGGAGGGTGCAGGAATGCTTGGCTGTCTTGTTGATGTGTTATTTCTGTATCCTGGCAGCCTGCACATTTCGTACAAGGCGCGTTCACATGGGTCGGAGGAGTGGATCAAACCTTAACCCCTGCTTTTCCACGGGTTGCCACACCCACCTCTTTAATACGCCTATTGTGTCTTCGCAGGGAAGATTTTCTTTGTAACCGATAGGAAAGCCGGGGAGGAGGGGTTACGGCCGGCTTTGCTTTTGCCCCTTGATCACGTGAGACATTTCCCTTCCAGTAACCATGGCAACTCACACTGGTCCAGCCTGTGTCTCGCTGTTGTGAAAAGGCAAGGAAGAGAGAGAGAAATAGAGAGAAGGGAAAGCCCAAAATAAACATACTCTTCACAGGAGCTGTCAGAGATCGCAGTAAGTGCTGTTGGCTTGGTTTCTATGCTTTGACTCCTTACTGTTAAGCTCTTGTTTTTGTGCATGCTGTATAACAAGAGACATCCTTATCGGCTGCTTTGTTGTGATGGATGACATCATTACGTATTCATTTTAAATATGAGATGATGGGAGCGCAACATTGTTTGAGGATGAGTCAGTAGATGAATAAACAGGACTGCATTTACATACGATCGGTTGGGATGTACAGTATGGACCCCTCGGAAAAATATGGGTGGATCCCTTTGACTGTGTTTTCATAACCTGAGATGAAGTCTCTGTGGGCTCTTATTAGCTTCCTATAATGGCTTTGTTCCAGCATGGTTTCCTCTGTTCTGTTCGTTGCTTTTGGGTCTTGTGTGCTCTGTTTAATTAGCAAACCAACTGTGCAACCAGAATTCTGGGTCAGTCTGTTCCTCTGTAGAACATGTCACATGTCCTTGTGCTAGTGGGGAAAGAAGAAGCCATATTTAAGATGGAGAGACTTTGATGCATGTATAGATTTGATGCATGTAAGAATGTGCAGACATAAAACAAATTTAAACTATGAAAAACTTAAAAAATGTTTAAAATATTATCAGGTGAATTTGGTGTAAAAAACACAGATTAGAATTTAAATGTGTTCATAATAAAATACCATGTACATCATCCAATGAAAACTATCAATGACTTCCTTAAAAACCAATGAATGTCAATGCATGATTCAATCAACCTCATCAACCTACAATGAATAAATTGACTTTGTCCTTAAAATATCATTAAAGGGATACTTCACACAAAAATGAAAATTCTGTCATCATATACTCGCCCTCGAGTTGTTCCAAATCTGTATAAATGTCTTTGTTCTGATGAACACAGAGAAAGATATTTGGAAGAATGCTTATAACCAGACAGATTTTGCCCCCCATTGACTCCCATAGAAGGGAAAATTACTTTGTAATTTTTTTTGTTCTGTTGAACACAAAAGAAGACATTTTGAAGAATGTAGGACAGCAAACAGTTCTGGGGCACATTTGACATTGTATTTTTTCTTCTATGGTAGTCAATGGGGGTCAACATATGTCTGGTTATAAGCATTCTTCCAAATATATTCCTCTGTGTTCATCAGAACAAAGACATTTATACAGAATTGGAACAACACGAAGGTGAGTAATTGATGACAGAATTTTCATTTTTGGGTAAAGTATCACTTTAAAATAGAATAAATACAGGAGGATGTGTTCTTCTACAAAAATATACAAGTGGGAGGTGTGACATCAACATTAGTTTAAAACATAACTTTAGATGAAATAGAATAACATTTATAGATACAATCACAGTTTACTAGTAAGGTCAAATCATTTTATATAGAGAGAAATGCATTTAAATTCTGTACATTAACATTTTAGACACAAACTTTGTCATGTTTGAATATTTTACTGTACATTCACCATTATTGTGTAATTTCAGGCTATTAGCTTTTTCTTACCCATTTCAATTATTTAAAATGTTGCTACGATTGGCAATCACAGTATTAGAGTAATATGAAGGTCAGTGTTAACATTTCATACAGTATACAGTTATAGATTGACTTTATATTAAAGTTTATTTATAAATTCTTTAGTAAATCACATACATGTACATTTTTTATATTCCTATAACATCCTATCGCATCGGCCCATCTTTTCATCATACTGTGCGGTTATGTTGTGCTTCATTGTTCTCTGTGTGTCCAGGAACACAATCGTTTCTATAACCCTGAGCTGTAGATGAAGTATTGTCTTCATGGAACGCCTTGTTTAGATTCAGTTTCATAAATTATTTTCATTGTGATGTAATACCAAACAGATGTAGACCCTCACTGTGTCATCACATGAATTATGTGTCTAATCCCTCTGAGAGGTCTAGCTATTAATTTTCTTTGTGCTTAATTTAGATATTATGTTAAAACCCTTCAAATTATCTTATTGGGTGTTCTGAGGTAATTAGATAATAAGCGTTTGCTTGGCTATTAATATTATTCATACTAAAGGTTACATCATTTGAACAAAGGGGAACAAAGGATTTGAAGATGAGGAACACCTTAACAATGACATATAGCACCTTGGAAACCACCCACACTTCAAGCAAGCACCCAACTGTACTTAATTGCATTTTAGAGGAGAAACACAACAGTACTTGCTGACATCTTTCCATATGATTTCACTACTAAAGAATGCCAGTTTTTCATTTTCTGGACCAGTGCCTTGGTTAAGCTGTGTGGTATCTGTTATCTAGACGGGATCTGGGATGTTCGTAATTCTTTAACCCTATCTAGAAAAGGAGAAATTTAGTTGATATATGGTTTTCAGTGAGGTTATAAGTGGTATAGTATCTATTACTGGGAGTGGGTTGGAGTTAGAAACTAAATATGAAGTACTAGAATGTGAAGATGTGGGGCTGGTAAATTAGCACACAGTTTTACAGTTTGTAAAGAGAGATGCACTGCACATTTGTAGCATTGCAGAAATGTTGAGTGTATAAAAACACAATCATTTGATGAATGTGTTAGTTTTGCATGAAATTTTGTTATGGCATGAAAGTGTAAAAAATTGTGAATACTGCAATGACTCAGTACTGTTCTTAAAGGGATCCATAAACATTTTGCTTTGATGAGATGAAGAATTTTAACATAATCTGTGAGGTTCAGTGGCCATTGCACTATTGTGCTGCAATCTTAAACCAGTATACTGCAAGTGGGTGTTCAGTGAGTGTTTATGGGGAGCTGATAGTATTTTAAGAAGTCAACACTTGAACAATGGAACAGGGCTTTCCTTTTAAAGGCATACTGTTCCCACAAACTCCCAACACCTCAAACATAAATCAACAGATAAGTGAATATTTTTAGTCATGTCCAAGAGCAATTGCCGATCTTGTCACTTCACAATAATGTTCATTTGTAAACAAGTTACATAAAAAGTTTTGTTGTTATACAAATTGATAGCTTATTAAATCACATTGAAATTTCAAGGAAAATATAGATTTTTGTATTCAGCTAAATTACAATGCAATACATTTCATATTATTTCGTAATCACTGTATTCCGAAACATATGTTTTTATATAAAACTGCAATACTACTTCCGGGGATATTATCTCGCTAATCAAAAGTACATAGTATGCAATAGTTAGTAAGCTGCACATTCAGTAAATCTCAAAACTTGAACAATGCTCGCAGTCACAACAATGACAAACAACAGATGAAAACAATATCGATGAGAAAAATAACTGACTATAAATAGTCAGCAAAACAATAATCCTATAACAGCAACCATCATTTATTCATGCTGAAAACATGCAAACCCTCAACAAAATCTAAATCATTCTAAAATCATATGGCAGCTGTAACGATTATTTATTTTTTGTGCCATATTTTTCCCTGAGGCCTGTTAACAAAACATAACCAACATGCTTACGTTTGTCATCTAAATAAATACAACTCTTATGAGGTCCATGCTTTTTCTGGACCTGACTGTAAGGATCATTTTTCCCACACTGTAATCATGGTTGGAGGAATGGACACTGCATGTACTCAACCAGCCTTTATTTATATCTCCACAAGACTGGGCAGATTCAGACTCACAGCCTTACCACAGACGTTAGATTGCCACAGTGGACACTGTCTGCTCCCTATCCAGACAGAGCAAGCTTTCCTGGATGACACATTAACTTCTACTGTTTGAGCACTAAGCCTTGTAAAACAAAAGGCATAACCCATTGTAATAAAACATACATAAAAAACACTGTCTGCAACATATTTAAACTAAAATGTTAAGCCTATTTTTAAAGAGAAGCCACGTAAACACTGAAACGAACAGGTTATGGGTTAAATAACCATTCGCAAAAACAAGCGACCAAAAAACCTACTCAAACTTGCGACGACCTTGCTTGGTGACGTAATTTCAGGAAAGCCAATCAGATTAAACCGAGAAACGGTACCGCCTCGTGTAAACCAAAAGCAGGCCGGGGGTCATGTTAAATAGTGAGCATTTTAATCGCCGTCCTTTTCACAGATCGTACAGTAAACGTTATTCAGAGTATGTGAAGCGTTATGGTGGTACGTACTACTATCATACGATACGTGACTGTTTATACGTGGAGGAAGTAGTTGACGTTGGATTTGTTCCCCCCCTCAGCTTGTCTCCAGTGAAAGAGACCGTCTCTCCCATTAGCGCCTTTCTTCTGCTGCAGTATGAACGGACACGAGCATGGACGCTTACGAAATGCTCTAGTGTGACGTTACGTGCATTTCGGTTAAAGTCTTTCGCGCTGTTGGAGATTTTGAAAACGAAGTGAATTACAGGGAATACTAAATGATGTCATCAGCGTGAAGTTTGTTGTGGATAGAAAAAAACGTGTTCGTGATTGAAGGATCCACGGAATAAAGGTGAGAGCAGATTACGGTGATACTGATACTTTGTTGACAAATAGATATTGATGTCATTTTGACGCACGTTACAGTTGTTACTCGGTACGTAGAGTACTAGTGACCTATAAAGAGGTTTTACCGAGATAAATCCGTAAATCACGCATTAGAATAAGTCGAAATGATTTTATTCTCCTCCAAAAATATGTGTATACATTTTTATCACACTATGCCATATTTGATTTGAATACATACCAATTCATTTGTTAAATGCTTTGGTGCACGTCTGTTTTGTTTACAGTCGTTCGTGATAAAAATAAGTAACGTAACGATCTGTAATAACTTTCATAAAGTCCTTAATAAACACGAGCGGTGCAGATCAATAGCTAACATGTTACATCTTAATCAAATATTTATGACGGTACTGTCATGTGTAAAATGTTAAGTGTATAAATGGTACAATGTGACATAACATGTGCTTGTTAATAAGAACCTATGATAAAGTGTCATCAGAATTTATGGAAACAGCTCATGCAGAATAACACGTACATATGAAATGTAAAATATTTGTAATTTTCTTGTGAAATATGCATGTTAGTTTGACTGCTGCATTCCAGTCGGGATTACCCTTTAGTGAAGGTTACTGTTGCATCATCGCATATGCTTCAGATAGACATGCAGTGCTATGATGTTTAACCGTGGCCAATCGTGTGTATACTCATATTGAAGAATTACTTACCGAGACCCCTACAATCTGGTATTTGCATGGCAGTCTTTCCGACCCATATTTCTTCATAGTTTTCTTTGTGCTCCATGAAGACACAGGTTCTCTGTGCCTCTAATGGTCTTTATTGATTTGACTGACATTAATGCTTGACTTTATATTAAAGTTTATTTATAAACACTAGTATTTTTTAGTAAATCACATACATGTAAACATAGTATATTCATATAACATCCTATCGCATTGGTCCATCTTTTCATCATACTGTGGTGATGTTGTGCTTCATTGTTCTCGGTGTGTCCATTTCTATAACCCTGACATTCACTGCAAACGGGCTGTTTACAGTTCAGTAGCAAGCAACTGACTGGAGCTTTAGAGCAGATGGACTGATATGTTATTCATCACATAGTTATCAAACAAAGTGTATTAGATGCATGAACAAAATGTTGAAGCAAGACGTTTAGAAGATCATAAAGTATCCACAGATTATCCTGATCACGAATCCTTTTGGTAGCACATTACATTTACATATAGTCAGTAAGCAGACGCTTTTATCCAAAGCGACTTACAAATGGGGAAAACAATAGAAGCAATTGGAACAACATGAGGACAACAAAAAGCATAAGTGCAGTAAGAACTGGTCTCATTTAGCCTACCGCAGTTTACAAAGCAAAGGATTTTTTTCTTTAAGGTTAGAAAGAGTATAAAGTAACAGCAGTCAGAACTTATCGGTCAGGTGTTGATGGAAGAGATGTGTTTTCAGCCGATTCTTAAAGATGGCTACAGAATCTGCTGATCTATAAATGTGGAACAGATCCATAGAAGGTATGAGAGAGTGATTTTTTTGTTTCCCCTTTTGGGGATGGCACTACAAGACGTCTTTCGTTTGCAGAGCGTAGGGATCTGGCGGGTCGATAGGTCTGCATTAGCGAGTGAAGATAGCACATACTGTCCTGTGGTTCATAGTTAGGTCAGTGAAAAACAGTATGAGAGAGAGAGACTTGCTGACTCAGCTGAAACCCCAGCTGATTATTTTGGCATGTATGCCAGGCTTAGATTAGATGTTTGAGTTTCTTAACATAGGGCGTCAGTAGGAAAGAGTGGTTGTTTGTTTTGACCTAGTCTGTGACCAGACAAACAAGAGTGAAGTAAAATAAAGTTATATTGTGAGAAGATTATTTAGTTTGTCTTTTTAAAGGTGGTTCTTCATTCCAGTGAGTTTATGAAATAATAAAACATATATATATATATATATTTACTCAAGAACAGTTGTTTAAAGCAGACTTCTCATGCTGCTTGAAGTTTTGTTTGTCTGTTAAAATGCGTTTTTAAAGATCTTAAACTTACGTTTTAAAGTCTTCTACAGTTTTGATCTTTTTTTGTTTGTCCATGTGTGCTGTCAGAGAATTAATTTAGCTTAAGGGATAGTTCAATAATAGCATAAAAACCTGTATTTCAGTCTTGCCGCTCTCAATCACATAACATATATTATGAGAAATTTCACAATGGTTTTGTTTCCATCATTCTATAGAAGTCATTGAGGGCCAAATTTGTTTAGTTACCAATGTTCTTCATAATATCGGTGTTGAACAGAAGATAGAATGTTGTACAGGTTTCTAATGACACGAGGGTGATTCAATGATCAAGTAATATTTATTTTTTGCGTTAACTATCCCTTAAGGCCAGGGGTCGGCAACCCGTGGCTCTCGAGCTGCATGTGGCTCTTCTGCCCCCCTGCTGCGGCTCACTGCAGTCTTTATGCGGCCCTCTTTATGCCCGTTATTAAGATTTTTTTGGTCAATCTATCACAAATGGACGAAAGCTGCACATACTTGTTTACACCTGCTAGTGTAATCCGTCTTTTTTGACCTGCACATATGACATGCACATATGAAATGTTTTAGCTTTTTCAGATATTTCATTCGAATAGACAAAATAAGTGCATGCAATGTACGCAATGTTTACGCATGATGTCCGTATGCGGAGAGTAGGCGGTCTCTTGTGGCTGTTCATCAAACGCCGCAAAAACGAAAGCCAAAACAAAAGTTAACAGAAAAGTCTAACTAAAGCAGTGCGTGCAAGACGGCAACGCTACTCTCCTATTGTAACTCTCCCACTTATTGCCAGGGACAAAAAATTATAAATGGCTAACATCTAAATACAATAAAAATCGCACTATATTGCAACTGGGTAACTACTACCTTACACGCATAACCTGTGTTATAGTAATTTAAAGGTTACATTTATATTGCAGCTCCAGACAAATTTAATTTTTTCGGAAGAGGGCCCCAAAATAGCTCTTTTGGTCGCAAAGGTTGCCAACCCCTGCTTTAGTGCATCCACTCTTATCATTTAGTAGGCAGTGCTTGTTTAGAAAATAAATCATGTAAAATGAGATACCATGGCATGCCGGATTTATTGTAAATTATATGTGCATGTGGGTGTAAAGAGAAGATAAAAGTGGTTGTATTCAGGGACCATGAACGAACCTCTCTAAAGTTGGAAGAGTCACTGCAGCTGCTCTGCAGTATCTTATTTAATTAAACTTGTTTTAAATTAGAAGTACTGTGTAAGCTGCACTTCCTGTAACTCTCAGCTTACCGCCACTGGGTCCGTTGACTTTTGAACATGGAATCTTACGAGTCATGTAGCATGCCAGAGCCGTTAGCCCTGCGTGTTTACCGTTTTCTTTACACTGTTTAGCTTCCATTTCAAACCATTGCTTTCACAGCTACTTCTGGAATCTTAGGAATTCTGGCAGTTTTTTTGGTTTGTTCTTACAGAGAGTAAAAAAATGAAATAGTTTCTACTTAAAAAGTTCTGTGAGGTATGCATTTATGTTTATAAATGATTGACCTGAAGTGTCTTAGTCTATGATCCTTTTTCTCTTTTTGGGATGCTCTCCTGAGGGGATGTTTGTATTGTTTCTATGTTAGATGGCACTAGTGAATAAAGAAAGCCTGCCTCTTTGACCTTCCCTCTGTTTATTTTAGCTATTGTGCCTTCAATGTCATCTTTACCTTGCTGTACTACTTGGAGTTCAGACAAAGTCTGTCAGCTGTGACTGCCAATGAAATGTGACAACCAAAATCCCATATGTACAAATTTTTAGCTCAAATTTTTACAGAGAGTAAGGAAAGACTAGAAATATAAAGTTAATCCGCGAATATACAGAACATCTATCAAAATACGACACTTTGGTTGCTCATGCAATAATTTAATAATAGAGGATTAAATTATGCTTTGCAGTCACCTCAGCTATCAGTCTCTTATGTCCCCTAGCGTTGTTTTGCTTTTTGCTGACATGAGTGAGTAAATGATGACAGATCCTGGTCCTTTAAGATGGACTGTTTTAAAGTCCCCGCAGGCCTTGTTATGCCCTTATCTCAAAAACAGAGGAGAGGTGGAAAACTTTTCCCTAACATTGTGACGACTGATCGCTCGCTTTGTTCCATAGCAAGCCTGAGTGTCTCACTCAGATAAAATGTTAGTGTGCCAGGGTGCCGCCACGCTCTGCCCACACCTCGCTTCAAAGTGCCTGGCAGAAGACTCTTCCTTCCTCTCTGCACCTCCTCGTCTGCACCTCCTTAGCAACAATCTCCACACATGTTGTTTTATTTGGAAGAATCCAGAGAGGCTCAATAGTGATTTCCCTCAGGAACCAATGATACAGTCAGTGTTCTGTTATTTTTGGCTATAAGAAATACTTTCTTTGCCACTATTTTCCCTTTTTTTTGCTGTGGAATTTTGCATTGAGGAGTTTGTTTTGATTTGTAAAATAAAGGTTTGCTGGGTATATCGAGGAAGCATAGGCATCATACTATACGTTAGATATTAAAGTTTATTTGTGTCATTATTTGTGTCCTTCAGATATGTATGAAGAATGGCAGAAGCTACAGACATCTAAGAGCTTGTCTGGTTTAGTATACTTTTATTGTGAAGCTATTATTAGTTCTTTTGTTTAGAGATGAGACCATCTAACCTGCATGACTGCAATGTCATCTGATTGCATAATAGGCATCATTGATGTGTAAACATGTGGTTTTGTTGGTGTATTCATCTTTCTGATCTCATGGTAAAGTTGTGAAGATTCAGAAAGCAATGGTTTCTTTCATTGAATGGTTTGTGGATGAATTAGTCACGATAACGTTTTAGGTTCTCAAAAATGTTTTCATCGTACATCAGGCTCATCCTGAAAGATGATGATTAGGCCTATGAATGACTTCTTCATGCACCTTAAATCTAGTTTTGTTTTTTCACTTATGCCAAGGTGCAGAATTTATCTAGAAACTAAACGTAATGTCTAGTTTTTTTAGCAAAAATACGTCTGGCCCTGCTATAATCTGTGTAGATGTGTGTTATTTAACAGGAACTTCTGAAGAAAGGGTGTATATATTGTCTTTGACGGGAACCTTGTTTATCTTTCATAGGAAACGTTCCTTCTTTGAGTCAATGAACAGTTGTAGATAACCCGTCTTCCTTTTAGGATCAGCTTCCATTATGTTTGTAGTTGTCCTCTGAGTGACTCCACAAAAATGCCTTTATTCCACCCAGCATCCAAAGTTTGTGAATGATTGTAATGTAATTGAGTATGTCTACTTTCCTTCGAACGAAAGACCATCGAGGTGCTTAGCATCTGTCAGAGAGTTTTGGGTTACATGCCTATTGAAGACCATTTTGTATTCTAATCACTCTGGAGTCCACCCTTTTCCTCTGCTCGGTTGGCACAAGCTGCTGATGTCAGGCCAGTTTTGCATTTTTCTCCCCTTACAAAGTTTGAGGTTAGGATTTGAACCATGGAGGTCGGTCTAGTGTTGCAGGAAAAATCCATCCCAGTCCCTTTGACGAAGTTAAAGACGGCAGGAAATCACAGATCTCTACAGATGTTGGGCAAAGATCTATGGGAAGGCTTTATAAAATGAATGTGGTCCGAAAGAAAACTTTCTCTTTATGTAACTTGGAGTTATGTTTTCACATTACTTATTTTTCCAATGCTGATCTCATACTTTTGTAAAAGCCCATATGTAAACCCAGATGGAATCTGCGGACGTTGAAATATTATGTGCTGATTTTGGAGAAAGACTTGTTAAATTCTGCAGTGAAATGGATTTTCAGATAAGGTGTGTCAAGCAGAGGATTCTTATCTATAGCTAAAATTAGACATGTCCTTGAATAAATGAATACACGAGAGGGTAAAACGTTTTTGCAAAAGAAAAATTTGCAGCCTAGGAGCCAGTGGATGGTTTCAAGCCAGTACAGCAGTTTCTTCTCATGACCACCTGCTTTTCTGTTTAATTTACAAAGGACATATTGGACCATGTCTGAAATTAATATGTCCATATATATATATATGTATATGAAACTGCATGCAAAACAAAAATGTAATGGCTTTCTAATTAACCTCAGCTATTGAGTTGTGTTTGTACATGATAGAACTGTGAAGTCAGTGAAATGGGAACTTTCATAAAGTCATGAGTTTACAACTTTACAACTTTTATTAATTTTGTTCTTTTTCGAAAATGTGCTAAATTTGAAACTAAAGTTATGTGCAAGATATATTCATTTGTAAATTCCTGTCCTTAATCTGACTTCCTTTTTGTCTTAAATCCTTAAATTGTTTTGTCTATTCTTTTCCCCTGAAGTCATTCCTCAGTAGATGGTTGGCTGTTGACTCTATAGACGTGTTGACATGTTATGCAGCCTGGCTGTTCTGTGCTCATGTCAGAAGTGTTGGACTGTGTGCGTGCTGTGATTGATTAACATGGGTAAAGCCGCAGGTCTGGGTCAGCGACAGTCAGTGTTTCTCCTGTCTGGAGTCTTGTTTACACTGCGAGTCCAGGTTAACTCCACCCACAGAGTGCTGGATTAGATCAGTGTGCTGTATTCATGGGATTACTATCCTGTTTTCTGTTTCTGAGAGACGCCAACTGCGCACAGTCACGTACATTAACTACTGCTTCTGTTTACTATGCTGATGACATGTAAAATCGCATGTGGTAGTTTCCTTGAGT